>CM030794.1:12039729-13379104 GCA_018127125.1 Rhododendron griersonianum | reverse complement strand
ATCATCAAGTGAAAATACAGCATTACAGGCACCACGAAATTTAAAAGATCCACTGGAGAAAGAAAAACACAAATTGGATGAAAGATATTTGCACGTTGATAAAAATATCGATAACGCAAAATCATACTTCAAATTTATATTTCAGTATTTAACTTCTCACCCTTTTTGGAAACATTCACATTTAAAGAGTAGCTTCCTTCCAGCAATAGCATCAAGAGTTTCCGAGGAGACGACTGGTGTTCTGTGTATAAATGGACCGATGCGTAGTTGTGCTTCTCTTATGGAGGAAATATCAGCAGCATACTTCTCAGCTGTCCCTTGGCCCTTCGCTTCCATTTTTACACCCCCTCCAGTAAATGCTTGGTCCTGCAAGCAGTAGGGATCAGACCAAATTCCAATTACTCCATGGCCTTTACAAAAAGCCATCTGCCATACTAAATGAAAAGATGACCCAAATTTTGCATCAGTTAAATGTATTTAAAATGTGACGAGTCGTACCATAAGAAAAGCACTAAGGAGCAAACGTAAAAAAGAAGACTAAACAGTTTCATGTAGTTTGACTCATCAACGCATTGGATTTGTCATTCAACGTCTTATGTGTTGTGGCAATACATGTGTCTGAAAACAACATCGAACTTAATAACGGATGATCTCAAACCTGCTTCTTGCCGGACAGAAAGTTTTACTTCACCTTTTCAAATGTTCAAAAACACATATTACTATACCCTAGATGGGGTTAGTGCCATCTTCAAAATCACTTCAGTAAGTCTCTTGGCTGCATCACAATAATTGACATGCTACGATGTCGATGCCAGGTTCCTAATTTTCCAAAAGGGATTCCTCTACTGTACCCCAAGAAAAGTTTATTTTGTGTCTCCTTTGTACTTCTACTTGTATGCACTTCAGAAAGTAATGCCCTAATTGTGCCATCCAAAACAGTCATCCCTTCCTTCAAAAAAATTTCATAAGAGAAGTACTATTGGCTGGAAATACAAATGAATTATCCCATGGGAACACAAAAAAGGACACCAAGTTCTAAAAGCAGACTTGAATTCCTACAAGTTCAAGATTCATAACAGCTACAGGGATGAACTCAGAAAGTCATAAAACCGAGAATCTGGAAATTTTGATGATATGGGTGTCAAGAATTCAACTCCACAGCTGGCTCAGATTAGTAAAGTGTGCTTCGCATAAGTGAATTAGAAGAAATTTCATCTCCTTTTCGAGAATTATTTGAGACCCTTCTTTACTTGACATTTTGGGTGCAAATAACTACTAGAAGTAAAAGAACAGAAATACCTATCGACCCAGTTGTTCAGTCAAAACTGGAAGTCAAAGAAGCGCCAGCTAAAATCTCAGAGGACATCATATTTTACTTACAATGAGAATATCTGCGAGTTTTCTGGACTTCGGTTCTCTCTCTCTCTCTAATACGCAAGAGTGCAATACTGTATGTATATATTCCAGTCGCTTTTTTTTTTGGTCCTTTCGAGTCATCTTTTCAATTAAACGATGATTTTTGCACTTTCATTTTTACACCACCATTCTCAAAATGTTTATCCGGTCCGTAAAACGAGAATTAAAAAATAATGCATTTCTTTCAAGAAAAAATTCAAACTTTTTTCATAAATTAAAAGAATTCATCAACATCTAGTGAATTGTTGAAAAAAATTTAAATTTTTCTTGCCAAAATTGTATTATTTTTACGTCCTCGTTTGTGGACCGGACAAATATTATGAGACGGATTCACACTATTTTTTTTTTATCTTTTCATTAGTTCTCTTTTTCATATTTCAAGGGATAATATAGTAAATTTATATGAATAAAACAAAAGGGGTGTGGATGGTACAAAATGGGTGCAATAATTAATTCTCCTATTTAAATAATACACATATGAATAATGACTTTGTAATTTTATTTTATTTTGCAGTAATTTAAAATCCTTGTTATTCTAGTACTTAACTAGACCCCATAGACTTCTTTGTTGAACATACTATCGAAGACAACCAACCAGGGGCCTAGAGCTAGCCCACTTGTCACCCTTGTACACTCTTTACAGAAAGGTAAGACTAACCCGAAGGCAAGAACTGATTATTGGCTATTTCTTGGGTATTATCAATTGGGCATAACTTAGTTGTTGCGAATCTCACGTAATTAAGTAGTGCCTCGTTATTGTAATTTTCTTATTGCTTGAAAAAAGAAAGAAATAGAGATTCATAGTTCTGCAAATTTAATACACATCCAAATACTTCCCGTTTAGTTTAAATATGTTGATACTATAAGTTTTTAACTTTATTTCTGAATTTCATACATCCAACGGGCACAATACCAATACCGATACATAGTAGATTGGAGTAAATTCAGAGAGTATAGTTATAAAGAGGAAGAAAGAATCTGAGTCTAATAAGGTATGGTGAATTAAGAAATTCTTCACAAAATGTTTTATACACCCATACAGATAGATACAAACAGAGACAAAATAAGAATCAGGAAAGAAGTTAAAGTATGTTTGATGAACTAATTTATTTGTGTACATTTATCAAATTTTCTATAGGCCAAGAAGAAGAGGGAAAAAAGTGAATAAACGGTATTAGTAGTATCAAAAGTTATAAACTTTATTCATTCAAACTATTTCAAAAAATTCACTAGGCAAGTGAATCGTGATCATCTCCTCTCAATTTCAAATTTGCATTACCTGTGAGTTCTTTCAGCGTAGACATAACCGGATGTTACTGCAGAACGTAGTTTCAATTCCAAACACGTTATTTTGCAAATCTACTGTCCGCAGTCTTGAATAAAATGGGGCATTTGGAATCTCGGATACAATCACAATCTTGTAGGTTTCATTCAACACAAGCACAAAGTCTATCACAAACTTCTCGAGATAGTATAAAGTTCAAAGTACAACATTCTTTGAGCTTGCCTCTGTTTTGTTTGCTTTTGTCGTATGATCTCAGGACCCGTACGAAGATACATAGATGAATTACAGATACAAAACTTATTTCCGCAGATGTTTCTCACATCTTCGAGGGCAATAAAGTTTTTGTGCCAGACTCAATCTTGTTATTAGCTTCCAACAATCGCTGCTTCTGTAGCTTTGCTTTGAGTTTGAAGAGGATTGCATGTAATTCATCGAAATGAGGCCTTGTTGCTTGGTTTGTATCTTCAATCCACTGCTTAACTTTCTTGTGTGGGCCTAATATTCGATCGCGATCCTTCTCATCCACGACCTAAGTCCAACAGAGTTTCAATGGGATCTCGATATAATTCCCAAACTTTTTTACCAAGTAAAATAATTAAGATCGCAACTATCGTGAAGATGTTTCACCCTTATCCATTGCCCAACTAACACGTATCAGTCGGCATAAAATAGTCCACTGGCCAACAAAGAAACCAAAATTGTCGGTACACGGCCGCCAAAATGGTTAAAACAAGAAGTTTAACCACACTTATCTTCATTTTCAGGTTGACTAACAGGTTAAACTTGTCCATAACCATGGAGAAGTATGACCTTAAATAAAAGATCTAGAGACATGTGAGAAGAATTTGAAGTAAAAGGAGGATTAGCTGTCATGCAAGCAAGACATTCCGGAACTACACGTTGAGATCAGGAAGGTGATGCACTTCACATTAACATAGCTTCTATCTCAAATCAGTAATTCCAAAGCTCGAAAGGTTCCATCCTAATCTAGATTGCATAAATCAACTCATCTTCCTTTAACCTTTTCATTATTTGTTCTCGAAGTTGAATCTTTTTTCTCTTTTTCGTTTCTTACATGGTTAGGAAACTTCAAAGGTGATGAACTTCTTTGTTTTTTCTAGACAGACACACACGAATATATTGTTGATGGACAGAAGTATATCTATTTACCTCAAGTTGCATTAGTTCACAAACTAAGCTGAGATCTGCAATGGATGGTTTGAAGCTACCAAGTAAAAACCGGCCATTCCCCTTCAACCAAAAAGACTCGATCTGTTCAAGCGATGCAGACAATATTTTCTCACCTTCGGCAGCTGCTTGTGGATTCTTTTTAAGGCCAAGCGCAGGTGCAAGTGTACTATGCAAAACATAGGAAGCTGAAAAGACAAGATCGATCAAGAAAGACAGAGACCTTTAGAAACTATAAGTAGAACAATTTAAAATTTTCAAGTAGAACAATTTAAAATTTTCACGGCTCAGCCATAACCCTAGAGATTTCTACATACCATGTTAAAGTCATCCACATCGGCTAAAATTTGGGCCCAATTAAGTAATTTCAACCGCTCATATACACTCTACCCTCCCTTCTTATCATTCCTCCCCCCTTCCTCCTCATTCCCCTATGGCCTGGCCCCTACTGCCCCACAAACCCACAGCCCTCTCTTCCCCCAGCCTCTCTGATTCAATACCCTATGCTCCTATCCCTCCCCGCCTCCCGTCTCTGCCGTCCCCTCTGCTACACCACCACCACTAACCCCCCCAACTACATCAAACCCACCACTAAGATCTATGCTATTAACCGTGGAGTCAAATAACATCTTCAGACCACGATTTGCAATTTCAGTTTGTGCACCACCTCCGATTCCTCTCAATCCAACATTGAAAGAACTATTGATGTTTGAAAGGAGTATTATACATATGGGACATATAGTTATCAGAACATGGATTTTGACGGGAAGAATGGCGTATTCCAGCATCTCGGACCTTTCAATGGCCAAAAACACAACAGAATTTGGTTTCAATTGTTGGAAGGAGGTTGCAGTTGATTGGCATATTGTAAATACTTGGGTAACGGAAGTTACGGAACAGCCATGACTAATACAATCTCCAAATAAAAAGGTTAAAAGAATTTCTATACCACAAATTGCGAACTAATTATAGGTTGATATGGATGTCCAAAATTCCAACAGGGATAGCATCACAATGGAAGGGGGAAGGACAAGGGGTCGAGCGGGAGGGGGGCAGTCAATGTCGATTCAAAGGTCTGACATTATCAATGGCAGTAATCCAACCCACAAGGCTTCCGATTACATCAGGCTTTGGGAGAAGTCTAGCCTCAGAGTTCATCGCAATTATTATAAAGAGGTTGATTCCTCCTGCAATTCCAACCCATACCACTGCACTAGGATGGATACCATTTGGCTATGTGCCATGTGATGACTATAGTAGAAAATGTATTCAGTCATTTAACAGGAGCATGTTTCACCACAAATCACGTGCAAAGATATTGGTCAACACTCAATAGGGTATTCCAGTGTTGCACCAATACGAAAAAAAAATAAACAAGTAAAATTATAATCAAGTTGTCAAATTAGGAATGGTACGAGACACCTGCACCACGGCGTAGATTGGAGTGATGCCAATCCAACACTGACTCGATCTTTGCTCTTTTGAATAAATCAGCTGGATACCTTCAAGAATGAAAAGGGGGAATTGTTACAACCAGGCTGCAGAAAATGAACATCTGAACTAAATGCGCTACATAACAGCTTCTGAACATATGACGTATCCTATAATCTATAGTCGAAGATAGACATGCACTTTGTAAAACAATGCAAATTATGCTAAGAGGACTTCAAATGCAGGTTGAGTAGCTGGATCATATCTGTCAAACCTCCAAATTTCAGGATAGGTACGTGGGCATGTCATATTATTGCACTTGTCCCGTTTTGTTTTCCTCTATCCTGGGATAAATGGACTGTTCATGAGACAGTATGTGGTGCGTAGCTCTATCGGTTGCAGTTTTCATAATCAGTTTTGCGAGAACACTTGTTATTTTCATTTAACTTTATAGAGGAACATCCAAAAAAAGGAAAACATCTTTCCTTCATGATTATCAACATGGGTTCTACTCCAATAGTCCCCTCAAAACAAGTTGTGCATGGTTACATTGGTTAAACTAAGAACATCTTTTTTGTAATTTATCAAAATGGGTTCTTTCCCCCCAAAAAAGGCCCATAAGACGGGTTTCAAAACCAATCAACCAAACAAGTTTCTGGAAATTGTTCTAGAAAACTGATTCTGAAAATTACGAACAATTTTCAAAAACTGACAAGCTACAAGAGGTGTGTAACGACCCGCTCCCGCCCTGTACAATATTGTCTGTTTTGAACGCCAAACCCCATCAGACATCCTAGTGAAGTCACCCATCCTTGGATTAATCCAAGGCGAGCATGCTTAATTGTGAAGTTCCAAAGGGCTTTGACATCCTCACGGCTTTAAAAAGGCCTTGTACAAGGTAGGAGGGCAATCTATTATTTATAGCACACGACATACACTCCACCAAGCGACGTGGGACCACCCCCAGTTGACCTCTGTAGACCTCTCTAGTCACTGGTCAGACAGCCCCCACACAGGTCCCAACCGCCCTCAGGTTGGTTGACCACTACCTGGAACTTCCAAGGGCGGGGCGTCACAATGTGAGTGGAAATTAAGATAGTGTTCAAGATACTAGATCCAAGACATGACCTCCACCAAGCTTAACAAAAGGAATCTCCATCTTGCAACTGATGAAACACAATGAAGGGAATCCAAGCAAACTAAGCTGACAGACACAACACTACCACGACACGTCGGTGTTTGCCCCTCATTGGTAGTTAGAGCAAATAGCCTAGGTCCCAAATATAGAAGCTTATCGAGAAGTAGATAGCGACAACTCTCACCAATGATCTGCAACTCCAGGAAATGCACAAGCAAGATATCTAAGAATTGCATGACTGCACAACAATTTGTAAGATGGTTACCACAAGGTTAGAGGCAGAAAGAATAAGAAACTCAGAGTAATTAAAAAGATTAAACAGCATCATCCACAGTTGCATGCATCCGACAACTAACAGTTACGCAAACTAACCATTTCATAAATGGAAAGGAATATTAAGTGCAAACACCATGGGCATATTTGATTCACCGATTAGAGCATGGGATTGAGCTACAAATTCAGTGGAGACTGCATTTCTTGGGTGT
Organism: Rhododendron griersonianum; assembly: GCA_018127125.1. Classification (NCBI taxonomy): domain Eukaryota; kingdom Viridiplantae; phylum Streptophyta; class Magnoliopsida; order Ericales; family Ericaceae; genus Rhododendron; species Rhododendron griersonianum. Next base: position 13,372,161 of record CM030794.1, on the reverse strand, counting down.
GGATGTAACAAAAGATAAAGGAATTATGTATCCGTTGAACACATACGTGGGATATCAAATATTTACAGGACATCGTATTGAAATCCCTTTACTCTTACTTCAGTGGAATACCAACACAAACTTATGATGCAAAAATTTTCTGCTATTGCTCATTAAACCAAAGTCCATCATCATAGACTACTTACATTAAGTTCTGAACATGGAAAAAACTCTACATCCAGTCTAAAAGGAGGCTATGATGGATTGTTTCACGACATGATAGACTTGTTAACCTAACTTTATTTTTATACACCATGAATCTGCTCAAAATTGCAAATCAAAAAAGATTGCAAAGCACGAGTAATGCACATACGGCATACCCTTCCAAACAAAAACCATGTGAATAGTACAGGTAAACCATAGTTGAAGAAGCAAAATGAAAGTTCCCAAGTACCTCTCAAACAGCTTAAATCTTCCATCAACTATCGCGGGCACTTGTCTCAAAGGGTTTATTTCTGACATGAAATTATCATGGAAGGGAGAAAAAGTACACTCAGTCATTGGTTTCCAAACATATACTAAGATACAGGATCTGGTATTGCTAGTGACAAGAACTTTGTTTATGTGTTCTTTAATGAATTTTCAGCAAATATTTTATTGCAAAGACAGAAACATTCTTCACTGGGGGATCCCGACATAATAATTAATTTAGGAGAAGTCTACGATATGCCAAGTAACAAGCCATTGTGAAGTTATGAAGGAAGGGGTACCCTAGAAAAGTCTTGGTCAAGAAGATACGTGACAGTGTTATCAACATTGGGGTTTATTGTTACAAAATTTTGTGATGAAAAAACGTGAAGGGATACTTTGCTGCGATGTTATAATGTTTTGCAGTGCAAGATGTAAATCATGCTGGAACAATAACGAAAGTGCACATAGTATGCCGTATGCACACCTTTTGGGGCTGTGTAGTGTATCATTTCCCTTAAATGTTAACACAAACAGAAACGCACACATATCAACGCAGAAATTGAGAAAGATATTCGTAGAGGTCAGGGAAGCATAATTTGCCAAACTTGTATATAACTACCAGGTTAGGTTCCTTGGAAAGACAAACACTCTACAGTCTACTCTTAACTACTTGCATTCCAAAAAAACTAGAATAAAAACAATAGGCTTGTGTAAACAGGTATTGAAATGCAACCCGAAGGAGATGCCTTAGTGGTCAAGGCCAGAGAGTCCCATGGTTTGAAATATTGGTGATACCTATTGGTATCGGCCGATAGGCCCAATATGTATAGGTATCGGCCCATCCTTATCGGTATCCGTAGGTACCAAGTCCAGATTTGTCCCATATTGTAGTGTGAAGAAAAATCGCATGCGTATCCATAATACATAACAATATCGACGTGGTATCGGGCCATTACAGCAAATGCGGGCCAATACAGTCAAAATTACGGGCGATACGGACCGATACGTAATGGTAGTATCGGTGATATGGTGTGCGAAGTTCTAAGAAATTCACACCTCCAGTCATTGATACCGTTATGCTACAACTGTTATGCCCCGAAACTGCAACATCGCAACCAATACCGTTATGGAGACCGATGCCGATATTACGAACTATGCTTAAGACTTAGGGATTTGGTCCCTCCTAAGGTCCCATGTTCAAAACCTCTCAGGAGCTATCAACTCATTTGGGGCTGGTCATTCAGAGCAAAGCTCTGGCTTCAATTGGGAACCCCACAAGTGTAGTGGCGGAGCCATGTTGGTATCGAAACCCCTCAAGTTCTATAGAAGTCCCTCGCGTACACTTATTATGTATATGTCTAGCAAAACTTATATTATCTTATCGGTACCCTCCACTCCATTTCTTGAATCTTTTCAAGGAAAAAATTCATAACAATGGACGGTTTGTATAAAGTTCGCACCATTTTTCAAAGATGTAACCCATAAAATCATCTATACTTCAGCTTTAATGTACATCAATCCAACAAATGTGTTTGCCCATCAATGATAATTTCACAATCCATTTTCTTCAATTGTACTATGTATTTTGGTTTCTTTGCAACTCGGCCCCATCGAACCAAAATCCTAATTCCACCCCTGCGCAAGTGGGCGGCGGGATTGGTTTCCCATGATTAAGCGAAGTGCGCGTAAGCTGGCCAAACACCTGAGTTATATATATATATATATATATATATATATATATATATATATATATATATATATATTAAACAAAAAACAGGTATTGAAATGCTTACCTTTAAATTCAGAAGAATGATGTTGACGTTTAGCTAAATCCAGCTTGATCTCCTCAAACTCTATTCCATTAACCCTAAAAAACCAAAAACGGGACGTATATTCTCACATCAGATTATACTTGCAATTAGCAACGAAGAGAAATTGAAATTTTTGAGAACAAGAATTTAAACAAAGGGAAAGATACGAGGTTGATGATTTTACTTGCAGAAGATGATAACGGCGCGAGATGGTTGTGACATTCGATCGGCGTATATCTTTAGCGTCATCTTCTCTCTCTCTCTCTCTCCAACAAAACGTCGGTGACCGATGACTTCTGTATTAGATCAGTGCTTCCCAAAAGAACCCGAACTCGCCGGATCTTATCTAATTTCAAATTAACCAAACAGTCCTTACGAGTTTTGAATGAGGGATCTCGGAACCAAGGTTTTTATTTATTTATTTATTAAACCTAATCTACTCTGTCCTTACGGACATGGGAGGGGATAAGTGTTACCGGCGGTAACGAATCCTGCCCATGTGCATTAGCCTTTGGTTACTCTTGTCGATTGATAGATTTGCTCCTTACATACTTGACTAGGGTTCAATTCTTGAATGAGCTACTTTTGACCGAACCATAGAGAGAATTAGTTTAGATGTTTTTAAGTGGGTCCAAACACCCTGGCTAATGAGACGTCGGTCAAAATTTTTCCTCTGTATGATTTATATATGCACTTTATATTTTTATAAATACACTTCAAAAATAATCTTGTAGCGCTTTAAATTAATAAATTACATACAATACGAACACCACAAGAGAAATTCTCAAGTGTATTTATAAAAAAGAATGCAAATAAATATTTTCCTATTAGCATTATGTTAAATTTACATGAGATTTTGTAGGTTAATGACAACCGGAATCTAGAATTACAAATAATTGAATCAAAATCAAATACAATTTCGTTAAGGACTATATTATTAATTTTAAAAAAATAGTTGGTCTTTAAATATCTTTCACTTTGGATTCATATTTTATTCTTTTCATTGACTTATTGAGGCTAATGCTAATCTCAAAAAATTAAAAACTAAAAAAATGTTATTCTTAATACTAATAAGAAATTCAATCCAACCCATCTTCCACACAATGGGTACCAATAAACCCATTCCTATCGACAAACCACCTCTTATTCTTCTTCTTTTAAATTTTAATAATGATATGAATTTAGAGTTTTTTCCCCTTCCAAATGAGTTTTTGCTAGTGTAAATAGGTGGGCTAGGGGCAAGTGGAGTGGTTGACCTCCCCTTTGGACGTGACCATTGGAAAAGTTACTCACCCTAGAATGTTCGGATTTCGAATCATAATTGACTCGGCCGGAGAAAAAATACTTTGTTACACCAAGTCATGAGACCCATCATCTGAAGGGAAACAATTAAGGATTTGGATTCTTTCTAAATCCAAATTTTAGAAACAATTAGGGGTTGTTCGGATAAATAAGCCAAAGTGGCTTATTTTTTGTCCTTATTCAAATTTTTTTTGCATTTTGTGACTTATTGTCAATTTTTTAGAGATTATTGCTTCGTTATGACGAGAGGAATCTAAAAAGTAAATTTTTTTTGTTGAAATCCAATATTTTTTGAATTTCGATGAAAATTGGCGGGAAAGCCACTTTTTTCGTTTTTATTCAAAGAAATTTGGATTTCGACCAAAAATTTTTACTTTTTAGATTCCTCTCGTCATAACGAAGCAATAATCCCAAAAAAAAATTGACAATAAGCCACAAATTGCAAAAAAATTTGAATAAGGACAAAAAAAATTTGACGAAAAAGCCAAATAACTTTTTTAGAAGAACAACCCAAGTCCAAATTTTGGACTGGTTAGAAGGAGTATGTGGACCAAATATTGGTATAACTAGTAGCTCTTATTAGAGAAAGTTGAGTCTTTGAATAAATTCAAACTATTAATTACAAAAATAAATACAAATTTGAATTGTTCGCTCCAATTAAAATTATAGAAAACCTATAGGTACCGACCAAATCTTCATATACATATATATACATGGAAAAATAGGGTGTTTGATCCAAACACCCTATACACATCGGATGCCGTTGATTTCCGGACGGGCCCCCTCGGATTTTTGTAATACAATTTTTGGACCGATCAGCCGTCCGGTGGCCGGAGACGGCCTACGATTTCGGTGGGAATTTGATAGTAGGACTTAAAATTAAGGACGATAGAGCGGATCCAATTCCAAACAATAACGAGACCACTGAATAAGTGATGGAGTAACAAGTGAGAGAGTCCATGGTAACGACCTGAGGTCGCCCGCTTCACAACATTATCCTCTTCATTGAAGCGATACATGCTTTGAATTGCGTGTTCAGAGAGAGAGAGAGAGAGAGAGAGAGAGAGAGACTCCGAAACTGGCAAAGCAGTAAATGCCAGGGTTAATGACGAACCGCTACTTTAAAGTCCTTTCCTCGTTAATCTCTATCTCTACATACATACATACATACATACATGTAGTACATAATTCACTGTGGAGTATGAATGCTCACATGCATATACATACAGGAGGACATCCATACATGTGCACTAGTACTGAGTCTACTGACTGACCTATTCCAGAAGCAATTACTGCACCAATTTTTCCCCTTTGCATTGTTGTTTTCTCCCTCTACTACCCTCTGTTTTGGCTCCATGTTGCTCTGCCTCCCCACCACCGTACTTATAACTCTCTCTCTCTCTCTCTCTCTTTTTGGGTAAACTCTCTCTCTCTTTCTTTCTCTCTCTCTCTCCCATCTGACATAGTAGTTTGAATGGTCTCACGGTGTACTACTACGATAAAGAACCTCTGGACTCTCCAGACATGGAGAAAATCTGAAGTTTAACCAACCCATTACAGGTATTTAAGCATTTTCCTTTACGCTTTTCCTGGGTTTATTGTTTTATCTTCTGTTCAAATTTGAATTCTCGAAATTGCTTACTTTTTAATTTTTTTTTTCCCCGGTTTGTTGGGCAAGCATTGGAGTTGTCTCATGAAAGTCGACCTAAATTTATTTCTATATCTGAGCTCAGTGATGAAGATCTGTTAATTACCCTGTTGCTCTTGTTCTCACGCTTACTTTTTACCACAAACATATATATTGAAGCCAAAATTCATTTTTCTAGCAGAAACAATGTCCGAGAATTTAAATACTGCTTTCACAAAGATGGGTTTTTTTTTTCCCTAAGAAATTCTAGAAGTTTAAAAAACCGTTAATCAGAAAAATAATTCTGAAACATCAACCGCTGCACACATAGTAATTCATTACTTTTTCCTTTTCTTTTCTTTTGTTTGAAATTTAAGATTTTTTTCTTCGGGACTGGAAAAATTGAAAAGATTTCCCGTTCCGCTGAGGTTTTTATTATTTTTTAAGTACTTATTTTTCGTAAAACAGGTCGATTCCCTTCCAATACATCACCTTTAATTCGAGAAATAACCGTACTTCTACTTCCTTAGCGGACCTTAATGATTGCTTAATTTGAAAATCTGGTGAGATTTGGTTTGGTAAAATCTCGTTGTCATCATCAAGTCTCTGACTTCAAATGATGTAAAGTTGGTACCTTTTTGTTCCTATTGAAGTCTAAACCCTTTTATTGCTTTTGTAATTTTGTTTGATTACCTTTACTTTGAGGCTAATCCACTGTTTTGGGGCTTTGTACTTTTTGTGGTGGATATTCAGGGGAACAAGTTCATGTGTGATGTGTCTTTAGCGACTCTTAAGGGCCTTTAACTTCAAGCAAGTCTTTTAGATTTTTGAATTTTAAATGTTTAAATATTCCTGGTCTTAATCACGGTTTTAGCAAAGTGAGTATGAGAAAGCAACCGAAGAGCTTTCCTTCTCAAGTGATCGCAAGTTCGAATCCCACGAAAGCCAATCATTCCAAACTTCTTTTTGGGGCCATTGGAGGTTAGTGTTAGATCCATCCACGAGGTAGGCTAGCACATGGCCTTCTTGGGGGGAAGAATGTGTTGACCTTTTTGTTTTATGTGGATCTCAACCATTGGGTATCTCTTATTATAAAGCTTCAATTCCAGTGCTAAGGAACTTTGAATATTTCCATGTAATCACACATTTCTATTATTGATCAATGTTGAAACATAAGACTATTGAAGACTGAGAAGATCTTATGGGCTCTGCTAGACTGCTACTAGTCGTTTTCAAAATATTCTACTAGACGGGTGAGTTTTTCCGCCTTCACGAGAGGATATTCTGTTCTGTTCTGTTCTCTCTTTTTTTCGGTTTGGTAACGAGGGTGTCTGAGGCTTCGCTCCACAGATTTTCATTCAGTATGTGACACAAAGGGGGTTCAAGTACTTCAATGGATTTTGAAATCATGATCTTGGCTTCTTGATGAACTAACTTATCATGACTCAGCTTGCGACTAGGCTAATCACCTGGGGTTTTCTTTGTCTTTGCAATATACATTATTTTTCCTTCTATCCAGATTACAAATTTCAATTCAACAGCTGAGCTATTATTTTGACAGATCTCTCTTATTTGTCTTCATGCACATTTGGGTATGTTCCCAATATATCAATAATCTTTTGGCCATTCTAAATCATCCTGTCGTAATTGAGTTGAGGGCTCTCTTTCTGTGAGGCAATACGTGGATAACTTGATCCTGTTTTAGGGATCTTTTCTCTGTTCCTTTTTTGGAGGCCTTTAACTTTAGATCTTTTCAAATATGTCTTATTTCCAATTTAATTGAGCAACTAATGTTGGTGTGTGTAGAATTGTAGACACTATATGCAAAGCCTACATTGCGAAAACAGCCTTAGTCGGGCTCAGTCGTTCCTTAGGTTCATTCCTAGAATCTGATATTTGGGTTTCAATAAGCACGTCCCATAATATGGAATAGTCGCTCATTGGAAGACCGAAAATAAGTTGGTATTTATTTGGTGGTGTTAAAGTCCTAAGGTGGTTAAATCTAGCTACAGTACATCTTATCCTTTGTATATCCAAACAAGTTTCTTACAAGTTTTGGAAGAAAAAGTGTTCCTATTTTCTATTTTCCAACTAACTGACTAAAACCTTCTGAAATTTCCAGCAAGTTCATGTAGTTCCCAGCTTCTTATGTTTCATATGGAACTGCTTGGCATGAGGCCATAGCCAAACGTTCTTCTTGTGTTACTCCGGTACTATATTCTTCCAGCTACTTCTTTTCGGCCACTGAATCACTTCGTTGAAGATTCATCTAGGTTTTCATCTTTCCCATAATCGTTGTTGATTTCTGCACGTGGGTCTTCTAGTTAACAAGCAGATCAGGCTGCATTCTCCCTTGCCTGCAAGGAGACTCAAGCCTAGAATCCTCTCAAATTGCCTATAATTGAAGAACATGTACTCGTGAAAGCGCTTCAACATTTTACCATTACCTTGATATTATTGCTCATTGCTTTAAGTTGGCATTTTATTTCTTTGATTGATTTTGGTGGTTTATTGACTGCAGTGAACTATGTGCTCTATTTGGTAGCTAAGAAGTTAACCATATTGTCTACTAGCATTTCTTTTATTCATGTTATTTCTTTCTCTGATGATATATCCTTGTAATGTGCTCTGCTTACTGTATGTTATGTTCTTCATAGTGAACTCATTGAACAAATTAGTCTGATTTCTTTAATTATTCATCTCTCGTCGACATGATTATAACCATCACTGATACCGAAAATGTTTTGCTCGGTTCTCAGGTGGCCTTGAAAATCGGAAAATTCCATATATCTTTGGATAATCACTGTTCAAACGCAACAATGAGCAATCTCAAGTTGGGAGTGGACGTAGTTGGTGCCCACAACCTTCTCCCCAAAGACGGGCATGGTTCGTCTAGTGCTGTCGTGGAGCTCCACTTTGATAACCAGAAGTTCCGCACCACAATCAAAGAAAAGGATCTGAATCCCGTTTGGAATGAGAGCTTCTACTTCAACATATCAGACCCTTCAAACCTCCACAACCTCACTCTCGATGCCTACATCTACAATGACATCAAATCCGCTCACTCAAGATCCTTCCTTGGCAAGGTCTCCCTCCACGGGACATCATTTGTTCCCCACTCCGATTCTGTAGTCCTGCACTACCCGTTAGAAAAGCGTGGGGTCTTCTCCCGCGTTAGAGGAGAGCTCGGCCTCAGGGTCTATACCACCGACGATCCATCCATAAAGTCCTCTACTCCACTTCCTGCACATGAAGATATTCAGTCACATGCCCAGCCGGTTCAAAATTCCTTGCCATCTAAATCCAAATCCGAGGCAAGACATACATTCCATCATCTTCCAAACTCTAATCATCAGAATCAGCAGCATAATTCTGCAGCTGGTGTAGTATCCAATCACGTGACGAAATATGGGGTGGATGAGATGAAATCTGAACCTCCGCCTCCGCAGATTGTCCGGATGTACTCCGGATCATCGGCACAACCAGTTGACTATTCGCTCAAAGAGACAAGTCCATTTCTCGGAGGAGGACAAGTTGTTGGGGGTCGTGTCATTCGTTCAGACAGGACTGCTTCCACTTACGATCTCGTTGAGCGAATGCAGTTTCTCTTTGTAAGTGTGGTCAAGGCGCGTGATCTTCCCGCTATGGATATCACTGGTAGTCTTGACCCCTATGTCGAGGCTAGAATTGGAAATTATAAAGGAATCACGAAGCACATCGAGAAACAGCAGAATCCAGCATGGAACGTGGTGTTTGCCTTTTCGAAAGAACGGATGCAAGCTTCCGTATTAGAAGTGAGGGTGAAAGACAAGGATTTGTTGAAGGATGATTTTGTTGGGCTAGTAAGATTTGATCTCAATGAGGTGCCTACGCGGGTCCCGCCTGATAGTCCATTGGCTCCGCAGTGGTACCGGCTCGAAGACAAGAAGGGAGAGAAGATAAAGGGGGAGTTGATGCTTGCTGTCTGGATTGGCACTCAAGCCGATGAAGCTTTTCCTGACGCTTGGCATTCGGATGCAGCTACTGCTATTGACAGCTCAGCAGCCGCGTCTACACTAATACGCTCCAAGGTGTATCAAGCCCCCCGGTTATGGTACGTGCGAGTCAATGTAGTTGAGGCACAGGACTTGGTTCCTACGGAGAAGAATCGATTCCCTGATGTGTATGTCAAGGCACAGATTGGAAACCAAGTAACAAAAACGAAAAATATGCAGGCTCGGACTTTCAACCCGATGTGGAACGAAGATCTTCTGTTTGTTGCTGCCGAGCCTTTTGAAGACCACCTTATTCTTACAGTGGAGGACCGCGTGGGTCCTGGAAAAGATGAGATCCTTGGGAGAGTCATCATTCCGTTGAGCATCGTGGAGAAGCGTGCAGATGATCGCGCCATTCATTCCCGTTGGTTCAACCTGGAAAAGCCAGTTGCTGTGGATGTGGATCAGCTGAAGAAAGATAAATTTTCCAGTAGGCTCCATCTGAGAGTATGTCTAGATGGAGGGTACCATGTTTTGGACGAGTCAACTCACTATAGCAGCGATCTCCGACCTACGGCCAAACAGCTATGGAAGCCGCCAATGGGTGTTTTAGAACTTGGGGTTTTAAATGCAGTTGGGCTCCACCCTATGAAAACACGAGATGGGAAGGGGACTTCCGATACCTATTGTGTAGCAAAATATGGACATAAATGGATCCGGACTCGCACCATTGTGGACAACCTTTTTCCCAAGTATAATGAGCAGTACACTTGGGAGGTTTTCGATCCAGCCACAGTTCTAACTGTTGGCGTCTTTGATAATAGCCAACTCGGGGGTCCGAATGGTAAGGACTTGAAAATTGGAAAGGTTCGGATTCGGATATCTACGCTTGAGACAGGCCGTGTTTACACGCACTCTTATCCACTTCTTGTTCTTCATCCTGCCGGGGTTAAGAAGATGGGGGAGTTGCATTTGGCAATAAGGTTTTCGTGCACGTCTTTGGTAAACATGATGTACATATACTCGCGACCGTTGTTGCCCAAAATGCATTATGTGAGGCCATTCACCATAATGCAGCTCGACATGCTACGCCACCAAGCCGTCAACATAGTGGCAGCTCGACTCGGCAGAGCCGAGCCGCCTTTGCGGAAGGAAGTGGTGGAGTACATGTCTGACGTGGACTCTCACCTCTGGAGCATGCGGAGGAGCAAGGCAAATTTCTCCCGATTAATGTCAGTCTTTTCGGGAATATTTGCGATTGGGAAGTGGTTGGGGGATATCTGTTTGTGGAAGAATCCCATCACAACAGTGCTTGTTCACGTGCTCTTTATCATGCTGGTTTGCTTCCCTGAACTGATCTTGCCAACAGTTTTCCTCTATATGTTTCTTATAGGCATATGGAACTTCCGGTACCGCCCAAAGTTCCCTCCCCACATGAACATCAAGATCTCGCAAGCCGAGGGAGCCCACCCGGATGAGCTAGACGAGGAGTTCGATACGTTTCCCACGAGTAAGAGCCCGGATCTGGTGAGAATGAGGTACGACCGGCTCAGGAGCGTGGCGGGCCGGATCCAGACTGTTGTTGGCGACATTGCAACGCAAGGGGAGCGGCTCCAGTCGCTACTGAGCTGGCGGGACCCTCGTGCCACGGCCTTATCGGTAACCTTCTGCCTTGTGGCTGCTATTGTGTTGTACGTTACGCCTTTCCAGGTGGTGGCAGGTCTGGCGGGGATTTACGCGATGAGGCATCCAAGGTTTCGCTACCGGTTGCCGTCAGTGCCGGTCAACTTTTTCCGGCGGCTGCCCTCTCGCACGGACTGTATGCTGTAAGACTGGGAGAAGTGACTCGGGTTCTTCTTGTTACCTGTTTCGGTTTTTTTTCCTGTTTGTGGCCTTGGAAGTATATCTAAAACCATAAATAATTCCTCTATGGCATGTTAAGACACTTCTATATGTGTGCAATATTTATGGGTGTTTTTAGTCATTTTGCTAACCAGTCTGATTATAGTCAGCTGGTGATCTGCCCAAGTGTTACTGGATTTTTAGGTCTGAAATCTCTTGAGTTTTGCTTACTAATCCAAGTCCTGTGCAGAGATATGCATAGGACCTAGAGTAGGAGTTTATTTTGTGTGCATTTTCCAGGAAGGGTTAAACTAGAAAATCAAAAGCACGTGCATATTCTTGAATCAGGGTGTGATAATAGGAGACCTCTTCGGCCGGGTTGTCTGCATATGGTCAGTAAAGAGCCCTGGAACCACGTCTTCTACGCGCGCTAAATCATATTCAACCAGGCACCGGTCATTCACCGCGTACCAATACAACTTGGTTGCCAACAGCAGCAGTTGGTCCTTCCAGTAATTCTCCTAAATCGTTTGCGCTAAAGATGTCGCCCATGTTGCGCTGCAGTCGCAACGGTTAGGGTACATATATAACGTGCGGGGGCAATTTAGAAATTATGGTTAAAAAGGCAGGGATAGTTATGTCTTTTCATCTCTCCAAAAAATAATAATTCAAAATAAGAATGGAAAAGCTCGTACATGATTGATTTTCAAAATATGCCTCTAAATTGTAGTTTTGAGAATGCATTACAATAATTTAGCTTCCGATAAAAAACCTGGCAAAATGCACAATGAGAATGTATAATTCAGCTCCCAAACAGGACCTAGTATGACATTGCCAATACCCCATTTTGGAGGATTAACAATCCCATGTGACTAATAATTCAACCATCATTTGCCAAACCAAACAAAGGATTAAGGATCCCACCACCTTAGAGCATCCACTCCATCAATCATTTTTGTACGAATTCACAAGAAATGACAAATTGGGTTGCCACATCCACAATGCCAAAATCCTCTCAAATTTGACAATTGCCAATTCTTTTATCGTATATGGTATAATTATTGCCACTTTTGAGATTGAGAGGAAAAGACTAAAAGAAATAACAAAAGCTACAAATCATGAGTGCAACAATCTTATTTTTCGGCAAAATACTCCCTCCGTCCCAAAAAGAATGACAATTTTTGAAACTCGTGTCATTTTTCATCGCTTATATCTTTTAATCTATAATGTTTTTCATGAATTTGAAAACTTTGTATAGTAGAACTAATCGAGAACTATCAAACAAAATCCATACTGCATATTTTTTTAGATCCATATTGAAAGATATAAGGAATTGAAATTAACACGAATATTAAAAATTAACATTCAATTTGAGACGGAGAGAGTAACACTTTTCATTATTCAAACATAAAAAAAATGACAATGACAAATTGGCAGGAGTATTCATTTGCGTTGATGCTTTTACCAATCCAAACCCATGAATGGAGATGGAGAGGCTCAACAAAAACGGCCTTCGAGTATTCATCAATCATCACCCTTTCATAATTGTATTACTTATGTAAGATATACTTGAAGATCCGATACACACCAAGTGTTCACACTTCACTAGGACCGTAAGTGAGCCGAGCTACTCGCGAGCTCGGCTCGGCTCGTTAAGGCTCGGCTTGTCTAGTAAACGAGTCGAGCTCGAGCTCGACTATTCGGCTCGTTAACTAAACGGGCCGAGTGATACTCGGCTCGTTCGACAAAAGCTTGGCTCGTTAAGGGAGGCTCGGCTCGTTAAGGAAGGCTCGTTTAGTAAATGACTAAGCTCGGCTCGTTAAGGCTCGAGCCGAGCTCGAGTTTTGGGCTCGTTAAGTAAACGAGCCGAGCTCGAGCTCGCCGAAACTCGGCTCGGCTCGGCTCGTTTACACCCCTACACTTCACACTCCCATCCGAGGCACGATTTTCTGTGTCGAAAATTCTTGTACTTTTGTACCGAAGATTTTTTCAGCTGTTGAATTTAAAACATACAAAAATGATACAATCCAACACCCAAAAAATCTCTCGACACAAAAACACATAATTTTTGGGACAGAGGAGATCGGGCCCGCCCATCCATCACCGCTGGTTTTGCACACAAAATGACAAAACCACCAACAGTTTTTCCTTCATTCGGATAATCTCAGACGAAACTTTACAAAGCGCCACGTGTGGACTCCGCGGGACCAAAATCCCTTCCCACGCGTCATCCATGAGCTACGGACACGTGTAAATCCAAGGCTTCACATCCGTACAACGCACGGGCTAACGTCCATGCTTCGATTCTATCTCTCTCTCTCTCTCTCTCCCTCAACTCTCACATAAATATATATCCCTCGATGCTCTGCTCGTCGGTACGCGTTCTGATCCAAAGAAACCCACGAATCCTCACAGAGCAATTCTCTCGTCCTCCAAAGCCAGCCCATCTCGATTACCTTCCCATTTCTTCGACTACTTCGCTTTACTCGCGATTGAAATCAGATTTTCCGTCAGGGTCATCGCGGTTGCACGTACACCAGAAGACCGGAACTCCAACAATAGGACTCGTGCTGTGTAGCTTGAGATCGGATCGTAAAATGGCAAGCCAATCCGAGAAGCCCAAATCTGTCCACGAGTTTACCGTCAAGGTGCGTTAATCTTACTTTTTGTTTAGCAGAGATTTGTATGTACTGTATTCTCGCACACAATCCAAGTTCCGATTTTGTACCTGACAAATCATGATTCCTAATTGGGTTCACTTTCCACGCTTTTCATTTGTTTGCCCTGGAGATCGGGAAGGAATCAAAGAAAAATACTTTTTTTTGAACTGCCGAAGGAAAACAAAATTACTTTGATCTCTTCGTTTTTTTTTGAGTCCAGATCCCTGTCCGAGCCCAATCCGGACAGGTGCCTGTCTCACCCCTCGGAGCGCAGTTGATCTCGCAAATCAACGGCTGAGATGTGCCGAATATTTTTTTGCTCTAAAACGCCGTCATTTTGGCTCAACACATCTCAGCTGTTTACGATCTCAGCTGTTTACGAGATCAACGGCTCCGAGGGGTGGGGTGGGACAGGTCCCTGTCCGGATTGGGCTCGGACAGGGGATCCTCGGTGGTTTTTTTTGTGTAAGCTAGATTTTTAGGCCGTGTTTGGTTGGCCGGAATTATAGTGATGACTGATGAGATATATAACCTCAAAGAAAATGTGTAATTTCCCGGGTAAAACCAAACCAGATTCCATATGTGTCACACGACTCGCACATTATTTTTGGGTTTGGTTGTCCAACGTGTACGTAATTTTAGAATCCTTGCGAGTGGAGGTTTAAATCTCACTTAACTACAACTAATACTACTGACTTTCGTCTAGAAAATGAAAATAGAATACGTCATACCAGTAACTGGTTGGTTCAATGGGTAAGTAATTGGAGTTTCGTGTTCAATGCTTTGGTTAAAGTCTCTATACTGCTTGGTGGATGTAAATATATTCTTTGTGCCCAGGCACGAGATGGGAAGCCCAGCCCCGGGCATAGGCCCACCAGGCGATCGTCTAGGGCCTCCAGTTTTGGACCCAATAATTGAACCCCCAAATAGTAGAATATATTAATTACTATGTATGTGAACTATTTTACAACTAGGCTAATATAGCACGGTGAAGGCACGCGTGTCTTGAGCATGGGATCGCGAGTTTGATCCCTGGCCCCTTCAATTTTTAATGCCACAATTTTGCAACCCGTACAAAGAAAGGTTTTGGAACAATGCTTTTGAGGCTTGAACTCACGACCTGAGGTACTAAAGAGCTGGTACAACCACTTTGCCACTGAACCACAAGGCTGGCTTGTTTCCTATATCGAACAACTAATTAATATACTAGAAAATGAGAGGCCACATTTTCAAATCCCGCCTAGGGCCTCAGAAATCTCAAGGCCGAGCTTGGAGGTGGGACCTTAGATTTGCCCTGACGTATTTCCTGGCAAATATGTGGAGTAGTTTATCTGCATATTCATCTTAAGAAAAAGAAAACATAGGATCTTTTCGGTGATTGTGGCATTCAAACATCAAAAATAGTCATTCACAGCCTTTGTTCACACGTTCACAGGAGTTGTTGTCCAATGAATGTCTAATGGAGCTAATCAAATGGTCCCTAAGAGCTTTTCTTATTGAGACTCAATCGATTTTATCATAGATGTTGGTTTTACGCAGGATGCTAGAGGAAATGATGTGGATCTCAGCCAGTATAAAGGGAAAGTCTTGCTGATTGTGAATGTTGCATCTCAATGGTATACCACTATACCCTAGCCTGGAATGGATTTTGTACTTCCTTCTTTCGGGATGGTTGTTAACAATAGGATAAATTCATGCTGAAATTACGCCTAAGGTCCTTGAGTACCTCATCTAAATCAGACTTTGATTTGAACTTGGTCGTTTGTGACCTTAAGAGGACTTATTAGATTAAATTAAAAAACTGAGCACGCACGAAAAAATTTGTGTTTCTAACTTTGAAATTTATCCATTGCAGTGGGTTGACCAATTCCAACTACACTGAGTTGAGCAAGTTGTACGAGAAGTACAAAGATCAAGGTTTGGTTTAACCTGTTTTTCAGTCATATAACACATCCATTATCATAAACATGCTAACATGCAAATTCTCTGTGGCTTGATCAATGAAAAGTACAATGGTGTTTAGATTAGACATTAGAGTGTTTAGCACATGTCTCCTTCAAGTAATACACTAAAATAGGGATTCATGTTATCCATAGGTCCTCAGTACTATTTTCATGCAGGTCTGGAGATTCTTGCGTTCCCATGCAATCAATTTGGCGGTCAGGAGCCCGGGGAAAACGAGCAGATAATGGAGTTTGCTTGCACTCGCTTTAAGGCTGAATTTCCCATATTTGATAAGGTATGTAAATCAAAGAGATTATAAAATATGCTGAACGACATAATCTGAAGTAACTAACTACAAAATGGCATGGAAATACAGCAAGTGAGTTGCAATATTATTCTGATTCTTGAGCTTTGATCATGGCATTGCTATCGTGTTAGTGTAATCAGTAATGTGATGAAAGGATAGTTGCCTATACATGACTGGAACAACATTTTCATCTTCACAGTGCTGCCTGACGTTTTAAGGGTATTTATCGAAGTGTTACGGATTGGGGGTGACCGTAATAGGCGATTCTGTTCTTTCATTCCTTGTTGTGTTTGATTTTATTCATTCGTTCCCTGTTGTGTTTGATTCTATTTATTTGTTCCCTGTTGTGTTTGATTCTATTAATTCGTTTCCTGTTGTGTAGATTGTTAGCCAGTTCATTCTAAATCATGTATTTCTTAGAGTAATTTGTGTTAAATTTTTCATAAGCTGGGGTCCCTTTGCCATCCTTCTTTTGTTACCTACTCATCAGTTCATTTGTTGATTCTAGTGAAATGGACATCAATTTCTGCGTTTGAACTTACCCAAAAAAAACTTGTGTGTTTGAAATCAGGTTGACGTCAATGGTGAGAAAGCTGCTCCAATATACAAGTTCCTGAAATCAAGCAAAGGTGGAATTCTGGGTGACGGCATTAAGTGGAATTTTGCCAAGTTCCTGGTCGATAAAGATGGGAATGTTGTCGATCGTTATGCTCCCACAACTTCTCCGCTTAGCTTCGAGGTAAAAACATGCTTGTGTCCCTTAACCCACCAAATTACTCTCAGACGAACTCCATTCGGGGGGGTGTTTATCAGGAAAAACAAAAGATCTCATTTGTTTCCTCCTCCTTTGCAGAAGGACGTCAAGAAACTGCTGGGGACTGCCTGAGTGCTGAGTTCCGATTGCTTTATCAAGTTTTCTCTAATGCAGCACACTTTTGTGCGGGTAGTCGCATAATAAAGCATTACGATGAGGGTTTCATGTTTATTCCCGCTTTAATATAAGCTTATGCACCTCATCTTCCATTGGAGAAGTGTTTTTTCCAGTGTAAAGTTTGGTTTTCTAGAGTTATGTACTGTTTTTGCTGTGTGTTTGTGCCACTCTCCTGCGTACGGTATGTTATTCCATTCAGGTTAGTTGTAAAAAATAATTCGTCTTTGTGTTTGGTTCCTTTCTTTTTTGCTGCAATGGGAAAATAGCAGTAAGGATTTGTAAGATAGGCCTGTTTGGATGGGATTACAATTACTAGCAATGTTAGTACTTTACAATGATTGGACTGGTGGTGGTTGCTTCAATACCTGATTTATTGGTTACTTGGATTTCTCATGTCAATACACCATTAAAAATAGGGGAAACCTGGTAAAGAGATTATTGGATGTCCTCCAACTCTCCAAATAATTATTTGAGAAAAGTTATTTCCGGATGAGGTGGAAACCGTGGGGTTTTCGCCTTCCATTGTGGGTCTCATTGGGCATTCATTGCGGTAATTTGAACCGTTTATCTTGTAAGTTCTACAGAGTAGTGTATTCACGCAAAAAATCAGCTTTATCGAACATTGATACTTATATCAAAAATTAAATTTTGGTATGTAAAATAGATGGGCATGGATATTTTAACTTGAAAATCATTGACAGTATCCAGGCCGTCTGTTTTGTAAATAAAAATTCAATTTTTGACATACTTATAAATATCTGATAAAGTTGAATTTTTTTTTTGTGAATACTTTATTCTGCGGTCCCTACAATATAAATGATTTAGATTCTCGTAATGAACGCACCGTGGGGCTCACAAAATGGCTGTGGCAGAAACCCCAAGGTTTTCGTCCCATGCGGACAAAATTCTCTAATTCTTTTAGGAATTTTTTTGGAGAAAATGAAAGAAATCCATAGGTGCCACAGCCATAGTATGTTAAAAGTTAAAACCATCGGTTATATGAATAGCACAAGAAAAGTGTAAAGAAACATTGAGAGGTTATTTGGTAAAAGTTTTGAGAGAAGTCTTTCAGGGAATAAATTGAGATAGATAGAGAGAGATGATAGTAATAAGTGAGAAGAATTTTTTTTTTTTGAGAAATCGTACAGAAAGACGGTGGTTATGGGAATCTCAAGTGAACAAAGCTTAGGTTTCATAATCTCAGCAGTAAGTGAATTTGTTTTTTTCTCCGAAAGCACAATTTGCATTCAATAAAAGTCATTTGGCGCTTACAATAATTTCCATATGAATATATAGATATAAAGCTATAACCAAACTCAATACACTAAACGATATACAATAAACATAAAGAGATGAGCTTATGTGTAAATTCTAAATGTGAGCTTCAAACTCTTTACACAATCGACAATAAAATTCGGTAATAGTGGAGTTAAAAATCTAGACACTAAATCACCTCGAGGTGATGCAAAAACCATATCAGAGCTAATAACAAAACAAATTTCCGATTGGAAAAAAGAAAAGAAAAGAAGCTAATAACAAAACGCCAATGGAAAACATCCTCCACGAGTGATTGACATTTAACAAAACAAAAATGTCCAAAAAGAGAGAAAAGCTCCGCGCAATCTCAGCCGTCCGTCTCGGTAATCTATAATTGAGATACGTTTTTGAACTATTAGCAATAATAAATATTTATTAACAGTAATAATTAGTTTTTAATTCGGACCGTCCAAAATTTTTTGGACGTGCGAGATGAAGCGCTATAATTTTTGTTTACGGGAGGGCCCATTAAAAAGTTTTTCTCGTCCAAGAATATGATACAGTACAAAAGCACATGTGGCTGTGCTTCAGTGCTCTAGGAGCATGGCAAATATTTTTCAACTTGCACGTGTCGGTAAACTATTGGCACCAAAAAGTCAAAAAGGTTATTTTTCAAGGGGATTGTGATATCCCCTCCTCATCCGTGGTCCCGTGTATATGGCATCATTTGGAAAGTCTATAACAGGGGATATCTTAAGATGCTCTCCTCCATAAACCCCCCTAATAATCCCGGGGCTTATATATGGCTAGAGTTTGAGTTGGCATTGTGGAATCTATCCTAATACCCCTGGATAATACTCCTCTTTCTTCCATTTCAACTACAAAATAATCTTATTCCCCATTTTATCCCTCATCCAAATCAGGTATTATTTAATCCCTCGTCACATCAATGTGGGCCCATATTTCTTACATAATACCCCCTATTATTCAATCCCCACTTCTTATATAATATCTCCAAATCTAATCCCGCATCCAAACGAGCCCTTAGTACGTTCGACAATAAACTCTCTCTATCTATTCCACCTCTTTTCGCTCGTTACTCTCAAAAAGGGAGAAACTTATTAGCGGAGCCGGCTTCGCGCAATCTCACCTATGCATTTGCGTAATAAATGTGTTTTCAATTTTAACCATTAAGAATTAAGAGCAAAATTGATTTTCAATCCAGACCATCTAAAATACTTTTGGATGCGCGGCGCGCGACTGAGCGCCATAAATATTATACTTCATTTACGGTAACGGTCGTAGAAAAATACTTTTGGAGGGCGCGCGACTGAGCGCCATAAATATTACTTCATTTACGGTAACGGCCGTAAAGATGTTTTTCTACTCTCAGAAACATAAATATTACTTCATTTACGGTAACGGCCGTAAAGATGTTTTTCTACTCTCAGAAACCGCCGCCCCCCCCCCCCGAACGAACAAGGCCATATCTCTCTGCACTGTACTCTTCGTTCGAGTGCTCCGTCGTTTATTTTCAGCCAAAGCCTCCTCTTCGCCTTCTTAAAAAATCTGCGTATACTAAATGGAGGGCCAGTCGAAGAAGGACCCAGAATCTGTGTACGACTTCATTGTCAAGGTTTATTTTTTCTTCTATTCTTTCCCATGTATAACTCTGTACCTATTTCTAGTTGGACTGTACAATCAATTCATTCTCAAAAAGTAGAAAATGGCTATAAATCTGCCTTTGCGCTGCCTTGTTAGTTGTTACTGTGTAACCTGGATGGATGTACTCCACTTTTTCGTTCTATACAGATGAAAAATCTTATGACTGTCCGAGAAAGGATGAGATAAGAAAGGGGAGTCATTTCTCACCAAATCTTGCCATTTTTTGTGAGGGTGGGTGAGAAAGGGGAAGGGCCGATCAAAAAATCTTTTTTTGTACTTTTGTCTCCTTTCTCACCAAACTATTCAATCCAAATGAGTGATTTAGCTAGAAACTCTAACCCTTTCTTTTATTTTCTCATGAAATCCCTCCATCCAAAGGGTTATGTTTAAGATCAGGCTCCGCCTGATACATAAGGCTTAGATGTTGTATGTGACAGAAATACGTGGCCTTTTGAAGAGGCTTGTGGCATCATCAATGAGGTTGTTCTGATAGAAATCACTAGTAAAAATGACAGTAAAGAACACCCTTGGGGCCCCACTAGTGGATGGTGGGATTGGTTCTAAGGATTAGTTGAGGTGCGCGTAAATTGGCCCGGACACCTGGTTATCAAAGAAAAATGTCAGAAAAGAAAGCATTGGTTCTGAGTACTCTACAATAAGTTGGTTCAGTTGCAGGAATAGTTTCCTATCTGTTATTCAGTAGTTAATCTAACTCTAGCTGCTAATAACCAACGAATGACTAGTCTTTTTCCTTGTGGGGAACTTCATGATTATTTGCGTCTGCCATTCCATGAGCCTCTTCCTTTTTTTGTGTATGGTGCCACCTCTTCCCCTCTGCCAACTTCCCCCTAATCATGGTATCCCAGGTTTGTCAAACCATACCTGCTGCCTTGCGTAGAGGATATCAAGTTTAAAGTTATATGGTGGAAGAGAAAAAAAAAATTGAAACTCAAATTAGTAAGTGGTAATCAAGAGGGTCAGAGAAATTATCGTACATTTTCGAGTATAAATTATAGAAGGTCCAACTGTCGGATATGGAGCAGTTATGCCAAGGTATCCAATTTGGGAAATATGAAAGTAAGAGTCTTGAGCCCACTTTTGTTCAAGATGCTGCACAGTGCACAAAAACACGAACCATTGAATTTGGGAGTATTGGTCGATCGAGTGGATAGTTGGAGTCTGAATATCTAATTTTGTAAGCAAACCCCTAGCTTATTCTGAAATTGGATTATTGGAACATACAATAGCTTGGATGCAAAAGAACGCAACCAAAGTTAACAGGCGCTGATGTGCAAGTAAAATTTCACAAACCTTGCATTGCAAATGAGGTGGTGACATGATTCCCCAGACGGAGAAGATCTAAGTTTCTGATTAAGTTAAGATGTTTTGAAGCTGGTTATGAAGTTTTACGTCCTGCTAGATTAACTTTTTTTGGTTTTTTGCCTGTTTTGTTCTAAACTTTGTGCTCTTGTTTTTTTCCTCAGCATCCGATGCACTTCTTGCTTCATTTAAGTGTTACTCTTCTTGTCCTTATTTTGCACCCATAACGTATAAGCTTCCTTTGTTATCTACCAGTTGTAGGAGTGTGTTCTCAATCAGTCACATTTAGTGTCTTAAAGAAAGTTCATGTTTAATATCCGAGTTGTTAGATACTCCAATTGATATCATAATTTGTTTTTTTCAAGGTTGTGTTTACTTCCTCATGCAGGATGCCAAGGGAAGTGATGTAGATCTGAGCATTTACAAGAGCAAAGTCTTACTTGTAGTGAATGTTGCTTCTAAATGGTACACCTGCTGCTTTTCTTCTCCCACTTCTGGCTGGAGAATAAACAATTGATGTAATACAATCTTGATATACTAGAAAATTCTGGGCTTTTTTGCCCATTTAGTTCACCCTCATTCCATTTTCTTCCCCATAAACCCTTCATAATTGTTTGTTGTTTGGTCTACCTAGTGGAATGACCAATTCAAACTACACCGAACTGAATCAGCTATATGAGAAGTACAAAGATCAAGGTTTGTTTTACTGTAACTGTTACCTGGTCGTATTTCACTAGCAAGATTAGTTTCGTCAGGTTTAGTCATTTTTTCACTTAGTATGTTAGGTGTTTACCTGCTTTTTGTTAATGCAGGCCTGGAAATATTAGCATTTCCATGCAATCAGTTTGGTGAGGAAGAACCAGGAAGCAACAATCAGATCTTAGAGTTTGTCTGCACTCGTTTCAAATCAGAATTTCCTGTTTTCGATAAGGTAAATCCTCACAAATACAACACTACCTTTATTTTACTGCTTACTCCTAGGTGTAGATTTCAAGGCCTGAAAATCATTTCTTTTTTTAACATTTGCTTCTTTCTTTCTTTTTTCTTTTCATTTTTAATTTGGCATTCTTCTCTCATAGAGAACAGATAACATTATGCGAGTAAACAACTTGCCTTTTCATTGAATCGTACAAGGCTGATAATAACCTTTATGGGCTATTAATCAATGAATGTTTATTTATTTATTTTTGCATACTTCCAACAATATTTATTTCAAATGGACGTTGGTAACTGTGCTTTCATCATCTTGATGTGTTAGATTGAAGTGAATGGTGAAAATGCAGCTCCGCTATACAAGTTCTTGAAATTAGGGAAATGGGGAATTATTGGAGATGATATTCAGTGGAACTTTGCTAAGTTTCTTGTCGACAAGAATGGGCAGGCTGTTGACCGCTATTACCCCACGACCTCACCTCTTACCATTGAGGTAAAAACAAACTCTTCTATCGACCTGATTCCTAACATTTTACAAGGATATGCTTTCTTGCTATTGCTTCAGAATAACTCCTATGACATACATAGAAAAGTTAGATGATGTGGCTCTCTCTCTTTCTGGAATATTGTTGCAGAGAGACATACAGAAGCTACTGGGAATTTTGTAGAATAAGCAAGGCTTTGTTTGGTCACATAGTTGTTCTGTTGTACTACATGTAAACGGTTTGCATTTGCAGCTTGGTTTTCTGCTGCACCGATGATGAGACTTCTCCTGGAAAATGGTGCACCAGTTCTGATTCGAGTCTTAATTCACTACTCTCTCTGAACTCTGTTGTCATGTTTGGGTCGGTTTTGTTTTGTGCAACAAGAATGCAGTTCATGGTTCAATGTGTCAAGACTCAAGTATGCCATGGTTTAATGCAATATTTGGCCTTGAGATCAAATTCTCCAAAAACATGTTTATTCTTAATTGTCTCCTTCATCCTACCTTATTTTCTCAATTTATCTTCCCTCAAACCCCCCTCTGGCAGTCACCGTAGGTGGTTGTCCATACTCATTGATGAACAAGCTATGCACCCTAGCTTGGTAGCTGGAGGGGTGAGAGGAGTTGAGAGTTGGCCAGAAACTGTTACTCCTCGAGATGTTGAGCAAAAAGCTGTTGAATTGGCCAATTTCTTGCGTCTACCAGTTGAATTTTTCCGTTTTTGGTTAAAGTGATCTAAAAGGAATGAATGCTTTCTCAATGGGAGAGAAAAAAAAGTATAATCCTCTTTTTTCCTATAACACGAGAGAAGGAGATAATGGAACTTGTTTCGAATACAGGTGAAACCACCTTTTCATTGTTTCCGCCATCTCTTAACATATTGGAAGTTGTTATATTCTTCAGAAGCGAGACCAATTATCGACCGTGTTTCCTTTCGAATGTTTTATTTCACTTGTAACATGAACAGAAGATCAGGTACAAGAAACGTTACCAAACAACAACTCATTTGGCTCAGAAGACTGTTGAATTTCCAGATGGTACAATCTCATCTCCTCGTGCTTCAAATGGAAATATGTTTCCAAATACAGAATTACCAGAAAACTTTCTACCACCATTGTTAATTGACCCATAGTCTCGTAATGGTAACAAATATGTTAGCTGAGTATTGGGTCAATTTATACACATCTCGATTGATCGAGAATCATGAAGTTAATAAACTTCAAACGACTCCAAGTCAAATTTTTTTTTTAATTAATGGCGATAGAGTCAAACCTTGCACCTATAAGTCTCATACTTATCTAAGAAAAAGAATGGACCTCAGTTCACCTTTGGGACTATCCTCGGCTATGACAGCTTATGTCTTTTGACCTCATCAAACAGAATGTTCGACATTCAATTATTAATTAAAACACAATGATCACAAACACATCTTTAATTTTTAATGGTTCTGGAATGAGTGTGTCAAAATAGAATAATAACCTCAAATAAGGACGAACATACAATTCCGATACTGGATGAAGAACTACTAATTTTTACATCAGATCAAACATGATATCAATGTCTTTTCGTACATATTACTGTATAAAGTAGTACCGAAAGATTTATTGTTTATATTTTTAATGTCAACGTGTTCAATTATAGAAGTATGGGTCTTGTATAATTATCGATGCATACAATATTGTGCATATCTCTGTATTTCGAAAACGAATAATATTGAAGCTAAGTTACAAAATTTATGGATACACAAGAATCATGGGAGGATGACTATTGAATTTCTCAGGAAAAAAAAATGTCGGAGGATTGGGCGTGAGATCTTTTACAAAAAGATTCACTTAAAGAACTCGTACTATATTTTAAGAAAAATACTACTATTACCATACTAAAAAAATATTGCAACTTGGATAAGACGCTCGTGCAAACTTGTCCGTCTTTTGAGTGCAAAAGATTAGACAAATTGCATTTTTTTTTTTCCTAAAGGGGACCAAAGGCTGGCATAACATCAATGATTATGTTGTGCATTTCTAATCTCCCAGATATATTTTTCTAATTGGTGGGTGTTTAGCACTCATAGATTCATTACATTATTTTCTCAAAAAAGCATTTTTAATTTGTGGGTGTTTGGCACTCCATAGATTTACTTTTTTTTTTTTATCATCATCAAAAAGGGTGAGGAGTCCACAGACGAGGTTCGAGTCCCTGCCGGGACTCGTACTCCCGCCTGCGTTAAGGGAGGTGACGAGCCTCACCAGCTGGGCTACCACCTAATAGATTTACATTGGTTTCTCAAAAAAGTGTTCTTTCGCCAATCAATGGTTGCGCAATTCATTATGGGTCTTTGTGGGTCTGAAGACTGATACAGTTGGAGAAGCGCATGTATATGTCGGTGGGAATTGGAAAACGGAGTTGTAGTAGTAATTGAGTACACACTGAGGATCTTTATTATGTCCATCTGTATTCTTCTTGTATATCCTCCTTTATTATCCGAATCTCATCACTCTGAACCACCTTTCGTTCCAATTTGCCATGATCGTTGTTCTTCTTCCCCACTTCATTCAAACCATTGCCCGACTTCCCAAACAATTTCTTGTGTACCCAAAAGTGTAATTACCCGGAACGAAGCCTCAAGCCTCTTGGGTTGTTCAAGGTACGGAAAACCTCATTTGGGTTTTGCTGGTAGCGTGCTGTTATTGCTTACTTTGTGCTCTGATTTGACTGGAGACTTCCTTTGATTGGCTTACCCGAGTCAGATTCTGAACCGTGTTGACTCGGTAAAAGGAGCGTTGGTGAGGATTGACTCAGATTTGTGGTGTTGGATGGTATTGATTTCTATATTCCTCTAAATTCTTCCATTTGTGGCTTATATTTATTTCATTTTTGTGTGTAAATGTGTATTTTTTTTTTGGTAAACAGATTTAAGTTTTGATCTGGGTATGATAAGCCCTGTCAAAAGATAGTAGTTTTGGAGTGCTGCACTTTTTCGTGGGTCTTGAAAATGGAGCATAACTAGATTGGGAAGCTGGATTGCTTGTTTCAGAGCTGCTCTTAAGTTTCCTTCGGAATTCTGGTGCTGGGATGGGTAGTAAGTGCTCTAAACTCACATCATGTTGCTGGGCTTCACAGCAAAATGGGCCAATTTATGAGGCACCTGCTAGAGTTGGTAGGTTTTACATTTGGATTTGTTGTTTCTGGTTTTGGTGATAAGGAGGATTGTGGATTGACAAAATTTATGTCTCTTTGGCAGAAAAAGAGGAGGAGAGTGAAGGCGATGAGTTGCCCGTCTTTTGTGAATTCACCATTGAGCAACTTAGAAAGGCTACGTCCGGATTTGCGGCAGAGAACATAGTTTCTGAACATGGGGAAAAGGCTCCTAATGTTGTTTATAAAGGGAAGTTGGATCAAAAGCGGATTGCTGTCAAACGCTTTAATAGGTCTGCTTGGCCGGATGCCCACCAGTTTTTGGTAAGTGTGGAATAATCCTAAAGTCTAAAGCATTCTTTTTTGTGTGGCTTCGTAAATGTCAAGAATTTTTGACATCGTATGCCACTCTTGAATTGATGTTGTGTATGTTAGTGTCTTTTTACGATCAAGAAGCTTTTGCCTGTATAATTGTCTAGGTTCTGTTGCAGTTCAGAAATATATCTGGGATATGGTCTATGTCCAAGTGCTGGCAAAGTTCTTAGACTTAGTGACAGTGTCTTGAGTCATTTCTGAAACCTACATGACGCTTAGTGCACTACCAAAATACATCAAATTAATTGCGGTTGTTATTCTATATGAATCCATCTACACACATGTTGTGACCAGTAGGGATCATTGGAAATGGAATCATTTGACAGGTCGTCTTGCATAATTGAATCAGTCTAGCCTGAGCATCATGTGAACATGAACAAATTTGGACATTTATGATGCCTGCTAAAAAGTAACTCACTCAAACGTCATGCCTTTGAAGGTTATTCATTGTGTGCTACCTTTTAACTTGATCTCAAATGGATCAAACATGGCAATTATCCTTTTCCTTGCAACATTGATTTTGAACTTACATATTATTTATAAGCTCTGACATCATTACCGTTTGTTACCCCAGGAAGAATCGAGATCTGTAGGTCAACTCAGGAACCATAGATTAGCAAATCTACTTGGTTGCTGTAGCGAAGGTAGTGAGAGACTACTTGTTGCCGAATTTATGCCCAATGAGACGCTTGCGAAACACCTATTCCATTGTAAGTCTGTTTTGTTAATTTCCCTATCTTTACTTGTCCTTTACTCGTTTCTTCAACACCCATTCCATGTTGGGATTCTCAAGTTGTATCTACAAACTGAAACTGAAAATTTTGGTTGTTAACAGTCGGAGAGTCAAGACATAATGATTCCCATATTATTTGGCAACTACAAAATATGTCCATGCGATGTTTCTACTCATTTAATAATCTAACCCAGAACATAGGGCCCTTGTTCCCTGCACCTAATTTCTTACTTGAAGGGTTTCTATCTTTACTATTGATGGTTGGATAGGTGCACCTGGTTTTTACAATTGTCGGGAAAAAAACCATTTGTTTCTTCAGGTGAAAGTATTCTAATGTATGTTTGTACCCCACATTTCTGTAGCTATGCTATATATTTCTTGGCCCCTTTCAACCTGGCTCATAGAATGGCAGATACCAGTCCTAGTCCAGTACACATTTTATGGCTTTTCACTATTTTCAGTTTTAATTAGAGGTTGAGGCCAAAATAGTGGCTTACCATAAATCTGGTTCAAGTTCAAAAGTTTTGAGCTATCTCTTCTTTCTTTCACATTTGTACAGTCATGTCTAAAGTTGCCTCTTCTATTGAAATCCTTTTATAATTTGATTTCCTTTCTATGTTAGATACTCTTGTATGATGTTGTTTTCCAATCAGGGGACACACAGCCTATGAAGTGGGCAATGCGCTTGAGAGTAGCTTTATATCTTGCACAAGCTCTAGACTACTGTACGGGCAAAGGACGTGCCCTGTATCATGATCTTAATGCTTACAGAGTAGTCTTTGATGATGTAAGTACTTTTGGTTTCCACTGCTTATCATCTTTGTTCAGTGGTCAAAGTGGATTTTCTTACTTTCTTGTTATATCGCAGGATGGTAACCCTAGACTGTCATGCTTTGGTTTAATGAAGAACAGTAGAGATGGAAAAAGTTACAGCACGAACCTTGCATTCACCCCTCCAGAGTATCTAAGGACTGGTATTAACTATCGCCAACAAGCAATATGTTTATGCATCAGTTGTCTATCTTTACTAATCATCTTGAGTCTTTCTGTATTTTGTTGTATACTTGTATGTATGTGTGAGATTGGCTCTTGCATCCTAATTTTTCAAATTTCAAGGGTTTGCATAGTAATCTGGTTGTTTACTGTTGGTTTATGTGTCGTTGACTCGTCATGTTTTCCCCCTCTCCAGTGTTTTTGGTTACAACGTTAAAAACTTCTGTTGTTATGATCTGTCACATTATCTTATTTTATGGCCTTTTCAATACCCCCTCTTCATTTATGTAAAGCATTGATGGCTTTGTCTAACCAAACATAGAGCTTCTTGTCTTTATGCGGGGGACTTTCGTGGTTTTTCTGATGTAGCATAAATGGTGGTCGTAATGTTATTGACCATTGCATAAACTCTATTCTTTTGTTTATTGTGATGTTTTAAGTGATTCGGGTTTATCATCTTTCTTGAAGGAAGAGTAACTCCAGAAAGTGTAGTTTATAGCTTCGGCACCCTTTTGCTTGACCTTCTAAGTGGAAAGCACATACCTCCAAGCCATGTAAGTCTCCCTGCTCCTGCTGCTCACATGTTTATGCCATGAATTTAATGCAGCCTTTGGTTAGTTTTTTGTTTTACTGCGATGTGGAATTTAGCCAGGCAAGCCCGCATTGTAATGTGGTACTTATTGTTCGATATATTGGCTAATTGTGCCTGCTTCAGGTGTCATTTTTTGGTATGAATGACCTTCCTAATTAGTTGTTTGTCTGTGACTTAAGCTGCACCCGCATCCATACACGGTTTGTGGCATTTCATAAGAGTATTCATATACCTTTGCGGCTAACTTTTTGTTGAATAATTTTTATCAGGCTCTTGACCTCATACGGGATAGGAATATTCAGAAGCTAACGGATTCTTGCTTGGAGGGCCAATTTTCTAATGATGAAGGAACAGAGTTACTACGTTTAGCTTCAAGATGCTTGCAATATGAGCCAAGAGAGCGGCCAAATCCAAAGTCATTGGCTGCTGCTTTGATTCCTCTTCAGAAGGAAACTGAGGTTGGATGTTTTCTCCAGCGTGTCACTGTCTGACCTAATAAAGAAAAATAAAAAAACTGGACACATATTTAGACGTGTCCAATCCGGGGAGTGTGATGTGTCCATGCTTCTTAGGCCTCAAAGGTAAAAATAGAGTGAAATTATAGTCGGAGACAGACGGATGAGGCAAATAAAGGTGTCCATGCTTCTTTGGTCCCAACCTTATAAGAGAGTGAAATTATGAAATTAGTGTTCATGAATCTGATAGAGTTCACAGTATACCTGGGGACCGATTATTGAAAATTTTCGAGAATGGGAGGTAGAAGGGCGTAATGATAGGTACATTCCTCTGGTGTGTACCAGTTAAAATGAGATATCATTTTCATTCAGATGAGTTCTTATTTTCCTGGCACGATGACCTGGTGTAGGCGGCTAGGTGCATCCCCTCCCAGGCTCCTTGCCTGAGTTCAACTCTCACCCCACTTCACCATCCCTAAGGCTTCGGCCTTCCCGAAGACGTTTATATATGGTAAGTTGGAATATAGGCACATATATGTATACAGTTCTTCAATGAGCTAAGGAAAGAAAACCGAGCACAATGAGAAGTGTTCCACTGGCCCCGCGACATGTTGTGGGTTTGAATTGCTAGAATTGGTGTTGCCGCCAAAAAAGTGAGGGTAAGTACCTACTCCCAGGGGGTATGAGCCATTCTATTTAGTGCTAGCATGACCAGCTTCAGGACGTGCGCCTGTGAGCTTGCTTGCATGATAAGATTCTGAGGATAGACTAGTGTGCCCTTCACATAGCTTACACTCTAATATATGTTCGGGATGACTCCCTAATGAATGGGTTTGCATTGTGTGTGGTGAGCTGACGGTAATGTGTTTTGCAGGTTCCTTCTCATGAATTGATGGGAATTCCACATAGTACTGCGTCTTTTCCCCTATCTGCACTTGGTGAAGCTTGCATAAGAAAGGATTTGACTGCCATACATGAGATCTTACATAAGATTGGGTATAAAGATGATGACGGAGCAGCAACTGAGGTTTGTTCCTGATATGTAAAAAAAGCAACTGATATTTAAAATACATGATAGTTTGTGTGTTTTATCTTGTTAACAAATAAGTCTTCCAATTTGGTCCTTCATTGAGACATCAATATAACTGGAAGGGTGGAGTAGGTTGAAGGGCTATCTTACGCAGAGCCTTGAATAAGTCTTATATTTACCTGTAGTGGGTTAAATTTTGTTAGTGGTCTTAGAGTTGAATTATTTCAGGTTTTGTATTAGAACTTTTCAGGGTTTTACCATTAGAAATCAGGTCATTACACCATAATGTTGGGTTCTGTTAATCAGAATATGTTCTTCATTAGACTTGTCTAAGCACATGCTTTCTTTATTTTGTCATGATAGGGTAGAACTGAATTATATGTTGACATTAACTTTTAACGCGCAGACACACTTACACACATACACACACGGGTGCGTAAAAATGTGCAGCATTTTTTTCTCTTGCTGTGTGTGCACTCTCATCACTTGTTCAGAGCTTCTATTTGATGCTTATTGTTGAGGTTCTTGCCATCATCCACCTTTAGAAGTCATGCTTATCTACTTGTTTTACAGCTTTCATTCCAGATGTGGACGCACCAGATGCAGGACACATTGAACTCAAAGAAAAAGGGCGATGTTGCATTTCGGCACAAAGACTTCAGAGCAGCTATTGAATGCTACACACAGGTTAAAACGCTTACCACCTGTATCCAGTCGTGTGTAATAACTTGCGATTGATTTCAAAATTGTTGTCTGCCATCAGCTACCTCGTTTCTTGTGGGCCTCAATTTGCATCCCTATAACAGTACTATTCCTGGGGAGGGGGTTGAATATATGGTCCTGTCTTAGTTTCTTATGTTGCATATAGGATGTGCTTCTGTGTTTCGGTGTTCTTCATCAGCTATGAAAAAAGATTAAAAAATTGTTTCTGTATTGTTGTTTCGGTGTCTGTAATTATTAGATGGTTGTGTTTGAAAAAGAGAACACAAATCACCAAGAAAGATTGAAGTCAGCAACTACTTTTTGGATCGAGTTGATAAAATAGGATGTCCTATCCTTATTGTGTAACTTTGAGCAAAATCAATTTGAGGATAAGGATCGCTATGGCTTGCCCCAAATACCAAAGGCTTGTTGTTTTGAGCCTTCTTTGTGGGCAAAGAAAAATTGTACTCTTTAAAGTTGTCTATAGTATCTTTTGCTCTTCTGCATGAGAGTATGTTCTAGCTTGGAGTTAATTGATAGCTTTGCACGTACAGTTTATTACTGCTGGAACCATGGCTTCCCCCACGGTGTTTGCTCGACGTAGCCTGTCCTATCTCATGAACGATATGCCACAGGAAGCGCTCGATGATGCAGTGCAAGCGCAAGTAATATCCCCCGTGTGGCATATCGCATCATATCTACAAGCTGCTAGTCTTTTTGCTTTGGGAAGGGAGAATGAGGCACAAATTGCCCTCAAAGAGGGTTCAATACTTGAAGAAAAGAGGAACGAAACTTCCTGACAATGGCAAAGAGGAGGTCCAGTCTAATCTCTTTTCTTCTGAATTGCATCTTTCGTAAAGGTGGCCATCACACATCAAACACAATGCTTCTTGGTTTCAAGCAAAACACAAGCTCCTCAACCTCGAAAAAACCACAGGTTTTAAGGGACGAAATAGTCTCTGTCCTCTGCACGCCTAACTAGTTGTTTTTGTATTCGTTTTTGAATCATTCTTTTGCATCACTACTGGGTTGTTTGGTTTCGTTTGGTCAGTTTATTTGGGCGGTGGGGAGCATGCCTCGGTACCATGACCACTCTGCCCAATGGCGACAATACCTTACCTTTTCCATTAACCTATGGGAGTTGTTCAGATACAATTGGCTCAGATAATGTTCGTATAGGAATCAATTGTGAGTTACATGCTGAAATTCGTGTACAGTACACTTTCTTTCTGCTGATAATTGATGATTTTGGCTCAGATTATTTGCCTTCAGTTTTTTCTTTTCAGCTTTGTTGCGGAGTTGATGTACTGTTGCTTATCTGCGAATATACAAAAAAACTAACAAGATCACATGTATTATGGAGGAATCATTCGCACGGAAAATCTGTCAGTGGGGATCAATCGGAACTAGATAGGCTCTTTAGAGTATTTCTGGATTGAAATGCATCTCTAGTATTGGCTTTTGTTTTCTGGACCGAAAAAATGAAACATCTAGTTCATGATTCAGAAGATGTAGCACACATAAACTTGTAATAAATCCACTGCGCGTATAAATTACGATATCAACGACAATTATATAACGACCTCCATATGTCCTATAAGCAAAGAGAAGTATCACCAACACTCATCATCTCCCTCATCATCGTAGCCATAAGCACACTCTTCCTCCTCATTCCTAGAGTACCATTCCTCCGTATCCTCCTCCTCTTCTTCGTCACCCGCCTCTTCCCCATCCCCATTCTTTTGTTCCTCCTCGTCGCTATTGCAGTTCTCGGTATCTGCTTCGTACTTATCGTCAACCGTCTCTTCCACATCCCCGTTCTCTTGCTCCTCGTCATTGTTCTTGGTACCCGCTTCATTCTTATCCTCATCATCGCTATCATTTCGAGACTCAACCCGGGTTCTTTTCCCGCTAGGAACAACAAAAGGGTCTTCCTTGTCAAAGAGTTTATCGAGTGCATTGTAGTTGATCTTGGAACTCAATCTCTTCTTTGTTCGGGTTTCTTCCGTCGTTGCTTCTGCAGCAGCAGTTGCAGCATTGGCATTTGTATCCCGTTTACTCCGCTGCTGTCGTCGTCGTTTATCCATCGATTTTTTCAACGTACCGTGTCTTTCTTTTTCTGCTTGTTCCTGAAGATGGTCTTTGTTCGTAGCTTCCCATATAATCTTCTTGTACAAATACTCCTGCTTTGTGTTAAGGTAGCCTTTTACATCATCGCCATCGATGAAGACGTTGTCACGACATACTTTTCCACAGACACCACAACATACAGAGCCGAATTTAGGATATATTGTTTCGGGGCAATCTCGGGTGCAGTGACCGCACAGAACCATCTCTGTATCTTGGAAGTTTGAAAGGGTTTGCTAGAGAGAGAGAAAATCTTGAAATTTGAAAGGGTTTGCCAGAGAGAGAGAGAGAGAGAGAGAGAGAGAGAGAGGCGGCTGTGGCACCGCCAAAGGAAGAGACAGAGCGTTTAGGATTTTATAGTTTTGCTTTTTTCTCGTACCCTTAGGGTTTGTTTTGTTTTTTTTTTGTTTTTGTAAATCCTTAGGGTTTGTTTGCATACGGGTTATTTCCGGAAAAAAAAGAAGAGAGATTAGGAAATTAATTATCCCTCTTTAAATTTACTAGTGCTACAGGTACAACAAATCCCGTACAGCAGCCGCGTACAGATCCATTTTGTGGTCGTCTTAGGTCCCACAAAGATGATTGGAGCCGCTCATTTTGTTCAAAATATATTGTTTAGAGTTCCTGTTAAAAAATTATTTCAATCCGATACTGGTAAGGGCGTTTACGAATCATCCAACTTTGCTTCAGAAATTTAGGCCAAATTCTGAAGCAAATTTGTATGATTCGTAAAGTCCCTTACCAATATCGGATTAAGATGATTTTTTACACGGACCTTAAACAAAATATCCTAAACAAAATGAGCGGCTCAGATCATCTTTGTAAGACCCGAGACGGGCGCAAAATGGATCTATGCACGGCTGCTGTACCCCTAGCATTTCTGTTAAATTTAACCAAAAAAAACTATGGACATAGATGAATGTGCACAAATTTGTCTGTGTTCGAGACTATTTGATGGATGCGAGCTATACATCTACTGTTTGAGACTCACGTGTATCGAAGGATTCTGAATATATTTGCCATCTGCTTCTGTGTCCTAGTATTGCTCTAAATTTAAAGTTTGACATATATTTGACACATCCAAATAATATATATTGTATTAATTACTTGCCATTCCTTTTGTTTTATTATGATCTACACTAGTAGTACTATATACTCCATAATCATAATAAATATGCTACTCACCGTTGCAAATTTTTGTAACTTAAATTCATTTGTCTACTTACTCTTACATGTTTTTTATTTTCAAAGATTAGTTTTTTTTTTTTTTTTAAACACAAAGTTCAAAAACTCAAGGGAAAAAATTTGTCTACCACTGCATCTTTGAGCGTAGAGGTGTAGTTAGTAACTTAGTATTACCTTGTTCCGCCAAACTACAAGTCGTAGAGCACAACTTTTTTAATTTGTCCTTATTCAACTTTTTTGTTTTGTCCTTATCTTTTGGGCATTTTCTTGGATGTTTCTTAAAAATTTTGGATAAAAGTCGTAATTTTTTATTTTTTCGATTCCTCTTGTCGAGACAAACCAATAATATAGGAGTACAAAAATTTGGCGCAAAATTAACAAACGCGAACAAAATTTGAATAAAGACAAAACAAAAAAATTACAGTCTCTACCATTTATAGTTTAGCAGATGCGAGGTGTATAAAAACAAATTAATTTAATACCAATATAGCAGTATGTACACACATGACATTGACAATGGCATAAGCAATAATTTTTTTTTTTTTGGGTACAAGCATAAGCAATAAATTAATAATCACAAATTTGGAAAATATTACACCGTTTATATCGCAACAATAATAGGAATAAACCCCAACATAAAATGAAACCGACCACCATGTTTATTCACCCCTCAACACACATCCACCGCCACCACCGAAACAAAATCCTCGCTATCGATGCACTTTCTGTGGCCGGTTTCTGCGTAGAATAAAAAGCCCCTCTTAATTTGCCTCCGCCTCCTCCTCGTACTCCTCCTCCCCGACCTCATCCGCCACCGCATCCTGATACTGCTGATACTCCGACACCAAGTCATTCATGTTGCTCTCCGCCTCCGTGAACTCCATCTCGTCCATCCCTTCCCCTGTGTACCAATGCAAGAAAGCCTTCCTCCGGAACATGACCGTGAACTGCTCCGACACCCTCCTGAACATCTCCTGGATCGACGTCGAGTTCCCCATGAACGTGGACGACATGGACAGCCCCGTGGGCGCCACGTCGCACACGCTCGACTTCACGTTGTTCGGGATCCACTCCACGAAGTACGACGAGTTCTTGTTCTGCACGTTGATCATCTGCTCGTCGACCTCCTTGGTGCTCATGGACTTGCCGCGGAAGAGGGCGGAGGCGGTGAGGTAGCGGCCGTGGCGGGGGTCGGCCGCGCACATCATGTTCTTGGAGTCCCACATCTGCTGGGTTAGCTCGGGGATGGTCAGGGCGCGGTATTGTTGGGAGCCGCGGGAGGTCAGTGGGGCGAAACCGACCATGAAGAAGTGGAGGCGGGGGAAGGGGATGAGGTTGACGGCGAGCTTGCGGAGGTCGGAGTTGAGTTGGCCCGGGAAGCGGAGGCAGCAGGTGACTCCGCTCATGGTGGTGGAAATAAGGTGGTTCAAGTCACCAACTGCAACATTGCACGAACAATTAATAAGCATTTGTAATTTTAGAGCAAAAAACCACGTTTTCACAGAGTCCGATTTTGTTCATTCAACATGGTAATAAGTAATAACCTTGGAGTGATTGGCTCAAAAATATTTTCATTTTATCATCCTTTTTAAGAATCCATGTAATCGATCAATTAAAACAAGGAACCTATGTCTAGCAAGATTGCGTGTGTTTGATCTTATTTAGTTATTATTCATCGAACTATCGAGAAAGAGGTTAGTCTCCAAGACTAACAAAATAATATGGAAGTATTTTCCGCAACCACATTCTTCACAATTTTACAATAATATTCTTCTAAATTTCTAAATGAGTAAAACTAGCTAGGAACTGATGTCCCTATTTATAGATGAAGTTTTAGGGATCTGTCTTCACAAATAAACAAATGTGAGGGACTAATGTGTGATTCTTTTATCTTACGGATAAACAAATACGGAGTATATGTTCTATGAAGATACTAGTATTCTCCGATAACCACGCGGTTACTACTGTCTTTATAAGATGTCACATCAAATCATATCGATTGATTCCGTCTTTACGACAGCGTAAAGAATTCCTTTCTTGAAACATAGCTCAATTGAATGGTCAAACTAAATTGCGGCATTGCTCCCCAAGAACTATATTCAAGTTATAATGCATCCAAATTCATTACTAGGCCATCAAGGGGTCGTTACCGCAGTAATTGTGTTCAAATTAAACCGATGAGAGTATTAAGAGGATGTGTACTTACAACTTGGATTGGTGAGCTTGAGAGTGCGGAAACAAATATCGTAGAGGGCTTCATTGTCCAGAACCATGCACTCGTCGGCGTTCTCGACCAGCTGGTGGACGGAGAGGGTGGCGTTGTAAGGCTCAACCACGGTGTCCGACACCTTGGGTGACGGGAAGACGGAGAACGTCAGCATCATCCGGTCCGGATACTCTTCCCTGATCTTTGATATGAGCAGGGTCCCCATTCCGGACCCTGTCCCTCCTCCCAGTGAATGGCAAATCTGGAAGCCTAATCAAATCCATAAACAATTTTGTGACCGGTTAGAAATGAATTTAAAGGGGAAATTAATTTAATGTACCGTAAACAATATACTTTAATCATCTACGAGCTGACCTTAATGGCATCATGGCAATTATGCAACACGAGTTCAACCTACTTGGTTCAGCGTTAGGGATAAAAGGCATTTGAATACAAATCCAAACAGCGATTACTTTAGAACCGTTCAATACACATTAGACAAACAAATCTATATCCGGATCTGTGTCGGTAAGTAGCCTAAACATTACTGTACGTAGCTAATTACAAAAATTTAAAAAATTGGCAGGATATTTTTAAGTGGGCCACACCAGCAAATCTTGTGAAACCTTTTATTACTTTATGTGATTGATTTTTCTGTCCCTACAATAATT
This sequence comes from Rhododendron griersonianum, assembly GCA_018127125.1. Classification (NCBI taxonomy): domain Eukaryota; kingdom Viridiplantae; phylum Streptophyta; class Magnoliopsida; order Ericales; family Ericaceae; genus Rhododendron; species Rhododendron griersonianum. Next base: position 13,335,450 of record CM030794.1, on the reverse strand, counting down.
GAAGCTGACGTGGCATTGTGGACAGTGGAATGGTTGAGGTGGATCTTATTTTTTTTTCAAGTAAAGGTCTCAATTTCAATCTCATCATTTGTAAATTGTGTTACTTCTATAACGTCACAGAAATAAAAACTCATGAACTGGAGAAATCGAAATTATACCTTGTAAGCAATCACAATTCTCGGCCTCTTTACGAACCACATCAAGAACCGAATCGATCAGCTCGGCTCCCTCGGTGTAATGCCCCTTGGCCCAGTTGTTTCCGGCGCCATTTTGGCCGAAAACAAAGTTGTCGGGCCTGAAGATCTTTCCGTAGGGCCCGGTACGCAGACTGTCCATCGTACCGGGCTCGAGATCCATCAACACCGCTCTGGGGACGTACCTCCCACCACTTGCCTCATTGTAGTAGACATTCACCCTCTCAAGTTGAACATGAGAGTCGCCAGCATAGTTTCCGGTGGCATCGATGCCGTGCTCGTCGCACACCACCTCCCAGAACTTGCCCCCGATCTGGTTACCGCATTGCCCGGCTTGGATGTGAAGAATTTCTCTCATTTCTTCAGGCAAAAAGATGTGGGAAGATTGGAAATGGCTTAAAGGGAGTAAAGGGAAGGGAAGGAGGGCAGGGAAGAATGGAAAGTGGATGGGGGGTTTTGTAGGTGTGAAGGGGATTGGGGGTGTGATTGAGACACTGATATTTTTTTTTTCTCAATTAATCTGTAATTAATAATATAGAATGAGAAAATTATTAGAGAGAAGGAGGGAGAGTTGATAATTTTCATGTGGGTGTGTTTGGGAGGAGGGGATGTCAAAGTCCAACATGGAGGAGTCAGGTGAGCTGGATATGGAAGGAGACAACGAGGTGGATCTCAATTAGGTCATTTGGCTTCATTCATCTTAAAAATTACAATCACATCCTCCCTGCTTTTGCTTTTTTTTTTTTTGAAAGGCTCCCTGCTTTTGCTCACTCATCATCTAAACAGAGAAACAGAAAGTCTACCTCCACCGCTCTCAATCTTACCGTCTAAAAGTGTTTTGGACAATCCGGATTTAAAATCCAGACCATTGATTGTCAAGATAGATGGTGAGATGTTGAGCGGTACCGTTTTGCTGAAAGGGAAAGTACTATCTCTCATAATGTTGTCGATGTGACGGAAAATGAGAACCATTACTGTTCCATTTGATAATCCGAGCCGATTATTTTGTAATGCTTTGTTTGTTTGTCTTTCCTGCAAAATTCAAATTAATCGGATATCAGTCTATTCATCTAAAATAATTATAATTGTTAGAAGAAGAATGAAAGGTCAAAACCTGATCATTTTTTTTCTTGTGAAAAATAGGTGTCTTTACTCATTCTGAACTGCTTGTTCTTTTCATGGACGGTAAACACATAGAGGCCGGCCACAATGAACGATTCCAATTTTCAAATAAGTTTTTTGCAAGTTTTATTTTTCGTAACATGAAAGATAACACGCGATTAGTGGAATGAACATATCAATCATGCAATTTTTGGTCTATTTAATGATAAAATGAGGTGGTTATAATGTCCTAGTTTTTTGTGATTTATAGATCCAGATAGGTCCTAGTTGAGTGTGTGTGTGTGTAAATTTATTTTTGTATGTTAGTGTTACACAGACATAATGCAATGGAAATTATGGAATATACGTTAAGAGAGGTAGGAAGCCACAATAATTGAAGGCATGAGAGTGTGTCAGACTTCTATCTTCTCTTATTTCGTCTTTTTTATTATTATTTGCATCCAGCTCCCATTAGGACTGGCAAATGGGCTGGTTTAGTGTGGGAATCCAAAGCTAAAGACTCTCCAACATCATAACATTAACGGACTCGGGGATGCTTTCAAGTAGCTCCCTGCCGAGCGGGTACAGAGTGGCCGATTTGGCTATTCATCTCGGCACGGACGGCTCAGATCGAATCTGAACACATATAAATTGCATGCAAATCTGAACCGTCCATTGCTCCGTTAATATCCGAGCCATCGGGTCGCAAACGGGTTATAATCACCGTTCAGGTTTTGGTAAAAACCCACAAGTAGTTACAGTAACACAAAACCTCCCTCGAGATTTCTGGCAACTGGAGAAAACACGATTGACAGAAATGATGTCAGTGATATGATTCTACAGCGTTAATGGTAGAACATTGTTATCCATTTCAATAGTATATTCTTTGGTTGGTGAATGGTTCAAGTCGATGAATGCTGCAGAGAGTAATGAGAGAAAATGTAGAGGTGAGCTGTCTACAATCTGCATCTAACCAATGGCCCCATACCATAATGCCAAGAAAGTACCCACTTCAGCAACCAGCCAGCCAGCCAGCCTATCACTCCGGTCCAGATGAACCCCAAGTTGACAGTTCTATTTTATTGCAATTTCGCAACAAATGTTTTCTCTTATGACTCCGAGTGGATCATCCTGATTCCTACATGCACCTCGACTAATTCCTGAAAGATGAATTCTACCGTCCACTAGCTAGCAGTGGCCTCGATCAAAGATAAGATAGACTCACGTATGAACTAGCTAGCCCCAAGGAGAGAGCATAGTTGTCAAAGGTGTGCCTAGGCGCGCCCCCAGCACCTTACTGACCCCCAGGCGAGGCGACTTGAAGAAGGCGAGCAAAAAGCGCAAAAAAGTGCACTTCTTTCAAATCGATCAAAAAAGCACAAAAAAAAGCGCACATAACACAATTATTTTCATAAATAATATTTTTTCGCATAGGTGCGCCTCTCTTCAAAAGGGCATGCGTCTCACCTCGCCTTGCGCCTCTCACCTCAGGCCCAACAGAACTTTGCGCCTCGGTGCGCCTTCGCCCTTGACGGAGAGAGCAAATCCCAAGTTTGCAGAAAATGTACCACTTGGTTTTCAAGTGGAGTTGTATTGGTATCATGGCTAATGCAGGAAGGGAGATCAAAATGATCTCAAATAAATAAGTTCATCTTTTCCAAAGTTCTAAAATCCGTTTACCCCCAGAACCTCTCTACAGATACATCATCAGAATACATTACAACCCAAGGTCATAGGATTCAGAAGGGGGAAAAAAAAAATAAAAATCATCTCAATACCTTTAGCAGAAATTTTTGCATTGGACAGTCAAGATCCCGAACAAAAAATTGCCTAATTATAGCTTCCTAAAGATCCGGTCAAAAATCTTGGACCACATGGTAGGGTAACATTGGATGGAATAAGGAGCACATGGCACATAATAGCAGCCACATGGCCGTAGTCATGGACCTGAAAATGCTGCCGGATCATGATATGGACCTGATATTGTAAGAAGTATTCATACTGAGTATACCTAGATCATTAAGGCAACACCAGGTAAAGTACATCGGATCAGCTCGTCTTCATTATTCATCTCTTCATACCCCTCCATACTCCTCTCGTGGGTCCCACTCCCGAGCAGACGTAAATAATCCGAATCGGTCATCACGTAGCACTCGTAATAAAACTCTATCTGTATTTTCTAAAATGGAAGATAAATATGATTGTAAGCTTAAACTTTCCTTTTGGCGGAGCAAAATTTGATTTGTTGATGTGTTCATAGATGTTCTACGAGATGAACGATTTGGATTATTGGTGATTGCTCGGGGTGGAACCCACGAGATGAGTATGGAGAGATGAATTCTGTAGTAGACCGAATACAACGGTCCGAGCCCACTCTCAAGTAGGCTGGGCCAAGATTGGAGTTGAGATTGTCAGCCATACATAACCCCAGGTTCGGCCACAACCGGGGTCCGGTAGCGGACGACGATGCATCCACCCGACAGCCAACTCGTAGAGATAGCCTTCAGGCTCGGCCACCTTTAGGACGGAGCCCCGTTGACACTTCCTACAAATCACCCATCCTCAGGCTCGGCCAACTGTGATGACACGTGCCTCCCCACGTGCTGAAGCGGTTACACCAAAGGATAATGATGAGCGCACATGGGGGTGCCAGCTCACACCAAAACGGTTACCAGATCTAATCAATGATGTCACTATGGCGTCACCCGACTCGTGCAAGGCATATGCCCGTACTTGGAGAGCAAGTCAAGCAGACTCTATAGATACTGAAGGATCACAACCCTAAGAGGTACACACACTCTTCTAGACAAAAACCCTAGACTCTTGCTTTGCTCTCTGTACATTCTCATCCTCTCGCCGGAGGGCCTTGCCGGGCAACCCCGGCCACGTCTTAGTCGTGCGTTCTCTGTGCAGGTTAGGGCAAGAAGGCTAGGAAACCCTTGAACCACCAGAGGAGGAACTCAGATCAAAGATCACAGGCCACAAAACTTCTGAAGAGTGAAGATGAGCTGATCCCTTAGTACATTGCATGAATTGGAACAACGAAAGCCCAGTACTAGGCCATGTCAAGTTGATTACGACAGGGACGGCCCTGAGTTATTGGCGGTCAAAGCGAACTTCTAAGATAGGCCAGTCTAGATATTTTCACGGATTAAAACTACAAAATAACGAAAACACTTTCAAGATTACTAATCATGACGGGAAAATAAAAACTCACGTGTGATTCAGGCCTAATAGCAGGCATTGATTTCGGCTTAACATTCATGGTACATTGAAGTGGGTTCGGGCAGAGTTATAATTCAATTGAGGCGCGGAATTGTTTTACCCAAGCATGAGAGCAATATTCAACTGGGAACCCCATTTCTTTTGCTGAAATTGCCGAAACAACGCAAATGTTGACCCTCAGGCCTGGCTGTAGATGAAGGTTGTTAGCCCTTCTGGTTAGAGAGTAAGGTGGTGTTGGTATCTGGAACCCTGGATTCCAAAAGACGTGTCATAGTCAGCGACTCAGTGTCTCTATCTGCTTTATCGTTTGTTTTGAGCCGTTTTCTGACTGTGCTGCTAGTTGGGGTTTCAAGGGTATACCCTTGGTCCCCTCTTTTGGTTTTGGTTTGGTTCTTATAGAATTACTTACACCACGAAAAAGTATGATGAAGGCAAACCAATTTGTACTGAGTTTGTAACAACCGAGAAACATCAACAAAAAAAAAATATCAACCTAAGCACAGATGCTGCCACGAGACACACCAAATAGTCGGGAGTGTTCGTGACAGGAAAGGATTGACATAGGATCCTGTACTCTTCTTCAAAATTTGAATTTCTGGTGGTGGTTTTTGGTTGTTAATGTCTTTCCTGTTCCTTCTCCCCTTACTAAGGGGAAAAAGCGGTAACTTGTTCAGAAATTTACATAAGAGTTGATTTTCCAAATTTATGTCTTCTTTCCAGCAAACCAGTAACTTCATGTTAGGTTCGCCTAGTCTACAAACGAATAGAAAACCGTAAAACAAATATCTGAGAACCTGTCCTTGACTCACTGATGGAGGTTAATCCTGTTATCAGGATTGGCGAATGCTCAGTGTGTTAAGAGACTTGTTCGGTTGTTCCACATTAGGCCTCTAAGCCACCCAATTCGTATATGTACTTTAGAGGCTACTCCCCTATAGGCAGCTGATTTTGGTTGGATGCCTTCAAAATTTTCTAATGTTCCTGCTGTGGTCTTATCTATTAAAAGAAACTTACAACAAAGAATGAAGTTGGTCCAAAACTTTTGAGAAACAGTTTAAAATTCCTTTCAGGGACTAGATCATTAGTCAACGTGGTGTTTGTCTAAGCTAAAAAGGACTACTTGCAAGAATCTAAAGCAGCGGCCAACAGAAAAAATACTACTGATATTACCCAGAGAAACACTAAGTTGCAGCTAAGGACAAGCCAGAGGATTATCAATTCATTCTAGCATTCGATGTAAGAACATCGACACAATTCGTAGTTAGAATGTACTAGAAGGAATTCCTGAAACCAGAATTTAGTTCAGAAATACGAAATTGAATCATCTGGTGGGGAGATGCCATTTACTTTCAAAAGTCAGATGAACAAAAAAAACAGATAATTGGCAAGTACCAAACCATCATTAATAATGTAACATTATGAACAACACATGCATGATGATATAAAGGTGGTCCAATGTAGACTACCTTATTCTTTTGCTTTTCAAATTTTCCTACTACTTGTATACAGTATAAACAGTATAACCAAAGTGAACTTCAGTCATCAAAATATAGATTAGTACTCTTACTGTCTTACATTAGAGAGGGGTTACCAGAAATCATCATTGACAGCTGCATACGAAGATCGGTATGGCTCATCTTCTTCCTCCATCTCCATCTCCAACTCTAACTCACCAGACCCAAACTCAGCAGATTCAATATCAGCAAGATTCTTCAGATCAACAAGAGAAAGCTCATTCAGGTGAGTCACCACCAAATCAGCAGCCCCAAGTTCATACACCAGATTCTTGCTAGCAACTGCCACACACTTCATCCGGGCATCATGAGCTGCCTCAACCGTAAGATTCGAATTCCCAAACACAATACACCTCTCCGGTATACAATTCAGAAGCTGCCCCGCATAAACAAACATTTCCGGGTCAGGTTTCCCTCTGTACACATCTTCCGCTGCTACAATAACGCTAAAAACACCTTCCATCCCCATGGCTCTAACTGCTTTCTCAAGGGTTTTTCTCGGACGAGTTGAGACCAATGCCATTGGAATCTTGTAATCCATCAGGAACTTGACAAGCTCCTTTGACCCAAATCGGAATCCATATTTCCCACCGCGTAAAGCTTGGTAAATCCGTTCTTTCCTTAAAGCCATTCTTCTCACTTGAGTTGGGTCTCTAGACCAGCAGAGAACTTCAGTAATGGCATGTTCATTCTTCATCCCTTGGATTCTACTGAGTATGAAACCCAAGGGAGGGGGTTTTCCTACTTCCTCAGAAAGAGTTAGCCAGGCCTGATTCTCGAGATTAGGGTTATCTTCAATCAAAACCCCTTCCCATTCAAAGATTGCACCAAACCACCCACAACCCATTCTTTCTCGTCGAAGCAATGGATTTTCTAGTGAAGGCTTATCAGCTTTATTCTCCAGCGGCCACAACCCCAGTTTTCGATCCAATCCAGTGTCTACTCGCTTCTCAAAACCCCTATCGATTCGCTCTTCTAAAAAACAGTATGCCTCCTTGGTTAGTTCCACAGCTTTAGCCTTAATCAATGGAACTGCTACGCGATCAACTCCCAATCGCGACACGGGAGCAGAACAAACGAGTTTTCTACCAAGGAATTTGGTTACTGGAAACCGGCAGAAATTAAATGGATTCCTTTTGCTTGAGACATCCTTTGGGCAATATCTCCCCCATACCGGTGGATACCCCAAAAAAGACGTCGCCGCAATTGATTCCATCGTCCTCACTAACAAAAAATAGCTGCAGAAATTTACTTTCAAAAACTTCCTAAGGCCAAAAACAGAAATACCCTTCCTAAGTTCTTCTAGAGTGAAGCAAATTCAGAATCCCCTATAAACCAATTAGACTGGACCCAGTATCTTTCAACCAATCCTACCCAACTCAAGATTCAGAACCCTAGCTTCACAAATTCCCTCAACATGTCACAATCTATTCACAGTAAATATTTAATTCAACCACAAAATTAACCAAACTAGGGCCAATTTAATACCGAAAATCAGACCTATATGGGGTTTTCATAGTCAAAAGCTTCAACTTTCCTAAATAGATCCCTATTACAACATCAACACAATCCAAAGCGAGTAAAGAGTAGTAAACCGCCTTACTGAGATAAAAGACCCCAACTTTATCAAATACCCATCAAAGTATTATATCAAACAATCAATTCAACGCCCAGATTAAGCAAAACCCATCAACCCAAAACGCCAATTAAAAGGAGGGAAGAAAATACCAATGAATAAAGTAAACGTAACTGTGAAGAAGAATCACGATAGAAGGTTTGCAGCAGGTTTTGTGGGGGGTTTATAAGGGCGGGAGAGGTTGGATTCTTTCTTTCTTCCAATGGGGTTTTACGTGTGGTTTATATAGAAGCCAAACCAGAGAGAGAGAGAGGAGCCGCCGACTTAAGACAAGGCCAAGTCCGAATTCCGAGAGGCTGGCAAATTTGGTTACAAGCACACGTGTCTCCTACGTGACCTCGTTCCTTCTTGGAGGCTGGAAGAATGCTACCGGCTCTGTTCACTTGTCGGTGGAAAAATTTTCAGTGCCGAGTGGGTACCACGTGGTGCCCGCTCGCGCATTCGAGCCGTCTATTTCGATTTTGAACGGCTCAGATTTAGAAAAAGAAAAGGAGAGAGAAAGTGTTGGAGTGAGATGGTTTCAATCTGAGCCGTCCAAAAGTGTATCGAACTGCTCGGATGCGCTGAACAGGTACCACATGGGATATACCGCTCGGCACCGAAAATTCTCTCCTTGTCGAGAAGAAACTGGTGGAGAAAAATTGTTTTCGTGAAAATTCTACATGTATTTTAGTTGAGGAAAAAAATTTGTTTTTTTTTTTTTTTATCATTAGGAAAAAAATTTGTGAAAATGTTAAAAAGTAGTACTAGTATTTTAATTGTAAAGAAAACTAGCATGTTGAGTTTGAGGGAAATTAAGAAATCCCTCGCTCCTTATCCACACATATCTTTATTCGGCTGTCTAACGGGCCAGTAGGAAGATGCATTGACGCATACAGATGTGTCTGGAATCATTCAATGGAAGTGAGTTATATACCATATAGGGTAGATATGGTCCTGTGGAGGCCCACGCACATCGGATGGCCTGAGTACAATACGTGTCTGAACTTGGGCACGCCTATCTATGCATGTCCATAGAATTTTTGTTAGCCTTTTGTGTTTTGATAATGAAAGAAAAATTATTTTGCGCTCATGAGTCACCGTCACATGGTGCTTTGACTCCTTCACCACCGTACATCGATGTGGGACTCAATGTGTGAGGCTCACATCAATATGCGGTGGCAAAAGTGGCTGATGTAGCACACAACAGTGCCCCAATAGTCTAATTACAATTATTCTAGCATCACAAATACCTACACAAATACACTCACATGCACAATGAGTGTCACACACACCAAGGGCGGAACCAGGAATAGATTCTGCCCTGGGCTATCCCAAAAAAAATTTGGTGGGTAGAACAGTGTATATAATATGCATACAGGTAACCTCTATGAAATAAAGCTTGTAATCTATTCATACACCACGCGAATTTCTAGCACCATCACCATCATACCCTTGATCTCGCATATTGTGAATGTCCAGATTTGGGCATTCGGATATCTATTTTTTAAGAGTTAATGCAATGGCATTTTTAACATGCATAATAGTATGAAGAAAAAAATGCTCCCATAAAAATCCGTAGACATCAACAAATATCAAAAAACACTCCAAATTTTTTTTGATGTTCCATTATAATTTAAATCTAAAAGAGTAAGATTGTAAGAACCAACATCATAAAATTTAAGCACACCAGCTAGTATTCTGCATCAACGAAATCAATAAAAATCTAAGTACACCGGCCAGTGCTTTGCATTTAACAACATAAGAACAAATCTAAGCACACCAGCCGATTTAACTAGATTTTCATGAAATTTCTTGAGTCTGATTTAACTGGGTTTTCAGCTTTGAATAATCAACAAGAACCATCCCTTGACGGTGGTAGAGAGGGAGAGAGTGACAGAGAATGCAAGAAAAGAAAGAACGTAGGAGAGAGGGAGAGAACGTATGTTAACAGAGAGGCTGAGAAGGCTGAGCCAAAATGGGTTGGTGGGATAGGTTGGGCTAAGAAAAAATGAAGTGAGCTAAAATTATAAATATAATTATTTTTTGTTTTTTGGTTAGTTTTCCAGAAAACCACTTGGGCTATAGCCCAATACAGCCTACATGTGGTTCCGCCCTTGACACACACTACACACTTTCAATGTGTGTGGGTCCCAAGCACGTGAGCATGTTTGTGTTTTTTTTGATCCTAGAGTGTTAGTGTATTTGTGCAAAAGTTTGTGGTGCTAGCATGTTTTAGTTAGTTATTGGCCGTTGAAATAGCTGTGCAGTTGAAAGAACGATTTCCATAATAAGACTTTGTTTTCTACTTATGGATTTATTACTTTGTTTTTCGTGTATAAATTCTTTCAGTTCATGAAATAATGTCACCACAATTCATAACTGAAAAGAAGTGTAAAAATTACTAATAACCTTAAGAAATAGTCAGCATTAAATCCTTCTTTTTTATAATTGACTCGTTCAATAATTTTAATGGGGCATAGCTGAGCAAAATATTATCTATGTAGCCATTTGGCGCTCCCAATTTTCTTTACTTTTTTTTGTTTTTTTTCCTCCTAGGATATGCCCCTTGTAGGCTGTATATTCGGTTAGCCTCTTTTTTATTTCAAGCTGGTTTATCCAAAAAAAAAAAATACTATAATAACAAGTAGTACTAATAATTAATGGGGTATGCCTTGGGCTCTTTGCTAGCCTGCTTGGCTCCACCAAAATTGTGCACGATGTCACAAAATTTTGTTGGTTCGATTCTATTAATGGAATGATTTTGATTCTATTAATTTTTAAAGTCTAATTTCGTGGGTTTTTAATTTTATAACTTACATGCCATGCCACCTATACATTTATACTGCGTGATGTATTATTTTTCCTTCTCTTTTAAGTGACCGGTGTACAAATTATAACATTTTCTCTAGGAATCATAACATTTTGAGGGTGCATATGATACACACCCAAATAAGGGGTGTGTATAATGTGTATTGTAGCATTTCCCTAAATATAATATTAAACTTTATGAGATCATGTCTCTCACTGGTGGACGATGAGATTAATCTTCCAGAATTAGTTGAAATGCGCGTAAACTGATCTAAACACATGAGTAACTTAAAAAAAAAAACTATAGTATGAGACAATTTCGGAAGATGAGCCTTACTATATATTGTTAGAGCAAGTTTACCAGATTCGGTAAACAAGCTATATATCTATTTTACCTAACTAAAGTGGGAACTTTTCAACTACAGCAGCATAGGTAAAGTACAAGGTAAAGTTCCTTTGTGAACAGTTCCGAGCTTCTTTTACCGTGGTACTATTCATTCGGTTCCCATTGTTTATTTATTTATTTTTCTCTCTCTCCCTGCAACCAAGAAAGAAATGGTTCGGGAATGAAGAAAGAAATGATATTTTAATAGAGGATAGGAAAAATAAATAGTATTGATGTGGTGTTAAAAGAAATATGAGTAGGTAAAATGAAAAATCGCACTGTTTACTAGCATTTTTACATAAAAACTGGTGTACATGCTCTTATACATGTAATGATGCAATTCTTCATAAAATGAGATTAAGGCCTATTTTGGCTTAATAAGCTATTTAAAAAAATATTAAAGAAAATTCACAATTTGTTACTTTTGCGAAATTTTTTTTACGAATAAGAAAAATCTAACAAATAAAAAATTAAGAAAATAATGAATATAGTGATTCTTTCCTGAGTTTCCTCCTTAGACATGCTGATGTCGGCAGAAGACCTGAATCAACCCCAAAGTGGAGAAATTTTTGGGTAAGTGGTGGGTATCACGTGACCATGTCCACGTGGTTCTCGAGTAACTCATTCGGGTCGTCCAAAAATGTATTGGACGGTCCAGATTAAAATCTTCTCTCTCCTCTTACTCTACCATTCTCTCTCCAAATCCGAACCGTCCAAAATTGAAATGGACGGCCGGATGCACCGAGCAAGCACTACATGGTACCCACCCGGCACTGAAAAATTTCTCCCCAAAGTGAGGGGGCAGATCCGGTCAATTTGCTACCGACCAGTTCGGTCCATTTGGTGCAACCGGATTGTCCAAAAGTGTTTTGGACGGCCCAAATTTAAATGGGTGTTTTAGAGGAAAAAAAATTAAAAACACCCTCTTTAAATCGGGGCCTTCCAAAACATTTTTAGACGACCTGGATGCACCAAATGGACCAAACTGGTCGGTAGCCAAATTGACCAGATCCAATCCCCCAAAGTGGGTAAACAGTCAATTTGTGGAGGGTGTTTTTAGTCTTTTTCCTTCTCGGCCACCCTTTTTTTTTTTTTTCTTTTTTTGATCCGCTTCTCTGCCACCTTGAGAGCTGTTCAAAGCACTTGCGTAAAGTAAAGGCAAAAGGTAACTTTACAGAAAAAGAGGGAGAGAGGGAACGTGAAACAACATATACAAGCAAGCAAATGGCATACAACATAGCAGCAGTGAGTGGAAGAAGATAGCTTTTTAAAAGAACATGGAGAAAAGCTTGCCAGCTCGTTGTCTCTCCACTCTCCAACTCCTCATGTGATGAGAGAGAGAGGTATAGACTTTTCACTCCTCTCATTGCTCTCTCTCTCTCTCTCTCTCTCCTTAAAAGGCATCCTTTGTCTCTCTACACTTCCTCAACTCTGCCTTTTTCTGTTTGTTCTGCTTTACTGACATTGATCTAGCAGTAACTAGCAACCGCTTCCCCTCTTAAACCCATCTACTTTTTCGATTCTTTGATAATTCCTGGTGGCTCATGGAGTACTAATTGTGTGTGGGAAATGGGCAGTTTCAGATGAAACCTTTGAGTTCAAGAGATTTTGGGAGTCCATGATTAGTTCCCAAGCTTGCAGTTTGTTGGGTTTTCCTTTGGGTTCACTTCTCTTCCATCTAGTAGGGTATGGCCCATTTTCTCCATCACTTCTGCCTTTTTTCTGTCCTTTTTTTTTGCTTGGAATGCAAGTGTCTATAAAGATGGCTTTTTCTTCTCTCTTATGGTTATGTTTCTTTAACTTGCTATTATGCCACTACCTACTTTGAGGCTTCCATATATAGATGCCTTGAATTTGCTTGTTAGGTTTTGGGTTTTTTATCAGAAGCTTCCATGGATTTGGTATTCTCTATCTATAGGACCTTTGAATTTTTGCTTCAAGTGTAGAAGATCAAGGAATAAGTGTTGCAGGTTATTGGTTTTTGTTGAAGGCGTTTTCTTTCTCCAATTCAGGGACATGGGTATGGATTTTGTTTTTTGTTTTTTTTTGTTTTCTGATTCAGAATTGCAACTGGTACTTGTCATTACTGGATTTTTATTCTTATGGGCTTCTATATTGAAGCCGAAATCGCTAGTAATCGCCAGTCATCCATACAACAGTTAATTCGTTCCCGGACCTTGTGCACACCTCCCATCACACTATGGGAGCTGGCTATGCCTGAAGTCGGTTAATCTCTGTTATGTTGGTTATTCGTATTAATTGTGAAGTTGTATTTCCCCTTACCTCAGCAATTAAAGGAAGATAACAGCCTGTTGAATTCACTCGCATAGTAAAATGTTCCACCTTTCATTGAGCACAAGTTTCTGCTGTTTAAATTGTATAGTTGCTGGTTTCATTTGCATATATAATAAGTTATTCTTCTACCTCCTCCTTGCTCGAATTTATGCTTGTGAGTGCTTTAGCAATCAATCGTATCAAAAGGTCGCAAACATATCATCTAAGATCTCTCATTTTCGAACAGAAGTTCTTTGCGAGTATCTTGGATTTTTCACTTGTATTTTTCAGTTTAGTTTTGGTTTTGAGTTCTATATTGCTGTTGAAGAAATCTTCTACTTCTCTAGGTGGTGATCTTTGCTTGCCCTCTTCCTATTTTTTGCAGATTGTACATCTGTTAATGGGAATAGAGATGGAGTTGGAATATGACAAATATTGCAGAGTTGATGGGAGCCTGGAAACTGTTCTTCCATCTTCTCGGTCCCATTCGGAAGTTGATAATAGAAGAAGCATTAAAGGAAAACTTCCGCCTCCAAACGTTCTATTGGACTTAGAAGAGAACTTTGTAGAGATAAATTTGCGTTGCTATCGCGGCACATCTAGGCAAATCATTCCATATCCAGTGTTAGAGGGAAATGATGTAGTAGATCGCGACTCTCTATGTCAAAGCTCCGCAGAAATAAGGAAGTTGAAGAAGATTGGAGCTGTGGAAGGTAGGAGAAAAATTGACTCTATGTTTAGCTCTGACGAGGATAGCTCCCCAACGGAATGGAAAAGATCCTCAACGATGTTGCTAAATCAAGAATTGATCACCGATCACAGAGAGGATCTCTCTGCTGAAAATGTAGAAATAGAGAAAGTAAAGGATCCAAAGTTCAGATGCAATCCGAATGTTGGTCCTATCAGCGATGGTAACTCATTTCAGAAAAGAGACGGTGCTCTCATTTCTCACCAGTCGCTATCTGCTAAACTGGCACTACCCCATTCACCTTCTCAATCGGAGAGTGATAGCTCTGGACCCAGCAGTCCAAAGGCGCGGTTCAGATCGTTCAGAAAGATGTTGGATCCAAACATTAGGGGCAATTCCACATTGAGGAAATCTCTACCGAACGATTTCTTGAACACTTCCCAACTCGGTTCTCAGTATGTGAAAAAAGACCTTTCTACTTCGGCTGTTCCAAGCTCACCGGCTTGCTTGCATGGGCGCCTCAAATTGGAAAACAAACACGGGGTACCACTTTTTGAGTTCTCATTGAAGTCCCCAAAAGACATTTTTGTGGCCCGGACATGGAAAACAGACAACGGTCTGAATCGGGTATACACTTTTCACTCTTTTCACAATGGAAGGAAGAGTAGTGCTAGTGGTGGATGGGGATTGAAAGATAGTAAGAAAGCGTCCTCTATGGTGGGGCAGATGCAAGAATCCAGTTATGTGTGTACGGAGCTAAAAGATACTGCCGGGGCTTTCAACAAGTCCTTGGCGACTGAGTTCGTGTTATACGATATTGCACATGCAAGAAGGAGTGTTGTTGCTCATGAAAAACCTAAAAAGTCCAGTAATAGTGGTAAATCGCCTCCAGGCCCTTGGGAACCTGCAGATTTGCGTCCATGCCTTGAAATAGCAGCAATCGTCGTACAAGTTCCATTCCAAACAGGGGAAAGTTTGATGTACAAGGGAAGGGTTGCAAAGAGTGATCAACAGCATCCAAACTCACTTGATCTGTCTGCAGTAAATGTGGTCACTCCTTGTGGAAACCATGGTTTGCCAAGTACTGATAGCCGTGGTCCTTCGCCATTGCTTGATCGATGGAGGTTGGGTGGAGGCTGCGACTGTGGTGGTTGGGACATAGCATGCCCCCTTACTGTTTTTGGCAATCCCCATATTCGCGGTGCTGATGATCACCGGTTCATGGACAGTCAGCCGCCTTTGGAACTTTTTGTCCAGGTAAGCTTCTCCTCTGACACCGCTGTAGTAACTTTGATACCCTGGATGTTACTCCACACTAAGCATGGAAATTGTTGACTTGAATCTATTTGTTCGCTTTTTACTGTTTCACACAAAAAACTTTTAAACTACTTACAGTCTTCGAATCTCAGTATATGAATTTGATCTAGTTTTAACTCCATAGTTATAGTTTACTGTATTTTAGAATCTATAGGATGCAGTGAAACAGATTTAGGAAACCTTAACTAAGAGTTTCTGCTTCTCACTGATTTACGTGTTTCGAATCAGCCTGTTTCATTTAGTGGTCGCCCTGTCTGTTTCTCGTGGCTTCCCAGGGCAGTGTACCGTAAAAAAAGGGAAAATAAGATGCAACTAGGAACTGAACTTCTGGTGTTTAAACACCAAATTGTGATCAAAGTTGATTCTAAATGCTCCTAGTGCACAGATGTCCTTTATCGTACGTGATTTGTATCTCACAAACTACTACTACTATTACTTGTATGTAGGGATCAAAAGAAAATTCACCAGCATTGAGAATGAGAGTCACTGAACAGGGATGGTACTCAGTCGACTTCCATGCACGATTGTCCCCGTTACAAGCATTCTCTATCTGTGTTGCTATGTTGCATCGTACAAAAGCCTCGATTGTTGTTGGGCCCCAGAGAGATAATCTGTTGTTGAAATGCAATTCACCGACAGTGTTCGCCGGGGAGGAAGTTGCAAATTTACTTGAAGCAGCAGTCCAAGAGGAGGAAAAGAGGAAAGTCAGTAAGAAGATTGAAGAAATCCAACCATCTGTCAAACTCAACCCACCGTTTTCTCCTATGTCTCGGGTATAGAAGATCCTTTTGCGATGTTACTGTCCATATGTATATGTATATATACCGTTACTTTCCCCTACATAGCAGAATTTAAGCAACGCGCAATGCTGTCATTACTGTCAATATCCTCTGGCCCTTTGGATTACGAGAGGGAGATGAAAGACATGTTTTTGCTTTTTCACCAAATCTCATCACTGTCCTCACCAAGAGTGATGAGATTTGGTAAGAAACAATATGGACCAGATTCATCTTGCCTTTCTTTTCTTTTTTTCCCATCATTTCTCTGCATTTCTCATCTTTTTTAGTGATCCAAATAAGCGAAAGAATTCTCTTTTCTTTTCGCCTCCTTTTCTCGCTATCTAAAGAGGATGCTAGTGATGCCAAGGGAAGAGAAGTTATAATTCAATTTTTTAGAAGGGGTAATTCTGTCACTTTTGTGTTCATGGAGGTTTATAGTGCTTATATATAGAAGTAGATACATTCTTTGAAGGAGAAGAAAGAAGATCACTTCTTTGTTTTCAGCAGTTTCTGTATCTCTGAAACTTGATTTCCAAGTAGTTAGATAAATCCGGATAACAGAAAAATTACTCCCTCCGTCCCTTTTTTTGAGTCCAGTATTCCATTTTGGGCTGTCCCTTAATAAGTGTCTATTTTGTAAAGTTAGTGGGTAAAAGTTGGTGTATTGTCTATTTTGTCCCTAAAAGTAGATTCCATTTTGAAAAGTTAGTGAGTAAAAGTGTAATGATGATGGGTAAGTATGGAAAGTAGAGGAAAAAGTTGATGTGAAAGGTATAATGATGATGTCTTTTTAATAAGTTGGAGTTACGAAGCAGGACATTTAAAAAGGGACGGAGGGAGTAGTAGTTAGATGATTGGATTCCCAAAGGGGTCCCTAATGCCACCAATAGAAAAGTTTGTTCCAAGCTGATTTTAGCCCGTATTAGTTAAATGACAAAACTACCCTTCGAATTTCAATGCGGTGGTGATGGTGGAGGATTAGACCGGCGAAGGCGGAGGGGCAGGGAGGCCGGCCGGAAGGTGAATCTGGGGTATATATGGTGGAGGTGGTGGTTAGGGTTTGGTTGTAGTAGTGTGGGATTCGGTGGGAATGTTTTGGGGAAGAAATGAGTAATTTTAGTGTGCGGCCGGCAATGTGTAGAGAGATTTGTTAAGTTTTAATCTAGTGTCACAATTTGTGTTAAAACTTGTGCGGGTAGAATTGGTCCCTACCCTTAGCTGTCCGCGGGGCAACTTTTAATATAATTGGGGCAAATGTGAAACACGGTTAAAATTTTTATACATTCTTGAGAAATTTTGGAAGTTTGTGTGGTCCAGCGACCAAACTTGCCCTTGCATTTGGGACTTTTTAATTATGCATTTAAGTGACCAAGAAAGCAATTAAGAAATATTCCAACATTAACCTACATAATTGAAATGCAAAAGATTTTCCACCAATTGAGCCATTTTATTTCAACAAATTAAGACAGTTTTAGGAAACTAGTTAGATTTTGAAAATAGAACATAGTATCTAGAAGCATATGTGTTTAAAGCCCTCCAAATTTTGGCACCCTTGACAATGACATTAGTTAAATGGCTTGTGCTTCTGGATCCGGAGATGGGAAGAGTTTATTTTTAAATTCGGATCATTGAAAACACTTGTGAACGGTCATGATTGTGCCCTGTAGGGTGCACCACAAGAAGTGCCCTGTAGGATTTCTGATTCCTATTATTTGATCCACCAAATTTGAATAGATAAAATGCGATCTAATTCAAAAACTAATAAATGGTAAGAAGGCCTAAACCGGGTAGAAAACCATTTCAAAAAAAGCTCAATGCTCAAGTAAAAGAGTCTAAGAGCAACCCCAATGGGGTTGTAAAATAGAAGTGGTTGGATAGTTATTTTAGATGTAAAAAGTGGTTAAAAGTTAGTTGGATGTAAAATAAAACCTACCTCCATCCAATGGTGAGATGTAAAAAAGAGATGGATAATTAATTAACTTTCACTCCTCCTTAATTTTCCCTAACTTTCTTAACCCTAATTCAAGTATTACTTCCGTTGAAAAATAATTTGCCGTATCCGGTAATCGAGGACTTAAAAAAAAAAATTATTCCGAAAAAAAAAAATTTCCGTTCTAATTTTTTTTTTTTACTTGTCATCCACTTCAATTACACCATTTACTTCATCCATTTACTCTCATCAAACTCTCAACCACATCATTTACCTGATCCATTTACTCCCCTATCAACTACACCATTTATTTCAGTCATCTACTCCCAACTACACCATTTAATTTAGTCATTTACTCTCAACTACAGCATTTACTCTCACCCACTCTCAACTACAGCATTTACTTACCATCTATATATAGACCTATCCTCCCCATTATTCATTCTCACACTCAAATATACATACAGTCTCCTCTTTCAAAAAAAAAATCGTCATGAGCAGTTTAACCCAAAGAATATTATTGGGAGAATTTGACGGATCTTCCTCCGATGATGATGAGATTGCAATGGCGCAATTGATCATGATGAGGCAGTACCGAAAATTTCATAAAAGACGCCAACAAGGAGGTCATGTTGGTTCTACAAGCGGTCGAGCCTGGATCCCCCGTGACAGAGTTGGTGCCGACCAACGACTCAATGCTGATTACTTTTGTGAGTATCCGCTCTATGACGAAAACTTGTTTCAGCAACGTTTTCGAATGAGTCGACCCTTATTTCACAAGATCTTGGGTAAACTCCAACAACATGACGTGACGTTTGTCCAAAGGAATGATGCGACGGGAGCTGCAGGTCTTTCTGGTATCCAAAAGATGACAGCAGCTCTGAGGATGCTGGCATACGGGACGCCTGCTGATAGTCTTGATGAGTATCTCAAAATTGGGGAAAGTACAGCAGTTGACTCTCTTCAAAGTTTCTGTAGGGGCGTTATCTCCATTTTTGAAGCAGAATACCTGAGAAAACCAAATGAAGCAGATACTGCAAGGCTCCTACATGTGGGCAATCAACGTGGTTTTCCTGGAATGCTAGGCAGCTTGGATTGTATGCATTGGCAGTGGGACAAATGTCCAACTGCTTACCATGGATTCTTCAGCGGCCGCAGCGGAAAACCAACTATCGTACTTGAAGCAGTTGCATCGTATGATTTGTGGATTTGGCATGCTTTCTTTGGCATGCCTGGGTCATTCAACGACATCAACGTACTTGATCAATCTCATCTCTTTGATGATCTCAGTGCCGGTCGTGCCCCTCCAGCCCTTTTTGTCGTTAACGGTAGTCAGTACGACATGGGGTACTACCTTGCTGATGGTATCTATCCAAAATGGGCGACTCTCGTTCAAACCATTTCTCAACCACAAGGAAGAAAGAAGCAACACTTTGCGAGGATGCAGGAGGCATGTCGCAAGGATGTTGAAAGGGCATTTGGCGTACTCCAAGCACGCTGGGCAATTGTGAGAGGACCGGCGCGATTCTGGAATGAGGAGGATCTAGGCTACATCATGAAAACATGTGTCATTTTGCATAACATGATAATTGAAGACCAACGTGATCACGATGTTAGTGATGAAATTACTGAACTTCTTTCTTCCAGCCCAATTCAAGTCTCGAGAGATGTGACACCTGCATTGGTTGATTTCTTTACAAATAACCGCAGGATTCGATCGAATGAGGCACATCATTCGCTCCGCAACGATCTTATTGAACACCTATGGGCCCGTAATGGAGATGAAGACTGAGGTTCCCGTGTCGTGGACATTAGCTAAATAAAATGCATTTTATTATCGAGTCTTGTACTTCATTATCGAGTCTTGTATTTCATTATCGAGTCTTGTACTTCAGTATCGAGTCTTGTATTTCATTTTCGAGTCTTGTACTTCATTATCGAGTCTTGTACTTCATTTTCGAGTCTTGTACTTCATTAGCTAAATAAAATGCATTTTATTATCGAATAGTACCTAACGATTACATCAAAGTCATAATTGCTAAAGACTATTATATATGATAATAAAACTTTATTACAATCAATAATCGGGAAAACTAGGAAAATAACCGTTCGAACTTGAGCTAGCCGTCCATTTAGCCAAGATTTCACCCTTGCGATACTGGTAATAAGCCTTCATTTGGGGGTCTTGAACCAAATTCAAGTCCATTTGCATAATCCTATCTTCCATCTCTTTTTCTTTTATTGCTGCCTTCCTCTCCTCAAGCGCCACCCTCCTCTCATCATTTGCCGTAGTCCTTTCCAAAGCCGCGAGTCTTCTTGCTTCCATTTCAGCTCTCCTATCTTCCTTGTCAGATGTAGTTTGGTTGAATTTTTCCATCAAGTTTATCCATTCACGTTCCTCATTATCTGTTTTTTTGGTCTTCAATAATTTTGCCTTTGATGCTTTACATCCAAGAGGCCTCTTTCTTGGAGACTGAACACTACCTCCACTCGTAGGATTGCTATCTTCCAATGAAGTCGCTGTGTTTGGAACTTGAGAGAAATCAGGAGACTCGTTTGGATTTTGAGAGAAATCAGGAGATAGAGGGACCGAACTCGTATCCATTTGTGAAGATCTTGGGTCGGACCGGGGTGGGGTTAAATCTGCCCACTTCATACTGTGTTCTAAGATTGCCCAGCAACAATCCAAATTGGCGAAAGGTTTTTTCTCAGTGTCTTTGTACTGTCTCTTCGCTAGATCAATCTATACACATTATAAAAAAAATTCTTTAATTAATTATCAAAATAATAATATTAACAAAATTCTTATGAAAACAGAAACTTGATAGAACCAAAATAATTCCTCATTTTGTTATACAAATAAATTCTTATGAAAACAAAATAATAATATTAACAAAATAATAATACCTCATTTTGTTCTGTCATTCCACTTTGATGTTGCCTTTGAATTTGTCTTAAAATTCCACGATATTTGTTGCAAGCCTGCTGGATGACTTGCCATCGAGACTTGATAGAAGCATCCGAACGTACATCGCTTCCTGTGAATTCGGTGTATTTGTTTGCAAACCGATCCCATAATTTAGATCGTGCTTGATTGGTACCGACAATTGGGTCTTGACTAACGCACAAGTAAGCATTACAAATTGCTTCATCTTGATCGGAGGTGAACGATTTTCCTCTCGCACTACGACTTCCATCTGCCATAATTGATACACTATTTTTTTTGGAGTGTGTTTGTAGAGAATGGAGAAATTTTTTTGAATGAAAAATCCTACTCAAAACACACATATTTATAGGCAAGGAAAAAAAAATTACCGTTGCAATTTTTTTACCCGTTGGGAAGCCAACGGTCAGATTCAATCAAAAAAAAAAAAAAAACAAAAGGGCCAACGGTTGGATAAAAAACAAACCAATCCAACCCAACACCCTACTTTACTTTACTCTTTCATCTGTTCTCTCTCTCTCTCTCTCTACGAAGAACAACAGAGAAAAACCCTCGGCCGCTCCTCCCAAAAGCAGACGACACATCTCTCTCTCTCTCTCTCTCTCAAGCAGACCCATCTCTCTCTCTCTCTCTCTCAAGCAGACCTCCCTCTCTCTCTCTCTCTCTCTCTCTGAACCGAAGGGTACTCACAGCCGAAAGGGCACAACCGGCGAGAGTTTCAGAAGGGCAGGCCGGCGGCATGCATCTGTGGCGTCCATGGATCGTCAAGAATCGGGGTAGGAGACGGTCATCTCCGGATTCCAGCATGTTCTACCAGATTCCGGCGAGTTCTTCCCATTTCCGACGACTTTCCGACGATACCAGGTAACCTCCGGCTGTCCAAAATTCTGGTATTTTCAGTTGGGTGTGACCTGTCCATTATAGCTGTAGTTAAATGGGAATGGAAATATCCATCCCCTTTTCCATCTCTGCCATTTTAGCACCTGTTTTTTTCTATTTTACATCCCCATTGGAGGGGTTTTTTTTGGCATCTGGTGCTATTATAAGTATACAACCTACTTTTACATCCCCATTGGGGATGCTCTAAGAGCATGTACACTAGCATTGGTAAAATAGCTTTTTAGCTATTTTGGAGAGAAGAAACTCAGAAATTACCCTTGCACCAAATTAGGTAAAAGGATAGGTAAAATACATTTACGAGTAGGGCTTAGCCACTTTTACCTAAGCACTATTCACACTCCTTTCTTTTTTTATTGTTTCTTTCTCTCTCCTCCCTTATTGGGGAAAAAAATAATAGGAAAAAAGTGAAAAAATGTATATTTTAATTGGTGTTAGGTAAAATAGATAGAATTTGTGTAGTTGTGAAAGAAAAAGTTGATAGCTAAAGTAGAATTGTAAATTGTTCACAATGTAATATACCTATGTATTGATAAACTTGCTCTAAGAAGTAAGAATTGAAGCGTAAATTAATCTCATAAAAGGCACAATTATGTCCTTTTAACTAAAAGTGGGCGGTCCATAAGTTTTTCATAGTGGCATTAGGGCCCTCCTTTTCGTAATTTGACCAAGTTTAAAAAACACATTTTGGTCGACAATTTACAACAAATTGATCATTGTTACATATATCGGCATTGTGACAAATCGTTTTAATGTCGTTATCCATGCACTGTTGAAAAAGAGAGAGACAAAATTGCATTTTTTTTGTTAGTTACGAATTTTATAATTCAATCGTTATGCATTTTTGTCGTTTGATTTTATACGAATTTTCTAGGTTCATTTATTACGACTTTATATAACATTAGTTACGAATAGTCAGGATTGGCTCATAAGTTTTGGAGGCCAAAAGCGAACCTCTTGAATGAAGTCTCTCTATATTTTTCATATAAAAGTGGTCTACAAAAAGTCTCATAAAAAAAACCATTACAAAAGATTTACCATTACGAAATACTATAGAAGCATATTATCCACACACAAAAATGCAACTATTACAATACCTCAAAATTCATCATTTGAAAATTAGTCTTCTTGCACTTTTCGCTGCAAACGTACTAATTAAGTCTCCATAGTCCCCAACTCCTCAGGCGTTTTTTTTCTTGCTTTTTTTAATCGCCCCAGTGTTTCTAATGAGTAATTCTACCGTTTGAACCTATTTTGTGGTTCCTAAATTTCAATTGGGCCTATTTTGTGTAAAAAAAATAAAATTGGGCCATATATACACACACACACAGAGTCCGGATTAGGTTAGGGATTTCTAACCTAATCCCGGTCTGCACCTCCCCTTTTTCGATCGAATTTCGATGAATCGAGCTGCTCAATGTGATTAGAACGTGATTTTAAGAGTACCCCTGAGAAATCGGCAAAAAAAATGATCGGGAAGGGCTTCATCCGAATAGTTTTTTATTGAACGGTTTAATAAAAAAAAACTGCTCAAATCAAGCCCTTCTCGGTGTTTTTTTTTTTTGCTGATTTCTCGCGGGTACCCTTAAAATCATGTTTTGAACAT
Source organism: Rhododendron griersonianum (assembly GCA_018127125.1). Classification (NCBI taxonomy): domain Eukaryota; kingdom Viridiplantae; phylum Streptophyta; class Magnoliopsida; order Ericales; family Ericaceae; genus Rhododendron; species Rhododendron griersonianum. Next base: position 13,312,170 of record CM030794.1, on the reverse strand, counting down.
ATTGAGCGACTCGGATCATCGAAATTCAATCGGGAAAGGGGAGGTGCGGACGATGCAGACCATAAGAGGTGTGGACTTGATCGGAACTGTGTATATATATATGTGTGTGTGTGTGTGTGGATCCTAGAATTTTGGGGGCCCGAAGCACGTGCTTCCCTGGCCTACCCCTTTAGCCGGCCATGCGAATAGTGTGTATGCACGGTACATGTAACGCTCCGATTTTTCGGACACGTTAATTAAATCATTTTCACTTGATTTAATATTTCCAAAAATATTTTGAAAAATTTTAATCTCGAAAACAGAGTTCAGCAGCGGAAGTCTTAATATTTGAATTATAAAGATAACATAATATGAGATTTACAAAAGAATACGGAGTTAATGATTACATTTCTTGAAATTGAAAGCACGGTACGTATTAAAAGTAAATCAGAACGACTTCTAATGGTTTCTCCGTGGTTTGACAAACTCCTCATCCTGGTCTGGGAGGTCTTTGGTGACATACAGTTCCTCTAGTTAATTGCACCTCCTCTTTGGTACCTAGCGTTTTTAAACACCGTGAGTTGAAACTCAGAAGATAAAACCCTTACCCTACTAACTCTTTACTTTACAGCTAGCAGATAATAAAGTTGATAATAATTGAAGAATAGAAATATAACACATCATTCTTTTCTTACAATCCATTCTCTTACATGAATCTACGATCTTTTCCACAAGATCGATCCTCCCCCCAATCACTAATTATGACCGTGTCATTGGCCAATCCCCCCTTGCCTGTCCTGCATGCGGGGCTCTAAAAAGATATATTCCATTTATAGTCATGATAAGGGTACGATGAATCTCTTGGAACTGCCCATGGCGTACCACTAGTTAAGATTGGCGCAATCATTGAAACTTAGCACCTGTTCGCACCCATTTCAACAATTCGGTCCCCGTAAACACCTATTAACACAGGACTGGACCCCTGTTCGCACCCATCCTCCTACAAGACTGGGCTCCTGTTCGCACCCATCTTACTATAGGACTGGGCCGCTGTTCGCACCTATCCTCCTACAAGACTGGGCCCTTGTTCACACCCATCTTACTACAGGACTATAACTTTTCGATTTATCTGTTATCTAGCATCAGCTAAATGAATACTAACGTTCACCAATCCAGTTATCCTAATCCCGATCTTTATCAAACATAGCTTGACCGAAACTTTAAAGTTGATACAATGTAGGGAAAAAAGTAACTCAATCATACAATGGTGTCCAGACATCAATTCTACTCATAACGTAGCAAGAAAGCATACTTTGACATTATTTATCAATAACAACTTTTAAATTATCATATGATGTATTTCAAAAAGATAACAAGTATATCAAAAAATGCAAGTAATTAAAACAGTTAATATTTTATGATTGGGTCGATGCCTTTAAGTTTCCTTTAATGAACAAGCTAGTATTTTTATTAACCCTAAAGAGATTGGTTTAGTCATTATCCAAATTAAAGGTAACATAGTCATTTACTTATTTAATACTTCTATGTATAAAATAGTTACAACATAAGTAATATTTACTCCAGTATTTTACTATAGTGAACTATTTTGTTTATTAGAATAATTATTATTTCTATAAATTGATGGACTAGTTATGATATAATACATTTGGACCAAACTCAACATACTTATCAAACTGCGGATCAAAAAAAAAAAAAAACATACTTATCAAACTAGAAGGGGATAAGTGTAATTCTAGTGTCTATCTTTCAAAAACAACGTTTATGAACCGTAATGTTTTACAGTAACATTTTGGAAAAAACAGAGTAAACATTTTGGTTTGCTGGGTTTTGATCCGTAAGCCTATTTCTTTCATTCTAGCTCATTAAATTCATACAAATAGTAATAAAATCATGAACGGGGTCAAAATGGTTCATAAAATTATGCCCGAGGCCCTCCGGAACATGTTCAAAGGTCCGAAAATGGAAAATAAAACTTTTAATGTTATGAACGCAAGGTTGGGTTTCTGGCCGCAAGATTAAAGTTCGCGACCGCAATTTCTGACCAAGACTCCTGCCACAAGGTCAACCGGGTCATAGTTTGCGGGCCGCAACCTTAGTTCGATTTTCTGCAAAATTTTTCTACGGCTTCGGGTTGATGCATGGAGCCTTCTAGGGACCCCGGGTAAGGTCCAAAACACTTAAATATATGTAGGAGAAGGTATTTTAAGGGTTTATCTACCTTATTTTTTATTATACGAGCTCAAAATGCAAACGGAGCGTTTTCGGTAGTTTGGACAAGACGACCAGAACGGGGGCCGTTGGGGCTGCCTCCTTGTGACTTGTTGCTGGGTTTGGGACCCTTGAGGATGGTATTGAAGTTTGGAATCTTGAATTTGGCCGTAGCACGTCGTTACAATCGAAACCCACTTTGTTTCTCTCTCTAAACCTCCATAGCCGAAAACCAAGCTTTCTCTCTCCTTCTTCTTTTATGGATCCCAGAGGTGGTGGTGATGTTTTTTGATATTTGAGGGAGGTTGGAGAGGTATTTATAGAATAGGAGAGGAGTGGAGGCCAAGGAAAATGGGGGGGGGGGGGGGGGGGAGAAAGGGCTGTAAAGGAGGAGGTGGAAGTCATGGTAGGGTGCAGAAGGTGGCAGGAGGTAGGGGGACAAGTGGTGGTGTGGCTTGGAGGCCAAGAAAAATGAAGGGAGGAGAGAGAGATATTTCGAGAGAGAGAGGGAGGGAGGGACTGTGAGAGAGAGAGAGTACGGCAGGAGGGAGAGGGAAAGGAGGTGGCTGGTGGAGGCCAGTGGGGTGAGGTGATAAGGATGGGTTGGATGGTGATGGGTATGGTTTTTTATATATAAGTATGTGTATATTTATATATACTAACTTATATATTAATATTAATACTAATATTAATGAAGAAATTGTTTTATTTAAAAACTTTATTAAAAAAAAAGGGCCCGAAATTCATGAAAAACGTTTTACGTTGTAAAACATTTTACATTGAAACAAATTGAGCCTTATGGTCTGAATTATTTTAGTTTGTCAAACGAATTATTTTTATTATTTACAGAAAATATTTCGTAAGTGCCAAGTATAGCTTCTCCGGCCCAATCCCAAACTTATCAGAATTAATGTCACTTCCTAGTGACATTCTGATTTCCCTTTTACAAAACACCTCTATATATAATCACATGCACCTACGTATTTTCTACGACTTGTTCTTCTTCACAGATTATTATACATTCTACTCAGATTTTTCTTTTCCATTACTTCATCGATCAATGGCAACATATCTCTTTGGCGTAAGGCTTGATGACCCTCCTCTTCTTCGCAACCCAAACCTCCTTCAATCCAACGCGATGGACGACGACAACAACAAACACCGAGATCTGCGAATTCCACTTCCTTTTCTTGATAGCCTCTCGCGTTTCAATCAAGAAGCCGTTTACGCTCGGCACCAACAAGAACCACAACCACTTCCATTTCTTGATATGCTCTCGCGTTTCAATCAAGAAGCCGTTTACGCCGGGCACCAAGAACCGCAAGAAAAGAAGAGTACTACTGCAAGGAGACCGAGGCCGCCGCTGGTGCTGTCTCCAGTGCTGATGACACCCGGCAGCTATCACTGGAACATCAAGAAAACTCTGACGAGCAGCGACGTGAACGACCTGTGCAGGCTGATGTTGAAGAAGACCGCGGTTCAGGAGCACATACTCAGCAAGTGGGGTGCGGCGCAGAGGACTGCAGTCATGGAAACAGAGCACGGTCTGAGGGTGAGTGTGTTGGATATAAACACAGATACCGTGCACGAGTTGGTGTTCAAGAAGTGGAGGTCCAGTGGGAGCTTTGTTTTCACCAACAACTGGGTGACCCAGTTCGTCAGGAGGAGGGGGTTGAAAGAAGGAGACGAGATTGGGCTTAACTGGGATTCGGAACAATCGATGTTTTTGTTTTGCGTTCTTTCTTTGGCTTAGGAATATTGCTGGTTTCTTGATTGTTTACTGTCCTAATATTAGGTTAGGGTACTCCGTTAGTTAGTCGGAAAAAAGAAACTCTACGTACACAACTTTAAAACATAACGCCGGACGAAATTGTGTCTGAAACCGTTGGATGCATGTGTACGTACTCGTGTGCGTTTAACGGGTGCGGACACAGTTGTATCCGGAATTGTGTGCGTAAAAATCCGACAGGGTCTAACGAAAAGGTGGCATATGATTTTGAATATATATGAGATGAACGAAAAGGTTGCATATGATTTTGAATATTTATATTCCTTTTTATACTGTTCCATTTGCATCCTTAGATTTACGAAAATGATATAACGTACCGACCAAAACGTAGGAAGATCGTACCGGCGGCCGCGTTGGGCCGTCTCCGGCCACCGGACGGCCGATCCACATATATTCATGAAAAATAGGGTGTTTAGATCAAACACCCTTACACACATCGGATGCCGTTGATTCCCATGGAGGCCCCCTCGGTTTTTTTTTTAGAATTTTTGGACGGCTCAGATTGGCCGTCCGGTGGCCGGAGACCGCCCGTCGCGGCCGTCGGTAGGTACTCATAGTAGTACTCTTAGATTTATTGGGTGATTACATTATTGTTTATCAGACATTATTTTTCAATATTTGAACAAACTTGTAATACAGTCTTGTTTCATAGAGATGGGTGCAAATTGGGTACAATCCATGTTGTACTCAGAAGCCCATCCAAGCCGTCCAAATATATATGTTTTGGACAGTCCAGATCCAAGCAGAAGAAAACATGAGATAGAGTATTGTCACGTGGTACCCAATTTGCACCAAAAAACTTCTCTGTTTCATAATGAAAGTTTGATGAAAAATTTTAAAAATCCAGAATTTCCTTATGTGCTGCCATTTTAGAACACTAATGCGTCGTGAACGGTGGCCCGTAACAAAATTTTAGCGATAAGAATGCATCTCCACTTGCAACTCAAGACCAGCGATTTTCGGGCTTTTTTTTTCTTTTTGAGCAAGAAGCAATTTTATTTCAAAAGCACGGAGTCATTACAAAGATTTCATCATCACAAGGTATATAAGAATGAACGAGGAAATCATGAATTGGGATTCAACTTTGGCCTTGGGCAAAGTTTTAAGAGTTCGAAATGAAATGGGGTTAGGTTTGAAGAGAGGCCTTCATTTTGTGAATGAACTAGGAAAGCAAAGACAAAAAGATAAATAGTCCAAATAATTTACTAATTTTTTTTTAAAGAATTGGTGTAAGGTCCATTACATGTGTTTGACCAATGCCCAATCCACCTGGTTTTTCAGTAAAGTGTCGTGTCCACTTATGATAGTTTGTAAGGTCTAAGGTCCATCTTCTATCTTTGGCAAGACAAAAATGCCCTTTTATGTTTTAAATCCTATTTTTCCTTACTACCACCACGTCCGACAATAAGACCGACTCCTCCTCCGACTACTCCGGCTGCTAGTGATTTTTCAGCGCTACCTCCGGCGATCGATGAAGTAGAGACAAAGGTCTGGTGACCGACACCAACTCCGACAATCTACGACAGTGATTTTCCTTCTCTTTGTAGAGTTGTTGTCGGAAAGTTGCAATCGTCGGTAGGGGAGGAGGAGGTACGAAGTCCGTGGAGAGAGAGAGAGAAAAGTTCCCTTCTAGGAGCTATGGAGTTCATCACCTCTGACCACCACCTTGCACCACCGATCACCGAGCCCACAACCGTAACTCACCACTGTAACTCACCACCACCACCAAACCTCATCAACACTGTCGAGCACCACCGAGCACCTCCGGATCACCACTGCCGTATTCACCATCATCACAGCCCAGCTCCACGCGGCTCCGACCCGCCACCGCGTAGTCCCGCCGGACACCGCCTTGAGATTCCGGAAGCGCCACAGTGATCTACGGCCCCCACATACTCTTACCCGAGCCTTAATTCGCGTATTGAGCTAGTTTCCCGGCAACCCGAAACTTAATCTACGTTTTAATTTAATGGAGTTTGGACCTATTTTTAAATTGCAATGTAGATGGTGATCTTTTCTTAAATAAATAATTACTATTTAGTCCTATTTTGATTTAAATTGCGATGTAGATGGTGACATGTTATGAGTTGTTTGATGCATGTTCAAGAAAATGATAACAAGTTAGGTGGTTACGTTTCAATTTTATTTATTAATTACTATTTAGTCCCATTTAGGTTTTAGATTTCGAATTATTGAACGAACATCAACGCTGAGAAAAATTTAGACTACAAATTTGCTATATGAACGCCAATGCCAGGAAAAATTTAGATTGCAAATTTGTTAATGAACACCAAAGCCAGAAAAAATTTAAACTACAAATTTAAACTTTTAGACTGCAAATAAAGGCACTTTTGTAAATTTTGCAGTCTACAAATCCAAATTTGCAGTCTACACACAAATTTAGAGTGCAAATTATTAAATAAACACTAATGCCAATGAGAATTTAGACTTTAAATTTGTTAAGTGAACACCAACACCAGAGAAAAATTTAGATTGCAAATTTTCACTTTTAGACTACAAAAAAGGCACTTTTGTAAACTTTGCAATCTAAAAGTTAAAATTTGCAGCCTAAACACAAATTTAGATAGCTAATTATTATATAAACACTAACGCCAATGAGAATTTAGACTGCAAATTTGCACTTTTAGATTGCAAATTTGTTAAATGAACACTAACGTCAGAAAAAATTTAGACTGCAAATTTGAACTTTTATACTGCAAATAAAGGCACTTTTGTAAATGTTGCAGTCTAAAAGTACAAATTTGCAGTCTACACAAAAATTTAGACTGCAAATTATTAAATGAACACAAACACAATGAGAATTTAGACTGTAAATTTGTTAAATGAACACCAACACCAAAAAAAATTTAGACTGGAAATAAAAGCATTTTTGTAAACTTTACAGTCTAAAAGTTCAAATTTGCAGTCTATATAAAAATTTAGACTGCAAATTAGTATATGAACACTAACGCCAATGAGAATTTAGACTACAAATTTGTTAAATAAACACCAACGCCAGAGAAAATTTAGACTGCAAATTTACACATTTAGACTACAAATAAAGACACTTTTGTAAACTTTACAGTCTAAAAGTGTAAATTTGCAGTTTATATACAAATCTAGACTAGAAATTATAAAATGAACATTAACACCAATGAGAATTTAGACTGTAAATTTATTAAAAGAACATCAACACCAGAAAAATTTATACTGCAAATAAAGACACTTTTTAAACTTTACAGTCTAAAAGTTCAAATTTGCAGTTTACATACAAATTTAGACTGTAAATTATTAAATGAACACTAACGCTAATGAGAATTTTGACTGAAAATTTGCATTTTTAGACTGTAAATTTACACTTTTAGACTCCAAATAAAGACACTTTTGCAAATTTTGCAGTCTACACACAAATTTAGACTATAAATTATTAAATGAACATTAACGCCAATGAGAATTTAGACTGTAAATTTGATAAATGAACACCAACACCAGAGAAAATTTAGACTGCAAATTTGCACTTTTAAACTGCAAATAAATGCACTTTTGTAAACTTTTCAATAAAAAAGTTAAAATTTGCAGTCTACACACAAATTTAGACTGGAAATTAATAAATAAACACTAACGACAATGAGAATTTAGACTGTAAATTTGCATTTTTAGACTCCAAATTTGTTAAATGAACACCAACACCAGAGAAAATTTAGACTGCAAATTTACACTTTTATACTGCAAATAAAGACACTTTTGTAAACTTTGCAGTCTAAAAGTGTAAATTTGCAGTCTACACTCAAATTTAGACTAAAAATTATTAAATGAATATTAACGCTAATGAGAATTTAGACTGTAAATTTGTTAAATGAACACCAACGCCAGATAAAATTTAGACTGTAAATTTGCACTTTTATATTGCAAATAAAGACAGTTTTGTAAACTTTGCTGTCTAAAATTATAAATTTGCAGTCTATACATAAATTTAGACTAGAAATTATTAAATGAACATTAACGCCAGTTAGAATTTAGACTGTAAAGTTGTTAAATGAACACCAACACCAGAGAAAATTTAGACTGCAAATTTACACTTTTAGACTGCAAATAAAGGCACTTTTGTAAACTTTGTTGTCTAAAAGTTCTAATTTGTAGTCTACACACAAATTTAGACTGTAAATTATTAAATGAACACTAACATCAATGAGAATTTAGACTGCAAATTTGGTAAATGAACAGCAACGCTAGAGAAAATTTAGACTGTAAATTTGCACTTTTAGATGCAAATAAAGGCATTTTTGTCAACTTTGCAGTTTAAAAGTGCAAATTTGCAATCTCCACATAAATTTAGACAGCAAATTAGTAAATGAACACTAACGCCAATGAGAATTTAGACTGTAAATTGGCACTTTAAAACTGCAAATAAAGGCACTTTTGTAAACTTTGCAGTCTAAAAGTTCAAATTTACAGTCTACACATAAATTTAGATTGCAAATTATTAAATAAACACTAACGCCAATGAGAATTTAGACTGCAAAATTTGTTAAATGAACATCAACGACATAGAAAATTTGGACTGCAAATAGAGGCACTTTTATAAATTTTGCAGTCTAAAAGTACAAATTTGTTGTCTACACATAATTTAGACTGCAAATTATTAGTTGTACACTAACGCCAATGAGAATTTAGACTGCAAATTTGCTCTTTTAGACTGCAAAGTTTACAGAAGTGGTGGTGGTGGAGTGTTGGCGGCGGTGTGGTGGTGGCGGTGGTGATGGTGGAGTGGTGGTGGTGTTGGCGGCGTGGTGGTGATGGTGACGGTGGTGGTGGTTGTTGTGGATGTGGTGGCGGCATTGTGGTGGTGGCGTGGTGGTCATTATGGTGGTGGTGGAGTGATGGCGGGGGCGTGGTAGTGGTGGTGGTGGTTGTGGTGGCAGCTTGGTGGTGGTGGTAATTGTGGTGGAGGTGGCGGCGTTTTGGTGGTGGTGGCAGTGTTGGTGGTGGTGGTTGTTGTGGTGGCGGCGTGGTGGTCATTATGGTGGTGGTAGCAGTGGTGGAGTGATGGCGGTGGCGTGGTGGTGGTGGTTGTTGTGGTGGCGGCTTCGTGGTGGGGGTAATTGTGGTGGAGGTGGCGGCATTTTGGTGGTTGTGGTGGCGGCGTGGTGGTCATTATGGTGGTGGTGGTGGTGGTGGTGGAGTGATGGCGGTGGCATCGTGGTGGTGGCGGCTTGGTGGTGGTGGTGGGGGCATGGTGGTGGTGGTTGTTCTGGTGTCGGCGTGGTGGTCATTATGGTGGTGGTGGAGTGATGGCGGTGGCGTCGTGGTGGTGGTGGTTGTGGCGGCGGCTTGGTGGTGGTGGTAATTGTGGTGGTGGCGGCGGCGTGGTGGTGGAGGTGGTGGTGGTGGTGGGTGGAAGTGGCAGCATTGTAGTGGTGGTGGCGGTGTCAGCGGCGGCAGTGTCGTGGTGGAGGTCGTGGTGGCGGTGTCATGGTGGTGGTAGTGGTGGTGGGGGGGGGGGGGAGTGGTGTTGGTGGCGGAGTGGTGGTGGTCATTGTTGTTGTGGTGGTTGTGGTTGCAATAAAATTGAAAAAATGAAAAAATAGGAGTACTTTTTTTTGCATTAGCCAAACAAGGCCCTTATTTATTTTATATAGGATATTTTTGTCATTGGAATTATTAGTGGACTAGAGGTGTTAGAAACTTTAGAATTGGACTAGATGAGTTAGAAACATGCTATATTGGACCTATCAAAAATTCTCCCTTTTTTTTTAAAGAAATTAAATAGGCATCATATTTACAAGACTTATTTAGGTGTCCATCCTAATAAGTTTGAATACTTACGGATTTTTTCATAAGCTCAATAACAAAACCCGGCTGGAAGTGCTCTGATTCTTTTCGTATAAAAGAACAAACGAAACACAGAAAAATGGAAATTGATCCTCTCCGGTCCATGTTTTAGACTGGAGGAGACAATTCTGATCAGGACCATACATTTGCTGTAATCATCGGTTTGGATAGTTTTTTACACTTTTACTAGCAAGAGTGTATTCTTACCGGTTGTGGGTGTGAACGGGTTCCGCTTGAGGTGCTTATGTGTAGAAATGTGAGCTGGAGAGATGCGATTGGCTGATGATTAGTAGCAAGGAGGAAAGGGAAATGATCTTGTGGGGTGAGGGAAAGAGGAAGAGGTACGGAAGAGACAAAGGCAACGTGTCCCTTATGTTCTCCGCGGGGATGATGTCTGGCCTTCTCTGGACTCGAACAGGTGAGGTCACCTTCTCTCCGGGGAAGAATGTTCCCATTCCTCAGAATCAGTGCTCACACCCTTTCTTTCCAGAAAAGTCCGCCTCTAATCATTGGGAATGTCAGAGGTATTTATAGGGCACCTGGGCCTAGGTCAGACCCAGAACGGCGCTCCTTTAAGACCCAACACGTGTCCCTCCCGTACCTCCAGGTCCCAGATAGACTTGCCCTCCCGCGGAGGTCTTTTCCTCGGGAGGACCTGAATTTCCGCAACGCTACCTCCGTCCTAAGCCACCAAGCCACAAGAACTTCCCCAATTCCCGCTGGAACAAGGTCGCGACCCGCGGCGATCGTTTGCTTCCCGAGGGGCTCCCTCTAGACCCTGCCTTCTTGGCCCAAATAGAACCCCGGGGTCTTCCTGTGGTTCTCTGCCGTTGTACCCATCTCGGTACGTCTTTAGTTCCTCCGCGGAGCCAGCGGGGGTCCCGCGGTGCCTTCTCTCCTGCGGGTCGTCTTCGCGAGCATCATCTTTATGTGCTACACGTGCTTTACTTCTATTGGGTGGTCAACCGTCTTTTTAGAATAGAATTTTGACTAAGGCTGACCTTCCGCGTGGGCCTTGCTACCACGCGTCTGACTCCAGTTGGCAGGTCAAAAGGTCTTCCCTGTCGATGTACTAATGATTTTGACCGCACCTACACCGGTAAAAGTGTATTTTTACCGGTAGCAGTGTATGAGAAAATCTGAACCATTGAATCTACCAATGGATGATCTCGATCTAGACTGTCTCGTCCAGTCCAAACCATTGATCTGGAGAGGAGCCGGACCCCAGAAAAATAACTTCTATCTTCATCGTCATCGCAACACGATTAAACCAAGTACAAAGTTTGGAAGTGAGGGAAATTTATAACAGAAATTTTATTAATCTCTTGTATGTGTGATTTGCATTAAATACAAGCAAATCACATACATAAGGAAGTAAGTCACAAGAACTAATGGGCTTCTTAAAGTATTTCATATAGACATAAGAGACATATTTTATCATTTGTAGAATGACCTTTTACTTTATGTTAACTTTTCTATTTTATGAAGATCTCAATCAATGAATACTCTCAAGGTGTACATTGTTAAGATAGGAAGGGCAAATAGAAAATAATGTAAAAGTCATGAGGTATGACATATGTGATAAAAATTATGAGAGATCTGTTTCATTTAACATAATGTGATAGCTAAAAGTTAATTGTATATATGGTTAAAAATATCTTTGTAACTCCAAAATACCCATCATGTAGTGGATATAAAAATTCTCTAAAGACCTTTGCATTTATGTGAAACAGGTTTCTTGTAAAGTAATTTAAATACTTCTTTTGAACTGTGAATAAAAAGAAAACTGAACTTAAGACACCTGAATGGTTAAGGTTGTCCAACAGGGGTTAGAATTTTTAATTCATATGAACAAAATTTGAATTTTAGAATGAGCTATGGTAACTTTATTGGTTACTCTAGAAAATTCAAAGGTTATGAGTTTTACTATTTAACCATAGTACGAGAGTTATAGAAATCGGTCATTCAGATTCTTTAAGAATGGTGAAATCAGTAGGAGTGATAAGTCATGAAATGTAGTTACTTAAAAGTTTCTTTACCTGTAACTTAGGATGATGTTGTTATAATAATCACTCCATTACGAGATTGACACCAATGACGAAATTGTAGAACAATCAAATAAGATAGCATTAAGAATATCTCGAAGGCACATGAGATTGGCTATTTGCATGGTCATTTGATTTATTTACAAGAATGTGTTATTGATCCAATTTTATTTTTACAAGCCGCATAAAGTGATAATTTTAGTAAATAGGTTAATGCCATGAATGATGAGTTTAATCAATGGAACATAATGAAGTTTGAAATTTCGTTGGATTGCCATAAGGATACAATAAAGTATGTTTGTAAGTGGGTCTTCAAGATTACACTTGACTTAGAGGGCAGTATAGAATGATATAAAGTCAAATTTGTGACCAAGGATTACACGCAGAAAGGAGGCATAATTTTTCAGTGTTTGGTTGTATAAAAAATGAGAAAAATATTTTTCATTAATTGGATGAAATTGACTTACTCTTAAATTTTCACAGCTCAGTTTCCTCTAACCCAAGTTCAATTCCCTTATTCTAAGATCTCTCTCTACATTATTTTGTCGATTTTTGAAAAAGGTGCCACCGACATTTGATTATTTTGTGGCCTTTTTTTTGGTTTCTCAAATGTCAACCAAACACCAAAAAAAAAAAAAAAAAATTTGCCCCAGACATTTGGATAACCATTGTTTTGGAAAATATTTTTCTCTTGCCAATCAAACACCGAAAAATAAAAGTTTAAAGTCTATTTTCTAAAAAAAATATTTTACATGAAAAACGTCTTTTTTAAATCGGCAAAAATGAATTTTATTAAAAACGAAAAAAGGGGATCCAACAAAGAGTTGGACGATACATCACAAGGGCATAGCCCAGAACACCCAAGGGTCTACAACAAATAGATACTAAAGCCCAACCCTACACCCAAAATAAACAATGACAGTCTAAACACCCAAGGGTCTACATGAAAAACGTTTTACGGTGTAAAACATTTTACATCAATCAAACGTAGCCTTACAGTCCGAATTATTTTAGTTTGTCAAACGAATTATTTTTATTATTTATAGAAAATATTTCGTAAGTGCCAAGTATAGCTTCTCCCAATCCCAAACTTATCAGAATTAATGTCACTTCCTAGTGACATTCTGATTTCCCTTCTACAAAACACCTCTATATATAATCACATGCACACCTACGTATTTTCTACGACTTGTTCTTCTTCACAGATTATTATACATTCTACTCAGATTTTTCTTTTCCATTACTTCATCGATCAATGGCAACATATCTCTTTGGCGTAAGGCTTGATGACCCTCCTCTTCTTCGCAACCCAAACCTCCTTCAATCCAACGCGATGGACGACGACAACAACAAACACCGAGATCTGCGAATTCCACTTCCTTTTCTTGATAGCCTCTCGCGTTTCAATCAAGAAGCCGTTTACGCTCGGCACCAACAAGAACCACAACCACTTCCTTTTCTTGATATGCTCTCGCGTTTCAATCAAGAAGCCGTTTACGCCGGGCACCAAGAACCGCAAGAAAAGAAGAGTACTACTGCAAGGAGACCGGGGCCGCCGCTGGTGCTGTCTCCAGTGCTGATGACACCCGGCAGCTATCACTGGAACATCAAGAAAACTCTGACGAGCAGCGACGTGAACGACCTGTGCAGGCTGATGTTGAAGAAGACCGCGGTTCAGGAGCACATACTCAGCAAGTGGGGTGCGGCGCAGAGGACTGCAGTCATGGAAACAGAGCACGGTCTGAGGGTGAGTGTGTTGGATATAAACACAGATACCGTGCACGAGTTGGTGTTCAATAAGTGGAGGTCCAGTGGGAGCTTTGTTTTCACCAACAACTGGGTGACCCAGTTCGTCAGGAGGAGGGGGTAGAAAGAAGGAGACGAGATTGGGCTTAACTGGGATTCGGAACAATCGATGTTTTTGTTTTGCGTTCTTTCTTTGGCTTAGGAATATTGCTGGTTTCTTGATTGTTTACTGTCCTAATATTAGGTTAGGGTACTCCGTTAGTTAGTCGGAAAAAAGAAACTCTACGTACACAACTTTAAAACATAACGCCGGACGAAATTGTGTCTGAAACCGTTGGATGCATGTGTACGTACTCGTGTGCGTTTAACGGGTGCGGACACAGTTGTATCCGGAATTGTGTGCGTAAAAATCCGACAGGGTCTAACGAAAAGGTGGCATATGATTTTGAATATATATGAGATGAAAGAAAAGGTTGCATATGATTTTGAATATATATATATTCCTTTTTATACTGTTCCATTTGCATCCTTAGATTTACGAAAATGATATAACGTACCGACCAAAACGTAGGGAGATCGTACCGACGGCCGTGCCGGACCGTCTCCGGCCACCGGACGGCCGATCCACATATATTCACGAAAAATAGGGTGTTTGGATCAAACACCCTACACATATCGGATGCCATTAATTCCCACGGAGGCCCCCTCGGTTTTTTTTTTAGAATTTTTGGACAGCTCAGATCGGTCGTCCGGTGGCCGGAGACGGCCCGTCGCGGTAGTCGGTACGGTTTCCCTACGGAAACCGTCGGTACTCATAGCTGTACTCTTAGATTTATTGGGTGATTACATTATTGTTTATCAGACATTATTTTTCAATATTTGAACAAACTTGTAATACAGTCTTGTTTCATAGAGATGGGTGCAAATTGGGTATAATCCATGTTGTACTCAAAAGCCCATCCAAGCTGTCCAAATATGTTTTGAACAGTCCAGATCCGAGTAGAAGGAAACATGAGATAGAGTATTGTCACGTGGTACCCAATTTACATCAAAAAACTTCTCTGTTTCATAATGAAAGTTTGATGAAAAATTTTCAAAATCCAGAATTTCCTTCTGTGCTGCCATTTTAGAACACTAACGAGTCGTGAACGGTGGCCCGTAACAAAATTTTAGCGATAAGAATGCATCTCCACTTGCAACTCGAGACCGGCGATTTTCGGGCTTTTTTTTCTTTTTGAGCAAGAAGCAATTTTATTTCAAAAGCACGGAGTCATTACAATGATTTCATCATCACAAGGTATATAAGAATGAACGAGGAAATCATGAATTGGGATTCAACTTTGGCCTTGGGCAAAGTTTTAAGAGTTCGAAATGAAATGGGGTTAGGTTTGAAGAGAGGCCTTCATTTTGTGAATGAACTAGGAAAGCAAAGACAAAAAGATAAATAGTCCAAATAATTTACTTTTTTTTTTAAGAAATTAAATAGGCATCCTATTTACAAGACTTATTTAGGTGTCCATCCTAATAAGTTTGAATACTTATGGATTTTTTCATAAGCTCAATAACAAAACCCGGCTAGAAGTGCTCTGATTCTTTTAGTATAAAAGAACATGTTAGAACATGTGTGAACGTTGAGTCCCACATCGGATAAACAGAAAAAGAGTTGGACCTTAATATACAATTGGATGGCTCACCACTTACAAGGCTTAGCCTTTTAAGTGGATATGGGTCATTCAATGTATATTGGGCCCAAGTAATGTGGTGGACTCTTTGCCGTTACTCCCATACAAATTGGGCCTTGAGCACGCAGTGGCGGGTCGATGCATCGGACGAACTCCCAACAGAACAAACGAAACACAGAAAAATGGAAATTGATCCTCTCCGGTCCATGTTTTAGATTGGAGGAGACAATTCTGATCGGGACCATACATTTGATGTAATCACTGGTTTGGATAGTTTTTTACACTTTTACTAGCAAGAGTGTATTTTTACTGGTAAAAGTGTATTTTTACCGGTAGCAGTGTATGAGAAAATCTAAACCATTGAATCTACCAATGGATGATCTTGATCTGGACTGTCTCGTCCAGTCCAAACCATTGATCTGGAGAGGAGCCAGACCCCAGAAAAATAACTTCTATCTTCATCGTCATCGCAACACGATTAAACCAAGTACAAAGTTTGGAAGTGAGGGAAATTTATAACAGAAATTTTATTAATCTTTTGTATGTGTGATTTGCATTAAATACAAGCAAATCACATACATAAGGAAGTAAGTCACAAGAACTAATGGGCTTCTTAAAGTATTTCATATAGATATAAGAGGCATATTTTATCATTTGTAGAATGACCTTTTACTTTATGCTAACTTTTCAATTTGATGAAGATCTCAATCAATGAATACTCTCAGGGCGTGTTTGATTGCAGATTTCGTTTTGGGGGGATTCGTAATGAGGTGGAATTAGGATTGGGATTGAGAATGAGGTGGGATTATTAATGAGGGGATGAATCATTTATTCATGTTTGTTTTGCACAGGATTGGGATTGGGATTGAGATTGAGAATGAGGTGAGATTGTAAATAATATTTTTGTTTTGGCTAGGATTAAGATTGAGATTGGGATTGATGTGGGTTTTTAAACTGATTTTGCTCAATCCCATGGGGATGGGATTCGTAATACCACCCCCCCTGGGTTGACTAATCCCATAAGATGGGAGGATTGGTATTCCCATGGGATAAAAATCCAACCAAACACACTTCATGGACTACACTTCACTTTCGGAGTACCATCCCAAGCTCCAATCCCGCTATCAAACACGCCCTCAAGGTGTACATTGTTAAGGTAGGACAAATAGAAAATAGAAAATAATGTAAAAGTCATGAGGTATGACATATGTGATACTCCCTCCGTCCCTTTTTAAATGTCCTGCTTCGTAACTCCAACTTATTAAAAAGACATCATCATTATACCTTTCACATCAATTTTTTCCTTCACTTTCCCTACTTACCCATCATCATTACACTTTTACTCACTAATTTTTCAAAATGGAATATACTTTTAGGGACAAAATAGACAATTCACCAACTTTTACCCACTAACTTTACAAAATGGACACTTATTAAGGGACAGCCCAAAATGGAATACTGGACTGTAATAAAGGGACGGAGGGAGTAAAAATTATGAGAGATCTGTTTCATTTAACATAATGTGATAGCTAAAAGTTAATTGTATATATGGTTAAAAATATCTATGTAACTCCAAAATACCCATCATGTAATGGATATAAAAATTCTCTAAAGACCTTTGCATTTATGTGAAACAGGTTTCTTGTAAAGTAATTTAAATACTTCTTTTGAACTGTGGATAAAAAGAAAACTGAACTTAAGACACCTGAATGGTTAAGGTTGTCCAACAGGGGTTAGAATTTTTAATTCACATGAACAAAATTTGAATTTTAGAATGAGCTATGGTAACTTTATTGGTTACTCTAGAAAATTCAAAGGTTATGAGTTTTACTATTTAACCATAGTACGAGAGTTATAGAAATCGGTCATTCAGATTTCAAGAATGGTGAAATCAGTGGGAGTGATAAGTCATGAAATGTAGTTACTTAAAAGTTTCTTTATGTAACAACCCGGATTTTCAACTCAATTTTTTTTCGAATAAAAATATTTATTGGCATCTTGAATTTTATTAATTTATTAATTTATTAATTTAATTATTGTTACATCATAATTATTAAGTTAAGTAGTTAATTTAATAAACTAATCAATTAGCTATACATTTTACTTCAATATTTGAAAAGAAAAATTCCTTCATACTCATATACACATGCACGTATAAAAAAAACAAAAAAAAAACAAAATCATGTGATGACTTTCAAACCCCAGATTTAAGGGATTCTACTTCCCTATTTTTCCTCTCTCTCCCTCATCTCTCTGCCGATTTTCTCTGCCTACTCTCTCTCTCTCTCTCTCCCCTTGTTCCCAATGCCGAACCACCTCTACCTCTCTACTCCTTAATTTCAGCAGCCATCATCATCATTCATCACCTTCCTCCCTCCATTCTTGCCCCCACGTCTACATTCCACTTCTCCACTCCCTCCTATAAAACTCTCCCTCACACTGAAATTCACAAAACTTAACAACATCACCGCTGTAAATTAGTAGGAAAATAGAAAGAGAGAGAGAGAGCACCTCTCGGCCTCCACCACCTCCTACCGCCACCACCACTCTCGGCAGCCACCTCCTCTCCCCACCAGCCGGGTCCTCCACTACCGTACACTACCACCTTTCGACTGAGCCGCCGCCACCTCCGGCCCACTCCTTTCCCTCGGTCCCACCACCACCAGGACTACCCACTACCGAACCCATTACCTTCGGCCCATACCCACCACCACGCCCTCCGTGGCCCGCCGTTTCAGCCGTGAGTGTGTGAGCCGTGGGTGTTCATGGGCGCGCCGCCACCGTGGGCCCCGACGGAGTGCCGCCGGACACCGCCTCTAGATTTCAGAACCACCACGGCGTTCTCTGGACCCCGTACAACATCTACCCGAGCTTAGAATCGCATTTGAGGTAGTTTTCCGGAAACCCGTAACTCAATCTGCGTTTTAATGGAGTTGGGACTAAAACTAAATTTTGGATGAAGATGATAACTTATTCTTAAATTTTTAATTACTGTTTAGTCCTGTTTATATTAAAATTCAGTCCGGTTGTACTGGAATAATTAGCGTTATACCTTGTGAAAATTTATGATCGTTTAACAGGTGTTTGATTGCGAAATTACCGTTGATGCATTGTTGATTTGTATTTAAGTGGACGTTTACGTGATTAATAGATTATTGGGGTAGATACATGTTTATGAAATATTAACAAGAATATTTTTCTAGTAAAAATTTATTTAAACGGTAAACAAGAAATATTTTAGATTATGTATTAGTTAATCTTTAACCCTAATAAATATTGACTAGAATAGCCTCGCATAATTTGGTTGTTATGAAAATCTCATATTAATATTTAATAGAGTTAGTAAATACTAAATTTAACAATAAGTATTTTCCAATAAAAAATTAGTTTGTAAAATCTATGAATAATATGAGAGTTAAAGATAATGTTTAAATAGTAGAAATGTTTTTGTAAAATTTATAAACGTGAGAAATAGACTTAATTTTAAGAGTAGTAATTAATTGTTTGACTGAATATTTATTTTGTTACTCGCATGATTAATTCTGTGACAGGATTAGTTTTTCTCGCATAATTAATTTTATCGCATGGTTATGTGTTGTTAGCATGTTCGTACTTTTAGTTCAAATGTTGAACCGTGTGATATTTTATTGTGGTTGTAGATTGGACAAATAGGTTCCCGGGGTGGTTTACGAATAGTGATTCACGTAGACGAAGTTAAGTAAATGGTAAATTGATAAAGTGTTGAGGTGTGAGATTGTGGATTGTGATTTGAGCCATGGTTATGGCAAGGGTAACCAATGGGGCCCTGTGTTGAAATGGGTAACCAATGGGGCCCAGTGTTGAGAGATGTTGTGACGTTAATGTATAATGCGTCATGGGAAAATTCGCTTCTTTTGTTCGAGAGGGAATAGGTCCCATGAGACGGTTATAGTTAGTGGTAGGTGATGTCCGACCCTAATGTACGATGCGTCATGGGATGACTCGATCCTCCTGTTATGGTCTTAAGTGAGAACATACTCGGTACATAACTTAGGTGCACTCACCTAGGACCCTGGTGCAGGACAAGCAAGAGGAAGGGTGGACCCATGAGACGGTTGTAGTTAGTGGATGTGGGAGGAAAGGATCTCGTGGAGAGTATCCTTAGATTTCATGTAAGTTAATGGATAGTAAAGAAAATGATGATGTGTTGTTATTCTGTATCTCCTGTGAATTGTTATATTGTTGATCTGCATATTGTGGTATTGGGTTTTAGGATTTCTACTTTGTGAATTATCACTCAGGATACGTTTGTATCCTGGCAAATCGTTTGCTTCGGCGATCAATTTGCCAGAGTGTGCAGGATTCCACAGTGGAGCAGTTGATACAGGTGGAACCCTGGAACGGAGTCTGGGCCAACGTTGCTTGGAATTCGTGTCAAAACTAGAGTCGCTCTGGAGTTGCTTTTGTTAAATAAATGTACATAGATTTTGTATTATTTTGAAATTGTAAATTTTGTATAAGGATAAATAGGGGCCTAGAAGTTTGTAAAATTCAGCATATTTTAAGAGTAATGCGCCCGAAATTCCTTAGAAAATCGGGGCGTTACACTTTACCTGTAACTTAGGATGATGTTGTTCTAATAATCACTCCATTACGAGATTGACACCAATGACGAAATTGTAGAACAATCAAATAAGATAGCATTAAGAATATCTCGAAGGCACATGAGATTGGCTATTTGCATGGTCATTTGATTTTTTTACAAGAATGTGTTATTGATCCAATTTTATTTTTACAAGCCGCATAAAGTGATAATTTTAGCTGAAAAACCAAGATCGGATCACTTCGAGATTTACTACTACGGAGAACAAATTAAATTAACCAACTAATTTAATCAAACCCTAATCTATGTGATTATGCAAGATAATAAACGCAATAAATAAAGAAGCAGGCATCACACAGAGATATACGTGGAAAATCCCAAGACGGGGAAAAAACCACGGGAGGGAAGAGAGCACTATACGCAAAACGCGGAAACAAAGAGTTCTTACAACCACGCTATGACTCCACAATATTGGCTAAGAATCTCTTTGCTGACTCCTCATGAACCGCTCTAATAAATACTCCTTCGTATTCGACTCCTCGAATATTTGATCTACGCAGGACTCCTCCTTTAGACCAACCTCCAATCGCCTTTGAACTCCTTCAAAGAACTCGGCATGATGTAGAAGATGAACAAAACACCCTGAGAGAGATTATGTAAGTGTATAGATCTTAAGATCTCATCAAATCTCTCAAGGAATCGACCCACAAATTATTCCAGTGAATCTCACGAAATTTTTTCTCCAAAACTTTGTGGCTGCCGTCCACTTTTATTCTGAAAGCATAACATGCTTTAAATAGATTTTCCTGACCTAGCATGGCATGCTTGAGCGGTCATTTAATGCTCTATGAATTTCACTTGTCCGCCGCAGGAATACAAACAAGGGCACTTCGGTTGAGGCTCTGATTACTAGCTAAACTTCAACCCCAACACTAAAATAACTAACTAGCGATTACATAGTGTTTCAATTACACAAAAATGTCACGGAATTAGCCAACCACAAATAAGGAACTTACAATCTCCCCCTTTGGCAATTCCGAGACAAAACTAAATCGACTAACAATTGAAATCCTATCCACTGAAATCAAGAGACCAAATAGCCCCATACCTGCACGCAAGAGCACATGAAACACGAAAACCAACATTGTGGAACTAATTAAGCATTAGCAACAAGACATTTCTCCCCCTTTTTGTCACGGAATAACAAAGATCATAGCACGCATAAAAAGACACCTTAAAAGAGATAGTTAACGACCAACACTCAAGTACCAGGAACAGTCAAGATATCAAAAGCATAACTTAATTATGAATGCAAACATATGACTAACGACGTTCCCATGACAAAATTAATTAAAAAAAATGCAACACATCAACGAGGACTCAGTTCCCAGATATGAGATTTAATGAATATGAGAACATTTAAAAAATGCATGGACAACCTCTTTTGAAACCAACCCACGAATTCATTTAGAAGATAAATGTGCCATGAGACATGAATCAGTGACAAATGGTGAGTGTGTGAACCACGTCATAAGCTATTCAGATTAACATTCAAGTGCCTTGATTTCTCATGTAACTCTGGGCTGTCAAATTGTCTCCCCCTCACAAAGTCAAACCAAGCAATCATCGATACACATTAAGTGCCAAAGAACGATCACAACTCCCCCTCAACCAATGAATACTCCCTCCATTTTATATTTTTTATGTAACCATCAAAAGTGTGTTTCTCTTTTACCCCACTGCCGTTTGACGCGAACGTTCAGACTGGATAGAGCCGAATGGATCCGGTTACTAGGCAAGTGGTCCAATACGAATGCCTTCACAAGGTCAATCCACCTTTTGACGCGAACACTCACTGCTTACTGAGGCAAGAGGCCCGGTTACTCGATGAATGCCCGGATAAGCATTATCAACTCAAACATAACATACAGATTTTTTTTTTCTTTTCATAGCATGGCATATGGAACGTTGTATCCCCAAAACATAACTGATATGCTAAACGGTCAATCGCGGAGGGAGTACAGAAGACATAGGAGCAAAGTACATGGGAAGGAACAAGCCTCTATAAGAAATCTGGCTATCTTTGACGTGTAAAAAAGTGGAAATCACAGAGCCATGGATCAAGACACACTTAACTTTCTAATGCATCACATGAATGAAATCATCCAAGACGTCCATGCATTAACAAATATGCTCATATGCCTAAAAACTATAGTAAACAACTGAAGACTCACGAGCATGCTCATTGTAAACAAGAATTTATTTTTTTTTAAATGATTTTAAAGATTTTTTTTTTTTTTGGATTTTCATAAGTATTGCATAAATGAAAACCAACAGCACTAAACAAGTGAAGCTAGATAAGAAAAACAGGAATACGCAAAGAAAAAAAAATGACTCAACCATAGCTCTAGGTAGAAGATAAAAAATGCAAATTAACCTAGATTATGGACACGATACCAAGCATTAAAAAACAAGGTCAATGCCTCCGGATGATTTAGCGTCATCTAAAGGATTGGAAGGCAATTCTACAGGATGTCTCAAATCTGACCTCCTTACCCAAATAGGTCTAGTCCTGATACTAACAGATTTTTCTTTGACGTTACTGTGCACATGCCTTTTATGATTACCTCCATTCTGATTAACATTAGTGTTGTTACGGTGAATGTGATGATTAGTAGGATAACCATAAAGTTGAAAACAGTTAGGGCGAATATGTCCTTTCGCACCACAATAGTGACAGACAGGAATAAATTTACTAGCAGTAGACCTTTGAATATATCCAGGCATTTTAACAAACATTCGAGGCTTAGCATTATTTTGAATAGGTTTAGCTTTTACCTCGTTATGCTAAGTCTGATATATTTTGGCACTTACTGGAACTTTTGATGTAACCTTCGTACTCTTTTCATGTATCTTTTCTCCTTTTTCTGGACGCAAAAAAGAGACCTGATACCTAAGTCCTGATCGGTCACTGGTTGGTCTTTGAATATCAAGAATCTCATTTAATACTTTAGACCCTGCATTGAAACGCTTAAAAACAACATCAGCATTTTTAAGTTCAGAATTCAACTTGTTGATTTTAACTTCTAAAGATTTGTTTAATTCAACAAGATTGTTTTCTTTCTCTTGAAAATCACAAACTGTTTTTTTTTAACACTTCACATTCATCATTACTAGATTTCAAAGAGACTTCCAACTCACTTATCTTGATTTGATCCTTCTCCAAGTCTTGTGTGAGATTAACAACATTTTTCTCACTAGATTCAACTTTACTCACCAGCTTAACATTCATGCGAGATATTTTCAGACTCTTCAAATAAAGTTTATTGTAGTCATCTTTCAATGTCTCAAAATCTAAAGTCTCATTCACCTCATCTTCCTCACTATCATCTTCAGAGTTAGACAATGCACACTCAAAAGATGCAACAAAAGCAACAACATTCTCATTATCACTACTGCTGTCCTCTTTGAGATAATCAGAACTACTAGAGTCACTATCATCATCCCAAGTCTTAACATTCAAGACTTTATTGTTCTTTCTATTTCCACAATCTTGAGCAATATGCCCATAGCCTTGACATTCATAACACCGAGGACCTAAGGATTGACATTTTCTAATTTTCTTTTCTTTATCTTTGGAAGAATCAAAATTAATTTTTCCACTGCCTTTATCTTTTGACTCCTTTTTAGAAGATCTCTTAGTAAAATTTCCTTTTTGAAAAGCCTTCTGGAATTTTTTAGTAAAGAGAGCCATAGCTTTAGTATCATACTCAACGTTATTGCAGTCTGAATCAGAATCATCAACTTGAGTACTCTTAAAAGCAATCGACTTAGCCGAAGTTTTAGTTTTATCATTCACAGAGTCATACTGCAATATGTCTGCTTCATAAGTTTGAAGGAGTCCGACAATTTCTTCAACAGACATGTTAGGAAGCTTTTTCTTACCCTGAAGCATGGTGACTTTAGTTCGAAAACGTTTAGGCAGGGATCTTAAAATCTTTTTAACAACTTTAAAATCAGACATAGGCTCACCCAGGGTGAAACTCGTGTTGACAATGGCATTAAGTCTCGCATATAACTCATTGAAGGATTCATCTTCCTGCATCCTAATCAACTCAAAGTCAGTAGTGACCCTTTGAAGTTTGGATTGCTTAACAGTGTCAGTTCCCTCATGAGTAGTAACCAAAATATCCCAAGCTTCTTTAGCAATTTCACAATTACATATGCGAGAAAATTCATTAAGATCAACAGCAGAAAATATCGCATTAATCGCTCGATCATTAGCATAACGAGCAGCTTTCTCAGCGTTGTTAAGCTCAGATTTAGGGACTATCTTCCCTTCAAGCGTAACCATGGGTATTGTGTAACCCGTAAGACAAGTATTCCAAACACCACTATCAATAGCTTTATAGTAGGCTCTCATCCTAGCTTTCCAATAATCAAAGTTATTACCATCAAGCATAGGCGGACGAGGAGTGGAAGTATTAGTCTCCATAACAGTAAATCAAAGATCAAATTTTTGAAAGTTTTCTTTTAAAAAAAACTTTGATTAACCCGCTCTGATACCAATTGAAAAACCAAGATCGGATCACTTCGAGATTTATTACTACGGAGAACAAATTAAATTAACCAACTAATTTAATCAAACCCTAATCTATGTGATTATGCAAGATAATAAACGCAATAAATAAAGAAGCAGGCATCACATAGAGATATACGTGGAAAACCCCAAGACGTGGAAAAAACCACGAGAGGGAAGAGAGCACTATACACAAAACACGGAAACAAAGAGTTCTTACAACCACGCTATGATTCCTCAATATTGGCTAAGAATCTCTTTGCTGACTCCTCATGAACCGCTCTAATAAATACTCCTTCGTATTCGACTCCTCGAATATTTGATCTACGCAGGACTCCTCCTTTAGACCAACCTCCAATCACCTTTGAACTCCTTCAAAGAACTCGGCATGATGTAGAAGATGAACAAAACAACCTGAGAGAGATTATGTAAGTGTATAGATCTTAAGATCTCATCAAATCTCTCAAGGAATCGACCCACAAATTATTCCAGTGAATCTCACGAAATTTTTTCTCCAAAACTTTGTGGCTGCCGTCCACTTTTATTCTGAAAGCATAACATGCTTTAAATAGATTTTCCTGACCTAGCATGGCATGCTTGAGCGGTCATTTAATGCTCTATGAATTTCGCTTGTCCGCCGCAGGAATACAAACAAGGGCACTTCGGTTGAGGCTCTGATTACTAGCTAAACTTCAACCCCAACACTAAAATAACTAACTAGCGATTACATAGGGTTTCAATTACACAAAAATGTCACGGAATTAGCCAACCACAAATAAGGAACTTAAATTAGTAAATAGATTAATGCCATGAATGATGAGTTTAATCAATGGAACATAATGAAGTTTGAAATTTCGTTGGATTGCCATAAGGATACAATAAAGTATGTTTGTAAGTGGGTCTTTGTAGAGACCCGAATAAATTTAATGTTTGAAATATCGATTAAATGCCTAATTGAGAAATTATGGGTTAAGCGGTAAATAATTGATTTGTAGACCAAAGTGAAAGAATTGAAGTTTAAGGGAGTAAATGTGTGATTGTATGATTTGGGAGTATATATAGGACATGTGTGTGGGTAGGGGATCATTTTCCCCCATTTGAAACTCTCGGCTCTCTCAAACTCTCCACCTATCTCTCCCTCTCTTCTCCTCTCACTCAAAGCTCCACTCCAAGACCTCAAAACTTGAAGAAATCAACCTCCCTCAAGCCTCTCAATCGCATTCTTGAGCTTAAATTTCGTGGGTCAAGCTCGGAGGAAAGCATTCCATTGATTTCGAAGAGTTCAGAGCTAGGGCTCGTTCAAAATCTCTTGGGTTTCGCTCTTTGACTCGAGGTAGGGATTTCTAACTTTCTCCATATGTTTATGAGTTGATTCGGTGTCCAAAACTTGCTTTGGATCGTTGTTTGGAAGCCTTGTGTTTGCCCTTGAAATCTGTCAAAATCGTGCTGAAAAACCCATGTGCTACATGTACCAGTGTTTACCCCGATACATGTAGCAAACCCAGATTTCTTTGATTTTGTTCGCTGGCTACATGTAGCGCCCTTAACCCAGCTACATGTAGCAAACCCAGATTTCTTTGATTTTGTTCGAAGGCTACATGTAGCGCCCTTAACCCTCCTACATGTACGAAACTCAGATTGTATCTTCTGTTCGCTGGCTACATGTAGCGCCCTTAACCCTGCTACATGTACCAAACTGGGAATTTCTGAAAAATTTCTCCCTTCATGGTTTGGACTCCCGATCACTCCTAATACACTCCAAACACACTGTAATCATCTCCAAACTTGATTACTCACGTTTACACAACTCGTTGTCCATCCCCTCTCTCTTGGCACACGTTATGACAAAGTAAAGAGTAAAACCTATTGACTATGATACTTGTTCCATGTTTGTGCATTTGGGTTGTTATATGAGCATCGTGACATGTTTGTAATATCTTTCGCACTTCAAATGACGACATGTAAGAGAACGTGAATGAGGGAGAGTCTTAGTATGCGTATCGGTTGATTTGAACATTAGTGAGCCGGAGTTTGTAAAAGGGAGTCCCGTAACGCAAGTGGTGGAAATACGGAGACTCAAGTGGGCCTCGTAACGCTAGGGGTGGTAACACGATGGTCCGGGTTGTTAGGGTTCACCGGAGACTCAAGTGGGCCTCGTAACGCGAGGGGTGATAATAAGGTAACTCTTGAGATGTTATACTGTAACGCAAGGGGTGGAAATACAGTCAGTGGGAATTGGTGATAGTGTGTCGTGTCGAGAGTGTTAGAAATGTTTGTGTCCTTTGAATTATATGGCATAATGCGTTGATACTTTGACTCGAATTAATCGTATCGAATGATAGACATACTCATTGTTGATTGCTTTTCATCGATTGAGTCGTATCCACTTGTTTACTTTCCTTGCCCCATCATCATGTGTGCATATAACTTTGGTGAAGATTTTCCTACTGGGCTATTGTAGATCAACAAAATCCTTCTTTTAAGGTACTAATGCCGGACAGTAGCATCATGCATTGCGTGCTTGGATTGTGGACGACTTTTGAAAGCTTATCACTTTTAGTTACTATTTCATCTTGTAATAGTTTAACTTTTGATCAAGATGGTTTTGTAAATAAGTATTCATGAATTTCTTTTGACAAGGAAGTTTGTAACACTCCGCATGTGTTGTAACTGTACTTAAGCTAATTTGGGCCGTGGAGCCAAGTCTGTATATTCTTTTGAATTGGGAACTTGTTTGTAATTTAAACAGGTGGGATATTATTTTGGAAATACGTTGGCAAGCGAGGTCCTTTTATTATAGAATGTTATTTACTTTATGTTAAAAATCCAGGTCGTGACAGTCTTCAAGACTACACTTGACTTAGAGGGTAGTATAGAACGATATAAAGTCAAATTTGTGACCAAGGGTTACACTCAGAAAGGAGGCATAATTTTTCGGTGTTTGGTTGTATAAAAAATGAGAAAAATATTTTTCATTAATTGGATGAAAATGACTAACTCTTAAATTTTCATAGCTCAGTTTCCTCTAACCCAAGTTCAATTCCCTTATTCTAAGATCTCTCTCTACATTATTTTGTCGATTTTTGAAAATGGTGCCACCGACATTTGATTATTTTGTGGCCTTTTTTTTGGTTTCTCAAATGTCAACCAAACACCAAAAATAAAAAAAAATTGCCCAAGACATTTGGATAACCATTGTTTTGGAAAATATTTTTCACTTGCCAATCAAACACCGAAAAATAAAAGTTTAAAGTCTATTTTCTAAAAAAAATATTTTATATGAAAAATGTTTTTTTATTTAATCGGCAAAAATGAATTTTATTAAAAACGAAAAAAGGGGATCCAACAAAGAGTTGGACGATACATCACAATGGCATAACCCAGAACACCCAAGGGTCTAAAACAAATAGACTAAAGCCCAACCCTACACCCAAAATAAACAATGACAGTCTAAACACCCAAGGGTCTACATGAAAAACGTTTTACGGTGTAAAACATTTTACATCAAATCAAACGTAACCTTACGGTCCGAATTATTTTAGTTTGTCAAACGAATTATTTTTATTATTTACAGAAAATATTTCGTAAGTGCCAAGTATAGCTTCTCCCAATCCCAAACTTATCAGAATTAATGTCACTTCCTAGTGACATTCTGATTTCCCTTCTACAAAACACCTCTATATATAATCACATGCACCTACGTATTTTCTACGACTTGTTCTTCTTCACAGATTATTATACATTCTACTCAGATTTTTCTTTTCCATTACTTCATCGATCAATGGCAACATATCTCTTTGGCGTAAGGCTTGATGACCCTCCTCTTCTTCGCAACCCAAACCTCCTTCAATCCAACGCGATGGACGACGACAACAACAAACACCGAGATCTGCGAATTCCACTTCCTTTTCTTGATAGCCTCTCGCGTTTCAATCAAGAAGCCGTTTACGCTCGGCACCAACAAGAACCACAACCACTTCCTTTTCTTGATATGCTCTCGCGTTTCAATCAAGAAGCCGTTTACGCCGGGCACCAAGAACCGCAAGAAAAGAAGAGTACTACTGCAAGGAGACCGGGGCCGCCGCTGGTGCTGTCTCCAGTGCTGATGACACCCGGCAGCTATCACTGGAACATCAAGAAAACTCTGACGAGCAGCGACGTGAACGACCTGTGCAGGCTGATGTTGAAGAAGACCGCGGTTCAGGAGCACATACTCAGCAAGTGGGGTGCGGCGCAGAGGACTGCAGTCATGGAAACAGAGCACGGTCTGAGGGTGAGTGTGTTGGATATAAACACAGATACCGTGCACGAGTTGGTGTTCAAGAAGTGGAGGTCCAGTGGGAGCTTTGTTTTCACCAACAACTGGGTGACCCAGTTCGTCAGGAGGAGGGGGTTGAAAGAAGGAGACGAGATTGGGCTTAACTGGGATTCGGAACAATCGATGTTTTTGTTTTGCGTTCTTTCTTTGGCTTAGGAATATTGCTGGTTTCTTGATTGTTTACTGTTCTAGTATTAGGTTAGGGTACTCCGTTAGTCAGAAAAAAGAAACTCTACGTACACAACTTTAAAACATAACGCTGGACGAAATTGTGTCTGAAACCGTTGAATGCGTGTGTAAGTACTCGTGTGCGTTTAACGGGCGCGGACACAGCTGTATCCGGAGTTGTGTTTTAAAGTTGTGTGCGTAGAGATCCGACAAGGCCTAACGAAAAGGTGGCATATGATTTTTTATACTGTTCCATTTGCATCCTTAGATTTATTGGGTGATTACATTATTGTTTATCAGACATTATTTTTCAATATTTGAACAAACTAGCTTGTAATACAGTCTTGTTTCATAGAGATGGCTGCAAATTGGGTATAGTCCACGTGGTATCCAACAGCCCATTCGAGCCGTCCAAACATGTTTTAGACAGTCCAGATTCGAGCAGAATGAAACAGGAGATAGAGTATCGCCACGTGGTACCCAATTTGCACCCAAAAACTTCTCCGTTTCATAATGAAAGTTTGATGAAAAAATTTCAAAATCCAGAATTTCCTTATGTGCTGCCATTTTAGAACACTAACGAGTCGTGAACGGTGGCCCAAAACAAAATTTTAGCGATAAGAATGCATCTCCACTTGCAACTTGACACCGGTGATTTTCGGGCTTTTTTTTTCCCTTTTTGAGCAAGAAGCAATTTTATTTAAAAAGCACGAAATCATTACAAAGATTTCATCATCACAAGCTATATGAATGAACGAGGAAATCATGAATTGGGATCCAGCTTTGGCCTTGGGCAAAGTTTTTAAGAGTTCGAAATGGGGTTAGGTTTGAAGAGAGGCCTTCATTTTGTGAATGAACTATGAAAGCAAAGACAAAAAGATAAATAGTCCAAATAATTTAGTATTTTCTTTTCAAGTAGGCATCCTATTTTCAAGACTTATTTAGGTGTTCATTCTAGTAAGTTTGAATACTTACGGATTATTTCATAAGCTCAAAAACAAAACCCGGCTGGAAGTGCTCTGATTTTTTTCGTATAAAAGAACAAACGAAACACAGAAAAATGGAAATGGATCCTCTCTGGTCCATGTTTTGGACTGGAGAGACAATTCTGATCGAGACCATACATTTGCTATAATCACCGGTTTGGATAATATATTAGTTCGAATAGTGTGTACGCACGGTCCATACATTTATATTATGAATTATTTTGATCAGATAAATGAATTGTTTGAATAATTAGTTGTAAAAAAAAAAATTATTTCTTGAGTGTGAAGTATAGCTTATCCTAATCCCAAAATGAATCACACTCCAGTTTTCCACTTCCCATTGAAATTCTGATTTCCCTTTTACCCCACACCTATATATTTATTCACATGCACCTACATATTTTCTACGACTTGTTCTTCTTTTCAAAATTTATATATTTAAATTCTATTTCGTCGTCATTACTTGGCCTTCGATCTCTCAAATTTCTTTTCCATTACTTCTTCAATGCCAATATTAATCTTTGGCGTATGGGTTGACCCTTCTTCACCACCACCACCTTTTTTTCGCAACGTAAACCTCCTTCAATCCAATGCGATGGACGACAACGACGACAACAAACACCGAGATGGGCAAATTCCACCACCTTTTCTTGACAACTCCTCGCCTCTCTCTCAAGAAGGCGTTCACGCCCCGGACCAAGAACAACACGACGAGAGGAGGTTTGGACAGCCGGTACCAGTTCTGGAGCCGACAGTACTCGCTTATAACGATCCCTGGAGTATCAAGAAAACTCTGACGAAAAGCGAAGTGAACGATCTCTGCAGGCTCATGCTGAAAAAGACCGCGGTTCAGGAGCATATACTCGGTGAGTGGGAGGAAGAACGGAGGAGGGCGGTCATGGAAACACAACAGGGCGTGAGGGTGGATGTGTGGGACGCGGATACTGGTACTGTGCATCAAGTGGCGTTTAAAAGGTGGAAGTCCAGCGGGAGCTTTGTTTTCACTAATAACTGGGTGACCCGGTTCGTGAAGAGGAGGGGGTTGAAAGAAGGAGACAAGATTGGGCTTCGCTGGGATTCCCAGGAGTCGAGATTTTGCTTTTGCGTTCTTTCTTGGGCTCCGCGATGTTAGATTCTTGCTTATTATCAAGAAATGGGAAGAAGAAAAAAATCGTATTATTGTTTCTAATATTTATCTAGCTAGTAGAGTCGTTGAGTTGGGCCGTGTTTGAGTCTCGTATCGTGGAGGGATTTTTCAGAGAGAGAAAAAGAACCCGAAATCGGATACATAAATACAAGACTCTGAGATGGCCTTGGTATTGTTTTAAGATGGAGATGAATATTAACACAATTATATATGATTTTGAGATATATGTTGCACTTGTTTATTAGACATTTTTTTAAATATGTTTGTGGAATTTAAAAATTTGTTATACAATTTCGTCTACAAAGAGAATGGTTCATACGAACGTTTGATAGAAAAAATTCCCAAATTCAGAATCCGTGAGATGAGAATTTTCTTACATATTCACGACCTATTTTAGGTGTGGACTTGTCCCAATGGGTGTATCCTGGTTTAGGCTCAGCCTGTTGGACCTTTTTCAGTTCCTCCGTGTGGTTTGGAGAAGAGGGTCTTGGATGGTCAGGCCAGTATATCCAAGTTCCTATTATCTCTATAACTTCGTGTTTATGAGTTAATGAAATTAATTTTTGCTGATCAAAAAAAAAAAATTTAGGGCTTGGAATCATGATTCATGAAACGCAATACTGGTATGGCCTTTCGGCAGAGTTTTAAGAGTCCGAATTGCAATGGATGGAGTCTTGGAGATAGGTTTGAAGAGAGGCCTTCGTTTTGTGAATGAATATTAGGACAGCAAAGAGAGAAAACAGTCCACATAATTATATTCCATTTCACTCGACGAAAATTTTTCATTAGCTCTAACAAAACCCGGCTGAATGTGCTCTGGTTCATTCAGCCTGGTTCTTTTTGTATAAAAGAGCAAAACGAAAACGTAGACAAATAACTTCTATCTTCTAGGCCATCGCAACGAACCAAGCAGTGAAAGAAATGTTTTTAAGATCTTCCTACGGGGACGAAGAATGGTCGTTCAAATTTCTGACGTACCCAAAAAGAAAAAAGAAGAATGGTCATTCCTTTAAGGTTCCGAACACACCCTTTTCATACACGAAGAGGGGCATAATAATTTATCTCCTCCTGTGGAAGTTACGCCAAGATCGACACCCTATACATAGTTACATACCAAACTGTAGTTAACCCCTACAATACTGGAGAATCATGCGAACGGGCTATGCTTAAGTTTAATGGAAGACAAGAATAAGCAAGTTTCGTTCTCCAAATACGTTAGCCCAAACGACTGCTAAATGTTAAAGACTGGGAAGGCTTGCAAGGAGTCTTTTGCTGCCAAATTCGCCATCTAATTTACTGCCGTTGTTTGGCGGACTTGGTCGAAGAGGAGCCGCTAGCACTTGGTTTCTTAGAACCTGAGAGGTAAAAAAAAAAATAAACATTAGCATTTAGCATGTATCGGGCTTCGAACTAATTACAGTATTATAGAGCTACTGGCTGTCTGGTTCATAGTTTAGCCAATAGGCCACACAAAAGAGTTGAGATTTACATTATTCTGTAGAAATGAGTTACGAGATCCAGCAACTAACACCGGTTTTTTAAGCACTCTGGACGCAAAAGATGACTTGTCGAGACAGTAACTCTTTTATTAACTAACTAGAAAAGTAGAATGAAAAGGAAAAACACAAATGAAAACACATTGCAAGATGGGGAAAAGACACAAGAGCATTTTTCCAGGAACTACAAAGAGTTTTGCATTACTGGCAATAGACTATTACATACTTGATGAAACTTTTGTGGGGCCCCTGGGCAATGACAAGCGAGAAGATCCTTTTAGCCCTGGCTTTTGTGGAGGTCTGGGAAGTTTAGATGGCAAGCTGCGCCTGCAATGAACCAACGATAGAAATTGAATTAGACTTGTAAAACCATGGCAGTTCAATATGTTGTAAACCCAAATTAAGGATGTAATGTTCCAAGTTGCGAACAAACAAAAGCATGTGGAGAAGTAAAACTGTGATTGTGCAATCGGTGTAAAAAACATGCTTTTTGCGAAGCTTTGGTCATGACAACAAACAGTCAAACACTACAGAGAAGCGCCCGTAAGGAACATTACAGAAGATAAGGATTATGCAGTTTATTCCATTGTGGAGATGAGGAAATTTGTTGTCCATTACAAATTAGTCTAATGAAACCACGAACAAAGACCAAGCAATTGTCAAACTGCAATCATACTCAGAAGGATAACTCCAGTGAAGTGCATAAAGTACAGTGATCTCCAGAAGATCTCCAAAAATCCAAAAAATACGACGAAAGCAATTGTGACGGTTGATGAGGAAACCGACCTGGTATTAGTGACGGTTTGCATTCACAAATAAGTAAATACCCCATATTGGAAGGGAAGGAAAGCAAAAACTTCAGATTTACGGAATCCGTTGTGGAGTCAGAGATAGAGAGAGCAGAAACTTAAAAGAAAGAACAAGGAACACTATTTCCTAGGTTCTCAACTATCAGATACCATTGGGTCATCTGTTATCCATAGGAATGTCACGTGTTTTGTAATTGGTGGCTACTCCATCCCAACTAAGAGAAAGGCCTAAGCAAATGACCATAGTCATCTCGGCAAATAGCAGAGGTATTTCACAATAAAACCACTTTCCTTATCCATTTCTCCAAGTCCAATATATACTGCACCAGGGAAAAATTCTGCCATACATCCTGTTTCAGAAAGTAAGGCTATTAAGGGCGATAAAACTACAGAGTAAAGATGATATCCTCTCCCCCCAAAACTTCCCAAAAGCATAAGTTGTTCCTACGGCAACAATAATTTGAGATGTCATCTTAATGGGAAAGAATTCAGTTTTCTTTCAATGGACAATGGGAATTGGGACATCATTTTCATTGTACGGAATTTGGAGAAGGGAGAGATGTCTACTGTGTATGCAAAACCCATTATTCCAGATTTTTATTTTTTTTAAATGGAAAAAATAAGAAGGAAAGCATGTTAGAAATTAGAATTGAAAATATCGAAGTATTCATGCTTTCTCTATGCCAACATAACAAAAAATGTCCAGCACTTTTTTTTTTTTTCTTGATCATTATGTCTAGCACTTGTTGAAAAGGGGAAGAAAATACTCACTTTTCTTTGCTATCTGCTGGTGCTTTTAACGTTTCCGGGAAAAGAGTTAACTCAACAATACTATTTATTGAACCATCAGTTTCTGTACCCATTGAAAGTTCACCATCCGATATGTCACTTAATCTCTCCTCCAGATCTGCATCCCCGAAGCCCAAAAGCTCGACATCCTCTGTAGTATTTTGATGTCCCTCCACTGAACCAAGCCTTGATTCAATATCTTCGGAGATACTTTGACCTCCATCTGTCACCGCAAGCCTCGACTGTGCAAAGAAATCCGTATGGTGTCTAAAGTCATCCATTGATTGCTGAGAACCAGCTTCAGAATGTTTGTCACTGTATTCTGAGCTATTGTCCTTGTCAGAAACTGATTTCTCAATGAGCCCAGAGATTTTTCCCCCTGATAGTGAACGGCGTGGCTGTGGGATGCCTAGTGAATGCCTTCTTGGAGAGGAAGACCCATACCTTGGTGAGCTCATATCACGTCTCTCACAATTTACACTAGTTTTCAACAGCTGCAACCTTCCAATCTCTTCATCTTTTTTTGTTATTGTGTCCTTCAGTAAAGCCACCTGCAATATCATCATAAAGTCAGAGTAAATTGCAATTGGATTGAAAAGAATAAAAGAAATCCGCATGAAGAACTTTAGTACTATATGTTCTCTGGGTAGAATAAAGTCATGAAAAAGCACAATATGAACCTGTTCCATGAGATCTCTGACACCTCTTCCCTCTTTGTTGCTCCGTGCAGCACCTAACTCAACACCGGAGACCCTCTCAGCAAACTTCAATGTGCTTATAGTTTCGGAATAGGACTCAACATCAGGATTAAGCTGTACAAACATGAGAGTCTTTGCTTGACCACCTATAATTCACCCATCATTTTAAAAAGAAGACAAAGAAGGATGAAGCAAAAATATGAGATGTCCTACAAAGTAATAAGCCTATAAGCTATCTCATATACTTATGACCGAATGGGAAATATAACATATGTAAAGTACCCAAAGAGCTTTGGAGAACTTGAGTTAATTTGCTATTTCTGTATGGGATATGTGGGCTCTTTTGTGCTAGAGCATATATCACATCTCCTAGGGCTGATAAAGATTTGTTTATATGTTGAGCTTCTCGTAGCCTGTCTCCCGTTGCTTCCGAGCGATCTACTCTTTCGCTGCCAGCAAGATCTACCAAATGTAGACTACCGCGCAAAACAGCATCAGTCTCCAAATCCACGCCACGAACGTGAACAGTAAGGACACTGAAACATAAGAATTCGATAAAAGTAGTGCCCACAAACAAAGTTGACATAGCAAGAAACAACCCTAAAAATGTCTACAAAGTTGTTGATAAAGGAAAAAAAATGTACAAGAAAAAACCTGTGGGATCGGCTGCTTCTTTCGTTTAGGGCAGTAGCACCTACAGCCCTATTCATTAGTCCAATGCTCATCAATTCCAAGACATCCGCAGTTGATGTAACAGGATGGATGCTAGCATCAGGAACAGCGAACCCATTTGGTTGAGCAGTATTCCAAATCCCAAGTGTGTGCAAGTCAAAGGAAACACAATAATTTCGAAGGCCAAAACCAAAGAAACATTTAAGTTAACCGTCTGCATGGACGACAACAACAAAAAGCAACAAACAACATTGTAAATAAGGTTTAAGGGCAAAACATGCAATTTTAGACGCAAAGAAACAAAAGTAAAAAGATAATGAAGGAAACATGTCAAATACAAAAGTTTTTTTTTTTTTGTAGGGCAAAGCAAATTTTATTAATCTTTGAAAAAGCATTACAAAGACTAAAAGGAACAAGGAACACAGATACAAAAGTGACAGTCAACGAATCTCATGGGTAGAAGAATCGATAAAAAGGATATCTTTTTTGAGAAGTGCCAACGGAGAGTAGATCGCGCACTTGTTCATTATATATTTCAATCATCTGAACACTAACTTCATACGCAATGAAGCTTTTCCTACTTTGAGAGATAAGGAAAAGATCATTCAAAGCTCGATAGTTAACCCCCCAATGCTCCATAGATTGTATATTGGGGCCAGTCTACGAGAACAAAAGCAAGTATAAGATATATTACAACAAAGCAAATGATAGCCACCATAAATCATAAAAATGCCACATACCATTGTATAAGTTTTCCCTGAACCAGTCTGACCGTAGGCAAATATACATACACTATAGCCATCAAGGACAGATCGAATTAATGGTTGTGTGTCTACAAACACTTCCTCTGCCAATACATTGATAATATCAATATGAGAGATGACTTAAGGTTGTATATCAAATTGAGCAACTTCATCAAGTTGCAAATAAAGATTAAAAAACAAACACATATTAAGAGAGAAAAAAAATGGTACCTTGAGTAGCTGTTGGACCAAAGACCTTGTTAAATTTGAACAGTCGATGGCTATCTTTCCCCTGTTTTAATGGATTTGCGACAACTAATTCCCCATTCTCACCTACATATTCCATCGTAGTCTGTTTCTGACTTTGTCCAGGAAGGAATGGCCTTATTCGACAATACACTCTAATATTGCCTACCAAAGAGAGACCCAAAGTTAGCTACGTTGAAGATGTTAAACAAACAAACAAGCAGTCACACACGGAACTTTGTACCTTTCAAATCCTGCACCTCATTGTACAGCTTCCTATTTTCAGCCAGGACGTTATGGTAATTCTCGGCAGCATCAATTAGTCCTTTAAGCTTCACCCCTGTCCATGTTAAAGGATTACAACATGAGGAATGTCATGCCCATAACAAATGCACAAGCTTAAGTAGCAGGGAAATCCAATTTTAAACTATTAGTTAAGCACTCCTACCTAAGTGATTAAACTCTTCAGAGTAGACCTTTTGTGTCTTCAAAACTTTTTGCTTTATGGATTCAGAAGCCACCCTTAGATCCTAGGCAGTTCAATATAATGACTTCTAGTCACAAACTAAGCAAAGAGGCAGTATTAAGCAACAAAAGTGACAGCTGATGCAAACCTGAAGAACTCCAGACTGAGAATCTAAAAAGCTCTTGTAGCTGAGTTCTTTCTTTCTCCATCTTTGTGTTTTAGATTTTGAAAACACCTCAAGTTCTTTAACTTTATTCCTTGAATCAGTTAGAAGGCCCTCAAGATCCGTTAACTTCTTCTCTAACTCTACTTTCGTCTCTTTAGCTTGTGTTTCAAGTTGCAAGCACTGCTTGTCGTATGTATTTCTGGCCAGTTCTAGTTCTTGGTTGAGTACTGAAATCTGGATATTACAGTATTCTCTCTCTTTCATTAGTCTAATAATGTCTTGCTCTTCCACTTGTTTCTTATCCTCGATTTCAATCTTCTCAATCTGCAACAATTAACTAAAAATTTGATAGCTGCAATGCAAGGAATATCTCACAAGCAACAAATAGCCAATAGGAACATTCTACTAATCAAGAAACGATATTTTGTTGCAAAACTACTAGAATTGCTTGCCTGAAAACAATAAGAAACAGAATAAAAATCAATAGCTCATCAGCTTAACATAACTTGTTGCCCATGGATTAATGCTATTAAATGCTTTAATGCATACGTATTCAGGTCCCGCTTGATATAGTGCTTGGGGTGTATAATAGGATCGGGATTAGCCAACACAACGGAGCCATTGTCATTTGTTGTCTCCCACCAAATGAGTAATTGATCCAAATCTGGCTGGGACGTTGAGCTCAGGTTAAGTGCTTGACTGGATTATCTATCACCCAACGAAGTGGGATTAGCAATAGCAATCCCCTGTGGGATTGGTAATCCTACTCAATGGGATTAGCCACGTTACTCAATCCGATAATCACGGTCAAAAATAGAATTCCACTTTTATCCCATCAAAAAGCTGCATGGTATATGCAATGATTGAGAAATTCAGGCACTTAACAAGCCCATTTAAGTGGGGATTACCGTCAATGTAATAGGCCAGCAAAAACCTTTTGAAGTCCATGATGCTTGGATAACTATGGCTGAACAATGAGGGACAAGAGTAATGGACAAATTTAAAATACTACAAAAGAACGACTGAGCCATGCACTTCGTAATTTTAGAATATGGACTAAGGAGCACCAATCCGAAATCAAGAATTGGTAAGACACATGCATCAATATTCACCCATAAAGTATTCAGCTCAAGGATAAGAATTGCACCTTTATTCGCTGAAGCTGATTCATAACAACCTGCATAAAGAGCCAAAGACTTGAAATTACATTAATAAAAAATTTGCAGATTTGTGAAACCAGTAGAAGCTTGGGCAGATTTCGCAAGTTTTCATTAGAATACCTCATTTTCTTCAGCGATTCCAGAAGTGAGGGTTTCAAGAACTCTTGTTCTTGGTTTGCACATCTCTTCGTGAATCTTGAAAAGATTGTTTTGCTGTGGGCACTTAGAAGTGAATTCAGAAGCAGTAAACAAAACAATAATCCTGAAGTACTTTCCTAGTTCCTCTTACCTTTTTGAAATTTTCTGCTTGAGTTGAAACCCGCTGCTCAATCTCTTGCACGACTCTTTTTAACAGAAATGCCGTGCACTGGGCAAACAGTAAAACAAACCACTGGTCAAAAAATCGATAGGTGACACTTACCTCCCTGAAGAAAGAAAAGTTCTATACTTTGTGGATGTATGCGTGCACTACTCATTAACAAAGAATATATATATGCTTTAGTGATATAGCATCTATGGACCAGCTAATCAAGATACCTGAGGTATATCACCATTCTTTCTTTCAATGCTGCCATCCAAGACCTTATTCACAACAGTGAAAAGTGACTGAGTTGAAGAATTCTGCGTGTAGACAATGCTGAACAAATGTTAGAGCAACATTTGAAGAAAAAAAATAAAAAAAGGTTTCTGAGCAGCATCATACTAAAGGGTTGGAGGCTATATGCATTAGATCCATGTATTAGACACATTTCATTTACTAAGGCAAATTGCAAGAAGTTACCTCTAAACTCTTCAGTTTCATCAATTCTGAAATCTTAGCAGTAGGAAGGTCAGCATAAGATCCATTCTTCAATAGGGACACTTCATCCAATTTATTTTCAGTTTCTTCAGCAAAGGCTCCATTGCGAGCTTCACGTAGAGTGTTGGCTTCCCCGTTTTCACTTCCACGAACTTCAAGATGTTGATTCATGACAAGAAGTTGGGAGATACTTGGTTTCACAAGTCAATCACGGAACACAGCCCTACAAAGGCAATTCCACTTACATCACCAATCAGATAAATGGACTCCTCACAGAAAAGTAGACTCTGATGCACTAGAAGAAATGTTGGTTGCCAAAGCTGATCTTGAAAACAACGCATGCTTCACTAATAATGCAGCGAGTTCCAAACTAAGCATTTCAATTTCAATACCAAATGTTGGAACTGAGACAAAGACTTGATTGCCTAAAATTCCAACACAAAATGACACCAATGAGTAATCCATGCACCATCTATGAAAGCCTCAAGGGTTTACAATCCCTGTATCAACAGTTACATCACTCATATCAGAAATCAGGATGGCTAGGGAAAGCATTATCACATGCCTACATCATTGTATTATCATTGCCAATCTTTACTGTCGAATGAGCATTGACATAACCTTAATCGAAAAAATATGGAGACCTATCATTAATTTGTAGTCATCATACCTGCTCGAACATTTTTAAGTTACTATTCGTTGCATTTTTTCAGAGTGGATATGACACAGTGCATTTGCATGATTAATGCTAACAACATAAATCATATGTCATAACAAAGCAAACTCCTCTAGTAACAATCAACTTATGGCCTAAAGAAGCTTCTGATGAAGATTACACTTCCTTGCAAAACTTAATCCTTAATTAAGAATAAACATGTATACCAAAGTGTAATCTTACTTCACGACAGAAAAAAGAACCCGTAAGTAAGGCTTTTTCACAGATGAAGGGCCAAGAAGAATGAATGGTCAACCACAACTAGTTGCTGTTAACGAATTGTGTGGTCCAGTAAACCGCATAATATTTCTTGGGATTTCAAGTAAACCCTACTGAACACTCCCTTTTTCCCCCTCAGAATCCTGCGATTCCAAGCATAGTTCTTTAGCTTTTTTACTGTTTTGCCCTTTCGTCGCTGGAACCTAGATTTTCTGTGTGTTTACTTTTCGCGATGACCTTATGGAACAAGACAAGTCCATTGAGATCTCCAGGCAGAATTTCTAAAGCTAAGTAGAATCCAGCTCACACTCATCCATTCCGGGGTGGGGTAAGAACAAAAAACTCATGAATTCATGAAAATCATTTGAACCACCAGAAAATACCTAGCCAGCAAAGATACACCGACAAACTCTACAACATGACCCCAATTTACTGTCATTATTATTACTTTGAAATTAATGTGTTCCGAATCAAAATGCTAAGTAAAACCCATGAGTAGAAAATAGAAATACAAACCCCAGCCACCCTTGACCCTACCCAGCGCAACATGATATTCAGCCACACACAAAAATAAAAAAATAAAAATTCAAGCAAATTGTTATTATAACACCGCAAAACGGCAGCCAAAAAAAAACCCCACCAGACATGGCACATTCCCAATTTCCACAAACGCTTGCGGAAACCAAATAGATCCACGGAAAACCCTAGGTTTCCTAGACACATTTTCAAACAAACGTAGGAAAAAAGACGAACCCGAGGAGGCGGAGACTCCAAAGCTGAGATCCGCCGAGCCTATTGGCGCTTTTAGATCGAGAGAATAAGTCCGGTTTTTTTTTTTTTTTTTTTTTTGAGCTGCCGGCCGATCCACCAAGAAATGCTTCTACAGGGGAAGGAGAGGGGTCCGCGTCCGAGATTTTTTAGATTGGGAAGGGATGACGCGAAGCCATTGTTGAGGGGAAATCGATGAAATGGACGTGGGGGTGGTAGTAGGGTTATGGGCGTTCGAGGGGGGTGTTGTTGGCTACTTGGGTCTGTGAAACTTTTTCCCCTTTTTTGTGTTGTTTGGGTTTTTCTAGCTGAATTGTTTTCTGGGGGGAAGGGGGAATTAGACGTGGGCCTCACCCGCACAATGGAATACGGTATATTTGGAATTGCATTCCCGCCTCGTGTAGCTTTGTCTGGTTGTGGGAGATTTAAGGGAGATTGTTATTGTTTCCATAGAAAAATGAGAAAAGATGGAGTATGTTTAAAGATAAAGTTATAAGAGCAAGTTTACCAATGAAAAAGGCAAAATACTCTGTGAACAGTATATTTTTTTTATTTTACCTACTCACATTTCTCTTAACACTACACCAATACTATCTATTCTACATATTCTCTAATAAAATATACTTCTTTCTTTTTAAAATAATGCAACAAAGTACAGTTTTAAAAAAAAAAAAGAACCGGGAAGAGAGAGGGAGGGAGAGAGGAGAGAGAAAAAAACGTTTTTTATCCCATGCCTGATGTACAGTTGCAAGGCAAAGGTGCCTAAGCACTGTTCACATAGTTATTATACCGTGTGGTTTACCTATTCTGGTGCAGGGGAATATTTACCTCTTTGAACAGCTAAAATAGCTTTTTCGCTTCTTTCCCTCAGCTGATAAACATGCTCTAAGTTGTTCAAATTAGCTTACGCTATGGGTGCACACCGGCCCGCTAGACTGCCTAACCTCCGTTCAATCCAGCCCGTTTTTTAAAAGGTTTGGGATATGTATTTGGACTCATCGAGTTGGGTTGGGTTTTTAAACCTGCTTAGTTATAATGAAATGAACTTGAAAATATTTTTAAAAATCAAACCCGGTCCGGCCTGATAAAATAATGACATCAACAAATATATAAAAAAGAAAAAAAAGAGGGGCTGGCTTGTGAATATTAAATGAAGCCCGATTATTAGTCAGGCTTGGACATACACAAATCTCGTTATTATCTAGTACAAGTCTGGTCAAGCCAGGCCCGATGTATGTGCAGCCCTAGACTTTAGCGCACTATAGTAGGAAAGGAACTTCGGGTTGGTGCTGTGCAGTGAGGTGTGTTGTGCACCTTTGAGCCGTCGGATCGTGCATCAGACTACTCGGATTTCATTGCCGAGATAAGATTCGAGCCGTCGGATACACAATCCGACGGCTCGGAGGTACGCAGCACGGTGCTGCGCACACTACTGCACAACACCATCCCCAATTGGTTGGAAAGGTTATGTTGGACAAACGAAGACATAGTACAACAACAATCTTGGTTACTAGTATCATACATGTATTTTTTTTTTTAATGCCGGATATTTCGGGCCAGCTTGCGCACCTTGGACTAATCTCTACAACCCCTCCCACAGCCGTTTCACACGCTTACGTGTGGAGATGAAGTGACCCCAAGATTTTGTTGACAAGGAGAATCGAACTTGAGACCTTAGGATGGATCAAACACCGAAGTCTCACGTCAAGACCACTTGCCAACTTTTTAGGATTTAGGGGGTGTTTGAGAACCTACTTTTTGGCTTTTCATTTTCAGCTTTTTGATTTTTTGGATTATGGTCAGAATGTGTTTTGAAGAATGAAAGAGTGTTTGGGAGATATGTGCAGAATATATTTTGGAACAGTAGTAGTGTTTGGTAGATGAATGATGAAAATGTATTATGGATTGACTTTTTACCAAGTTGCCCTTGGCCTTATTATATTGTGTTAAAAGATGTAAAAATGAATTATGGAGGAGAAGTGGGCATTTTGGTAATTCAACCGAAAATGGGAAAATGCAAAATGGGAAAAGGAGGTCCGGAGGTGATTCTCACTTTTTGCTTCCTTTGTCAAAATCTGGGAATGGGTTTTGTCAAATGGGTTTTGAGAATGGAGTTTACTAGTATCATATTTTGCAATAATGCCTTCAGTTTATCTGCCTTACTATCTCTTCTGCCCTCAAACTCTGTTTTTTGAGGAAGACTTTTGATATTGTTAATTTCAACTTACTGTTGCAATTCTTTGAACTTTTGAATGGGCTTCAGTTTCTCTACTTGTAGAGTTTTAACTACAACCCATTGTTACTGGCAGTAATTGTATAAAAAAAAAATATTGGTAAGTTTTCCTTATTAGTACTGGTGGTTATTGAATTATATACGCTATTGTCATACAATATTGGTTGGTAAAATCGGTCATTGATTGTATAGGTTCATAGACAATATAAATCAACTTTTCCAATGACCGTTGTCCTTCCCAGAGGGAAAAAGATCCTGAAAATCATCGTCACACTTATTTAAATGGATGTACTTCTTTCTTTGTCTATCTTAGTTTATAAGGTTAAATAAAAGCCCAATAGAGTCTCGACAATGTAATCTTGAAACAATTCAATATTGGTGGCACTCTTAAATATTGATTGCGTTTCAAGGCGAAACTGAAAAGTATTGATAATGTTAGGTCATCACAACAACTTGAAATCAAAATGATCTAGCAATCCAATGCATTAATCCGTTGCAAATTAAACAAGAGGTGGAGTACTACCCTCGTCACTACTAAATCCCTCTTCTTTACCAATTTCAATCACAAATCCCTGTTATAATTAATTACCACTTCACTAGGAATTATCACTGGCATCAAACGAGGCCTTGAGACAAATCGCCACAGAAAACAAAGTCCGCTAGGTCTTAAATTCAATTCTTACCCTTTTATTCCAAACTAAATTTTATACTGTAATGCATTTATGTTGTTCTTGCTTATACTCACACGTATATAAAATCACGCAAACGCAAAAAAGTTCAATATATATGCACATGTTTTAACCTTTTTGGAATCTCATTACCTGAACTTAAAATTCACGATCTCATTTTGTTTTTTCCACAAAATTTCCAGTACTCTCTTTAATCTATTAAAATTTATGTACAAAAACATGCCATTTTATCCCAGTCGTACCCTAGGGCTATAAACGAGTCAAAAACTTGAACTCGAATTTTAACGAGTCGAGCTTAGTCATTTATTATGTAAATGAGTCTCTTTAATCGAGCCGAGCCTCCCTTAACGAACTGAGCTCCACTCGGCTCGTTCGTTTACTAAACGAGCAGAAAATTTGAGTTCGAGCTCGACACGTTTACTAAACTAGTCGAGCAGAGCTCGCGATCTGTTAGGTTCGATAAACGAGTTGAACAGTCCAACGTACCACCAACCGCGGTCGACCTTTTTCCCACCACCCCTTCCTTCCACTAGCTAAGGTCTTTGTTTAACACATATATATGAGGATTTTAGATACTAGCTAGGTGCATGCCGACGTGCAAGGCACGTCCGTTATGCCCGTTATGGAAAATCGAGTCATGCCCGTTGTGGAGATCGGTTTTCGTTGTTCTTGCAATTATAGATAAGTTCTTGCATTTAACAAAAGGGCAGAAGTTATTTGGCTAATGGCACGACTTTGGGTGCAGGTTTTTTTATACAACTGCCA
The DNA here is from genome assembly GCA_018127125.1 of Rhododendron griersonianum. NCBI lineage: Eukaryota > Viridiplantae > Streptophyta > Magnoliopsida > Ericales > Ericaceae > Rhododendron > Rhododendron griersonianum. The sequence goes on along the minus strand of CM030794.1, from coordinate 13,267,655 downwards.
AAGGGTTAGAGAAAGCAAAAGTAGAGTTCGTACAAGTTAGACAAAGCAAAAGTCTTTGGTCTGCAAATTCTCCATGCCAAAAGGTTGCGATAGAAGCTGACTATTTGTTTTAAAGTCTTTGGTCTGCAAATTCTCCATGCCAAAAGGTTGCGATAGAAGCTGACTATTTGTTTTTGTTGTGGCTGTCTTGAGTTTCTTCAGTTGTTGGGGAGTTCGTTGTTGGGCTGCTGTTTGCTGGGGTGTCGATTGCTGGGCCGGAGGTTGAGGTGCTTGAGTTGTGGTCTCCCTTTTTGCTTTTCTTATTTGGAGTGTTTGATGGTAGAGCAAGAAGTGCTTCTGAATGATTAGTTGTTTCTGTGCTATTGTCAGCAGAGACGGTGTGCACGTTTAACTTTAATTGGCTGATTCTGGCATAGCTGTATACGTACAACGATGGTGAGATCAAAAGTAAATGGGGAATCTTTAATGTGCATAAAAGTGATCAATCAAGTAGAGCTAAGGGGGCTGTGGCAAATGGGATTTTAGTGAATTTTCTGCTTCGCATCCTTTATTTCTTTCTTCAAGGCTGAGGTTGAGGCTCGTTGAGACCTACATCCTCTGCTGGTCCACTAACTCGTTAACACTTTACAAGAAAAAAGTAAACAACAATCAGCCAATGAATACCCCTTTTCCTATTCGACTGCAATATATTCCATTTTTACAAAGACATACCAACAAAGGTTATGTACGTCTAGGAGGTAAATAGCAAATCATAGTAACAGAAAAAGATTGAGTAGTTGTGAATGATTTGCCATGGGAGTTACTGTAGTGCACAGTTGGGTTTTCGAAGGCTAGGTGGATGGGGAAGAAGAAAGAACTCAAACTAATACACACTGATGGATGTAGTGAATGTACAGAGCACCAACAATGCAGATGGTCGGAGAATGAAGGATGCCAAAAGCCACTTGTATGATGGTGCTATTTAAAAAGAACTGTAAATGAGCTAGTAACGAATTACAAGAAAGAAAAAATGGGATATTCATTTGGCATTTATCTATCAGTTGTATCTTAGGCAATTAACTGTTCCAGGACCATTGCTAATTTACGTTTACTTACACGAAAAAAGTCTCTGCAAACTTGTCAATCACAGCATGAACTCTCCGCTCTATTTTTGACTTATTGTGTGCGATATTGAGTATCTGATAATCATATCGCAACTGACATTAGACAAAACAATAAGTGATACCATACACAAGCCACAAGGTATAACAAAAAGATTTTAGGGTATCTGTTTTGGTGTACCTTTGCTTACTCGATGCATTTTGCCTTCACTATCAATGTACGCCAGAGCTGTTTGCCTATCAGTGGGGTTAAACGGAAGGAAGTGAACCTCTTGAATGCCAGCCCTTGCCTTATGTTCAGTACAAGTCATGCAAAGAAAATACAAAAGTTAAACATTAAGCGAAGAAATGGTCACCAAATAATCCAATGGAATAATTTTGGTGCATTGTTTTCAGCTACTGGAACATTATGTACTACAAAGTTCATACAATAATCGACATACCTCTTTCGGATCAGCCAATGTTCCTACAATAGGAGTGTCAATTGCATCTTTGTTTTCCACTCTGGAGGCTCTCGTAGCCATTAAAACTACGGTATCTGCATATACTCCTCTAGCAAAGACCTATGACAATACATCCAGGAAAAGGGTTGGAACAACTACAACACTGCACAATCTAGAAATTCAAACTGGAGCAAACAAACCCTCCAAAAACAGAGCAAACAAACCCTCCAAAAAAACCAAAAAACACAACAACAAAAAAAAAAAAAAACCCCAATAAGACTTTTGTCAACTGTCAGCTTGTTCAATGTCAGAGTTCTAGTTTTATCGCTGCAAAGCACATCCATGCCTGCCATTTCTTCAATTGCTGTCATTCTTTTCGTTATGGCCCCCTACAATGGGAAAAAAAGATGGTCTTACATACTAACACACTTAAACAGTGGGAGCCAATTGCCATTGTGACAGATAAAAACCGTAGGCATTGCAATGGGGATTCCTCCAATAAGAAGTACCTGCAAACTGTCAATTCCTGGACGGTAGTCCCGATGTTGAATTGGATACATTACAATGATCTCTATTACCATCCCCACAGCAATAGAACATATAAAGAAAATCCCAATGACAGTCAAGACCTACCAAGCAAGAAAGAGAATTGGAGAATACAAAAATCAGTACCAAACTACAAAACTCCAAAAGGACGAGGAACGTAAAAATGAAAAATGAATAACCAACATTGGGGGCACTAAAATTGAATGCAAAGAATGAAGTAAATGTACTTAAGGAACAAGTTGGACAATTTCTACTTGTCATCCCTGTGGTACTTAACTTATTCTCTTTCTTTCTTGGTGACCATAGTTCATAACCTTTGCAAAAAATATTTATACTTGAATCTCCATACCTTCTGAAAGTGACCAACTTGGTTTGTGCTATCCACAAGGTGAGCAGCCTAGCCAATGAAGGTATGGACACCAGTGGCAATGACCACCGCTTCAATCTCTCCCTGTTTGCAAGTGGAGCTCGAATAAACGCCATCCCCAGGGCTTTTTATCATGGAAAGGGACTCACCTGTCAGTACAGACTGCAAGGCCCAATAGAGGTATTGCAGTAAGATAGCTTGACTTTTGGAAAACAAAAGCAACCTATTTCTTTTTTATTTTTTGAAAAGCTAAAGCAACCTATTTCAGTCAAAACAATAATAATAGCTCCAAAATTACCTGGTCTATTTTCAACGGGTCACCTTCAAGACAATAAAACCCTCCATGTGGAGTTTCAGGATTCCGATGCTTCACATGCACCCACCGGCGAAATGGAACACGGACAACCATGGTGCTGGATCACAAAACTTAGGATTAAGAATTCATTGAATTTCAAAAGATATAATGTATGTGTCACAAGGTTTCAGCAAATACCGATAAATTAATACTATATGGACTGGACAGTAGGTAAAGACCATAAGAGAAGATTGCCCTCTCGGTAAGGAAGAGGGGAAAAAGGTGCTGTCATCTATCTCAACCAGTTTCCCCAGGCGTTGGAAATCCAGATCGGCTCAGAGAATCACCAGCGCTATTTAGCCCTTCATTTCGCCAACAAAGAAGTAATCTTTGACGATTTTCCATTCCTTCCGTGCTTAGCCGCCTCTGACTTTGAGCTTGGTCCCTTTCCTTTCACAAGTTAACATATATCTAAATTATTTCTATATGGTTAACTATATTGACAATAACTGAACTACCAAAGAACCCAAAATAAGTGTACACACAAAGATTGCACACGAAGACAAAATCAGTCAAATAACAAATGAAATAACAAGAAAGCAGAAGAACAAAATCAGTAAATCTATAGACACATGCAGGACACATGCAATAGGAATAGAATACAAAAAACAAAATCAATCACTTGCATGCATCAGAAACATCAACACGATATACGTACAAATACTCAAATTTTACCACCAAAGAACAAGAAATGAAACACATTGACGACAAAAATATATAGCTAAATCAAAGAACGAAAGACAAATAATTCAACCTAATGTAAGCGAATCCGAAAAGTTGGTCCAAATTTCAACGCAGAAGACGATAGAAATCAGCAGAAGTAAGTACCTCAGCAGCAAGGTACTCAAGGATAGCAGAGAGATAGACCGGGGTTTCGGCGCCGACCCGCTCCGCGTACTTCCCAGCCTTGAGAAATCAGGCGATCCGATCCACGGGGAACTGCAAGCCCGCCTTGTGGGACCGGGAAACGGACTTGGTCGCCTTGGGCTTCCCCCGCCCGCCCTTGGTTGTAGAACTCATCTCCTTCATTTACATGCAGAGAGATGAACAACAAGAAGCAAACCCTAACCCTAATTTTGTGTTGTTTGTTGATCTTTTGAAGAAAGGTCGAGTTAATAGTCGGACCACAGCAACCTCAGAATCGAAAGAACAAATGCCAAAACCATAGCAAATCAAATGGCGAAGATCGGAGAAGCAGAAATTGTGAAAGTTGAGGGAACAGAAGAATGAAAGCAAGGCGCTCTCTCTTTCCTCTTGTGATGATGTAAACCGCTCCACCGAAATTCAGCTGTTCGCCCCTTGTGCCACGTAACCCACTAAGTGGCAAAAGTAAAATGACCATATATAACCCAACAAACCCAAAACTACCACCCAAGAATAAGGGCTAAAATTGACAACCACAACCTAACAAAAGGAGGGCAAAATTGTCCATAGCAACCTTTCAAAAGCCAAGCGAAACCCCACCAAAACTGAATCTTATTTAAGAGGAGTAGGATAGGATAGGAATACCGGTCTGAATTCGATAGAATATCATAAATTTGAGGCAAGGAGTGAGAAAATAGATGATCTAACAATTGTCCGTGCATGCTTTGCGCAATGCTTTCTAAACATAGTCTAAATGAAGTATCAAACTCCACTTTTTCCGAAAGTTTTTTTGTGGATACCATGGTTCTTTTTAATGCTATCTCATATGAGGTCAGTCTCGGATATGCATATGGTCTCACCTCATGCGAGAGGAGCATTACAAATAACCGTGAGTTAGAAAAAATTTCCTTCTCCCAACAAAATCTACTTCTCGGAAATTTTTATTTTAAGAATAAGGTTCAAACATGGTCCATCTAACCAAGTTCATAAAATAGTCTAACACAACAAATGTTATCAAATCTGTTTAATTTCGTTGGTTGCATTCAGGGATATCATCAGAGATATTAAGAACGTATAATCATACCGAATTCCAACTCGAATTCAATTTTTTGAACGTTCACTCACTCAAAAGTGACACCCCTATCGCACTTATTTCCTTAAGTAACCTAGAAAATTAGAAAAGTAAAACAGTTCCAAGATTACATATAACCAAGTAAGAAGTAGAGTTTGAAACTCTATCTACCCAAAAGGCTCCAACAAAAAATCTGCAATCTTCAATTCCAGACAGATCATGAAACTCCAAATCATCTAAACCAACAGCTCAAGTTGTATTGAACAACAATTTTGTTATCTTACCTATTAGTTTAAAAAAAGAATTTGATGCGAAGAATTACTATCGGCTGCAAAGAATTACTCCTGGCAGTGAAGAATTACTCTTGGCCGCATCGAATTACTCCTAGCCGCAAGTTGCGGCCAAGTGCAATTCGATGCGGCCAAGAGCAATTTGTAGCTGCCAGAAGTAATTCTTCGCGGCCAAGTGCAATTCTGTGCGGCCAATAGTAATTTTGTGCGGCTGAGAGTAATTCTTCACGGTCGGGAGTAATTCTTCGCGGCCAAAAGCAATTCGATGAAGCCAAGTGCAATTTGATGCGGCCAAGTGCAATTCAATGCGGCCAAAAGTAATTTGATGCAGCCAAGTGCAATTCGATGCAGCTAAATGTAATTCGATGCGGCCAAAAGTAACTCTCGACCAAGAGTAATTCATTGCGGCCAAATGCAATTCTTTGCGGCCAAGAATAATTCATTGTGGCTAGGAGTAATTATTTGCGTCCAATAAAAATTCTTTGTGAACTTCTAATCTCAGCCATTGGCTTTAATGGTTGAGATATAGTGTCTTTTTTTGTGTCCCCGAAATGCTCCCCTATATATATATTCTTCAAATTAGCCTTGAATTTGGAAAGTTTGGGTATTCTTCTATCTTCTTTTTTTTGAAAAATCACAAAGGCATTAATGTATAGTTATTAGGAGTAAATAAACCCACACGCCAATTGTGTAAAATGTGCAAAAAGTATGAGCACTTTACTGAAAGGATGAGAATGAGCCTAAACCGTTGGATCAAAGTAATCATCCATTGCAACAATTTGTCTTTTGTTAAGTATGGATGGACCCTACACCTTTGTGTTATGTACTATAGAAAATTAAGTTAAATAGGAAAATTAAATCCAATGTGGAAACACAGGCACGTGAATATTTTCGTTGGCTTTCAACTTTCAATTCGATGAAGGTAAAGATGAAACTATGACTTATAATCAAGATGCAACAAAATCAATACATTTGTTGCCACCAACATATTGCAATGAATCAAATAACTAAATATATAATTAATCAATTTTTTCCCTCAATCACTCAACTAACTAAACATTTAGCAATCTAAATATATTTCAAAAAATGACAGGGCCCACACACACACACACACACACACACACATATATATATATATATATATATAGAGAGAGAGCGAAACGTATGTGTGAGAGAGAAAGCCGTTTTGAATTCAAAATTGGAATCCGTTTTGGAATTAACGTGTGAGGGAGAGAGAGATAGCCCTAGATCATAGTAATCGTTTTTGACTGATAACTGTTCGAAAATTAAGAAAATTTCGAAAATAAGGAATCAAAATAAGATTAGGTAATTTTAGTTTTTCTTTCATCCTTCTTGGAAATATTCATTCTTTCCAAATATATTTCTAGTCTTACTACCCGTAAATTTCAGTTATAGAAAAAATATGTATAAATTCGATGATCCAAAATACAGAGAATTCAAAAACCGCTGCTCCATATTATATAGAGATATGGCTATATAGAATCTCTATATGCAACAATGACAATGACATGAAGGTGGTAGGATACACCATTGACGCAGTATGATAGCATCAAACGTAAGAGTTTCAGAGCATCAAATCTAATAAGTACCAAGTTTAGGTTTAAGAGTCACCTCAGCAGCAATGCTTCGAGAATAGTGTCGGACCGCTTTTCTACCATCTCTCCTAAAACCAATTGGTGGTAAAAAGGATTTCAATTAAGTCTTTTATGACATTCGACATCGCACCTGTAAGTCTGTTTTTAGAGCGGTCACAGGGAGTGGCATTGTGTAACCAAATCTATGGGGGAACTCCGGGCCCAACAATCCCTCCATCATGATGACTCTCCTGCGACTCGAACCCATGACTTCCTGGCTCTGATACCACTTGTCGGACCGCTTTTCCACCATCTCTCCTAAAACCAATTGGTGGTAGGAAGGGTTTCAATTAAGTCTTTTATAGCATTCGACATCGTACCCGCAAGTCTGTTTTTAGAGCGGTCGCAGGGAGTGGCATTGTGTAACCAAATCCATGGGGGCACTCCGGGCCCAACAATCCATCACTCACGATGACGCTCCCGCGACTTTAACCCATGACTTCCTGGCTCTGATACCACTTGTCGGACCGCTTTTCCACCATCTCTCCTAAAACCAATTGGTGGTAGGAAGGGTTTCAATTAAGTCTTTTATGACATTCGATATCGCACCCGTAAGTCTATTTTTTGAGCGGTCGCAGGGAATGATATTGTGTAACCAAATCCATAGGGGCACTCCGGACCCAACAAATAGTGTGGCTTATAAAAAAAATTATAAAAGAGTGCAATAATTCAAAATGAATATGAGCCATTAATTTCTTTTTTCGGAGTAAATTATCGAGATACATAGCATACATAGCATTGCTCAAAAGAGGATGCAGAACGGCTAGTGGAGCAAGAAAAAAGGATAAAGGAAAAGTTATGGTGGCACGAGAGGAGAGCAATGTTGCCGTTGGCGGTGGGGGAGAAGTTCTATTTACTTAAATTTTAATTTAATAATTAACTTTGGGGAAGTTGGCCCAATTAAAAATTTTGATCCTTGTGAGTGACTTATAGTGTAAAGATGAAAAAGTACTCATATTTAAAAGCCATTGTGAACTTTTTATCTATGTTTATTAGTTTAGTATGGCTTATTCACGGAATCGCTGTATTTACGGAGTCGCTTGATCTCATCCGTCTATTTTAGCATTTGACGGTCTAGATCTTAATGAAACTTTTTCGGATCTTGAAACTCTTCCTCAGAAAAACTCCATTAAGATCCAGACTGTCCAATACACTTTGAACTGACACGGTTCACTTTCGTAAACCAATAATGGATTGTCGGTGGATGAGGCATCTCTTTCAGTACTAGGCATGATGTCAATCGGTAGACTTTATTAATTACGAATCAAAAGACAAGTCCGATGAAGTCTCCAACTGAGCCCAAGCAGAAAAATCCCCAACCCAAGTTGCGACGTTACTTTTCATTCCCTATTTTACTATCATCTGATTATAAACAATAAAAGGAATGATTGACCCTTATCCTTTTTCGTCAAATTTCACTATTTTTTGGTGAGATTTTGTGAGAATGACTCCTCTTTTTTATACGATCCGCAAGTTTTTTTATGATCCTAGCTAGTACCTATTTGTCTTCCCTATAATTAGGTCTAACTTGCTCCGATCTTATCTCTCGTAAATTTTGATACTTTTGAAAAGTTTTTAGAAATCACTTTCATATCTGTCCCCGCTTTTGCTTTACTAGTTAAGGTTAAATAAACGAGGATTGTTGTACAATATCGTGCAGTGCATCATTCGATCCGTTCGTTCGGCAATCTAACGATTTAAATCTCAACTCTACTTTGTAGCATCCGAGTCATTCATTACTAAGATAAAATCTGAACTATTAAATTGCCGAACGAGGTCAAATGACACTCCTGCAAAGCACCCACCATACTCCGAAAACGAATGCAACCCAATTCTGATTTACCAGTCGGTTCGCAATTGCGACTGAAAAACAGCGGGAAAAAAATGGAAGACGAGGAGTCGACCACCGCAGCAGTTTCCTCATTGTCATCAACAACCACCACCACCACCAAATCCGAAACCCTAGTTTCAGAACCAGGCCTCAATTCCGTAGAAGCTGCGGAAGACGGAGGAGAGAACCCACTCGCAGGATCGAAACCGACGTCGCTCGATCACAAGGACATCTTCAGAGCCATCGAGGTGGTGGAGAGGGACTCCGTGGCCATCGCCGAGAGTTTCACCTCTCTCTTCGATTCCCTCCGCTTGGCTCTCTCCGAGGTCTGCCCTTTATGACCGTTTTGCCCCTCTTTGCCTCTTTGATTAGTGACTAATTGGCTTGTGCAGTGCCCATTGAGTTTGTTTTTATGTGTTTGAATGCATCCATTGGTACTAATGATAACTAGGCAAGTGTTAGTATCGCCATTAGTATAAGGCCGATGGGATTTTACTCATGCTACGAGATTATCGATTCAGCATTAATAGTTCGAACAATCAAACAAGACCATATGGTTGATTTTCGGCATGGGTCTGTTTGGGTAGGGTTGGTTTTGCGGCTTGGCGGATTTTTTGCACACCCTTATGAATCAGTATTAGAGGGGAAGAAACACATGCATTGTTGGGTACGTAATAGTGTGTATCCTCAATAAGTTCTAGTATTACCTTGAAGTTTGCATATTTTGTCAAACCTCTGCAGGAGTATAAGGTTGCTCCAGTTCAGAAATCATATCCTCAACCTAAAGAACTATGAGCACGGTTAAAATATATAGCCTGTAGGAAGTATGATTACTCAATTTCGGTTTTTTGTCTTAAAGAAAAGTAAAGGAAAGATAGCAGAGTGTTTTGATTGAAATGGGTTCCCAGCTAACAAGACATTGTAATTTGGCAGGCAACAAGTAGTTCGGTTGACCACATGCAGTGCTTTAGTGATGCTGCAGGCCAAATTCAAGAACGTGGTATGTAAAGCGTGGATGTGGATGTTATGGTGGTTAATTTTGTTTACTTCTTTGATTACATCAATTTCTTCTGGTAGAATTGAGTAGCATGTAGTATCGTCATCTCTGCGTCTTTTGTCATTTCAATCCATGTGATTGGTCAGCAATCCTTTGTGATTATGGCTTCTAGGGTGCTCAGATGATGTGTGATATAGTGTTTGTTAGGGCACAAGAGAAGGGAATGGAACTTTTTGGCCTAATAAAACCACACAATCACAATCTTTCCCTTGGCTTCGGTTGGTCAGTTTTTAAGAAGTACAAACACTTTACGATTGTGTTGGTGTCCGACACACGTCAATTACCAATCCTTTTTCCAGAATTGCTACATTTGCGGTTGCTTAACCCTAGATTGTTGGCAGGAATTGGTGCAGTAGGTTGTAATGGAGCATAATACAACTTTATTGATCTTGCTACAAGTGAATCCGCAGAATCATTTGTAGCATTTTCTTTTGAACTCCAAATTTTTGTTGGTATTGCGTTTACGTCGTGATTTTCCAATGAGATAGTGTCAGGCGATAGAATATCCCCCTCTGGTCCTCACTTCATGAATGCAAAGATCCTGCTGCCTATATTTATTCTTACCTCAATCATTCAAGAGTTTCTGCTTGTTCGTATAGAGGAGCAAGATGATAACTCTTTTTATATTCCCTCTTCCTTTTTGTTATGTGAGGGAGACTCATTTTCCTTGCAACTTGTGCTTGACAACTCCATAGTTGCTGAGCTATGTAACAAGTAACTCTGTTTTGAATTGTATCCTTCTTTTGCTTGTCTTACCTTGCAGCACTTGATGCAGCCTCAAAAGGGAATCGATATATAAATTCCTGTCTCAGGTATATAAATTTGTTCGTACCTTGCCATTAGGATAAATGCTTGATGCCCGAACATTTTAATTTTATATTGTTGCAGTCAATTTTCCTAGGATATTCCAAAAAGGATCTTTTGCTTTGTTCTGATTTTGAACTTGAGCTGGAACTGCAATGTGTTGTTGATCAGCCTATACATGTAGATGCATGTTTTTCATAGATATTTCTGTGTACTTCGTTACACAAGCTTTTATTACTTCTGCTTGATGAACTCCTAGGTTTATGGTATTCCGTACATCTAATCAATTATACCTTTCTTCCTTCATACTGTTTTTCTCTTATTTGGAAGTTATCGCTGCAGATTAAACAAGGAAATGAAGCATGTTGATGGGCTCGCCAAACAACTGTATCCTTGGTTTCTTTTGGCGTTTTCATTGCGTACACACTTATTTGCTCTTAAGTAGAGTAACCATTAGTAATTCGCCTTTCTTTTAAGCAACTCGCTACCAGCGAAGGATCCACAACTCTAGGCTAGTGAGGGCACTTCATTAATCATATTCGTAGAAATTTGTTTTCCTAGCAGACAATAATAAGATCCTACTACATTTAAGACATGCATTACTAACTACAAAAGTTTAATGTTTATAATGCATACTTTTGTAAAAGTATCCGACATTGAGCACAAAATCTTAGACAACTTTTAGAATATATACATTGACATCGACAAGTTTTTAAAATGATCATGATGGTCTTATTATGATTTTGTTTTAAGATATTTCTCCACGATGGTTAAAAGTACAAACAGTTTATAAACCAATACAGTTGAACCCTAAAACGAAAGTTGAAGAATACAACTAATTCTATACCTTCATTGTTGAGATATATACAAGTGTGTATGCTATATGTAGTGTGCATTTTGTGTGGGAAGATGCCATAGGGATTGGACATCTTTGGGTCTTTTGACTGGTGGTTTGTACCCTTGGACCTGTGTCTGTTCTTGTTTCTTACAGTATTTTGTTTGTTTCTTGTTGTTTGAACCGGTAAGTTTTCTCATTTCTGAAGCACCCAAAAAAGAGAGAGCTAAATATAGAACTCTTACATAATTATGCTAAATATAAAATATTACTAAAATATTTTTTGGGTGTTTGAGTGGGGGAACGTGCCCCCATGTACATCCATCCCTGCTCGCTACTGCTCGAATATGGAGAGGTTAGAATCCATTTCTGATAAGAAATCCGAACCCATACTTGACACTGAGGGCCAGAGAAAATTAATAGGGTTTGATTAGCTTTTACACCAATCTTCAACAAGTGAAATTTCTGCCTTTTAAACCAGAACATAAACTTTGTAGCATTTATGCAAATCTTTCCTTTGTACTGGTGTTTTCTTTCCGCAGTTACACTGGTTTGCTTCCTTAATGCTTTTTGAAGAAAAATCCTGAGGAGGAATGTAGATGCTTTGGACTCGGCTGTAAATCGGCAACTCTATCTCCCATGATTGTATTCTGCTCGGCATCTGTTCTGTCAAATGGAATTTCCATTCCATTATGTTTCATTAGCGTATCAGCAAGTCCTAGTTTTACTTGTGCAGTCTTGCAGTCTTTTAATGACTGTTTTAGAAAATGACAGGGTGCTTAATGCAGTTGTTTTATAAGACGCTGAGATGTTTAACTTTGTTCACCCTCACCTTGAAGAGATAATTTCAACAACTCTTGGTGAGTTGTATTTTGGGTCCTACTTCGATGATAGAAGCTATTCATTTCGTAAGAATTGTTCTGGGAAAAATTTAGTTCATTCGGAGATCGCACTTGATTGGAAAATCTAATTATGGGTTTAGAACCGTTCATTTTGTACATTCCGTTAGTAATAATTTCCTTCCTAGTCTGAGATGGCAATCAACTTCGAAAATTGTTTCACTTATCAGGCGTATGAAACTTTAGATCAATATCAGATTGGTGCTGAATTGCATGAAAAAATCACAGCTTACACATAATCTCAGAAATCAAGAATCAACTTCAATTGAAGACTTTTTTGTCTTATGGGATTTGTTTTATTTACGACTGTAGAAATAATATGCCTATTGTGGGCCGAACCGAGCCGAATACACATGGGCCTGTCAATACGGGTAGTCCCCTTCAATGGGGCTTGCTTGGGCCGAATACACATGGGCTGAGTGGACAGCCCAACCGCTCATCAAAGCCCGTGATGCGCGTGTATGGCTAAATTTCAAGCCTCTCTTGCAATCAGATCCACTCAACCTACAAATGTCATTGGAAAATCACAAAAAGGAGAACAAAATCAAATGCTTTCAGATGTGGAACTCAGGTAATGCTTCTGGTATCAGTTCGTCGAGAATGGACTCCACCATATGAACTGCAATAACTTCAACATCAAGCCGAATATCCATCCATGTTGAAGAGCTTGCCAAATCTTCTCCCACAATCTCGTCTAGTCTCCGTGGCACCATTGGGGATAGAAGAAGGTAGAGATTAACTCTTTTCTTGATCTCATGACCCACTACTTTGTCCCCTGGAATTGGCTGGAGTTTAAGTTTGAGAAATGAAAGAATGGGAGAGCAGCTGAAGTAACATTGATATGCCTCTGATATGACTTCATTGACGTAATCGAAGAGGAGTTTCTGATCAAACGAGGAGTCGAGAGAAGGTAATTCTAATTCATCAAAAAAGGATGGGCTAAGAAGTTGGTCCGGCAAATACCACTTCAAGAAGAGCTTATCCCAATTCGGGTACCCATATTGTTCTTCAAAATCAACATGAAGTGGTTGCATTGTTGAGTTGGCTGCAGCATTCACTATTGTGATTGTTTTCAATAGTAGATATGGAAGGTAAAAAGAAATGAGAAGTATTGAACATCTTAAACACTGATATTCTCAGTGATGCAATTAGACTTACCTGGTTTGGTTGTGGTTCTTGGAGGGCTGGTGATATCCTTTAAGAAAACTGGATCAAGAACCGAAACTGGGCTCGGATTCTCTATTCTGTCATAAATGCTATCGCCAAATCCCAGTTTCTGAATGCTTGAAGGGCTTGGTGAAGAAACATCAAGTGAAGATATTAGCTGCTGACTCTCTGAAGGCGACCCCTGAAGAAGGCCAAAAACAGTAGCAGGTAATTGTCTGATAAATTATGCTTTGTGCAAAAAGTGCTGAGCATCAAATTTATCTTTATTCCTATTTCTTGTGAAGAAATCTTGTATTGCCTTCGGGCTTTTTGATAATGAAATTATCTCTTGATCAAAGGGAAAAAAAATATCTTTATGGGTGCAGAAGCTTACTGGTCTTGAACACTCCAAATATCCAAATTCCTCACTCATATTGGCTGTATCAGTGCTTTGTCTAGGACTTGTAATGCACGTGCGACTTGATGCAATGGTTGGATCTTCCATAGTGTTGAAATCATCGCTTGTTTCTGCTTTCTTCATGTAACCTAAAAAAGCATTACACTGCTAAAGAAATGTATAACATATAAGCATAAGAAATAACAGCAAGTCTGGGGAAAAGAAATTACAGTTAGAACTAAAATCATTAGTAACAGAACTGATGCCCTTGTGTCCTTCAGTATCAGGTGAGTGGTTCTCCGAATTGCCTGGCTTTGAGCCGAAGATATGCAGCTGATCATCGAACTTCCCATTATCAGCAAAGGATGAAGGTCCTTTATTCTGCGTCGATGAGCTTAGGCAGCTTGATTTATCTTCCTTTTGAAGCCCACAAAAATCGCTGTTGGGGAAAATTCTCATTTCTGAGGTAACGGAACCGGATTGATTTACCCATTCTGGACTATGAAACGGCAAGAAGTCATGCTGGTGCGAAGAGAGAATCCTATCTAATGTTTTTGGGGATTCTTTGGCTGAGAAGGTCTCATCCTTCTGAACATGGCTGAACCTCTCAGAGAGATGTCTTCTAGCCTCCAAATATATGTCGAAATCTCCTTTAAGAAAATGGACACTTGAGGAACTCAACTTTTTATGGGAACTTTCCTTGGGGGAAGCAATTTCAAGTCTAATCTTCGATTGCGTATCCTTCATTTTGACATCAGCGGAAGGTTTGTCATTTCTACTAGCAATCTTCCCACCAAAATGGACACTTGAGGAACTCAACTTTTTATGGGAACTTTCCTTGGGGGAAGCAATTTCAAGTCTAATCTTCGATTGCGTATCCTTCATTTTGACATCAGCGGAAGGTTTGTCATTTCTACTAGCAATCTTCCCACCAATCCCTTTACCGCCATCTTTCGAAATCCAATGCTGCTCTTTTCGATCATCTACTCCTGCACACCTCATCTTGCTTTTCATACCCCCGAAGGAAAAGTACGTCGTCTTGACACTCTTCCCTTGATTTTTCAAGCGATGGGGCGAGTGCTTAAAGGTACAGTGACAGTTTACATTTTCAGAAATTTCCTTTCTCCCCTTACGCAGCTTTAAATCTACTATTCTACTTGGGGTTGGAGGATTTTCTCTTCCAGTTGATTGTTCTCCATTCGAGCTCCTGATCTTATTCCAGAGAAAATGGTAAATATTTTCCTTCTGAAACTTCTTGGTACAAACAACCTCAGCAGATTTCCTTCCACTTATAACCCCACTTTCTCTGCATTTGGCTTCTCGGACAGAGCTACATTTTTCTTTCTCCGCCTGTAACTTTGGTAGTTTCTGGAGGCAATCCGCCAAAATGGGGTTCGGATCTTGTAGGAGTATCAGATTTAATTCCCTGTTCGAATTCAGAATCTTTAAGGTGTCCCAGAATCGATGAGATCGGTCGCTTTGCCCTTCTTTGCTACAGTACTGTCTGAGTATCTGATCTACAGTTGTTTCGGTTTCTTCACTCATCTGAACTAGCTCTAGACTGGAGACCTCTTCTTCCATGAGTTTCTCTACAATTCTTTTACCACCATCAGTTCTCAAGGGATTTTGCGTCTGCTCCATCCTGCGATCATTCAACGTACCCAATTAGCCCCTACTATACATCTTTTAGTAATTTTTCATGTTTGCTTCGAACTGGTGATTCTGAATATCCATTTCAGTAATACCGCCAGCTGAAAGATCCCTCATTTGCAAAAGAGACTAAATTTTTAAGGCTGCATTTGGATCATGGATTTCTTGAGGAAGTTATCAAGGGAAAGGAAAAATGACAAGGAAAATAAGAACGTATTTGGAGCTTTCACTCATCTTTTCCTTGTCACCATGAATCGTTGATCCAAACACAGCTCAAGTGTGGAAAATCATTTCGATTTTCGAGCAAGCCAAACTCAGAGAGGGAAAAAGGTTCTTGATTCTAGTTTTGATCGAATACAAGATGAATTGTATATAACCGGATTGCGAAATTAAAGGAACACAAAAAAGCTCCAAAGGAACTTGAATCATGGGATTTCACTTTTCTCTGCCCAGAATTTCATGACTCTCTAGATATACCATTAAATTCGATCACAAAAATCTGGTTGCTAGTTCGTACACTTCATGCCTTGGCATCTTCTATCATTTAAAGTTGCTTAGCACTCTGAGTGTAGTCTTTGGATACCCTTTGCCTGCAGAAGAAAAATCTTGCTCAAAGTCCTTAACTTCAAAAGGCTAGATGTCAGCTATACAAAGGTTGACGAAATTAGATTCGATCAATCCATAAGTTCGGAAGTTCGGTGGGATTGGTTCTCCAGCATCAGTTGAGGTGCGCGAAAGCTGGTCCGGACACTTGGCTATCCAAAAAACAAAATAAGTGAGGAAGTTCTTACCAGGAACATGTTTAGTTACATGCCTCCCAATTCCCTTGAGCATTGTAGTTGCACCCAAAATTTGGATCTGTCAAAAGAACAGCACTCTAATCAATACATCATCATCTACCCTGAAAATCAGACGAAATCTGGGAAAAAATAAAACTAATAACCAAACTTTACAGAAGTAGTTTCTGAGGGTTGAAGGTAAGTAGGAGGCAGAGAGAACCTCAACATTGGGCTGTCTCAGCTCTGTTCTTAGCTCTGCTCTTTATCTACTTCTGGATTATGTGAGGTGTTTATCTATTGAACTGGAACAGAAATTACTCGGAAAATTTTACAAGAAAATCACTTCATGAACTCAGAGAGAGAGAGAGAGAGAGAGAGAGAGAGAGAGAAGAAGAAGAGGAAGAGGAAGAGGAAGAGGAAGAGGAAGAAAGGGCAGTTTGTGGCGTTCCTGTGATGAATTAAAGTTAAGACTTAGACAATCTGAGAGATGGGATTCAAAAGATGAAGAAGAAAGGGCCGTTTGTGGCATTCCTGTGATGAATTAAAGTAAGACTCTGACAGTTTGACTATCTGGTTGCCTAAACGACAAGACATGATTTTTTGCATCCACTACTGCCTCAAGCTTTCACCTAAATCCCCAATGGTTAGTCCAATTAATTAGTCGGCTTCCACACAATTAATCGTGGCGCGAGTCTTGGAGTCAGGTCGCAAGAAGGCAATTTATTGTGAAACATTTAGTCCCGGTGTGAAAGGCTTGCCTTTGATCAGACCAGAGAAGTTTAGTCGAGGTGCGCATAAACCGTGTGTTAGCACGAAATTCCACGTTTAGCCTTCATCACCCAATCATCTCTCTCTCTCTCTCTCTCTCTCTCTCTCTCTCTCTCCATATAATAAAGTTCCATGATACTGATAGAAACACATGCAGCATTAATCCAGCGACGTAGATATGTTCACGTAGAAGACAAAGGTCCTTATGGACCGCACATTGTGCACTAAAAAACAGTGTTCAGATCTTATACTTGATAAGGATTAAACTTTGAGAATAGAATATATGTCCCCAATCCCAACCCTCTATCATCAAATATTATTAAAGAGTTAGCTACACCTAACTCCATAAATACTTGTATCGATCAATTTCGTGTGTGAATGAATATGTCTGGTTGGTCCTGAAAACCATTTAATTTCCTACAGTACAAGGTCCTAAATCTCCTGATTTAACTACCCCTGAATTCCGTAAATTTCCTTCGGTGCATGTAGATTGTTCCACGAGAAATACGAGGTTAATTGGATAGGGTAATTATGCGATCAGGTCATTTATTGTGGAAAATAGACAAGAATTAGCATTGATATATACTCCGGAGTATATTTTTGTTCCGGCGATGGTCATTTGACCATATTGCCACAATACCCGATTGATCACCCATACCTTTTACTACATGTTTATTTTAACTAACGGGCTCTGCAAGAGCAACCGTTAAAACTCTGCAGGAAAGTTCAAAAAATCAAACTTTACAGAGGCCCAGTGTGACATCGATCCCTTAAGTCGCACATCAGTGACGTATGGATTGGCCAGTGTGGTGTGTGCATGCATGTCCGGGTTGTTTCACCTAGTCCTGGCTCCGAGATAGATTTATAAACAGACTTAAGGGATGCAGTGAGCATGGAAAATAAGTAAGAAAAACCACATGTATTTACTCTAGGAAATTGGTAGGGTTTTTTTTTAAACCTCTAGTGAAAAACTATGTATGCATGGAATTATCCATGTACTATGTCCAGCTTTCATTGCAAAACTTGCAGCTTCTACAGTCACATACCATTTACGGTTGTCCTGATCAGAGAGAGAGAGAGAGAGAGAGAGAGAGAGAGAGAGAGAGTACCACTTTTCTGTCACCCATTAAACTTTAAAGTGTGGAGCAGGAGCAGAGAGAGAGAGAGAGAGAGAGAATACCACTGTTCTGTCACGAGAGAGAGAGAGAATACCACTGTTCTGTCACGAGAGAGAGAGAGAGAATACCACTTTTCTGTCACCCATTAAACTTTAAAGTGTGGAGCAGCAGAGCCTGAGGTTATAATTGGGTCCACAGTCCTAAGTAACAATACCAATTGTAACTCTTCAATGATTGTCAAATTGATCCAACTTCCCTTGTAAAGCTTTATAGCCTTTTACTTTCCATTGGGAGCAATCTCTAGCCATTCAAGTTAGGAGCAATGTTCTCAATCCCGTACCGTACCGACTGGTATGTACAGTAGCAAACATAATATGGTACACATACATGAGTGTTCTGTACCGCCCAAAATACCGACTTGTACCGGTCAAAAATGTGTATTTTTTTTTCAAGATAATTCAACAAAATTTGGAGTCTATAATAAGATAGTGTTAGAATTTAGTTTATTTCTATATTTTGAGTTTTTTTGGTTCTTTGTATATATATTAAAAATATATACAATATACGGTGCGGTTAATTCGGAACGGTACAAAGATACACACCGGTACTAGTACATACTGTTCCAATAAAAAAAAAAAGGAACCCTTGACTGTATGGGATTGATAACTCTGGTTAGCTAGGAAAAGATTTGTCCTTAATCTTCCTCCTTTCAATTTAAATATTGGACATCGGAGATAGTGATTTGTGTAGAATATGTCCTTGTGTACATCAATCAAATCCTACAAGTAAAGCATCTAGACAAATCAATATCAAATATCACAATAAACAATTTCTACTATATTTCCCTTTCAATAATTTATGCTTTGTTATCATCAAAATTAAGATATTCATAGAAACCTTTTGGGCTAACAGAGTGAACACCTTGTAAACCTTGTCCCTGTTAATAGTGAGATCACTCCAATTCCTTCCTGGATGTACCCTTTTTTAGAGAACTACGTAAAAATCTATGTTTGTGTGTTTTGTGTGTTTTTCTGTTTGGTTTTTGAATGTTTTAATTGATCATTGGGGCACAACACTAACCACCGCTCAATGTCCGGTGAATTATGTTTAAAAAGTGCATGTGCTAAAAAAAAAACTGCAAAAGAATAGGGCAACACATTGAATGGATGAGAATATATAAAAATGTGCATAACAATTCTAGTTGCTTATGGCATCATTCAAGCCTCATCACTCGGGCCAATTTACTTGCACCTCAGTTAATTTCGAGGTCCTAAATTTAAAGACCGGGCAAACCTTTACTAGCCCTAGAGTTTTCTTCTTACAGTGGGAGTTGAACATACCAGCTCCGAAGAATAAGGTTCTTACTTGCTGCCACGCTCTCACTCGACCGATCCCTGAGAATTAACCGGTGGTGATTCATCACGACAAACTTTAACCTCATGGGACCAAAAATACTGATCCGATGACAATCAATCATGATCAGTGACAAAAGATGCTGAGAAAATTTTGTTTGTATATATATCGTTGCCATTTTGTATTTGTAGTTGGGCTCTACCTTCAATCAATCAACCATCCCTAGCTAGTAGGCCATAGCTAGATACCCACCTCATTTTTCTAAGTTCACAACTTAAAAACTCTAGGCTGATGAGAAGCAGATACATATCAACCAAGCTAGGGATCAGATTTATTTTGGTCATACCTGTAAAGAGGATGTATATATGTAAAAATCATTGTCGGCAGGCTTATTGATCCAATTTGTTGAATTTTTTTTTTCCCTTTTGAGAGATGCATGGAAGGCTAATTATTACTACTCCAGTATTTATTAAATCTTAATTAAAGTAATGATCAGGAAATTGAAGTGCCCTACATAAGAATTAAATCTGGCTACAACAGTAGAACTGGACAGATAGCAATGGTCATAAATGGAACGATACAATAATGTTGTGGGTTCCTCTTGAGCTTGGGTTTGGTTAAGCCATTTGTGTAGTCTGATGGAACACATGTTGTTTGTACGAAAGCCAAACATGATGGCAAGCTAATAATTCAAACGCAAAATTAATGTATTCTTGCAGTGTATGAGGTGCAACTGCTAGCTGCTGCAGCTAGATTTTGCAAATCGATACTCCCACCTTGTCCACGGAATTAATTTAAAGGTCTGGGGCCTCTGGGCAGGGAGTTCATAGTTTTATTTATTTATTTATGAGCGGTGTTGAACATTTTGGACTAATTTTGGGGCCCCATAGTTGATGATCGAGCAGATTTTGTTGAAGGAGTAACCACATACTTGTTATCGTACTCTCACCTGACTGACCCCTACGATTGAGTCATAGGGGTCATTGGATAGGCATTTTGCATCACACTCATTAATTAAGGGCCTGTTAGGTTTCCTAGTTATTGCATTTTCAACTTCTCATTTTAGTTGTTTGGCTAGCTTTCTCTTTTTAAAACTCATTGCCAGAGAACTCATTCTCCAATTTTCGGTTTAGAGGACAGAAGCCAAAAGTAGGGGAAGAGGTTGAATTCTCATTTTTGTTAACAAAAAGACCTACCAGAATGTATTCTGCACATATCTCCCAAGAACTCTACCACATTCAAAGCACATTCTGACCAAAATTTAAAGAGTTAAAAAGTCAATAACCAAAATGCAAAAAAACCATAAAGTAGGGTAACCAAACACCCCCTTAAATAGTGATTGGAGGCTACGGAAACTTGAAAAACGTACTCTAGATAAAAGTGATCATGGTACCTTAACCAATCGAAAATCACAACCTTGACACATACACACACTCTCTCTCTCATAAATGTGAAAGTCTCCTATGTAACGGGTATATACCTGTTACATGTGAGAAGAGGGGGATATATACCCATTACATGAAATACGCCCTCCTCGTCAAGGCATTGAATCCTTTCTCAGTGTGGAAACTGTCTCAAATGCAAATGGTGCCCAATGGCATGCACTCGCTTTCCTCTCCCCTCATGATCTGTCCTCCCCACTCGCTCTCCAGGCCCAAATCAATAGACCCAGTTCAGTCCATATATTTTTCATCTATGCAGTAGTACCCGACTTCAGGGCAAAGTGATGAGGCCATTGCCACGTGTGAGAACCCACATTTGAGAATGTAAGTCCCACATCGGGCAATTCTAAAAAAGGTTAAATGGTATATAAGTGATTCCAACCAGCTACTGTATAACTTGAGGTTAACCTTTTGAACAACGTGTTTAGGCTAAGGATTAAGCAGGTCAGTTGGCGCGGGTCGTTACATCATGAAGCGGAAGGATTTTTGTGAGCTTTTGGGTCTTTCAAATCCGAACCCCATCGAGGAAAGATTCAGGAGGAAATTGTCTCAGGAAATTGTGAAAGAAGTGGGTTGATTTGGATGATATTAACGAACCTCTGGCCTCTGGGGCTTTACGAGATATTGTTGGAGCCCAAACATCCCGTGGATATGGGCTTGGTTCATAGAAAATTGATCCGGCCCCAAAACAGTTGACCACAACCCCCAACCCTCAATATGAACAAATCGTTAAAGTTGACAACTTAAGTTCTGAACCATATTCCTATTCGAGGAGTTTTTCAGTGCCGAGCGGGTATTGCCGACGTGGTACCCGCTCGGCGCATCTGAGCCGTCCGATATACTTTTGGACGGCTCAGATTAAAACCCTCTCTCTCTTCTCATCCCAACACTTTCTCTCTCCAAATCTGAGCCGTTCAAACACGCAATGAACGGTTCGGATGCGCGAACGGACACCACGTGGTACTTGCTCGGCACTGAAAATTTTTCCTATTCACCATCCATTGTAAACCATTTTTTATTCAATAATACAAGTGGCGCTAACATTAATTAAACATGCTTTTTTTTCCAGCCAGTGAGTCTTTACTCCTTAATCAATTGCAGGTATGAGTGGTTGGAAAAGAAGAATTTCCGAGCTGGGCACTTTTATGCGTGCAATGTTTGCTTAGGAAAATGATTTTGCCACTCCTTTTTTTGTTAACGCCACTTTTCTGCAAGTGGCGTTAACAAAAAGAGAATAACAAAATCAGCAGACTTTGCTTATCATGGAAAATATATAGGTACGATAGTATTTAGAAATCGTGTTTTAAAGGTTATACAAGGATCAGGCCATAGTGTGTTAACCAAACAAAATTTCCCTTCCGGCCACAACAACTTCGCCTTCAAACCAAGCCAAACCAAACCAAATCAAAACTCGATTACATGTGATATATCTAACGTGATCTTTTTGCGAACCGATTGTCAACTTTCTAAACCAGAACCTTCATCTCCTTTTAATAAGTTGATGATGATGTTATCAAGATTTGATCACAGTGACCTGCAAAATTAAAACAATGAATACAAAGCCACGCGGCTAATGGAGGAGGCTAGGATGGATTTTTTTTTATATCAACAATCAATTCATTTCATTCAAACGCCCGAAGGTAAAGATTTCATCACAATAAACAAGAATGAATCAAAATAATCAAATCTAAGGCCTTGTTCACCTAAGCTTTTTGGGCTTTTGTCTTTGTACAATTTTTTTTTTTCACATTTGTTATTATTGCGCCTAACTTTTGTGGATTATTTCGTGACAATTGGAAAAGTAAAAATATTTTTGGACTTTATCTTATAAATTTTCGAAAATATTTGGGTAAAAGGCATACTAATTTTTTACTTTTCCGATTCGCCTTGACGAGACGAATAAATAATCTATAAAAATTAGGCACAAAACTACCAAATGTGAAAAAAAAATTTGAATAAGGACAAAATAAGAAAAAGTCCCAACAAAGATTAGTGGAACAAGGTCCAAGACACAAGCTACTGCAAAAAGCACACCAGACTAACAGGCTCTATGGCACGCGCTGCCGAAGCAGACCAACACTATGTGTCCACATAGAGTCTGTTCGCGACTTAGTAATAGAGGATCCTAAGGGAACTCCAGCTCAAACCATGGCCAGGTAACCCAAATGAAATCATCAAACGAAAACGGTAGACCAAAGTTTGCATGCGGCCCGACTCTTGAAAGAAAGAGACAACGCCAATGGAAAGTTGGTGAGCCTTCTCTGTCTCAAGCATGGACGCCACTCCGGGACAAGCCCCCACTGCCACGACAGGCTCTGGCGCATGGGAGAGCAAATCAGGCAAACTCGGCGATCCACGCATTTTTTTTGTCGAGTCGGAGGGCTCTAGGCCTAGAGAGCTCGAAATTTTTGGGAGTACATAATGCATTTTTTTAGTTAGGAATTGGTGCGAAAACTTCTTAGAAACAGAGGATTATTGTTGCTAGAGTGAACAGGGGAGCTTTAAAATTCTTATATTGCATAGTAGTAGTAAATTTCTTACAATTCCTTCCAATAGAGGCACACTGTAAAATCTACGTACATCTTGTGTTATGGTGTTAACACAAGCAACTTACTATTAACACCAACGGCAATACGTATAACAAGTTGCGGCGTGGCCTCACCTATCTTGCGACAGCAATAAAACCTGTAATTTTATGCTGTAACTGTTCAGCTTCTCAATATACGTAACCCTCTGATCATTCCCCGCACCGAGGAAACCCTTGCATTCCTCCATGCATGGTCGATCGATTCGTATTGTTTTCACATTCAATAACTAAACATGGAAAATCCCATAAACCCATTTTCCCATGTCATTTCCTAAATGTTTTTGGGTTTTATTTTACTCTTACTTTTCTTTTTGGGAATTTCTAATGCCACTCTCCAAATTTATAAGGCCACTCACAAAGAGGAGTGCGATTATCAATCCCTATATGGAATTTATTTATTTTACTCATACCTTCCTTTTTTTTCTTGTTTTTTGAGGTCCTGGCTCTTGCACAGGTCACAGTGGGTGGCAGGTCGGCCGAAAGGTGAAGGTGATAGAGGCAGGCACTACCTAATGGGGTGTCCCATTTGAGTCTGATGTCTAGCTAGCATGATTGGCCAGGCCACCTCTTTTTCATCATGTAGTAAAGAACAAGGAATCAAGATGAGGATAATTAGGCCCAAAACAAATTCCAAACAAATACGACTCTTAGAAAGGAATGGGCATGTGATGATGGTCCCACCTCTCATCTATATATCTTGAAAATAGTGTAGGTAATGGAAATATTGTTTCAAAGGCAAGGGATGATTAGATTTAGAGTTGGACTCATAGATGAAGAAATAAAAGGGAGATTTAAGATATAGTCCTAAGAAGAGATGGAGAGAAGAAAAAAAAGAAGAAGAAGAAGATGGGTACTTCGTGCCTATGTCAGATGGAAAATATTACATCATGTGTCATGTTATGCCCACATGTTATATTCGATTTTCGGTGTATTTTTACTCTATTTTCTTTCGATTACAAATAGAAAAAACAAAAGACACATTACTAGATTTTAGACTGCTTTGTCTTTTAGATGAATTCCATTTCGGGGCCTATAAGTGTAATCGGGACCATTTACTTTACTTGGCTCGTCGAGTTTGTTATTCATGTCAAGGTACAAATGATAATGTAAACGACACAGACGTAAACGAACATATATTTAGTTTGAAATTTATACTCAAAGTCATAACATCAATCAATATATTTACAGGGAAAGATTTGTTTGACTCTTTTGAGTGTGGATAACCGATCAATTTCATTTTTTTTATATGAACACCATCACCGATGAGCCGCACAAATATAAAAGGATAAGATTATCAATGGAGAAGGCACATCCTATTTTGTGCATGTTTAGGATTCCTAATTCAACACCTAACCTAAGCATGGGGTTTTACTTTCTCTTGATCGAATCATAAAGCTGACGACTCACTGGAAGTGGGACTTTAGGCTCCATTCTTGTTAAAAAATATTTAAAACTTTTTCGGTATTTTTTACTTTTCACAATTTTTTTGTTGAACTTTTCGTGATAATTTTTAGAATTAATATTTATCTCGACGAGAAGAATCATAAAAGTATAAAAATGTGAACCGATGTTAAAAAAAAGTTCATATAAGATGACACTTTAGAAGGAAAAAAGAAGAAGACATCTGATATCTTTTTTCGTCTTTAGTTAGCTTATTTTTACTTTTGATTAATTTTTTTTACTTTTTAGACTCTTCTCGTTGAGATGAATAATTAATCCAAAAATATATAACGCGAATCTAACAAAAATTACAAAAAAAAAATAGTAACAAAATACACACAAAACAAAAAAGAACAAATTTTTTTTGGGAACTGATTTTCAGTGTAAAAACAAAAAGGTGGAGCGCCTGCAGTAAATCTTTGAGCGCGAATATCAATTCCCTTTTTTTTTTTTTAATTTAGAAGAATGGAGCCTACTGCCTTTTCTTGTTTTTGGAACAAGTGGACCGCTGTTATCATCATGTCAGTAGTAAAACACGTGGCAACAGTAAAATTTCAGCTTCTTGTAGCCGTTGTTGGGCCGGTCCCCCATGTGGTCCTTCAAGCCTGTCTGTCGCCTTTCCAACGGTCACAAAACGGGCACTTTTTCTCCCGGCTTTTGGATTTGTTTGGCAGATTTTCTGCTTGGAAAATGATATTTGGCACTTCAAAAATTGAGACAGACACTTTAAAAAATACTTCCTCTGTCCCGGTTTGTTTGTCTCTTTTTTGACTTTTTGAGAGCGTTTGACCTCTTAAAGAATTGTTTATAATTTTCAATTCGTACGGAGTAATATTTTTAATATGCAATATGAATCTTGTTTGATAGATCTCAATTAGTTTTAATTAGAGGTGGCAAATGGACGGGTCTGGACGGATTGAAACGGGTCACGGGTCAAATATGGATCAAATAGTAAACGAGTTAAAACGGGTCGAGTCGAATATGGGTCAAGTCAAACCCAAACCCGTCCGACCCGACCCGTTTTCCTCATCATCTTCTTCTTCTTCTTTTTTTTGGTTTTTTGGTTTTTGTTCCCTACCAGAAAATTAGAATATGGTGGGGATTCAATGAGATTTTAAAAGTCCTGATTGATGTCTTAGATGTGTAGACAACTTGGACGTTTAGTGTGTGGCGTGTGAAACTAAAGATTTTTCGTTGCCGGGAGGGTATATCTCACGTGGTATCCGCTCAACACATCCGAATCATCTAATACACTTTTGGACGGTTCGGATTGAAATCTTCTCTCTCCACTCATCCCAACACTTTCTCTCTCCAAATTTGACCCGTCCAAATATGGAATGGATGGCTCGGATGAGCCGAACGGGTGCCACGTGCATGATACCTACTCAGCGCTGATTTTTTTCCCGTGAAACTAGCACTGCGTGGGATACACAAACAGAAACTGCTACAGAAAGTCAGAAAACGACTATATATAACACTACCAACCGTACGTGCTGACCGCACGCGGGGCCCACTCCAAGCTCCGCACAGATGATTCGAGCCGTTCTATAGTTTAAAAAAAAAATCAAGTGAGTCAGTGAATAATCAGCTCAATCTAACATGTGCAAGTTCTCGATCCAATTTTTTCATTTTTTATCCAATCTTTCCAATTTTTTTCGTCACACCATTTTTCCCGGGTCAGATTTTTTTCATTGTGTGTGGGGGGGGGGGGGAGAATTCCTTTTAGAGAGATAGAGAATTCCTTTCCTGGGAGTAAAAGAACGAGAGCCGAGAGGGATTGGAAAAGCCGACATACGAGAATTGCAGACATTCGAAAATTTTAGATTTTATTTGGGTCTTTTAATATCAACCCATATTGAACCCATTTTTAACCCATCTAAACCCATTATATAATATGGGCGGGTTGGGTTGGATTGAGTTATAAGTGGGCGGATTGGGCAGGTTAAAAAAATATGGGTTGAGATTGTCACCTCTAATTTTAATATACAAAATCATGAAAAAAAAAACATTATAAAATGTAAGATATAAGTATACTTTTGAAAGACACGAATTTTGATAATTGGACAAACAAATTGGGACGGAGGGAGTAAGGAAAAGTGGCTTTGAAATTACACTGATTTGGAGTGCCTGCATCATTTTTTGGAGTACCAATATCATTTTTCTTCTGATTTTCCGTTTCGTTTGGCACATTTTTTTGTTTTGTTTTGTTTTTTGTGGATGTTCGAATTACAGATTGGTTTTATGTACCAAAATAAATACTCAATACTTCATTGCTATTTTCAAATGATCGCGTTACGAAAAAGTATATGTAATGAAAAAAGGTGTGATTTTAGAGTTTTTGAGAAAAGAAAGACCACCCATGATTATTATTTTTTGGTTTGAGAATTTAAAAAGAAAAAAAAAACCACTCACGATGAATATGATCCTTTTTCTTACCCTTGGTTGGCCAGAATAAATTCTTTTTCTCCCTGAAAATGGCCCATAAAGCTAATCACACTCGTCTTGATTAAAAAACTAATTTATGGAGACACTCTGTAGGAGATAAGAACAAGAAGTAAACTATTCATCTGTGCCCGTCAAGTGTCAGACACCCCTTGCTCTTTCCAGAACATTCGCTGTTCCTAATCTTCTCCTTCAGGTGGTTAACAAATACTCCACTAATTAATTCAGTTGATTTTAAGGCTGCGTTTCCGCTAAATTGGATATACTATAGACTAGTGATAATAGTCAAGTTATTTTCGTAAAATAATATTTTAATTGATATGTATAAAAAGAATGACATGCTTTTAGAAATATGTAAAAATATTAGCTTTAGTCTATTTAATTTTACGGAAACCCACCCTAAACAAAGCAATTACTAGCAAAATTTTGCTTTGTTTGGTTTGGTATTTGAAAAGTTTTTTGAAAAATAGTAGGGGTAATAAGTGGAGAGAGATAGAGAGAGAAATGTTAGAAGTAGGGGGAATCTAGGAGGAATCTAGGGGGAATTTTTCAAAAAATGCTTTTTGAAAAGGGAAGAGAACACAGCATTAAAAGAGGGGGTTAAAGAAAACCCATTCTCCTTTTCAGTCAAAATGATGACTTCTCACCTATAAAAAAACCCAAACCCTATTCTCCTTTATCTCACAACTTTCACTAGCTTGCTTCTAAGTTCAGTCTGAGAAATAGAGAAAGATCTAGAGAGAGAAAGCTTTGGTGAGTGCGAATGGAGGGTAAGGAAGAGGATGTTAAGCTTGGAGCTAACAAGTTCCCAGAGAGGCAGCCTATAGGCACATCTGCTCAATCAGACAAAGACTACAAGGAGCCACCACCAGCTCCCTTGTTTGAGCCTGGGGAGCTAACCTCATGGTCTTTTTACAGGGCTGGGATTGCTGAGTTTATAGCCACTTTCTTGTTCTTGTACATCACCATTTTGACTGTCATGGGTGTGAATAGGGCACCTAATAAGTGTGCTTCTGTGGGTATCCAAGGGATTGCTTGGGCCTTTGGTGGTATGATCTTTGCCCTTGTCTACTGCACTGCTGGTATCTCAGGTTAGAAAGTCTCCTCCCCCTTTGCTTTTTTAGCTTTCTTGCTTAGTTTTTTTCTTCTTCAATCTTAAAAATAAAATCTTGTAGATTTTCTCCCTTTTGCTAGTCACTTGAAGCTGGATCACTAATTGGTTGTCCTATATTTCTGTGTTTTTCTTCTTTTGTTCACTCTAGAAGTTGGATCACTATTTTGGGTGGAATTTTTGTGTGGGTACTTGTTCAAGTTTGTGTAAATTGGATATCTGTGCTCTAGAGTTTTGATTTCTCTTTGATTGTCTATTTCCTCTTGTTCATCTTAGTCCAAACATAGCTGATCCAAGACTTGTTGTAACAGGAGGACACATTAACCCAGCTGTGACCTTTGGCTTGTTTCTGGCAAGGAAGCTCTCCCTAACCAGGGCTGTGTTCTACATAGTGATGCAGTGCCTTGGTGCCATATGTGGTGCTGGTGTTGTCAAGGGCTTCCAGCCTTCTCAGTACCAGATGTTGAATGGTGGGGCCAACTTTGTGGCTCCTGGATATACCAAGGGCGATGGCCTTGGTGCTGAGATTGTTGGCACCTTTGTCCTTGTTTACACTGTCTTCTCTGCCACTGATGCTAAGAGAAGTGCCCGTGATTCGCATGTCCCTGTATGTGTTCTTTCTACTTCTCTATTGCTTTGATTTAGTAATTTGTTATGTCAAATTTGCTTGATTTGGGTTCTTGTCTATTACTTGGATTCACTTTTAGGAGATATCTCTTTTGTATCTGCCTGCTTGATCTGGTTTCTCTTGTGTTCATGCTGTATTTTTTGGGGTCCTGTGTATAGGTGAAGTTGTTTGGATTTGTGGTCGGTACGTGTGCGTTATGCGCTTATTGTGTTAATTGGTGTTTCTGCCGTGCTGTGGTCAAGTTTGATAACTGGCATAGGATATTTGGGGGTTCGACCGGATTCAAAATACCATGAAATTATGGAAAGGATATTGGATGGCATTAGTAATACTTGGGGTAGTTTATGCGGTAGTAAGTTTTTGTTGGGGTAGGGTATATAGCATGGGTTTGGAAAGGTTATAAGTTGTAACATGATCATTGGATGAGATGAGAGTGGCTATGCAGGGCGAAAACAAGGGGATTGGAATTTGGAATTAGAAGTACCAGCTCGCGGTATTGATAGTCCCTCCTATATGGGGATTGTTAGTCATTCCATTGGACTATTAGTCCACTCTTTCCTTCCAAAATATATATCAAGTATTCTATCAGTATAATATTCCTAATTGCTGACCCCTTTTCGGGAATCTTTAGTTTTTTTTTTTTTTTTAATTTCATTTTTTTCATTTTTTGAATTGGTATCATTAGTGGTTGAAATCATCTATTTGAATTGGGCATTATGTAGGGCATTACTAGTGGCTTTGGGTGATATCACTCCTTATTACTAGTGGTTCGCTCCTGCTTGCATCTAGGTCAATCGTAATTCAATTACACCTCAAATATTCATATGTACTTCACTAACACACCCAACATACGTTTGCATGAATAATACATGGGAATTCTCAGGGAACTCTGAACATTATTCGATACATAAGTTTTAGTAACTAAAGTAAAGTGGGTGGTCCACATCAACCTCAAGGTAAATGTAGGTCATGCACTTGGCTTTTTGTGCATTTTTTATGATAAAAGTTATTCTGTGTAATTTTATTGGAGATTGAATGTATGAATTATCAACTTGTTGAGCTCCTATTGAAAGGCAGGGGCACTTGGTAAAAGGGATTTGTTTTAAGTATGAGAAATGGAAATAGTAAACGAGCTGGTCAATTTGCTATACGTTGATGATCTATATTTGTGCATACATTTCCCATCGGTTAGTAGAAGTTAGGGTTTTGCATGTCGCCCTGGCGATTAGTTCTTGTATTCAAGTTGAGTGGATTATGCTCTCTCCAAAGCTATACTTAGAATGAGATGATTAATCATTGTGTGCATAGAGGTTAGAGTCGTTAGACCTATGAAACGTTTTCCCACTTGTTTCCTCTCTTTCTCTCGGTCCATGGGTTGAAATGGTTGTTCGACAGGAATGTGAGTTTGTCTCTACTCTCTACCCTCAAACATGTAATTGGAATACTTGGTAATTTGTGGGTCAATCATGTTAATGTATAATGAAAAATAAGCTGCTCGACTTATAGACATGTTTCAATTTGCAATGAGTATTATCTTCGCTTTGGATATTATGAGCAGTGATTTGAAGTCAACATCGAATCTGCACCACCATTTCATGATTTATAGTGGGCTGTTCTTTTCAAGTTCCTAAACTGGAATGTCGTGTTGGGAAACATCGAAGTGGTTGGCCACTCGACCTTAACACTTCGTATAGCAGTGTGTAGAACTTTCTATCGTTAACTTCTACTCATTCTCATAACTTAGCAGAAAGCGTAAGTGGGCAGCACCTCACTTATCTATGGTGGTTTTGATATTCTTTTCTCACAATTCAATGCAGATTTTGGCTCCTCTTCCCATTGGGTTTGCCGTGTTCTTGGTCCATTTGGCAACCATTCCCATCACAGGAACTGGCATCAACCCAGCTAGGAGTCTTGGAGCTGCCATCATCTACAACAGGGACCATGCATGGAATGATCAAGTAAGTCATTGATTAAAATTGCTTGGGGATTTTTCAAAGTTTATTGTAAGTCAGAAGAGATACTAATGTTGTATCTTTCTGCTTTCAGTGGGTCTTCTGGGTCGGACCCTTCATTGGAGCAGCTCTTGCAGCATTGTACCACCAGATTGTCATCAGAGCCATTCCTTTCAAGTCCAGGGCCTGAGTTCACGCCTATATGAATCTCACCATGTCTAATCGTCGTGCCGTTTTACTTGCTTTTCTGTGTATTTTTCTTTTCCTCTTCATGTGGATTTGGTGTTGAGGTCTTAATTGTGTGTAAATTATTTGTATTAAGCTTGTGACAGTTTATGAATGAGGAATTCTTGAATTGTTTTGTCTTGGCATAATTCTGTATCAGGAGAGTGGGTTATTTCTTTGAATGGAACTTGTTGCCTTCAACCCTAAAAGCTGTGGTATAAGATTGTTATGATCGGTTTTAAGAACAAAAATTGTTGTCAAATTGGTCATAAGTACTCGTGTTCTGGTAGCTTTTGTTTTTGGTTGGCATGTTCTGTTAGATTTCAAATCAGGTTGCCAAGAACTAAACCTTAGTTTCAGTGACGTCCTATCTTGGTGGTGAATCACCTTAGAACCCGAGCGAAAGTTTGGTTATTCGGATTAAACTCTGTTCACTTTGCAAATCTTAGCCTCTCAATAATCCCAACCTTCTCATGTCTGGATTATGCTATTTTGGTTCATATGTGACTGATACTACTGTGAGATTTTACTTTTGCCTTGCTATTTCGTGCTGCACTGCCTTTTCTGCCAAGTATATATTGTAGTTCATCTGGTTAGTTCCCTTTCTGCCAAGTATATTGTAGATCCTCTCGTCGAGACGACCCACAGAAATTGATGCAAAATTAACAAAGGCGGAAAATTTTAGAATAAAGATTAGGCCAAAACAACTTTCAATCACTGGCTTCAAAAAATTTGTTTCTCTTTTAGGCTGTTGTGACATAGGTTAGGCCCCCACCACTGCCCTCATCAGCTGGTAATTTACTTATGAGCAGCTGCTATTCACTCCACTGTAATACCTTGGCCATTCCATTTTGTCAACTACCCTACTGCTATTAGCTTGGTTTATAAACACCTCTCCTGGAATGTCATACAACCACAAATCAGGCTACCTTGTTGCTTATTAAAGAGAGAAATTGCAGTCTGTTAATTAATAGCTGCCAAACTATCATTGATTGTCCTAAACAGGAGAAATTTTTCAGTGCCGGGTGGGTACCACGTCACCCGGCTGACGTGGTGCCCAAGCGGGCACATCCGAGCCGTCCAAAAGTGTATTGGACGGTACAGATTGAAATACTCTCTCTCCTCTCACCCCCACACTCTCTCTCCTATTTCTCTCTCCAAATCCGAGCTGTCCAAAACCGAAATGGATGGCCCGGATGCACCGAGCGGGCACCACATGGTACCCGCTCGGCACTGAAAAATTTCTCTCTAAACAGAAGACAACTAAACCAAACCACCTTGCCTTGCGGCTATATATGGCTTTTCCTATGAATCTCATGGGGCTATCATACCATTACATTGGTTGTGTAAGTGCAACCACAGTGACTTTGTTTGGGTTTTTGCCTTTTCGGCAATCAATCCCTGAGCTAATGTGGTTTTTTGAAGGCAAAGGACCATCTGGGTTCTCAAAATGGTCTACAGCTGAGGAAGTTACCCAAGGAATTGATGGAACTGGGCTCACTGCCATAGTTACAGGTCTTACTCTCATAAGGGTCTCCTCTGTGTTTTTACTTCCCCTATTGAATAGCTAAATGCTTATGATCACTTAATCTGTTTTCAATTGGTCTTGTCTAATGCAATCTCGAAAGTGCTGTGTGCATTAGATGGTTATTAATGTTCTTATATAAGTTATATTGTGTGTTTCTGATTCAAGAATGCGGAAAGGATGAAGAATTGGTTGGTGCAGATCAGTATCTGGTATGCATGCATGCCAAGAGGCGTTGGCCCAATGGCATCATGGGGTGCACTTCAGTTCTAGGAGGAAGGAGGTCAGGAGTTTAACTCCTCCTCCAAGGTGTTAATCTAACTATTCTAACAATATTGATTGACGCCGATCAAAAAAATCAGTATGTATGCATGCATGTTACAAACTTGTTACACAAAGGGTAATGATAGGGTTCTTTTCTTTTCTTTTTTTCTATTTCTGAACTCATTGGTAACGATAGATTCTGTTTATTATGTTCTACTTAAAAAATTCATCTGATTATAGGTTATGGAAAGCTGTTAGGAATCGTAAATCTGTAAAATTTCTTTGTTGAGTGACTTCCACTAGAATTTGGTAAATTGTACAGACGTTGTTTTGAGGTTTAATTACTGCTACTTGCCTGGTGCATGGTAATTTAGCTGAATCAAGCATTGCCATATTCGATATACAAAGTTCTTCCCTCTCTTGTGCTTATATTTGGGACTTTTGGGGCACTGGAGGGTATTTTCACAGCCTTTTCGATGGGATTTATCAGTTGAAAAGAAAGGCTCACATGATGGTATTGAACTTGCATGCATCTAACTGATACAACCAAACCATTCTTGAGTTAGGTTGTTAATCCTGCTAATCACCTGTTGGCATGACCAGAATGACATTTCACTAGGGGTGGACTTCAGAGCCTAGTCAAATTTGGGCTTTTTTTTTGGCTCATCTGTCATATTGGTTGTTAATTTTCAGGTGCATCAAGTGGTATTGGCAGAGAGACTACACGTGTCCTCACTTTGCGTGGTGTACATGTAGTTATGGCAGTTACAAATACAGATAGTGGCAGAAAAGTGAAAGAAGCTATACTTGAGGAAAATCCAAATGCAAAAATTGACGTAAAGGAGTTAGATCTCGGTTCACTTGCATCCGTAAGGAATTTTGTTTCGGAATTCAAGTCCTTGGGCTTTCCCTTGAACCTCCTCATGTAAGATATTAATTTGGATGCTATTGAATTTGCTGTTGTCTTTACAGTTGGTTTTTAATTTTTCCTTTTGCCGCTTGAACACTTCAGAAGTACACTTTGAAACTTACAGGGAGTGAGATTTTCTCTTTGTTGTTGACAGTAACAATGCAGGAGTTTTTGCTCCTCCTTTCATGCTCTCCCCAGACAAAATCGATCTTCAGTTTCAAACTAATCATTTAGGTAAGTTTTCTGGTTGGGTTCTCAAAAATATACAGATCATTAACAGCTTGTGCTTAATGGCAGCCTTCAACCAACACTGGAAGATTCAGTTACCATACCTCAAAATTATGACCAAAAATTAGTTTTGCTAGGTCACCAAGGTTGATTGATGTTAATTTTTACGGCAGTTTTCTTAGAGCTCCTTGTGAAGCATGCTTTGTTCTCTTGATGTATCTTCACTTTCACATCCCTTGGGAACCTCACTCTCTTGTCAATTTGCGTAAATTAAGCATATTGTTGCGTATGGATGTACGTAAGCGTTTCTGCTATATGCTTTTACAGGTCATTTTCTTTTGACGAATCTTTTGTTGGAGACCATGAAAAGTACAGCACGTCAAAGCCACAAAGAAGGAAGGATTGTTAACGTCACGTCAGTGGCTCATAGGTTTGCATACTGGGGAATTCAATTTGATAGGATCATGGCTCCTAGTATCAATGATGAATCTTGGTAATAAGCAGCAATATCTTCATTTTGTTTTGTTATCTCAGTATTCTCGAACTGATGCTAGTTTCTGTTTCGTAGTTCGGGGTTTTGTATTTATCAAAATGAAGTAGCACTTTTGTTTTTGTACATACCGCGGTGCTTAAAAGATTTACTGATGTGCTTTCCAGGTACAGTAGAGTCTATGGTTATTTACAATCAAAGCTTGCTAACCTATTGCATGCCAAAGAGCTTACAAAGCGCTTAAAGGTAATCAATATATTATTGGCACTCGAACTATCAACGTAGTTGTCTATCCTTCAACTAGTTTGGGTCTTGGAAAATTAAATCATATGTAGAAAAATACAAATTTTTAGTGCATCTTTTGGATACAGGGGTTCGCTTGAACCCTCTTAGTATATGGTGAAGTCGCCCCTAGCAAAAGGAGGCTGTTAATGCCACGGGAACATTTGTTCCTGCCACGCTCATTGATTACCAAATGTGCTAGAATGACCCAATTGCCCTTGTATGCAATCAAAATTCTTTTGACTTCCTTTATCATTTACTCCGTAGCTTTTCTAATTGAATACGGAGTTCATGTAATGCTGCAACATTTTCATGAAAAAGGTTGGCACCATGTACTTCCATCCATGAGTGGGGTTCAAGCCTCACTAACTACAATTAACAATATTGACTTTTGATGAGAAAAAAAAAAAAGAATTTTCATGAAACAGGTACAATCAGTTGGTTGACAAAAGTCGCACGTATATTTGCTTCATCCTTGTGGTTTATTTACATGAGAATATACCGGGTGGAATATAATGAAAGTTGTTTTTTTCCCCCTCCCCTCTATGCTATGAACTAGGAAGAAGGGGTGGAGATTACTGCGAATTCAGTTCATCCTGGATGCGTTAACACCAAGATTATGCGTTACCTCGGCTTTCTTAATGGTAAACTTTGTGAAACTTCATGCTTATGTAACTAGCGATATTCTTAGATCATATCTATGAAAATTCACATGTTGTTTTTGTCTTTGTTGTGGTTCAATTTCGTAAAATGCAATTTCATTTGTTTAGGATCATGTGATGCTTCCTATTTTACATTGTATACAAACACAACTATCGCAACGGCAAGAAAAAGCATATAACACTCACAAAAGGAGGATTCCTTTATTCATGCCACCTGAATTGGATTTGCTAGATATTGGAGAGATGATAAGTAAACATCAATGCAGCACAACCAGTTACAACTATGAATAGATGCAGTTTTTTTTTTGTTTCTCAAAAAAGGTACTCCTAATTTGGTAATAGAAGAAGGTAAAGCAACCTTTTCTTTAGGTTTTATCTAGGATATTGTATGGACAAATAAAAATTGTATGCTGGAAGCTTGGAAAGAGGCGTGTCCTTGAAGTGTTGTTACAAACATGCTTGAATTTAGGTCATTGTCCAGACAAGCCATGGACATATAGTTATACTGCATTTTCAAAGCAAAAAAATAAATGGTGTTTTAAGCCTTTTGGACTGATACCTTCGATTCTGTTCCGGTTGCAGGCTCCTCTATAATTGCAACATACTTAGTGAAAAACGCTTCTCAGGTTTGTCCTCTTGTCTTAGACGTAAGATTGCACAAAAGGATGATTTCTACGAACAAAGTAACAAGTGTTCTAGATATTAATTTGGTAAGTAATTTCATTTGGTTTTGGTTATAGGGAGCAGCAACGACATGCTATGTAGCAATGCATCCACAAGTTAAGGGAATAAGTGGAGAGTATTTTGCGGACTGCAACATCGCAAACTCGAGCTCTCTGGCTAAAGATGCAGAACTGGCAAAGAAAATGTGGGATTTGAGCTTGAGTTGGACTGATGCAAAGTGATGTCCTACATCTTAAGGTTATACGAGGGCAAGGGATGTTAAAACTTGCTATAGGAAATAAATGGCTGGAAAGCTAAATTTCGCTTAATAAGGTGTGTGGATAGTATACGTCACACTTCGTGGATTTATAGATCCAATGTTCATTTACTCAAGTCCGTATATGTAGAAGAATAAATCCGGTCTAGTAAAATTTACCTGAATCTATAGTTCAATTTGATACAAATATCCGTTCAAATAAATAGGTTCAATTCACCTCTAATGATCGGCTGGAGGAAAGGGCGCCTCTATATTCTTGAGGGTTAAAGTGAACTCAATGACCTCCAAAAAATTTAGTTAAAAAAAGAAAGAAAGTGATTTCCTTCCTCAATAAATTGTCAGCCCAAATTATATGAACTCCTAAACAAGGTTATGAATCCCGTACGGTACCAGCCGGTACGTACCGGTATTGTCTAGATCCAGTACCCTACACTTCTAATTTCGTTGGTTCAAATACCTGTCGGTACCGGGCAATATTGGGCAGTACTGGAGATACCCGTCAGTACCGGCCGGTACCGGACTACTTTTAAATATATATTTTTTCTTCAAGTATCGGACAATACTGGTCAATACCAGGGGATACCAGACAAATACCGGATGTTACCGAACAAATACCGGACTATTTTCTATTTATCTTTTTGATAGCGTATATTATACTATAAGTTCTTTTGTGTATGAAAAACAGTGCGGAAAAACAAAAATCACAATTTTACTAATTTCTGGAAATTATAACTTGAACAGGAATTACAAGAACAGAATTGAACTTTAAAAAAAACTATAACAGAGAAATAGAATTGCAAACCGAGACCCGTGTTATACGACGGTGCCTTAAGACAAATTCGCCGCCTCACCGGTGTTAGAGGTTGTGTCGGTGTTCGCCTCCCAGAACTGACTCAAATTCCACTTACCTCCGGAGTACCGCCGTAGACTGCCCGTCGCGTGTACTCTCTCTCTCTCTCAAAGAACAATATTGTAGAAGAAGTAGAAGAGCTTTTGTTGTTGTTGGTGTGTTGAAACAAAGAGAGAATACGAAAACAAAGAGAGCTTTTGTATAGCCGAGGAGGAGCCTTCTCATTGAATACAAAAATTCAATAGGGGGAGCCTACCCATTTAATAGGGCCAATTCAATACTCCTATCTCATATTGTATGTAGGGACTTGAATTCGGGGAATTCAATTTTTGGAAAAAAACTACTGCGGTTATTAATTCGGCTATTGATTCCATAATTAAATTGTGGGTTTTAATCTGGTCATTCTATCCGGTGTTAATCAGTCGCACACAACTGATCCTGTAAGGAACCAACCAAATGTGAATGGTTTAGACCCAATAAAGCACAATCAATTCCAAACCAACCTAGACTAGACTAGACTATAGACCACAGACCTCGAACTACAGGTCGCGGGCCCATGAATCCTGAGTCCCGGCCCCTATCTCATCTAGCTGTTCGGTGACAGCGAGCGTGCGCATGTCTTTGGCCTTTTCAATTCCCATAATGAGATAATTCTCATTCACATTAAAATGGATTTTGTTTATATTTAGGCGCACCAAAATATTAGAACAAATCTTCCATTTTTCCCAACACTTTGGTGTGACAATGAATCTGCCATTGCTCTTGCATCTAGTGGCGGACACATGATTTGTCTCATGTGGGGGCACATTATACTAATAACCTTAAGCAAAAAATCAAAATTAAGCGCAAATGTACAAACTATGGAAAATTGAATTGTAAATTTCATTCATTGGGTAAAAACCAAGTAAAGAAATGAAAGCCTAATTTTTCCAAACAATCAAGATATATATATTACAAACCTTAAAAAAAAGAAAAAAAGTCCTAAATTATGTAACCCCAAATTAAAAGTCCTTTCAATAAAATGTTACTTTTGCCGTGTAGCCCCAAATTTAATTGATGATTGGTGAGGAAAACGGTGAGGTGACGGGCGGCGACCACAGAGACGAGCGACTGGCAACGACAAAGTAAATCAAGCGTCGAGCGAGTTCTCCCCGTCGAGTTTTCTGTGTGGGTTTCTCGTTCTCCCACTCAGTTTTGCCAAAAAAACCACTCATTTTTACATAAAAAATAAACTATAAATTTTTTTTTTAAAAAAATGGGGATGAGGTGGGGGCACGTGCCCCTTATTCGATCCGCCCTGACCAAACACATTGAGATCGACTATTATTATATTCGAGAACAAGTGTTACATAATCAAGTTGTTCTGTATCATATCAGTTCTGAGGCTCAAATAGCTGATATCTTCACTAATGCTTTGTCTGTTTCTACATTTCAACAGCTCAAATCCAAACTCATGCTAAGGATGCAATTGCGCATGTTTCAGCTGGTCTTTCCACACCTGATCTCAGCTCGGATTCAGCTGCCACGTCAGCTAGTTAGGAAGACTAATATTACTCCTTCCGTCTCAATTTAAATATTTTCTATGGAAAATTGTGTAACTTTGACCTCAAAAAATTTGTGTTTTTGTAATATTTTCCGAATTTTTTTGCATTGTTGGAAAGTACTCAATGAGATTCTTTGAAGATGATAAAAAAAAAAAAAATCTTTGAAGAGTTAAAAAAAAAAAAAACTAATTCCAAAAGTACTTTATTTTTTAGGTCAAAATTACTATAAAATAAGCAGGATTTAGACCCCGTTCCACTAACAATTTTTTTGGTTTTGTCCATATTTGAATTTTTTTCGCGTTGTTCGTTTTGCACCAAAATTTTTTGACAAAAGTAAAAAAAATTTACTTTTACCTTAATATTTTGAATAAGGACCACTTTTAAGTAAACTTTTTCTACTTAAAAGTGGTTATTGTTCAAAATATTTGGGTAAAATTAATTTTTTTTATTTTTTCGATGGTAAAAAAAATTTGACGCAAAACGAACAAACGCGAAAAAAAATTCAAATAAGAACAAAAAGACATTTAAAAAAAAAAAGTACTAATGGAACGCCATCAGCTTCTCTGACTTCCTTGAGTACAATAATAAGCAGGATTTAATAACAGAGTGAGAGGGGTAGCTGGAATAAACTACTTGATCTCATCAATGAGAGTAACGATTTTTCTGTTCCGTGGAATGAATAGTTTCCGTGTTCTAAACTGTGAGAAGAAGAATCTGAAGATCTAACATGACATCGGCAAAGACAGCGTATCAATCCATAGATAGCTACTACTAGTATAAATCCCAAACTGGGATCACTTTGTAATCATCGAAAAAAGAGAAGAATAACACATCAGAGATGATTTTCCTTTTCTCTCTCTCCATAGTTTCTTTTCTCTCTCTTGTTCTTGTTTCTTCTGATTTGTAGATCAAATTACAGAGAAATCACAATTTCTTTCGCTTTTGTTTGGGTTGTTGCCTTTTCGGCAATCAATCCCGTAGCTAATGTGTTTTTTCGAAAGAAAAGGGCCATCTGGGTTCTCAAAATCGTCTACAGCCGAGGAAGTTACCCAAGGAATTGATGGAACTGGCCTCACTGCCATAGTTACAGGTCTTATTCTCATATGGGTCTCTCCTGTGTTTTCCCTTCCCCTACTGAATAGCTAAATGCATATGATCACTTAATCTGTTTTCAATTGGTCTTGTCCAATGCAATCTCGGAAGTGCACGCTGTATGCATTTGATGGTTATTAATGTTCTTATATTGCGTGTTTCTGATTCAAGAACGCGAAAAGGATGAAACATTGGTTGGTGCAGATCAGTATCTGGTATGCATGCATGCCAAGAGGCCTTTGGCCGAACGGCGTCATGGGGTGCACTTCAGTTCTAGGAGAAAGGAGGTCACGAGTTCAACTCCTCCTCCAAGGTGTTAATCTAATTCTTCTAACAATACTGACCGACACTGATCAAAAAAGTTCAGTATGGATGCATGTTACAAACTTGTTACACGAAGGGTAATGATAGACAGAGGCGGACACAGGGGGTGCAAGTGCGGGCCCGGGTCCTTGCAAACCCCCCAATTATCGCAATATTT
This sequence comes from Rhododendron griersonianum, assembly GCA_018127125.1. Classification (NCBI taxonomy): domain Eukaryota; kingdom Viridiplantae; phylum Streptophyta; class Magnoliopsida; order Ericales; family Ericaceae; genus Rhododendron; species Rhododendron griersonianum. The sequence continues at coordinate 13,227,231 of CM030794.1, read as the reverse complement.
CTACTATATTATAGGTTTTGTATGTAAAAAATATGAAGAAAGGTCCCCTCAAAATTGTGTCATTGCTATACGAGGATGATATTTTGTTGTTAATTTACGAATACATGTGATTCGGTCCCCCACATCAAGAATCCTGCGTCCTTCACTGATGATAGAGTTCTTTTTTTTTTTCCTTAACTCGTTGGTAATGATAGGTTCCGGTTTATTATATTCTACTTAAAATATTCATCCGATTATAGGTTTTGGAAAGCCGCTTGGAATTGTAAATCCGTAAAATTTCTTTGTTGAGTGACTTCCACTAGAATTTGGTAGATTGTACAGACGTTGTTTTGAGGTTATAACTTCCAAACCGTATTGGGACTTTTGGGGCATTGGAGGGTATTTTCACAGCCTTTTCGATGGGATTTATCAGTTGAAAAGAGAGGCTCACATGATGGTATTGAACTTGCATGCATCTAACTGATACAACCAAACCATTCTTGAGTTAGGTTGTTAATCATGCTAATCACCTGTTGGCATGACCTGAATGACATTTCACTAGGGGTGGACTTCAGAGGCTAGTGAAATTTGGGCGTTTTTTTAGCTTATCTGTCATATTGATTGTTAATTTTCAGGTGCATCAAGTGGTATTGGCAGAGAGACTACACGTGTCCTCGCTTTGCATGGTGTACATGTAGTTATGGCAGATAGAAATACAGATAGCGGCAGAAAAGTGAAAGAAGCAATACTTGAGGAAAATCCGAATGCAAAAATTGACGTAAAGGAGTTAGATCTTGGTTCACTTGCATCCGTAAGGAATTTTGCTTCGGAATTCAAGTCCTTGGGCTTTCCCTTGAACCTCCTCATGTAAGATATTAATTAGGATGCTATTGAATTTGCTGTTGTCTTGCCTTTCAAAAAAAAAAAGAATTTGCTGTTGTCTTTACAGTTGGTTTTTAATTTTTCCTTTTGCCCCATGAACACTTTAGAAATTCACTTTGAAACTTAAAGGGAGTGAGTTTTTCTCTTTGTTGTTGACAGTAACAATGCAGGAGTTTTTGCTCCTCCTTTCATGCTCTCCCCTGACAATATCGATCTTCAGTTTCAAACTAATCATTTAGGTAATTATTTGATGTTTTCTGGTTGGGTGCTCAAAGATAGATTAACAGATTGTGCTTAATGGCAGCCATCAACAAACACTGGAAGATTCAGTTACCATACCTTAATGGTCACCAAGGTTAATTGATGTTAATTTTTACGGCAGTTTTCTTAGAGCTCCTTGTGATGCATTCTTTGTTCTCTTGATGTATCTTCTCTTTCACATCCCCTAGGAACCTTACTCTATCAATTTGTGTAAAGCATATTATTGCATATGTATGTACGTAAGCGTTTCTGCTATGCTTTTACAGGTCATTTTCTTTTGACAAATCTTTTGTTGGAGACCATGAAAAGTACAACACGTCAAAGCCACAAAGAAGGAAGGATTCTTACTGTCTCATCAGGAAGTCATTGGTTTGCATTCCGTGGAATTCAGTTTGATAGAATCAATGATGAATCTAGGTAATCACTAATCAGCAATATATCTTCGTTTTATTTTATTATCTCAATATTCACAGACTGGTGCTACTTTGTGTTTCGTAGTTGCTTTGGCTTTTGTTGTTATCAAAGTGAAGTAGCACTTTTGTTTTTGCATACCGAGCATATATACTAGATTTCATGGAATCCAGTCAACACAAGTTGATTGCTTTGTTTTACTGATGTGCTTTCCAGGTACAATAGAATCTATGGTTATGTACAATCAAAGCTTGCTAACATATTACATGCTAAAGAGCTTGCAAAGCGCTTAAAGGTAATCAATATATATTATTTGCCGTCGAACTTTCAATGTAGTTGGGTCTCGGTATAATTTTCATTTTAAGAGATATATCATGATGTTAAGAAAATGTAATACTAAGAGGAAATTTGTTTGCATAACTTATTCAAAGCATACTTGAAATATTAGCGTATGAGATATTTTGGTTATTTTGGATCAGAATACGTTCCTAAAGTTGTCCCTTGGGTCTGTACTTTGACATTCTTTGAAGCTGGGTAATTGTTACTCCTCCATACATTGGATGGTACCATTTGGATTTTGTGAAGTCGCCCCTAGCAAAAGGAGGCTGTTAATGCCACGGGAACATTTCTTCCTGCCACGCTCATTGGTTACCTAATGTGCTAGAATGACCCAATTGCCCTCTTATGCAATCAAAATTCTTTTGACTTCCTTTATCATTCACTCCGTAGCTTTTCCTATACCCCTTACCGGACTTTCCGTGCACTGTATACCTATTTTATTTTGTCCATTTCCAAATGTAATTTGATGCTAGCCTAGCAGCCAACGAAGAATAGCAATTCTGCCTTCCAACTTGAGAAAAAAACTTTCAAGGTCCACTTTTTTAGGACATTAAGGTAGTTCTCGTGGTCATCTTACATACCTAGATTCAGCAAGCCAGGATTTGAATCGACATGTGCCACTCTTCGATGGAAGTGTGCTTGTGTTGTTGCCAGTAAAAGTACTAAGACAGAATGAAAAGTCATAATTGCATGGCCTTTGTCCTGATCTTTGTTTTTTGATAGAGAAGAATAAAGGTTTTTGTCCAACTCTCTTGCATCCTTTAAATAAAACCACCGAGTTAATATTTTCATGATCCGAACCATTCAATTTACAAACCGCAACTTCTACATCACTTGCGTAAAGAAATAAAGTTATTTGGATATCCATACGTAAATGCCTAATCATATTACATGCATGTACAATAAGAAAGAGTTTGAGATTGGGGGTGGGGGTGGGGGTGGCATCACACTGCTCCGCCGCTGTCTAGGGTACATTTTATTGTTCACAAAAAACAAGATTATCAATGACAAAGATGTGAAGAAATGTTTCTGTCCTAAAAGGGATAGTTTAGAAAATTTAACCAATGAAAAGTAAAAAAAGCTTTGATTGCTTAAGAGGGCAATTGGGTCATTCTAGCACCCTGGGTAATCAATGAGCTTGGCAGGAACAAATGTTCCCGTGGCATTAACAGCCTCCCTAGCAAAATTAGATATGCTTAGCAAACATAGAATAGAGATGATTTAGCAACAACATTGCTTCTTACGACTTACGAGAGTAATTAGTTGCATAATCTTTGATGATGAAATGCCTCCAATTGAATACGGAGTTCGTGAAGTGCTGCAACATTTTCATGAAAAAGGTTGGTACCATGTACCAGTACCACGTACTGCCATCCATGAGTGGGGTTCAAACATCACTTACTACGATTAATAATATTGACTTTCACTGAGAAAAAAAATCATTTTCATGAAAAAGGTACAATCAGTTGGTTGACAAAAGTCGCCCACAGCGGCGGATTTAAGAAGGGACGAGTGGGGGCACCTGCCCCCACTGCTGCAAAATTCCAGAATTTTTTTTTTTTTTTAAATTTTGACTTTAAAAATAGATTTGCTCCTCAGTTCCACCTTTTCGTCCTCTTTCCAATTTCCACCGACCCATCTCTTTCTCTCTCTTTCCAAAAGCGACCGAAATCACCAGCGAGAGCGGAGAACCAGAGAGGCAGAGAGCCGATCGCCGGAGATTGTCGGACAATTGGGTATTTTCCTTTCCTCGTTTTGTTTCTCCTCCCTTTACAAGAAAAACTAGGGTTGTTTCTCCTTCCTTTTTTGTGAATCTATGTTCGTATACAGTTAATCTGTGTTTGTCTGAATCGTATTTTGATGATGATTCATCTGCTTGACTGATTCGTGGTCTTGTGGGGAAGAAAACAAGGGGACCTAGGGCTAGGGAGGTGAATCTGACAAATTATAATATACATATACCTATAGAATAATATAAAACAAGGGGAATAAAATAAGTCTACATTACTTAGTAAACAAAATAATCAATAATGCCCACTACCATCAAAATGACCCCCTCTGTTTTTTTCCGGATGTGTTATATACTATTTTTTTTGTGTACAGATATGGAGAGATACTATAAAACAAAGCCAAAAATTGATGAAATCCGTGATTCTCAAAAACAAGATGAGAGTAGTTCTCCTCTTTCCAAACGAAGTCGTGTGGATTTCAATTTGACAGAACTTCCCGCGGATCCAGGGCTACGTCTTTCGATTATGGATTGCAATCCAAATGATCAAGACCAAAAACAAGATGAGAGTTCTCCTCTTTCCAAACGAAGTCGTGTGGAACTCAATTTGACAGAACTTCCCGCGGATCCAGGGCTACGTCCTTCGATTATGGGTTGATGAATATCTTGGTTTTTGGTAGTATTGTTGTATCATTTTGTTATAGTTTTTTTTTTTTTTAAAGGTGGTGTTTCTGTTATGCCCCCAGAGGTCTTCATTCCTGGCTACGCCACTGGTCGCCCATATATTTGCTTCGTCCTTGTGGTTTATTTACATGAGAATATACTGGGCGGAATATAATGAAAGTTGGTTTTTTTTTTCCTCCTCTCTATGCTATGAACTAGGAAGAAGGGGTGGAGATAACTGCAAATTCAGTTCATCCTGGATGCGTTAACACCAACATTATGCGTTACATCAGCTTTCTTGATGGTAAACCAGTGAAACTTCATGCTTATGTAACTAGCGATATTCTTAGATCATATCTATGAAAATTCACATGTTGTTTTTGTCTTGCTTGTAGTTCAACTAAATAAAATGCGAAGTTCCATTTGTTTAGGATCATGTGATGCTTCCTTTTTTGCATCAGTACCATCCACGTCTAGTTTTATTACGTACTAGTCGCATTTTATACAAACACAACTATTGCAACTGCAAGAAAAAAGCATATAACATTGACGAAAGGAGGACTCCTTTATTCATGCCACCTGAAATGGATTTACTAGATATTGGAGAGATGATACATAGTAAACATCAATGCAACGCAACCGATTACAACTACAACTATAAACAGATGCAGTTTATTTTGTTTCTCAAATAAGGTAATTTGGTAATAGAAGCAGGTAAGCAACCTTTCTTTAGGTTTTATCTAGGATATTTTATGGACAAATAAAAATTGTGCTGGAAGCCTGGAAGAGGCGTGTCCTTGAAGTGTAGTTACAAACATGCTTGAATTTAGTAGGTCATTTGTCTAGACAAGCCATGGATTGTTAGAACTATGGCTCATATGTAAGTATGGAGAGATACTAAGGAGTTCTATAAAGAAGGCTAGATGCCTGAGCGGAGCGGAACGAGCGGAGCGGAGCTGAGTGACGGTATCTGGCCCATCACCGATAATTCAGTAAAAGTAGACTGGGCTGAAGGCCCAGGTGTTCTGTAATTTGGGGGGTGCGGGGGGCAGTATGGTACGGTCGTACAAGGGTTTTTTTTGGGGATATAGACCAAATACCAGATTAGGGTTAGAATAGAGTCGGTATAAATACTCTATGTTGTAAACCCCATCTCATACTGTGATAATAAAAGAACAGCAGCCGCTCTCGCTCCCGTGGACGTACCCGGTTTTGGGGAACCACGTATATCTCTCTGTTAATTCTTTACTGTTTTATACTCGTAAATCGTGTGCGTGTGTGTGACGATCCTAACAAATAGCTTATACTGTATTTTTCAAAGCAAAAAAAAAAAATGGTATTTTAATCCTTTTGGACTGATACCTTCGATTCTAATCCGGTTGCAGGCTCCTCTACAATTTCATCATGTTTAGTGAAAAACGCTTCTCAGGTTTGTCCTCTTTTCTTAGATGTAAGATTGCACAAAAGGATGATTTCTATGAACAAAATAACAAGTGTTCTAGATATCTGGTATGTAATTTCGTTTGGTTTTGGTTATAGGGAGCAGCAACGACATGCTATGTAGCAATGCATCCACAAGTTAAGGGAATAAGTGGAGAGTATTTTGCGGACTGCAACATCGCAAACTCGAGCTCTCTAGCTAAAGATGCAGAACTGGCAAAGAAAATGTGGGATTTCAGCATGAGTTTGACTGATGCAAAGTGATGTCCTGCATCTTAAGGTTATATGAGGGCAAGGGATGTTAAAACTTGCTATAGGAAAAAACTGGCTGGAAGGATAAATTTGGCCTCCTGAAGAAACATTTGATATGTATTTAAGGATATATCATCTGTTGGTAATGTCTTCATCTAAAACACTAGACATCATTTTCTCGATAATTTCATACCAAAAATAGGATACAATTGTTTTTATATCTACAAGTGTGCGTAGCCCGTTTTTAACTTACTTGTTTATTCTACGGGACCATTACCGGAAGGATTGTAAACTAATAGTGATGAAAATAATAGTACACGCCACACTTTGTGGATTTATACATCTGATGTTCATTTACTCCAGTCCGTATATGGAAAACCATATATCCAGTCCAGTAAAAATTTACTCGAATGTGTAGTTCAATTCAATTTGATGCTCATGAGTCATATCTGTTGATATAAATATGTTCAATTCACCTCTAGTGATCGGCCGAAGGAAGGGGCGCCTCCACTTTCTTGAATAAATTGTTAGCCCAAATTATATGCTCCTAGACCTAGAGATCCAAGTAGCCCAAAAAATTACCAACCGTCCAAACCCCAATCAGCCCAAAATTAAACATTCAATTCTGCTATATTTGCATATGTATATTGGACTATTTTGGTTCATTGTCTTGGTGGTGGCTCTCCAACTCACTCACTTGAATCATATATCTTACTCCCTCCGTCCCTTTTTAAATGTCCTGCTTCGTAACTCCAACTTATTAAAAAGACATCATCATTATACCTTTCACATCAACTTTTTTCTCCACTTTCCCTACTTACCCATTATCATTACACTTTTACTCACTAACTTTTCAAAATGGAATATACTTTTAGGGACAAAATAGACAATTCACCAACTTTTGCCCACTAACTTTATAAAATGGACACTTATTAAGGGACAGCCCAAAATGGAATACTGGACTGTAATAAAGGGACGGATGGAGTATTGTAAAATTGTGAAGAATGTGAATAAGTATTTCACTTCTAGGAACCCAATCTATTAGGGTTGTCCAGAGGATTAACCAAACCGTCCAAACCAAACCGCTTGCGAATCAAACCAAGGCATCGGTCTGTTCCAGAAACCTTCTTACAAAATAAGTAGTACTTATTTGTAATTTTCAAGCTTAAAAATAATGGGTTAATGAAAATAATTTTTTGATTTTATTTGCAACGTTTAAAAAATCTCATTGAGATCTTTCAAACAAGATCCATATTGCATATTTTTAAATTTCAGCAAGATCCAAGTACTTATTTAACTTTTAAACTCAAAAATAAATATGTGGTTCTGAAAATAAGTACTCCACTTATAATAATTCTTGCGGATCCGGTTCGGGCCCGGTTCAAGCAGAACCGTCCGCCATTCACACCTCACACGGCTCCTCTCATTCCGAAAGACCAAAGCCCTAGCCTTTTCTCCGGTCTTCCTCCTCTCCTCTCTCCAACCATCTCCTCCTCCGGCGATGATCCGCACACCTCCACCTCTCTCTGCCCATCATCGGACGATTGGCCTGATCTCGAACTGATTCTCGACTATAAACTGGTATGTCTCTCTCTCTCTCTCGAAGTGGAGAGCAAGTAACTCTGTAAAGTTTACTTTCTTCGATCTCGCTGTTCATCTGTGGTTGTACAGTTGTTAATTTGATTCGCTTTAGCTTCTTAAAGTGTACTATTGGGCGATTAATTGCTTGAATTCAGTTGATATCAAAGCGAAATTCAATTGACCGACGATATATCGAAGCAAAATTGATATATCGCCAAAGGCACAAATGAACAAAACATGGACTATTCTCTATTTACACATTCCTAGCAAGTCGCAACAGGGAGGAGTAATAGTTTTCATTACTGACATGAGCAGCACAACAAGTCAGAGGTCTCCCAGTTGGGACTAATTTTAAACAGAAATGATTGGTGAGTCAAATTATGAATTTTCTTTAGGTTTACCATTTGCACAACTTCTGTTTGATTATAATGCCTAAATGGAATGATGTACAAAACCTTCATCAACTTCGAACACTATCTGCTTGGTCTTCTTTCTTGACAATCTTGAACTGGAAATAATACCTCCCTTAAGCATAATCTTCTGTGTATCTTCTTTGGTGCTTTTGAAAAAAGGCAGCTTGCAATTGTGTCAAGAACAATTAGGAGGGAATACAAGCAAGTGATAAATACCCCTTCCATAGCCAGAGAAAAGCCAGACCGTTCGATCAGCTCTTACGACCCAGTACTGAAATAACTCCTCCACAGCAAGCATACCCAGATTGATAGGAAGAATCATAGAAAATATTATAAAGCCCCTTTTCCAACTCAACAAACAACAAGCCTTGTCTACAGCTGCAAAACCGGTACAATTTCTCCACCCTGCCACCACCGAAGCAAGGTTACATATAACACTCACATTGGCAAGATTTGTGTACAAAATTGCTTTGGAAACGAGAAGGGGAAAAGGGTTGTTTGTTGTGTACCTGAATGAATCGAGGGTATTGAAGGCCGCGAAGTGGAGAGAAAAGGCGGTTACATTGATAAAACTGACTAGGACCCTATTTTGGCCAAATAATCCAATTTTTTGGGGATTATTGCTTCGTCATGACGAGAGAAATCTAAAAGGTAAAAGAAATTAACATCGACACCCAAAAGTTTTTTGAATAAATACAAAAATAAGCCGTTTATTGGCTTATTTTTGTCTTTATTAAAAAAATTGGGTTTCGATCGTAATTTTTTATTTTTTAGATTCCTCTCGTCATGACAAAGCAATTATCCTCAAAAAATTGACGAAAAACTCAACACATGTGAATTTTTTTTGAATAAGGACCAAAAAAAATCCATTTGGATTATTTGGCCAAAATAGGCACTGCAGAGTTGAGTTAGGAATAGGGGCTTGTAAAGTGATATCAATGAGGAAAAGGGTATTTGAAAAAATGGTTTATGGTGAACCAGAGCTTGAAATATGAGCAGTTTTCCTAAGAGAAGAGATGTGAGGGTGAAAAATAGAGTAAAAACAGAGGTTAAAAGGGTTTGAGAAAGATTGATGATGTTGAGGAGGGAGAGAAACTGGGATGAGGGAGAAAATCCCATGGTATTGAAGAGTGATTTGAGCAAAGCGTGGGTGTTCAGAAGTGGTATGAAAAATGAAGTAGAAAAAGATTTTGAGAGGAGTATTGAGGCTGAGAAGGGCAGGATAAGGAGAACTGGAGTGGTGGTGCAGTAGTCATAGTATTTAAGAAAGGTGAAGACCGATCTTATGATTTTTCCTGTACTCCCCACCTTGTACTCCCCACATGAACATATGTGAATTCTTCCATTAGATGTCAGTATAGAATTTGGTTTCAATTAAAGTTGTATACGAATGCATCTATGAATTAATGCGCGTGTGTGTGTGTGTGTGTGTGTGAGAGAGAGAGAGAGAGAGAGAGAGAGAGATGTTTTCTATAATAAAGTTAGGTTTCTAATTGCTTATCCAAAAAAAGTTAGGTTCCCCCTCCCATCCTTTCACTTAGCCAAAAAAAAGTAGTACCATTCTTTTAAGGGGTCTGAAGCAATTGCTTTCTAGGCTTCTACCTAGGGCCGGCCCTCGAGTTTGTGGATCATGCTTTCCTAACTGATCTGCTTTTTTCACGAGTTAAACCAAATTTAGGTTCAGGCAAGAAGCTGAATATGTTAAAGTTAGCTTCAAAATGTGCAAATTATTATTGATTGACTCGCCATGTTTATTGAATTGTGAGTTTTATTTATCATTTCAGTAAATGGGTGTGTAACAAAATTAGAGAGATGGAAACAAGATCACAATTCACAAATAATAGTGTGAACTGTAGGATTCTAGTTCTGCTTCCTACAATCTTAATCGTTGAAAAAAGATTCTACTAGTTGTTAGATTCTACTTTGATTTTTATGGTAAGTTAGATCAATATTGGATTGTATCATGTTTGTATGATGTGATCTGTATCACTATGTTTACAACTAGGTCGAGAACTTAACAACAAATAGGATGAAATACGAGGACTAGAGAATTCCAAAAAATCACCCAATTTTTCTTTGGTCGTCACTTTTGTTGGATATTGTGGAGGTTTAAGGTGTTATTGAAATGGGAAGAAGACATTGAAGGCTGAGTTGGTGTTTTACATATTCATCATTGTAACAAGTCATGCACTTCTTCTTAAGGAGAGAATCAATTTCCACAGTGGTCTCTGTCTACTGAGTTGCCTTGCCTTCCTGCTTTTTTAGATTTTACTTGTCCGGACTCTATGTTTATCTCCTTGGTTCTCTTTAACCCGTGCAAGGGCTGGTAAAAAATCTAACTTTTTGGCTCACATTTTATTGCTCTCATGGCATTCTGTATATCTGTTCTTTTTATACCTTTGTTTCTGAAGCAGCTTGGTTCATGCTTTGTAGAGCTCTAGGTATTCACAGGCACGTCTTTATCAACAACTAGAAAAGTTAAAAAAAGACTAGTATGGCAACTAAGCGCAACGTTCGTTATACTCGTCTTGCTGCTGATGAAGATGACTATGTTGTTGGTGGATACGATCCTCGATATGACTATGCACCAAAGTCCTTTGACAAAGTACCTTGGAAATCCATTGCCCTTGCACTTTTCTTGCTCTCTCTTGGATGCATGCTTCTCTTTATCTCCTACTTCATCTTCACAGGCCACATGGGAGGAGATCGGTCTCAAGGTTATGGCCTTTTAGGACTTGGAATTCTCACCTTCCTCCCAGGTATGTGAAAATAGTACGTATGTCTCAAATTGGACTACTTTTTATTTACTCCTTGATGAACCATGCGTTGAATCAAAACTATTTATCTTGACAAATTGAATCGATCCTTTGTTTCTCCTTAAATGATATTGGCTTGCGAAGCCTTAAGAAACCTGCCTTCCTGGGTCCTCCTCCTTCTGTTGTGCATACTTTGTGTTTTGAAATACCAGAAACATAATATACGAGCCAATTATTACAAGACATTATAACATTTCCTTAGTTGCTGATATAGTATTCTGATAAGACTGGTTGCTCTAAGTGGTAGGAATTAGATTTCAAACTTTTTCAAATCTTGAAATTCCCTTGGAATGCTCCTAGCCTCCACGCCACCTCCCTCTCAAGTTAAATAGATTATACTATGTTCTTTAAGGGATTATATGATGTCTGAAAAGTAGTCTCTATCCCAACCAGTGGTGAACTGCAAGTTGTTTCTAAATTGAAGATGGAAAGTTTCTGCAGGACTTTTTGTGCCTGAATTGCCGAATTAAGGCAACAGAACCTATTTGATCATATACTGTCTGTGTTATTGGAATGCTCTCCCACAGAAAAGTTGTTTGAAATGATATTGAAATAGCTTTGGTTATTATTCAATGTATTTGTGCACGCTGTATCCTCTTGTTTCCCATCAGTCACTGGAGAACCTGCTGATATTGATCGAAATTGAGAACGTTGAAGTAAGCTGTGGTAATAGACAAATTCAATATGTTCTTTTTTCTGCTAGTGATTCTAACCAAAATAAAATTTTGGGGTACCAAACAGATTTTTATCCTTAAATGATATCTGAGGGATTTGCTGTCATTGTGGAAATTCCATTTTATCTACACTTACTATCTTTCCTAGAAGGGAAAGAAAGAGTAAAATCTCATAAATTTACGATCAATTTGTTCAAATGCAGGATTTTACGAGACTCGAATCGCATATTACTCATGGAGGGGTGCTGCAGGGTATCGCTTTGCTTCCATTCCTGACTATTGATTACTTGAACTAATAGAAGTATATTGTCGGTGGAGACAGCCACTTTTTGACCGAATAATCAGGGAGGCCAGTGTACATCTGTTTGCTTTAATACTTTCAAACTTGTTCCTAGTGAAGTTTCTGTATTTGGAAAATACTGGAATGCTTATTTCACCTGTATTTAGCTTTTTTGATCTTGTATGTCTTTCTGATGCCAACATGAAGTACTGAATTCAGCTATAAACTGATCCACATCCCCGATGATTTGGGCTTGTTTTGGGAAATGGTTTGACATCAAGATGCTGTACTGCATATTTGGAATGTTTGATATGATTGTCTGCTAATGATCCTTGGTGAGGATACAAGAATTGCAGGCTCAAGCCTATAGGAAAGCTGAAACTCTTTCCCGCTAGCTACTTTTTTTAGGTAAGTCCATATACCCTTATCTGGTTACCGGTAATCAACTGATGATAGAAGCATACTGTTTGCTTATTGAAAAATAAATAAAAAATGATAGAGAGTATATTGTTTTGGGGATCAATTGTAGACTTACCTTTTGTTTAAGGGACAGTTGAATCCATGAGGTTTATTAGTTTTGCCCATGTCTCCTCTCAGAACCTGGGATCGATTCATTTGTGGTATAGCTCTGACTATGCAGTTGATCTTCAGTGGTTATCTACTCGCGTCTCACTATGGATATACCAAAGAACCCTTATGGAGGGGAGTAACCGGTCCAAGTATTTGTTTACCTATATGATGAAAATAATAAACTAAATAAGTCATTTTGATACTAAGCAGTAATGTTGAAAATGACAGATGGAGAAGAATAACAATCAGTTCGACTACGCCATGAGTGAGTGTTCCTGATTCCAGTTGCCCAACATTCTCAGGCTCCATCTATGACTGAATCCTAATCTCTTTGGTCATTTTTGCATTACCTATTATCCTCTGATGAGCCTCTACCATTTTGGCATTACATATTATCACCTGAAGTGTTTAATTTTGGTTCTTCTCCCCCTTGGAACGTCACAAAGAGAAGTTTCAGCCCTTGTTTCTGACATTCTAAAATGCTCGAGAAACTTTAAGTGAAGTCCTCTTTACATTGTTTCTGTTTATCTTTTTGCTTGGTGAAAGTCAGTATTGTTAATTGTACTTAGTGAGCTTTGAACCCTTGACACTTGTCTGCCCCTTCACTTGCTTCTGTTTTGTGTTTTTCGTCATATGCATTCAAGATGAATTGGGAAACTTGCGAGAGTTACAGATATAGCTATTTGCCAAGAATTGATACGGAAACTTGAAGCCCTAGAAGCCTAGTTTTTTTCATAAACTTCTCTATCATAAACTTGAAGACCTTCTTCACCAGATTTTCTCTTCCTAGCCATTTTTTAGTGATCCCCTACTGTTTCCTTTTTTGGTTGGCTTGGAGAAGCGGTGGGTAATGGAAGAAGACATTGTTGGTTTATTTGCTTTGCTTCTGTTGTGCCAAAAGGCACACATACGTGGCGAGGGAAAGATCCTGTCCAAAAGGGTGCGATTATACCAGCATTAATGCACCGATTGTCCGAATCCCAAGTACTCGGATGGGACCTCCTGAAAAGTCCTCTTGTTACACCCTTTTTGTGAATTTCGGACATTCTTTTAGCCGATTAAAAAAAAGGATCCTGTCCAAAAAAGAGAGAGAAGTTATCTGAAAACCTGAAAGGGTTTCAATGCTTGTTCACCCTTTTTTCTTTTTCTATTTTTTCTCCTCTTTTTCTAACTTTATTTTTCTTGACGGTTTTTTTCATTTTGACAGAGGTTTCAATTTTGTTTCAGCTTTTTTCCCCCACTTTATCCGAGTCTTGAACTTATCCTTGAAACAAATATAGTCTCTCATTTAATACGGTGCTTATTAAATTAAATTATAAAAAATTGGTCTTAGGAGCCCCTCAATCAAATCTCTATTAATTATTCTAGTATAGGAGTACTATTCTAAACCATTTTTCTAAAACATTATTGTGTTCCATCGACCTTCCAACATCAACAGTGCCCAGGAATGCAGTCGCGAGGATACAATCTTAGTCGCATATAATTTTTTTTTTTTTGAACGGCGAAAGGCAAAGTTACATAATCTTGGCATAGAACCTTCGTTTGGGCTCTAATTTTCGGTTCAAGCTCGTGCTATCAATTTTCGCACTTATACAGTTTAGTGATTCGGAATGTTTTCAAAATGCTCTTTTCACGCTTGCGTTCCACCCCGCTTGCACATGCACATGACGTGACTTGGATAGTTGGATTGGATACAACCAATTTGACTATGGAAAAATAAGGGTTATTTGCAAGGACACCCCTTTAACTATCACGTTTTGTCAACTTGACTCCTTCATGTTTGAAACTCATCAATCTGACTCCCTCAACTATCAAAACTCATCAACTACACCTCTCCCCTTATATCCGTTAAAAACTTGGACGGAAACACATGAAAAGACAAAATTAGGATTTGGGGAGTTCCAAAATCATAACACGCCTCCTCTCCTCTTCCCCCCCTCTCTCCTATGTCTCTCTCTCCCCGACATGAAAACCCATAACAGTGAAACCCTAGAACCCAACCGAACTCATTTTCAAAACTTAAATCTCCTCGTTCTTCCTCCATCACGTTCGAAACCCTACGCTTAACTTCTTGTTCTTCCATCATGTTTGAAACCCTCGTTCTTCCATCACGTTCGCTCTTAACCATACAATTTCAAACTTTGGAAACTCTAATCTTGTTCAAAACTGTAAGTTGTAAGTTCTTTATCCATAACTTTAGGTTGTAAAAGTATATGTTTTGAGACTAAAAATGTATGATTTGGAACCTTAAAACTTCGATTGGAGTTTTTTAATGTTGTACCAAGAAAATACGAGATTTACGGCTATAAAAAATTGGAATTTTGGGGAATTTGTTTTTTTAATCAGTAAGTTGAATAAAATACTACATTGAAGTTTTTTTTTTACGTTATTGGATCTGACGACATTAGGTGCATTAAAAAATTGGAGAGTTTGTTTGTTTAATCAGTAACTCGAATAAAATACTACTTTGAAGTCTCTTTTTTTTTTTTTTTACATTATTGAATTTGACGACATTAGGGGTATAAAAAAAACGGTATTGCTATTGTCAGTCCACTGGGCTGACGATAAACACACTAGAAGATAAGAAAACACGTATTTCTGTGCACTTTTTACACTCTTTAATACACATTCACATATTTACTATTGTCAGTCCAATGGGCTAATTTTAGAATTTTCCTAAAAAAATTGGGGATTTTTGTATTTTCAGTAACATATTTGCCACGTTAAGTCAAAGACTAAGGGGCTGTTTGATAAAACTTAAAACTGAAAGCTGAAAGCTAAAAAATTAAGTACTGAAAGCTGAATGCTGAATTTTTTAAGCTGAAGACCTGTTTGATAAACATATTAAGTACTAAATTAAAATTAATGAATTAATTTTAGTTCTAATTCTCTTTAATTTTGGTGATTGTGGTGGTGATGGTGATGGAATGGTAGTGGTGAGGGTGGTGGTGGGATGGTGGCGGTGGAGAGATGGTGGTGTGATAGTGACAATGGAATGATGGTGGTGCAATGGTGGCATTGTGGTGGTGGTGGCGACGGCGTGGTGGTGGTGGTGGGTTGGGGGGGGGGGGGTGGACTAGTGGTGGGTGGTAATGGTTGTGGTGGTGGTAGCGTGGTGGTGGTGGTGGGTGTGGAGTGGAGTGGACTAGTGGTGGTGGTGGAGTGGTGGTGGTGGCAGTGTTGGTGTTGGTGGAGTGATGGTGGTAGCGTGGTAGTGGAGGTAGTGGAGTAGTGGTGGTGGTAATGGTTGTGGTTGTGGTAGCGTCGTGGTGGTGGTAGTGGAGTAGTGGTGGTGGTGGTGGCAGTGTTGGTGGAGTGATGGTGGTTGTGGTGGTGGTAGCGTGGTAGTGGAATAGTGATGGTTGTGGTGGTGGTAGTGTGGTAGTGGAGTAGTGATGGTGGTGGTGGTGGCGGTTGTGGTGGTGGAGTGGTGGCGGTTGTGGTAGTGGTGGTTGAATGCAAGCATATAAGAATTCAGCCAGAATTAAGTAGCTCAAAAATACTTAATTTTTATCAACTTTTTACACTATATTTTAAGTGGCACTTAATCTGTTAAGTAATGTAAAATATGGTTATCAAACATACTTAATTACTTATTACTTAATTGTTTCAATTTTAAGTGCTGAATATGGGATATCAAACAACCCCTAAACGAAGTAAGGAGAAAGGCAAAGTCACTTAATCTTAGAATAGACCTTCGTTTGGGCTCTAATTTTTGGTCAAGCTCGTGCTATCAATTCTCGCTTCCTTACAGTTTAGTAATTCGGAATGTTTTCAAAATGCTCTTGTCACGCTCGCATTTCACCCCGCTTGCACATGCGCATGACATGACTTGGATAGTTTTTTTTTTGAACTGGACATGACTTGGATAGTTGGATACAGGCAATTCAACTAGGGAAAAATACTGTCCTCGTTCTAGTTCTTGAAACCAAAATTCATCCAACAAGTTGCTGTTTTTACCAGCCAAAAAAAAAAAAAAAAAGCTGCTGTTTTCAGGACACTTTTCAAAAACTGCTTCCACACACACTGCCCAAAAAAAAAAAAAAATTCACGAATACTACAATAACAAAAATGGAAATTCGAAATTCAATTCTGATGTTTTGTAAAGACCCAATTCAAACAATGTTCAGGAATTTTTTGGCCTTCTTACATTAATGCAATTTCATTGGTTCATTTCTTTTCAAATAATAAAAAGAAAAACGTATATACGTACATGAATAATGATAATAATAAGGCCCCGTTCCGCAAAGGAAAATAAATACTGTGAGAGAATGACCTGTCTCGTAAAACGACAAATAAGTACTTAAAAATTAAGAACCTTAGCGGGGGCTAAAACCCAATATTGTGAAGAAAGAGATTGCAAAAACTCATCAATCTCTGTTAAGAACTCATGATCAAAAAATATAAATCTTTCTTAAGACCCTAAAACAGGCAAAAACCTTACCTCCACATACATATAAGCAGATATGCATGCATACGCAGGATTTATACGTATTTGAGGGAAATTAGAAAGAAAGGGAGGAGAAGAAAAAAAAGCGTAAAAGCGATAGAAGACGATTTAAAGGGAAAAATTTTTCAGTGCCGAGCGGGTACCACGTGGTGCCCGTTCGTACATCCGAGCCGTCCATTTCGTGTTTGAACGACTCAGATTTAGAGAGAGAAAGTGTTGGGATGGGAGGAGAGAGAGGGTTTCAATCCGAGCCGTCCAAAAGTGAATCGGACGGCTGAGATGCGCCGAGTGGGTGCCACGTCGGCAATACCCGCTCGGCACTGAAAAACTTCTCGATTTGAAGAGAAGAGAGAAGTGGTAAATGTAGGGGGAAAAACCCATCACTTTGGCTGCAGAAAGCTGAAGCAGCAAAGCGGCCATGGAATCGCCTTGATTTTTGCACGGCAAACCGCCGCTGCTCTGGTTTCGCTCTAATGATCGGAAACGTTCATTTCATAGAGCGTAAAACAAGTGTACCAAAAATCAGCTCGATCGGATATTATTAAATGCCTCAATCGAACATTGTTATCTTGAAACAAATGGATCCGAAACACTGGATAAAATCTACTTTTTTTTTTTTGGTACACTTAATAATTTCAAGATAATAATGGCCGGATGAGGCACTTAATGATATCCGATCGAGCTGATTTTTGTTACACTTGTTCTACTCGACTAGCTCTACGAAGTGAGCGATTTCGAATATCGAAGCGAGACCAGAGCGGCGACAATTTGCCATGCACAGCACGCTGCGCAGCACCGCCCTCCAGTTAATCGAATGGCGATTAATACATAAATCGGACAGGATCGAAGTGAGTTTCATTTTAAGAAAATAGATTTGTGTACACTGGATCAAGCTCACTACTGCATGAATTATTGCGGAATAAATAAATTCACTCAAAGGGCCTTCGTCGTTACGCCACGCTCTACAGCTGAAGAAGGAATTCATGGGACCTGGGTCTCACTGACGTTGTAACAGGTCTCTTCCAATCTTCCATTCTTTCAGGTTCAGCCCTAACTCAAAACCAGTCAGCTGATGTTGATTTTGTATAGCTTTCGTTGTTCTTTGGATCATGAAATTCTGCTCCCAATATTGCCTGTTTAAATTGCCGAGCAAAAAAAAAAAAATATTGCCTGTTTAAATTGAGTTAATTACGAGCTTTATTAGTGACAATAATCCTTCGGTAGGACCCTTCGCACTTGATTCTCACTCTATGTTCGCGCTCTCGCGAATTTTTATAATTTGGAATGTTTTTGAAATACTCGGTCAGGCTCGTGTTTCTGCTCAAGGATGCGCACGGGTTGCAAGCACTGGTAAACTAACAAGCTATCGTATTCAACTAATATAACTGTTACATAAACTTATTACATACAGGGAGACAGCTAACACATTCAAATCAAATGAAGGAGACGAGTCCAAAAATAAATTGATCAGATGGTCTCAGGTGTCAGAACCTCGCATGCTAACTATATATAGTGCAGAATCGATAATGAAAATGCAGAACCACATCGCAATCATGGTTATCGAAAGAGAAACTCCGAAAGCAAAAAATTACAATGAAAACTTCCACCAACCCAACTCCCAACCCCAAAGCACAACACCGAAACAACATATACATAAAACGAGAACTAATCTACATGCATCTGCGAGAAGACTTGCAACCAATGTAAACTAGCAATTGGGCAACCACAGCCAACAGTCATAAATCAAGCAGCCGCACAACGATGAATCTGCTGCGTCCATCTCAAGAACTTTTGACGTCTTTTTTGCACTTATAACTACTTTTGACTTCTTTTTTCCAACTGAAGTACAATTGTCAAACTACAGCACTTAATAAGAACTTTTGACTTGTTAACAACCAACTATTATAAAGCATAAGTTGTTTAATGGGAATCTTTTCTCTATTTTTTGTTTTACCTCTACCTCGGTGTTTTGGCCCAATAATCCTTTTTGATTGTCTTTTATCTTTTATTTTTTTTGTTAGTTTTGCATTAAATGTTTTGGGATTATTGGTTTGTCTCGACGAAACTAATCAGAAAAGTAAAAAAAAACTCAAAATCTTGTAAATAAAGACAAAAAATAATTCCCAAAAATTATTGAACTTTTTAAAGGTTTTGATCATACTGTATAACATTTTATATTCCTCTTGTTAAGACGAATAGATAATTCACACAAAAATTTTGATGCAAAGCTAACAAAAGTTTTTTTTTTTTTTTTTGAATAAAGACAGGATTATTAGGCCAAAATACCTTTGAATCACCAACTTCAAAAAATCTTGTTAGATTTCTTAGAGGGTTCCAACCTAAAATCAATTGGCAATAGGTGGAGTAACCTCTAGATTTTATTAACCAAGTTTGGGTAGTTTAGATGAGTGATGTGGGACAAGTCTAACACTCCCCCTCACGTGCAACCCTCCAAGAAATCTAACATGGTATCAGAGCCAGGTCTTGGGTGGCTTCACCCTTCGTGTGGTCAAATCTCTATCGCCCGAGTCAATCATCTCACCTCATCAATTCATACCTCCACGTGCATTCGGGCGGCACGTGAGGGGTCGCCCGAGTCAAAATCTTCTAATTTCCTTAATTCGTATCTCCACGTGGAGCCCGGATGCACGTGGAGGTACGAATTAAGGAAATTAGAAGATTTTGACTCGGGCGACCCCTCACGTGCAGCCCGGATGCACGTGGAGGTATGAATTGATGAGGTGAGATGATTGACTCGGGCGATAGAGATTTGACCACACGAGGGGTGAAGCCACCCAAGACTTGGCTCTGATACCATGTTAGATTTCTTGGAGGGTTCCAACCTAAAACCAATTGGCAATAGGTGGAGTAACCTCTAGATTTTATTAACCAAGCTTGGGTAGTTTAGATGAGCGATGTGGGACAAGTCTAACAAATCTATTTCCAAAGTCTCCACTGTGACGTAGATTAGCCCCCCCACCACTGCCCTCATTGGCTGGGAATTCAGTTATTAGCAGCAGCTTCTCACTCCACTGTAATACCTTGGACTTACCATTTTCTCAACTACCCTACTGCTGTTAGCTTGCTTACATATTCTACCTCCTCCTGGAATGTGATACCAACCACAAAAGGTAACTGAACCAAAACAAACATTCTTGTCGTGTCGTGTCCCTATATACTCCATATTATATATAGTATCTTCTACATGCCTCGCGGGGCTCATACTATGACATTGGTTTTGTAAGAGCAACCACTGTGTGACTCAGTTCGGGTTTTCGCCTTTTTGCCAAGGAATCTTGGAGCTAATGTGGTTTTTTGGAAGAAAAGGGTCATCTGGATTCTCAAAATGGTCTACAGCTGAGGAAGTTACCCAAGGGATTGATGGAACTGGCCTCACTGCCATAGTTACAGGTCTTATTCTCATATGGGTCTCTTCTATTTTTTCCCTCTCCCTATTCAATAACTAAATGCTTATGATCACTTAATGAGTTTTCAACTGGTCTTGTACGTCCAATACAATCTCTGAAGTGTTGTGTTCATTTGATGGTTATCAATGTCCTTATGTTGTGTGTTTCTGATTCAAGAATGCTGCAAAGATGAAAATTTTGTTGATTTATATTGTTATCAGTATGTATGCACGGATGTTACAAATTTGTTACAAGAAGGGTAAGGATAGAGAGTTCCGGTTATCATCTTCAACTTAAAAATTCATCCTATCTGTTAGAATAATATTAGGAATATTATGTTACCAAGTTTTCTACGTTTATTATTGTATTTCCTGTTTAGTTTAGGATTTTATTTATGTTTCCTAGTTAGTCTATGTTTCCTTGTTATGCCTGTTTTTCCTTATATGTTTACAAGTCTTGTAGCCTAGGCATGTTAGACCTATGTTTTACACACAATCAGTAAAACATCATTTCGCGTTTCTTAACATACATAGAAAACTACTTGGAATTCTTATTCAGTGAACTGTACAAATGTTGTTTGGAGTTTTAGTTGCTGCTAGTTGCCTGGAGAGCATGGTAATTTAGTTGAGTCAAGCAATATTGTCATCATCGTACAAAGGATGTGCCAAACCATTTTGAGACTTTTGGGGCAGGTACTTTTGCAGCCTTTTCGAAGGGATTCATAAGTTCAGAGGCTTACTCGATGGTGTTGGACTTGCAACTAACTGAAACAACCAAACGATTTTTGAGATAGTTTGTCAATCATGCTAATCGTGTGTTGTCATGACTAGGAGGATCATTTCATTGGACGTGCACTTCAGAGCCTGGTCGCATTTGGGCATTTTTTTTTATTTTATCACATCTCTTATATTCCAGTCTAATTTTCAGGTGCATCAAGTGGTATTGGCAAAGGGACGACACGTGTCCTTGCTTTGCGTGGTGTACATGTAGTTATGGGAGTTAGAAATACAGATAGCGGCAGAAAAGTGAGAGAAGCTATACTTGAGGAAAACCCCAATGCTAAAATTGATGTAATGGAGTTAGACCTTAGTTCAATGGCATCTGTAAGGAATTTCGCTTCAGAATTCAATTCCTTGGGCCTTCCCTTGAACCTCCTCATGTAAGAAAAAAGAAGAAGATGCAATTGAATTTTGTGATGCTCATTTGCAGTCGGTTTTTAATTTTCCCTTTTGCAATATGAAGTACATAACTTCTTGTGAACATTTCAGAGGTCACTTTGAAACTTACTTACCAAGACTGAGATTTTATCTTTGTTATTTCAGTAACAATGCAGGAGTTTTCGGTTCTCCTTTCATGCTTTCCCAAGACAAAATAGAATTGCAGTTTGGGACGAATCATTTGGGTAAGTTACGTTAATCATTTGATGTTTTCCTGGTTGGGTGCCAAAAGATAGATAAACATATTGTTGCTTAATGGCAACCATCAGCGAATGCTGGAAGATTCAGTTATCAAAGAAAAGGAAGATTCAGTTACCATACCTCGAAATAGTGGAGTTCCAAACCATATTCATTGCAGCAGCTTTTGTTGATTAGGCAAAATCATGACCAAACCTTAGTTTTACTAGGTCATCGAGGTTGATTGATGTTTCTTTCGAGGGTAATTTTCTTAGAGATCCTTGGAATGCATGCCTTGTTCTCTACTTCTCTTTACATATCATCACTTTCACAACATCCCTTACCCTCTGAGCAAATCGCATAAAGCATACTGTTGCGAAAGTGATGATATGTCGCCGCGTGGATGTAAGCGACATATCATCCATAAGCAATTCTATTTTGCATTTACAGGTCATTTTCTTCTGACAAATCTTTTGCTGGAGACCATGAAAAGTACAGCACGTCAAAGCCACAAAGAAGGAAGGATTGTTAACGTCTCATCAGCAGGTCATTGGTTTGCATTCCGTGGAATTCAGTTTGATAGAATCAATGATGAATCTAGGTACTCACTAATCGGCAATATCCCATTTCCTTTTCCGTATCATCTCAATATTCAGCATCTGATGTCTAATTCTATTTCGTAGTTTTTTGGGGTTTCATATTTATGAAAATGAAGTAGCACGTTTGTTTGTCAATTATTGGGGTGCTTATTAAATTTCACAGAGTCCAGTCAACAAAAGCTGGTTTCTTTGTTTCACTGATGTGCTTTCCAGGTACAATAGCTTGTATGCTTATGGACAATCAAAGCTTGCTAACATATTGCATGCCAAAGAGCTTGCTAAGCGCTTAAAGGTAATCAATATAGTCCCAGTTGTCGAACTTTCGAAGAAGTGTATGTCCTTCTACTAGTTTGGGAATTGTTCAATACGAAGGGGGAGCAGTTCGGTTTTCTTTGTTTTCGCTTTCAGAGATGCATATCATGCTATTAATAAAATGTCATAGTAAAAGGATATTTCTGCGCGTAACTTATTCAAAGCATGCTCTTCCATAATTTGGTCTTTGTATCTGTTGTCCCATTCATGTAACAAGAACTGAAGAAATGACCTTTCTTTGGCCATGATGCATGCATCTGTAGAACTTGTAGAGTGAAAGAAAGATGTGAACTTTTTACTTGGAGGAACCCCTTTTTACGTTATTTATATACACAGTTTGCCGACTTTTAGGTGTTGACAATGTGTTCCTTAAGTTTCCCTTGGGTTTGGGCTGTGAAACTTCTTCAAGCTAGGTAGATGTTGATCAGTTGATCCCATATATTGGATGGTACCACTTGGGGAGATTCAGTAGTTATGCTGCAAAACTATTTATGCCCATGCATATAGAACTAGAGACGATTTTGCAAAATTTGCTTCTTATGAGAGTAATTAGGTACACAATCTTTGATATATGTCTGTCATTGAATACGGAGTTCGTGTACTGCTGTAAGTTATTCATGAAAGGTACTATCAGTTGGTTGAGAAAATCGCATATAACTTTGCTTCATCCTTCTGGCTTTTTACATGGCAAAACACTGAGCGGAATATAACCAAAGTTGGGGATTCAATTTTTTTTTCTCTCTATGTTACTAACTAGGAAGAAGGGGTGGAGATAACTGCCAATTCGGTTCATCCTGGAGCCGTTGACACCAACATTGTACGTCACCAGAGCTTTCTTAATGGTAAACCGTTGAAACTCCATGCTTATATGGCTAGCGATGTTCCCGAATCATATCTATGCAAATTCACATGTTTTTGGATTTGTGGTTCAGTTCCACAAAAAGCAGAGTTCATTTGTTTAGGATCACTTGATCAGGCTTCTTAATTTGCATTCAGCACCATAGATGTCTAGTTGTATTAGGTATCAGTCGCACTTGCGGAAGGAGGATTCCATTAGTCAGTCCACCAAAAATCATTTACAAGATAGCACATACAAATATTGGAGATACGTAGCAAACATCAATGCAACGCAACCGACTACGGCTAGAATTAGATGCAGTTTACTTTGTTTCTCACAAAATTCGAAGCATGTAGGTAACATTTTCTTTAGGTTTTATCTCGGATATTTTACAGATAAATAGTAACTATGCTCGAAGTTGAAGTGTTTTTTTTTTCCCTTCCGCAAAATTTGAAGTGTTGTCACAAACATGCTTGAATTCAATTAGTCCTTGTCCAAACAACCCCTGCATAGATCAAATGCAATCGGCTTTTGCTGCATTTTAAGCCTTTTGGACTGATTCTAATGCTTTGGTTCCAATCTGGTTGCAGGCTTATCTATAATTGCTAAATATCTAGTGATTGCTAAATATCTAGTGAAAAACACTTCACAGGTTTGTCCTCATCTTAGATGTAAAATTGCGCAAAAGGATGATTTCCATGAACACAGTGACAAAGTGTTCCAGACATTTGCTAATTAATTTCATTTGGTTTTGGTTATAGGGAGCATCAACTACATGCTATGTAGCACTGAATCCACAAGTCAAAGGGGTAAGTGGAGAGTATTTTTCGGACTGTAACATAGCGAAACCGAGCGCTCTAGCCAAAGACGACGAACTGGCAAAGAAACTTTGGGATTTTAGCTTGAGCTTGACTGATCCCAAGTGATAAAAATGGCCTTTTTGAATTGATGTCTGGAATCCCTTTGTCCTACTACATTTTAAGGTCATTTGAGTTAAAAGGATCCGTTTGGATTCTGTTAAAAAAACTTGTTATACAAAATAACTGGTTGGAAGCCTAAATTTGGTATCTTGAAGAAACATTGGATACTTAGTCATGGTGGAATTATGTGTAATGTTTATGTCTTGAAGTTGAGAATGCTGATTACATCGATCTACCAAAATAAATAAATAAATAAATAAATAACCTAATGATCAAATAAATAAATAAATAACCTGTGATTTATGAACTCTTAGCCCTATTGATGGTAGCAGCCAAAAATATTCCCCAACCGTTAGAACCCCAACCATCCAGCCCTGCAAGTAGCCCAAGATAATTCTTTTGTATATGCATATTTATATTATTGGACTATTTTGGTACATTATCTTGGTGGTGGCTCCCCAACTTTACTTTACTTTACTCGTCTGAATCATATCTTCTGTCTCCAAGTCAATACTACTAATTGAAAGGAAAACCATGTTAGTATGTGACTAGGTCCAAATTATTTTTTCAATTTATTAAGAAAATTAGGTTACATGGATGCGTAGGTTCTCGTGTATTCGCATACACATATATTATTCTTATAACTGGTACATGTATATATGTGTGTGTGTATTCGCATACACATATATTATTCTTATAACTGGTACATGTATATATGTGTGTGTGTAAACATATTACACTAGTCTGTATGAAAATTTGTTGGCTTTAATTGAGCGTTTCTCTAAAAAACTGCAAGATTGGTCCCCGGAGTAGGCCGATACCGAGTTGTAAAAAAAAAAAAAAAAATCTGACTTTTTCCACTTTGGTGCAACCCTTCTTTTTTTCTTTTTTTTTCTTCTTCTATGAATTCTAGCCTTACAAGTACGAAGTTATGCCTTAATTTATTCACATGCCTATGCACATATATTTCAACGGCAACCCGACATTCGAATTCAATCACTTGCAATTATTAAGCGGAAAAAGTCAGTCGACAAAAACAATGTATTGATCTCAATAACTTCTCCAAGCAACAACTTCATTAACTAGCCGGAAAAACCTACATGTAGCTAGGTGGCTAGTTTTTAATTGGATCATGTTTATGTGTTCTTATGAATTTAACTTAAATATAGAAATTTTGTTCTTATTTGAATTTTTTTCGCATATGTTAGTTTTGCGCCAAACTTTTGTGGGTTATTGATTCGTCTCGACGAGAGGAATCGGAAAAGTAATTTTATTTATTTACTTTTACCCAAGTATTTTGAGAAATAATCATTTTTTAGCAACAAAAAGTCCACTTTTTGGCCTAAAAAGTGGTTATTTTTCCGATTCCTCTCGTCGAAATGAATCAATAACCCACAAAAGTTTGGCGCAAAACCAATAAATGCGAAAAAAATTCAAATAAGGACAAAATTTCTAGATTTAAGTTAAGTTCATAAGAACGCAGTGAATACCATGTGAATTGTCGCGCAGAAAAAGTGTCATGTGACTGGTAATTAAAGGGGTCAGCTCGCCTCCATCCCCCATCCGCTATACTCCGCCGTACTCCCTCTTTGTGGGCCCTTACCGGACCCGCATGAATGAATGATCTGAACCGTTGATTTGTACATCATCTGCAGAATATCTTGTGTAAAAATTAGCTTGATTGGATATCGAGGCGTATTCGAAGAACTTGTACAAAGACAATAGTTTAAGGAGTTTATAATTGTATTTGCCGTTCATTTTCTACAAGTAACTCACATAATCAATAGAGAGCTGCTAAGGGTACAGCAGCCTTGGGTACAGCAGCGGGTCCCTGTAAAAAATCAACTCAATCCAATATCGGGAAGTGTGTTTACAAATCATCCAAATTCACTTCAAAATTTGGAAGTGAATTTGGAGTGAATTTTGAAGTGAATTTGGATGATTTGTAAACACACTTCCCGATATCGGATTGAGATAATTTTTTACAGGGACCATAAACAAAGTATTTTGAACAAAATGAGCGGCTTCGATCGTCTTTGCGGGACCCGAGACGGACGCAAATGGGATCTGTACCCGCTGCTGTACCCAAGGCTGCTGTACCCTTAGACTTTCTGTAATCAATATCCAATGAGTTGATTTCTTCTATTGAGGTTCTTGTCTGCGGAATGTTTGAAATTAAAGTGTTTGGATGGTTAATGTGGGTCCCGCATGGGCCTACAAAAGAGGAGTATCGAGGAATAGATAGATGACTTGAGGGTATGGAAGGGAGTTGTATCCTTGTTTGGAAACATGGTCACCAAACCTGATCACCATACTATTATTGAAATCATAAGATATATATACAGTAAGATTGATTATTATATACAAAATACATAAGGTTGGTGATTTTGTCACTCATTTTTTTGTTAACGCCACTCCCCTGCAAGTGTATTTTTGGTGTAAAAATACACTTGCAGGGGAGTGACGTTAACAAAAAAAAAGGAGTGGCAAAATCATTTCCCATACATAATCTCAAACACAAGATAGTAAGATAGCATAATGATGACAAAAATGGTGCATTGAGTGATACTAGATTGATTCCCGATGCACATATGTCTTGCAAGAAATATCAGAATGTGACATAAAGTTTGTTTGAAAAATTTGCAAAAGATGAAGCACTAATGCTTTCTTAATTTGAGGGTTACCATATATGTTCCATACGATCTTAATCCTTTCTGCCAAATGTAAAGCACTAATTATTAAATTAGAATGAGTAAATCGTCTCAATTAATTAATCTTCCCCAAATTAAGCTTTCATCCTTCACTATCACTAAAGCATTTGTCTCCACTAGTCCATGGTAGAGCCTAAGCCTAAGCAGCTCCAACCCGGCCCCACTCTATCGAGCCATGCACAGATTTAAAAAATTCAACAAAGTTCATAATTTGAAATAGGGATCAATCTCAGTCTTCTTCTTTTTTTCCCCAACGAAGAGGGTGGAGGAGGGGGCGACCAGGCATCGCAATCCTCCCCTGAGCGTTACCAGACCCGCAGCGAGACCTCCCGAAGGAGACCCAAAACCCATATAGGTGCGCACCGCCCCACCCGAAACCAAAGAAGGAAATAGACGGATTGTGAGATTCTAACGGGAGTGAAAGGGCGCTGACGCGCCTCAAACCCCTGACAACATGACCAATGGGAGTAAGCCATGGCCATCGTGGCTACCACCCAGGGTGGTGATCAATCTCACTCTTCAATATTAAATAAAGGCTATAGTTTCTGGGTTTGGATTATTTTAGTTTCTCATGGACTTGGATCGAGATCGAGAGAGGAAATAACCCCGAACAATTTTAATTTTCTTAGAACGATTTTAAGTGAATTATGGTTTGGTTTTGGATAATTGGTTGTAGGGAAAGAAATCAAGTATCAAATACAAATTCAGGCATCAGAATTACTAGTTGGGTTTCTCCGAATGGCCGGAGCCTATGACTCCAATATATAGATTATAAAAAGTTGTGCTTTGTCCCTTTGGGGACATTCGATAAAATTGAAACGATTCGAGAAAAAATCATGCTTTCGAATTACTCAAATCATGATGGACTAATAATTAGGATGTGTTTCGCCAAAATTATCCATGGTGTCTTTTTATTTGGGGTTTCTTATCTAAACATTTTCGATTACTCTCATCGAGGTAAATAATTAATCTAAAAAATTCTGACGAAAAAGCTAAAAATAACATACTAATAAGCACCGATAATAATAAAAACACATATATAATCAGTCAGTCCCAACACAATCTTAAATTGATTCTAACTGTATGTTTACGACGTCTAACGCCCCCCAAAAAACATATAATCAGTCAGTGCCAACACAATTTTAAATTGATACAAATCTGTACACTCTCGCTGAAAAAGATCAAAAGTTCCCGACAATCGACATCAGTATTTAGGAGAGATTTGATGACACTTCTTCCAATTTATTTTCTCAGTTTAGGTCAATACTTGAAATTAATGGTATAAAATTTAGGTTGTGTTTTTTTTTCAACTCAAAAATAGGGCATCTTCATTGATTATGACCCATATATATATCCACTAGAATTTAAGGGCCGAAAATTTGGGTGTAATAGTAATATGAATCCTTAATTGCTTCAGAGTCCCACCATCCACGATGGGTTTCAACTTTCAAGGCTGTCAATTTGGTAGATGTCATAGTCGTAGTAATTAACGGCGTGGGTGTACCCGCTCGGCGCATTCCGAGCCGTCCATTGCGCTTTTGGATGGTTCGGATTTGGAGAGAGAAAAAGGTAAGAGAAAGTGCTGAGATGAGAGGAAAAAGTGGGTTTCAATCTGAGCCGTTCAAAAGTGTATTGGACGGCCCGGATGTGCCGAACGAGTATCACGTAGGATATACCCACCCGGCACCGAAAAAACTCTCGGGAAATAGGGATCATCCCCCTCCATATCCTCCTCTCCCTCTCCATGCCTTCCATCCCCTCTTCGTGGGTTCGATCCCAGGCTTAAATGATGATCCAAATCGTTCATCTTGTAGATACCTAAAGATAGAAACTCCGTACAATAAATCAACTTAATTGGATATTGATCGATAATTATATGAACCAGCGGATTATATTGTGATTAAAGTTAGACTATCCGTTTTATTATCAAACGAAGTGTGTCTTGTTCAAGTGAATACCGAATGTTCGATATCGCTTCGTGAGACGTACAAAATGAACAATTTGGATTAATGTTCTGGACCGGAGACAGGACCCGCACATGAGAATGTGGAGACTAGCTTAATGGAGAAACGAAATGGGAAATGATATTGGCACTCCAAAAATTACTCCAAAAAACAAAGGAAAGTGGCTTTGAAGTTACACTGATTTTGGAGTGCCTGCATCTATTTTTGGAGTGCCAATATCATTTCCCAAACGAAATACGTAAATGATCATAAACCAGAATAAAAGGTAAATGATCACGAAAATAGTAACAACTTATTCATAGTCAATCATTGTCCTTCTCATTAATTCCTTATTCAACCAGAGGAATACATATATTTTTACCACCACCGGCCTCCACCAAGAAAAAGAAGAAGGATAGCAATACAGATAATTAAACCGTATTTAAAGAAAGAAAATAGAAGCACATTATTGAGCTTTTCAGCCTTGGAAAGTATTATTGAGCTTCTAAATTCATCTACTTAAATTGCTTATTGCACCCACAATATCCATATTCGAAGTGTTAGACACCGTTTATGTCATTTCGGATCGAACACAGAGACAAAGATCCACGGTCACATGTACTATCTCTTCTCTTGATCATATGCAGTACTGAAGAGAAGACGCCTACCGTGAAAGACTTAGATCTGTCACTCTATATTGTACTTTACTACTACTATATATATATGCATCATATATATAGGACACTGATTTTGGCGCTCTAAAAATGTACGCAGCGCTTTACTTTGAACTGGATGTTGGATGTTAACATCTAGTGCAAAGTAGGCGCTGTATGTGGAGTGCCTACGTACAAAGTGGAGCGCAAAAATCCCATATATATATATATATATATATACATACAAATCATGCATAAATGATAAAACTCACTCAATCTCAAACACCAATATGACAGTCACTGTCACACCATATAACTCCTCAACATCACCGATGCAGTTCTTTGGTAATCCTGGCCACAGTGGGCGTTAAGTCCCTGGGGTGCACATTAACCATAAGCCCGTACTTCATGAACAACGTAAGTGACATCTTTTGCTCTACCTTGTGCCCCGGCGCCACCTCGAGCCGGTGGCGGAGCAACACCGCCGACGCGATCGATTTCATCTGCAAGTAAGCCAATTCCTTCCCCAAACAGATGCGGGGGCCCGCGTTGAACGCCACGAATTTGAACGAATCTTGCACCTCGGATCTGGTGCCGTCGGACGACAACCACCTCTCCGGCCTGAATTCCAAGCAATCCTCGCCCCATATGAACTTCATACGGCCGGCGGAGTATATCGAATAGGTGATGGCGGAGCCCGCGGGGACGAATGTGCCGTCGGGCAATGTGTCGTCCGCGATGGCCTGTTTGGAGTCTTCGGGTACCGATGGGTATAGCCTGAGGGCCTCAGACAATGCGGCCCTAAGGTAAATCAACCGGTCAATTTCTTCAAACACCATTGGTTCGTCGAACCATTTGGATGCGTCTCCGCCACGTGTCTCTATCAGAATGGTGCACAATTCGGTCAAGATTTTTTCCTCCACCCTCGGGTTTAAAGTGACCAACCAGAAGAACCAGCTCAGCGCGACTGATGACGTGTCGCGTCCAGCTAGGATGAAATTGAGTGCCACGTGTTGGAGGAATGTGTCAGAGTAGGACTCCTTTTTCTTCATGAACCTAGACAGCAAGTCGTCGTGAGGGGTCCCACCTTCCTCCCGACTCACCAGTTCGAGCTTACGTGTCTTGATGACATTGGTCAGGTATTCGTCCACGTGCTCAAGGCTCTGGCTCAAGCTGACTTCCATCCCCATCCGAAGCCACTTCTTCAGCTTCCAAACGGCTTCGGGCAAAATAAAGCGCTGCAGCGTGGCCTCGGTGGCTCGGTCGAAAGCCGAGGAGAAGCTGTTATCAGGAAGACCCGGAGACAACGTCTCCGGGTCCTTCCCGAAAGTCAGGCCGCAAATGTTGTCGAAGGTGAGCCGGAGCAAGAGGTCCTGGAGGTCGACCGCCCTGCCCTCGCGCTGCGCCGTCTCGAGA
Source organism: Rhododendron griersonianum (assembly GCA_018127125.1). Classification (NCBI taxonomy): domain Eukaryota; kingdom Viridiplantae; phylum Streptophyta; class Magnoliopsida; order Ericales; family Ericaceae; genus Rhododendron; species Rhododendron griersonianum. The sequence goes on along the minus strand of CM030794.1, from coordinate 13,196,298 downwards.
ATCGGGCAGAACCTCAACTTGATCGACCGGCTCACCCACCGGGCCATGGCCTGGCGGAGCGTCCGGGTGGTGAACTCCAGAGCGGCCGTCTTCCTCTGGAACAGCCACGTGTCGCCATCGGAGTTGAAGATCCCCTCGCCCAGCAAATCGTGGAAAACACTCTGCCAGTTGGGCCCCTTGGGGTAGTTATCGAACCTCAGCTTCAGTATGTGCTCGAGGTTCTTGGGGTCGCACGTGACGGTCACGAGGCCCTGCTTGCGGGCCAAGAAGGGAATTGCGGCGGTGCAGGTCTGATAAGTGCCGCCGCAGGCGCGGAGGTTGTCGGCGATCCAATCATGCATGTGGTTGGCGTTCTCGACGAGGCCGGGCAGGCTGCCCAGCAGGGGCCAGACGCGTGGGCCCCTGAGGGACCGCGTGAGGGACTTGAACCACAGTAAGTAAGCCACTGTAACAGACAGTACGACCAAGAGAGTTGGTATATCCATTTGATGTGTGCGGGCCTCCACTCTGTTCACCAAACCCCACCGCGAATAAAGTTAAGACACCGGCAAACAACTTTTTTTTTCCCGGGCCGGTCACCGGTAAACAAACTAAACGAGTAACCAAGATTAGACACCGGGTTCTGATATGCCTTACCTCAGAGAATGTGGATGTGGAAAGGGAGGTATGAAAGGGGTTGAAGAGTGGAAACCCAGATGGGAAATGTTAGTTTGGATAATTGGTTGTGTCAGATCTGACACTAACAATGTGAAGAGAGAGAGAGAGAGAGAGGGGAGGGGTGGTGGTGCAAGTGGAGGAAAAGGGGAAAATGTGAGTATTTATAGAGGGAAATTGAGGGAAGAGAGAAGCAATGAATGAGGGGGGAGGGGGAAGGCAAACTGTGAACAGTGGTGTTGAAAGTTGAAACCATATGGGAGGAGCCGGGTGTATAGACCGGCTAGCTGTGATTTTTTTTTTTTTTTCAATCATTTTACCTCCACACCTAAATACAAATCCAATCACACACCCCCACTCACAATAGAGATGGGTCCCGCACACACTGCACTCACAATAGAGGTGGAGCCCGCATATACTACACATCCAGTGTGTGTGGGGTCCACCCTTATTGTGAGTGTGGGTGTGTGATTGGGTGTGGAGTTAGAATTTCCAATTTTTTTTCATCCAATGGTAATTCTTTATTTTTTATATTTTTCTGTCAAACCGAAATTTGTCCAATGGTAATTAGTACTAGTAATGAAAAGATTAATAAATGCCGTCGGAGGTCGTTGGAGAGTTTCAAAGCGACCGGGCCCCATAAACACATGCAAACACTTAAGTGCAACCATTGCATGGCATGTCAAGACAGAGCTTACTCCTTCTAGACCTTCAAACACTTCTTAAACTAAACAAACGCTCACCTAATTTTGCTATTAAGTGGGTGCTGCTTCTATAAATTCAGGCATTGAATGAAGGAGATAGCGAGAGGGGTTTTGGTTGAGAAAGTTTTAAGGGGGTGTTTCCAACCACCAAACAATTTTTTGGTTGTTTCTATTCAAAATTATTTTGCATTTTTTAATTTCGCGTCAAACTCTTATGTATTATTGGTTCGTCTTGAATAAAGGAATCGGAAAAGTAATTTTTTTTGATTTTACACAAGTATTTTGAAAAAAAATCCGGGGTGAGCCCCACAAAAAATGTACTAACTAGCAGTGTATCTAGACTTATTGATTGCGATACTCCTGCTCCCTCCATCCCAAAAAGTTAGACACTTTTGGGATGGAGGGACTACTATTTTACTTTAAAAAATTAGAACGCTGCTACAGGTACAACATTTGTTGTACAGTAGCCACGCACAGACCAGTTTTGCGTCCGTCTCGGGTCGCGCAAAGATGATCGAAGCCGCTCATTTTGTTCAACATACTTCGTTTGTGGTCCCTGAAAAAAATCACCTCAAATCCGGTATCGGAAATGGTGTTTACAAATCATTTAACTTTGCTTCAAAATTTAGACTTACGCAAAACTGGTCTGTGCACGGCTGCTTTACAGCATTTGCTGCGCAAGTAGACTTTCTGAAAAAATTATAAAAGAAGGGGAATGGGTCATCGACTCATCGGATTGCTTTTTGGGAGGACGGTTTTTTTTTGGTTGAATTTTTCATCTTTTTTGGTTTCATGTGACCCGCAGTTGGGGTTCGGTGGCCGACTCATCAACGCTTATTATTGCTATAGTACTATTGTCTTTACTCTTTACCCCTAAGCCCTACCTTCTTGTTAGGATGATGTGAAAAAAATCTCAACCCGCTAAACCAAACCAATCCGAGCCGATCTATAGTTACATTCCCGGTTGGGAGAGGATAAATAGGTTTGATTGAACGAGTGAAAAGTTCAACCGACCCGTCGAATTTGAAGATGTATACATACTAAAACGTGGTGCGTATGTATGTATACATCTTCAAATCGTAATTGCTTGTTTTCTAATCTCATGAAGGCCAAACATTTCGAACATCTTGGAGTCACCTGAGAGTTTGTACGGTCGTTAACTTTAGAATCTCAAAATTAATTGAGATTCACACAAACTGCCCCTTACATCTAGTTAAAAAATTAAAAAAAATATGCTTCCCAAGTTAAATTTTTTTAAAATAAATATGCTTGCCATAGTTTCTAGGGTCCCTATCCTGAATGAGTGTATTGTTTTATTCTTAATCTTTGCCAAATTAAGTAATGGAGGCTACATATTTTCGGGCTCGTTTCTATTTACTTAATTTATTCATACATAATCTAAACATTTGCTTAATAGTGCCGTAAACCCAACAACATACATGGTACAATCACTAGAGAAGTCTTTGGAAGGGTGTCATAGGTGTAGTTTGAGTCCAGTTTTTTTTTACCCAAATATTGTATACATCAGTGGGGTTAACGGGGGCTTGCGGTAGATTTTATTTAATGTTGCGTCAATATTTTTAAGATTACTTATTCGTCTCGACGAGAGCAACCGAAAAAGTATAAACCTAAAGACCGAAGTTAAAAATCCATATAAGACGATCATTAAGGCACTTAAAACAGTTTTTTTTCAAACTTTTTTCGCCGTGATAATAATTTTTCACTTTTTAGATTTCGTATGTCAAAAGGAGCGACTAATTCAAAAACATTGAGGCAAATACAAAAAATTATAAAGAACAAATGGCAAAAAAAAAAAAATTAGTGAAAACACTATTTGAAAATTCTTGTGACCAGACCGAGGAGGAAATTAGTCGATGTGTGCATAAGCTAGTCTAGACACTCATAGCTGTAGAACCCCCCAAACAAAACTACTCTCTCCAGTCTCCATGTCTATATGAGTATATGAATACTATCCCAAAATAGGCTAGAGTACTTTCGGTGTTTTTAATGAGAAGTTCATCTTGTGTTGTTTTCCAATACAAGATGAAAATGCTGAAGTTATGTTGGGATTTGTCCCACATTGATTAATTATCTCCTCCAAAACTAGTATATGAGCCTGGGCGGCCTCTCCACTCTTTGCCAATTGGTTTGGAGTTGGATGCTTTAACATAGTATCAGAGCTAGGGTTTCGGAGGCTTTTCCCCTTTGTCTGTGCCATAGTTGCACTTTCTTTCATTGTGATCCGTGTGTCCGGATCCTTGTGCGAGTCGGGGGTCGCACGTGCGGGGGAGTGTTGGAATTTGTCCCACATTGATTAATTATCTCCTCCAAAACTAGTATATGAGCCTGGGCAGCCTCTCCACTCTTTGCCAATTGGTTTGGAGTTGGATGCTTTAACAGGGTGGAGCTATGTTGGGCCCGGGGCCTTGGCTCTCCAAGCGTTCGACTTTTAAAATTTTTATTTTGTATATACTTGATTTTGAATATTATTAATAATTATTCATGTATAGCTACTTATAATCTCAATAATTTTGGTTCGATTTGATTAAAAAACCAGATTATTTTACATTATCATTTCTCAATTTTTTTCATAAATAAAAAAAATAAGCACGTGATAGTTGATGTAACCTAAAGAATCATTTCAATGTACAAATGTAATGAATTGAAAAACAGATACCTTATGATATAATAAATATACATTCCGATAAAATATATATATCTACTAAGTCAACCCCCAGACTTAAAATCCTGTGGCGGAATCCGCCACTGATTCCGCCACAGGATACAAAGAAAAATACTCCGTAAGTCTCTTTACCCTTCAACACTTCGGGAAAACTAAGCCGGTAACGATGCATGTCGCGAGCCCGCGTAAATGTTGAAGGAGTAGCGGGAGTTGGACCAGGTTTCCCGTGTGGGAAAATTTTTCAGTGCCGAGCGGATACCACATGGTGCTCGTTCGCGCATCCAAGCCGTCTATTGCGTGTTTGAACGGCTCAGATTTGGAGAGAGAAAATGTTGGGGTGAGCAGAGAGAGAGGGTTTCAATCCGAGCCGTCCAAAAGTGTATCGGACGGCTCAAATGCGCTGAACAGATACCTCTCGTAGGCAATACCCGCCCGGCACTGAAAAACTCCTCTTCGTGTGGCCCTAATAAAGTACTCCACTGATCACCAGCTTAAAAGACTTTGCTTGCTCGATCGTGTCTTTGTCAAAAGGCGACATTACCTATGACACCGAGATGAGGGAAATTCGTCACAATCACAAATTTAGACAAGGGGTTTGGTGGACTTAATTGAAGTTTGTATTTAATTGCAACCTTTGTAGCTGGGCCATTTTGGCAGCAAAGGAGGAAAAAAAAGAGAAGAAGATGCTTTTGATCTTTGGAAAACGACCGTCGATCCCCGCGTAACGCTTAAAATTTTATTAGATATATGTGATGCTTCGATTCGATCTCCACATGCAGTCACACATTTATATATGGTGATGAAACATGATTAAGTATATGTACTTGAATTCTTCCTTCTTCGCCGCGTGGATGTAAGCGACAATCGTAGGCGTGAACGGTTAGCGCGAGCGTGTCGTCGGTGAATCGCAGTCCAACCCACTTTTCAAAAGTATTTTTGTTAGTGTTAGGACTTGTGGCACATACATGAGAGGCACCGAAAAGTTATGCAATAAGGGCCAGTTGCGAGCGTAGTGGAGTGGAGCGAAGCACAACGAAGCGGAACGGAACGGAGCGATATAGTACGGTGTTATAAGGGTAGGAATAGAGGAGGTATAAATATTTCTCTATTGTAAAACCCTATGTATTGTGATCATCAATAAGAAAGACTGCTCTCTCGCTTCATGGACGTACCCGATTTTGAAGAACCACGTATATTGCTTTGTCGATTTCTTTACTGTTTGAAACTCGTGAATCGTGTGCGTGTGTACTTCGATCCTAACAGTTAGTATAAAAAGGTTCCCAATATTTTTTTTTCCAATAGAGCATTTTTTCTCTCTTAGTAAAGAAAATTTTAAAACTGAAATAAAATTAAAGAAAAAGAGGGGTTTAATATGTTGATTGTACTCAGTACTCACCATGCATTCTTTTCCTTCTCATAGCAAAATATGGATCTTGTCGGACTGAGGGTAATGTTGTGCAGCCCCGTGCACATAGCACGGCAAATTGCCGCTGCTCCAGTCTCGTTCCAATGATCGAAAACGTTCACATCATAGAGCTCGTCGAGTATAACAACTGTATCAAAAATCAGCTCGATCAGATATGATTAAGTGCATCCAAACATTGTTATTTTGAAACGAATGGATCCGAAACACTACATAAAATCCACTGTTTTTTGGTACACTTAATAATTTCAAGATAATAATGTTTGGATGATGCACTTAATGAAAGCGATCGAGCTGATTTTTGGTACACTTGTTCTACTCGACGAGCTCTACGAAGTAAACGATTTCGATTATTGGAGCAAGACCGGAGCGGCGGAGATTTGCCGTGCGCAGCACCGCTGTCATGCCCCGCCCCGCAAACGGCACCTAATGTGTGCCTGAGTCGGCGCGACCACGTGACATTCCACACAGAAAACTAAACCACACCTTACAACCTGTCAGAAACAAACACCCAGCGGAAGATTTATCACCTTAACATAAAAATAAGTCAATGTATTGACTAACCAACTACAATCTCGATTACAACTAAGCAACAACATCCGTATTACAATACTTTAAAAAAAATCTATGCTTCAATACATCCACCAACGACTTATTTATAACTTATATAAATCAATTTCTTAGTTCACTACCTACAACCAACTCGCTCATCCACATCATCCAACGCTAGCCCAAACACTTTTCAATACGATGACTGGTAGTGAACCCACTCTACGCAACCTGCTATCTGGCAGACCAAAAAGGAAAGATAGAATATATGAGATATAGAAATGCTCAACAAAATATAGCAACAACCGAATGAATAACAACAAGAATATAAATTCCTAACATAACTGAGATACTCAAATTAACAGATATAATCACCACATCCTCCAAATACAACACAATAGTAATATCCAACAGCTAAAAGATAATCTCAACTTGTCAATAGTCTATCGAGAAATTAAGAGCAACACCGGACACATAGCCAATAATTTAAGGCATAAGCCTTTTGGCATTAAGCCAATTACCGGGCACACAACCAACAACTGAAGGCATAAAAACCTTTTGGCATATAGCCAATCACTGGGCACACTGCCAACAACTTAAGGCATAAAAGCCTTTTGGCATAAAACCAATCACCGGGCACTAAGTCAACATTCAAGTTCAATTCAATATAGAACAACATCTATGAATCAAACACTCACCTTGTATCACAACTGAATCTCGTGTCCCACACACCATGCTCCCAACCATCGTTAAATAAGCGATATGGTTTATGACATGGTGTGCCTCACATGCGAACATTCCCAACATATCAAAAACTAAACAATAATAGCATGATATACACTTACCATTACAGCAATATCTCATTAAAGATAACCATATCGAAAGCTTACTACGATTAGCAAGATATACATTCACCACCATAGCAAAATTTTATTGGGAAGAACCATATCAGACACACTCACCTTATATCGACCGAGGTACGCCAAACTTATGGTTTCGGAACCTCTCCAATTGACCAACTTGTTACCTAACCACAAACTAACCATATCAGTTTATTGAACGCTTAAACGTTACAACCAACTCCTAAAAATAATCTATAACACCAACAATAGATTAACGATGCTTAATACATACAAGTATGTCCATCTTAAAGGGTTAGAAGTGTCCCTAAACAACCGTAGCACCCAAACACCACATAACCCCTACATTTGATTTGAAATCTACGACCCACCTGTCGAATCCTGCCTATAACTTCTTATAGGTTTAAAATCAGATCGTGAAACTACCACCATTAGAAAGTACACCTCCGGTACATGAATTTTGATATAAAATTTACCCAACATAGAGTCCGAATGATAAAGTTATGCTCGTCCGAAATTACACAAACAACTGCCAAAAATTGCAGATTCTGCGCGTCTATCAACTTCAAATCAAAAACTGATTTAACCTAGTACAAACTAAATCACAACCCCTACATATTCCGAAAGGTATACGAGTCTAGTTTCAGAATCAATAACCCGTGAGCAAACCCGATACCCGAGTTAAGAGTTATGACCATTTTCCCAAAACGTGTCAGTGCAGAAAATATAAAAATCAACAGACACACAAACTTGTAAAATCCGTCAAACTTAGAATATGCATCTAAGAGCATCCACAATGTAATAATCAAAATTAAAAGATTGCTAAAATTAGCAATGTGTGCTTAAAAAAGTGCTCACATTGTAATAATCAAAGTTAGCAACATCCTAACCAATAATCAAATTTGGGCATTTGAATAATCAAAAGTAAAAATGTGGGATTTCACATTGCTAACTTTAGCAACCCTCTAAATGAATAATCAAAAGTTGACGTGGCAAGTTTTGATTATTCACTTTTGATTACTCACTTCGTCTCTTTTTAAATGTTCTGCTTCGTAACTCCAACTTATTAAGAAAATATCATCATTGCACATTTCACAGCAACTTTTACCTCCACTTTCCCTACTTACCCTCTATGAAGACATCATCATTACAATTTTACTCCATAACTTTTCAAAATGAAATCTACTTTTTAGGGGCAAAATGGAAAATAGACCAACTTTTACTAAGTTTACTAACAATTTTGTAGGGGCAACAAAGAGATACACTGTAAAGTCTATCTCCCTGCCAACACATTTGGCCTTAAAAAAGAAGAAAGCTCAGCCTGAGGGGCATCATATCCTAGGAGGGCACCTCAACTCTTTTATGAAATGCTGTCACACGGCATTGTCAAAAGCATACCAAGATCTCTTCCATCCAACAAGAGAAGCATTGCACTCATATTCATTGTCTCATACATCACATATCTTTATACTAGGGGCAATTAGGTTGTCATTGTCACGCACGGTTAAGCTAGGATCAAGCATCCATTGCCTAAATAGGGGGCTTCTATTTCTTCTTGAATGTTCAGTTTAATATGCATATGTACTCATTGCAATCTATGTCACACGAAATTGTTCAAGCTCTTGAACTAGGGTTCTTTAAGTATGGTGGTCCTGCCCCTAGCAGTCAGTATAAAAGGACTTCGGCCCGTGGTCGACTTCAAGCCTATTGCATGTTGTTTTCCTATTCATTGTTATCTTCTAAACTATTCAAATGTGGATTGCATGATTCTCCACGTACTAGGTTGGATTTCGGTCCTTGAAGTTATTAGGACCAACCACATCAAGTCTTGTGCTTATAACCGACGGAGCCAAGTCAAAAGAAGCTGGAAGATAGCCTCGTAACTAGTCCTGAGCAGACTCTACAATTGGCACCATGTCAGCAGCATTAAAGTGGCTTCACACTTCGCATAGCTCCTTGCTTCACGCTTTCATCTCCATGTCAGCAGTTTTGCCTTCATAACTCAGAAGCCTCGCACTTGCTCTTCAGTAGCACCATGCACATGCCTTGTTGTATTCGTGGCCTTATCTGGCTTCATGAAACTCTAAGCAACTCTACACTCAGGCAGCCTTGCGTTCAGCAGTACTCTACACTCAGGCAGCCTCGCGCTCAGCAGGTTCAAATCTCAACAATACAGCACCTACTTTAGCTACCTCGAGCTCACATCTTGAAAATAAGCAGCCTCACCACTTCTAAATCTTATGGCTCCCACTTAAAGCTGATAAAGGCCCAATGCGCACTCTGGAAGGCATCCCATTAGTCGAGGCAATGGAACTTTCCTTGACACTGAGTTGAAGAAGGCAATGAAAATCTCTGAAAGCAATAATGGCCAGCAGGTTTTACCCAAAGCATTTAAACGAGCCTTATGACATTTTGGGTCAACAAGTCGACGAAGTCAATATGGGATTATGATCAGATCGGCCTTGGGAGGCGTCCCAAGTGTAAGGAGTCTAGCCTTGGGGGCACTTCCGAATAAGTGGAATGTAGCTAAATCTAGCGAGTGGAATGAGGCTTAATCTAGCCTTAGGGGCAATCCCAAGCATGTGGAAACTAGCCTTGGGGGCACCCCAAACATGTGGGATCGATCCTCTGACTCCTGGCGTTCCCACGACCGATAAATCATCCTCTCAGCTACCGCATCCTTCTGCAAAATCTCCCCTTTCAAAGGCAATCGATTTGAATCCAGGCACCAACAAAGCATTCATGGTATTCTGGGCCCGCGGCCAATAGAATTTATGATGAAGTGTAATCAAATCCAGCCTTAGGAGCATTCCCAAGCATGCATGATATCAAGCACCAACATCAAAATGAATCAAAGCATTGCAAGGGCTACCAAATGCTTACATTAGGTTTAGCCTTGGAAGTATCCCAAGCATGTGGAATTCACTAGGGAACATTTGGGATCTAGCCTTGAGGACATCCCAAGCATGTGGACATCTCCGAGCATAAGGAATAATCAAACACCCATGTTAAACCCGTTTTGGAATTCTCCGAAGCTCTCTCTCCGTAGCAACAGGCTCACAATCCGTAGCAGCAGGCTCACAATTACTGGTTGCTTGACCATTGTCAACCCTGAGCTCGATCACAAAACCAAAGGAACCTTGATGCATCAAGTTCAGGCTATATGCCCAGATTACTGCACTCTGGAAGTGCTATGGTCGTCACATCCTGTATTCCCTCAGCAAGCCCTATTTCAAGCTCCATGCTCATTATCACTTAACAGCTCTAAGCTCACCGCCACCCAGCAACTCCAGTTTCATGCCTGCAGCAATCAAGACACTCAGACGACTCTACTACTCATCCCCATCAAGTCACTCAGCAGCATCACACTCATCAAAGCTAGTCAATGGCTCCCCCACCTTAGCAGCACCCCATGCTCAATAGCTCCATACTCAACTCATTCAGCAAGCTCTATCCTCATTATCCCAACATCTCTATATCCAGCAGCTTCAGAAACTCAGCAGCTGTATGCCCATGCTCACTATCACCCAGCAGCTCTAGGCTCACTATTAGCAGCTCTAAGCTCACTCAGCGGCCCTGTGCTCGCCATCATGATCACTCGGCAGCTCCAGACTCACTTCAACAGCCTCGCGCCCACTATCTCAACTGGCTCCACGCCACAATCAACGACATATCATCTATTCTCAAGCTCTACGCTTGAATGCTCAAAATCCAACATTTTGAATGCTCGAAACTCTTCGAATGCCCAACCACTGTGTATTGGATGCTCAAGTTCTACACTTTAATGCTCAAGCTCTATGCTTGGATGCCCAACCACTGCGTACTGGATGCTCAAAGTCTGTATTTTGAATGCTCAGATTCTGCCGTCCGAATACTCGAGCTCTACGCTCTGAATGCTCAAGTCCAGAACTTGAAAGAAACTATACGCTTAAATCAAACACATACGCATGAGCCTGTGCACATAAGCATCAATTGCATCACCATTATCACATCGAGTCTGCATCATCATCATATCTATTCACGTCTAACCACCATCATCATCATATACATGTTTTGCATCTTTCTCTCACTAATGAAACAGGTCAATCATGCAAATCAACCGGCTCTATGTCTCGGTTTTATTGATCGGTCCAGCGTCTCGATCATTTGGCTCTACGCTAAAATTTATGATGAGAAAGCTCCATGCACAGACCTTTAGAATGCAACGGGCTCCGTGCCTCGGTTCAAATTACTTCAAGCTCAAAGCTCCTTAAGCTCTTGCCTCGTAACTGCAATCGGCTTCGCGCCTCGGTTCCCTTATTTCATAGCTCTATGCTCTATGTTACTAGCCCCGTGCCCCCATATCTCAAAAATTGGCGTCCAACTCATCTCCGGAAGATGGCTTGGGTTCCACCCCATATCTCAAAGGCATCCGATTCATCCTCAGCAGATGGTTTGGATTCCACCCCAATTACATCAATTCCTTCAAGCTCATTCGCAAGTATAGGCTACTCTATCGAGTTCTCCTCAGTCAAAGTCAGAATGATCAAGAAAAGCAAACGACTCACCCACCATGTATTGATCTACCCCAAAATACTAAGGACGCTCTCCGCAAAAAATTTCCCGGCAGTCCCGTGCTCCTTCAACTACTCTCCACCGAAATCCTGGCTCAGCCTAGGTACATTGCACTACGACTTTTAAATGCCCGAAGGTATGTCTTCTGTTTCTAACCCTCTAAACTTTTTCTTTTTTATTGCCCTTCCGAACTACGGTTGGTCTGAATTTCCCCTGTGGAATACGTAGGCAGCCTCCCAGCTCGACCATAACTAAAACCTTTTTCAAAAAATCCTTAGAATAGTAGTTGGACCAAATTGAGTTGCTTTTTACAGCTTTGACTCTTACTTAAACATGTCTCGGGATCCCTCTAAGTTCAGTCAAAGAGGGGCATCTGTAGACACCCCAATTTGGCCTAACGATTATTTCAAGTCCCACATTGGGGACCATCCCGATGATGATATGGATACAATGATTGCTGATTGACTTCCTGTGAACCTTAGGACTTTCAGTAAGAAAATTTTTAGCCACTTAGAGGACCCAATCCAGAGCCAAATAGCCTTTCAGACAGAAATACAGCATTCTAGGAGAATCCATCTGTTGACCGTGACATTGTTCTCACGGTCTCAACATAATTTCTTCACCCGTGAAGCTTGTCGCTTAAAAATCTCCCTGAGAGATCAATCACTCGACTGCCAGGTCTATTCCTCGGCCGCAACATCAATCCTTCGGCCGCCAGATCGTCTATTTTCCAGATTCTGGAATGTTCTGTCATACGTTTGATCCGTTCACAAAATCCTAGCAGCCAAATCCTGATGCGTTTGGGCTACGTTAGGAGATTACCATGAGGAGTTCATGTTACCTTACAATTCCAATTCCAACCGTTCGTTGTGATTGGATGGAGTGAGTCGTCCCTATGCCTATATAAAGGGGCCTTCGGCTCCGAAATTACACACATAATTCACTCTCTACAGTCACGAAACTCTGCCAATATACACTCTCAAATCCCCTCTACAAAAGTCCTAACCTCCCGAAGGCAGCCATAATCCGACGATCCAAACCCCGAAGTTCAAACCTTAACCCTAGGGTTTCAAGAAGCAATCAGTCAATCACCCTCAATCTGAAGCAATCAAGCCACTGAAGGATCAAGGTGGTGAGGCCTAGGAGCCTTTGGTTTGATTTATTTTCTGCTTTTACGCTTAATCGTAGCTTTCTGATTGTCTGTTAATCGTATAGTCTGGTGTGAGGAAGAACATCGGCAGGGTCTTTGATCCATCGGTCGGTTCATCAAACCAGGAGAATCCCTCAACCGTGACATCTATTCACCGACCGCGGGATCCATCTCCCTGGGACAGCTTGTTTTATTCTACTTTTCTGATGCATGATTTCAATTACAGTCTTGGCTCACCATTAACTGTTTAAAGGCTAATTAATTAGTTTACTTGCTAGAATTACATAAAGCATTTATTAATCTTATGTCGAACAAATATGGGCCAATCTCACGGCTGGGTAAAGAGGGGTGCCTAACACCTTCCCCTTTTTGTACATTTGGCTCCCGTACCCAGAATCTCTCTGTTTTTCCTAGTTTTTATAAATTAGGTGGCGACTCTGTTTTGGTGATAACCGCTATCGTGTGACGATGTTCATAGCCATGGGAATGTCCACGATCAAGATTTATGAAGCAAGCAACCAAATGAACAACAACGATCAATCTGTATGGCGATGCCCCACTTCTGGGAGGTGTCTACAACAAGCAAACAACAGATCCACACTCGACCCTAAGTTCAACCGCCCAAAAACGCCGATCACACTACAAGAAAATCACAATTGCCAACTAAAGGTTTAGTCACCTAATATGACCTTTTTAGTCGCGAAATGGTTTTCCCGACAAAATAATTTGGTTGGCAATTTAGTCGGGGAATGAGAGTCGGCAAATGTAATTGCCGAATTTAGTCGGCCAATGGATGGTTTTAGCGACTAAAAAACTTAGTCGCAGTTTCTCTTTTAGTCAGTAAAGTTAACTTTTGCCGACTAAATATTTAGTCGGCAATAATAATTGCATTGTGGCGTCAAATGTTATTACAAAAAAATCAGGGGATGTCGCCAAAATGGAAAAATTAAATTGCCCTTTTTGATGGGGATTTGCCTTGGTAAGATTCTTTTGTTCCAAGATGGAGCCCCAAGTCTCAAACCTGAGACCATATGCTTCATTCCACACGCAGCTTGCCACTCCACCACCGCTGAACTTTGTTTTTTTTTCGGTAATAAATATACTTATACCATTCGGCTTCGTCTGTTTTACTCTTATTTTTTAAATTTACTTACCTCTGACATGACACCAAGATGTGAGGGAAATTCGTCACAATCAGAAATTTAGACAAGGGGTTTGGTGGATTTAATTAAAGTTCGTATTTAATTGCAACCTTTGTAGCTATAGGTCATTTTGGCAGCAAAGAAATTAAAAAAAAAATAGATGCTTTTGATCTTTGGAAAACGACCGTGGATCCCCGCGTAACGCATAAAATTTTATTAAATGTACGTGATGCTTTAATCTGATCTCCACAATCACACATTTATATATATGATGAAACATGATTAAGTATATGTACTTGAATTCTCCCTTCTTCGCCGCGTGAATGTGAGCGACAATCGTAGGTGTGAACAATTAGAGCGAGCGTGTCGTCAGTGAATCGCAGTCCAACCCACTTTTCAAAACCAATTTGTAGAATGACTCATTTGGAACACATTTGTCAAAAGCCGTTGTATAATAATGTGGTCATTACAGTTATAGGATAGGAGACTAAGCAAAATTTATTTACCGTCTTGGTTCCCAAAGTATCACGTGAATACCATTTTTTTCCCCAAACTAGACATTGCGCCAATTTAGTCCCCAAAGTCACAAGTGTGCGTCAAATTGGTCCCCAATCCAGACGCCGTCCATTTGCCCCATTAAAATAAGGGGCTTTTTAGAAATTTCACCAACAAATATGTATAAATATTGGGAAATTTCTATTCACACTCCCGTAATTTCTCAGTACCCACCCATACTCAACCTTCAAACCCTTTCCAGTTTCCAGCAAGCTCACCCACAATCCTCTCTCTCTCTCTCTCTCCACAACCCTCCACCGCCCCTTGGTCCCTCTTTTCTTTTGTCTCAATAATGAAGCTTAATAACTTACCCAAAAAAGAAACCAGATATTATTCAGAACCACACTTCCATCAGAACAATATTGAAAACTTGAACTGCAGAGATATATACAGATAAAAGTCCTAAAAGTCCTTGGTCCTTATAGCAAGACATGATCTTCTGCTAATGTTCATCATTCACAATTGAATAGAACTGGGAACAAATTTTCAAAGACAAAACCTTGCTAATCTACAACAAATAAGTGATTAGCAATACCAATCATGACTCAAACATTTGAGAGATCGAAATAACCTAACTGAACTCTGCCAAACCTATGATATGATAAAAAAAAAAAAAATACTCTGCCAAACCTCAACAAATTGCTGGTCCTTCCGCGTAGAGGCGGACTTACTAAGGGCGGGTCACATGCCCCCACACCCTCTCATACCATTTGTTTTCGGCTAAGGTTTTTTCTTTGTTTGATTTAGAGGTGCGAAGTATATTTCATACAATTATGAATCTTTTTTCGATGATCCAAGACCAAGAAGTGTATAACGTAGAGATTGTCACTTTGAAACCCGCAGGTCTCAAGCTCAAGAGTTGGTAGAGAGAGATGAGAGAGAGAATATTGCTTTTCAAAACGTAGAGATTGTCTAATAATTTGTCTACCCAAAAAATCAAGTTAATCGGACACTGATAAAAACATTTTATTTATGCAAAAAATTGTTAGACCGTGTATTTTTTATGAGTATAAGTATTTCGATGGAGTTGTTTCAATTTAAAGTCTAATCAACATAGATTTTTTAATGGGCAAATTATATGACGAGCCCTATCATATTAATGGTTCGGATTGGCGAGAGGAGATATACTTGTGGACAAATTGCACTTGCAGGGAATCTGGGTCTTTTTATTAAGTTAGGAAAGAAAAACAGAGTGCTTAAGATAGAACAGAACATTAAAACAAAATTTTGGAAAACGTATTTTGCCGCTTCACCGCTCAAATGAAAAAATCTAGCAGAGAATACGTATGTGTGGATATGTTTAAAAACTTTTGGAATTGTGTATAATTGTAGTTGACGGTGAAATTTTTTAAGGTTATGAATGATTATATGTGCCCCCATTATAAATAATTTCTGGATCCGTCACAGCTTCCGCGCCATGAACATTGCATGTGTTCCCTCCAAAACGCAAGCGTGTTATCCTCCTTCCTCCTGCATCCTTGAAAGTTGGAACTCCCCATAGGTTCTTTCTGAAGAGACCCTGTTCTCGGACTCATCTCTCGTTCTTTCAAGCAGCAATTAGAACCTGTGACCATAATAACTCGACATGTCCTCCTTTACTGCAAAAGACTTTATTAACACCCAGCACCTTCCTCCTTCTACTTTATCACCTTCTTTCATCACCAAGAAAAACCCATTAATTGTCAATATCAATATGCCTGAAATCAGGAAGAAAAAAAAAAAAAAATCCTATTCTCACCCCCAAAAATTACTATTGCCACTCCATTCCATTGTGGATGAGAATGACTATTCGTAAGCACAATCAAACTTGGAAATAGAAAGGATATTTTAATCTCAATTTCTCCTATTCTATTTCAACCTCGATTCAATTCCATTGTCAATTTCATTCCATCGAACCAAACATAACCTATGGTTTGTTTCGAACTTCCCATGAGAAAATTACTCCGTGTGAAAAAGGGAAGTCAGGGAAGAAACATTTTTCTTCCATTTCCCTTTCGATTTTTCTCAAAGTTAGAAGGGTAATTTTCAGAAAACCCCCTCCATCTACCACCAAAAATCAAGGACCCCCCCTCCATCTACCAATTGAAACAAGGACCCTCCTCCATCTTTTTTCAATTTGCAATGTCCCACATTTTAACAGATTTGGTTAACGGAAAACGTAAAAGGTCCATATTACCCTCATTACGGTCATAAAAGGTCCTAAAATCCTTGGGTGGGAAAACTCCCCCCTCTGGCCTTTTGCCATTTTTGCAGCTCCCACACCCCTCTTGTTAGCCGGCCATGTGCCTCCATTACTTCCTCTCCAATTCACCTCCTCTCTCTCCACTCTCCTAGTACACCCCCCTCTTCAATCCGAAAATTTCTACACACCAGCACCCCCACCCCCACTAGAAAATCAGTGGGAAAGAAAGAAAAAGGAGAGAAGCTCCAAGGTCCTCCAATGGAGTTTTAGAGAGAGAGAGAGTGTGAAAAATGGGTTTCTCACCTACACCACCTCACCATCCGAATTGAAGCTTCCAACCTTCTAGCACAACCTTGAGCATCTCGGAACTGTTCCCCACTAACCCCGAGTCATCCCCGAGGTCTCCTGTTCCGGTCGTCTTCTTCGATTGCCAAAAATTTACCGAAACCGTTCACCGTAATTTCTGATCGAATTCAAGGTAGAATAATCCCTATCCTACCATCCCCTAAGTATATTTAGTCCCTAGTATGTTGTTTAATGTTTAGAAGTAGTAAAAAATCAAACCCCCATGCATCAAGAACCAAAATACCGTAGCTATCCCCTGTTTTTTTTCGGTTTTGGTCGTGACTGGACATGAAAACAGTTGCATGTAGAGTGTTTTATTATAGTTTAGTTGCATGTAGAGTGTTTTTTCGATTTTGGACTTGTGCATCAAAATCCATCCAATCGAACCCATACTCTGTTTTCAGTTTATCTGGTTCGGACCGGAGTTGGCGTGGCCCGGACGAGCGTGTCTGGAAATGAAACAGATTGCATTAGAAGTGTTTTTAATACAGTTTAGTCCCTATGTCAATGAAGAAGACATGATCCAACAATGGAGAGATGGTGGAGATCGAACAGAGACGTCGGGGAGGAGGAAGAAGACGTGGGGGAGAGGAGAGACGTGGAGGAAGAAGACTGTGATATGTAGATATATGAGAGTAGATATATTTCTTTTATCCAAAAAAGAATAATGGGGAAGAGGGGCATTTAAGGGAGTTAAAATGTGAAATATTTTTTCCCCGTTAATTTTGTTAACAGAATTGTTAAAATGTGGGACATTGCAAATTGAAAAAAGATAGAGGAGGGTCCTTGTTTCAATTGGTAGATGGAGGGGGGGTCCTTGATTTTCGGTGGTAGATGGACGGTGGAATTAGTTGGCTTTTCTGGGCATCCAGCTGAGCTTGAGCTTGCCATATGGAGTACTTGTTAGAGAATGCTGCTTTGCGCCTCCAAAGGATAACTATTGATCCTCACATCCAGCATTTTGCCAGTGATGCTTTTCTTGCAGAAAAAGTGCTAGCTGCTAGAGAAAGTGCGAAGCAACTGGAAACAAAACTACCTTCAACAGCTAAATTTAGTATTTATTTTTAAGATTAAAAATTGTATGGATGCATCGATGGATTCTATATTCAATTTATCTGAGGACCCTGAATTGGTTGTAATATTTTGAGTGTTTTATTGGCAATTAAGTTAAGGCAATTCTTGGCTTCTTTTTTTTTTTGTTGGTCAGACGATATACATCAGCCGGGTGTTAGTATATCAGTCAACAACGGGTTCAGAAGCTATCCATAGCCCTAAACCCAAAACCTGCTCTCCGTGGGGCTCACTGGGGAGAGAAATGAGACAACTAACTCAACTAAGCTTGGTTTCTCAATTCTTGGCTTGGTTGTCAGAGGGCTTTTCGTAACACTCAGCTCCACCACATTGGGATTATCCATTACTTGTTTCTTCCTTCTTGAACTGCTGTTGTCATCCATCCAGCTTAATGTATTTGCTAATCTGTTTCTGTTTCCTTCGCTTTCGTTGCTGATTTGATTCTTGTAAGTCCTCAACGAGCAATTTTCATTCTGAAATCACTTCTGGTAACACTGGCTGTGATCATTTATCCTTGCCAGGTATTTGCACTGTAGCACTGACAAAACAATGTCAGAGAATATTTATGGGATTCTGTTTTGAATTTCATATCAATTTGCTCTCTTGTTTTGAAGGCACCATTCCTTTATTTCCTTTTGCAAGTTCAGATTTGCGATGTCTTCTATCATCAGGCTTCTCAGCCATAGATTTTGTGTCTCTCTCCTATGAGTGTTTCCTCTTTATTACCAATTCGAGCCCACGCATTGAGGGATGAGTGTAAATTCTGTCCGGATGAGCCCGAAAAAGGAGGTTTTCTGCCACCCCCATGGGCTCCATTTGGGCATTTTTTTTGGGTAATCCAAACCGTCTATCTTATAGGACATGTAAAATAATGTATCCATGCAAAAAATCAACTTGTCCGGACATTAATAGATATGTCAAAAGTTGAGTTTTTAGACGAAAAAATGAACGGCTATGGACAGTTTAACTTAAAAAATAGTTGACAGATCCAGGCTGTCCATTTTTTCGTCTAGAATTCAACTTTTGACATACCTATTAGGTTGATTGGTGATTAATTGATGATAGTTGTCCGAGAGAACCATATTTGTCACCACAAGAGATTTGAATGGCAGGGCTCTGGCCGTTCATTTCTCTTCTTGAAAATATGGTTAAACCAAGTCATTCCCGATATTCATCAAGTTAATTTTTAGCATGAGCAATTAACACGTCGACGGCTACAAAACGAATGGCTCGAAAGCATTGAACGGAAACACGGCAGGTGCCATTTAAAGTCACGTGAGGGATCATCATATGAGAGGATGTTGACTCATATTTTAACTTACCTACCTCCAAAACTTGTATTAAGGGTGGGTTTGGCCTCAACCATTTTGGGCAAGAACCTCAAGAGTTAGGGGTAGACTCAATGGACAAGAGGTCAAATTGAGGGAAAACCTACTTATAGCTTCAATTTGGTAAGTACTTACTTCTCATGGTTTATGTATAGTTTTCCACTTCTCATTAGACAGATTTAGGTAGAAGTTTTGCCAAGGGTCTAACCGTTTAAGGAAAATGGCAGGTTGCTTTGACTGTTAAAAGTTATAGGACCTTGCCCCCTTTAGGCTGTCCTAACTTATACTACTATGGTTTGAAGTCCTATGTATGTGAAGGAGTTGTTGTTTGGTAAACTACTAAACCCTAAACCCCCCACCCAACTCCAAAGGATAAAAAAAGACAGGAAACGAATGAAAGGCACCAATCTGCTGATTTTATTTATTTATTTATTTCAAGAATCTGCGTGTGCATTGCATTCACTATTGATACAGCTGTCTATGATTAATTCTCAAGGCAAACCGGGACGTCTCGTTCTTGTACGCGGTAATTATAATGTTACTGGCCGGTGATCACTAGTTATGCACTAACAGTCTTAACACTATTTTGATACTGAAGCTGCGTTAATTGAAGTGATGCTACTGGACGGGTCAATTAATCTTTGTTCCCTTCAAGTACACAAGGTGACCTATTATCTTGTTTGTTTAGGTTAGTACGTCGTCCTTGGCAAATTAACCAGTTTTTATCCCCAGTCGGTCGCCGGTAAACCAACTGAATTGAGTAACCAAGGTTAGACAATTAGTATACAGCATACACATAAAAGTCCTTGTAACGTACAGGACATGATCTTCTGCTAATGTCATCATTCACAATTGAATTGAACTGGGAACAAATTTTCAAAGACAAGACCTTGCTAATCTAGTACAACAAATGAGTGATGAGTAGCATTACCAATCATGACTCAAACATGCATTTGAGAGATCGAAGAAATAATCTAACTGAACTCTGCCAAACCTATGATCAAAAAAGAAAAGAAAAAAAACTCTGCCAAACCTCAACAAATTGACGCGCCATGAACATTGTTTGTGTTCCCTCCAAAACCCAACCGTGTCCTCCTGCATCCTTGAAAAGTTGAAACTCCCCATTTAAGTTCTCTCTGAAGACCCTCATCTCCGACTCATCTGTCATTGTTTGTAAGAGCTGGCCAGCCCTAATTTTGGTTGGACTTGCAGTTTTTTTTTCTCTCTCTCTCTCTTTTTTTTTTAATTTTATCGGAATGAGAAGAGGAAGAAAGAAAGTAAAAAAGAAGCAATAATTGGGTACCCAAAAATGCTTCTGATAGAAGAATTTCAGGTTGGTTGTAAAGTTTTTACATCAAACTCTAGCTTAATGAAAATTTGACATGCCGACCACGAGACGAGCTTGTCTAGGTTTGAATAGACTTGAACGAGTATTTGCCAAGTCGAGTCTCGATCAGTTCATGACAAACAACTCTACTAATTTTGAATAGAACTTGAACAAGTATTTGCCAAATCGAGTCTCGATCAGTTCACGAACGACTACTCATTTGCAACCCTAGTCCGGACTTGTGGTTTGGTTTGGTTTTCAGGCAGGGATAGAACTAGAGTGCGATTAAATTCACAATGCCCATACTATTCTTCTTTTTGGCTTCATTAGTTAACCAAACAGCCATAATGGCGACCAATTAAGGGGAAAGTCAGAAGAACCGCTATGCGTGCGTCACCCTCGTTTGACACCCCCCTTGTAAGAAGGAAAACTCTAGGAACACAACTACCGGATAAGCTTCGAATGCAATTATGTCCGGAGTTGTACACGTCTATCTTTTTCCTTTCCAATTACACGCACATTGATATCTTTTCCCTTCTGTTTCCTTAACTGCAACAAGTATCAAGATACCCACATCACTTGGAAGGCCCCCAAAAGGTACATTCTTTGGTGAGTTCCCACAATGGCATCATTCAAGTTGCAAAAGGATCCTCTAAAAGCTCAACATCCTTAGCATCACTATAGCCATTGGTGTAAACTATCTTGTATATTTCCAAGAAAGAGAAAAGAAAGTAAACAGACGAACGTATAAGCCTTCAGTTAGTATATACTATATACTATATCTTTTTACCTAAAGGGAAAAGAGGGTAATGCACTATCCAGTCTAAACAAAATATTGGCCCGACGGTGAATTGCTCAAAAACAGCCTTCCAAGTATTAGTCAGTCCAGCAAGGCATCATCTCTTTCAGCTTAAAGCCCGATTCCCTGCAATTTGACCTGAGAATTGTCGACAAAAATGCTGCTAGCCTGGTGGAGATGTAAAAACCAAGCCACCTAAACTCCCTGGTTAGCTGACTCCTGGCTGAATCATAGGGAAGAAGGACCAGTTCTTAGGTCCACCCTCCACTAGTACATTCTCATTGGACCACCAGTCAGAACCAATAGCACCATGCTCATCGGAGTCTCCTCCCCCATCTGGGTTTTCAAAGTTGAATTCGTTAACAGAACCAAGATATATGGACTGATGTTTCTGAAGTCGACGCCCACCCTCCCCATCGGCAGAAGCTTTCTCCACCTCATGACTATTAGGCACCTCGGTTGAATTTCCATCCTCTACAGCAGCAACTTCTGCATTCTCCACAAGCGGGGACATAGCCCTGGCCATGGATTGCTCCTTTGCCAAGCATCTGAGAACATCTTCAGCTGTAATCTCAAAAGATACTCTATGATCAAATGTCACTTCACCATTTCGCCGTCCATTTAATGAATTCGCGCGTGGTGGGAGGTATGAACTTTGTTGGCCCAGAGGAAAACTGTCCTGAGATCTGGGTCCCACAGCATCAGGGGTCAGTGAACCAGATCCTTGCCGCGGTCCCCACTCAAGTGCAGACAGCTTGTCAAGGTTCCAGAGCTTGGGAGGATCTCCAATTCGAAAAGGAGATGAGGTTCCTGAAGCTGAGATACCTGAACCGGGTGAGATCAAGTGGCTGACAGGATTTTCAGTATACTGGTGGTGATAAGGCTGAAACTCGCATTGGGAAAAAGGGAATCTTTGACCGGCTTTGCCATTTTGGTGATTGGGGTCAAAAAGCCTAGCAAATGGAACGTCGGGTGAGGAAGGTGTGGTAAACTGGACAGACTCGGGAGGAGGAGTGAAAGGAGCCGTGGATGGTTCAGTGGTGAAGGTGGAGAAGACGGGGGGTGAGACTAACTGGGTTTCATGTGCATAAGGTCCAATAGAGAACATGGAGGCGGGCCCGGGTGAGCACATGCAATTAGACATAGAGGTAAAGGATACTGATCCAGCGGGTGAATGAAAACCAGAAGGGGGTTCAGACTGAAGGAAAGAAGCAGGCGAGGAGGGAGGGGCAATGAAGGGAAGTACCCTGGAAGGTGCTTGGGATGGATTTTCAGCGCCGGAAACCTCTGTTCCTTGGGCTGTTGTTTCAGGAACAAGAACTGCATGCCCAATTCGCTTTGTTTGTTTGTGAGATCCAAAACACCAGGGTATGCTCAAGCAGCTTCCCCACCTTCTTTTCTGCATGGACCACTGATTATTAGAACCATGCTAGATTTCTTTTGTATATGTTAAGAAGGTAAAGACAAATGTTGCAATTCAAAGTAACCCTAGCCATCAGGTTATGTAAAGCAAGCTTCCCCAGATTCTCCATCAGTTTTTAAATTCATCACATATGGTATGAGATCACAAAGCAAACAGGACCTCGTAACAATGAAGTCACATGGATGCAGCAATAAAGCCGTGATTTAGACGTGCTGTATAAATTTCCCTATTCATAACTCAAATTTGGTGGGCACCAAGCCTACACTTTTGGAACAAACCGAACAAGTATCTTATCTTCCTTCATTGGACAGAATCCTTTATGTAAATAACTACCTACATCGTAATCAGATGTACAGAGTGCACCCAACTGAAATGGAGTTAATACCTAAATCATAAGAAAAGTTGATTACGACCAGGTACTTGGAATTCACACTCTTCACTCTTATGTTTTAAAGTAATTCCTTGAAGAAATTGACTGGTTAAGTTAACATGTTGGTTCACAAATCGACAAGCACAAATTCCATGTGATAGGGTTTTTGTCCCCTTAGGTTTCTTCTGTTTCTTGTGTATATCCCTTGCCTGTAGTGAGAATTTCAACATGGTTAATGTGTTTGAGACTTCTGACCAATATAACAAAAAAGACAGAACTAAAGGTGAAAAAAGAAACTCGCATGATCGCCCAAACCAAAACTCTAGTGAAGCCCCAAACATTAAGCTCAAAATTCAAATAACACAGGTCAGGTCAAATGTTATGGGCAGGGCAATAGTATAAACCCAAAATCATTAAGCCCAAAACAACTTTTTTGTCCAGAAAATATAAAAATGCTTCATTCTTTTCTTCTTTTTTGGTAGATAGAAGCATCCATCCCTAAACAGGAGTAAACTTCATGAGAACACCCTACCAAATCAAATGTCATATTTCTGTGACTTCAACTAATACCTCGGGGGCAGTCTGCAGAGAACATATGTCGTCATCTAAGACAAATAGTCTGCTTGGTTATTTAGATACTGGAATTGAAAGAGCTATATATAGTGGCTATAATGAAAGAAAACCATATAGCATTGCCATAAACAACATGCAGTGCTGGACGAATAAAACGTTGCTTTACTGTAGGAACATAAAGCATATTGAGAAAAGAATCACTTTTTGAAGCAAATATGTGACAACCCATCAGATATCAAAAAAGTGCAAGAAATTGGTCCACTTTTAAAGTAGAAGTGAAAAATTTGCCTGTTATATGTGACAAAGAAAGAAGGATCACGGTTCAGCATATCCCACTGGCCACTAAAATGGTAGCAAGCACCTTATCCAGATTCCAGAACACAATAGGTTTTTGTCTACAGTGAGCCCTGTGTACAATATGTCTGTTGCTGCAGGTTACCTATAAATCTACTAACTTGGATATGTTTTCACCAAGTTTTCAATTTATTTTTGAAAAGCCATTCTCTTCCAGATGAAATGTCCATGTCACTCAATTTATTTACAATCTGTCCGTTGCTGCAGGTTACCCATGATCTGCTAGCTCCAAATTGTAACTCTTCCCTCTATTCAAAGATTCTATCAGGTAAGATATAAGTAGGATAAACCTAGCTTGAGCATCAGAGAAAATGGCCATAATTTTCCACACCTACCCAGCAAAACAGGAAGGAAATAAAATCAACCGACTAGCTATAACCTACCAGTTTACAGCATTGAGTGGGAAAAAACTAAGTTCGGGAAAGCTAAGATCAACTCAAAAACACTGATGCCAATTTCCAGTTCCTCTAATAGTGCTAACTCCATTTCTAGAAGGGATTCTAGAAACAAACATTCAATGCACCGTGCCTTCCCCTACACCAAAGCATATGTACAAGCATTTTTCTCACTCGAAGTCAAGTCATATTATAGACAATATTCAAGATGCAAAGGCACCTGAATTTCAAAATTTAGTAACAGTAAAAAGGAACTAACACTAACATAGTAGCAGAGGAGTCAAAGCTAAAAAGGGAAACTCTCAAACTAGACACATTCCACCCCAACATTAGATTGTTTGGAAGCCAGCAAATAGCTCGATCCTAACGGGAAGTCACTACAAATTCACCACCCAACCTTCTATCTTCCATGCAACAACACAACGTCAACCACATATATACAAACAGATTAATCACGTAAACCTCAACCTTTGAAACTAAAGAACTGCAATTTCAGACCCAACACAAGCCAAAACCTTACACTCGCTCAGAATCCGAGGTCAACTTTTCTTTTTCTAATAACCAAGTGTCCGGACCAGCTCTCGTTCAATCCTGGGGCCCTTGAAGTTAACCACCGACCGGCCAAACCTCCAGTGCCCCAAGGTTTAAGCCAAGGTCAACTTTCAAAGACCGAAAACAATATCACCGCGAACAAAAACAACTAGCAACAATCAAAACGCTATCATATTTTCGGAAAACTGCCTGAAACAAAGTCAAATCAATCAACTAACAACGATCACATGCGATCAACAGATCCAGAACCTACAGAATCGGTTCCTTACGAACCTCGGAACAGAGATTCAAAATTCAATTCCACATAATCACTAGTACAATCAAATTTTAGCAAAACCAAAATGAATCAGTCGAATCAAATAGCACACCTGAACTGAAGCTTGGGGCACACGATTCTCAGCCGACGCGATCGCAGTCGCGGCCGCGCTTATAGTGTCCAGCGTGTTGCTGTTCGCGCCTCTCATCTCTCTGTTTTTTTTTTTTGGCCTCTTCTTCAACGATCAACTATTTAACCTAATTTCACCAATCAAACTGTCAAACTTTCTCATGTGAATCTGAGCGTGAAAGAGAGAGAGGAAGTGTAAGAATACACGAAATGCATATACCACCTATATATAGTACATATATGCGAACAGTACGACAAATATACACGAAGAAGATAGTATATATCGAAATCGAATCGATTAATCTAATCTCCAGTTTTCTCTCTCTAAACCAAGCTGTAACTATCACTTTTGGAGGTCAAACACGGCAAGGGAAGGGACTTGTTTAACCCGAGAACTTGTTTAAGTAGTAGTAGGAGTTTACTCTTTTGTGATTGAGGGAGCTGAGGTGAAATTACCTGAATGACCTTGGGATGAAATTGAATGCACCTCAGGGGAGGACAGTTAATAGACTCACCTGAAATACTTGCACATTGAATGATATACCTTCTGCACTGTGTGGATGGTCACACCAAATGTGCCTTGTATTTAATTGCAAGTGGGGGATAGGTGTAGATGTGTGTGTTGTAAAGTAAATCCATGTACCTTACCTATCTAGGTGTATATGCGTGCACCTCGACTATTTTCGGGGTTCTGAAGTTATTGTTTGAGCAAACCATCCGGTAGTTTCAATGTTTTGAATGTTTGACGTACGTGAATTTCGAGCGTGCAACCTCATACAACACTAAGGGCCTGTTTGATAACAGATTTCGTTTTGGAGGGATTCGTAATGAGGTGGGATTAGGATTGGGATTGGTAATGAGGTGAGATTATTAATGAGGAGATTAATCTTTTATTCATGTTTGTTTTGGACATGATTAGATTGTAGGATTGTGAATAACATGTTTATTTTGGATAGGATAAGATAGGATTGTGAATAAAATTGGCTTTCCAACCATAATCCCATGGGATAGGATTGTTAATACCACCCCCCTCATGGGATGGGTAATCCTATGGATTTGTGGGATTCGTAATCCCCTGGGTTTGCCAATCCTTAGGTTGTTGTCAACACCAAACAGGAATTTAAAAGCTTCCATAGGACTCACAATCCTATCCTAAGCTCAAATCTTGCAATCAAACAGGGCCTAATTATTAGCTTTGTCATACTCATTTGGCCGAATTCCTTATGGTCTATCTTTTATCATGTTATATTCTGTGAATCGGCATCGTTCAAAATAAAATAATTTGTTTTTTTTTTGTAAGAAAATAGGAGTACGTAAGGTGTATAGTTAACACCATTTTCATAATCGAATATGTATTTTAAATGACTAGAGACATGATCAGAAAATTAAACAATTAATGTCGCACACTGCACGTACGTCATTGCGTAAGTCATTGATGAGTCGATGACATAGTTGATCATAAATTAAAATGTATACACATGCATCGCTGTTTGCAAATTTTTATTTTTATTTATTATTTAAGCTTCGTGGACACGAGTTCAATAGCATAATGTAAATCGAAGACTGATATATTTATGTCACATGTCGCCCTCATAGCTCTTCTCACAAGGATTCCTCATGTGTTATTATATCATATACATCGTTATCCTTGGTTGGTTTTACAACTTAAAAATTGCAATGCGAATTCTGCAATATTCTAATTTTTTTTTACCAAAGGCAATTGCAGTCGATGCCTTATTCTGGTATATACTACTAGTATAAAATTAAGGTGTCATGGTGAAGGAGGAGAGCTTAGTAACTAATTACTTCTTTCTAGGGTAGTTTCGTCCTAATATATGTAATCCACACTGAAGCACAGTACAATTTGTGTAATAATCACACTTTTAAGGGAAGCTTTTAATTAAGTATATTTTTTTTTTAGTATCGAGATAAAAAGCCCTTTTGTTTTTATCAGTTGTGTGCACGTGCGGCCATAACCACTTTTTCCTCGATTGGCTTGAGTCCGCGCAACGGTTTGGCCCCACCCCCCAGAATTTTTCTCCCCCTGTTTACCGGCGCACTTGAACGAACTTGCACGGCTCTCTCTCTCTCTCTCTCTCTCTCTACGAACTTGCACGGTTGTCTCCTCTCTCTCTCCCTCCTCACCTTTCCAATTTAGATTTTAAAAGTAAACTTTTTGGAAATGATGCATAAAGATTAAAGATCATGATTCCTTTTTCTTTTTTTTTTTTTTAAATTTTCCTTTTTGAAATGAGATCATGATTCCTTTTTCTTCGTTGTCAAAAGTATTGGATGATGTCTGAATCTGATCCGGCAATTGTCGCGATC
Organism: Rhododendron griersonianum; assembly: GCA_018127125.1. Taxonomy (NCBI): domain Eukaryota; kingdom Viridiplantae; phylum Streptophyta; class Magnoliopsida; order Ericales; family Ericaceae; genus Rhododendron; species Rhododendron griersonianum. The sequence goes on along the minus strand of CM030794.1, from coordinate 13,168,592 downwards.
CAAAATCAGGATTAAAATATGTGACCGGCCAGTAAATCTCCCTTAATTCAACCCTTATTAATATGTGATTAGAAAAAATTATAGATTGTAATGCGAAAGTGACGAGAAAATATTAGCCAATGCTTAGTCATAAAATTGAACCAAAAATAATACAAAAGAATTTACTATTGCATCACTCGTGAGGTATGTAAAACCCCTAAATATTAGTACGAGAGTAGCGTGCTCTTATCGTAATACCCAAGATTTGGGGGAGGTGAGTGCTTATTAGTCCCAAATTAGTTAGGAGGGACTTAGATCCTCACTTGGTATATTAGCACACACCAAACACTATATAGTGCTAACCACTAATACATTTTTCGGTATATCTTTTTATGGCCAAGTGCTTATGCCGAAAGAAGATTCATGGTTAGTCGGGTCAATTCGTTACATCCATCACACACGGGAAATGAAATGTCACACATCCATGATATAATACCGAAGCCACAACACCAACTTCCTCTTAATTTTTAGTCGACCATCATAGAGACTCCAGATTTTGTATCTTCAAGAATGTTTCGACTATCAAGTCTTTAACAGTGAAGAAAAATAAGAATTTTTCACAAGGGAAGAATGAGGAAGAAAAAGAAGTTACGTACGTACGTCGCAATCTTTTGATCCCTAAATACATGCGCTCACGTCATCAGTAGCCCCAACTAACACGCGCTCTCCTCCACGTACGAAATCTACAAAGCAGTTAGTAATTTAGGACTTAGAGTGATTTACGGAAATTCCTCTCTCTTAAGTCAAGTTAATGGAGTCGTCCCTCCACCTCCAAGGAGTAGAGCTCAGGTCTTTCTCTCACATTGCATAATTTAGGCCTGTCAATTGACCGGATTCGATCCGAATCCGATAAGATTCGGATCCGATAGTGGTAATCCGAATTCGAAAAAATCGGATCTGATCCGAAAATTCTGAATCCGATTCCAGAATTTTTTTAAAAAGGAAAGAAAAAATATTTTTTTTCTCCAAAAAATGGGAGGAGAGGGGGACATTGGTCAACACCCTCCGGCTAATAAACCTAGAAGATAGCCGTAACCTTATCCAAATCCAACTCAATCACAACCAAGCTTGGACCGATTGAAGGGTACTGATAATGTACCTATCGGTCTGCAAGTCCACTTTGGGGTTCTTCAGTTTCTCTCTATTAGGGTTAGGGTTTGGAAGGGTAATTTGGTTTTTTAGATCGATCTGTGGAGATAGAGAAGTGGGATTCAAACGCGAGAGAGAGCTGGTGTGGCGTTGGTTGTACTCGCCTCACGCTCCTGTACGACGAGATTGAGGTGATGAACGAGCTGGAGCAAGCGACGAGGAAGTTCACGGCGAACCACCACGAGGAGAGCCGGAAGGCGTTCGAGCAGAAGCTGGGTTGGCAGAGGCAAGACGTGAGGGGTTTGAACTTTGAAGGACGTTTCGATCTAGAGTCTAGACGTTTCGCTCGGAGAAAAGTGAAAGGAAATAAGGAATAGGTTTTTTTTTAAAAAACAATTTGGATAGGATTGTTATCGGATTTAATCCGACACAATCTGGATCCGATCTGATCCGTATTTATCAGATTCGGATTATCGAATTGTCGTTATCGGATCCGGTCCATTGACAGGCCTAGTGTATATGGGGTGTGGCTCCTCCTCTGGCTTGGGTCCATCGCCGCCTGGCTTTGGCCAATAGCCAAGAATTATGATCAATAGTTATAGTAATGCAATGATAAAGTACACTTGTGTATCCCCCTTTCTCTTCTTACAATGTCCCCCTATTATGTCTTTGTGTGAGAATGATTATGCCCATTTGTGTGAGTTGTCATGCCATTTGGGGGGACACCGTCACAAATGAATAGTAACCTTATCTGAGGGACACCGTAGTGTTATGCCCATTTATGTGAGTTGTTATGCCATTTTTGAAAAATGGCATAACGTCGGGTATCCCCCAGACAAGGGGGGGATACCGTAGCATCTTCCAGTAGTTGCTAGACAAGTGACAAAATGGCACGGCCATAGTTAGAGAAAAGGATGATGCTATGGTGTCCCCCCGGTCATTTTGGGGACATCGTAATTTTTGGCATAACTTCACCATTATGAGTATAACTAAAACCCATTACAAGCTTAACAGAACCCAAACAATATATAACCAAGGAATATCCAAAAAACCAATCAAGGCATAACCAAACCCAACCAAGGCATAACAAATAAGTTATGCCTTGTTACGCTTCTATTATGTTTGTAATGAGTTTTGGTTATACTCATAATGGTCTTATTATGCCAAAAGTTACGGTGTCCCTAAAATGACCGGGGACACCGAAGTCATTCCATAGAGAAAACTATAATTCCGTGGCTAGCTCCAACAATTTTAACTTAAACAATTGAGAGAATGACTTCGGTGTCTCCCCTCCAAAAGGAGACACCGTAACTTTTGACATAACCGAACCATTACAAGTATAACCAAAACTAATTATATGTATAACCAAGTCATACCAAATAATATATTTGGTATGTTTTGATTATACATATAATTGGTTTTGGTTATACTTGTAATAGTTCTATTATTCCAGAAGTTACGGTGCCTTTAAGAGGAAGGAAGACACCGAAGTCGTTCCCTAAACACTTTACTAAGTTGGTCTTGCCCTTTTTGATTTGCATATCAGGATTGACGTTTGGAGCTTAATTAAATCAATCCCTTTTCACATAGGGAAAGAGTCAGAAAAAGACCAAGTCATAACAAATATTACTTTATAGATTACCATTCATCTCTCTCTCTCTCTCTCTCGTGTGTGTGAGGAGTTCTTGTCGACTAACCTTAAAAAAAGTTCACAGAAAAAGAAAAAGAAAAAAAAATGCTAACCTTTAAAAAGAAAAAGAAAAACCTTTTTGTTGCGACAACGACAAGTTTCAAATTTGTGGATAACTTTCACTAGGATTAGCTTTTACGCAAATGAAGGTTTTTTCACATTGAACCTCACTTCCATGTCTTAAAAAGGCTTATCATTGCAATTTTAGCATGTCGGCCAATCAGACATCTTATAGGAAAACTTTAAAAAATCATTAAAATGAATAATTTAACGAGAGTTGTGAAATCTTTCCTAAACTTTTTTTTTATATTTTAATTTAAGTACTGCACACCTCTTTTACTTGTCTGATTTCCCTTTTTGAGTTGCATATGAGAAGTTTTGTTTCATATAAAACTAAAAAATCACTAAATATAAAAATCAGACATTGTTTTGTAAAAAAAAAATAATGGATTTAAGCAAAACTTCCTCTTATTCTTGTAGCCTATGTACAAACGGTGAATATTCCCTTCACATGCAAAATCACAACCACCTGAACCATATTAGCTTCAAATTGGAGGCATTTTTTTATTTAAAAAATTCATTATTAAAACAGTAACAATTCTTCTACAACCACTCATACTTACACAAATATTTTACACACATTAATTCAGAGTCATGTGGGGTATGGTGGTGTAGTGTGTGTGGATTCTCGTCTAAATGTGAGCATGTGTGAATGTGTGTGGTTGTAGAATTTTTTTAAACACTCATTACAGATTCACTCAATCACTCACAATCCACTCACATGGGTGCATATAATGGGTTCGAGAGCTGCTACTCACACAGCAACAGTGCACAGATTTTGTGCACGGATTACAGCGTGCGGCCCACTATGGGTCCTATCCAAATGATCCGATCCGTTCATTGAATGTAAAACATTTTTTCAAGGGTCCTCGCCAAAAATCAGCTCAATCCGATATTTATAAGTGTTTGATTCAATCATTTAATTTTTTATTCAGATTTCAGGATAAGAAAAAGTTAGATGATTGAATCGAGCATCTATAGGTATCGGATTGAGGTAATTTTTAGCGGTGACCCTTGAAAAAATGTTTTAAATTTAATCAACGGCTCGGATCATTTTTGTAGGACCCTTAGTACGCCCCACATTGCGATCAGTGCACGATCTGTGCACTACTGTATTTTTCTGTGTTGGTAGCTTTTGTGAATGGGTTCCATCCCATCCCATTCGATCTGAGGCCCCGTTCCACTTTTCCTTCTTTTTCTAAAAGTTCTTTTTCTTCAATTTTCAAACTCAAATATAATGAAAATGATAAATAATTTTTTAATTTTAATATTTTTTTTACGTAAACACATGATTTTTGAGCTTGAAATTACCTTCTTTTTCCAAAAGTTACTTTTTTTAGAAACCGGAACGGCCTCTGAGTAGGCGGACTGACAGAGAATACACATATAGTACGTAATAAGTAAAGTAGTCAGTCATCTCACCAATAGAACGACTTGGACACTAGACTTCGGTCTCGCCCTAAATGAAACGATTCTCTTAGTTATGCTGCATATATGCGCTCCGAGTCCCTAGTCCTTGTAGTATATCCCTTAAAACACTCGTTTTAATTTACAAAAAAAAAAAAAAAAATTGAAAAGTGAAATCCATTTTGGGGAGTTTTATTCTTTTGACTGGGTTAATTCGTTGTAGAGAAATGCTTTTTTTTCTTCTCAAAAACGCAAGCATGCCTATGAGGGGTCCGCTGGTGTTGCAATTACAAGTAAGAAATTTGTCATTTTCTTTCCTCACGGAGCTCCAAGGTCCAAGGTATGACTGGAAAAGTAAAACTAGGTCAAATTACTGGGTCAATTTTTGATGAGAATCAAAAGAAAAAACGAATTAGGTGCTCAAGAAACTTTTGACGATCGATACTAATTAATTACTAGTATAAAGTAGTAGTTGTCTATGATAAAGATCGATAGGCACTTCACTTGTAACACTTGCACTTCAATTTAACTCCCTCTTAACAGTACTTGTACTACAACTGTGCATGAAAAAACTTTATACTCCACTACAGTAGGAATTATAGGACATTCTGATGATTGCGTTATGTCAAAAACGTTTCATTTGCTATATCAAAAATCCCCAACGTTTGCAAGCAGCTTCAACTTCTTCGTTGAGCTTCTCCTTATACTCTTCTATTTCAGTAGTCGGGTTCGCACCCAACCACTCATCCGATCGATCGATCTCCATCTTGTCTCAAACGGCCCTTTGTCGTTGGTGATTGTGGTCTTCTCGGATTTACCAGTGCCCTTGTCCTCAGCCTTGACGTTCAGTGTACCATTTGCGTCCACTTCAAATGTGGCTTCAATTTTAGGGGTACCCCCCTGTTCAACCAAAGAATCAATTACGATCAAGTTTCCAACCATAGCTAGCTAGCTAAACCAGTTTAAACTAAAATCTTTAACAAAAATGCACAAGCTAACCTTGGAGCTGGAGGGATTCCAATCAGATCAAATTTACCAAGGTTTCTGTTACCCTTCGTGAGACTCCTTTCACCTTCAAAAACCTGAAATCCAAAGAGGAAATCAACAATTACTCATGAATTCAAGTTATCCAACCTCATTCTTTTTCAGCATTAGGAAGTAGGGAGGGACGTTGGAAGGAGGATCCGAAGGAGTCCAGCGAAAACCACCCCACCACAATTGGCGCCGTTGCCGGGGAATATTCCGGCTGGTTTTCTGAGACTCTCGGTGGGATCAGGGTTGGGTTTTGCGGGACACACGGCTAATTTTTTCACTCACAAACCCATCAACAATTTAGGTAGTGTTAATTTCCGATAGTGAAAAATGACGGTGGTTTGTTGATCCTTGTAAGTGGTCAAAACTTCAAGAAATCACTACCATTCCCTTCAAGAAATCACAAGTTTCGTATATTCTCATTGCGTTTGATTATAAACATACTTCTAAGAAATTAGCGAAATTTTTGGATCTGTCACTGAATCTGAAAGAAAAGGATGTCTCAAGAAAGCGAGCAAGAGGTGAACGAACCATCCATTTTCTTGTGGGTCTCTCAGATGCCGACAGGTGCTAGCTAGCTCTAAGGTAGCACCAAAGGAGTGTTTTGGACTCATGTTTGAAGCAGCCAAATCCAGTAGCTACCCTAACCCCCCCCCCCCCCCATTGAAGTAATCAACTGAACAGCCCTTTGCTAGATACTAGTGCTGTAGTAGATAGGAATGTTTTCATCGATTTCTGGAGGAGAGAGAAATGAAGATGTTTCAAATTCAGATGCAGAACAATTGTGTGTGATGCAGCCAAGACAGCATGGCCCCTTGTGTTCCCCAAAGTCTTAATCCCCTGAGCATTGACCAATCCAATTATATATACAGATGAATGCATAGTACAACATACATGCATATGTGGCATTCTTTCATTGGCCGGTGAGTAAATGATTTGCAATTCTTTTGTTTAAACTCATTCACCGCTGAAACACCGTCACGTAAGCATGTTGTATAAATAGTTGTGTTAGTAGACTTCTCATTTTTACTCTTTGTTTGGTCTTTACTCTGTAGCAAACGAATTACCAAGCTGCCCGCGAGCAACTCGAGAGACTTGGTTTGGCTTGGGTCATTCAGCAATCGAGTCGAGTTCAAGCTCGAATTGTAGGCATAGTTGGAATTAAGAAATAGAAAGTCTAAACACACAGACAATTTGTACACAGATTGTGCACAGATTTCAATGTGGAGTCCGTCAAGAATCCCATACAAATGATCCAAGTCGTTCATTAAATGTAAAATATTTTTTTAAGGGTTCTCGCAAAAAATCAGCTCAATCCGATACCTATAAATGCTCGATTAAATTGTCTAACTTTTCATTCAGATTTTAGAATAATGAAAAGTTAGACGATTAGATCGAGTATCTATAGGTATCGAATTGAGCTAATTTTTTGCGGAGATCCTCAAAAAATTGTTTTACATTTAATGAACGGCTTGGATTATTTGTGTGGAACCCGTGGTGGGCCCCATAATAAAATCTGTGCACAGACTGTCTGTGTGTGTAGCAGGGCTCATTAAGAAATCAGGAACACCCCTTTGATGAAATGTCACATCCACTCCCTTCACATATGAAAACCATCATATGGTCGCCCCCTCACATTTGAAAGTTATATGAATAAGACCCCAAATGATGATCATAGGGAAAAAAATTTACCTTACATTCCTAAATGCACATATAACTAATGGAGTCTCACTGATAATTAAGCTTTAACTCAGGGTTTCATGTATGATTATTTTGAAGATAATCCCATCAAGTCAAGAAAAAAAGAAAAGGTGTGCACCGTCGTTGTATGATTAATCTTACACTTCATATGGTTCAAGCACTTTTTTTTGCGCTACAAAATAGTACTCCTAAGGTGTGTACCAAGGTAGTGCCATTGATCATAGGGAGTAATTTTTTTTTGTGTGTTTTTTTATGGATGTTATGCCTTTTATTAATTGGATATTCATACCTTAATAGGATTGGATGTTTGATAATATCTGTAATTTATATACCTTTTCTAAGTAGTTGTTGAAGTTGACATGCACATTCGTTAATTATCGTTGAAATGTTTGCAAAACAATCGTCAATGGCACTACCTTGGTTAATTATCATTGAGAAGACTCAATTCATAAGAGCAATTAATTTTGGAATACCAAGTTGCAGTTTCACTCATACAACTTCTTAATATGAGAGAGTTTCTGTGATAATTTTTTATTCGAGAGGGCATTTTAGGAGGAGTACCAAACTTTTACCCTAAAACTATTATTAGAATTAATGGTATCTCGGCCAAACTTTTCTTCGCGTGATAGTTTTTTAGTAGCTCCCAATTAAATTGTGAATCTCACTATCATAGTAACTAATTGCATAAATATACTAGTTGATATACAAAATTGAACTATCAAAAAGCAAACATCTTGTATCCGGTAGGTAAGAAAAATCAATCTACGGAGTATTTCCCAGGAATCGAATGAAAATGCTCTTCAAAAATGGGAATAAAAAGTTAGCATTCCTAACAAAAGAAAACATGGATTCTACCAAGCAGCCCTGCAAAGTGGGTCCAGAGCGGTCGATCCGGTCGTTCATCTCGGCAATTGACTATTCCTATCTTTGTCGAGCAATCGACGACTCAGATTTGTATACGCTCAAATTCAATTCAATTCGATTGGTCCGTACCAAATTGAACAACCGAATCGTCCCGCTTAACACCACTTTGCAGGAATGCTGTTCGGTAGCATCCCATCTCCTTCTTCGGAATGATGACTATTATGAGTATAACGACTATTATGAGTTCAAAATGATGGGGGCAATGACTGTATGAGATGTGATAGTTAATGATACGGATAACGGTGCATTTGATGATTGACCCCTTAGTTTGTACTTTTACAGTTGGTTCATAACTAGCACAGTAAAATTGTACTAGTACTGTAGTTTAATGTTGGACAGAGTAAAGCCAGCCAAAATCCCCGGTTTGAGCTCATGTTTTCATGCTTCAAAATTGATTTTTACCTAAATAAACAGTCCAAATATTTCCCGAAGCTCGATCGCTAATTCTCAAATCAAGTTATTACGCGTCTCGTTCAACTAATTTCGTATAAAGAATTCGAAATACCCAAAAGTGACTTTGATTAATCCGTGTTGGGATTTGACTTATTTTTGCAATATATGAATCGTAAAACCATCTTCCAGTTCCAGATAAGAAAAATAAATAAATAAATAAAAAAAACCTATTTTGAAGTTTGTTAAATTTTCACATGAAACTTAAATAAATTACCGTTCAGCTCATTCGGTCCATTTTTAATGTTGCCCTAAAGTGACTCTCTGGATTGTGGGTGGGGAAACAAGTTGGCTTTACTGGTTTTTTTTATGTGAGAAAAAATCAGATCCGTCCTCTGTGTTGTTGGCTCCCATGTATCCCGGCAACAATGTTGCTCCTTTCCCCGGTCACTCCCCCCTAGTCCATTTTCCCAAGTTCTAGAGAGACAAACAGAGAGAGAGAGAGAGAGAGAGAGAGTTTCTTCTTTTTGTCAGAGAGAGAGATACGTTGGACTATCTCAGAAACAGCCTCGACGGTCTGAAAAGTAAAAACCTTCCACATTTTTCAGAAAAGGTAAGCCCATTTTCCAAATTTTTGTTGAACATGCCTTTTACCCGTTTCATTTTCAATCTTACCAGTTCTGTCTGACTTTTTGATCATCAAGTGGGTCTCTGTCACGTTTTTTGTTTGATCATGAGAAATGGGTCAAATCCATATCTAAATGGATTTATCACTTCCTCAATTGACATTTCACACTCTTTTTAGACTACCCACAAATTTTGTATCTTTTTTGATAAGCAAAAGAGTTTGTATCTTTATTCAACTTTTCAACTCCATTGGCAGGATCTTGAACCGTGGGTTTTTTTTAATTGATTTGGGTTGCTTTCAGTCAATGATTTTCTTGGACGTCATTCGATTTGAGAATCTGGGTTTGCTTGATTTGAAAGGATAAGATAGAAACAGAAGCATATCTTCATGACGCTGGATCAAGTTAGTCTTCAGATCTGAATTAATTTAAGCCTTATAGCTTGTTATAATTAATTTGTGAAGTCTTTCTCTAGATTTTTGTTTAGCTCCTTTTTTTTTTTTTTTTTGAAGTGCTTATTCAAGATCTATACAGCCTTGAGTTCAACCTCCACTGGCTGCAGATAATATAATATTTGTATTTGATTGCAGAATTTGAATTTTTGCTTTTGCATGCATTGGTGTGGTGTGTTTGGATTTGTTTACAAGGATCATAGAAGCACGGTCCTATGAATCTCCAGTTTTCTATGCCCATTTTTGTAGGAGGAAAAATGATTCTTGAACCTCTTTCATGCTCATGTTGCCTCCGGTGGCTGCCAGAGGAAAAACTGCAAAATCTGATCCAGTTTATGGTAATCGACCAGTTAATGCATTGGCTAACCGTACTGTGAAACATGCCAAAAGTGAACCACGAAAAGACATTCAACGAAAGACAAAAAAAAAGTCCACTTTTTGTTTTACGTCACGCAATGGATAGAGTAACTCCCGATATAGCAGTAAAAGCAAGACGTGTCAGTGAATTGACTCATCAAGGTCTCATTGAAATAGGATACTTGGTTTTTTTTGTTAGTGCTTAGCATTCTGCATTTGGAATTCAGGAAACAGGGTCAGATTCTTCTTTTTCATTCCATTTCACGTGCATCTAATAATAGCAAATCCATTAATCTTGTTCATCAAGTTAGAAGCTTGAATGTGGTATTAAGTGATAGCTATAACATGCAAAAGAAAATGGAATTGCGCTACACACAATTTTTTATCTTACTGCTTGTAGCATGTAAAGCTTTCCAATTGTTGTCTTAACTAGAAAGTTGATGTTGGTTTCTTGACTTTCAGAATTATTGTGATTGAAGCATTCAATCTCGGATAGTTAGATTTTGTAGCCCAATTTTGGGTACTTGGTGACTGATTATACTCTTCACCTGTTTCAGTGAGGCTATTCACGTGTTGTATGCATGGGATAGAGGATCCAATACCAGTGACCATGGCATGACTCCAGATTTGAATCGCCACATGGAATATGACTTTATGGAATCTGTCATCTTCAGCGAGAATCTGTTATCTTCAGGAGAAGCTGTATGTTGTATTAAGTGACAACAGTAGCATTTAAAGACCTCAATTTCTTTCCTAGAAGTGAGCATGTAAAGCTTTTCCTTCTTTCTTCTTCCTCTGAATGTTAGATTAATCTATTACCCATACCTAAAAGAATTTCTTTACTAAAAGGTTGATGTTGTTTTTTAAACTTCAACAGAAAATTGTGAAGGAGGGGCAGTCAGTTTCCGATATGAATTCTATTTGTCCTATTCTTGGTACTTGAGTGACTGATTACAAATACAATCTTTTGGTTTCAGAGCGGTTATTCATGCGTTTAATGCTTCGGATATCATGCCTTAAACCAGTGACATTTTAATAAATATGGATCTCCAGGAAGAAAGCTCCAGATTTGGATCATTACGTGGCATGATTCTAAGGAATCTATCATCTTCATCTTCAGCATTCTTTTCAGCAAATCAGTCTCCCTTCTTCTCTCCAAGAACCTCAATTTGTCAGATACCGACACAGTCCGACCTTCCGTCCAATATTTCCAGTAATGGTGGCGATCCGTTGGTTTCCGGTTTAGAAATTCCAAATCCAAAACCTTTAACAAATGACAGATTTCCATCGTCAGACGTTTCACCTATCCCAGCCACATCCATTTCGAGTGACTTCCAGAAGTTAAACCGTGCTGCTTCCCCTACTGGAAATTATAACAGCACTCCTTCTTGTTATGGTATAGGCAGTGGCAGTGATTATTTCAGGTGCAGAGAGCAGCAAAAAAAGTTAGGGCAATACCATGGGACTTCTTACTCTCCAACATCTACTTCATTTTCCTCGAACAGACTAAGGAGCTGTGATGTGTATATAGGCTTTCATGGCCGGAAGCCTCTATTACTAAGATTTACTAACTGGCTACGTGCGGAATTGGAAGTTCAAGGGGTCAGCTGTTTTGTAACAGACAGAGCTAGGTGTAGGAACTCTCGGAAACACAGAATCATTGAGCGGGCAATGGATGCTTGTACTTTTGGAGTTGTAATTTTAACCCAGAAATCCTTCCGGAATCCATATACTATAGAGGAGCTTCTCTTCTTCTCAGGCAAGAAGAATTTGGTTCCAGTGTACTTTGATTTGGGTCCCGATGATTGCCTTGTGAGAGATATAGTTGAGAGAAGGGGGGAGCTTTGGGAAAAACATGGAGGAGAACTCTGGCTTCTATATGGAGGACTAGAGAAGGAATGGAAAGTTGCTGTTAGTGCCCTATCTCGTGTTGATGAGTGGAAACTGGAGGGTCATGAAGGTAATTGGAGAGATTGCATATTGCAGGCCGTTACTCTTTTGGCTTTGAGGTTGGGTAGGAGAAGTGTTGTGGATAGATTAACTAAATGGAAGGAGAAGGTGGAGAAAGAGGAGTTCCCTTTCCCTCGAAATGAGAATTTCATTGGAAGGAAAAAAGAGCTCTCCGAGCTTGAGTTTATGCTTTTTGGCGATGTTAGTGGAGATGCTGAAAGAGAATATTTTGAACTCAAGGCCAGACATAGACGGAAGAATGTGAAGATTGGTTGGGGAAGGAGCAGTTCAGCTGCAGAGGAAAGACAGAGAGAAGGACAAAAGGAGAGTTGTAGAAGGAAGGGAAAAGAACCATTTATATGGAAAGAGTCTGATAAGGAGATAGAGATGCAAAGCACCGAATCTCCACAAACTCAACACCAATCACCGAAGCCAAAGAATGGTGGAAGGCAAGGTAGGAGAAGAAGATCTACTGATGTCGTTTATGGGAAAGGGATTGCTTGCGTGTCGGGAGACTCTGGAATTGGAAAGACAGAGTTGCTTCTTGAGTTTGCATACAGATTCCATCAGAGGTATAAAATGGTTCTATGGATAGGAGGAGAAAACAGGTATATCCGGCAGAATTATTTGAATCTTTGGCCATTCCTAGAGGTTGATGTGGGGGTGGAGAGTGGGTTGGAGAAAAACAGGATCAAGAGCTTTGAAGAACAGGAAGAGTCAGCCATAGCCAGAGTCCGAAAGGAGCTTATGCGAAACACTCCTTATTTAGTGGTAATTGATAACTTAGATAGTGAAAAGGACTGGTGGGACCACAAGCCATTAATGGATCTTCTTCCCCGTTTTGGTGGAGAAACCCACATTCTAATATCCACGTGTCTCCCTCGTGTAATGAATTTGGAGCCTTTAAAGCTTTCTTACCTATCTGGGGTTGAGGCAATGTCTTTAATGCTGGGAGGAGTTAAGGATTACCCGGTTGCAGATATTGATGCTCTTCGTGCTATTGAAGAGAAACTTGGGAGACTAACCTTTGGCATTGCCATCATTGGAGCAATTTTATCTGAACTTCCCATTAACCCCAGTAGACTCTTGGATACCATTAATCGCATGCCTTTGAGGGACTTAGCAGGGAGTGGAAGGGATAGTCATTCATTAGGGAGAAATAAATTCCTCTTGCAACTCTTTGAGGTTTGTTTCTCGATATTTGACCACGCGGATAAGCCAAGGAGTTTAGCCACTAGAATGGTATTGGCAAGTGGTTGGTTTGCACCTGCGGCCATTCCAGTTTCTCTGTTAGCACTGGCTGCTCACAAGATACCTGAGAAACACCCCCATACTCGGGTATGGAAAATGTTTTTGAGATCCTTAGCTTGCGGATTTTCATCGTCCTACCTCAGGAAATCAGAAGCGGAAGCATCTTCAATGTTGTTAAGATTTAATATGGCGAGAAGCTGTACAAAGGAAGGCCATATCCAGTTAAATGAAGTCATCAAGCTTTATGGGCGGAAGAGAGGAGTCACAGGAGTTGCCCAAGCTGTGGTACAAGCTGTCATTAGCCGTGGGTCTATTTCACAACACTTTGAACATATATGGGCAGCATGTTTTCTGCTTTTTGGATTTGGTAAGGATCAGACAATTGTTGAGTTGAAGGTGTCAGAATTGTTATTTCTCGTAAAACAAGTGATTTTACCGCTCGCAATCCGGACATTCATTACCTTCTCAAGGTGCAGCACTGCTCTAGAACTCCTTCGCCTGTGTACAAATGCATTAGAAGCTGCGGATCAGGCCTTTGTCACCCCAGTTGAGAAGTGGCTAGATAATTCTCTCTGCTGGAAACCTATCCGGACAAATGCGCAGTTGAATCCTTGCCTTTGGCAGGAGCTGGCACTATCAAGAGCCACTGTGCTAGAAACTAGGGCAAAGCTAATGCTAAGAGGAGGACAGTTTGACATAGGGGATGATTTAATAAGGAAGGCAATCTTTATTAGAACTTCAATTTGCGGAGAGAATCATCCGGATACGATAGCTGCTCGCGAAACTCTGAGCAAGCTCACAAGGCTTATTGCCAATGTTCAAATGCATACTTCAGCATAGATTCTACATCTTTCTTTCTTGTAAACAGAGTTTACATCAGATTTTATACAAAGGCTCAGAATAAAACTTTTCAAGCATTTCAATGAGAACTTTGTCCATACCATTTTTTAATCTCAGTGAGTTGCTCTTCCATTTCAATTTTCTCTACTTTCTGTATAGTTATCTGAAATCACATTGTGCCTTGTCTTTTGTACTTGGCTGATCTCACATTATTTTCATGCACTCCCTCTCTGACAGTATGTTGCTTTGAATTTCAGAAGGCCGTGTTAATGTGCTGTAGTTACTCTTCCCCTTCTATTTGAATGATGTTGGATAAGTCGCACTGGCTTCATTTTCTAATGTTTTCCATATTCTACACGGGAGATGTTGTGCTTCATTGTTGTTTTCCTAAGAATGTTGCCTTTGTTCGTTAGGTCTGTTGAAGGTATAAGTAATAAAGTTGTCCCTCTCTCTAACAGCTTAAACTTTTAGATGAGTTGGTGGTTAACAATCTAATATGGTATCAGAGAAGGCAATAGACCCTGTGTTCGAACCTCACCGCCTACCTAATGGTTAAAATATTTAAACGTGTTTAGCCCGCTTATGGAGGAGAGTGAGTCTGGCTACATATGAGGGGGCATGTTGAGGGTATATGTAATAAAGTTGTCATTCTTTCTAACAGCTTAAGCTTTAAGATGAGTTGGTGGTTAACAATCTAATAAGGTCTATACTCATAAAAAAGTGAAAGTGATTTGTCAATAGAAATTCAGGGATTTTAGCTTTAAGATGAGTTGGTGGTTAACAATCTAATAAGGTCTATACTCATAAAAAAGTGAAAGTGATTTGTCAATAGAAATTCAGGGATTTTAGCTTTAAGATGAGTTGGTGGTTAACAATCTAATAAGGTCTATACTCATAAAAAAGTGAAAGTGATTTGTCAATAGAAATTCAGGGATTTTATATGGACTGTTGGACATCGAGACCAGGTAAGCTGTTGATGAGAAACAATGAAAAAACTTGAATGTGCATGGTTCATTCACTTTAAAGTAAAATAGGAGTATTCTCGACTGGGAAGTAGGTTTTCTTTTACTTTTCTTTTTTCGTGGCCGAACAACTGGATCTCTTGCAATGTTTGAAAGTTTGGTGAAAGCTCGTGCTACCATTGTATCCTTGTGAATGCAGGGAATTCTGGTGATGTTCATATGCCCTTCTGTTTCACGTGTTTTAGTACTTGGACACATTTTACATATGCCAGTTTAGTAAAGACTTTCTGGTTTCTCACATCTCTCGCTTGGTTATGGATGGCTGTTAAGCTTTTCGGTTGCATCAATTTTTTTTTTCTTTTTTTGATCTGGGTTTAATCGTTATTGAGCTAACCTGTTTTTGCAGAAACGACGTAGGCATATCTTTTGTCCTGCTGGTATATAACTGTCTAGACAATGGTCATCTCGTTTGAAGCGTCAATTAGTAAAAGAGGGGAAGTTAAATTGATGTGGTATGTCTTAATGAACCAAGGATAGGATTTTCTTAAAACTTAATGGAATCCTTGACCAAGAAGAATGACAGAAATGACTGTGATACCGCCGGGCTTTGATATGGGGGAATGTGTTGTGCGCTTGCGAACAGAACCTGTGTTGAGCGGCAATTTTGAGTTTGTCTCGGGTCTGGTGATGGAATCGGGAAGTTCACTTGCTTAAGCTCGTCGTGAAGGTCTGGAATCGGACCACATACATTAATACATGGCAAAATCTAGACAGGTAAAATGAGATTTGAGAAAACAATGTAAGATAAATATGTTCTGAGCACGTACTTACCTACCGTAATTCAGTTGATGTGAATTATAACATTTGGTATCCCGTCAATTTGAATTTTTACCTTGATGACCTACTCGACGGGCTTAAGAGATTGAACCACTTGATAACATCTCCGGGCCCACAATACCTAGACAGCACAGACCCAGATCAAAGTTTTGGATTGGGAACTTTCTTTGGTTGGTACAACTGATCAAAGTAGATTGTGCCTGTAAAGTGAAAGGGAAGGACACACATCCCTCCAATTGGAAAGATTTTCTAGTGTGCCCATACCAGATCACTTATTTCACATGTCAATCCTGTATAAGAATTTGTGCAGAGGAAAATAAAAGTGACAACAGAGATGGATGAACTCGGCCAGCCAAAATATCGAACTCATCATCAGAATCAAAATCGAATAAAAGTGCGGCATTGATTAGATCTCGATTGTTTTCTTGATGAACTCTCAGCTTCCAATTGTTCTGCTTCCATTGCAGCTTTTGCAATAATATCAGACCCATTATTGGAATCGGAATTGTAAAGAACCATCACATTGTCTAGATGCTCAAGTTCCATATTTTGAAAACAGAATATAAAATGAAAGAAAGTTTAGGTCGTGGTAGATGATAGTTAAACAATAAATGATCTTATATAATGTTAGACTAGAGAATATAGCCATCACAAATATGACCATTGGAATATAACCGTTGCAGGTATGAGCCATCACAAATATGACCATTGAAATATAACCGTTACAGATATTACCGTTGGAATATAACCGTAACAAAATTTTGACCATTAAAATATAGCCATTATGAAATATGACCGTTGGAATATAACGGCTATAGATATGGCCCTTAAAATAGATCCGGTAAGAAAATATAACATTTAAATTGAAAAGTTTAAATATAAGAGTTAGAGCAAAGAGTTTGATGCGGTGTACTTTTAAAAAAGTGACTGGTTAAAAAGTGATTGGTTAAAATAGAAAAGTAACTTTTTAAGGATAGTCTAAAATCTGTTGAGGCTGATGCGGATGCTATTAAGCAATTAAATTTCGGGGATATAAAGGTAACTCACCTAACATTACGGTCAAGCCCAAAAAAGAAAAAGGAAACTCTACAACTAAAGAGTATTGAACCCAAGCCACACACAATTACAGTAAAACTCAAAACCAAGATAAAGGCATCCAATAAGAGTATCAGTTTGTAAAGGTATATCACAACGAAACGATGATTCCACAATTAAACAAAAAAAAAGAGTCGATTTCAAAGTTAAGTTAATGAACAAGTACACACACAAAAGGGGCAACTGGACTCGCAACCTAACAGACGTCGGTTTCGGGCAGCCACCATCACGAGCCGAGGATAACGGTTTCCATTGGTGTGATGAGACTTTGCGATTGACTTGTAATTATGCTCTCCTATGGCCACTACCACCAGCTGACAAGGAACGTTCCCTGTGCTTCCTATAAGAGTCGGAGGAAACATCGAACCTCCTATCATTGGGGGAGCGCGATCTTCCTCGGCGATCTCTCTCATCCCGTCGGCGAGGAGAATAACCACGTGACTGCCTCTGGTCGCGTCCTGCATAAGAACATAAAGATAACAGATAAAAGTGGACAAAAGAGTGATTTCATGTCACAAATGTAATCACTGATAAATTTGAATGAAACAACTAGAGATTGCCTTAGCAGATCAGTTTATGCTGCAAAAATATAGTATCATGGGTAAATAGTAGTAATCAGTTAGATTTCTAATCCATTGGAAAAGTCAACCAAGTAGCGATTTAGTAGACCACCAAGTAAACAATGACCGCTTTGGGGATGAGGAGAAAGTGTCCTTGAATCATAGTAATGCATATACTTCCTTTTTATTGTTCCTCATATTGGAACAATAGCTTACTTTGTTCACTTCAGATCCAATCCGATGGCTTCTAAAATGGATCCAACCAAGGTTATTAGGCAGAGTTTATGACTAACCCCCAGGGATGACATGATAGAGTAATGGTCTAAATGATGGAAGTCAGATTTGAAGCAGGGTCTAGGCCCAAACAAACATTTAGGATGGGTTTTGCATCATGGTTTTGTGAAGAGATTTCTCGAGGGAAATGAAAAGAAGCAAAAGGTTTCCCTATTAATTCCCATTTCCCTTGGCAAATCCCTTCCCAACTCTGTGATCCAGTCACAGCCTTTATGAACAGACATTTTGAGGCTGGTACGTTTGAACATAATAATGGCTGTAGATCCATTTAGTCTTTTGGGCAAGTTAAGCTGATATGAATTGGTTTTAATAAAAATAGTTTTCACATGAATCACATAAATTCTTGAACAGTATATGTACCTCCTCTTTCTCGCTCTCTTAGACCATGGTACCTTCCAGGAGTTGGTGTCCTCCCACGCTTCCTTTTGGCCTGCAAGACAATTCTATTCAGAAAGAATGACAAAGCCCGCGCACCAACTGATAAAAGAAAATTTTAACATTTAAGAATTCTAAGAAGTTAACATGTTCCAATAAGATGATCCACATGGCAAGGGTCTAACAACTTCAAGGATTATTCTCTTCCATCAAACAAAAGTCATCATCCAAATTACTATTGCAACAAGAGTTGTTCATTGTCTCGAGGATTCCCAACCCATAAGTAGAACAGCCATGTTGATACTGTAACAAGAATATCCAAGTCAAATAGTTTCGTCCAACCCCTTTTAACTTGATGTGTGGTTCTGTGCTTCCTCTTTCCTTATCATCTCTCCTATTTTATTTTCCTTTTTCTTTCCCCAAGGCACCCACCTTTAA
Source organism: Rhododendron griersonianum (assembly GCA_018127125.1). Classification (NCBI taxonomy): domain Eukaryota; kingdom Viridiplantae; phylum Streptophyta; class Magnoliopsida; order Ericales; family Ericaceae; genus Rhododendron; species Rhododendron griersonianum. Next base: position 13,150,223 of record CM030794.1, on the reverse strand, counting down.
AGGAATGGGCAGAGAATATGAAAGAGGACTAGGACTGAGGAAATAAAACTTATCTGCATGCCTCTAATGTTATTCCAGAATATAACCTAAAAATAAGAAAAATAATATGAAGGAGGACAGAGAAAGTAATAAGGCCATAGTCCATACAACCCTCAGCAAAATAGTCGAACTTGGATCGATGAGGTGTCGATGCAGAGCACATAGCGTAACGGTGTACATTCACTGTTTAGACCGTGGAGCTTAAAGTGTGAATCGGTGGCGCTACACATACCAGACCTGCTGCCAAGATTTATCAGGCAACGTTCTGAAGACGAGGAATAATACAAATGGTGACCTTAAAAATTTTAGGCCCCCAATATAGTGTTTATTTGTACTTGTTAAGAGAAAAACAATACCTTATCCACAGTAATTAATCGACCTTCAAGCACAGAACGATTTAGATACTTGATACAGCGGTTAGCATCCTCGTTTGTTTCCATGGTAACGAAAGCAAACCCACGAGATTCTTTGGTGCGAGGATCTGTAACCAGATGGCAATCAGTGACCTGCAAACGAAAAGGTATCAGCAAGTGATCTGACATGGTATTGAAAATGCTCACTTAGTCTGAATATGGTTAAACAGAATGCAAGACCTAAAGTGACCATTGATACAATCTGCAGGTTTCATGCTATTGCTATCAAAATAGTTTAGATATTGACTGCTATAAATGAGAGCAAAATGCCAATGAGATATACTGGATGTAAGCTTGGACACTCATATAACTGACAATCAATGGATGGAAGGTCCATTCATTTTCACATGAATTTCTTCCAACCATTACCATGGGCACTCAAAATGGTATTAGCTCATCACAAGTTTACTGGACATCCACTTCCTTAGGTCTGGGCCATTTGGCTCTTTACCGACTGATTTAACCATTAGGGTTAGCTCGTCACAAGTTTACTGGACATCTTTTAGGTCTCATAAAAGAAAAATCTGTACGCTATAAAGATCTAGAAACAATATTTAAGGGGATGATACCTTTCCTTCATTGTTAAAATACTTCTCAAGTGCACTGGTAGTAACCCTCGTAGATAAACCAGTTACATACAGGTTATTTCCAGGATTAGCAATAGCATCAGAATCATTACTCCTGGAGAAATTATAAATTAACTGTCACAGGGAACAAATGTCCAACAAAAACAATCACTGTTGTAACAAATATCCATGTGTCATAATATATGAAGCATGGGTACTTCAAAAAACATGTGTTAGTCGAATATATATCGGGCACTACTCCATCTGCATGCGAACTTGAGACGCGAAACCGGGTATTCAAACTTTTTTTACGTAAGTCTTTTTTTTTTTGACCTTCCAGATGTGTACACCAACCAGGATAGTACTTTCCTTTATGCAGAAATAACCTAGCTTAGTGGAACTTCTTCAAATGCTTAGCTGGCTTTTAGAATCAATATCAATCCTGCACCTTTTGATTTGTACATGGCGCTTATTTTCTCCTCACCATAATGCAAAACTACGACATTTATGGACTTTACCTGGAGCGATTCCTCCTAGACCTTGACAATGATCTGGATCTACGGTCCCCAGTAGGCGACCTAGAGTCGGGTGGTGAACCAGACCTAGAACCATAAGAAAAAGCTAGTGATTCACAACTGACAATTATGTTGCACTTATAAAACTCCTTTTGAGTTTTGAAGGATACTCACCTTCCTTGTCTTGAGTATGACATCTACCTAAACAAAAATTCCAAAAGTAAAGAAACGAAAATCTCAAACTTGAAAGTTGTATTTGAATCACACATTACTGGAGGCAATACCCTAATGGAAGGAAAAGAAAAAATGATAGGAAATAAAATTTAGCTTTTTTGATAATATTTTTTTCCCCTTTCCTCAACAAAGTTCTTAACCCAAACACAGCCTAATAAACAAGTAGGAAAAATTTCCGGCCTCAGCATCCTTTTCTTAAAGGGTGCAGTAAAGATCTCTGTTTCCTGCTCCCAATATGCAGTTACATCCTTAGCAAAAATACTCCAATTACAAGAAATTTAGTTTTCGTAAACGAATAAATGAACGAATTACGATAAATCAAGCAATAATTACTCCAGATGTTCATGTAACACGAGGAGAATCAGGAGATTCGCCAGTAGTAAAGTATGGTCACTGAAATTTCGAGATGTTTTCGAACCAAAACCTAGAATTTATTGAGCCATAGCTACAGTATGCATATGTATTAGCGTATATGTACAAGTTTTCCCCATAAATTTTTGGAATAGGAAGAGGATCGAAGCTCACCTTTGCTTCGGTTGGATAATTAGGAGAGAGAGAGAGAGAGAGAGAGAGAAATCAGAAGCCCGCAGGCCGCAACGACGGACGATATTTTCCTGTCCCCACCCTTGCACTGAGGAGGTGCTATCGACTTGACACTGACACGGATCAAAAAAAAAAACTTGACACTGACAGGCTAGGAGGTTTTTTTTTTTTTTTTTTTGTGGATTTTTGGAAATTTTCTTGTCTGTATTTACTTAAATTCTTTTCAAGTTTTGTTAGTTTAGCACCTGAATTTTATAGATTATTGATTTGTCTTATCAAAGACGAAATGGCAACACGAATCGGAAAAGTAAAAAAAAATTATTATTTTTACCTAAATATGTTTTGAAATATTCAAGATAAAGTCCAAAAAAAACAAAAAAAAATTGAATAAGGATAAAACAAGAAAAAGTCTAAAAAACGCGAAACTTAACCTTGCTAGTATAGATACACCAACAATGTCGTTCGGGTCGAGTTAATTGGATTGAAATACTAGGAATCAAAGTTATCAAACCTTCTCGAATGAAGTGGACCATAGGCATCATGTACTCTCACACAATAAGCATCAGTTTCAAATTCCATCAATCTTATCAAGTCATCCTTAATTCCTTAGATTAAAGTAAATTAGATTTCTTGCCTTATAAAAAAGATGGAATCTGATATTTCAATTCTTCTCTATACTCCTTGGCCAGATATTTTTGGTCGATAGATAGATTACGTGAAAACTTTAAAATACCAAGAGTTTGAGACACAATTAAATGGGTAAGAATACATGAGAACATTGGAGAGAAAAATGAGTATAGAATATGGATCCACTCGTGTATGGAGTGTCGTGGGTCGAACCAGACATGGGTTTGGCTGCACGAGAAAGATTGAGCCCTACTCACCCAAGGGCGAAGAACTTTAAGAGCCTGACTTTGGTGCCAACAAACAGGTACGGGTTGTGGATGATTTGAGAATGAGCGCACGGCCCATAGTGCGCTGGGCATATAGCTTAACGGCCGGGTAGGACTGGATTACACATATTATCGGTTCAGGTCACGATATCTATCAAGACGATGGAGCCTCTTCATTCTGGCAATTGCTAGATATGGTGTCGCTAAAAGGTCGTTGCAGCATTTGGCCGATTTCACGGCATTGCACCAACTCATTCGTCAAAGCTCCCCATGATCTACTATTCTTTCCATGCATTGCATAAGAGAAAACCTTTGAGCTGTCAAATATATGCAGCAAAGTCTACAACCCGGAAACGTAGTCCAACCGATCTCAACAAATCAATATAAATGACAAAAACGACAGAAGAGCTGAACAGCTGCTAAAACTCTGAAATAAAAGAAGACCAGCTATGATCTCAGTACTCCAAGAATTATACAACATTGCAGGGGCAAAACCCAATAAGTTAAAGGGAAAGCGGAAAAGGAACATAACCAAAGAGACCAAAAAAGGTGGGAGGGGAAGAGAGACGCAGAAATCAACTCTTGAGAAGATTCTCCAGGGCTTCGAAGAAAAGAGGAGCCATTTCAGGGCTAGGAGATTTGATTGCACACTTCAGCCCGGGGATTCCAATAACTGCTGTGAGTTCAATCAAGAACGGGATTCCTCGAGGGATCTTCGCAGAGAGGTACAACACATCCTGGTTTGCATGCTTACGTTTTGCGATGAAGAACATGTTGGATACCGCTAGCTGGTCTAGAGTTGCCTCCACGCTGTTCACAACTATCCCTGGAAAATCCTTTGAGACCTCGTTTGAATCAGGTAAGGACTTCCATGTCTGCAATACACAAAAGAATCAGGTTCCAGTCACCATCACCAAACATTTTAAACTTGAAAAATGGTTTCAATTTTCCTACCAAAACACAAATGAGCCTGCCTTAGATTGCTCGTAAACTACACTAAGTATAGCTAGGACGGATGAAATAACCTAGGACGGATGAAATAACCAAAATATTTGAAAATCCCTATAGTCTCCGCAAGTTAAAACAAATTTCCACCAGCAATTATTGCCAAAGGAGTTGTCATTACAATGGTTAGTTGGTTACTGAAGCAGTACAGCATACAAAATATGCAGTTGAATCGAAACTATTTTTGTTTTGCTACCTCAAGGAAAGCAGAACGCTCCATTCTCCCATCTTCAGAGAAGAACACCAGCAATGATAATTTATCATTGAAATACCACACAGGCTGTTGATTATTTTTCACCGCAACCTGCAGAAGTGTGTTCGGAGGACCAGGAGCTATGTTCTGGAACAAAACCATAGGCAGAAGAGTCGAAGCAGATGTTCCAGGTAGCAACTGTGGGACCTGAATAGCCATTAAGAACTTGAAATCAATCCAATGCGCAAATTAAAAAAAAAAAAACATTTGATTCATGATGGTGGAAGTCACAACTACCTGAAGTGGTCCAGCAGCAGCAACACCAAACGTATTCTTGTTGAACTGAATCAAAAAACCGTCGAGGGGAATCTGCGAGTTGTTCTCAAACAATAAGCTGTAAAAAATTTGGCCATCTCTCCGTACCAGTTGTGCACTGATCTGCAAACCTTGACCGGTTGATGCTGGCAATACAACAGGCAAAGGAGGGCTGCAATTGAAGTCACAACTCCAAATCAGGCATTCAAACGAACTTAATCTTAACATTTGCACATTTTATTCATCATCTGGATTCTGAACGGAAAACCCCATGAATTGCAACTTTAGGATAAGTTCACTAATCTTTAGCATCTAGGTAACTTCCAACTTCCAAGTAACCGCATTCAAATTTTCCATCAAACAATAAATCTACAAGCAAATTAATTAAGAAGCCTAATTAACGCATATGGACAATGTATCATTCTAATTTTCCAAAATACATACCCTTCATGTAAAATGTCAACTGGTACAATAGCCCCGTTACCATTATTATCATTATCAAGGCCTATCAAATCACCGAGTAAATCTGGCACAGGAGCAGGAGTTGCAGGGACTGGTTGCCTTGCCACAGCATGTGGAGCACTACTTGAAGTAGCTGCTGGTGATGCAGCACTGTCCACGGCATGAGAAGGAGATTCGGAGTACCCTGGTTCACCCCCATCAGCGTAGTCATCTTCTTCAGTTTTTTGGGTAGTCTTCACACGGGTAACAAATGCCTCTGGTGGCTTGTGGTACACTGAAGACAAAGTAGCAATATTGGAAAGAAGTTCGTCAAGAAGAGAAGGATCGAGTTGGTTTGAATCGTCACTAATCACTGGCTTCTCAGCTAACACAACATCCTTGGCCGCCTGAAAGAGGGGAGAGGAAAAAGCAGGTTTAGAATGGATATTTAAGGCTTCTCACTCCAAGGCCAACTTTTACAAACATAGCCATCCAAAAGTCTATAACGTGCTAAAGAATTAAGCTCCAAACTATGAAGCAACTGTCCACTTTTCCTACAATCTAGAAGTACTCGTATCCACAGAAGTGAACCTACAAGGTGTGACAAGCATGACATTATAAATGGACACCAACAGCAACTTTTGCAGCAACATACCCATCATGTCAAATGTTATGGAGAGAGAGAGAGAGAGAGAAACAATCGAGAACTGTAGGCATATCATATACGCAAAGAGAGAAACTATTTCCAACCATTACAAACCTCAGGATCAGTTGAAAGCAGACGCCAGTATATATATGCACGATCACGCAAATCAGGATTGTCAGTCTCCACAGTAGCATTGTTCAACACAACCTACCAAGATGGTAACATGCAGTGAGAACCACTATAAAGCAATAGAATAGAAGGCAATAGATTCTGAGGGGTAGTCACAACATTTTCATAGAATGAGCACGTCATAAACACAACGGAAAGGTCAAAACAGCACACCTGGATCATCTGCTGTGGGCCTTCAGTTGGCTTCTTAAGAAAAAGTTTGACTGTCGCAGTCAACAATTGCAGTTGTACTTGTGCAGGTTCTTCAGGAAAACTCTCCAAAAAGCTCTCGAGGAGCTCATCAGCATTGTCAATTCTCTCTGCATACTCACCAATTATCCAGATCATCGATGCCTACATAAATTAAAGGAGTCAATCAATAGTGAGAAACATAGGATATACATTGTAAAAGAATAAGCGACTATAAAACGACAAAAGTCATGAAATTGTTAAGGACCACCTTTGCCTCGGGCTCATCTAAAGTGTCTAAACTCTCACAAAGTGTAGCAATGATGGACTCGTAGCTGAGGGGAACAACGAATAAAAGTTAAGCTTGGAACAATACGAATCGTTCTAAGACAATAAAATAGCCAAACTTAGATTGAAAGGAAGCATTTTATGACACTATTGAGTATTGACAGCATGAATCTGTGGGGAAAAGCCATTTAAAACACAAAGATGAGCCACAAAATCTTACGTGTTCGGATATCGTCTAAATATGTCTTTAATGACTATGATAGCTTCTTGAACGACGTAGTTTACTTTGATCTTAATCAACTCAAGCAAAACACTAATGCATCTCTCTGCTGCTCTCTCTAACTTGATGGCACATCGACCAATAGCGCGAACAGCCTTTCTAACAAAGTCTACATCTACTTCTGTAGCATATTCTTTGAACTCCAACAGAACCTGAAAAATGACTACCAAGTGAGCATTATGACAGCCAACAGGGAAAAAAATATCTAAAGAAGATAAGACTAAAGTCTGCATACCTGGTCTATATTTCTGTCTGAAGCCAGCTTTATCATGATTTCCAACTTTTCCATCTTCACATAAATGGGATCATTGTACTTGCAGAAAAACACCTACAACCAAACATTATGTGTTTCATAAGCAAAACTTCCTACTAAAAGTGTGACTTAGAAGAAACCGCGCAACAAACTCATGCTTATTCACATCAAATCACCTTGATTTCGTGGGCAAGAATAGTAGGCCGTCTTTGCACAATAAGGTTGATGTTTCGTAATGCAACATATTGAATTTCAGGTTCTGCAGATAGTAACGTCACAAGAGGAGGAGCCATTTTCTTGCAAAGATTCCTAACGACATCAGTACTTGTGATGAGTTCCATTTGTTGGAGGATCATCTGGAAGTTGGTATAAATTTAGAAAGGCAGCGGTAAAGTATGACTTTCATAAACTAAAACATAAGTAAATGACCAGGAATGTCATTATCGATGTTAACATGATGCAATGTCACCTTGACAGCTGAAAGAACAACTGCACAATTTGCATGTTGTAGTCTCGGAGTAACACGCTCCACTATATTCTCAGCCTCACGAGCGTCGGCTGCCTTGTATTTGGAAAGGGCATCCAATATGAAAACTTGACCCCACCTAAACTCACACGTCAAATAACAACAGCATATATTACGTTATAGTAGCTCATAGTTGAACCAGTATTACACCAATTTAAAAAACTAATTGTTATGAACAGATTCATTGCTCGGATACCATGTAAAATGTTCCGTTTTTCAAACATCAGCACTGCAAAACATAATTTTCATATCACCACAAAAAGGAGCATACTTGTAGAAACACAAACTTACTCTGTGCATTCATTTAGAGCAGTAAGGAGCTTTGAAAGTGTGTGGCTCGTGATCTCAAAGATGGGCCTGCTACTGTTCTCTTGAATCTCCGCAAGTGCTGCAACAGCATTTGCTACAACCATTGGATTATTGTCTGATATCAAATCCTTGAGAGCTTCCAGAAACCCTCTATCCTCAACTAGCTCAGCATTTATGTCATAAAGTTTAGCAACACATATAGCTGCTGTCTTGCGAACATAGGGATCATCGTCCTGATAATCAGAAGTTCAACAGTTACAACTATATGAGAACCATAACACAATATAAACATGTGCAATTGAACTATAAGACATTTGCAATATTGGTACAATGGAGAAAGTTGAAGGATGTAATTATAAATTCCAGAGGTCCAAGACTAGTAAAAGGTTCCAATTGCCAGCATGAGTAAACTGTAAACTAGAATAAGATCAACCTTAAGACACCTCTGAAGGGGGTCACACAGATATTCAGTGATTTTATCAACGCGGATGCATCCCATAGTCCTCACAGCCAAAGCACGAATCAGAGGATTTGGATCCTGTGAATCCTGCAAAACCATCCATAACAGTTGGTTGGAGATCCATAGAAACCACTTAAAAAGGATTGAAAGGAAAACATTAAGGTATAACATGTAACTTTGAAATATTGGCGAGGTATGAGGTATCAAGCGATTCGTTGATCTACCATCGAGGGAAATGGAAGGAAACAAAGAAACTTGAAGAAGAAAATATCTATAGAAGGATGTTATTGAAGATGATGCTTTTCAATTTCTAAATAAAAGGGAAGGAAACAAAATTGTTTGAGTGATCATGGCATGAAACCCAAACTACAGAACTGACAGCTAGTGCCATTTGTTATTTTATATACAAATATAGCTATACGTATCTATACCAACGCGAAATCATGTTAGATCCCCAATGTCCCAAAAGTTTACCCTATTAGAAGATGAAGTGATGAACTTATTAGGTCAACAGTCACCTTATGAAGCACAATCTCAAATCAGCAAAGAAAATTGGCAATGCCGAGTTCTATCCGGTCGATGTAAAAATATAAAATGCAGGAGGACAAAAGTTCACCACAGCTCTTACCTTCACAAACGTATTAACTGCCAGAATCGCAAGGTCAGGTTGGCTCTTAGCGTAATTTATCAGATACAAATAGACAAGCTTTTTGAGCTCCAAATTCTCTGTTTGCATACAGTTGACAACATCTGTGAACAAAGATGAAACATCTTTGCCCACAGTCATAGCAGCAATCACCTTTTTAACAGCATCTTTTCTTTTGTCCTGCATGAGAAAATAAGAAAGGGTAACGAAACCAAACTAAAGCCTCCCCAAATCACCATGTTACAGCTAATAAGTCCTGATGATACTATCTTGAATCCCAGTGAGTTTGGCATTTGTATGCAAAACCATCCTAATAATGCAATGTCACGTGTTCAAATGAGCTACTCTGTACAGATATCATATATCAACGAAGTGAAACAAGCTCAAATTCTAGCTACACCAAGAAGCAGGAAACATAGCTTGCACCATTTACACAGTCTTTAAGACATGGTATAATCAAGTTGCAACACATCCCATAAGTAGAGCAAATTGCCAAACTAGTATACCGTGCCACATAAAAGAACCGAATCAGTAAAAACCTGTTACAAGCCCTAACAAACATGAATCAAATAATAAAACTTCTAAAACGAGAATCGATCCATTTCTAAAAAAGCATATTGGACCTATTCGTTACATCATAAGTTGTGTCGACAAAGCAACTCAGTAAATTTTGCAAACATCGCGGCGATCTCATACTATTATCCCGGAGGAAATTATAAATGTGAGGTAGGCAATATAACACCACACAAAGAGAAGGTGTTCTGTGTTGGTGTCCGCGTCCGAATTTGGGGAATTGCATCGCGGGCTCGATTGACATCAGTACGGAAATCGTGCGGACGGGAGTTGCAAGTCAATGAAGGTTATTAACGGCGATCCGAACGATAAATCAAAGCAGGAAAGCAATAGATCTGATGACAATTCTCGCCAATCGTGGTAGAAACGAGTCAGCAGTGAAATCAAGAGTGCGGTTGAATCAGATCAAGGCCGCGGGAATCAAATTTTGTGACGTATAGATGGATAAAAAGAGAATACTGTTATAAAAGCACAAGTACTGAGAGAGGAACCTTGTACTGAGAATTGAGCTCCTCTTTGAGCTCAGGGATTTCGCCCTTCTTGGTGGTGGAGAAGTACTTGGAGTCGTGCCCGCTCATCTCTCTCTCTCTCTCTCTCTCTCTCCGACTCTCTGTGGGAGGACGATTCGACGGAGCAACGGGGAGAGAGAATGTTGAAAATGGCAATTGCAGTGACGATCCAAATTGGAAAAGTCGACTATAGCTAGGACCGACCCGCTTGGTGTAGCGGTTCCACTTGTGTGTTGCGACCTGACCCTGAAACTTAGATTAAAATTTCGGTTTGGCACCCTGTCATTTCCATTTCGAGACAAAAAATAATAATGTATAGAATTTGTGTTTTCGATTACTTTTATCTTTAGTAAACTCTTTAAAAGTATTTTTATCGATAATTATTGCTTTTTAAAATTTATTTCGTTGTGACAAATCAATATTCTATACAAATATATAATTATAAACCAAAACTGACAAAAATTCATAAAAGACGAAGAACTTTTTTAAAAAATGATCTTATTGAAAAGTTAGGTCAAACTCGGTTGGTGAACGAGAATGATTTTTGTCTGGGATGTTAAGTTTCTTTCAATCTTTGTAGCCACATAGGCATTTAAATTACAAAAGAGGAGATGAAAATGCGGTAGTGATATATTAAACAACGGAGATGTAATTGTTAAAAGGTGGATTGCAAAGGAAAAAATGAGTGAGAAAATATGCGAGCAAGAAAATGGTAGATGGACGCAATGCAACAAGTGATTTGAAGGTGTTAAAAAATATACTCCGTAATATATATATATATATATATATATATATATATTAGAAATTAAAAAGAACTTCCTAGATAGTAATAAAACAGTTTACAAAGGATAGTAAAGATAGAATAACAAAATAAAACCTAGGATAAAAAGATTCGTGCAATGTTTAGTGCATGCATCTACTATTTCTTCATCCCTAAGACTACTATCAACAACAAAACCCTATCTACAATCCGTAACCGAAAAACTGACAAAAGTAGCTAATCCTTACCTGGCTAAGAGATGAGCGGGCACTACCACAATGCGGGGAAACCTAAAGCAGTTTTGCATTTCCCACGCCATTTTGCCAATGAATTAGAATTTTTGAAATGTCAAGGTTGTCAGATTTCAAACCCAAATGGTAGTATCCGACTATCTGTATTATTAGTCATAATAAATAGCCGGGGGGGGGGGGGGGGGTGCGTTAGTGTAAATTACCCACAAGTATAGAAAAAGAATAATAATTATTTTTTTAAATCCACAAAAGAATAAATTCGATTTCGACCCCAAACGAGGCTCCAGTTGCTGGAGATGATGACGCTTGTTTTGCCGAAGAATTCGATGATTATGATGATCGTTGTGGCATTAGTATATTAGTATATAATGTTCTTCTATGATGCAATTTGGCCATCTCAATCCCTATGCTATTCTCACGTTCAATTTCGTTAGAGTGTATAATTAGGAAAGAACTTCTTCAATGATTCTTCGTCAAATAGTTTGGAAATACACATTGCGTATGAAAAAAATCGAGCAAAATACAATGCTTACCTTTTTAAGCATGGGATCAGATCTTGTTAAGAAATTGCAAGCTTTTCCCTAAAAGCTTGTTCACCAAGTTTGGTGTAAAACTTCCCCCTTCCTTCCAAACCAAACCAAACCAAACTGACCCTTAAGTCCCAACCCATTGGCATTGGCTTCATGAATCCGTTGTCTCCATTGAGTCCTTCCATACCGAACTTGCCTCTTCCTTGATGTTAGGAAAACTAAGTTCTTCCTTTCTTTGATAGTATAACTTTTGTGAGAAATGGAGCTCAGTATTAGCCTTTTTTCATCATGTTCAAATTAGATGAAAGGTTAGTTATATAGGTTTTGTGGGTGATTCTATTTACTCCGTGTAGGGCTCTCGGTTATCGGCTCGGTAACCGAGCTACCAACACTGAACCAGTGGCTAGGGTACGGGCCGAGGTCTTCTGACTAGCTCTCTTCGGGATGCACCTCGGTCGTTGCCCGGGCTTCGGCTGTTATCCACTTCGGAGCCTCGGTTCACTGCACGCTCCCATGCTTCCAAAGGCTTCCAGGCGGTAACGGTTTCTGTGAATGGGACCCATGCAGCTGACACAATCATTGAGATCTGTCCCATGTGCTCCGTAACCACCTCGGCCCCCTCGTCATATGTGACGTCACCCGAGGCGGTTACCCGAGCGTACTCGCCACGCGCTAGCGTGATAACCAAGCAAACCTAGGTCTATAAATATAAAGTGATACCCACCTGAGAAAGGTACGCAATACTATCCTAACCCTAGACCTAAACACCTTCCCTGAGATCTAACTTGATCGTCGGAGGGTCACTGGGCAACCAAAGCCCTAGTGACTTGTTGCAGGTCAGGCGACGGACGAGCGGAGCAGCGGAGGAAGGAACCTAACCAGACACCACAGTCAAGGTCCCGATTAATCGAACCCCAACAATTGGCGACTCTGCTGGGGACCTAGCTGTTCTTCACTCAATCACCTTCTTCCTCACAAAGGTTCCGTTCAAAGCTCTCCAACCCAACCATGGTGGAAATCGACGATGTACACCGCACTGAGACCCCCTACGGCCCCGGAGATCTCAGGGACCTGGCGTCCGGCGGAACAGGGGCTCCTGGGAAGGCCCACATGTCCGTCGGACTCACAGCCGGGACTTCGGCTCAGGAGGCTGGGGCTCCGGCCGAACTCCAATCTTACATCCGCCACCTGGAACGGAAGCTCGACGACCTCGCGACAGTGGTGGAGCGCGACAGGAGCGTCCGAGACGAGTTGGCGGAGATCAAACACCTCCTCCAAATGTCCCCGTCCCATTCCTCCGGAGGCCGTGGCAGAAGACGAAGCCACCACAGCCCTCCCCGCAGCCGTGACGGAGGACAGGTGGTCGAGCACCGACCCCGTCCTTCGGTCAAGGACCGCCTCGAACCACCAGGAATCAAGGACCGCCTCGACCCACTGGGCGAGGGTCGAAACGAAAGGGACGTTGAACGAGGGGAGCGTTCCCGCTCCCCTAATCCAAAGGGTCCTCGAGGGAAGCGATTCGCCTTCGAGAGGCTTGGTGGCGGAAGCGTCTCCGCCTCCTCCACCCACCCTATCATATCCAAGGAGCGCCGTCGGGAGACCACCCCAAGTTTTGCTAACGAAAACAACGCCCTATTGGAGTTCCAAACAAAAGGGTATCGTGAGCGACACAAGGGCCCTCGTTCAAAGAGTCCACTCGTCCACCACCCCAGAGATGGTTACAAAAGGCTGGGTGGAGGAAGCCAAAACACCGAGCGCCTCGAGCCCTACGCTCGAGATAGCTACAAGAAGCAGCGGTACGAGAGATCTCCCCAACGAACAGGGAACTCCCAGCCGAAGCGAAGAGAATACGAGAGATCTCCTCAACGGTCAGGGAACTCCCAACCGAAGCGGAAGGAGTACGAAAGACAGGACCGACCGCTGCCGAAGAAGCATTCCGCGACCGGGGGTCCAGACGGTCTCGACCGTTCGATCCGACCCCACCGGGACGCCCGTCTCGAGAGACTCTCAACCTCTCCTTTCGTTAGCGAGATCGACTCGGTCATCCCCCCGAAAGGCTTCACCCAACCCAAATTTGCAAAGTACGACGGCAAAACCGAGGCATACACTCATTTGGTTCAGTACAAGATGGTCATGTCTCTTTTCCTTCGCAATGAGCCTTCGGACGACGCCTTCCTCTGTAAGGTCTTCCCCGCCAGCCTCGGCAACCTGGGCCTAACTTGGTTCAACCAGCTTCCTGCCAGATCGATCTCTTCCTTCGATTCTCTCTGTGACGCTTTTATGGCCCGGTTTGTCACGAGCAACAAGCACGAAAAGGAGATCGACTCCTTTCTCGCCCTACGCAAGCGGACCAACGAGACGCTCCGCCAATATGCCGGTCGCTACTGGGAACTGTTCAACGAAATCGAAGGATGCGACGGTGTCATCTCCGCCCGCGGTTTCAAGCTCGGCCTAACCGCCCAGGACGAGCAGGTTTACGACGATCTCGCTCGGCACAAGCCAAACTCCATGAAGGATCTCATGACTCGAATCGAAGGCTGGTGCCAGCTTATCGAAACCAAAGCAGAGAGGGGCATGGGGAAGTCAACGAGCTCCAAGGCACCGTTTACTCCGGTGTCCGCCCAGCTCCAGCCTCGGCTACAACACCGAAGAAGCAAGTCAACAATAAGCAGTCTCCGAGGAAGGCACCGAAGCAAGGAGACTTCAGTGCCGAGAAAACCGTCTTCACTATGCCCATCTACAGGATTATCGACCAAGTAAAGGATCAACCCTTTTTCTCCTTCCCTAACCAAAAACTCGGTACCGAGAACGGGAAAATCAAAAACCCGATTGTCCGATGTAGCTACCACAACGAGCAAGGACACTTTACAACCGCTTGCAGGCCCTTCAAGGCCTACCTGGAGCAGCTAGTCCTCGGTGGCCATCTCAGCAACTTCATAGATCATGAGAAAACAAGAGCACGGGCGCAGAATGCCGAAACAAGAGCCGAAGAGGAGATCCAGACGATTAACGTTATCCACGGCCCTCTCAACTCTGAAGCCGCCCGTATAATCCGCGCCGAGTTGAACGACGCTTCCTCTTCTAAACAGGTCATGCTCGTCGGCCCCGAGCCAAAACGTCCCCGAACCGACGACGGATCCAAGTGGACTATCACGTTCACCGAGAAGGACCTTGCGCGCGTCCAACTTCCGCACAACGACGCCCTCGTGGTCACACTGCGCATAGGTACCTTCAACGTCCGACGTGTCCTCGTGGATCAGGGGAGCTCGGCCGAAGTTATGTACTACTCCTTGTTTAAAGATTTGAAGCTCTCAGACGCCGATCTCCGACCCTCCGAGGTCCCCCTCATAGGTTTCAACGGAGCTCCGGTTTGGCCCGTCGGTTTGATCACCCTTCCCATCCGCTCCGGCTCGGTCGTGTTCGATATGGAGTTCGTCGTCGTCGATGTCCCAAGCCCCTATAACGCCATCGTCGGTCGCACCTGGCTCCATAGGTTAAAGGCCGTTGCCTCTACCTATCACCAGGTGGTCCGATTCATCGGTGCCAACGGACGACAGGAAGATCTGTACGGGGACCAAACCGCCGCCAAGCGCTGCTATGTCAACGCGGTCCGGAGCAGCAAACAGACTTCCAGGGTCAACTTCATCGAGGTACCGGAGGCTCCGGTCCTCGAAGACGTCGGCAGACCCGCCGACGAGAAGGCAGTTGAAGATCTTGTCACCGTCCCTCTTACCGAGGATGGTTCCCGTTTCTTCCTTGTCGGTTCCTCACTCTCGGAAACCGAGCGGAATGACATGGTGACCTTCCTCAAGAGCAACATTGAGGTCTTTGCGTGGTCGCCCTACGAAATGCCCGGGGTCGATCCAAATTCATCTGCCACGAGCTCAATATCGACCGAACAAAACGTCCGGTCATCCAGAAAGCTCGGCGATCCTCCCGGTCCATTCCGACGCCGTTATCGACGAGGTCAACCGACTCCTAAACGCAGGAGCCATACGAGAAGTGCAATACCCTAAGTGGTTGGCCAACACCGTGGTGGTAAAGAAGAAAAACGGGAAATGGCGAGTCTGTGTTGACTATTCAAATCTCAACGACGCCTGCCCGAAGGACTTCTTCCCCCTTCCTCGGATAGATCAGCTCGTCGATGCCACGGCTGGCCACGCCCGACTAAGCTTCATGGATGCCTACCGGGGCTACCATCAGATCGCCATGAACGACGGCGACGTCGAGAACACGGCCTTCATTACTCCTCACGGCATCTTCGGTTATCTTGTCATGCCCTTCGGCCTCAAAAACGCCGGAGCAACCTTCCAAAGGATGATAACCAAGATGTTCGAGCGCTTGCTGGGAGATACTATGATGGCCTACATCGACGACATGGTGGTTAAAAGCATGATGGCCGGAGACCATCTCACTCACCTCGCCGAAGCATTTGAGATTCTGAAGACGCACAAGCTTCGCCTTAACGCCGAGAAGTGTGCCTTCGGTGTGAGCTCTGGCAAATTCCTCGGGCATCTTGTCTCCCGCCGAGGTATCGAGGCCGACCCTGCCCAAATCTCAGCAATCGAAAAACTCTCGGCCCCCCACAACAAGAGAGATGTGCAGCGTCTAGCCGGCATGGCCGCCGCCCTCAACAGGTTCATTAGCCGATCCTCCGACAAGTGCAAACCATTCTTTTGCCCTCCTGAAAGGGAGCCGACGCAGCTTCAGTTGGACCGACGAGTGCGACCGGGCTCTACTGCAATTGAAGGAATACCTCTCCAAGGCCCCTCTCCTCGTCACTCCTCGGGATCAGGAGGACCTGTTCATTTATCTCGCCGTCTCGGCACACGCCATAAGCTCGGTCCTCGTCCGGCAGGAAGAGCGCGACCATCAGCCGATTTATTATTCTAGCAAGACGATGACGCCTGCCGAGACACGCTATCTCCCCTTAGAAAAGCTTGTTCTTGCCCTCATCTCCGCGTCTCGGAAGCTCGCACCATACTTCCAATCCCACCGCATTATCGTATTGACCGAGTATCCTCTGAAGTCTCTCCTCCGAAAAGCCGACCTTTCGAACCGAATCTCCCAGTGGGCCGTCGAACTTGCCAATTACGAGATTCACTTTCAACCAAGAACGGCGATCAAAGCCCAGGCACTCGCCGACTTCATCGCCGAGCTCACCCCCACCGACGTCCTCGCTTCAAATCCAGCCCCCCGCCCCGAAGCCGTTCTCCAAGCACGTCCCAGCACCGCCTGGAAGCTCTTCCACGGCGATGTTTGGAAAATGTACGTCGATGGCGCCTCAAACCGCCGAGGCGCCGGGGCTGGGATCGTCCTCCTCTCTCCTTCTGGCGTATTACATGAAAGCTCCATCTCTATCAACTTTCCGGCCTCAAACAACGAGGTTGAGTATGAAGCACTCATCTCCGGACTCAAGACTGCCGAAGCCCTTGGAATTGAAGAGCTTGTTCTCTACAGTGATTCACAGCTGGTTGTCAACCAGCTCTCCGAGGAGTATGAGGCTCGGGACGATCGGATGCGTACTTACCTGAGCTCTGCCGTTCGGCTCCTCAAAAGCTTCCGAGCTATCCGCGTCGAACACATCCCGAGGGACCAAAACGCTCACGCCGACGCCCTCGCCGGACTTGCTACGGCTTGCGCCGCCTCAGGACAACGCTCCATCTCCTTTAGCTCCATCGACAAACCGAGCTTCGAGCTTGAAGTACTCAGTCATGAGATATTAAACGTGGAGCTTGGACCGAGCTGGATGGATGAGATCATCGGCTACCTACGCGACGACACCCTACCACACGACAAGAAGGACGCCCACCGACTCCGTAACAAGGCCGCCCTCTTCTGGCTCAATCCGAATGGAAAGCTCTACCGACGGTCGTTCACCGGCCCCTATCTATTGGTTGCACACCCCCACCAGGTCCCCGGGATCATCGAGGAACTACACGCCGGCGACAGCGGTTGCCACTCCGGTGGACGCTCCATCGCTCACCGAGCAATTACCCAAGGGTACTGGTGGCCAACAATGAAGAAGGATTCTGAAGAATTTGTGAAGCGTTGCAAGAAGTGTCAAATGTTCGCTCCCATCATACATCAACCGGCTCGGGATCTCAGCCCTCTCACCAGCCCATGGCCCTTCTCCCAGTGGGGCATGGACATCGTCGGCAAGCTTCCCGTCGCTCCTGGAGGATTCAAGTTCCTCTTAACCGCCACCGACTATTTCTCCAAGTGGGTCGAGGCCGAACCATTGGTCACGGTTGAAGAGTCGGACATCATGCGCTTCGTGTGGAGAAACATAATTTCTCGCTTCGGTGTACCCTTCGCCATCTTAACCGACAACGGCAGCCAGTTCACCGGTCAAAAGTACCGAGCACTCCTGGATGAATTCGGCATCAAATGGGACACTTCCACTCCGTACTACCCCCAGGGCAACGGGCAAGCCGAAGCTGCAAACAAAGTAATCTCGTCAGGACTCAAGCGCCAGCTCGAGTCACGCCGGGGCAAATGGGCCGAAGAGCTCCCTCGGGTACTCTGGGGCTACCGTACAACGCCTCGGCGATCTACTGGCCGAACCCCCTTCTCCCTGGCATTTGGAATGGAAGCTGT
Source organism: Rhododendron griersonianum (assembly GCA_018127125.1). Taxonomy (NCBI): domain Eukaryota; kingdom Viridiplantae; phylum Streptophyta; class Magnoliopsida; order Ericales; family Ericaceae; genus Rhododendron; species Rhododendron griersonianum. The sequence continues at coordinate 13,132,078 of CM030794.1, read as the reverse complement.
AATCCCCCTCCAGGTCGGGCTCCCGACGATCCGAACCGAAGACTTCGACGAGGAAGTTAATGATGAGAACATTGTTGCGGACCTCGATCTGGCCGAAGAAGAACGGGAGAATGCTAGGATCAAACTAGCTTCTTATCAGCAAGAGGTTGCCAAGGGCTACAACCGAAGCGTCCGCCTTCGGTCATTCAAGCCGGACGACCTTGTTTGGAAAAAGGTGGTGGACAAGTCCAAAAAGAGGAAGCTGATGCCTAATTGGGAGGGCCCCTTCCGAGTCCTAAAACACCTCGGCTCGGGAAACTACAAGCTAGAGAAGCTAGACGGCTCCCCAATCGCCAAGACCTGGAACGCCAATAACCTGAAAAAATTCTATGGGTAGACAGGCTTCGGCTTCTTCGGATTCATTTCTTCGAACAAATTTCGTTTCTTGTCAACATGCGATTAGAACCAAACTACTCTTGTAATGGCCTGATTTTACGACAGTTTTTTTAATGAGAATCTCTTATTTACCACTAGTCTAATCTTGTCACTTACTCTTCGTACTCGGTTCGCCGTTGCGTGAACCGTTTTATCCTGACTTCAGGGACTGTTCTCCGCGGGATATTCCTCGGACAGATCCTTCACCAAGTCACCACGGCCTCTTCGGTCGTTTCGGACTTTCGGACGCCGGCGATAAGGACACTCGGTATTAATCCCGAGCCCCTTACACCGACCCCCCCAATAAGTCACGCACTATTTAGATTCGCTACGTCCCGAAGTCATGGCCGACGCCATCCCCACTTCAGGACCCTAGCCCTAATCTAAATAGCAACGCCCCAATGAGTTGCTTCGGTTTACTCCCTTTGGCTCGGCGTCAGTTAAAACAAAGCAGGGGCATGCAAAATTCAAAAATTGCTAACTACTTTGCTTCGTTTTAGCTTACTCAATCCTATATTCTGCCTTACTTAGGTTTGAAATGAATTTTTGAGAAATTCCTCGGTAATGCTTCGGCTAAAATCTGTTGCTACTCCACAACATTTCAACAGAAGCAGGGGCATGAGGCTCCCTTCGGTGACAAGCGTAAAAACCATTCGAGCATCTCAGAAATAAACAAGGCATTAAAACGGATGAAACCATTCATTCAAAAGCAGTAAAGAGGATTGCAAGTTTAAAGCCCAACAATACTTCGGTTATCTGTTCGGTACCTACTTAGCAAAAAAAAAAAAAAAAAAAAAACAACAACATTTACAAACCCTGGAACGGCAAAATCCAAATGTTCGGAGCCGTCCAGCCGAATGTGAAACAAAAGAAGTCAAAATCCTAAGCATTGGGGGGCAGAGGGGTCTGGGCTCCATCATCGGTTGAGGCAACGGCAATAGGAGCGGTCTGGGTACCCTCCTCGGTCGAAGCAACAGCAACAGGAGCAATCTGAATACCTGCCTCGGGGTTTTGCACCTGCTCGCCCTCCTCTTCTTCTTCCTCGGGCGCTACAACCTCTTCGGGTGGCACCTCGGGAAGGACCCGGAGTTCGGAGTCGGCTGGGAGATCGAGTTTACTCAGAAGAGCTTCGTGACCAAACCGAAGTCCGTCCACGAAACGGTCCCTATAAAGCTCGGCCTCAATCTCCCGAACTTGCTTCTGGTATTCTACCCCGGCTGCGGCCCAACCGTCGTCATAACCCTTGTTCCTAGCAGCTCCAACCTCGGTAGCCCGGGTAACCCTCAAGGTGGTGGCATTTTCCAATTCCTTTTCAGCTCGGGCTTCGGCTGCCAACCTCTCCCTGTCGCACCTTTGGAAGTCTGCAAGATAAAGATCGCAGGCCTCCCGAGCCACCTTCAGGTCATCCTCCTTCTGCTCAAGTGCCTTCTTCAGCTCATCAATCTCTCGCTCCTGGCCTTTGCATCGGTCATTTATGACCAAGGCCCGAGCACCAGCCTGCGAGCAGAAAACCGAAGAGGCATCACAAATATGGACTTAGCTGACAACAACAAAAGTCTAAGATAACAAACTTACAGTGAAGAGGGCCTGTGCTATCTCCGCGGTGATGTCCTCGGTCAACCCTTGGACAGCCCTGGCGTCCCTGGGAAGAATACAGCCTCGGAGCATCCCGTACGCTGTGCCGAGGTTTGACACGCTGTCCGCATGATGGATCTGGCGCCCAGCAAAGTGACAAAATTCCGGGGCCCAGGGGACCTCTGTTGCGGGGACCCAGGTCCCCCCATCAAGCCTCTCTGCAGACCCTCGGTCCTGCTCTTCAACCCTATCCTCCCCCTCGGTAATCCGAGAAGTTTCCTTCTCTTTACCTCGGCCGCTACCTTCTCCCTCGTGCCGAGTCCTCTTCGCCGGGGGCTCCCGCGGAGAAACAGGGGTCACAACCGAGGTCCCTGCACCGGGGGTACTGGTGGCTGAGCCTCGGCCTCGTCCTCTTGACGTCCGACGTCTGAGGTTTAGCACCTCCCGAGCTCCTTGTTCCGACATCTCGTCGCTCAGTCCGGTCCTCTCAGGCGTCTCTCGGTCGATAGCCTCTCTCACGATACCTAGAGGCTCGGAGCTGCTAGCCTCGGTGCCAGAAGTGCTTCCTCTGCCTCCTCTTCCCGCCGCTCCGCCTCCTCTTCGTCCACCTCCTCCTCTTCCCCCTCGTCCTGCCTTCGGCACCCCTTGTTTCCTCGGTTTCTTCTTTAAGTAACTGGTGTACGAGGGGACGTAACCGAGGAGCTGAGGAGCGTAACGGTTGGTGATTGGGATTGCGTAGGCGGCGTTTATCCGAGATCGGACGGCTCTCTCCCGAAGTTCCTGAACGGTGCCGTCGGCTGCAAAAGAGTCATCAAAACATGGAGAAATCAGTGCAAGTTTACAAGGAAACTCGTTTATTGAAATAAGCTCACTACCGAAGGGCAGGTTACCGACCAGGAACTCCAATCTCAAATGGGACCGTGGTGACTATGTCTATGGTCTCCCCGGGCCCGAACATGAAGTTCCCGGTAACCGAGACATAGATACCCGCCCACTCTTCGGAGTCCGGTAGGTGATCGATCAAGAACGTGTCGTTCCCTGATCTGCAGGAGAGGTAGTGTCGGTTGTGGCCCCGGTTAACCCCCAGAAGGTAAACACCGAAGAGCTCCTCAATACCAAACACCAGGTTAAACTGCCTCCTCAGCTCGATGATGCTGGTAATAATTCGGTAAGAATTCACCGTGAGCTGGGAGGAAGTAAGGTTGAGGGTCCGGAGCACCCGACGCACGAACTGGTGGAGGGGAAACCTGATGCCCCCCTCGCATATGGCCATCAGGGGAAAGATCAATTCTCCTGACCGATGCTGGAGCTTCTTTGGGTCGGTTTCTTCTAGCAACCGAACCTCAACATCAGGAGGGATGCTGTAGAGCCTCTTGAACTCGGCGTAAGCTGCGGGGTCCCCGGTGAAATATTTGTTCTTAAATGTACAGGGCCTCATCGGTCTTCGGCGTCCCTGAATCTCTTCGGGCGCATTTCTGAACGGCCCCGGCCCGTGGTCCGACGTGCTTGGGGCCTCCATCTCCCAGGGCTCAAGGGAAGTAATCTCGCGTGGGGCCCGATTAGGGTTGGCAGGCTCAATCTGGTCAACCGGGATTCGGTAAAACCTCCCCCTCCAAAGCTCTTGAAAGATGGCTTCTACCAAGGGATCGTCAGAACCACTGGAGCTGTCCGAGGAGAGCTCAATGACCATTCGCCCCTGCCTAGGAAAAAAAAGAAAATGTGCAAAACCCGTTAGCTATATGCCTAGGGGGGAGCAAAGGGTCCTAGCGCTCGGGACGAGATGGTCATCAGTCTTCGGGATCTATGGGTCTCGGTCTTTTAAAGACTCTTCCCTCCTCGGAAAGGGTCCTCGGTGGACGGCAACTTTATCCACGAGTCCAAGGTTGAAGATAGGCCTCGGGAAGGATATAGGCCTCGGGAAGAATATAGGCCTCGGGAAGAACAAGAACAGCGGCGGCGGGCGTTAGCGCCGCCGCGCACCAGGCGATTTCGAATGGCGTCCCCGCCCTAATGCGCTCAGAAGGCGTTGAGAAATACGAAGAAAAGTACTAAAACTTGAAGATTGATTAACAAAGATCAACATACCCAAGTCTGGAGAGGAGATTTGCTGCCAAAGTGCTCGAAATCGCGATCCAAAGCTTGCAAAACACGGCGGCGGCGGTTCGACGGCGTCGGAAGGTTTCAGTAGCTTTCTCTCTCCAATTGGTCCGAATTTATAGTGGAGCGTACGAGGAGTCGCGCGGGAAACGAAGCGTCGCCAACCGAACCGCTGGATCGTCGACGCGTGTCATCATCGAACGGTCAGCAATCAGAGTTCTGAACCGAAGTCAGGCGCGCCGCGTACCGAGCCATTCACGCTTCGACACGTGCCCTGACTGGGCGTTTCGTACCAATCAACTGACATTTCACGTGCCGAGGCCACGCATGATGTCACTCATTCCGGCGATGACTGACGCGTGGCTCCTAGGGCAGAAGTAGGCGATTCGGCTCTCCCAAAGGGCGCTCGGTTCTTCTCCAAAGCATTTCATCGGTTAAAAACCCAGTTTCGCTAGTCCATCAGAGGAGTCAACTCCCCGTAGACCAGTATGGCACTCCGGAAGTTGAGGGGCTATTGTAGGGCCCTCGGTTATCGGCTCGGTAACCGAGCTACCAACACTGAACCAGTGGCTAGGGTACGGGCCGAGGTCTTCTGACTAGCTCTCTTCGGGATGCACCTCGGTCGTTGCCCGGGCTTCGGCTGTTATCCACTTCGGAGCCTCGGTTCACTGCACGCTCCCATGCTTCCAAAGGCTTCCAGGCGGTAACGGTTTCTGTGAATGGGACCCATGCAGCTGACACAATCATTGAGATCTGTCCCATGTGCTCCGTAACCACCTCGGCCTCCTCGTCATATGTGACGTCACCCGAGGCGGTTACCCGAGCGTACTCGCCACGCGCTAGCGTGATGACCAAGCAAACCTAGGTCTATAAATATAAAGTGATACCCACCTGAGAAAGGTACGCAATACTATCCTAACCCTAGACCTAAACACCTTCCCTGAGATCTAACTTGATCGTCGGAGGGTCACTGGGCAACCAAAGCCCTAGTGACTTGTTGCAGGTCAGGCGACGGACGAGCGGAGCAGTGGAGGAAGGAACCTAACCAGACACCACAGTCAAGGTCCCGATTAATCGAACCCCAACCCTCCGGATGAACTGAGTGAGTGAACTTTGGTTGATTAAAGGTGAGAAAGAAGGGAAAAAGAGGGATTTCAGCAGGCGGCTAGAGCTCAAACCTGATCATGCTAATCAGCCATTGTGGGCTTGTGCTGATGGTCGTATTTTCCTTGAAACCTTCTCTCCTCTCTATAAACAACCCTGAGAAATTCTCATCACCATTGCCGAGCCCATTTGCAGGTATGTTCTACGTGTTTTAGGCAAGTAATTCGTATAAGCTATTTTCCTGAGTACATGTTTGCAGATTTTTGAACATTCACACACCTGACTATGGTTCATAGGCCAGAGAACATGCATGAATACAATCTGACCCCGCACTCATTGTACGCGGAGGTATCAGTCGGTCTTGAAACTGACACCATTGTAGCTGTTTTAAATAAATTGTCGAAGACCAAGCTCCCAAAAGAGATGATTGATTTCATTTATGCTTCAACTGCCAATTATGGCAAAGTGAATACTTAAGAAGAACCGGTACCTTGTCGAATCTCCATATCCGGAGGCAAGATGGTTCTGCCTCCTCCATTTCTTTATGCTCTGTTGAATGGAAACGTGTGTTGCTAATGCTTGATACTGATACAAGGATATTTGCAGGTATTGAAACAACTTCTCAAGGATGAAGTTATAGCTTGAGCAAGGATTTCTTATGAGGTTGGTGCTAAGTGGGTTTGTCTCTCCATTTTAATCTTGAGATTGCTATGTAATTATCCTTTTCTTCCTGCATGAACTTGGTAGTGGCTCAAATATGGAACCACATAGATTTGTTGTTGACTCAAAGATACAATTTGTTATGATAATTAATGAAGATTACTGAACAATTAATGGTGAAGATTGGCTGATGTTCTGCTCTGGCTGCATGGCTCGTCCCATGTTGAATGTTGCTGTTCCACTACGTTTAGGGAAATTGTAGTGTCTATGTGCGCATTTTTGTGGTAACGTGATTTGAACATTCTGGGTAACAAGTTTCTTTGTAAGTAATATTTCAATACATTCATGATGGTTGTTTAGGAGATGCATGGAAGTGATGGATTTACAGTTGGCAAATCCATTGGTGAAATTGAAAATGGGCACAACGAGTTGCTAATTGAAGCAGAATTGGTAGCAGCTGCCGAAGAAAAAGAAACTCATTCCTTTGAAATTCACCCTGCTCAGGTAGATCTAGTTCAATCTTTCGAAACTGATCAGGTTAGATGATAGATGGTCCACATTGCACTATTTCTTCAGGGCCCACATCACGCCCAATGTTCATTTATTCTTTTTGATAGAAGAGTTAGGACTTAGGAACCCTTGAACTATGCTCAATTAACATTTAACCAACATGATCATTCCTAATGTATGGACTCCTTTGTAAATAGCAGGAATCAAATGAGTTAGTGTGGCAAAGAGTTAATGTCATTTTTGTTGCGTCTTTGATGTATTTTACATTCCTTGCGTGTGGGTTGCCAATCACAAGAGACAGAGGTAGTTGAAAGTTGATTTTTAATTGGATTTCTTGATGATTAGTTCGGCCTATTTACCCTCCCCTCCTCAGTTTCACTGTCACAGTAACAGGTGTTATTTCCATTTTCCTTCTACCCTTTCTTACCTCCTTCCTCAGCTAATGAGACAGTAGTAGATCCATGCTAGAGCTTCAATAAACAGTTCAGAGGTTGTCATTTAAGCTTGAACATGTGGTGCACATTGCACTTTGCTTTTATTTATAGTGGTATGCTTAAACATGTGTTGCACGATGCACTTTGTTTTTATTAGAGGGGCCTTGGTGTTCCACCGTCCCTTTGATGTTCTATTTCGTGGGCCATCGTCATACATTCTTTATATCATCAAGTATTTGATGCTGTACGAGCATGTTAGCAAAACGTTTTCGGCAATAGTGCACTTCTAACATGTTATTGGGCAGGACTTATATGTTGCTACTTGTTGCTTAATTTATTAGTTATTTGCTTTTATTTGCCTTAATTTTATTTGCTTTTATTAAGTTGACAGGGTCATCTTCAAGATAGGATGGCGAGAGGTAAAGAGGAGTACAATGCATTCTTCTACTCCCTTGTGTCTACTGATACACAGGTATTTCCAATGCCTACTTTATTTAGTTTTGGTTTTTGCTACAGCTTAAACCATCATTAAAACTTGGGTGTTTTCATTTTTTCATCCTGTATCTTCTCTTTCGAGGTGCTGTCTACTAAATTTGTCTAATGCTGGATCCAGGATATGTACTTCTGAACTAAAAGGCAGCAGTACTTTTGATTGATCAAGGTTATAGCTTTAAGGTAAGGACTTTCCTCATGTTGTGCACAGCAGCACTAAGTCGATTGGACTTCTGTGCCAAATAACCTTCTTTGATTGTTATGAGGTGATGAATATGCGGTCCCTGTGGAATTTATGTCTGTTTTGGGCATGTGAAGTTCGGATTGCAAATTTTTCTAAGTTCCTCTTTTCCTCTTATAGAAACAAAAGGAGTGTGCATTTGTAACATATCAGCAGAAAGACGAGTATTAACTGCTTGTTTGAATTTTATCTTGCATTGGTAGATAACTAATCAAAGCTACTGACAGGTTATAACAAGCTTGCCTCCACCCGATTCAGGAGCCAATTTGAGTTACCATGGTCTTACTGAGCAACTGGCCGTCCTGGGGAAGGTCTGTGTGTGCGTGTGTATTATATTTTATTTCTTAAGGTGAGTAGACAAGAATGTTGGTGACCTGCGGTGATCACTGGTTCAGGGATCAAAAACTCTGCCTGCTAACCTTTAGGTTGTGGGTTGGAGGATGAGGACAATCACTTTGTGTATTTACTGCCAAAGGTTTTACTTCTCCCAGACACTAACTGGGGTATTTCTTTTTCCAAAACATAAGACAGAAATTTCTCTACTTTATGTTAACAAAACCCCTCGAAATTTCTCTGTAACAGGTATTGAGTGCAGCTGATGATGCCGTTGGATTAGAGCTATTAGAAGAAGATGATGATGACGTAACCCTTCATAAATCATGTGTCTCAATGAAATCTATGAGTGCCATGTTGGGAGCAAGTGGGATGGTTTACATGGAATACAAGTATGGTTACTTCCTTTCACCTTTCTTAGGATTTGATTTTTCACTTTGTAACATAAGCTTGAGCCTGTATGATTTTCTGTTTCCAGATTTCTTACTTGCATTTCCATGTCCACAGCGTTTTTCTGCTCACATTCGTCGTTATACCATTTTTGTTATTTGCAGTACTGAACGGCACGAGCAGGATGGTAAGATAAAGAGCAAACCTCAGCATGCATCCAAGAGACATCATCCATGTTTGAAGGACCGCTTTGCCTAAGTACCCCTCAGGACCCCCTTAAATCTTGTTTTATTTAATTTTGTGATTACAGTTTCTGGATTAGGAACCATGGTCTTTCTCTTTAGCCTTTTCCTATTTCCCCAGGAGATTTTTCGATTAACCAATCCATTATCTGCAACGAGACAGTTGAACACTCTTTTTAGCCCATAGCTTGAACCCACAAAATAAAAGGAAGCTAAAAAAAAAAAAAAACCCTAATCTCAATAAATCCTTATTCTCAATATAAAAAAATCCTTATGAAGGGACCAAGCCTAGTATTTATAGGCTAGTCACAAAGCTTCCAAAATAATAATAAACAAAAGATTCCTAAATAACATATCCGATTCCTAAAATAAAATGAAATACAATCAAAGACAAAAAATCAAAGACCAATAGGCAATAATTCTTTCATCCATGCCTCATACATGTGCGGGTGATTTGGGGTCTTATGCGATATCCATCAGCTAGTCTAGATCTTATGTGCTTTATTAACCAACCTACCCTTTCACCGGCGTGTTTGGCGTATGGAACCACGTATCTATAATTTTTGGAGCATAGTTTCCAATTTTGGAAAACACATTTTAGTCGTGTTTTATATTTTTGCATAACACTTCCACGCAACAAGTATGCTGTCTCCATATATGCTCTATGATGTCTGCAATTGTCTGCAACCATCGATGGGCTTGGCCTTTCTCTTTTGTTTCAGCACCGTTCTTTTCAGCCCAACCTTCATCTCTCTCATTCAGAAGTATGTTCTATTTCTCCTACTTCTAAATTTAGTTTTTCCCATTCTTGGAGTGCCCTAGGAATTCACCGTCATATTGTCGTCCCCTTCGAGAAGTACATGTCAAACATTTTTCTATTTATTTTATTTTCAGCTATCTTAATATACCTATTTAGTTATTATGATCCCGGTTGAGCCGTGATGTCATAATTATACGGCACTTCTCGAAGGGGATGATATGGTTCAGTTACAGGGGGCGGACGGGGTTTTAACCCATATGCGCTGTGTTCAACATGCCAGCAGTGGCACTTTCATTTCTTTTGCAGCCGGAAAAGCCCTTGTCCGTCCAGATTGCCAGATTGGTCAGTTTGCTAAACCGGCACCGGGTTGAGCGGTTTGACCATTGGTTCAAACGGTTTCAAGCACTTCCAACACAACAAATTGGTAAAAATGGTTGACCAACATCTACAGGTCGACGGTTCAACCAGTTTAACCAGCTAGTTCGGTCTGGGTTTTAAAAACATTCCGTAGGTTGCTTAATCAAGTCTCCCAGAGGACTTGTCCTTGGGGAGACACCCCGCCTAAGGGACTTTTCCTCTCCTTTTTTCATATCTCAGCCCTACTCCTCATGAACAACCGTGCGTGGTCAAAACACATGAGCCCAATATGGATCGGGCCAGGAACAACCCACTGTGCTGATGACCCCAACTGGGAGGGGGACCGGCCCATTCTGAACATGGCTATAGCGACCAAATCCCGAGCTGTGTCAGAAGCTCGACTCGTTGCTAAACAAACTTGATATTGTCAGATTAGATAAATATGCACATGCTTCGAAATGAAATCGATAGAAAGGGAAAGGGTTGATCGTGCATAGGCTAGAGGATCCTCTAGAATGGATGAGTTCGAAAGAGACTTGTAGTCCCCTCCAAGGGTGATGCCACTGCAGCATATGGCTAAACGATTATTTCTCTCGCGCTCTTGGTAACTTGGAGCCCGAGAGGGAGCTCACTAGAAGTAGGGAGGTAATCTGTAGAAGAGCGGGATATTTTAAATCATTCACTCACTCTTCTTCTCTTATCTTTGTTTTCGTTATTTCATCCAAATTAACTTAGGCATAGGAGTCCCTCCCTAGCCAAATTTGCCGGAAGCGCTAATAAGTGTCTTTCTTTTCGGTACTAAGAGAGAACAGAGGAACCATCAGGGGTGATAGCCTACTTGGTCAAGGCTTACTCCCTTTGGGTTTGGGTGAGGTAGGAGGTATCAAGTTCGAGTTGTGCTAGCGGCGCCTGCCTCGAATTCGGTCCTTCTCCTCTGTCTGGTTTTGGCCCGTTAGCTTTTGGTGGGGCGGTAGTTGCTATAGCTCTTTGGTCCCTTTCGGGATCTGTTGCGGGTTTAGAGTCCCTATGGTCACATCCATTGGAGGGTTGTTATGCCCGGTTGCCCCCTCCGGCCTCCACCTTTTTAGCTAAGCAAAAAGGGAGAACAGAGGAGTTGCATGACGGATCTCGTTGTGACCCAAGTCCAATGATCCTTTAATTGACCCATTCATTTTTTTGCTCTCGACCCTCGCTCTTGCAAACTTTAGTAGTTTGAGATGTTTTTTAATAAAACATCTTACGTTCGCGACTCGTGCATTATGTGACTTAGTTCGTGACATCTCTGAATTCATTGAGTGTGCATATTCATACCTCGCATAGAACCATCAACATCTGGTCCTCTCAAATACATGCATCAGGTAATGTATTCGAATACAACTTGTGTTTGGTATAAACAAGATTGAGCCGCCGGCAGACAAAAAATTCAGCGTCAACAATCCTCGTCACTGACTATGAAGTGGGTGAGGACCCCACAGATCAACACACTTTAGAGAGAGAGAGAGAGAGAGAGAGAATCTTGTTGAGGAAAGAGAGAGGATGAGTTGATGGTTGCCTTTATGGATTCTCAACAGTTCACACGTTGAAGGAATTTTCTGGGCTTTGCCGAGGCCTAGGGGGGAGGGGGCTTTTCTAGCATTTGACTGCTTTTTGGACATTCCTTTTCTCTCTTCATAAAATAATTAATAAAGCTATGGGTACATATGAGTTTGTACATATCATGTACATATGAGTTTTGTGAGGTCCATCTCGGGTCTCTTAAAGATGATTCGAACCGCTTATTATTTTTAAAACATTTTTTATGGAGCCTTGTAAAAAATCATCTCAACCCGATGTCAGTAAGGATTTTTTTTGAATTTGTGGTGACGAAACTACTTAACTGCTCAATTTTGCTCGTACAAATTCAGAAAAAATTGTTTTAAAAATAATGGACGGTTCGAATCATCTTTGTGGGACCCGAGATGGACTCCACAAAACTCATATGTACATGGTATGTATATTGCATATGTACACATAGCAGTACATAATTGACACTCCACAAAAATTCATAAACTCTGAGTCATTACAGCTAGCTAGCTCCTCAATTAGATAAAATTAAAAGAAAGGAAAAGCAACCCACAAACAGCAGGCCAAAGATTCACCAAATTAAGCCCTAACAGTGGACCCAAAGGACAGGTTTTATTACAGGACCCCGATTCTTTGCGGTCCAATTGCAGAGAAGCTTATGCACTCGTTCATTTCTGTAAGTAATGATACACGGACTCCTCTTTGCCATCCTACTTCAAACCGTCGAAAAACTTATTGCTTATTGTACTTTTCTCAAGTCAGAGAGAGAGAAGCTCGATTAGTCCGGTTTATTAGTGGGTTTGCTCCTCACCCACTTGACTAGAGTTCAATTCTTGGAATCAGGTCGCGAGAAAGTAATTTTTTGTGAATTTCCTAGTCCCAGCGTGGATGACCTGCATTTTACTGGATCGGGGAGATAATAACCTAGCCCAAACACCCCTAACCGTGGGACCGGAGAGAGTGTAGGACGCAAATTACAACACACAACCCACCACACCAAGTCCCCAATAGCAGAGCAGTGCCTGGAGACAAAGTAGAAATAAAATAAAATTTTGTCTCATAAAGGAGAATAAACAATTATTGTATTTGCAGAAAAGATGGACTTAAGTGCGCAAATCATAAGAAAGTCTTGAAGAGAATAAGAATAATTCCACCAGAATCCCAAAAGGTTTAGTCAACTATAAGCCATCAGTAACCACTTCAGCTTAACTAAACTGTAGAGAGAATGGAGTTAATTAATTAAAGAAAAAATACAGATATATATTGATACTACCCAGAGAAAGAATTAAAAAAGTTAATAAGAAAATGATTCTTATCTATATTAATCCTTCAGATTATATATTTCCCTCTTTTTTCTTTCCTATGGTTCTAACTGCACTCGTCAAATTTCTATTTACACCGGTATTTTTCATGAGGTAAAAGTGATTTTACCGAACGTACGAAACTTACGATATGTGAAGCTAGTGCACTCAGAAACTTAGTTGGTGAATTTAGAAGCTCCCTTTTCTTAATTGTCCAAAATCCAAGCACTTGCTTTCCTAATGAGTCTTTTAGGGTACAAACAAAAGCTTTAATCATGGTAAATTATGGATTGGTTCTTTCTTGTCTGCTATGTGGACATTCTTAAAACAATATTAATCATGTCCACTTAATGGTCATTAACCGCCCGTGCACATATAAAGTATGGTTATCTCTTCTTCTTTTCTTTTTTTTTATAGTAATTGTTAAGACAAATTGTCAAAAAAGTGTTGAATGAACTTTGGAATTTTCGATGAACCAAATAGTGCCCTTTTATTGCAAGAGGACAGTTTTTTCAACCGTTACATTCATCTCAATTGGTCTTGCCTTGGTGAGATTCAACAGTTTTGTGTGCACATATTCAAATGCACATATCTTGTAAAATGACGTGTTTTACAGTACCGCAGGGTCATTCTTTTCTTTACAAGGTAGGTGCCATTCTTTACAACATCTATGTGTCCAAATCAGTATGTTTAGCTACGGCCATATCAACCTAGTTTTCTTGTTAGTTGGATGGACCTTATAAGGACAAGTAAGGAATCGAGATTTTCTCATATGATGGAAAATAAAAACGTGAGATAAGTTTCATTGGCGTCGCAAGAATAACCGTCACACAATCATTTGTCACTAGTAAGAGCCACTGGCATTGTCTTTTGATATACTATATGTATTTCAGAATTGAGGAACGAGATTTTGGACAACAAAACAAAGAATTGGAGGGACAATATACAAAATAGAATCTGAAATAAAACTCTTAGTGTAAGTTTACCTTAGTTTCTTCCCACTGTCTCAAGCCCTTAATTTCTCTCTTCTCCATTATTTTCTGTTTCATCTCTTAAATTCCCTTGTCCATCTCCAGCCATTAAGTTTTCTTCTCAAATAGGAGTATTTGCTTAAGCTCTCTTGCCTTCCCTTTGAATTTCTTCTAATCCTTCTCTTCTCAGGGCCGATAGTCGAACCCAAGTGATCTAGTTTGAGTTCGTATTCATTCGTTAAAAAGACCGTTCGACACCATTTTCTTATAGAAATAATTCAAGCTCGAACAAGCTACTACTACTCAGCTAGTCCAACTTATGATGTTTAAGAAACTCAAGCTTCTTTAGATTGGCTCGTGGTCGGCTTGAGTACAGCTCATTTGGGATCAGTTCACCTTGTAAACAAATCAAGCTCGAACAATATCTACTTGGCTCGTTTGACTCGTTTATCAGTCCTATCTCTTGGGACTACCACTATTACCATTGGCTTCTTTTCTGCCACTGCTGGTCCACACCTTGGACCTTGCTCCGGCAATGTCTTACTATCACACTTTTGCTCCCGTGACTAAACAGCATGATTGGTCTCCCAAATTTAGTCGATCTTTTGAGTTAGATTCCAAGATATAAATTAATTTTTTGCTCCACTGAACAAAAATCCTGGGTCCAATCAGTCCGTTCCCTGCCTGGGTATCATTCTAGTTTATGTGAGAGACCAAACGTCTCATCATCTATAGTAGTGCAGTGATAAAGAAGCTGAAGCTGTCCTTTTGTTGTTAAACCTTCTCTTATTGCCTTGGTCAAAACTGTTCCTTTGGAATCATTGTTAGTTTTAGTGCATCTGCTCAATTTTAATAAGCATTCTTTTTTTTCTTTTTTCTTTTTTTCTTTTTTTGTCTTTCTGCTCAAAAACCATTTTAGCTGTCCCACAGAAACTCACAAAACAAGGGGGGTTTTTTCACAGCAAGAAGAATGTGGAAGAGATAACCTGTTGATGGAGGATTGATTTTGGGGACCAAGAAAAGCAAACTGGGATACATCTTTTGGGAGGCTCATTGTTTCTTTATGGGCTTTCAGTGGCAGTTGTGATTCAAGTGTTCTATGATAGTAGCCTAGCAGGTGTCAAGCTGAGCTGAGCAGGGGAACTAGGGGGGGGGGGACTTTCTGGGGTTCTTCAACTGGAAAACAATCATAACTTTTGATAAAGAATTTGGTCAAATTATGATTGAAGATGCCACACTTGATGAAAGCAATGACTAAAAGATCCTGTGCAATTAGTACAAAGTTGAACTTTACACAATCAGAGCATCTCTTCAAGATGCTTGTGTTAAAATATTCCAAGACCACAAAAGATTGGGAATGGGGGATGCCGCCAAGTATTCCCTGCAAAGCGGGTGCAGAGCGGCCGATCATGCCGTTCATCTCGGCTATCGACTCGGATCTTTGCCAAGCAATTAACGGCTCAGAGTTGTAGGCGTTCAGATTCAATCTGAGCTGTCCGTGCAGAGATAAACGGCTGAATCAGCTGCTTTACAGGGATGCCGCTCAGCAGCGTCCCCTGACCCAAAAGATGTCATCCTTGCGGCCTGGGCTTGGGGTTTTATAAATTGAACAACATAAAATTTGGTAGCTTAGCAGGCGGGACTTTACTTTTACCGGGTTTTGGCAAGCAAGTGAGGAGAACTAGACTTTATCTCACATCTCTATCTAAGTCACATAAGCTCGATTAATATAATCTAAAGACTACTCCATTCATTACTAATTGATTTTAGATTTGAAAATGGAACCACCCAAGAAATCTACTACTAACACTTACAAATATGACATAATTCAAAACCGTCATTAACTCCCCAATTTTAGAATTGAGGAAAGACCATTTCTCATGCAAGACGGACTTGCCCTTCCCCCGAACCTCAAGGCGCCATTATAGGACCCATTCCGGGCCCATATGTGTATCTGAAATCGTTCATTTCGTTCAGCTTATTGAGTTGGTCCATCGCAAAAGAAATACTAGATTTGATTGGACATGAGTATTTATATGCTTGGAACACATGTTCTTAGATAGTTTGGGCGACTAGTACGATCTTGAAAAAAGGTGGTGTTAGATAAATATGCTTCGACCATAGGATTAACCGTATCCGATTAACTAGATTTTTTTTTTTGCATGAACAATAGTACTAATAAACTTGACGAGCCAAATTAAGAAAATGAACGGTTCTGATCGTGGAGTTGAGAGTCCAAGAAAATGGGCTGCTGTGACCTTGCCTTTCCCCACTCTAATGAGACTCCATTGATCTTCAAGTTATTTGCGCCAAGAATTATCACCCTGGATTTGACAGCACCAAAAGGGTACGGAAAACCTAATTCATAAATTATTGGAGTATTATCTTCTAGGCTCTAGCCTCGGAAATTCCTTGACCAATTATTTTTTACAGAAGAAGAGGAAGGTTCCATTTCCTTTTTCAGTTTTGAAAAACAATTTGGTCTTGTCCTTGTACTTTCCCTAATTTGGGTCCGAATTCTGTCCAATCAAGTTGGAGAACTGGTCTCAACAGTGACACAATTTGTCTCGGTTAATCTTCAGCAATATGCAAAAAAAGTAAAAATGATTCTTTCGTAAGTAGACGTAGTAATGCTAATACAAATAATGGACCCATTTTAAAACACAATTCGGGAGAGATAGAAGAAGAAAAATAGCGATACCCTCGCTTTTGGTTTATAAGTACTAATTTCTCAACTTGCATCCGTGGAGGAGGGAGAGGGTGGAACCGTGGAAGTAGGAGCTGACTCCCAGAAAATTTTTGAGAAGCCCCACATTTGTGCGGGAAAAAATAATTTAAATTCCAAGAAATAAGAACATAGTAAGGGCCTTGCGGTTTTTCCTTTAGTAGATTCAAACATTAATTACTTTTAGCGATTTCCTGAATAAAGTTCGTGTTATTAGAAAAACCCTCAAATATATTCTCAAAGTAGCTTAATAACTTAGCGTTTCCTGAATAAAATTCGTGTTTTCAGAAAAACCCTAAAAAGAAAACCAAAAACAGAAAACCAGAATGATAAAAGAAAAAAGCTACGTATGGTCTCAAAATATATCATGAGAAAGAGAATCCCACATTACAAAGACACTAAAAAAGAGGTGAGTGCTATGGCTGTAGATTATTCTTAGCACTCAAAGTTCCAGTCAAACATAGGGTTGATCCACCATTAACATCTAGCTAGGGAGCTCCAGATCTGGTACTAACTTTTCGGAAGCCGAAAACGAAGATTAACGACGAAGACCTTTTTTTGTTGGATTATTATAAAAAGTGCCAAAATAGGAGAACCCGCGAGCCGCCAACATTTTAAATTCTCAGGGCTCTAAAACGGCCGCACCTTTGAAGTTTACCTCAAGCTCAGCTCTGTGAAGATTTATCATAACTGTGGCCTGATTAAAATAAGTAGCCAATAGAACCTAGGCCCTAAGTACTCAAAATAACAGGTGCATTTTATGTGGCTGCTGTCCATTATATTTTTATATACTATTTTTACAGTGCTATTACTGTGATGAAAACTTAATTTTTTTACAGCAAAGTTGCCATGATGCATGGTTAGAATTTGACCTGCCTTTTTCACTAAATTCAATTCGATTTGTGAAAAATAGGCAGTCATTTTGGCCAATAAGAAGGGAATCAGAAAGAATGTTTTCAAAAGAAGCCTTATTCTCAATGATTTCTCACTTTTTCTTTCCAAGTAAAGTAATTCAATTGTAAAAGTAACCTAGCTATAAGTGGTAAAGAGTTTCACACCCTATAGAAGAAGTATAGGAAGTTTAACTACTAGCTAGCAAACTCTGAAATTTCATTCCACAATACTTAATTGAACGATCAAGGATGCATTAATTGTGATGAGATGGCTGTAGACACCCTAATTTAGCTTCGTAAATATTTAAGTCCTGTTGTAGACGAATTCCGATGATGAAACGATTTTCGTGAGCTTTAATTTGAAGTATGAAGGTTTGTTTGGACACCATGGAACTCAGAACGGTTTGAAATGTCCCCTAAAAGTGTGCTAGGAAGCCAGTGAGTCCTAATTGGGATGGAGGGAGTATTAAAATATGGTGCTCAATACGTGATCACTTAAAAAAAATTTGTATGATAATCCCTCTATTCTATATTTGTCCTTTTCAATTGATTATATTTTGCAATCGATAATTGCTTAAGTGATTTTGAAAATATTGTTCAAAAGAATTAATTGCGATCTATCAAACATGATTCATATTGCATATAAAAAGTATCACCAATTGAAAATATAACCATTTTTTCATTCGGTTATGATACAGCGAGGGACTAAAAATCCGGAACGGATGGAGTAATAAATCCTGCTAAGAAATACGAGTACCATGAATTTTACCATACGTTATAAAGACATGGCCCAGTAGCTCAAGTGATCAATGAACAAAATTAGCTTGGTCGAAAGTCGATTTAGCTCATCTAAAACCAAGCAGAAACCTATCTTCAAAATGGAGCTGATATTTGGTCACCCTTTTTACACATTCGTAAGGGAGTTCACGCGGTCGATCCTTGCCAAAAGCAACGACAGGGTTATTCACTCATTCTTCAATTCTTTGCCCTCTTAATGGACTACCAGTTGGGCATAGTGTAATTGTGGATTTATGTCCCGTTTAACGTAATTCAGCTACTTGTATTCTTCCACCGTCTGTAATCAAATAAAATAAAAATGAAAGAGACGTTGATTATCATATATACAGAGCTTGGAGATGATGATCATAAAGAGAATAGCTGCATTAAAAATGCATATGGTGCCATAGCTACAGTTGATGCATCATAAATCATTAAAAAAAACTACTGCTACTAGTCTACCAAAAAAAACCCTACCAACTTAAGCCGGCTCCGGATCCGGACACCTGAGTTATAAAAGAAAACTACTAGAGTAACTTATTATTCATCAATCAAGCTCGAGCCTCCTGAATTTCTTGGAGAGGAAATTAGGGCATTTGATCATGGTGCCATGTGGTCCACATGCTGGTGAACGTCCTTGTGAAATCTAGTACTCCAGAGTGGTTGGTTGCAGTCATGATCAATAGCCGTAGTACTGAATCTGGGTCGGACCCAACATGTTGAAGAAGGGACCTCCTCCACCCACTGCCATTAGACTTCTCTCCTCATCTTCTTCGTTGTACCCATCGATCTGTATCATCACACTCAATTTCGTTAAATTCCGGGGGGGGGAAACACATTTTGTACAATGTTTTGGTAAAAAAGAGTAATTCTCGTGTAGTACGCGTGTTGGCCTCATCTGAGCCGTCCTGAACGGCCTGGATG
This sequence comes from Rhododendron griersonianum, assembly GCA_018127125.1. Taxonomy (NCBI): domain Eukaryota; kingdom Viridiplantae; phylum Streptophyta; class Magnoliopsida; order Ericales; family Ericaceae; genus Rhododendron; species Rhododendron griersonianum. The sequence goes on along the minus strand of CM030794.1, from coordinate 13,113,315 downwards.
GACCAACACGCATGTTGTCCCAGCTCGGTTATTTGTTCATTATAGTATTGTTATAAAAAAGTGGCACGTGAAAAGTGAAAACTACTACTGGTACGGTATTTCTGAAAGGACAGAGAACAGAGGAGTAAAAGTTATGGTAGTCAGTGAAACGAAGAGAAAATACTGTAAAAATTTACCCAGAGATCATCTTCGTCTTCGTATCGATTAAAGTTCGCAGCTTTGGGAATCTCTCCAGTTTCATCGTTGCGCGCGAACCTGCCACGAATCCTCGGCCGGTTGTCGGCTAGTGTTTTCCGGCATGCGTACTGTTGTTATTATTGCCAACGTCAAAACAAACCCAACCAACATTCGTACTATAGTCGCGCAAGAAAACAAAACAAATTCAATTCCCTAATCAATTTGTCCAGGTCTAGGTAGGAACTCGCCTTCCGGACACAACTGTGTCCGAACGAGTTCGATGTACGAATACATGCATCGAACACATCGACCGACTCTGGACGCGCGTGTTTAGAAATTGTATTCTTTTAACCTTTGCTCAATTTACCTTAATCGTCTTGTTGAAATTTCTCTGGGTACGCTTTGCTCTGTACCTGTGAATTCTCTCTTTCCTTTCCTCTGCACTGTAACGCCCCACCTTGAGATTTGCCTCCTCAATGAATGAGCTCTCCGTTGCCAATGGGCTTGACGACAGCCTGTGGTTTGCCTGTGTTGTTTTGATCCTCTGAACAAGAATTAGAGCCAAAAAAAGGTTAATTATGGAAGAATAAGAAACGAAAATGAAATAACTATTTAAACTACTTTTACGAATATAAAATCAGGTTAATGTTGCAAATCAGATTAAACTTTTTCAAAAAGACGTGCATTAATTGCATGCCGCTAAAGTTGAGTTTTGCGTACGGAACAAGTAATACGAAATAAAAAGACCATATAGCGAATGTCGTCGTCAAAATACCCAATAGTGACAAATCGATTAAAATCGAATCCGAAGTTGAATTAATAACAGGGTCCCAAATAACTTTGAAATCAAAAGTTGGGTTTAATTGATGACACACCTGCGTCATAATTAATAATTAAAAAAGTAAAAAACAGAGAAAACAAGGAAAACGACAAACAGAGGTAGAAAACACCACCGACGCACATGCATTCCAAAATTGGGGACCATCAGACAGAATTTACCCCATCGTTAACTTCAATTTTCGTAATTGGTTGGAGTGCGCGCAAGTTGGTCCAAACATCCGATTACGTAAAAAAAAAAAAAAAACACTGATGCACATAGACAACATCTATACGTATGCATGTAAAGATACGGAGACGGTGAACACACTTGTAAATCTCCAGCGCTGTGAACCCTCCTCATTTGTCCGACGGAGAAGCTGTTTTCAGGCGAGCTCATGGCTTGGGGCTGAAAATGCGGAGACTCAGCAACGCAATCAAACCGAGGCTGGAACGAGAAGCTGGGCTTATTTCCGTCGAAAGAGTGGCTGCTGAAGCTCCTCTGCATCATCTTCGCCACGCTCTCAGCGGCATTTCCGTGCCCGAATGGCTCGAACCCGTACGGGGAACTCAGCGGGAACAGATGGCATTCCTCTGTTTTCACCTCAAGAGAGGAGAAATCTTGGAACTGGGTTGTCTGGTAGAGCGAGAGATTTTCCAGTTGGTTGCTGGGGGGTGAGGTCGAGAAGATGGGGTGGGTCATCTGGTCGGAAGAAGAATAGTTGGTTTCTTGAACTGGGTTTTGGGAGATTTGGTGGGGGTCTGAAATTGCTTGGAGGAGTTCAATGGGTGAGTCTAGGAATTGATCGGAGAAGAACGTTTCGTCAAGTAGGAAGAGATCAGAAGACATTGGAAAAACCAGTATTTTGAAGCTCTGGGCTACTTTGAGGGAATTTTTTTTGTGAATCACTGAATACGAGTGTATGTGTATGTATTGAAATTGGTGTTTGAAGCAGACAAGAGAACTGGAGTGAGGACAATTTGGCTTCTGGTTCGTTTAATCAAAACAGAGCAAGATTACAAGAAAGCAATTTCTCACTCTCTTTTCTTTTTCTCTCTCTCTCTCTCTCTCTCTCTCTCTCTCTACAAGAGTTGAGTGAGAGAAACCAATTTGAAAACGGCCTCTCGTCAAAAGCCCAGGCCCCAGACAACACAATCAGAAACTAGTGCACTACTACCAGTATAAAAGGAGGCGGCATTAGTACTGATACCCCCAAAGTTCACCTTATTTGCTAAATGGGTAAGGTAATTAATTTCTCGTGTTTGTATTTATGCAACTCTTTTTATTTTCTTTCAAATATACCCCAGGGGCCCGTTTCGAAATGGGGAAGGCAATTGTTTGTATTTATGCAAAAATATACCCCAGGGGCCCGTTTGGATACAGGATAAGGATTTGAGGTATTATTTATGAAGGGATGATAAGATAGTAGAGACGATTATTTAATAAGTGTGGACCCATATTGATGTGACTTTTATGGAAGATGATTAATTAGTAGTTGGCTTGGATGAGATTTTAGAGATGGGGGATAAAATAGTACATACTTGGTTTGGATGAGGGATAAGGAAGGGTGAATGATGTAAAAAGTTGTTAAATGACTCTTTTGCCTTTGTTCAGTAATAAATTAGATTATTCATTAAGTTAAATATAAAATTGCAAAAGTTAATAAAATTAATTACTTTTTCATAATTAAGCAATAACAATTTAATTAATTTAATAAGTATAAAAAATTAAATTTTTTTTTTTAAAGTTTTTTTTTTGTTGCTAATTTTGTGTTTTTTTAAGTGTGAATTGGTGGGGTTGTATAGAACACATGGGCACACATGCACATAATAAATTTCCTTAGATCTTTCTATTCTCCTTGTTCTTGCCGTGTGAGAGAGAGAGAGAGAGAGAGAGAGAGAGAGAAAGAGAGAGACAGAAGACAAAAAAGAAGAAGAAGAAGAAACCCAGTTCACACATGAATAGAGCTTCACGATCATCGTCGATATGCCCCCCCCTCTCTCTCTCTCTATCTCTATTTTCCATTTTTTTCGATCTGTCTGGGTGTGCATGTGTGTGATGGGAGGCTAGGGGTGGGGGAAGAGGGATAAAAAGGGGTGGAATCGTCAAATTTTAGGGAGGGGGGGGGGGGGGGGCGATTAGGGGGGGATAAATTATGGATACATCAAACCCCAGCTGAAAATTAAACCCCCAAATCCCCTCTTTTGTAGTCTTACCAAGGAGGGGGATAAACGAATAACCCTAGCGTTTTGGCTTCCCAAACCAGGGCTTAGAGATGGGCCCAGGTCTAATTGAGGGGTGATAAGTTATACCCCTTCTTACTCCAGCATCCAAACGAGCCCCAAGTGTTATGTGTCATGAGCATGGACCACATTAATTTAAAAGGTGGAGGCATTGGTACTGATATCCCCAAAGTTTACCTTATTTGCTAAAAGAGGAAGGCATGCAGTTAATTTCTCATGTTCGTATTTACGTAACTTTTTTTGGTTTCTTTCAATTTTACCCCAGGTGTTCAAGGTGAGCATGGACCACGTTAACTTAAAAAGAGGTAGCATTGGTACTGATACCCCCAACCCAAAGTTTACAAGGTAAGCATGGACCACGTTAACTTAAAAGGAGGCAGCATTGGTACTGATACCCCCAACCCAAAGTTTACCTTATTTGCTAAATGGGGAAGGCAATTAATTTCTCGTGTTTGTATTTATGCAACTCTTTTTGGTTTCTTTCAATTTTACCGCAGGTGTTCTGGGTGAGCATGGACCACATTAATTTAAAAGGAGGAAGCATTGGGACATAAGGCTCGGTTTGGTTTGGTTTGGTTTGGTTTGGTTTAGGAGGCATTGGTACTGATACCCCCAAAGTTTACCTTATTTGCTAAATGGGGGAAGGCATGCAGACGTGCAGTTAATTTCTCGTGTTCGTATTTACGCAACTCTTTTTGGTTTGTTTCAATTTTCCCCCAGGTGTTCAAGGTGAACATGGACCACGTTAATTTAAAAGGAGGCAGGCAGCATTGATTAGGGATAAATTATGGATACCTCAAACCCTAGCCAAAAATTAAAACCCCGAATCCCCTCTTTTCTGATCTTACCAAGGAGGGAGATAAACGAATACCCCCTAGCATTTTGGCTTCCCAAACCAGGGCTTAGAGATGGGCCCAGGTCTAATTGAGGGGTGATAAGTTATACCCCTTCTTACTCCAGCATCCAAACGAGCCCCAGGTGTTCTGGGTGAGCATGGACCACATTAATTTAAAAGGAGGAGGCATTGGTACTGATACCCCCAAAGTTTACCTTATTTGCTAAAAGGGGAAGGAATGCAGTTAATTTCTCGTGTTCGTATTTACGCAATTTTTTTTGGTTTCTTTCAATTTTACCCCAGGTGTTCAAGGTGAGCATGGACCACGTTAACTTAAAAAGAGGCAACATTGGTACTGATACCCCCAACCCAAAGTTTACCTTATTTGCTAAATGGGGAAGGCAATTTATTTCTCGTGTTTGTATTTATGCAACTCTTTTTGGTTTCTTTCAATTTTACCACAGGTGTTCTGGGTGAGCATGGACCACGTTAATTTAAAAAGAGGAAGTATTGGGACATAAGGCTCGGTTTGGTTTAGTTTGGTTTATGAGGCATTGGTACTGATACCCCCAAAGTTTACCTTATTTGCTAAATGGGGGAAGACATGCAGACGTTCAGTTAATTTCTCGTGTTTGTATTTACGCAACTCTTTTTGGTTTGTTTCAATTTTCCCCCAGGTGTTCAAGGTGAACATGGACCACGTTAATTTAAAAGGAGGCAGGCAACATTGCATTGGTACTAATATCCCCAAAGTCTACCTTATTTGCTACATGGGAAGGCAGTTAGTTTCTCGTGTTCGTATTTACGTAATTCTTTTTTGGTTTCTTTCAATTTTACCCCAAATGTTCAGGATGAGCACTGACCACATTAATTTGCATTCGTGTTAAATCAAGAATTAGATTAATTTGCCTAGATTGGTAATTTTGAGAGTCAAATTGATCCGCGAAACCCATAAAATTGGACCGGTCCAAACGTTTTATCTGCAGCTTGATTTGGATTTGAACTACGGCTTGGTTTAAGTTGCGTTATTATGTTTATAAACTATTTATAGCACTACAAATTTATGTAGAATAATCACTTCAAAACTTATCTATAAGAAAACGCTATTAAAATCTCATAACCGCCATTTTATGTATGAATTTTACTTTTAAAGGGTGTTTGCAAGAAAATGTATTTTTGTATCCATTGAATTCAATTTTTCATATTTCAAACAGGCACAATATTGAAAAAAAAAAAACTAAGCAAATAGCTCGACCTGGACTAATTCGGTTTATATTCATGGTTCGACATTTTCATTTTGAACCCTACGATAGTCAAAAAAAGGTTTTTCTTGATGATCGTACTAGGAAGTACTTTGCTCTTACAAAATTAAATATTGAGCAAGTTTTTTGGTTCTCACACGGAAATTTAAAGCTCTAATTATAATTAATAATCCAACTAATTATAATTTCTCTTTCAACTAATGTAATATTCAAAAGGTCCCAACTCTATCTAGACCATGACTGAGCCAACTCTATCTGGTGTAATTAAATGTCAACATCGAGATAAAGGGGTAGCTCTGGTGGTTGGGAGCCTCTTTACCAGGCCTCTACGGTCCGGGTTTCAAGTCTCACTAGTTGAGGTTTTTGTCGGACTGCTTTTTCCACCGTCTCTCTCGTAAAACCAATAAGTGTTAAAGAGGGTTTTAAGTCTTTTATGACATTCGACATCGCACTGCAAGTTTGTTTTTAGAGTGGTTGCAAGGAGTGGCTTTGTGTCACCAAATCCATGGTGACATTCCAGGCCCAACAATCTCTCTCCCACGATGACGCTCCCGCGACTCGAACCTGTGACTTTCTGGCTCTGATACCACTTATTAAGCCGCTTTTTTCACATCTCTCCTAAAACTCAATTGGTGTTTGGGAGGGCTTCAATTAAGTCTTTTATGACATTCGACATCGCACTCGTAAGTCTGTTTTTATTTATGAAAGGTGGCTATTGCTTCTGTATTAGCTAGTGACATGCTCCTGATATATATCTTCAAGACATTGCAAGATAACAAGAAAAGAAATTAGCTAACGTACTGAAGAATTAGAAAATAAATACTACACCATAACACGATGCTAGCTTCCTCGAACATTAAGGTGTACATGAAGAAGGTTTCCCAGCGCGGAGATCAAGTCCTCCATTTATCTCCAGAACCGTCTAACCGCTGCAAGAAGAGTTTTTACTTAGACAAGTACAACTTATTAAGCACTTCTAATGAAGATCGTAATCTTCTATTGAAATAGCATTTCTTTGTGAAGGATGTGAAGGTCTCTTGATGGTCCAAGCCGATTTCAGGAGCTAAGCCGGAATCGGCATAAGACGGTGATACCTGACTGGAAAGACTGATTAGAAAAGAAGCCCTAACAGTTTGTTTAGTAAAGTCTCCCTTGTCCTCTTCCAACACTTGTAAATCCCCGCCATTAAGCGCATGATTGAAGGTACTCGTCTTGTTCGAACTGGGGTTTGAAACGGAACACTCCAGACTAGTACGAAGTCTCCTTCAAATCACCATGAAAAAATGCAGTCCGGATGGACTCTAATTAAGGTCTTTGTAGTCAGGCGGGGTATGTGATCTTCTCTCCAAAACAAACAGGCCAGAGATGCTGAGATAATTCGCTGCTGCAGAAACGGAGTATTCGTGGTTAACGGGGATTGGGGCAGCATCTTCAAACTTTTAAAGTCGCTCTTTGTTGCGATAAGGACTTCACTCTGCTATCATGCACACCTCCCAATCATGAGCACGAAAATGGGGGTTGTGATGAGTACATTTGGAGCAAGCCCTTGTTATCAGTTTGCCGTATTAAATGAGGAAAGTAGAGTGCAAGAACAAAGAAGGGCCATTGCTTGGTGCCGTGCTGACATGCTTGGTTTTCCAAATATGAGAACATTTGTTTAAGTATAAAGCCGTCATTTTGTGCATATATGCCAGAAATTAGGTCTATGATCAGTCAAATCCCATCACGCTCTGAGAATTGGCCTTGTAATATTATAAGAATGACTGTCACGACTCTCGACTAGGAATACTGCTCTAGTAGGCTAGGATTTGGGTCATATGGCAGGGAGGCGATTGAGAGATTGCTTTTAAGCTTTTAGTGGTTACTTGGCTCTTAACTAACTAGTGCAGCTGTCTTATCTTTTATTCTGACCCAGACCGCGACATAATGCCAAGGCTATAGTATTCTACTCTACTAATATCCCCAGTTGAACAAGGAAGGAAACGAGTTCCCTCCCCCTCCCCCTTCCTGCTGACTGGCCAGGACCCTTCTTCCCTCTTCCCGCCCTCTTTCGTTCCTTTCCTTGCGCAACCAAACATAGCTCATGTTTGCAAGATGGAAGCTAGCTAGTGTGACCTTGCTGCCTCAGTAATGGCGAGGCATTGCAAAAGGAAATAGTAACTCTGCTGTCTTTAACACGACAGTTTTCTGCATCAGCCTTCTGAACAAGTTCATAACAAGGCATTTGTATTTTTTCCTTTCTTGTTTCGACAAAAAGTTATCTTCTGCATCGTATTTGTCTCTATGTGTAGTTGGAATTTGTTTACCTCGTTAGCTTGCAAGCTACGTATCTAGTTCCGTATATGTTTTCTACCTCTGCTGTTTTACAATTGATTTAGAATATTCTTCTACACCCCAGTGGTCCATGTGCCTGTACCTCCGCGCAAGCAAGCTCTCTAAACTGATACGTTAACGCAACTGAGTTTATCACTACTTTGATGAAAAGTCCTGGTATCAGTACCCCGTGACAACACACGTGCTGTGCGGGTTAGTGGTTATATGCCTTGGAGTGGTCGGCATGGAGTTTATCAAAAAGTTACATGGGTAAACGAAATGAGAAACAAGATCAAACTCCAGGTTTTCTTATTTACATGGGTAAACGAGGTCGCGATGAGAGTTTATCAAAAATTTACATGGGTAAACGAAATGAGGCAAAGAAACGTGGGTTCTTTGCCTCTTCACTTAGGTACAATCATTGTTTGATCTTGTTTCTCATTTCGTTTACCCATGTAACTTTTTCACACTAATCTTATGGCAAATTTTCCAGGTTTTCTTATTTATGATTCGGAAATTTTGTAGGTTCATACCAAAAACACGTGGTAGTTGCATTATTACTCTCTCTCTCTCTCTCTACGTGTGTGGTGTCAGCCAAATAATGCATATTCTCTGTTGGTGCAGTGGTGGTTGGAAGAGGCTTCTGAGTTTCTGTATTGTTTGGCTGATATGATTAATTGCTCGTGAGGTTTCCCTTCTCGATTTCCCGCTGAAAACTCACATGAAGTCCCTTCAAAAATTTATTGTACGTATATGTCGCTTTATTATCATTACATAAAATAGGACACTACGTTCATTACATTGGAAACGAATGCTTTCAAGTGTATTTTGGATGAAAAATTCCACGTGAATCGCTGCTGCTCGGACTATGTTGAAGTGGGATAGTGTTGCCCTCTCGTGGGAATGATTTGATTAGGTTTTAAGATACCTGAATGTCGTTGATTGCCTCAAATGAATCGTGCGCGCAAATATGGCATGGATTGTTTCTGCGAGATGGGTATACTATAACTGGTTGTCTGCTCAGCAAATAAATGGAAGCTCAGCAATCGCTCCAAACAATTCAATAGACCAAGTATTCTTTTGTGGTCCTCGCGACCTGCGAAAGGCACCATGTTTATGTGGACGACCGGAAAATTCTCCCATCTGACTCTTTCGCGCCATGACCTGTATCGTTGACTCTCGTTTCGATCATCTTCCCATGGTCATGGTCTCATCACTCCTCCTGATTACTGTCCTTGACTGCCATTTTCTTGCCGATAGAATATGTACCTGTATAGTACTCCCACCGTCCCGGTTTGTTTGTCCCCTTTTTTATTTTTTGAGAGCGTTTGACCTCTCAAAAAATTGTCTAAAATTTTCAATTCGTAATGTTTTTAATATGCAATATGAATATTATTTGATAGATTTCAATTAGTTTTATTATACAAAATCATAAAAAATATTATAAAATGTAAGATATAACTATATTTTTAAAAGACACGAATTTCGACAATTGGATAAATAAATTGGGACGGAGGGAGTACTATCATACAATAGTTCTCTTACTCAGCCTGCAGTCTGTGACATTGTCACAAGGAAGTTTTCGGCTTGGTCAATTGATAAATATCATAAGACGAACTCCAGCTACATATTTAGCGTCGTAATTCTTCTTGTAAGTAATTGATTTGATCGAGTAGATGAGGCATATCAACATTGTACGTACCTATTTATATGGTCCGGCCGGTCGGTTTATTATCGTTAATTTGAAGGGAAAAATTCAAAATAACCCCCAACCTTTACACCAAAATTCAATTAGACTCCCAACCTTTTAAAAACTTCAATTTTACTCCCAACGTTATCTTCCGTTAATCAAAACGCCCCCTTTCGTCCGAATGACTAACGGAATTCGTTAAAGGCTCCGTTAAATATCGTCCCGATCGAATTTTGATGATCCGAGCCGCTCAATGTGTTCAAAACGTGATTTTAACGGTACCCTCATGAAATTAGAAAAATCAAAAGACCGGGAAGGGCTTCATCTGAATAGTTTTTTTATTGAAACTTCAATAAAAAAACTGTTCAGATGAAGCCCTTCCCGGTTATTTTTTTTGTTGATTTCTCGTAAGTACCCTTAAAATCTTGTTCTCTTCACATTGAGCGGCTCGGATCATCGAAATTCGATCCGAAAAAGGGGAGATGCAGACCGAAGCAAAATCCGGACGTCCGGACTTAAACAAAATCCGGATTGATCCGCACCTCTCCTTTCCCAATCGAATTTCGATGATCCGAACCGCTCAATATGAAGAGAACGTGATTTTAAGGGTACCCTCAAGAAATCAACAAAAAAAAATGACCGGGAAGGGCTTCATCTGAACAGTTTTTTATTGAATAGTTCAATAAAAAACTGTTCAGATGAAGCCCTTCCCGGTCTTTTTTTTTGCTAATTTCCCTCGAGTAGCCTTAAAATCACGTTTTGAACACATTGAACGGCTCGGATCATCAAAATTTGATCGGAACGATATTTAACGGAGCCTTTAACGAATTCCGTTAGTCATTCGGACGGAAGGGGGCGTTTTGATTAACGGAAGATAACGTTAGGAGTAAAATTGAAAATTTTAGAAGGTTGAGAGTCTAATTGAATTTTGGTGTAAAGGTTGGGGGGTATTTTGAATTTTTCCCATTTAAAAGGCCGCGAATTAAACAGCCCAGAATGTTTTCCATTTGAGAACGAAACAACTCATAACAAAGTGATTTTCATTTTTGTTCACACATTTGATTGGTGGTTAACAATTAAATTATGAGAGATGCTGGCATGCTGCTAAGCATATCTCCCTGTATAGCGGTACAGAATCAATCGCTCATCTCGACAATCGACGATTCAGATCTTAACATAATCCTCATAGATTAAAAAGTTCCCACTGCTTTCGACAGAGATGTTTTTTGGGTAATTTTTTGACAGAGATGTTTCTCACCTACAAATCATTGTTTTCTTGACAACACAAGCTCTAGTTCCCAAGCATTGAAAAGTGGGGATCCCACTTGACATTGACATTTTTAGTGAACGAGCGGCTTGAGCTTGTTTTCCACACTGTTCCGAAAAGGATATGAATTCTATCCGGATAAACTCAGAAAAGATACTCCGAAAAGAGAAATCAGTTGTTTAGATTCACTTAGACCACTAATTTTTTTTTCAGGGTATTTTCATGTTACCTTTTCGGGGCATGTAGTATTGCTCATCCTCTCCGGTCCTTAAAGGGATTAGACGGTCCGACTGTGGAGCCGACACTAATAGTCGAGTCCGTTCATCTTTTAAATTCTATTGAGTGCATCAGCTGCACCGAAAATCATGTTCTTCGACTATTGTTTGATACTCCCTCTGTCCTTTTTTAAATGTCCCGCTTTGTAACTCCAACTTATTAAGAAAACATCATCATTACACCTTTCACATCAACTTTTACCTTCATTTTTCCTATTTACCCTCTATGGAGACATCATCATTACACTTTTACTCACTAACTTTTCAAAATGGAATCTACTTTTAGGGGCAAAATGGAAAATGTACTAACTTTACAAAATGGACACTTATTAAGTAGGGGTGAGCAAAAAATCCGTAAAACCGTGAATCCAGTCCAAACCAATCCAAACCGAAATGTTTGGTTCGATTTTTTAGTAGTATGGTTTGGTCGTGGTTTAAAAAAATTAGAAACCGCATTATATGGTTCGGTTTGTGGATTCACATTTATGGTTATGGTTCCAAACCGATTCAAACCGCACAATACATACATACACATATATTTATAGTTATATATATATAATTTAATTATGGGAGCTTTACTCAACTACTTTTCTAATTTATTGATCCTATTAATCTACTGCAATATTTAGTTTTCCTTCCTTGCCAAGAAGTTTAGTAGTTGGTATTCTTAGTTGGTTTACTTTAGTGAATTACCACTATTTCATTTTCTGAGTGTAAGACTTGAAATAATTGTTGGTATTCTACTCTTAATAAGTTGGTTTATATTAGTGTGTTTTGGTAATTTGAATGGAATTGGTTTTAATATATACTGTACAAGTTTTCTTTTAATTTATCTTTGTAATTTTATGTATTTTAATTTTTTTTAAGATGGTAGCTTAGTTCAAAGCAAACCGTGGTTTAAAACCGAAATCAAACCATATTTTAATGGTTTGGATTGGTTTGGCTTTATGGAATTTGTGAGTTGGTTTGGTTCTCCAAATTCATAATCCGTAGGTATTAGTTTGGTTCTTGGTTTACTATAAAACCGAACCAAACCGAACCATGCTCACCCCTATTATTAAGGGACACCCCAAAATGGAATACTGGACTTTAAAAAGGGGACGGAGTGAGTATGTGTTTATCGATAGTTTTTTATCTTCAGAAAAAAATTACTGTACAAAATTAGATCAAAATTCATTTTTCTCAAGATAAATGTACCTACGAATGCATATGAGATGTTATCCAATCAAATCATATTTAGCGTGGATGTTGTTTTTGACGAGTTCTGAAAGATAAATGATCCCTCTTATCAAAGTGGGGCTCGGGGAGGGTCCAAAAACAGGCCATACAGGATCGTCACAGTCTCTCAAAAGAAGGATTGGAGAGGATCCATTTCGTTCTGAAAAGCATAGCCACTGGAGAATGTATTTATCCAAATGGAAAAACCATATACGAAGAAAATGAGGAAAATAAACAACACTACGAATCTAGCAGTATTAATTCTCTAGTCCGCGAGAGCTTTTTCCTCGTGAATTTCTTACTCTCTCTGTGCGAAGAGGCTATCGATGACCCGATGATGCACGAAGGGGATTAGTCGGAGTGCACGTAATCCGGCCGAACAACTTGTACTGCTAAATAAACGAAAGAGTCTCAAACATGTTTTATCTTTTAGGTAGGGACTTAGGGCTGCAAACGAGCCGAGCCGAGCTTTACCGTGCTCAAGCTTTTGTTTATTAAGTTTTTAACGAACCCAAGCTCGAGCTCGAGCTGAGCGGGCCTTAGCTTGACTCGAGCTTGAGCTTGTTCACGAGCCTTAACGGACCAACGAAAAATGTATATATATCCTCGCATAGGCCTAATACAACCAAAAATATTTCGATTGTTAAGATATATATCTTTCATTTTTCTATACTTTACAAGAAAATAATCTCAATTTTAAAATAATAATAACATGTAATATGTTTTTGTAAGGATTCTGCATTAGGATATCAAAATGCTTATGCTAATTGTAATAATTAAAGTAAAAAGTCTATTAAGTCTTACCTTGCGAGCCAACTCAAGCCGAGCCTCTAGTGGCTTGTATTCGGCTTGATAACAAAACGAGTCTAAAATTTGAGTTTGAACTTGTTTATTTATGTCTCGAGTCAAACTCAAACAAGCTTTTATCGAGCCGAGTTTCGAGCAGCGCTCAAATGGCTCTGTTCGTTTGCAGCCCTAGGTAGGGTACTTAGGTCAACATGAACTGATGAACAACCAAATAATTGAACAATCCCTCTCGGCATGCCACGTGCAGCCTCAATTAAACACATCCCGCGTTAAGGAAACCCTTTCCCTACGACGCGTTGATTGATCATCTGAATCTCTCTTGCTTAATTAATTTTATGCTTGCAAACTGTAAAGTAACATGTTCCATGAATTAAATATATCTCGTACAATGCATCTATCCAGTTGGTCTTTATTAATGTAGTATATTGCAAAAACAAACAATCGTAGTACATATACGGATTTCTTGCTAATAGTTATCTCAATACATTGCGTCTGCGTGCATCACACGCACCTTGACTAATCTTTGGGGACTTATACCACCGCCTAGTTGCGGGATCCTAATATAAGGAAAAACAAAACTTTGTATGAACTGGCCCCTAAACAAACATCAATAAACGATTCATCTTCTCATTAATAATCCCACCTCATTACCACCAATCACAATTCTAATCTTAACTCATTATGAATTTCCCCAAAACAAAATCTGTTATCGAACACGCCCTATGGGTAAAATTTGGCGTAGTGGGTAGGATGACTCGTTTATTAACTTTTTTTTTGGCTAAGCTTAAAAGGGTAAAGGAAGCGGCGACCGGGCAAAGAAACCCTTCTTTGAGCGTGACCATAGGAACTCGTTTATTAACTTGGTCAATGTTTACCTCTTCTTAAGGTAGGCCCCTGACGGTTGCGTTGCGTGTCTCACCTCCTCTGTCATTCGTACTATATATTTGGTCATACCCCAATTCTGTGCTGTGTCCTACGTAGCCGTGGAGATTCTGGGTGCGCACATGATTACTCTGCGCACATTCATCGGATCTCGTCACCGAACCTGAACCACCACTTTTATGTATCATCTTGGGATTCAGAGCACTTGTCTATTTTTTGGAAAACATTGGCACGACAAGTAATGAACACTTCAATCGGTGAGAGTTCAAACCCCATCCCGATATCCCGATTTCGGTTTATCGTGGGATAGAGTAGGGTAGGATTTTTCTTGAATTACAAAATAAATTCATAAAGGCATCCATGCACATCTCATGAAACGCAAACATTGAGGTGTTTGCACGGTCGCTAATTTCAAGACTCCAAAATTTTAGTCGATGTGCGAGCAATTTGGCCTGAAAAATTAATTTTCCAAAAAAAATGTTGTAAAAACATCCACAATTAGGGCGTATTTATTACAGGGATAAGTTTTGGGGTATGGAGATATGATTTTCTGGTGATTATTTTATATAAGGCTGGTACTGTTAAGAGCAAGGTTGTCAAATTGTGAATTGAATCGAATCGAATCCTGAATCGCTCCGATTCAGTTATGATTTATATAATGCATGAAAACATATGTTTATTGATTTGAGCAACAAAAATATATACTACAAATGAAAGTTGTAGGCCTAAATCAATAAAAACTTTTTTCTAAATGATGATTTGACAATAATGTGGAGTATTGGGTAAGCTGTTTCTATCGGGACTTCCAAGGGATGAGGGTTCGTGAATCCTACTTTCTTTTTGTAGAAAAGAGTTAAAAGTACAAAATAAATCCTTAGAAGATCCATAATTAAGGTGGTTGTATTCTCTTTATTTTTGCCATTTTTGATCTACTCTCATAATAAATCTTATTTTCTTAGTACCTATAATATTACATGAGGGGAATTATAGACAAAAGATGGCATATAACAATACTAAAAATCATAAGAAAATAGTTAATTTGAACCTTTTTCCCAACAACAACAAATTAAACAAACAAAGAGTAAAAAATAAATTCTTGAAAATTTACGTGAATCCACCGATTCACATACGATTCGCCGTTATTTCCGACAACTATGGTTAAGAGGATTTAGATAAATAATACTCCCTCCGACCCTTTTTAAGTGTCCTGCTTAGTAATTCCAACTTATTAAAAAGATATCATCATTACACCTTTCACATCAACTTTTACCTTCACTTTCTCTCATTACCCTCTATGAAAACATCATTATTACATTTTTACTCACTAACTTTTTAAAATGGAATCTACTTTTATGGGCAAAATGGAAAATTCACCAACTTTTACCCACTAGCTTTACAAAATGGACACTTATTAAGAGACGATCCAAAATGGAATACTGGACTCTAAAAAAGGGACGGAGGGAGTATCACTTCCTTACAAATGGTAAGGGTTTTGTACACATCTCATACACTAAGGTTGAGTTCTTTTAAACTTAATTTATTTCTTCGTTTTGTGAGTTTTGTTCGTCTTTTCTGAATTTTTGTTAGATTCGTGTGATTTTTTTGGATTAATTATCCGTCTTGATGAGAGGAGTGTAAAAAGCACAAAATTATGACCAAAAGCCAAAAAAAAGTTCACTGAAGACGAAAAAAGTATTAAACAGTTATCTTTTGGAATTTAAGCGTCGTCTTATTTGAATTTTTTCAACATCGGTCAATATTTTTATACTTTTTCGATTTGACTCGTCGAGATGAACGATTAACCCCTAAGATTACGTCGAAAAGCTAAACAAAAAGTTACAAAAAATATAAAATACCGAAATAAGTTCCGAACTTAATAAGTTTAAAAGATCGCAGTTCGAAGAGACAAATTTTGAAGTGCATTTACAAAAGTGAAGTGCAAAAATCCTATTCCTTTCCGTAATTAATAATCGCAATTCCGTAATTTATAAGCAAATATAAAGTAGATATATACTGTAGGATGATGCTATGGTGTCCCCGGTCATTTTGGGGACACCGTAACTTTTGGCATAACAAAACCATTATAAGCATAACAAAAACCTAATACAAGCATAACAAAACCCAAATAAGGTATAACCAAAGAATATCCAAAAAACCAACCAAAGTATAACCAAACCCAACCAAGGCATAACAAACAAGTTATGCCTAAGTTATGCCTTGCTATAGTTCTGTTATACTTGTAAGGGGTTTTGGTTATACTCATAATGATTTTGTTATGCCAAAAGTTACGGTGTCCCCAAAATGATCGGGGACACCGAAGTCATTCCCTATACGGTATAATAGATTGGGTTACGGCTACATAAATGCAGGCCGGAGTATCATCAGGAATGGTACGAAATCTGAAATAATCTCCTCAAACATCAACACACATCTTATTGTACGTTCATAAAAAAAAAAGTCTAGGTACACGACAATTCAAGCACAATCCTTCTTATACATATAGGACCCACGCATGTATCTGTTGTGTTTTGATTGTTGGGTATGTAACATGATTGTAAAAACTCGTTTTTGGCAAGATAAACGTGTTTCGTAAACATATTGAACGATATCTGATTAGCATGAATTTTGGATGCGCCTAATGCTCTCGACGAGGTCTAAAATATCAACGGTTCCGCTCATCGATAAGGAGCCGAGAAGGGCCCGAATTGATCTGGACAAGACTGTCGAGTCCCTTGAAGGGATTGCGGAGGATCATGTTCCTTATTTATCTGTACTAACAATGCTAATTTACTACTCCTATTTTACTAGGAAAAACAAGCTATACTAGCAGTATTTTCCATTATTTAGGTTCCCTTTATTTCGATGTAAAACATTTTACAACCAAAAACATTTTCGCACTTCATATACCGTATATCATAAGCTAAATAAAATATCAGGGGAAAAAAACTTTCAAACTTATTCTCACTTTTAAACTCTCTCTTTTCACTCAAATTTATATGTTTAACGTTGAATCATAAATCGATCAGCGGTAAGTAACGTGCATTAACCATATTCATTGCTCCAGTACATTGCAGGAGTATCCCGCTTGTGGTGATCATAGAAGTTATTTTAAAGGTTTCTTGAGAATTTTGTTAGATTTGTTTACGATCTGCCACAAATTTTGATCTAACATTTGATGGGATTAGTATTTAAGCGATTACTAGCAATTCCAACCTCATGTTCCCGAGTTGCAGATTTCATAGAATTAACGAATGGTGGCGTTGGCTGATCGGCTCATGGGTAGCAAATTATGCAAGAATGAGTCGACGTATAGCTTTATATTTTAATTAAGACTCCGCGCAATAAAAAACCTCTAACAATGAGATCAAAGCGCCTCTAAATTTGTAGTTCCGCGGCATATAAAAACATTAAAAAAAATGACGTTAAATAAAATAATTTTGATTTCGCATTTACAACCTTAACTTATCGTTCCCAAGAATTTAGCTAGTACTATAAAATTAGGGAACGAAGATTTTGTTTTTCCTTTGTTCCTTGGTAGTTAAGTGACAGAGCATCGGTTCAAATCTTAAAAAAAAGATTTGATTCATTATGAAGCCTTTACCCAAAAAAAAAAAAATTTCGGAAGAGTATCAAAACGAAATTAAATTACAAAGTGTAATAACAAAGAAAAATCAACTAGATTCCATTGTATATGTACAACTTTTGTCTTCCTATTTTATCCTCCATATATTTTCCCCATTTTGTCCCTCCTCCTAAGTGTACACACTATACATATCAACCATCCCTCCCTCCCATCCAACTAACCCCAAAGCCACCCAAAAAGGGTAAAAATAAAAATAAGTCAAAAAAGTTAAAACACAATCTTTTAACACAAACTCCAGGTATAATTGTGTTTTGGAATCGTTCGATAGCTGTGGGCCCAAGTGTAACGAACGGTTCTGAGTACAATTGTGTTTGCGATTTTGTTTGTAAAATTGGGGAATGACTTCGGTGTCCCCGGTCATTTTGGGGACACCGTAACTTTTGGCATAAGAAAACCATTATGAGTATAACCAAAACTCATTACAAGCATAACAGAATCATAACAAGGCATAACTTGTTTGTTATGCCTTGGTTTGGTTTGGTTATGCCTTGATTGGTTTTTTGGATATTCCTTAGTTATGTCTTGTTTCTGTTATGCTTGTAATGGATTTTATTATGCTCATAATGGTAAAGTTATGCCAAAAATTACGGTGTCCCCAAAATGACCGGAGACACCATAGCATTATCCGTAAAATTGTGTAGGAAAAAATTACCTTGACTACAACAAACCACCAGAGGAAATCGGCGAGTACTCGCCGTGAAAGTCGGAAATACCCGCGGCGGCCCAAAGCCTCTCATTCAACCCCTCCACCAAGTCATCGGGCACGAACCGGGTCCGACAAAGCGGGCAGGTCTGCTGGTCGTGGTCCATCCACCGGTCGAGGCAGCCCCGGTGGAAGATGTGGCAGCAGTTGGGCAGCTGCCGGATCTCGTCGCCGCCGTCGAACTCGTACAGGCACACGGCGCAGCTCTCCGGCGGGTCGACCAGATCGGAGAACTTCACCACGGGCAGGAGCTCCCGGATCAGAATCGCGGACAAGGATCGGGGCTCCAGCGCTGCGCAGTCGGGTTGGGCCGGCAACGCAATGTCGGGCTCCAGAAAGTCGCCCAGGCCCAGAGATTTGAAGAGGGACGAGATCATTTTCCGGATGAATCCGAGGACGGAGAGTGTGAGGAGGAGGAGTTTTGGGAAGAGGAGTTCCGTGTAGCCGACTGGGAAACCCATGTCTTTTAGAGAGAGAGAGAGAGAGAGAGTTAATTTAGGTGGTTAGAGAAATGTATATAGAAAGAGAACTGCTTTGCTCCAGCTATAATTCAGCTTCCCGAAAATGGACGGTGGAATTGAGCCCCTAGGATTTATCGAGACAAGCGAAAACTGGTTTGCACTGCACACCTGAATTATAAAAAAAAATAACTGCGAAGGATCAGGTCTGTGGGTAGATAAGTTGTTAGGTGTAGTTTGGTTTCTGGTGTTGTGATTTTGCTTGTGATATATAGGTGCGGACTGTTGAAGGTACGAGGCCAGTCACCAGTGAGGGATAGGCAATTTGTAGAGAGAGAAGAGGACGGGGAAGAGAGAGAGAGAGAGTGCCGTGTGAATCAGGCTGAGAATTACGTGGGATTAGCACCACTAATGTTCAGCTTTTGTTCAGGGAATTCATTTTGTCAATTTTTTTTTAATGTCACTCCTCTGTGTCTTACAAAATAAATCATCTAATAAATACACAGGGGAGTGACATTAACAAAAAGAGAAGTGGTAAAATTCATTCCATTTTTTTAATGGAAAATGCTTCTATAAGGATGATCGTACACTGAATTACCTAAGCTGTTCGATGTGTGTCATATACATTTATTCGTTAGATCCGAGTGTATCACATTATTCCGCCGATATTTGTGTCCAGACATTCGTATACGTAATACTAAGAGTATCTCCAATCCATCTCCATTTGGGCACAAAAACTCTATTTGGGAGAATTCATGCCCTCCAACCCATCTTCATTTGGAGTCTCCATTTTTTATATTCAATTCTCATTCTCCATATTTGGAGAATCACCTCCAAAATGGAGACTCTCTTCTTCACTAATATTTTATTTACTTTTTTGCTACTCCCTCCGTCCCTTTATTACAGTCCAGTATTTCATTTTGGGCTGTCCCTTAATAAGTGTCCATTTTGTAAAGTTAGTGGGTAAAAGTTGATGAATTGTCTAATTTGTCCCTAAAAGTAGATTCCATTTTGAAAAGTTAGTGAGTAAAAGTGTAATGCTGATGGGTAAGTAGGGAAAGTAGAGGAAAAAGTTGATGTGAAAGGTATAATGATGATGTCTTTTTAATAAGTTGGAGTTACGAAGCAGGATATTTAAAAAGGGACGGAGGGAGTAGAATTTTGTCAATTACATATAACTTTTACATTACGCATCATTTTTCTACAAAATTGGTATTATTGGAAAAGAAAATAATAATAATACCTTCAAAATGAGTCTAATATTAAGTATATATAAATGCATTTTGAAATAACATCAAATGTAAATTCAAACCATTTGAACTCATAATATTATTTTTTTTCTCATTTACACTATCCTATCATTGTATTGGTTTAAATAATGAGTTGAAATGAGAAAAAAAAACATGCATCTAATGAAATGAGGGAAAAAAAACAATATCGAACAATAAATTGAGGAAGAATTGGGGGGAGTTTTGGAGGTGAAAAATGGATATTTGGGTTGGAGTTGTTGATTCTTCAAAATTACTTTTTGAATAGAATATTTTTTTTTGAGTCTCCAAAATGGAGAAAGAGTGAGAGATGGGTTGGAGATGCTCTAAGTCTTCATTTATTACTTTTGAACAATTCTAACGCAAACAAATTAATCTAGAATGATAAATTTTGACGCGCAAAAGATTGATACGATTATTTGTATTCTAATGACTGTTATTCTCGAGTTTGGTTTTTTATCCGAGAAAATTTTACTATATATATACTATTGTAGGAAAAAGGAATTTGGAAGTAAGGGTCATCATTTAGCTTGAAGGCCTGCGACCCGCTTAAGCAGTGATTTGGCAGGCTGGCCCGGCCCAGCCCAGCCCGATCATAACCCTTATTTGGAAGGTGGGGATTGGACACTCATTGAAGGGAAAATGACGGCTCAGGACGTGTTTAAATAATTAATACCCGCCAATGACATGCTAAGAACATTTATTAATGCTAAAAATGTCCTTAACGGATATTAATTATCAAAACACGTCCTTGGCCGTCATTTTCCCCTTATTGAATGAACGAAGTGTCCATTATCTGCCCTACAAAATGAGTTAGGACTTAGGAGGCAATGCTGATTTTCTGTTATTCTACGTGCATAAGTTCTATACAAGGTAATACTCCCTTTGTCCCATTTTGTTGTGTTTGTTTCCTTTTTTGGACGTCTCAAAAAATTATTTATATCTCTTAATTTATAATATCAAGACAATAGATTGTGAGATATAGACAATTTTTTGTGAGGTGACAAAAAGAAAACATGCACAACAAAGTGGGACGGGGGAGTACAAGACTATAAATTATATGTATAGTACTTTCTTTGTGAAAATATTTGTCATTTTTCTTTCCCTCATCAAATTTTAGACCCTAATAAGATTCCTTTTAACATATGGGTAAAAAATTACAGTAGCACAACAAAGAATTTCTAGAGCTGCTACTCTATATAGTTTTATAGACATTTAATCGTCAATTGCACATTCATATTGTAAATTATAATTTCACAGGTGTTTTTTGAAAAATTAAGAAATTCATTAATAACAACAAAGATATAATCCACCGTGTGAATTTGAATTGGGATTTGGGACTGGTGATGGGGGCCAAAGTCCCCTACTTCTAAAAAATGACTATTTTGACTTGAGCACAATAATCAGAACTCTCAAGTTTGGTCGATTTATAGTATTTGTGAGTTACAAAGTGTACTTCAAATGGCATGGTGTGATCTGGCAACTGCAATACGGGGTTATCCATCACTGCCCGCGTTAGGTACTCAAAAGCTCTTTGACATTGTTCTGTTTAGTGCAGTGTCATGATCGGTGGTGGCCGACGCTGCCGGTGGTGGCTGGGTGGTGTGTTAAGAAAATATATAGAGTCCCACATTGCTTGGAAGTGGAATGGGTGATCACTTAATAACATTTGGGGCCTCTCCACTCATTGCCAATTGATTTTGAGATAGACATAAAATTTCTACATGGTGATCGTTCTTCCTCTTCCTCTTTCCCTCTCGATGCTCTCTCTTTCTCTCTCTGTACTCGCATTAGGTCTGGTGAGTTTTAGTTTTATTTATTTATTTGTTCCTTTTGTGTATGTAGCATTATTGTTTATTTATTTATCATTTTTATGGAAGCTTCCGTTGTTTATTTCATTCACTGCTGGTGTGGGATTTTACTGATAGCTACGGATGACGTCTTTTATTCCTAAAACATCATTCCAGACAATTGATGGCTCCAAATAATCAATTTTAGAGGAATATCAGAATATCCACTTGCATTTTGAGAAGGAATATATTGTCAAGTATAGATGATAAACACATGAAGAAAAAAAATACTTATAAGATTAACAACCTAGATCGTCAAATTAATGACACTGCAATTGACTTCATTTTATGTCACATGAGAGATCATGTGTTGGTCATTGACGTGGGAGGATCTTATTCGTCCCAAACAATATCTCTTTATGGTGGATTAAAGACAAGGGTCAGAACTTTTGCTTTCGAGGAAAAACAAGAACATCATACATGTTGTCAAGCCAAGAGACGTTGGTCCGGTGGTTTTGGCTTGGATTTATGATTTTGCTCACACTTAAAGTCTTAGGTTCGATTCTCCTTGCTAGCAGCTCTTGGAGTCACCTCATCGCCACGCGTTGACGTGTAATAAAACTGTGGGAAGAATTGTAGGTATAAGCCCGAAGGATGCGCAACTTGCCCCGGAACACTCTGCATTACAAGGAAAAAAAGATAATGTATATTGTCAAGAACAAGCATTGTCAAGAGGTTGGTAGAGTTGATATTTGAGAGGATGTGATTAATAAGGCAGGAAAGAATGTGCAATAAGAGAAATAAATTGAATTAAAGGTAGTAGCTAGCAATCAAAACCTAAGACTTTTCCCGAAAACGCCTGTATTCTTCTCCTCTTCGAGAAGAGATGAGTCGGTCGAGCAAATAAAAGAGCTCTTAATTAAGTTTTGCCCAATAACTAAACTTAACGAGGTTTTAAAATATGTCCCAATTTGCCCTAACTTTTGTATTTATTATTCTCTTTTGTCCCGTGACTTTTTGTTTTTTTTTTTAAAGTTTGGGTCAAAAACTTTATGTGATCTGACTCATCTTGAAAATAAGAATTTGTGGTGCCGTGCTTTCTCCAGTTGAACCCTCTTGAATGGTGGCTAGGTTAGTGTATCTCGAGCGAAATTGAGTCCTGCACACTTAGCACCCGTGTTAGTGCCCAAACCCGGATCGTGGGGAGTCCGGGATAGGCACTCCGACGGTCAAGTAAGTAAGAGGGAAGATGAGCTTTCTAGATAATATTTAGGGTTTTGGAGAGGAAGAATTCAGTTAGTTTCTTTTGAAGGTGGATTACTCCTTTTATAGGCAAAGGTAACGTGGAGGCCAACCCACGCGTACACACCACGCGCTCGGTGATTGGTCCACCAATCGTGGCGCTGATTCGGGCTCCGCAATCAAAGGCCCGTTGCGATCTCCACAATCCGTTCCTGCAATAGGGGAAACGGTGCCACGCCACCTGCCACACCTACCCGACTCTTCCTGACTTCCTCTCTAAGTCAGGGAGCAGGGGTGGCTCGGTGGTTGTCGGTTCTGCCGATCTAGATGGCCCGGCTATATTCGGGCTTTTGTAGAGTTGTTAATTGGTCCGGTGGGACGCCACCGAACCGAAAATTATGACCGACTAACCCGTATCCGAGTCCATGGTTCCTCCGCGGGTGAACGAACTTGGCCCGACAGGACAGGTTCGGCAGAGGCACATTGAACACTGCACCGCCAGTCCATCCGACCCATGAGTTCACGGGTCTGACTAGTCAGTGTGACGCGACCATCGTCCGGGTCCCTCCACCGAGCCATGCCCGCCACAGAATCCAACAAAAATAAGGCATTAGGTAAAAAAATACTCCTCGGTGTGAGTTCCAATCAAGCCAATTGCTAGTTGAAGTCGAGTAGCTTCCATGGTTATCTTATACCTCATAAGTTTACAAAGTTGATCAGCATATAAGCTAGCTTATTCAATGGTGTTAGGAATGCCTTGTATTCTTAGTCCCACATTGGTTAATTATGTTGTTCCAGTTTTTGTAGCCTATTATAAATAGGGCTTTTGGGGGACTTCTATAGATTATCTTTTGGGCTCTCATATTGTGGCCTTTCTAGAGTTACGGATTACAGCCGACTCTTTGTATCTCTTCTTCACGTTGGTTAGTGAATCCTCTCTCTCCTCGCCCGTGGACGTACCCATCTTGGGGAACCACGTATATCTTGTGTCTTTGTGATTTCTTGTTTAGTATTCAATTTCTCGTTCTTAGCTTGCATTCATAGCGTTCGTTACAACAAACTGGTATCAGAGCCTTAGGTTGCAAAAACTAGGGTTTCGTTTCCGATTGTGGCTATGGCGGCTAAATTCGAGATTGCGAAGTTTGATGGGCAGAGCAGCAGTTTCAGTCTTTGGAGAGTAAAGATGAAGGCTCTGTTAACCCAACAAGGATTGCACAAGGCTTTGTCAGGCAAGACTAGTTCTGGAATCAAAGAGGAAGATTGGGATGATACGGATGCCAAAGCTCTAAGTTCTATTCAGTTGAGTCTGGCAGATGATGTTCTTCGCGAGGTGGAAGAAGAAACTTCAGCAGCAGGAATTTGGCTAAAGTTGGAAGGCATATATATGACGAAGTCGCTCACCAACAGGTTATATCTCAAACAACGTCTTTATACGTTTCGTATGCGAGAAGGTATACCTGTTAAGGATCATTTAGACGAGTTCAATCGTATTATTATGGATCTGAAAAATATTGATAGTAAAATTGAGGATGAGGACCAAGCCCTAATTTTGCTATGTTCTTTACCACTTTCGTATGAGCACTTTGTTACAACCCTATTGTATGGCAAAGACACGATATCCATGGAGGATGTTAAGGCCAGCCTTTATTAGAAAGAATTAAGGAAAAAAGTGTCAGGTGAGGGTGATGCACATGCGGAGGGTTTGTTTGTTAGGGGAAGAACAACAGAAAGGGAGGAGTCGAGTAATAGGGGAAGATCCAGATCATCAGGTAAGAAGAAAGGAAAGTGCAATTATTGCAAGAAATCCGGGCACTGGAAAAAAGACTATTTAAAACTCAAGGAGAAAGAAAAAGAAGACCAGAAATGGGGTAAAGTAATTGCTGGAATTGCTGCAAGTTCAGATGAGTCAGATAATGTGTTATCAGTTACAGAGGGCGATTCTCGCTCTAATACCGAGTGGATTATGGATTCTGAATGTTCATACCACATGTGTCCGCATAGAGAGTGTTTTTATACATATGAGGCGGTCAATGGTGGTACAGTTTTGATGGGCAACAACATGGCATGTAAGACTGTTGGTTCAGGAACGATTAATCTTATGATGCATGACGGTATTGTTATTACTTTATCTTAGTTTCTACATGTTCAAGATTTGAATAAAAATCATATATCCATGTGTTCTCTTGATTCTCATGGTTGCAAATTCCTCGGTGAAGGTGGAGTTTTGAAAGTCTTGAGGGGTGCATTGTTACTGATGAAGGGTCAGAAGCGTGGTAACCTCTATACACTCCAGGGCAGTACAGTTCTAGGTGCTGCAGCAACGGTTGCTTCATCCAAGGTTTCAGATTCAGACTTGACTCGTTTGTGGCATATGCGCCTTGGGCATATGAGCGAGAGGGGGATGACAGTTTTGAGCAAACAGGGTTTGCTATGTGGCCAGAAAACTGAGAAGCTGGATTTCTGTGAGCATTGTGTCTACGGCAAGCAGTGCAGGGTGAAATTCAGTACAGCTGTTCATCGCACCAAAGGCACAGTGGATTATTTTCACTCAGATCTTTGGGTTCCCGCAGAGGTAACTTCTAAAGGTGGTTTTCGCTATTTTATGAGTATTATCGATGATTTCTCTCGTAAGGTTTGGGTGTATATGTTGAAACATAAAAGTGACGCCTTTAATACATTCAAACAGTTTAAAACTTTGATTGAGAATCAGACTGGTAAGAAAATAAAACGTTTAAGAACTGACAATGGTATGGAGTTTTGTCTTGGCGAGTTTGATAGGTTCTGCAGTGATGAGGGCATTGTGAGGCATCACACAGTGAGAAAAACCCCTCAGCAGAATGGTGTGGCTGAACGAATGAACAGGACTCTTTTGGAGAAGGCACGTTGTATGTTGTCCAATTCGGATTGGGCAAAGAATTTTGGGTTGAAGCCGTTTCCACGACATGCTATTTGGTGAACAAGTCTCCGTCGACTGATATTGAGTGTAAGACTCCGTTTGAGGTATGGTCAGGTCATCCAGCTGATTATTCTGTATTGCGTGTTTTTGGGTGTCCAGCTTACGCTCATGTGAATGAGGGTAAATTGGAGCCACGGGCCAAGAAGTGTATTTTCTTGGGTTATGCAGCAGGTGTCAAAGGGTACAGGTTATGGTGCTCTGATTCAAAGTTTTTGATTAGCAGGGATGTGACTTTTGATGAAAATTATTTGATTAAGGGATCTAAGCAGGTTGATGATACAGTTCAGGAACAGAGTGTTCCAAAGCAGGTGGAGTTTTTGAGTGAATCTTCCGACTCAGGGAAGAAGCACATTGAGAAGCCAATTGAAGAGGAGTTCAAGAGTTCAGACACAGAGGTTGATGCGTTAGTTGAGCAACCACGCACTATTGCTAAAGATAGGCCAAGGAGGGAGATTCGGCCTCCTGAAAGGTATTCGGCTTATTCTGAGATGGTGGCCTATGCTTTATCAGTTGCTGAGACAGTTGAGTATGAGGAGCCTTCCAGCTATACGGAAGCTGTTTCGAGCACTGAGTCTGCACAGTGGTTTGTTGCTATGAATGAGGAGATTGAGTCTCTTCAGAAAAATCAGACATGAGAGTTAGTAGAACCATTGAAAGGGAAGAGGATTGTTGGGTGCGAGTGAGTCTTCAAGCACAAACCAGGTATTTCAAGGGTAAAATATGCTCGTTTCAAAGCTCGACTAGTGGCGAAAGGATACAGCCAAAAAGAGGGTGTTGACTACAATGAGGTATTTTCACCTGTTGTAAAACATAGTTCCATTCGCACTTTACTTGCTATTGTTGCCTGTTATGATCTTGAGTTAGAGCAACTTGATGTCAAAACTGCGTTTTTGCATGGCGAGCTTGAGGAACAGATTTATATGCGTCAGCCTGAGGGATTTGTTGTTTTTGGTAAGGAGGATCGCGTTTGTTTACTTCGTAAATCTTTGTATGGCCTCAAACAATCCCCAAGGCAGTGGTATAAGCGGTTTGATACTTTTATGATAAGCCAGTCATATTCTAGGAGTGAGTATGACAGTTGTGTGTATTTTCGAAAACTTCCAGATGGTTCATTTGTTTATCTACTGTTGTATGTTGATGATATGCTTATTGCTGCCAAGAGTGTATCAGAAATCAACAGGTTGAAACAACAGTTAGGTGGTGAATTTGAGATGAAAGATTTGGGTGCGGCAAAACGTATTTTGGGTATGGAGATTTGCAGAGATCGAGTAGCTGGCAAATTATTTTTGAATCAGAAGTCTTATGTACTTAAAGTGCTTGAGCGCTTTGCCATGCAGAACTCGAAGCCAGTTAGTACCCCTTTGGCAGCACACTTTCGACTTTCAGCTGAGTTGTCACCACAGTCGGAGGATGAGGAGAAGTATATGTCTCAGGTTCCATATTCGTGCGCAGTTGGGAGCCTTATGTACGCCATGGTATGTACTCGTCCTGATATTTCACATGCAGTTAGTGTCGTTAGTCGTTATATGGGGCGTCCAGGAAAGGCACATTGGGAGGCTGTGAAATGGATACTACGGTATTTGTGCGGAACTGCAGGTGTTGGTCTATTGTTTGGGGTTGCCAATTCTGGTGATCATGCTGTTGGTTATGTTGATTCGGATTTTGCCGGTGACCACGATAAGAGGAGGTCTCTGACAGGTTATGTCTTTACTCTGTCCGGAAGTGCCATTAGTTGGAAAGCTACTTTACAGGCTACAGTCGCGCTGTCTACAACAGAAGCGGAGTATATGGCCATTGCTGAAGCTGTGAAGGAGGCATTATGGATGAGAGGTTTGCTTTGTGAGCTTGGTCTTGCACAGGGTGTGAGTTCAGTATTTTGTGATTCGCAGAGTGCTATACATTTGACTAAAAATCTGATGTATCATGAGAGGACCAAGCATATCGATGTCAGGTATCACTTCGTTCGGGATATCATCTCACAGAAGCAAGTTGAGGTGAAGAAAGTGGGTACGGCAGATAACCCAGCAGATATGTTGACTAAACCGGTTCCGGTTGCCAAGTTCAAGCATTGCTTGGGCTTGCTTGGTATTTGCAGTTGATCGCCCCTCGGGGGCATTTGGCGAGTGAGAGGTTAGAAGGGGAAAACTATATTTGGTGATTTGGTTCAGTAGAATTCAAGTCAAGGTGGAGAATTGTTAGGAATGCCTTGTATTTTTAGTCCCACATTGGTTAATTATGTTGTTCCAGTTTTTGTAGCCTATTATAAATAGGGCTTTTGGGGGACTTCTATAGATTATCTTTTGGGCTCTCATATTGTGGCCTTTCTAGAGTTACGGATTACAGCCGGCTCTTTGTATCTCTTCTTCACGTTGGTTAGTGAATCCTCTCTCTCCTCGCCCGTGGACGTACCCATCTTGGGGAACCACGTATATCTTGTGTCTTTGTGATTTCTTGTTTAGTATTCAATTTCTCGTTCTTAGCTTGCATTCATAGCGTTCGTTACAACAAATGGAAACATAGCTATGTGATGAAAAATAGTGAGTTTCAAAATGTATCCGAACTTAGCTTATCAGCACACAAAAAATGCAACTTCAGATGTAGTCTTAACACGTCGAATACGAATAATTGTTCATTGTGTATTCCAACCATCATCTAGGGTTACAATGTTTTCCTATGAGTATATAGTGAATGAGTTTGTATTGTAAGGTCACGTTTTTATTTGGCAAATCCCATGACAAAAACACATTGATTTGTATCTCCATTTATCACGTTGTAATTTATTTATTTATTAGAGTGTCTGTTTAGGAAGTGGAAGGAAATCAAAAATATTATGTAATTGAGTGTGATAGAGACTGTTTAGGAAACTTGCGTGGAATATAATCAATATCAGGAAAAGGAAAGATTGTCAAGGCAATATGGGATGGTGAAATCACGTGTGTATGGCAATATGGGAATGGAAGGAATCAAGAGAATTTCGTGCATATATCAATTCAATAAGGAAAGGGGATCAAGAAATCAAGGGTGCAGAATTATGGAAACGATTGTCAGAAACAGTGCTCGAGCAACTCCAGAAATGCTTTAACCAGTGCTCAAGCAACTTGACAGATTTCATCCATCTATATATATGCGGCTCATTTGGGATTTATAGATTATCGAACATATTTTTGCCGCCTCTCTCTTGCTCCAAATCAGAAAAATACTTAAGGGAGATTGTGGCTTGTCTCTTGGAATAATCACATGATCCGTTGATCATCGAGCTTTCAGAACAATTCCAAGAGTTCTTTTCAAACTTTGATTCTATTGAGTGAATCGTTTCTTCCGGTGGATTCTGGAAGTATCTCGGAGGACTTGTGGATTCAAGGCAGCGGCGGTTAAACACTGGGTGCGGTGAACAAGTGATTCGGCAATCAACCTTGGTCAACCGAGAGCGATTCTAGGTTGTAAGTATAGGTTTGTTTGTAACCGTACAATGGTTTATAGTGTTTGATTTCCTCCCGTGGTTTTTACCCTTTTTAAGGGGTTTTCCACGTATATCTTGTGTTCGGTATTGTTCATCATTTATTGCTTTCTGTTTATTGATTCGGTTGATATAGTAATCTGTGGATTAATTGATAGAAGAGATAGAAACACAATAAATTTATATTCCTAGGCGAGCTAGGATTTTTCATGTATTATCTCCAATAACTTAAGAGCCAACTCAACAATCTATAAGGAAAATTCTTAATCTCAAATCGATAAGAAACCCCTCAGTGAAACCACCGAAGACGGCCAATTCCTGGGAATGAGGGGCCAAAGGATTGTTGAGAATCAATCAGTCATCAACTAATAGGACCTGATAATAAAAAAAAAAAAACCAAAACTGGAACCAAAAGAGAGAAAAAGTTAGTAACTTGTATTACAGGACAGGAGATGTTGTCGAGCGGCATCTTTGAGCCGTTGATTGCTCAACAAAAATTCGAGCCGTCGATAATCGAGATGAACTGCGAGCGGATCAGCCGCTCTGCAGGGGTGCTTCATTCTTGTATTGCAAAGACCTATGGCAATTGGTGGGGACTATTGATTGTATTGATACCTCCAATCATTACTGTAGTAGCCCACTAGCTAGGGACACCGGAGAGGGAAACCGGAAGACGTCATTGGAGAACACAACAAATGAATGGAAAAAGAACACACCCAATCATCGCTTTTGAGAATCCCACAAAACAAGCAAAGACATTAAAGAAACAACAATGCTACTCATATAATAATCTGAACACAATAACTTACATAATCTCTCACATACATGTAGGATTCACAAATGGTAATTTGTGTGGAGCCCACATGTATATGAGAGGTTGTGTTTGGTGTTGTGTTTGTGTGAGTGTCATTTTTCTTAAAGAAAAACAAAAATCAATAAATATATGGGGGTGAACAGAATATGAAGTGAGGATAGTGGCAATATTGAACTCCATGGGCCCACATGTGTCATTGTTGCAAGTAATTATTCGGCGCTCCTGGAACACCGTCTTGTAATGCTCCAGAGACATGCATTCACTCCTACGGGATCCATACACTAAAGTTTTGGGCGCTTGTGAATGTGTGATGGTAAAAGATTATCCGTTTGGTTGGGCGTAAAATATTTTACAGCTGAAAATATTTTTCATGTAAAACATTTTACAGGAAAATACAAGTTTTACAATTATTTTTGGGTGTTTGGTTGAATTGTAATTTTACTATTACACAAAATAATAACTCATCTAATATGCATGGAGTAGTATTAAAGTGAAAGTACTTGATGTTTGGAGGAAGTCCAGGAGAGAGATGAAGCCATGGTGTGCCTAGGAATGCAAGTGGGTAGAGAGAGAGTCTTGCTGTTAGTTAGAGAGAGAGAGGGGACCTTTTTCCATGTGTATTGACGTGGCATGAGGGAATACGAGAATCCCTTTGTCGAGCAGTTGTTCAATAGAGGTGATGGTCGAATGTGCAAAGGGTGCGTCGCGTAGGAAATTGACTTACCGGTTTTTCGGCTGTAAATTGTTTTACGGCTAAAGGTGTAAAACATTTTCCAAAAAAGTTCATTTTCCGTGCATTTGAACAACCAAACAACGGAAATTACGTAAAATGTTCTTGGCAAAAATATTTTACATCCAAACAAACGGAGCCTAAAGGTCTTTGGAGCACTGCGTAACCGTGCTCCAAGAGTAAGTGGAGTAATACTTTTCCGTTGCGCCTCAAATTAAAGGGGGCACCACTATTAAAAATGGCTTTGTGAGTTAGTAAAAACGTATTTTGCCAACAAATTTAGCAGAAAGTCTGTCCACACAGACATTTAAATACAGATTGTGCACAGTTTTTTTTTGTGGGGTTCATCACGGGTCCCACAAAAATGATCTGAGCCGATCATTTAATTTAAAACACCTTTTAAAGGGTTCATGTGAAAAATCATCTCAATCCGATACTTATAGATACTCGATTCAATCATTTAACTTTTCATTATCCTGAAATCTCAATGAAAAGTTAGATATTTGGATTGGGAACTTATATGTATCAAATTAAGCTGATTTTTCATAGGAACCTTTGAAAAAAAGTTTTACATTTAATGAATGGCTCAGATTGATTGTATGAGACCCATGGTGGGCCCCACAAAAAGGTCTATGCATAATCTGTGCACTTTTGTCTGTGTGGGTAGCAGCTTTCCAAATTTAGGGATTTTGGCCGTACCTAGAATCATATTTGGTGTGGGCCAGCTTGCGCGCACCTCGGACTAATCCCTACAGTCCCTCCCATAGCCGTTCACACGCTAACATGTGAGGGTAAGGTGGCCTCAACAGTCGTTGGCAATGAGAATATTAAACCTGAGACCTTAAAATGAAGCAAGCTTCCGAATCTCAAGCCAAAACCACTTGACCAACAACTTGGGGTTTATCATACCTGTGATTAAACTTTATTTAGAATTTATGTTTATGTTTAGAGAGTTCCTCATAATTAAAGTGAAAGGAAAAAAAAAAAAACAGGTCTCTCTCAGCCTATTAATTAATTAAAGACTTATCACTTGCAAGAGAGGACAAATAAAAGGATTAGAGTTAAATTACTTCAAATTTTAGCAATGATCATGTCAACTTTGCTACGGCCATATCACAAAAATGCGAAACTTGAGTTCTATTTGTCTGACTAGTAATAATCGGAACCAAAGCAGATATACGATATTGATTCCGCACAACTAAAGAATTATTTGAAAAACGATGGTGTGAAGGTTTTTTTTTTTTTTTTTGAACGGCAATTTTTTTTTATTAATCTTAAAATTGTTACAAGACTAATAGAAGTAAGGAAACA
The DNA here is from genome assembly GCA_018127125.1 of Rhododendron griersonianum. Classification (NCBI taxonomy): domain Eukaryota; kingdom Viridiplantae; phylum Streptophyta; class Magnoliopsida; order Ericales; family Ericaceae; genus Rhododendron; species Rhododendron griersonianum. Next base: position 13,081,157 of record CM030794.1, on the reverse strand, counting down.
ACAAACATGTTCGAAGAACAATCTATGAAGGTGATGACAGTTTGTGCGAATGTGATGACAATTTGTGAGATTAAAAACGTGGATTGTGAGAGATTATTAGTTCTCCTTGGGCACACTCTTCGCGCTGCCCTAAGGCTCTCCCCACCAACCATTCGGATAACGCACTACAGGGTGTAGTCGCTACATGGACCCCGAATCCTCTTCTCATTCCTCATCAAATCTTTCTCTCTCGATCGATCGACCATTCTACCACCCAGCCTACAAGCCAATTCCCCTTTGTCGCTTCCTTTGTCTTTGTAAGATTTCATATGTGAACATGTTTGCCGTTTCCCCTTGATCTGTCTCACTATTTCTGCTTAATTTCTTTTTCTTTTTCTGAAGTTTTAGGATGAGCATAGAACTCACTCTTGCAGTAATTACTCGTCATGTGACATGTCTGCAGGCAGTCTAGGAAAAACTATGATACTAAAAAAATATAAAGGAAAATCCATTTTAGTTTTCACACACGTCTCGCTAGAAGGTGAAGAGTTCCAATTAGTTCACAGGCCAACACCTACGGTTCCATTACCCAAACCGATACCTAAGATTACAAGCATTTATCATCTAAATTGAAACGTTGAACCACCATTACATGTCATCAAACTATAAAGTACAGGTTCGATCGGCTCCCAAAGGGTTTAATTTGTCAGACGGTAAAAGCTGGAGAATTAGAAATTTTCTTTCTAAATTTCACGTTCGAAACTTTTCTAGAGATATCAATCGTTTGGGGATCAGCCCATTCGAGTTCGTTGCCTTGGCTTGAAGTAGACCCTGTTAGTAGGGGGCCTAGGAACTGTTAGCGAAAAGTGAGATTGATCCAATACTTCATTAAAGGGCACATAAACTATGCATAGACATATATGGTAGTACAATTTATTACTACATCACGTACTTTCAAATGTGAATAAAGCAATTTTTTTTATCATATAAGTAATAATATGAGTAATTTGTACATGAAATTTGAGAGAGGGCGTGAGACACGATGTACTTTAAAGCTAGCTAGCATGATTCCAATGGTGCTTATGAATTTGAAAAGTAGCTTTGGCACCTTCGATCTTTCGTGTAGCTAGTACTTTATATATTAATTGTCGCCTATACTTAATCTGATAATTAATTGTTAATTAAGAACTAGCTAGGCTTTTCCTTGCACCAACACATTAAATAATGGTCCTAGATTCTTCATACATCAAACTTGTCTTTGCTGGAGTATAACGTCTAAGAGCATCTCTAACGGGAGATGTCAAAAAAATTTTGAAGGCTTATGTGGTATTTTGACATTTTCAATTTGAAATCAAACTCTCCCTCTCCAACTCTTGTGTCAAAAAGTAGAGCTCAAACTTAAAAGGGAAAAAGGGAAAAAAATTCCTGAAACGGATCGGAAGAATTTATTTTGAACTTCCAAAGGTAGTTTTTGAAAATTGGCATGTGGAGAGGTAGATGTAAAAATTGGAATGAGAGTGAGAGATGTCAAAGCCACGTCAGCTTTGACATGAGTGAAGGCAGATGGATTGGATTGAAAGTTGATGCCAAAAAGGACCGTTAACTTATCCATCTCAGCTTTGACATCTCCCATTGGAGATGCTATAATAAGCATTTAACACTCTTTTTTGCGGAAACTGGGTGGGTGTTACGCATCATCCGAGCCGTCCGTTCGGCAATCTAATGGTCCAGATTTTATCTCGGCAATGAACGGCTCGGATGTTAAGCGGTAGAGATGAAATCTGGACAGTAGGATTGCAGAACGAACGGCTCGGATGGTGCACAGTACAGTGTTGTGCACCCCCTGCACAGCACCAATCCAGCACGGTGCTTTTCCTTTTTTATTTTTCCCAGTAATGTCTTTGTTCATCCTGTTGCATTGTTATTCTGTCCCTATAAGTTTCAAATCATACTTTGTCCATCCATTTTCCTTCCACAGATCTGTTTCTTTCATATAGCTTTCAATGTTCGACCGAGCTAATGTTTTGCATGAATATTCTACCCGATGCATTATCTTGCGTAAAAGAGAGCGGAAAAAACAAGAGAAACAACTTTTGCCCTCCACCTTTTTACAAGTGTACTCCAAAAATTGTTTTCTAACACATAATTATAAATCCTTTTTTGGTTTAAAACACATAATTATAAATCGCATGTTTACAGATATGCACCGACGAACATGTAAATCGCACAGAGCCGCACAACACCATCAGTGTTTGTTTCCCTCTTCTAACTTTAATGTGGTTTCCAGACAAAGCTATTCAACCATTGGCCGTTTTAGGCTCACAACTCCACTGTACCCCCACGTTTTGTTTCCACAGATAAAAATTCCAATGCATCAGTGGAATATATTGGGATTAGGGGACCCCCAAAAAATTTATAAAAAGTAAGTATTCATTGTTTAATCTCTCTGGATGCGCACCAAAAAGCCAAGCACCCCCTGTCAAGTGGGGTGCCGAGCAGCATCCGGCCGTCCATCTCGGCATGAATGGTTCGGATTGAATCTGAGCGCATACAGATCTGAATCATCTGTTGCTCGGTCAAGATCAAAGCCGTCGATTCTCGTAGCCGAATCGACCGCTCGACACTGATTCTCTTTGGCAGCATCTCCCAAACCCAAAAAAAGGTCCCACAAGGCATGAAAACATTATCTTTGTTCATCAAGTGGGTTGGGTCTATTTCCCTTTTGACTCTTGAATTGGATTTTCCTTCAAGGGATATGTCCACTTCTAATCTTTCCTTTCATATATAACATTGAGTGGTACTTATTAATCAACTTCTAGAGATTTTTTTTTTTTTCCTTTTTTTTGATGCAACTTGTCTTCCCTCTCCCTCCACTAGTTTTCCAATTAAGTTTATACATTTTTCTCCCCTGCCAAATCCTTCGCTTTTAGGCTTTCATTTATATATCCACAATTGTTATTCCCTTTTTTTTGGTAATGCAGAGTATCCCAAACTAGTTTGCTCGTATCTCAGACTAATCCTTACAGTCCCTCCCATAGCCGTTTCTCACGCATACAATTTTTATTCCTTGGTTGTCCATTTTCTTTTCCATCAGGTTTTGACAATGGAAACATGCAATTTGGAGCGAGACCCAACTCATGCAAGTCTCGAGCTTGAGACCTAGGTGAACTTGGAACAAATACCCAACCAATTGGGCTTAACGACTTCTTTTTGTTAATTAATTAAGGTTGAAATTTATTATAGCGCGATATTCATTTACAGGTCCGGCTATTGGGAGAGGCCAAGGAAGCACGTGCTTCGGGCCCCCAAAAAATTGTTAAAAACGAGGGCCCTCAAAATTCTAGGATCCCTATATATATGTATGTATAAATGGCCCAATTTTTTTTTTGCACTGAGCCTCATTTACACAAAATAGGCTCAATTGAAATTTAGGAGCTACAAAATAGGCCCAAACGATGGAATTACTCATTAGAAACACTGGGATGATTAAAAAAAAAAAAGGAAAAAGAAAAGAAACGCATGAGGAGTAATGGTTTTTTTATAATGGTGGAATTACTCTTTTGTAATGGTTTTTTTTATGAGACATTTTGTAGACCATTTTTTTATGAAAAATATAGGGAGGTCTCATTCAAGAGGTTCGCTTTCAGCCTCCAAAACTTATGAGCCGGCCCTGTTCATTTACTCACTAGTTAATTAATTAAGGCTGAAGCTCATTGCTACTGATCCTTTGTTAGACCTAGTCTAACCTAGAAAGTGAACCCCTACTAGGGTTAGGGTTGTCTGATTGGGAAATGGCCAGAAAGAATTAAGGAATGGGCGGCCCGGAGGTGTTTCTGGAATTTACAGTTGTTGAATATTGACAGATAACAATATGAATCATATGATCAGGAGAGACATGTGGGTCACGGTGGCATGTGGGATGTTGGGTGTTCTAGTTGCCTAAATTTACCTAACCCCCACCCCCTCCAAAAGTCTCTTGAATTATTACCAAGGCACTAGCTAGGAATTGAAGTCATTTGACCCTTTGACCATCAAACATCTCACTGGACACCGGCCCGACGGCTCTTGAAAATCCAGAGGATGGAACACCTTTCATGCCCGGTGGTCATACTCATGATAAATGCATCAAGTATATAATTAAGGTGAACAGCCTTTGTGTGTGTATGAATTGGGCATGGGAGTAGTTTGTATATACATTGTTTGGTCGATCAGGACACTCGAACCAAATAATTAGATCTTATTCTGCAATTTACAAATTAAGCAGATATTTATGAGTCTTTAACGCTGAACACCTTGATATTGGGTGTGAGTATAGGGTATGATACTTTAGTTGAGTATGAGTCTTATTATCGCTATAACACAACACTTTGCTGTTGTCAATTGGTTTTGAGATATTGCAGTATGAAAAATTCCCTAGAGAATGATACAAAGTCATGGAGATAGAAATTCCACCGTTTCAGTTGCGTTAGGTAAACGACATTTGAGTTACATCATATATATGCAGGTATAGAATAAATTGTAAATGTTTTGTTTTGGGGATTTAGCAAATTAATAAGAAAGATATATATATATATATATATATATATATATATATATTTAAGAATAAAGTTGGATATTGAGTCTTTATCCCTTGAGCGTAACCTTGTGATATTGAGTATGAGTTTGGTATGTGTGGCGGGTACAAGTCTTATACTACAGTATATTGCTATGACATAACAACTTGATATCGCCAACTGAGTTCCGTGATATGTCAATGGAAAGTCTCGTGCTGATCCTACCCCCAACTAACCCCCGTTGATGTATATCGCCTGAAAAAAAAAAATTCCTTTATACACAATATTTGAGTTACGTACGTCACATGCATTTGCAAATTAAAAGGACAAGCAAAAGCAACCCGAGACCCAAAGAAAAGCGTTGCCAAGACACCAAGAAAGAAAAGAAACACCACAAAGCACAACTACACCAATGAAAAGCCAACCGCTTAGCCCCTAGAACGAAAGACAGGAGACGAAACACCAGGAGAAAAGCACCAAGCAAAACTCACGTCAACAACAACAAACAACCTCTGGCCAAAAAAACCCAAGTACAACCCGCGGGAAAAACAATAAAAAACACAGCCCCAAAACCATAGCAAAAAACACAAACAGACCAACAGACAGAAAGCAGCAGGAAACAACGGACGTAAACCCAAAAAGCATAGAAGAAACGGCATCAAAATTCCACATAAATGGAGGCATCTTCCTCCAAATCATCAAGACCATCAACGATACCATCAAGCTCCTTATCCAAAATCTCACCATCCTCCATTTCCATCTCAATATAAAGTATCTTAATATTCTATATCTCCTGCCATCAGTGGCGGAGCCAGGATTTTTGATAAGTGGGGTCGAAAATTTTAACTATGTGTAATTCACTTTTCTAGTTGCTAATTGAAAGAAACAATTAGGAAACAAAATGTAGCTTCGATTTACAATTGACCTCGACGATTTTTCATACTTTGGAAACAATGGATGATAACCTCATTTGTAATGATTTCAAAAACATCTTTCTCTATATACACAACCAAACTATCATGCATCTATTGGTCACACGTACGATTTCAAAGCCTATTTTTTACAATCTTCATAGCGGAAAATGCTCCGCCTCTGAACGAAACTCTTGATTTTTTGATTTTTTTATTAGGAACGAACAAACTAGTGCAATTTTGTGGGTCGAGATTCTATTTTGACTCCTTTTTTCCCCAAGTACAAAACCCTTATATAGGTTGGAGCAAACATGAATTTAAAGTAGGGTCAAATTACTAAAAATAGGGTAAAAATTATACATATCTCTATAAAAATTTGGCAATCAGTGGGGTTGGTTGTCCATCCTTGTCTCTATGTGCCTCCGCCCTTGCCCGCCATAATATTTGATGCCCAAAGTATCGCCTATATCCAAAAGCTTGCGAGCTTGCTTAATTAAGAGGGAATTTCTATTACAGATGTCTTGAGAAGAAAGGGAAGAAGAGGGACCCTTCTTAAATTTCTTCAACATCACGGCCTCCTTTAACCCAAACTCGTAGAGAGATTTCTTCTTTCTAATCTTCCTTTTTGATCTATTCAACCTCCTCTCCAAGTTTTGAATAGCTTGGTGAATGGATCTTTCTCCCGGGACGCTAACACTCCTATCCTTCATCTTATCGCATTTCATTGCAAAGGATTGACGCAATCCCTTTTTTTTTTTATCGGCAAAAGATGAATTTTATTAAAAACGGGGAAAGGGGAGGGGGATCCAACAAAATGTTGGAAGATGAAATGCGATAAGATGAAATATATGTCTATGATTAACGGATCAATCTCGTTTTGCCATGGATAATCTGAGCATTTAGCTTTCAGGCCTACAAAATGAACTCCAATATAGCCTACAAGAACTCTGACTTCAAATAAAACACCTCAAACTAGGCTTTTGCATAGAAGGGCCCAATTGAAATTTCTTGTCACCCACAAATACGGACCACATGATCTGGCCTGAAATAAGGATGAGTCCAGAGATTATACTATACTGGCCCGAATAACAATTTCAAGTTTACAACTGTTCAAGTTTACAACTCTCTCTCTCTCTCATGTCTGGTAAGTTTTGTAGTCTAGGGTTTTCTGTACTTTTTGTGATCAGGAAAACTGGGTATAGAATTGATGTCCAACGGATTAATTATTGCGTTCAGAAACTAAAAATACGGATTTGTTGGGGAAATGATTTTGCCACTCCCTTTTTTGTTAACGTCACTCCCCTGCAAGTGTATTTTTGCACAAAAAATACACTTGCAGTGGAGTGGCGCTAACAAAAAAGAGAGTGACAAAATCAGCAGCCATTTGTAATCTGATTTTATGTGTAATCTAGTTGGTTGTGGATTCTCATGAGTTAATGCGGAAACTACGCATTGTGCGCGCGGTTGAGAATTTTTTGACCTGACGATGAGTATGATCCAAAGACCAGAATGGTTCGTCTTGTAGAGCTTGTTTTGTGTGTCAATCGCAACAAAAGTTATGCTGATCGAATTTCAATTAGTAACTGATCGGATAAATTGATTTAGGGAAAAAATGGACTTAGAACACTTGATTCATAAAACCCACTGTTCAAAAGAAACGTAGAGATCAATTACTTATCCAAATTCGATTAATGTGATTTTTGATGCAATTGCTGCTCTCCATGAGCTCTACAAGGTAAAAGATTGCGATCATTGAATTGGATCCGTTGTTGGGCCGAATAATGCTCAACCTGTTTCCACTTACTTTAACTGTTGCGTACCCATCTCCAATCTAGTTAATGGAAAGGTGACCTGAGACACCTGAGAGCAAGTTTATCAGAAAAGGTAAAAGAGCTTTTTAGCTATTTTATCTAAGCAAAATCCTTAAATGAGCATTGCAGTAGATTAGGTAAAAGCCTAGGTAAAATTCATCCATAAATAGTGAATACGTAAATATACATAAGCACTATTCACTATGGGTCTATTATTTTATTAATTATTCCTCTCTTCTCTATATCTCTCCCCAGAAAAGAATAAGGGAAATAAAAGTAATAATATTTTAATAGACAATAAGTTAAATAGATAGTATTAGTGTAGTATTGAAAGAGATGTGAATATGTAAAATAAAAAAAAGTGCACTGTTTACCATCATTTTTACCTAACAATTGGTAAACTTGATCTGAGCTTCTAGTTTGATGTTCATGTTTTTGTACTTACGTGCTAAGGAGATTCTGAGTTCAAAAATATAATTGTATCAACACTTTTGCGGTAATCTAACTCGCAAACCCACTAACTAAAATAAGTACTTATTTTTTGAACTAAAGGTGATGTATTATGAGAGAATAATCTGTCTCGTAAAATAGGAAATAATAAATACTTAAAAATAAAAACCTTAGCGGAACGGGACAACGTACCTAAGGAATGTTTGTGAGTGTGTGGGGGGTGGGGGGAAATATATATGAACCATAAATACTTATTTTTTTTGAATTAAATTGGTGTATTGTAAGAGAATGATTTGTATTGTAAAACAAAAAATAAGTACTTAAAAAATAAAAACCTTAGAACGGGTCTTAATTTGTGAAAAATCAGGGTTCCCTAACAATACGTAAAAAACCCTAACAGTATGAGTGCGAATCACAAAATAATACTACCAACAGAAACTATGCAAACAATCAAACCCACAATGCAGAGATATACGTGAAAAACCCCGTAATGGGTAAAAACCACGGGAAGGAATCAAATCACTATAATCATTGTGCAGTTATAGATATACCTATCCAAACGAAGTAAATCCTCACAACGTTCTAAGTATCACCTGCCGAGTCACACGTACACCGCACCCAGTGATCTTGATTGCCAACAGCCTTGAGTCCACAAGCCTTCCGAAAACTTAACAAAAATCTCCTTTGAAATAGCAAACAAAACGTTGCTTCAATGTCATCACCTTTAGCCGCCGCATATACATAACCTTGTATATAGTCTGTGGTGCTCTGTATTTTTCTTGCCGTGCCTTTTCTTTTATAAGGCTGCACTTTTTAACCTAGGCACAGGAACAAACAAGTCCAAATATGGAAATCTTTGTCACGTTGTTTTTCATTTAAAAAAACAGGAGGTGCCGATTGATAACCGGATTGATCCGTCCATCGATTCGTCTTTGCCAAAAAACGACTCGTTGAAGCCGACTTCCTTTTTATCCGAAACGCTCGCTCTCGAATACAAATAATAATGACTCCTTCCACTTTAATCCTATACAGACTCACTAGCTTATTAAAAATAATAAAATTACAACTCGATAAAAAATATGTGTTTTGTCATACGGAATTGCCAATACACAAAGACTCCAGAATTTGGTCCTTACAATCTCCCCTTTGGCACTTCCATGACAAAACACAATACAATGAAAATCTAACGACCAAGATCAAGTTGTAGAGAAGCTGCAAACAGAACTCAACATCCAAACACGTTAGAATAATAAGCAACCTACTCCCCCTTTCATCATTCTCCCCCTTTTTGACGTGGAATGACAAAGGGTGAATAGGATAAACAATAAAACAATAAATGCGAATGGAAGATAATTAAGCAATTAGTGACCAATAGAAGCAGCCAAAGAAAAAATTTAATCTCAAAGCGTGACTAATAGCATAAATAGCCTGATGACTAAATTCAATAACAGAATGAAGAACTAACAGACACGCAAAAACCAATAAAAGAAAAACTAAACTAAATGCTAAAAAAAAATGAGAAATGTGAAGATACGAGCATGAGATAGTTTTATTGCAAGTATTATATCATAAGATGAGATGAAAAAGACATCCAAATTTTAAGGCACCGCTTAATGATATAACACCATGCAAGGAAGAAGGAATGCAACACACCATGATCATCGACATGTGAGGAAAGTGTGTGTGTGTGCATTCATGACCAAAAAATTCAGCAACTCAAAATAGGGCCAAGATGCTCAAGTGCTTAGGTTTATCTAGTGACTCACTACTACAATAATAGATAAATACCACACTAAGGAGGTTCACAAAGATCACGGTTTTTAGTGAAAGCGTGATAAAAAGTGGTGCTTAAATTTTTTTATCTCAGTTTAAGTCCAAAACTGTGATAAAAAGTGGGTTTTAGCGCTGAATAAAAGACCTCACTCTTGTGGCGAGATAAAAGATAAAAGATCTCACCCTTGTGGCGTGATAAAAAACTTTAGCGTGAAAAAAAGTGAGATAAATGACCTCACTCTTATGGCGAGATAAAAAGTCTAAAAAAACCGTGATAAAAAAAACTACTCATTTAGGCGTTTTTGAAGATTAAAAAAAAAATGAAACATCAAAACCCACGATCCACCCGCGATCCATCGTTCCTTCATTATTCACGTACGCTCTTCCAGAGCACCTCTCTCTCTCTCTCTCTCTCTCTCTATGTGTTGCAGATATATACGATCGCGGTGCAGATCTCCCCGATCGCCGATTGGGAGGAAGATTTCAAAGAGTGAATCGCCGTTTACCTAACAATGGGGTTTCGCGAAGCTCTAGATCTTTCTATACAAGTATCTCTATGTGTATATGTCTATATAGATTTCTCCCTTTCTACTTATCAATTGCTTCTTCAATCTTTCTGTTTTTCAGTCTTTTTTCCGTTTTATATTGTTTGAGTTTCAGTTGTTTGGGACCTATTGGCTCAGATCTGAGTTCAAGTTTGCACCTCAAAGATGCAAGTAGTAAGCATTCTACTTCTAATCGACGATATTCTTCCCTTAAAAGTGTTATACGTATATATATATATATATCTTGGATATTTGTAGGTATATATGCTCATAATTGATCAATCACTGCGTGTACCCTGAGTTTTAGGAATAATTTTAGTAACTTCTGTTATTTTGGAGTTTTAGGGTTTATAGGAGTATTTAAGTTGAGTATAATTGTGTATGCTCATGTATGTCTGTGTATATTTTCTCCGTAATAGTACGCATTGTTTACTTTAATTGTGGCTAATTCTCTATAACAGTATGCTCTGGTTACACTGATTGTGGCTAATTCTCTGTAATGGGATGCATCGTGTTTTCTGATTGAACATTTTGATTTGTAGATTCTAAATATCTACAAACTCAGCCACTTCGCTATTAGAGTGAGAAGCTTTCGATCATGTAAAACCCAGCCATGAACCCAGTTGTGGAATGAGAAGCTTTCGAACATGCACAAATCCAGCCACTTTGAGAATGATTATCTTAAATACTTGACTGACATATATGTAGTTATGTACGGATAAGCAAATTTGGGGTTGGATTTTAGGGGTTTGTGACATATATGTAGTTACATCGGACGGGTCTTGTAGGAGACATGTCTGATAATTCTATTTTTAAGTATAATTGCACCTAAAATTTGTTGGAGTATTACAGGTCTGGTAACTCAATTTCTTATGAATGAGTAAATTGCCCATTGTGTAACTCTGCTTACCGTTTTGAATATTTAGCCATGCACTATGTCCTTTGAATATTTGGCCACACCTAACATGCCCTCAAAGCCCATGTAACTGGCGGCATTCCTTATGGATGTTGCTGGAACAATTGTTTTAAGGCCACTGACTGTACATAATTTGGTAAGTTTGCATGTCGATCTGGATGGGTGAATAGGAATACAGAAGAGAAGCCAGGCTGGTGTAGTGACAAACTCTCTCCCTCCCATTGCTCCTTTTTTTTCCGACAAAGTGTTGGGATCAGTTTACGCACACCTTAACTAATCTCCTCTTTGTTCCAAACAAACGCAAAATCATCCACACATTGCATCAATTCGACTTTCTCCTTCCACGGAAAGAAGCAAATCATGGAGACCTGTTGACTCCCTTTTATGCATATCATATTTATGCCTGATTATTTGGTTGCTCCATAGTGTTGATTATGGCCATATCAGTCTTACTGTTAGTAAGTTATATGCACAGTACAATACCTGTGTTGGCATTTGTAAAATTATGGGATTTGTGTCTTAAAGGATGTCTTCTAATTCTATCTTGTCTGTTTACTACTCTTGTTAATCTTGTGAAGTAACTGCATGAAAATGTGTAAGATGGCCTTTAGTGGACCTCAACCAAATGATTTAGTGATTGTAAGCTTTGTAGTCTATACTGCTTTCTTGTATACTAATACTTTGAACTTGACGAGAAAATTGGTGGCAATCCCCTTTTGGGACCTTTTCCCATCTTTGTGGCATGCTTAATGGATGCTAGCACATTAATTTTTATTTGACGCTTGAGTAATCACCTGAATATGAAACTATACTGATAAAGTCACTCAGTGAATTACCTTCTTTTCAAACTCTACTGATGGTAACTTGACCTAGTTCCTAATACTGATTGGAAGAGATACTGCATTGGTGAGATTTCCTGTTACAGGTTTGATTATTCGCATTGGTCACGAGTCTCACGACTCACGATATTCTTGAAGAGTTGTCAATTCCATCTTGTTCTGTGATTGATATTCAAATAAAAGAGTGAAGATTATTCGTAGAGGACAACCGACCTAAGAAACAAGCAGGAGTGTTTGTCTTTTGGGGTTGAGTGTTGAAGGCTCAATGCATGGTAGCTCAATCAACTTATAAAGTGTGTCGCTCACTTGGTTATTATTAATCATTAAGGGGTTGAGACTAATAGGTAGTCTTATCCATGGACTGCATTCCAATTCCTTATTTATGTTCAATTTTTTTTCTGCTTCGGTTGTGATCTGGAAACTTGCATATTTTCTGTGCAGATAAAAGCAATGGAAGCTGATCCAAATAGATGGAGAGCACTTTCTTGAATATAGAATGTATTAACAGATGAGGACCTAAAGAATTATAAGGGCCGTGATCTGGCTCCCACCCACTATGTTCCATCCATGAGTCGACATCCGTTAACAGGTGATTGGTAATTCTATTGCTGCCCTATGTTTTTTGTTTTTGTTTTTGTTTCCTTTTTTGGTATTTCGTATTTGTTGTCCTTCTACTTATTGACTTCTTCAGAAAAACTAAGGTTGATAAACTCCCCTTGTCTGATTTAGCCCAACTGTACTCACTGACTTACTGTTTGTTTGTAGCATTTGTAAGGACTTTCAAAAATATCATTAAAGCTCTAATTCAGTAGCTGCTTGGATCTCATCATGTTGATCACAAAAGGTACCTATTAAACATTATCTGTTTGTAGTATTAAAAAATTTCAATGTATTAGATTCACTATTTACCCTACATGAAGAGTACAAATGAGGTGAATCCGTTGCAATTTTTTCTTGGAACTAAATTATTGCGCAGCTTGTTTAAAGTTTAAACAACTCTCTTGATATTTGGACGTGTTTAATTTCCTACCCTATACATGCACTTCCATCATGCTACCAAAGGTTGGCAAAGGTACATTTTTTACAATACAAAAAGTTGAATATGATGCTAATCAGTTTATATGTGCCACATCAGGAATCCTGCAATCAATAAACCTGCTGCTGTCTTGCATTGGCTCAATCATGCAAATGTTGATGCGGAGTTCATTGTAATTCTGGATGCCAACACCAAATTAGGACATGCCCGGCCCCGAAGTACTGTCAGAGCTGGTACTCTCTAATACTTATTTTATTCTTTTTGCTCAACGATGTTTTACTGTATGATTTGTAGATGGAATTGAAAAAGGTTGAACAGGATACACCATATTCATATTCATATTGATGAATAAGAAAAACAGCTCTGATGTTTTGACTGTAAGAAGATATGATAGCTGGTATGAATTAGGAGTTAGGAAGCAATTGTTGTACCTAAGGATTATCTTGTGTGGATCTTTAAATTTAAATAGCATGACCTTGGAATTCATTTGGGATTACCCTTCTATGTAGTTAGTTTTGGATCGCGGACAAACAAATTTGCCTCATTACCTTTAGTTCAATAGTAGGTGGCTTAGAAAGTAACGTGACGTGTTATGCAGGCACTTCATCCAAAATCGATCAAAGTTTAAACATAGTACAACCAAAAAATGATTCTAGGGGGATGTCCCTTGGAACGTTTAGGCCTTTCTAGGGGGCATGTCCCTAGCTTCCTTTCGTTAATTTCTTAATTCTGTTACCAGTAGGTATGTGGCTGTATGTGCATGCCTGCTTCAATTCTTTCCTTTACACTATAAGCTTCTATCCTAATTCTGGTGACACAATTGCCGGTATAACAGCTTCTATGTAATTTTATGATCAACTTTGTCTGCCACATCTCTAGGCGCATTTAGTGACCACTGCTTTAATATTAGTCTCACCTGTGCAGTCAAATAACCATCCTAATGGTAGTACTGAGAACTTCAAGGTTCAGTCAGTTGTCATAGTTTGGTTCTAAAGATGTGTTTTCGGCTATTTTTTCCTTGGAGTTCTTAATATTGCTACTTTTTGTTTTCTGCTGAATTTAGGCATTGGAGTTCTTGATGCTGCTACTTTTTGTTTTCTGGTGGATTTAGGCATGCTCTGAGAATGATGAAATGCTTGAAATTGGCTTCAGAGAATGACGAAGTGCTTGAAATTGGCCTCAAAGAATGAAGAATTCGTTGTAGCTAGCTTAGGACACAACTCCATGCTTGTGGTTCAATTAGTTTTCTTTGTCCTTTTTATTGTTAAGCTTTTGTTCTGCATTTTTTATGCATTTTCTGAAATTTGATTGATGTTAGATTAATTCAATGTAGGCTTTCCGGCACGATGTTTCTATCTATGACATGTTTTGTGCAAGATGCAATATCAGTTATGCATATTTCGTATTGCTATGTCTTTTGTTTTGGAAAAGATAGCTACGGGCTGAATACATATTTTACGTGTATTTATTATTGGTTAGAGATTCGGACATTTTTTAAATGTAAAAAAAAAAAAAAAAGATGCATTTTTCAATCACATTTCTAGACTGTGATAATAAGAACATTTAATCACGGTTTTAGACGAAAACCGTGATCTAAAAATCAGAAAAGATCACACCTAACTACTTTCCATCTCATTTTTTAGACATGAAAGATCACAGTTTTTGGTGGTGATTGTTATCTACATATAATCACGGTTTTTCAAGAAGAGTGTGATCAAAACCCGGAAAAGAACACGGAAAGGAGTTTCCATCTCGGTTTTACCTAGAAACAATCACGCTTTTTGGGTGTGATTGTTTCTATCTTTCAATCACGGTTTATAACCGTGATAAAAGAGAGTGACTTACAATCACACCCACATCTATCACGGTAGGAGGAGTGTGATAGAAGACTAACTATCACTGTCAATAGCTGTGATTGTTATGCTTTATTGTAGTAGTGACTCCCCCTCAACAAGATACACCTCTTTAGATTCGACATACAAGTCATAGATAATTAATCACAAGCTCCCCCTCAACAACAGGCGGTTGTTTAATAAATAATTAATAGAAATTCATAACCGTATTTTTACTTTTACCCCACCGCTGTTTGACGCGAATATTGAGAGTAAGAATACCTTATACCCAATGCCCGGTTATTAAGCAAATGGTCCAACACGGGTGCCTTCACAAGGTCTATCCATTTTTTTGACGCGAACACTCGGAGGGAGAATACCTCACCCCAATTGCCCGGTTGCTCAATGAACGCCCGGATAAGCAAAATCCAAGATATATATTTTCTTTTCTTTCTTTTTTTTGAATAAATGAGGGCTCTATCAACGGAAACCAAACAAAGGCGGTCATGGCTCAGGGAAGACAAGATAAAACGAAGCATATGTGAAGAGTGCTCCCTATTTGAGAAACTGACAAATAGTCATGGATGAGTGTACAGAATGTCGAATACTCATGATTTATTAACATTCGAACATACTTGCAGTGAGAAGACCATATATGAAAGAAGTGCAATAAAAATATGGATGAACATGTGCATAAATTCCAATGATATTCAACTATGCACCAAAAACTATTATGCTCAATCCCACATTCCAGTTCTTGAAAAAATTATTTTTTGAATTTTTATTTAATAACTCAAAAACAAATATGAAACAAAAAAAATTTTAAAAAAAAACAAAAACAAAAACTAAGAAACTCCATAACTCTAGGTAATTAGATATGCAAAAATAATTAAACCTAGATTATGGAACAATGACCTAGCCTTAAAAGGCAAGGTCAACCTCTCCAAATGATCTATCATCATCTAGAGAATCAAGGTCATCATCAGCATAGACCAACTCAATTTTACGAACCCAAATCTGTTTAGTCTTATCCTTTTCAACACTAGTCTTTTTAGTGGTCATGGGTTTTTGATTAGCATGCGAAGGTGTCCTACGTCTAGGCTTCTGAAAATACTCCCTACGACTATTCAACTTAGGGTAGCGGGGAGGTGTCCTATGATAGCCATGAAGGGCAAAACAATATGGACGAATATGGCCTTTAATTCCACAATGATGGCAAATGGGCACAAAATAATTATGACCATAAGGATGAGCTACATGTGCATGTGAAGAATGTGACTCATGCATCTTTCTACAATGTGGTCTAATGTGGCCAGTCACACCACAATAATGACAAGTAGGAACAAATTTAACAACAGGAGTAAAAAATTGAGACTTACCAGTATTAACGACCTTAGATTTTACCTCCTTGCGCTTGGGATGTCTGTTTACCTCTGCAGTCATTTGCTTCTTTGTCGTAGGATGACTAATCATGTTCTGCATATAATTAGCATTAGTCTTCTTATATTTAGTCTCGTTTCTCCCTATTGGCGGATTTGAAAGACGTTGCATGATAACCAAGCCTTGAACGATCGTTAGGTCGTCGTTGGATGGACAGAATATGATCCAACACTTTGGTCCCTATCTGTATGTCATCCTTTGATTTATCTTTAGATTTTGCGATAGCAGCCAAAACTTCGTTTTTCTCAAGAAGGAGCTCAATTTCTTTATTTCTCTCATCCCTCTCTTGAGTGCATTCATTCAAAGTATTCTCTAACTTCTTAATCTTATCAGAAAGTTTTTCACTCGTCTCTATCAGTTTTTTACTAAAAACATGGAGTTTGTTGTACTTCTCTCTGACCTCATCTATGTCATCACAACTATCCGCATCGCTATCATCTGTTTCAGAACCACTTGATTCGGAATGATCATGTGAATTCAAGGATACTCCAAAAGCCAAAAAATTTCTTTTATCATTTTCGTCAACACCTTGTTCTTCATTCGATTTATCAGAATCGCTATCATCCCACGTTTTAGTGATGAGAGCCTTCTTTTTCATTTTATTAACACATTCTTGGGTGTAATGACCAAAACCATAGCACGCGAAGCATTGTGGTCCTTTTCCCTCCTTTTTATTTTTTCCAAAAAATTCTCCTTTTTCTTTATTATTTTTGTTTTTCATACTATTTTTAAATTGTTTGAAAAAAAATTTCATCTCCTCAAGATCGACATCACTACCACTTTCTGAACCTTTATTATATTTTTGCGTACTTTTAAAGGCAATCGAAGTCTCCGAAAGTTTTACTTTCAGCTGAACAGGTTCAGATTGCAATAGGTCAGTCTCGTAAGTTTGGAGAATCCCAACTATTTCTTGAACAGATTTTTCTTTTAACTTTCTCTTACCCTCTAGCATAGTAACTTGAATTTTAAATCTAGGAGGTAAGGAGCGCAAAATTTTCTTAATAATTCGAAAAGAAGGAATTGGCTCACCCAAGTTCTCGCAGCTATTGACGATGGCGATGAGCTTGGAGTAGAATTGATTGAAGTTCTCTTCCTCCTGCATTCTGATGGTCTCAAACTCCGTGGTAAGCCTTTGTAGCTTTGACTGCTTTACAACGTATGTCCCCTCGTGGCAAGTAACCAGAATATCCCAGGCCTCTTTCGCAATTTCGCAGTTAGCTATTTTCCTGTGCTCATTTATATCAACAGCAGCAAATAAAAAATCAAGTGCACGATTGTTAGCCTGAAGTAAAGCTTTTTCTTTGTCCGATAACTCAGACTGAGTTTTTTGAACCGGCTTATCCTCTATAGTTTTCACGGGTCGAGTGTACCCCACAATACACGAGTCCCAAATTTCTTCACCGGCTGATCTCATTATAGCCCTCATTCTAGATTTCTAGTAATCAAAATTATCAGCATCAAGTATAGGAAAATTTTTAGACATGTGATTCATGTTCATACTCATGATGGATCTGCTCTAGGAAAAATAAATCCTAACGGAAGGAGCAGCCCGCTCTAATACCAATTGAAAAATCAGGGTTCCCTAACAATACGGTAAAAAACCCTAACAGTATGAGTGCGAATCACAAAATAATACTACCAACAGAAACTATGCAAACAATCAAACCCACAACGCAGAGATATACGTGGAAAACCCCAGAATGGGTAAAAACCACGGGAAGGAATCAAATCACTATAATCATTGTGCAGTTACAGATATACCTATCCAAACGAAGTAAATCCTCACAACGTTCTAAGTATCACCTGCCGAGTCACACGTACACCGCACCCAGTGATCTTGATTGCCAACAGCCTTGAGTCCACAAGCCTTCCGAAAACTTAACAAAAATCTCCTTTGAAATAGCAAACAAAACGTTGCTTCAATGTCATCACCTTTAGCCGCCGCATATACATAACCTTGTATATAGTCTGTGGTGCTCTGTATTTTTCTTGCCGTGCCTTTTCTTTTACTAGTAAAAAAGCACGTGCGATGCACGTGAAAGCTTGGCCAACTAATGTAATAGAATCTCATGCAGTATTAACTTTCATTCTGGACAATGGAAAATTTCTCATTCAGCCTTGGTGTGAGAATTCGATAATAATCATCAACATCTTTCTTCCTTTAATTGTGGTTGTTGGTCTCTCTTTCTAAGTGAGAAGAGGGAAACTAAGTAGTCGCAAATAATGAATCATCTAATAAGAAAGTAGCACACATAGAGTAGCGTAATGAATGTTTTGCTTGACTGGAACATGCTTCCTTGCTTGAAGCCTATATAGGACCCTAAACGTTATAATTCTGGCATATCCTCTGATCCTTATTTAATGTTAGTATTTATAATTACTTAGTATTTCCTAGAATGTGTTTAAGCATGTTACGTGAAGTGGTAGAATCAAGTCAACAAGGTATACATCAGAATTTAAAATACGGGCACGTATAAATCCAGGGTGTGATAAAAATCAATAGAAAAAAAAAAGGATATGTGCCTTTGTTTTGGGGTTTTTGATGTGATCAATTAAAATGCACCTTTGTTGTTTGAGAGTTAACCGAACCATCTTTACTTTCTATTATCACCATTTTATCATTGAAGTCCCAATGGAGGAACTACCATATAAATAAAGAATTCTTCTCACGTATTAAAGTCCTAATTCGATCAGATGGTATTTCAAAAATCAAGTGACGGTTAAACGACAGGAAAATCTATGAACCTACCAAAGGAGAAACGAACATACCTAAAAGTTCTTTCGCATCACCGGTGTCGATATGAAGTTTTGATTGGAGGAATTAACTGTTAGTTTTTTTATTATGGAGAAACTGGAGTCTCACGTAGAGGTATATACATATAGTATGGAAGGAGCCAAAGGCACCTTTCCATACTAATTTGTAACTGTCTGCAAGAAACTAATTAATTAACCCAATGTAAAAACAGAGATTCGGGAGAAAGTAAGTAGATAGGCAAACTAATTAAACAAATACGGAGTAATTAAAGTAATGTTCGAGCATATTAGAACATGAGTAGTAAACGGAAAATATAACTCACAAATGCCGACACCAAAGAATACGAAGGAGATCGAGTCCAGCGATGAATCACTGTATCCTTAAAGCAGATTTCGCCTTCGCCAAGGTGCCCCCGATTCTGGACGTCCGCTTTGAGGATGCAACAATCTTTTATGCACCCAAATGCAGCACTTCAAATGCGTGCCCACAAACTGAAACCATGCAGAACTCTCTCCGACTATATATGCTAAGTGCATGTGTGATCTCTGAATTTTGGATGCATGAAATTGCTGGATTTTTTGACTGTCCGAATAGGTACGACTTGGTTCACAAAGGGTCACGCTTGAACAGGTTGCACTGGTTCGGAAATTAACAATGGTTCAAAACTCGCATTGGTTCGGTTTGCTTTCGAAAAACCATGCGGAAACCAACTGTTGCAAAAATCGCATTGGTTCAAAACAAAAGGTAGAAAACACCCTCGTACATTTAAAAGAAGTAGTATAGATAAGGCTGCACTTTTTAACCTAGGCACAGGAACAAACAAGTCCAAATATGGAAATCTTTGTCACGTTGTTTTTCATTTAAAAAACAGGAGGTGCCGATTGATAACCGGATTGATCCGTCCATCGATTCGTCTTTGCCAAAAAACGACTCGTTGAAGCCGACTTCCTTTTTATCCGAAACGCTCGCTCTAGAATACAAATAATAATGACTCCTTCCACTTTAATCCTATACAGACTCACTAGCTTATTAAAAATAATAAAATTACAACTCGATAAAAAATATGTGTTTTGTCATACAGAATTGCCAATACACAAAGACTCCAGAATTTGGTCCTTACAATTTGTTTCCAAGGCATTTGTCTCATCTTCAACGGGAGATGTCAAAACTGAGGTAGCATCTCCAACGGTCACTTTTGGCATAAATGGACAATCCAACAGATATGCATTCACTCATATCAAAGCTGAGGTGATTTTGACATCTCTCACTTTTATGCCAATTTTGAAATCTACCTCTCCACATGCCAAATTTCAAAAACTAACACTTCAAGGTAAACTTTCTGTTGAAGCCACTGTTGGAAAGTAGGGGTGAGCAAATAATCCGTTAAACCGTGAATCCAGTCCAAACCAATCCAAATCGAATTATTTTGTTTTGTTTTGAAGTAGTGTGGTTTGGTTTTGGTTTTAAAAAATTCAAAACCGAGTTATATGGTTTGGTTTGTAGATTTACATTAACGGTTGCGGTTCCAAATCGATCCAAACCGTATATATAAATTTATATATATTTTAGTTTAATATAGATACACCAATAAACATAGGTTATGTCATACTGAATTAACTTCCTAATTTAGTACTCCACTTCACCATTGCATTCCTTTACCAGCGAATAGTAATTGCCCTAAATTTCTATTAGTTCACGAGTTTTGGTGATGGTTGATTTTGATGAGTTTTGGTGATTTCAATAGAATTTCAAGTTTAAATATAAGATTTGGTTTTATTTATCTATGCCATTTTAAGTACTTTAAATCGTGTATAAAATTGATATTTTAACTTCAGGCAAACCATGGTTCAAAATCGAAACCGATCCGTATCTTAAAGGTCTGGATTGGTTAGGTTTTATGAATTTTATGGATTTGTTTGGTTCTCAAAATTCATAATCCGTAGGTATTGGTTTGATTCTTGATTTGATTGGTTCAGGTTCACCCCTATTGGAAAGTTCAAAACCTTTCCTTTACTTCTTGTTTGAGTTTTTTTTTTCTTTTAAATAAATAGAATTTGACATAATGGTTGGAAATGAGATTTTGATGTCAAATTGAAAATGCTACGTAAGCCCTCAAAAAAATTTGACATTTCCAATTTGAAGTCAAGTGTTGGAGATGGATTGATGGTGTGCGTGCAGGGCCCTTTCACCGATTTTCTTGGTCGTTTTGAACATGGGGTTTTGTCGGCAATGTCAAATAATGTAAACACAAAAAAGTCAAAGTTGATTGTATGGAAGCAGGTAGATCCCAACAAAAAAACCTCCCGAGAAGAGTCCCCTTCACAAATTTCAACTTGTGTACGTTAATTTAATTTAATGGAACAGGATATTTGTTGAAACTGAGGAACTCTTCACTGATGTTGAAGATATAAAAATAAATTAATCACATTCTTATCACTAATGATTGGGGAAGATGATTTTCACACTCCTCTTTTTATAATTCACACTTCATTTTTTGTTTTTGATCCATGTGAATTTACAATATTGCCTTTGAATTTGTGAAAAAGTGTTTTGAAAGTGGCAAAATAGTAAATTCATTTGAATAATGACGAAAAAAAGAGTGTGGATTGTAAAAAGGAGAGTGTGAAAATCGCTTCCCATGATTAATGCTATAATCAACATGGTTTGGTAGTCTTCTTCTTTTTTTTTATCCGCACATGGTTTGGTAGTCTAAGACCTGAAATTTTAAAAGTTTGTTTTCTTCTGAAGTTTCAAGTTCGAAATCAGATGCTATTAACTCATTTGAAGGTAGTCCATTTAGAGTTTTGCTCTGACCTTAATTAAGACCTCCACAAGTGAGCAATGAGATTGGACTCCCAGAATTAATCAAGATACGAGTAAGACCTGAACACATGAGTTATAAAATGTAGGATTGATGCCAACTCGTCATTGAAGGAAGGACTCACTAATCTAATAGAAAATTACTAATACTACTGGAATAGAAATGTCTTTTCTGTATACTTTCCTCGGTTCCGTTGCTACCGCGGACTTTACGCAACCTATCGGATTATATAGATATCCCTTCAACAAAGATAGAACGAAGATAGGTCAGTGAAGGCAGGCCTTAGCTAGGCCTTTGGTACAGTTCAAGTAAAGGAAGAGGTCTCGGGGCTTTTACCTTACGGATGAAAACAAAGGCACGAAGACAGTTTGGATTGTGCTTTTTCGACAATGATTATTCGCTTTTGTGGATTATTATTTCGTCTCGTCGAGAGAAATCGAAAAGGTAAGAAATTATGACTTTATCTCTAGATATTTTTGAAAATATCCAAAGATAAAACCCAAAAACAAAACTAAAAAATGTGGAATTCTTTTTTGAATAAAAACAAATTTCAACAAGGCCTAATATGCCGACTGTAGTTTCACTAGCGACAACAGTCTTATTGTCACCAAAGCAGCAAATATTTCAATTAGTGCAGTTCTCAAAGCACATTTCACACATTTCCAAATACTTTTATATAATCAACCACGCTTGTTAATCTTAGCAACAGTCCAATGAATTGTTTATGCTTCTCCCTCCGTTCCATTTTGTTTATTCACTTTTTGACTTCTCATTGTCCCAAATACCACTTTTTGAAGACCAAGGAAGTAGTTGTATAAAAAATAAAAATAGTACTATTTTACCCTTCTCTCTTTCTTGAATTTATGTGACAAGTGCAATTTGACTGGAAGGGCATTTGTGAAAATTTGAGTTTTCAAAGTGTAATAATTGTGTTCTCTTAATAAATTGAATTCCCCAAATTGAATAAACAAATCGGGACGGAGGAAGTACTAGTATTTTTCGTAAAAGGATAGTGCAGTTCTTTCCTTTCAAATGAAATGGAGGAGGAGGCCAACATAAGGAACAAAAGTAATTTTTCTTTTTTTTCATTTTTAGTAGTATTGTCAGTGTGTTTGAAATAGAAATTTCTAAAGGTGAGACCAACTCCCCTGAATCTATGACAAAAGCTAGGCAGTTTGGTGGGGTAGTGGAGCCCAATTTCAGATTTCACCCACCCCAACTCCGGAAAAATGCACCATGGGATGATGCACCACAATGTATGGCTTGGAAAGCTTGTACACCTACTAATGGCATATCCTAGGGGGTTTTTTTAGCTCATTCTTTGAATCTTGCTATGGTCTCTGCCCAATATCACTCCCACTGACAAGCCTTGGTGCGGATAAAAAAAAAAAAAACAAGCCTTGGTGGCACTAGTGTCAACATACAAAGTAAAGTGTGATTCGCTTTCTTATTTTTATAACTTAGATGTCCAGGTCAGTTAATGCATACATCAACTAAACTTGGAGAATCAATTTTAAGCCCACTTGAGGAGTCCCAACTAAAATTTGTTTTTTTATTTCATGATGAGATATGAAACCACTTTCAAGTCCACATCTGTCGGAAGCTTTTCCCACTAACCTTCTTTAGCATAACATTCCTCACAATGTTATTATATACTAGCATTAAAAGCACGGTATCTGTACTATGCACTATGCACAAGAGTCCAGTAAAAATTTAGAATGTGATTTTGGCACTTCAGTTTTAGCCAATGACACTCCACATTTTGTTTTGTAGTTTCATATGATCAAGACAGAAAATAGAGTGTAAGTGGCTAAAACAGGAGTGCCAAAATCAATTTCCTAAAAAAATTTGTTATGTTTAATAATATTGATTAATGTGAAAATTCTATTAAGAGATGAGGTTTGAACATGAGAAGAAACTTGAGAGGGAGTTTGAAAACTTTTTTTCCTTGTTAAGTGGGAAAAATAACAGAGAGTGGAGGTAAATTTTAGTGGCTGAGGTGGATTTTTGTGTGATACTTTTAAATGTTTTTTCGAAAAAATAAGAGTGTGTATCGTGTGTCGTATAAGTACTTTTATTCCTATACAGTATAGATAGTAACCTTTATCAAGACAGCAAGTGTCTATGTTAACGTGAGAAATAAACATTTGAAAGAAGTAATTAATTTTCACACATCTCCTTTTTATAGTCAACTTTTTTTTTGGTCCTCTTGAGAGGAAATTCAGAATTGCCCTTTAATATGTTCAAAATTCCACACATAAGAGAACATTAATGTAACTGTGCATGAAAAAAAAAAAGGTGATACTCCCATTTGTTCATAAATGATAGTCCACTATAAAAAAAAACTTGCAATTTTTGGATTAAAAATAAAGTATTTTCATGCACAATTTTTTGCATTTAGTGACATCAAATTAAAAAATTACAATTGAAATCTTTAATTTGATGTCAAAAGCTTTGAAAAAACATGCAAGAAAATACTTTGTTTTTTAATAAAAAAATTTGCACATTTTTTTGTAGTCAACTACTCCCTCTGTCCCAAATTGCTGGCTCCCTACTAAAAGACGTGCAATTTTGAGATCAAAAAATAAAATACTTTGTAAAGAAACTTGAAAAATGACGCTTAGAAGTACTTTATTTTTCAAACCGAAAATTGCACAACTTTTCATAGGGGTGGACAATTTGGGACACAAAAGTATCTTTAGGAACGGAGTGAGTATTATACAAAGAGGGGAGTATAACAATCACCACCCTTAAAAGACAAATAGTGAAGTGTGATTATCAAAAACTGGAGTGCCAAAATAAATTACCTAAATGAAAATGATAAAAAAGTAGTCGACCAGACCTAGTAAAACTATTTGAAAGACCAGACCTAGTAAAACTATTTGAAAGGCCATATCTGGAACAGTCAAGTAACAAGTACTCCAATACAATAAACCTGATTAATAGTAAATAAATCCAGGATTTCCCACCAACCACACAGTGAAACCTGGGCCTCCTGATTAAGACACAGTTTACAAAATAATAGGGAAATCAAATCAAATGTCTATATCAAAGGATAGAGGCCAAGATAAATACATTAGCAGTTCAATGCAAAAAGAAACCACAGAGCAAGACCAGACCAGAGTGGCTAGAAAGGGAAAGGTCTCAAGAAGAAGACTTCCCTGTTTCTGGTTTTCTTGGACAGATAATGAGAGGACCAAAAACATTTGACAAAGATATATACCAGCATTTCAAACATTGTAAAACTCTCTGCCATGTACATTTGAGAAGATTCTCACAAAATTAGCACTTTTGTTGAGTGCGCTTCAGTTGTTTTATCCGGGGTTGTATTACAGAATTATCAGTGTTTGTTTCGGGTGCTTTGTCCCCCTGTGTCTTATTGTCCTGTATCTCTGTAATTTGATCCTCTTGGATCTTCTTTATAATAACAATGGCAGCGATCTTCTTCTAACTAAGCATCAAACAGCAGCCAGCTAATCCATTTGTGGTTAAAACTTACAATAGCGACAATCAAACCCATGAATTGGTAATTGATATGACCACAATAAACATGACAAATTCGCTAATACGTATTTAAAAATAAAATAGCTCAAGAAAAGGCATGAACATTGTACCAATTCCTAGGATCTAAACTACACTGCAGTAACATGTATTATATGATTTGAAGTGTAAATACAACTTTGTACACATTGGCGTACTAGTCGCCTCAAAAAAGAACCTTCGAAGAAATTTTGAAGGCATGGATTTACCAATTAAGGTATCTAATAGGGCTGAGGATCAAGATAATGACAAACAATAAAATAAGGAAAAGGGGTTCTCATCTGTTGGTTTATGTCCGTACTTCACTGATCTCACCTTCCCTACACACACCCACATCCACCACCATGCTTTTTCGCTTCGAGTTCAAGATCCTGCAACAGTTTCTGCGTGGAGACTGCCAATACAAATCAAGGAAGATCCAATTAAACCCACATTTCAAGTTACATAAAACTAAACTAATCAATAGGACCCACATTCAATGTAATCCTATTGTCATAGATAGCCAAACTGATAAGGTCAACTATTCAAGACATTAGCATTTCATTTCACAAATACCTACATGTTTGTGATTCAAAACATGTTCGTTGAAGTGATCCACAACAAAAAAACCATTTCTTTGAATTCAAGGTCGGTGTAAGAAAATGCTCCTCCATGTGTCGGTTTGTATTTGGAACTTGAATTGTGAGGGACTTTAAGTAAAGGAAAAGAAAAGGCAAGGACACAAAAATCTCAGAGTTGCGGAGAAACTCCCAAAAATTTGGTTTTTCTCTTCAAAAATCCAACATTCAAAGACAACCTAATGGTATTCTTTAAGGTTGCAGTTGCTTTCCAAATGGATTATGTACTATGGTGATAGAAGTTCAGGGTTACGTATATTCTATAAAGAGACATTGCTTACCCTATCCCACAGATGAGGATCAGTTTTTTTGTATACCACCACTCTGTCAAGGTCAGCAGGATCTGGCATCTTCCATCTGCACGAAGGATGAGGAACTCGATGCCTATCATAATTGCTCACCGTTTGGTTTGTGGAAGAATCTAACCTAGCCTTTGACATGTAGAACACAAAGGGCTTCTGACAAGGATTCCGGGCCACCGGCCGCGTGTTGAATGCGTAGGCCATGTAATCTGCTCTCTTATACCAATTCAAGAACGTCCTCGATGGCATTTCTATCTCCCGTGGCGATAAGACCCCACGTATAACTTGAACCGCAAATCCCCAGGATACAGACACTGTCCACTTCTTTTCACTGTCGTAGCAAATAGATTGTTGTATGAGACCTGCTGGGTCGAGCTTCATTGGAATTTGCAGCCGCTGCAGGGCTTCTACTTGAGTCACGTTAGGGAAAATGGGTTCCACCACATCAAGGTGGTGCAATGACACCAATGGTGCTACTGGGTGTGCCGCAAGGAGTCCAAATAGGTTCCCATACACATCATACTGCATTGCCATCCAAATATAATAGAATCAATGTTAGGACTTACCAAAGAACGACAACTCTTCGCGAAACTATGATCATACACTCCAAAATCTTCAACTTCAAAATAGTTAGATTTTCACTTATCAAAGCTTTTCACCAGCACTTCCCTAAAACTGATTCCAACCAGACGCATTGAATTCTTAACTCACTTTTTGTCACCTTTGAAAGTTTGACAGATCCAAGTTAGGGACTATTGAACTTGCATCATAATTTGTTCAACAACAAAAAAAACATGCAACATATAGTAAAGTAGACACATTGTTTATGTTCCCAATTCTAATATCCAACAATTTAACAAAGAATAAGATGCAAGAACAAAAAGTAGTGTATACAAACAAGTGATCAAAGAAAATCCCTTCCTAGAAAAAATTGTAAATTCATCAACAGATCGAACTCCCTTTTCCTAAATGATTGGTACCTCCAGTATTCAATGCAATCCTTATTTCCAGAGGAAAATAAATACCAGCAGCACATTTCTGTAACCATCTAAATTCACGTGGACTCCCTTTGCTCAGCAGGACCTTGAATTTTCTATAGATCCAAGTTAAGAACAGGTCAACTTGCATCATGTAGTAACCCTAGCTAAACTTGTGTCAAACTGTTCAAGTTCACACCTTGTTTATGCGCATTAAATTCCAGCAATTTACCAAGAATTAGACCAAAGACCAAAAACATTAGTGCTCTAAGAACCAAAAACAAATACGACTAAATTTCCACAGCACCATCCAACTATCTTCCTACATAATTGGGGCCCTTCTCGTACAAGTAGAGATTCAATCCAAAAATATATCCCAGAGGGTTAAAAGAACAGTGAACCAATCAGTGCAAAAGGCAACCAAGAAGTTAGAAGCCAATTGACTTGATGACCTACATTTCTGATAAGTCATAACCACCACTTTCAAGACGTATGGGCTTGTATGGCTCCACCTAATAGGAAATCTTTCTCCTTTCCTTCAAATCTCATTTGGGTAAGAAAGCACATGGTGGAGACTCATCCTTTTAGAACAAACCAAATTCAGACAGAATCGCACCTCCCCCAGATAGAATCGGTGGCTTATTGCATTTTAACAGAAACCAAGAACAAGAATTAAAAAAACAAGACAAAAACACCAAGAATTGAAAAGCACAAACACCCAGAAAACAAAACTTCAAAAGCACGCGAAACCAAAAGAACCCACAGCCCAAAACTGGTTGAAAACAGAATTGGGAGCAAGAATATGCATTACCCCACAGCAGAATCGAGTGGACTTCCCTGCATTGTCATTTAAACAAAGAGCAAAAAATGAAACCAAAATCAAAACACCCGAAACTGGAAATGGAAGCAAAAATCACCCAAACACACCTAATAAAGCACGAAAAAACCAGAAACAAAACAAACTACATCTAGCCTAATTGGCCACCCTTGTACACTTTCTACTAAGAAGTTTTTAAAGGGGTCAAATCTTGTTGAAGGCCAGACTTCATTCATTACTAGTTCTTCAGTATAAGAGTATTCTATTGTTACTTCTATTTCTTCCTGCGTGGGGCTAGTTCTCGACTTATTATTCTTCTTGATTTACTAGTCATGATGATTCTTTGAACATTTCAAAAAAAAAAACACACAAACAGACCTGGTGGAAACCGAGTTCTCTAGTGAGCGGGACGCCGAGTTCGGCCATGCACGCCTGCATCCGATCATCGGAGGCAAACAACCCAGGATACCTCTGTATGCACCTGTCCTGCATCCTCTCCACCGCCTTCGCCAGCGGATAACTGATCGCAAACCCACCTCCGCCGAACGCCATACTGTAAGAAAAGTAAATGTTCTGCATATGGCTCTCCGACAACCCCCCAACGTAGTAATACTCCCGGTAATCGTACTTGGACAAAACCCTAACCAAGTTGTCCGTCACGAAAACGGTGTCGTCGTCCCCCATCACAAACCACCTTATCTCCTCCTCCCCGGAAGAGGATCTCCTCCCCGCTACGGTCCGGAAAGTCTCCGATACGATCCTCGAGATCCGGATGGCGGACCGGTGGCCCTGCCGGTTCGAATAAGCGAACCGGGTGGTGTCCTCGGAGACGTTGACGGCGGGCAGGTCCTCTTCGGGCCGGGTCTTGACCCGGCTATCGACCCAGACCACGCCCCGCATTTCTTTGGGCCTCCACCAGAGCTTGATGTAGTTCTTGCGCTGGTTCCACAGCTTGGCCGAGCCGGCAATGCCGAAGACGATGTGCTCGAGCCCCAGCTGACGGTTCCGGCCCGGCGGCGTCGTTTGGCGGAGGCGGGTGGTTCGGGGTGGGGGAGGCTGGGGATCGAGCGACGTCGTGTTGGGCTGCTGGGGCAGGGAGAGGTGGCTGTTTCTGAACAATGGCTGGTTGTCGTCGCAGTTGTGGGGAGGGGAGGAGAGGAGCTTGAGGGTGTAGACGACGTAGGTGGCGGAGACGAAGAGGATGAGGTAGGCCATGAATTTGGGCATCGCGGGCCGGGCGTTCGAGCCCGGAACCATAATGGGTACCTTATCCGAATCTTTATTGGCAAATTTCATCCCTTTATTGTTGCTTTTCTTGGGGAATCTGAGTGGATTTTGTGAGGATGGGTACGAGATCTGTGGGGTGGGAGTAATAATGGGGGATCTAAAAATTTGTGGGGAATTCTTGTTGCGAGGGGGGAGATTTTACTGTTGATGGAGGAGGAGGAGGAAGAAGATGAAAAGTTCTGGAGGGATGAGAGATTGATGAGATTGGAAGAAGTATTTCTTGTCTTTTTTGCAAAGAAGAGAAAGAGTCACAGAAATCAGAGGGGGGAAAGCGTGCATTGGGGACAGGTATGTATGCAGCCAAGAATAGTTATGCCATACGAGTCATACCCCTGTTTTTTATTTCGGTTTTGGTTTTGGTTTTGGTTTTACACGTAGTAGAATACTGTTAAATCGGATCGGATGTATTGTGGATGATCTAGTTTTGATTAAACTTGGAGGGAGATTAATGAAATGTGCGTAATTTGATTCGGACATTCTTTATCATTGAGAATTAATGTGGTTCTTTGAACAGCAGAAGGTGAGGGTAAAGACAAATTGTAGTTAGAGAAAAACTTATTCACGGCCGTGAATGGCTCCGCTCAATCTCATCCGTCCAAAATATTTTTTGATGCGCACAATTTAACGCCGTAAATCTTCTTTACGGGACGGCCCGTAAAAAAGTTTTTCTCTCGTGGTTAATAAATGGACGGATGGCTAAAGTGAGAAAAGAGTCAGAAATTGCACAGTACTTGAAGAGTGTATGGCACATAGGAGTATTATATTGTGGGACTATGATTATGGATTATTAATGAAAAATCTATGATTTGGGATTTATCATCATAGGAGTATATCAGAATAACGAGTCACGCAGTGTTTTGCAGATACTTCATTATCTAGAGTGGAATAGGTTATTAAATTTCTTTAAATACAGTCCACAATCTAAATTATGCTTTGTTGGTCCTTGATCTAAGTGAAAAAGTGCATAGCTCTTTCGTATTTTAATGGGACATAAATGCCAACAAACTTCTTCATCGTGTTACGTGTATAGTATTTTTGTTTCCATGTCATGGACAATAAAAATACGGGTTTTTGTTAACGTATGCTCCATAAGCATATGATAGTGTATATATATTTTCCTTCATTTATTGTTTGTTTGTATGAAAAATCTAAGTTTGAAACATGTCATAAATCATTCATTAATTGTTTTTGAAAGGATCATTTTTTTCTGTTTTGGACAGAAATACCCCCAACCATACACCTTTCCCTCCCAAAAACTTTCAACATATACAAGACCAAACCCAGTGAGTAGATGTCGTGATGTCCAAAAAAAAATTGTAGCCAGAGTTCATACAAGACCTTTACCCAGTTGTAGCCAAACGAATAGTGATGTCAAACAGACTTTTACCTAGTTCTATACAAGGAGAAAAAATTTCAATGCCGGGTGGGTATCACGTGGTGCCCACCCGGCGCATTCGGATCGTCCAAAAGTGTTTTGAAATGTCCGAATTTTAAAGAAACTTTTTCGAGAAAAAGTTAAACTCTTTCCTGGAATTTATTTTTTTTTAAAATATGTACCGTTCAAAATATTTTTGAACAACATACGCTGAGCAGACACCACGTGAGATATACCCGCTCGGCACTGAAAAAATTCTCCAATACAAGACCGAATCACACATTGGAATATGCCGGAAATTCCCATCAATGGTGAAAAAGTAAATAAACGACGCACTAATAGCAATGGTGAAAATCTGTCCAAAACGAAAAGTATTTCTGTGTAATGTACTTTTTTCAAACCGAAAGTATTGCCGTTCTACTTATGCTGTTATGCACAAAAAGTATACTCATGCAAGACCTTTAATTGGGGTATTTCTGTCCAAAATAGAAAAAATTGATCCTTTAAAAAATAATTAATGAAGGATTTATGACTAATGTTTCAAACTTAGATTTTCCATACAAACAAATAATAAATGAAAGAGAATATATATATATACACTATCATATGCCTATGGGGCATACATTAACAAAACCCTAAAAATAGCATAATCAATAGCATCACATTGATTTGGAAGTTGCATCGTCCCGAGGCGCTGATGGATGGATTGCTAGCTCCACGTGTTCCGTTCTTTAGAGGCGGTGTGGAGAGAGCCTTGGCTCGTGCTAGGATCTAGAAGTTAGTTTCTCTTTGTCCATGTATTTTATGTGTATCTTTCTGTGATTGGTTGTTTGCAATTGTCCCTTTCATTGTATTTTGATGGATTCGCTATAAGTGCTATTTGGCTTTATTGAAATGAACTTCGGATCCAAAAAAATAAAAAAATAGCATCACATTCTGATTTTGATAAACTAACCCTGATACTTAAAGACCAAGGAAATTGCTTAGTGGTTGTGGCACTCCCTTTTTTTTTTGCCACAACGATAACATGTGATATTATAGATCCAAGAAACAGTACATCGAGAGGAAACTCTATCTTTAAACAAGAGACCAAGAAACCAAATAGGAGGGGACTCAGTTCAAAAACTATACCCAACTCCAACTAAACCAATCACTCTAAACAGACGGAACACTGTAGAAAACAATCAAAAACACCCACATAGAGGTGATAGAAGCCCCACAAACATGGAGAAATCCCACACAGGGGATACCAAATAAAAGAACCAGAAAAAAGAAGAAGAGAAAAATCGATAACCGGAACCGGACGGAGTTCGTCGTACCGGAGCAGACTTCATCCACCCACCTAGATCTCCCACTCCAGTGGGAGGAGGACGCCTCCGGCAACCACGATTTGCAAGCCACTACATCCAAAAGCCGTCGGACTGCACGGCGGAAAAGGCGGAGGAAGGCCAACGGATGGTGGTTTGGAGAGGATGAGGATGGGGGTGAAGAGGGAAAGAGAGAAAACCTTCGAGATCTATAATCGAGAGATTGAAAAATCCCACGAGGCGGAGAAATCCCTCCCCTCCCGTCACCCATTGGGGCATAAAACCCTGGGGGGAGGGGTTTGTGGCACTCCCTTATCAGATAAAATATCAGGGTTCGTCTTATTGCCATGAATCGATCGCAACACCCCTTTCCCTATTCATTCCTATCGATTGACAACAAAAAAAAGTACTCCTTCCGTCCCTTTATTTCAGTCCAGTATTTCATTTTGGGTCCCTTAATAAGTGTCCATTTTGTAAAGTTAGTGGGTAAAAGTTGGTGAATTGTCTATTTTGTTCATAAAAGTATATTCCATTTTGAAAAGTTAGTGAGTAAAAGTGTAATGATAATGGGTAAGTAGGGAAAGTGGAGGAAAAAGTTGATGTGAAATGTATAATGATGATGTTTTTTTAATAAATTGGAGTTACGAAACAAAACATTTAAAAATGGACGGAGGGAGTACATATTTTATTTTCACAGCCATAAACAGTGGGAAGAGGCATTGTTAAAATCTATAGTATGGTACAAATTATGTTCTCAAATGGAGTACGAGTTTGTTGCATAATTTAGTTTTTAAATCTCTCCTCAATACGTAGTACTTTGTAGCTTATTGGAGTATTAAAATCTCAAATTTATATTCAAGCTCACTTGAGACAATTTCTATCCATTTTGTGGGCTGCTTTTACATATTGTCTTTAGGGGCGTACCTATGGGGGGTCCCATGGGACACGGGCCCCACTCGATTTCGTAGAATAATATTTAATATACATAGATATTTCAATTACATCTAATAAATTTATGATAATGTTACAATAAGATTACTCTAAGTTCCCTCTATATGGATATTTGTCAAATCTATTTCTTAGAGTGTTCAAATTTTCATACCATCTTTTTGTGCTAATTCATCACTTTCCCTTTATTACAACATAAAGTTACTACATAGTCATTGATATGTTATTTTACTGGCAAAAAAATGTGGTATTGTAAGAAATAATTAACGTACGAGTTAAAAGTTTATTAATTTGTGCTTCCACTAATCCGAATTTCTGGGTCTGCATCTGATTGTCCTTAATTGACACAAATCTAATAGTATAAAGGGTTTTGTTATCTGGTCCAATCTAATAGTATTAGGATGAAGTAGACAAAATTAATAGATTAGGGTCTAAGTAAATAGATTTTGAATAGTTGAAGGGATAGAAGAGTTAAAATCCCTAAAAATTCCCTATCCGAACAATCCGGGTTTTTTTCCCAGCTTGTCTAAAACTTTTAGAATTCGCTTACACCGTGAACCTTTTCAAGCCTCAATAAATGATTGGAGTTGAGGCTTTGTTCACTTGCCCTTTTAGTTTTAGTTTTAATTTAGTTTTTAATTATTACTCTTTTTTTTTTCCAATCATTATCCTATTTCTCCAATTATTACTTTCTCATCCCTCTCTATCTCTCTCCAATCATTACCCTTATTTTCAATCATTACTCTATTTCTCTCTCCAACTCAACTTTTAGAATTCGCTTACACTATGAACAATGCTAAAAATCATGTTGATCAGCACAAATTATTTATGTGTGTATATTTATGAAGATAAGTGAGTTAAATGAGTTAGAATCCAGTACATCTAATACTTTTATATTCATGTATAAAATGCATGACAAAGTTTGTACACACTAAATTCTGTTTCGACGTGATTTTTAACCTAGCTCAATCTCGATAAGATTTAAAACGCAAACGGTTTCAATCATATTCGAGGGTTCAAGAGGAACCCACGCCAAAAATTTGCGCCACATAAACTATGTTAGAATAAATGCATATACAAAATAATATTGCGATCAAATCGTGATCTTGAGATTGTGATTTGATTATAATTAGGACGATTTTATTCCATAGTTAATCAGTATGATTTTCTTTCCATAGTTAGGCTCTCTCCTCTTGTATAAATAGAGGCCTCATTGTAAGCGAATTCAATATTTCTTCTCTCATATTTAACAGCAACAATGGAAAGACGAGACTCCCTGCGTCTTTTTCAATTGTGTGAGACCATAACATAATTTGTTTTGAAAAGGTGTGAGGACGAGACAAAGACTGGTGCTGCTGGATTGAACCCAAATTGCCAACTGTAGCCAAGTATGAGTCCAAAACATAGCGGGTCCAAGAGAACCAACGTTATCGAGGTAGCTCAGGACTCAGGAGTCAGGATAATTTTGCGTTTCTTTTTAGGTTTCGTTTGGTAAAATTGTCATTTTTTTATTTTCATTTATGAAAAATATGAAATGAGTTTTTGTTTATTTATTAAAAAATAAGGCAGCTGATTTTGTTACTCCACTCTTTGTTAACGCTACTCTCCTTCTTGTTAATAAATAAGAAGAGAGTGGCGTTAATAAATAAGGGAGTGGCAAAATCAATTGCAGAAAACAAAAAACATATTTGGTGACCATAATAGTTTTTGTTTATTTGTTTTTTGAGCTGCTTAAACAAAAATATGTTTATAGTGCTTGTTTAAAAAAATATCAAAAACAAAAACAAAAACAAAAAACTGCAAATAAAAACTTTTCTAAACAGAGCTTTTAGGCTTGGCTTTTTAGGTAACAATATAATAAGTTCGGGACGAGGCCCCATTGGAGAAAGAAACCCAGCCCAATGTCGGAAAAGTGCTTCGGAAAACACCCATCGTTTCGAGAATTCGAGGTCGAGCTATGGGCAGCTCACGGAATTTTTAGCTAGTCGAGCTCGAGCTTTGCTAAATTTTAAACCACCCGAGCATCCTAAAGTTTAGCTCGACTTGATTCGTTTGCACACCTAGTTATACTACTTTGCCCTACATGACTGTGAGGCTACTTTGCCCATCCCTCCACCTTTCCCTACATAAACCATAACTTGATCATAAGAATTGGAAACCATAACTTGATCATAAGATTTGGCAACCATTAGATCATGGTTATGATGGGTTTGGATAGCGACTGTTGTAAACCAAACCAAGCCTTGATTGCGACCATTGTAAATGTCGTCCAGAATTCTCGATTCTATCCCAGCATGAGTCCAAACCATGGAGGTAGAATACTCGAATAGAATATGATTATGCAAGCTGTATAGACTGAAATTGCATTCTTATTATCAGTCGCAGGCTAAGAAGAAAAATAAACAAAATTCATTCCAAAAGAAATATTCGATAATAAATTTCGCTCGAGGCCGGCCAGGGCATGGTGCCTAGACCAAGCCCAAGTTTGGAAACGAGTCGGGCGCTTCTACGTGGTCCCTTGTTCAAGTCCTCTAAACTGCTACTTTAGGACCAAATCTTTTGCATAGAAAAACCCTCTTTAGTCTATACTTGCTGTTCCCGTACCTTTTTACAATCCCATGGCTAAAAATGCACGGAAACAGAGATACAGAAATACAAGAGATCTGGTGGGTGTTTGAGTTAAGCAAATTTGACCAACACAACCCTCGAATTTTACCCGATTTCCCCAATTGTTGGCCTTGTACATTAGGTGACTCAGTTATAAGCAATTATGCTAGATCAAAAAAAAAGTTATAGCAGTTATGCTGGAATGCTTATGGATATTTAGATCATCAAATTTCATCGAAGTTATCGAACTTCACACGTTTGCTAATGTATTGAATTTCACTTTTAACATTCTTTCATACTAAACCATAACATCCAACACAATAACACCCCAGCTAATTCCTACTCTCCTCTTTGAGAAAGGGAGCATTCCCTTGGCCAATTATACAGACCAAACAGATGGATCCAGACAAAATGAAGAAACAAAAGATATCATATAGCTTTCTTGGTATGGTGAATCTGTGAAGAGGCTTTGGAGAGAACTGATGCAATGGAATGGAAAGCATTTGAAGCCATCCTTGACTTTACATGCCCCCTCTTTGGCATAGGCCTAACTGTGCCTCTGAAGCTTTCACCTATGGCTGCTGCAGCAGCAACTCCACTGATCATCTTGTTCATTATCGAAACTCGAGCTCTGTATCAGATGTAGATGGACAGGAAGTGAGATTTTGGCTTTAGTGATGTGGGTTTGGTGTTTGGATCATCTTAGATAGTGTATGTATATATAGGCAAAAAAAAATGGTTGATTGCAATACAAGGTGCTGGGAAAGAGAGGGGAAAACTTGGAGCAGTATTTTTCATGGGCAAGAGGAGGTTGGGGGGCAATGCCAGCTTTTAGTTGTCTGGCTGTAAAAGATTCCTTCACCCCCAACTTGAGACAAATTGAATCAGAGGGTGATTTGGTTAGTGATTCACCAAATTAAGGATTAAATATGGGTAGTGATTTTGCCACACCTTTTTTTGATAATGTCACACACCCTGTATGTGTATTTTTTAGTGCAAAAATACACTTGCAGGGTGTGGCATTATCAAAAAATGGTGTGGCAAAATTATTTCCCTTAAATATGTATGTGATTAAATATGTATGTGAAATATGGATGAATATTCAGTACTTTGTAATAATGATGATAAAGCACCGAGGACATGGTTTTGACACATCTTTTCAATTCATTTGCTTAATTTGGAACCAGCTAAAGCCTAAATTTAATAAGATTTTGAGCAAATAAGTAAATAAGAGCAACTTTATCAGTTGAGGTAAAATAGCTAAAAAGCTATTTTATCTAAGCAAAACCTCCAAATGAGCACTACACCAGATTAGGTAAAGGCTGAGCTAAAACCCATCTATGAACAGTGCTTAGGTAAATATACCTAAGCACTATTCACCATGTGAATATTATTTTATTATTGTTCTCTCTCTCTCTCCCCTCTCTCCCTCCCCAGAAAAGAAAAAAAATAAAAGTAATAATATTTTAATAGGAAATAGGTTAAATAGATAGGATTGGTGTAGTGTTGAGAGAGATGTGAGTAGGTAAAATGAAAAAAGTGCACTGTTCACCAGCAATTTTACATTTTCATTGGTGTACATGCTCTAAGACGTCAAACCAAATAGGCCGTGCAAGCATACTAACATGGTACTCTGAAATAGAACGAAAATCGATGGAGGGATTCACTAGTAAAAAGCCTCCCATATCGACAACCTTCCCGCATAAAGTTTTAAGGGCAAAGTCCATTTTCACCCCCTATGGTTGTCGTCATGTGCGGATATCCACCTCATAGTTCAAAACTGATCACATAATCTACCTGTGGTTTTGAAAATGTGCGGATTAGACCCTCTGTCGTCATGTTTTTCATCCAAATTAACAAAGGTGTATCTCACACGCCTCTAGAATGTAATCTGAGTTGTTCATAATGTATTAAATAAAGAATAGAGTATCTCTGTAAAAAATCATCTCGATCAAGCATCAATAACCCAGTGATCTAATTTTTAGTAAATTCAAATTTGAAATTTTAATTTCATAACAAAATCGATTCGACCATGAGCTTTTCATTTTTTGATTGACTTGAATTTTGGCATAGATGTAGTACTCGTCAAAATTAACAATATCAACGGTTTGGATTCAATTTTTGGTATAGGGGATGGTGTTGTTAGATTTAAAAAAAGAAAAAGAATCAAGGGACATGATGAGGGTATATCAGTCTTTTAATGTTGTGTCCGTTAACATAGATGGAAAACATGACGGTAAGGAGTCTATCCGCACATTTTCAAAACCACGGATAGATTATATGGTCAGTTTTGAAACATGAGGGGAGTATCCACACATGACAATAACCACCGAGGATAAAAGTGGACTTTGCCCAAGTTTTAAAGCCCCCAAATCACCCGTGTAAGGGAAAAAACAAGGTAACGAATCCAAGTCAAAATACTCAATATCGTACATCACATGCGAACTAGTAATTGAACGAGTCAATCTCAAATGGGTTGAAACTTGAAATCATAATCTGACATTAAATTCGAGACACGACTTACGGTATTTTTTAAAGCAACCTTATTTTCTCGACCTTATTTGTCTGGAGCACATTGGTTTGGTGGTTTGAGTGAACTGAATATGTTTGCTTTGTTAATTTCACTCATCTGCACGACGTGGCAAGTTTCTAAAAATAAACTATTTTCATGCCAGGAGATTTCGAAACAAGGAAATCACATTTCAGAGTCCAGAGCAGATGTATGGCAAAAAAATAAATGAAAAAAAGGGGTCATCAGATTTTCAGTTCATCAGCTGTTCCTCCACACTCTATTTAGTATAAACTTTGACAGGAAGATATGTTTTTAAAAATGCAACTGGTGCTGCTTCTGGGGGCAACCCTCCAATAGTAAATTCTTCTGATGGCTGTCTATGTTTCTAAAGGAAACAAGTTACTCGAGTTTGAACTCGTAGTTGCCCTCTAAAAACTTATTCGAGATCAAATTGTGAATAGAAACGTACAACATGCTTCAATATTTTTTTCCCCGGCTTGTCCAGCTTTCAAAAGAAACTTGAACAAGCTATTGTTCAACTAGTTCGACTTATGAGTGCGTAAAAATTCAAACCACTAGAGATCGGCATGTAATTGGATCGATTAAAGTCCTTCTGAGATCGAGTCGTCTCATAAACAAGTTAAGCTTGAGTAAGTTGTATGTCCAAGCAAGCACGGTGGTCGAATCGTCTCGCATTAATTCAAACTTGTTTTGGTTTGAACTTGTTGTACTGAGGTGGACTGTAATACCATGGATGGCTGTCTTAGAAAGGCTACCTAGCAAAGGACGGAATGAAGGCCTTGAGGGTAATTGGCCATGGCTGATGTGTACAATTGTGTGCTTTGTGATGGGGGTTCTGAGAGCCATGGCCATTTATTCTTTGTTTGCCCTTTTTCTTGTCAAGTGTGGGGACATCTTTTACAGCCCATTTGTAAACTATCTCTTGCGCCGCTACTTTGTATCATTTGTGGGGGGAAAGGAATGCTAGGATCTTTCAGAACAAGATGGAAGGTGAGGAAGGAGCTTTGCACAAGATTTATAACTGATACGAGATAGTGCGCGCATAAGTTGTTGGAGGAACGTTCAGAGATCCACCACCAACCAACACTTGTGTCTGGCCTTTGCCGGCTCATAAGTCTTGTTTATAATTTGTTGTTAGGTTGTTGTCAGCCTTGTTTTCTATTGTTGATTGTGTTCTAGTTGTGTTGGTTTAGGCCTTGTGCCTGTTTTGCTGTTGGGTTCAGTGTGCTTGCCCAGGTTTCCTTTCGTTTTGCTTGTTTGTTGTAGCCTGTGTGCCTGGTTTACAGGGGTACGCCCCGGTGGTCATGTTTTCTTGTTCTAGTTTTGACAAAATTTTAACTTACCAAAACTTAAACGTTCAATTTGTAAACCA
Source organism: Rhododendron griersonianum (assembly GCA_018127125.1). Lineage (NCBI taxonomy): Eukaryota > Viridiplantae > Streptophyta > Magnoliopsida > Ericales > Ericaceae > Rhododendron > Rhododendron griersonianum. Next base: position 13,041,814 of record CM030794.1, on the reverse strand, counting down.
AACTTTAACAATTGACTCATTGGTTTGTTTATCGACCCTATCGTTAACAAGTCGTCATTGCAAAATATAACTTGGAGGTGTTGAACTTCCTCAGAATCTCAAAATGGATTGCTATGCTGGTTTTTTTAGCCGAAAGCTAGTGATGTGTTGCAAATAATAAAATGGATCTCACATTGTTCGATTGACGTCAAATTCTGGACAAACATCCGGTCTCGATAGCAATGTGGTCATTAATTTCCTAGATGCGCATTTGAGGCGTTCCAGTGCGCACGAACCCTTTTAAGACTGCACATGCATGACACTCCGGTGTGTTTTTTAGAAACAAATTAAGTTAGTTCAAGATTTACGAATTTGAATAACTCCACACTCGAATTTGACCACATTGATTTTGTAGATTAGGTGACTCAGTTACAGCAGTTCCTGTAATGCTTATTCATAGTTAGATCATCGAATTTCGGGTGAAATACTTTTGCTAATATATTGAAAAAAGGTAACTGTATCATATAGATCAAGTGGAGTGGTAGCCCGGTCGTAGGCGCCATATATATATGGTACTCCCATACATTTGACTGGGTTCAATTCAAACCTCACTAATTACAACTAACACAATTGACTTTTGCCGAGGGGGAAAAAAATGGTATCATATAGCTTTCTTGGTACGGTGGATGCGCGAAGAGGCTTTGGAGAGAACGGATGCCATGGAATGGAAAGCATTTGAAGCCATCATTGACTTTATGTGCCCCCTCTTCGGCATAGGCCTAATTGTGCCTTTGAAGCTTTCACCCATGGCTGCAACAGCAACGCCACTGATCATCTTGTTTATTGTCGAAACTCGAGCTCTCAGTAACAGATGTAGATGGACAAGAAAGTGAGATTTTTGACTTGGGTACGTGATGTGATGTGGGTTTGGAGTTTGGATCATTTTGGAGTGTACAAACGTTTATATAGGCACAAAAATGGCTGATTGCAATACAAGGTGGTGGAGGAGAGGGTTGAGGGGAAAACTTGGAGCTGGTTTTTTTTTTTTTTTTCCCCACTCATTGTCCGGGGGAGGTTGGGGGGCAAGGCCAGCTTTTTTAGTTGTCTGGATGGTGTAGAAGATTCCTTTCGCCCCCAACTTGAGACAAATTGAAGCTTTATTTAGTATTTATTTTTGGCTAAATATGTTAATTGGCTTATTTTTTGTCCGAAAACTCTAAGGCCACCAAAGGTCACATGGGGTCCACTCTGGGCCCCGCACGGATGATCTGATCCGTTCAATAGCTTTTAAATAAAAAAATTGAGTTTGTCTGTGAAAAATCATCTCAATCCGATATGTATAGATACTCGATTCAATCTTTCATTTTTTTATTCTGATTCCGAATTCGTGAAAAATAATAGAAGATTAGATCAAGCATCTACACATATTGGATTGAGTTGATTTTTCATGGACCTACTCAGTTTTTTATTTAAAATGAACGGCTGGATCATCCGTGCGGGGCCCAGAGTGAGCCCCGCGTGCCCGTCGGTGGCTATGAGGCTATGGTCTGTTTCCATAGCAAGGTTCTTTTTTTTCTTCATTTAAAAAAATCACATCTGTTTTTCGACAAATTTTTGTGAATGATGGTTCGAATCGACAAGAGGGATAGAAAAAGTAAAAAATTATGGTCCAAACCTATTTTTTTAATAAAGACAAAAAAATTGGCGTATTTTTGTCTTTATTAAAAAAATTGAATTTAGATCGTAATTTTTTACTTTTGTAGATTTCTCTGGTCATGAGGAAACAATAATCTACAAAATAATTGATGAAAAACTAACAAATGCAAAAAAAAAAAAAAAGAAAGAACAAAGACCAAAAAAAAAACCCAACTAAATTATTTAGTCAAAAATGCCCCGAGTCCAAGGGTGATTAACCCAAGGACAAATTCATCTATTTGCATGCCATCTGAGTATGCTCACAAGGTCTCAAATAGATTAAATAAGAGCACTAGTCAGAGGGTGGGTAAAGTCTCACTCATGTTGATTAGTATTGTGAGAAATTAATATTCTTCTGGAGGAATTCACTAGTAAAGGAGGAGTTTTTCAGTGCCGAGCGGGTATTGCCTACGTGGTACCCGCTCGGCGCATCCGAGCCGTCCGACTAGACCCCCCAATACCTACAGCCTACTCACATAAAGTGCTAGACCCCCAGAATCGCCTTTTGTGTTACGAAAGAGTCAAAGGTAACAAATTGAGTCGAAATCCCCCAACATCATACGCCAGGTGGAAAAGGGTTATAGATCATAATCTGCGCTGAATTCGAGACGCCACTCCCGATACATTTTCCGCGCGCCTTCATTAAAATCGGGAGCACCACGTTAACGTTGGTGGTTCAACCTTTCCTTTCGTTTAGATGGTAGTAGAACAATACTAGTATCACTTTGCCTAAGAACTCCTTGCCTCCCTCCCTGTCCTCTCACTCATCTGCACCACGTTGCAAGTTTCTATCTATAGAAATAAAAAAAATTTATCATGCTAGGAGATTTCGAAACAAGAAAATCACATTTCAGAGTCCAGAGAAATTTTCAATTCATCATGTTTTCTGTTTCTCCACACTCTCATTAGTATAATCTTGACAGAAAGATATGTTTTAAGAAATGCAACTGGTGCTGCTTTTGGGGGGCAACCCTAGAATAGTAAGTTCATTGGATGGCTATCCCTGTTTCTAAAAGGAAACAAGACATTATTAGGGTTTCTTTTTCCGCTGATTCTGCCAAGCCCATTTTCTTGGTTGCGGTTTTGTGGACAGTGAAAATCTCGTTAATCCATTCATGCACGTCGCTAATTAGATGATGAGAGTCAGTGCTAAACCCAACAGTGTTAGACAAGTTCACAAATTTTTTGCTTGGTAAGTTTCCACAATGATCCCTCGGCATCGGCAGGTTCACCTACAGAAACCTGGTTACGACTTCTCCGTCCTTTAAATGATAGGGTTCGGTGGAGAACTCGTATTCGCTCTTAATAAACTTGTTCAAAGATCGAAATTGTTAAAAGACACACAAACTTCAAAAAAATAAAAATAAAAATCAAGCTTGTTAAGCTTTCAAAACAAACTCGAACAAGATGCTAATCACCTAGTTCGACTTATGAGGACATAAAAAATTCAAACCACTAGAGATCGGCTCTAATCAAATCGATTAAAACTCTGTTGAGATCGAATCATCTCATAAATAAGTTAAGCTTGAATATGTTATACATTCTTTTTTTTTAAAAACCAAAACTTCAACGCTTAACTTATTGGCTTGTTTATCAACCCTATCTTTAACAACATGGTGCTGGTGTTGCCTAGAAGGCAAGCAAGGTGTCTCCATAGTAGAGATCCATCAGATGCTTCAGCACATGTTGTTGGTTATGAGGGAGCTTAGGCTAAAGTTTCGCTAAGGGATTTTTGGGCTTTTTCTTTTTGTTTTTATTTAAATTTTTCTGGCATTTGTTAATTTTGCGCCTAATTTTTGTGGATTATTAATTCGTCTCGTCAAGATGAATCGGGAAAAGTAAAAAATTACAACTTTTACCTAAATATTTTTTGAAGTATCCAAGATAAAGCCCAAAAGCCCGCGACGAGACGAATCAATAATTCACAAAAGCCAAGCGCAAAACTAACAATCGCAAAAAAAAAAAAAATTTGAATAAAGACAACAACAAAAAATGTAAAAATCTTAGCGGAACTTAGCTTTCCATGGGGAAAGAATCAAATGCATTTATTGGTCTGGGGTTGGGAAAGAAGGTGACTTTAGAATGACATGATGATGATGATGATGGAAGCAGCCTTCCCTGTATCAAAACAATGGAAGCAGCCTTCCCTGTATCAAAACAGCCCAAAAGCACTTAAGCATGTGGCATATGTTATTAGGAGCTAGGGATGGCCATCTCGGCCGATCCGTCCGTATCCATTCCGTTATCCGTTCCGAACGGATCGGATTTTTCGAATATTGGGACATATTTGGATTTATTTTTTTAAAAAAAATCGGAGATCGGATCGGATTTGGAGGTAACTCTGCCTCTGATCTGATCTGCCCCAAATCCGATCTCCATCCCCGATCCGCCCCGATCTATCCCCGAATATCCAAAATTCTATTTTTTTTAATCAAAAATCTTCCTCTGATCAGCCCCGATCTGTCCCCAAATACTCTTTTTGATCAAAAATCTAGTTTTTTTTTTCAAATTCGGATATCCGAATCTCCGATAGGATCTCCGTTCTCCGTTTGGGGCGGATTCGGAGAACCAAAAATATATCCGATCGGGGATCAGAGCGGATTCGGAGGTCGGGTGAAAGGTTCGGATTCGGATATGTCAATATCCGCCTCTGATCCGCCCCATTGTCATCCCCATCAGGAGCTTAAATATTACCCCCTGGTTTCTGAACCCAGTTTCAAAACCACTGCTGGTTTAAAAGAGAGTCTTCTGTTGGTACAGTGGAATAGCACACTCTCTTTCTATATTCTCCCTATTTTCCTCCTACCTATTGTAAGGGCAGAATAAGGTAAAAAGGTCTTTCCAATACATGAGCTATCTCACTGTACAAACACACTTCATCTAATCCCAACTTCAGTTTAATAAAACCCAAGTTGGCTTAATCAAATACCCTAAATCACTTTTACACTTTCTTCTGTGTATCATCTGTGTCTTAACTAACCCTACCCACTCGTCGAATCCGAAAACCGGTCCCAAGTTTTTCAGGACTTGATCAAAAGAATCCCCCTCATCCAAACTAGCACTAAAATCTGTATCCTGAAACATTTGTGTTCAAAACCACCATGCAAGTAGAGCTGTTCAACACATACTCATTTGATCACTGGCCAAAACGTGCCCAAATCCGAGGTTTTAAAATCTTTCTCCTTCATAGCCTAGGAAAAATTATAAAAATAAAACCTTTTCTGTAGAAAGAATCCATAAAAGTCAACAAAATTAGCTGGCATGCCTTCCCACCTCCCTGTCTAGCTAAATACCCTGTTCCTAGAGTCTCCCAATACATCACAGCCCATTGGTCAACCCCCTCCTATATATGCTCTTCATATCAAGGCAATCGGTACAAAGTCTAACCTTTATTAGCTCAAACACTTCACAGAAGAAAGTGACTACATCTGACTTTAGCAAATGAGGAACAAGGTGAACGATGCCGAAGCTGCAGCTGCTGCACTGAACAAAACTGGAAGAGGAAGAAGGCCTCTGCCCAGGAGGGGGCAGATTAAATTGAGGATAGCATCGAAAGCATACCGAGCTATTGTACTCTGGTTCTCTCCCGCCTCTTCTCCGCAGAAGAAAGTCATATTCAAGGAATGCAAAGATGTTCAGGAAATCGTGATTTGTACAAATTGTTAGTTGTATGGTGGCACCTTCTAAGTAGTTATCTTCTTCCAATCTTTTTGGTATTGCATTTAGAAGAGCGTTAAGTAGCAATTTCAATATCAACTTGCAAGTGATATCATACGGGTTCTAGTAACCGGAATCAATCTCTCTATAAAAAGTTACGACTACTCACATATCCTGCTATATGTCAGACTCCTCATTCTTGCTACCCTCTTTAGTTTGACTATTCCGTATCAATAACAAAGTTGACTTACACCATTAGCAGGGCAATATGCCTTTGAATTTTGAAACAACGGGATATGAAAAGCAGTTACCAACTGAATTGCATAAGAATCCAATGTACGCTGTATTAGATGTGGGAAGAACAGTTTGCCGAATTCACAGTGAACTAGAAAATGCAATATGACTAGTCAAATAGGATCGGATAGGTGAATCGAACATTATACCTGAGAGCTTGAGTTTTCGGATCAGGCCATCGTAGAGAATCAAAAGAAGCAATGATACTGTAAGTTCAAAGAGTATATCTCCTCATGGAGATTGAGACTTGGGTCATTTCATTAAACAGAGAGTGGAATCCTCAACAAAACAGGAACTACGGTAATTATGGTTGTGCAGCTATGCGGTAGTAGTAGGACCATGTTACAGGAACATGAAGCATTCAATAACGGATAGCTTCCACAGCAACTATTTGGTTTACAAGGGAAAAAAAGGGAAATGATTTTGCCACTCCCTTTTTTTGTTAACGCCACTCCCCTGCAAGTGTATTTTTGCACCAAAAATACACTTGCAAGGGAGTGGCGTTAACAAAAAAGGGAGTGGCAAAATCAGCAGCCGAAAAAAAATGTGAGAGAAATAACCCTTTTGGCAGCAGTGGTGCCCCAGATAACATGAGGGGGTGTTAAGTACTAACCAGTGGTTCTTTGATTTCAGGCCAAGGCACAAAATGTTCTATGCAAATTTGGAAAGACCCAGAAACAAAAGAGTGATTCCTTGTTTTCAGTGCCAAGAAACAAAGATGCACCTTTATCCTTTCCTCCAATCTATCAACCTTATTCCATAAACCTTCCAGCATTTATAAATGTCTAAATCCTTTAGCAATGGTCTCTCAATTAGCTCCAATGGCTTTCTCAGGCCAAGCCACAGGGTGGAGTACATCTTCCAACACAAAGATATGGGATCACAGCTTCTTGCCTAAGAAAAAGTGTCGATTTAAGAGTACTAACATGAAGACCCCAAGACGTCAGATGTGCATGAGAGCAGAGGTAGGGAAGCAAACATGCACGAGAGCAGGGTCATGGAAGAGACGCTACACAGACCATAGGTTAAAGGTACTGAGCAATTCCGATATAATACCTAATCCTCCCTCTCCATTCGAGACAATTAAGCAGTTCTACGCCTGCATCAATAAGAAGGACTTGAACCAACTAGGCGAATTCATATCTGACGATTGTTTCTTTGATGATTGTTCATTCTACAGACCATTCCAGGGGAAAAAGGTATCTTTCTCTTCTAAACATCAAAGCAGTATTTACCCCAAAAATACCCATCAAAGCAGGTGTTTTTCTGCTTATAATTCTAAAGTTGCTTCCATGAACCATGATAGGAGGTTATGGAATTCTTTGGGCAACTACTAGCTAGCATGGGTCCGAATATAGAATTCAAGATACGACTAGTGTCTGGAGGAAATGATTATACAACTGGAGTAATCTGGCATCTAGGTACTTTCCATCTCTATTGTCTTAGAGGATTTGTTTCTAACATGTGTGGTATATGAACTTTTAAGTTGATGCTTAAAGCCTAACATAGATTTCTTCTATAATTGCAGAATGGAACGAGAAAAAGATCCCCCTCACCAAAGGCAGCAGCTTCTATGAGTGCTCAACAGAGGGAACAAAACTACTCATCAAGTACCAAATACTCATTCTCAATACTGACCTACATTTCTATCTCTTTTGATTAAATTATAATGGAGAATACTAACATATTGGTGAATAAATCCAGGAGAGCTCAAGTGATAACCGAATCACCAATGAAACCAGGACGCTCTGCACTGGTAATTTCTTATTGCCTTTCTTTTGAACCTTGATGATTCCAGTCATTCTATGACAAGCCGATCTATTTATTTTTTAGTACTCCGATATATTCATTTCTTATTGTTCTTCTATTGAGAAAATTCAGGTTTTACTGAAGTTTTTGACTTCACTATTTGACGCATTTCCGAAGGCTACTGAATGTATGTAAACTTCTACTTATATAAGCTAAAAGTTACCATTGAGACATCACATTCCAATATACATCGAATATCTGGGTCCTGCAGGGTTCCTAGACAATTTCCATCTTATACTACAAGAAATACTGAAGGTCTACAAGATGGTTTTAAGGCCATTTATAAACCCAGTTCTGGGATGGTACATTAAACTCTGGAAATTCACAAAGCACTTGCTCATCAGCACACTCAAGATATTCATCTTGATCTCTAAGATCTTCAACTAGTGGACACTTGAAGGAAAGGCTTCACATCACCTGTCAGCCATCATCACTATACCATGATTCCACTACTGAGAGAGCAACAAATGGTCCGAGAACAGGCAGAAGCGGTGGGGGTTTGCTGAAAGCAACAATAGGATCAACCCTGTCATTAGTAATCCTTTTTCCTTCTGCCGCCCCTATGTCATTGCTTGTTTGCTTCTTCGGGGTTGAAGTAGCCACTGTACCTGAAGCAAGGATTAGAACTAAAGTCAATAAACAAGTTTCTTAGTGAAAATACAAAAGAATGCAAAACAGATAAAAGTACATTACCCCATGCTCCTTTCGCAGGGCAGATTTGCTTGAAGATATTTCTTGCGGACAAAAAGCTAGCAGTTCCACGCATAGGTGTAGCTATTTCCTTTATAAACAGGCCAAAATCAGATGGTGACAAACAAACAATCCTGCAATCCGGAGACAAGGGGAAAATGAGTCGAAGTCACTATTACAATGAAGAACTGTTTACACGGTTTGCATAGGTGTAGCTTTAACTTAAAAAGAATACATCCAGAATAGGGCACTAAGCTTCTGAAGCAAGTTGAATGCAACAAACCATTATTTGGAATTTTTCATGCAGCAATTCTATCAGATGCAACAGCAAACGAAAGCGACATAACTGTTGATGCAGTAAAACATCAAAATTGACGTTGGATGCTGTGGTAAACAGTGAAATCAATATATTACATTGAACTGAACATACAGACCTTGATAAAGAGAAATGTCAAAAAGTGATTCCCGTAGTCGACCCCAATTTTGTAAGGAAGGCTTAGTTTGAGTAGGTTATTCAATCAGATATGATCAACGTCAGAACATTCTGATTACGATAGACGAATTTTGAAAGCGAGTTCATGCAGCATGTGTTGGCAATTGCAGACCATGTACTGGACAGGGTATTCTCGATGGAAAGTTCATGAAGATTTCGTATCTACATTCATCACAGAAATCAAAAAGAACAGACAAGGGCTGAAAAGAGAAGTCTGCAAATGCCATATTATCGACAATCACAACAATTCTTCTTCTAAATGTAACTACCATAATAATAAATGTTCATTCTAGCAAGCATACACATTACACAAGCAACATCATCGCCTCCTCCTCAGGGAAAACAAGCATTAAAACTTCAACTGACAAATGAGGTAAATGATGTTGACAATCCATTAGGCTTCACCCAAAGAAGACCACACAAGCAATAAAATGAGAGAAAAGAAAGTGGAAAATTTTGCTATTCTAGAACTCAATTTTGCCATTTTCTCTTCTCTTTTCTCTCAAACCAAATAAGGGAAGGGAAAATTTTCAAACTTTCCCTTCTTTTCCCTTCCTTTCCACATGTTCCAAACAAAGAGGCCCGAAAAAAAAAAACCACTCATCCTCCAAAAACCCATTACATCAACTGCAAAAGCGTGCTTTTCTGCCAAAAGTTGAGGGAATATCATAATTATTTGTCATTTAAAACCATTATCTCAGAGGGTTTCACATGGGTTTTGTTTCAAATCAAATGTCATTAGATAACGGTTAATAAAATTTCCTGAGAAAACAATTTGCTTTTTCGTTTAAGGTCACCTCACTATGCAAACAAAAAATAACCAAAAACAGCGTAGGGAGCGACATCTAGTTGCTGATCATTTTTTTTTTTTTGCCAAAAGTTGAGAGGTACTCCCTCCGTCCCTTTTTAAATGTCCTGCTTCGTAACTCCAACTTATTAAAAAGACATCATCATTATACCTTTCACATCAACTTTTTCCTACACTTTTCATCATTACACTTTTACTCACTAACTTTTCAAAATGGAATCTACTTTTAGGGACAAAATAGACAATTCACCAACTTTTACCCACTAACTTTACAAAATGGACACTTATTAAGGGACAGCCCAAAATGGAATACCGGACTGTAATAAAGGGACGGAGGGAGTAGTATTTATCAAAAGATCCCCATGGGGGCAGGTTGAGAGTTCACAGATCGAACACTCCAACAGAAAGAGCGTATAAGCGCATAGATGCGCCGCCCTACAGAATAAGAAGAAACCCCCCAAAGGAGGACGAAACCTCCCGGAGGAGGACAAACCCCCCAAAGAGGGGACATTATTAAAATAAATAACAAAAAAAAAAAGAAAAAAGAAGCACCGCCGAGACATCCGCCGCCACTCTTTCGCAACTATCTTGATAGACTCGTAACCACCACCTCTGCTTCACAAAATAGGAACACATCGTTGGGAGGTGGTCGCCCAACAAACGTGGTAGACGGCGTCAGGTCATAGATTTGAGAAGATGGAGGCTGAGAACGGTGGTGGACAATATCTTACCCGCAATCACTGAAAGCGAAGCTCCGGGACGTTGCTGGAAAACGATCTGGCTGAAAAGTTCCCAATGGGCGCCCGAACTTCAGTCGCAGAATTGAGAGAGGAGACAGTTCGACGGTGGGGGAAGGGAATAGAGGGAGAGAGATCAGAGGGGAATGATCCCTCCCCTCCCCAAGGATTGTTGGCGGCTAGGGTTTGAAGTTTTTTAGTGATAGAGGGAGAGAGAGGTTTTTTCCAAAAGGAACCAGCCACCTAAAAAAATAGTTGCTGATCATAAAAGCTACTAAAACTCGATCGATGCTTTTAATAATGGAAAACTTTGGGGGAGATTTAGGGTTGTTTGGATAAATAAGCAAAAGTGGCTTATTTTTTTGTTCTTATTCAAATTTTTTTTGCATTTTGTGGCTTTTTGTCAATTTTTTGAGATTATTGCTTCGTTATGACGAAGTAAAAAATTTTGGTTGAAATCCATTTTTTTTTTAATTTCTGACGAAAATTGATGGGAAAGCCACTTTTTTCGTCTTTATTCAAAAAAATTTGGATTTCGACCAAAATTTTTTACTTTTTAGATTCCTCTCGTCATAACGAAGCAATAATCCCCAAAAAATTGACAATAAGCCACAAATTGCAAAAAAAATTTGAATAAAGACAAAAAAAATTTGACGGGAAAGCCAAATGGCTTTTTTAGAAGAACAACCCTACCCCAAATATAAAATTGTTCTTCTAAGAGCAACTTTATCAGTTAAGGTAAAAAGGAGAAAAAGCTATTTTGACTAATCAAAATGACAAAAGTTCTCTTGCAGCAGGTGAGCTAAACATGTTGCTATTGTGCATCCGGCTACAGTTCTTCGGCATAAGAAGCGAAGAACTGTTCAACAGCCACCCCATTTTTTATTGTTTTCTCTTTCTCTCTCTCACTCTCTCCCCCCAAAAAAGAAAAAAAGTAAATAAAAGTAATAATATTTTAATAGAGGATAGGTTAAATAGATAGTGTTGGTGTAGTGTTGAGAGAAATGTGAGTAGGTAAAATAAAAAATGTGCACTGTTCACAAGGTTTTTTACCTTTTTATTGATAAACTTGCTCTAAAAAAGCCGAAGTGGCTTATTTTTTATTCTTATTCAAATTTTTTTCGTATCACTTGGCTTATCATCATTTTTTTGAGGATTATTGCATCCTCATGACGAGAAAAATCTAAAAAGTAAAAATTTGATTGAAATCCAATATTTTTTTGAATAAAGACGAAAAAAGCGGCTTATTGGCTTATTTTTCGTCTTTATTCAAAAAAAATTGGATTTCGATCAAATTTTTTTACTTTTTAGATTCCTCTTGTCATGAGGATGTAATAATCCCTAAAAAAATGATGATAAGCCAAGTAATACGAAAAAAATTTGAATAAGAATAAAAAATAAGCCACTTCAGCTTTTTTAAAAGAACAAACGCTACTTTGGAGAAGATTGAGATCAAAGAGGGCGTTGCTTTTCGTACCTGTAATAACTAGACACGCTGCCAGACGGGTGGCGTCTATTGTTAAGAGAGAAAATGGAGACTGGGGAATGTTCGGGTCTAGCGGAAGATATTTCGGCTAGTTTTCTTGGGCCACTTTTTAAATTTTTTGTTTTTCTTTAACCTTGTACTACTTCCTCCTCCGTCCCAATTTAAATGTTCATATTTTTATTTTGGGATGTCCTAAAATAAATGTTCACTTTTTAAAAAACTATCAAAACATGCCAAGCTTTCAATTTTACCCCTAAAAAGTACACATTGATTTGACGGCTTTTTATATTCTTGTTATTTTTAAATTGACAATATTTTTCATGATTTTGAAAACTTTGTATAATAAAACTAATTGAGATCTATCAAACAAGATCCATATTACATATATTTGGGGATTCATATTGAAAGATATAAACATTTTCATACATATAATTCACTTCACAGTTTTTAAGGTTAATTTTGTAAATTTAGAGTAAAAATTTGAACTTCTTAAAATATACAATTTTCCATAGAGGACATTTAAATTGGGACGGAGAGAGTATTTCGTAAGAGTAAGTTTTTTAGACAACGTCAATTGGTCAAAGAAGTGAAATGGGTTTCAGGCATTTGGGAACCATTTATCTGTCAAGGGCAAAATGATAACTATGTCATCTTCGTTACGGAAGTGAGCTGGAAATGGATTCCCAATAGTGAGAGGGGGTTAAGTGAGCATGTGACTTGCATGTGCTAACGGAAGTGAGCTGGAAATGTATTTCCAATAGTTAGAGGGGTTAAGTGTCCAATTTTATAGTTAGAGTGGTTAAGTGTTCCCGGGTGTTAGTTCGAGGGGATTAACTGTAATTTACCAAAAAAATTACAGTATGTCCTACGAAAATTCGTGCTGAACAAATGAATCAAACTACTTGTACTTGACATTTCTTAAAGGGGGCGACTATTCGCAATCCTCGAATTTTCTCCCGTAGCCCGATAAAAATTTTTAAAAATTATATTTCAGTAACTACATGTCGAAAATATGTTCAATATTCGGTAAACAACTGCCGAACATACATTTCGGTAAATAGCTGTTGAAAATAAGATTATATTTCGGTAATTACATGTCGGAAATGCACAAGAAACATATATTTCGGTAATTGGATGCTGAAAATGTATCTCAATTTCGGTAACTAACTGTCGAAACATATGGAAATTTTTAAAGGGCTACGGGAGAAAATTGAGGGGTGCGAATAGCAGCGCCCTTCTTAAATCATCAAAAGTCCATTCTAGAAGCGTTTCCACTAAGCTAGAAATTGTGAATTACTTTTTGTAGTATTTTAAAGTCAAATTATTTCGACTAAATTAAAAGTTATAGAAATTTTGCGTTTAAGTTAAAAATGTGTTGGATGTTTTAGTTCAATGAATATTTAATTTGAGCAAAAATATTTAGTTTAGTATAAAAAACTTAAAGCACAAAGATGTAGTGAAGAACGTAACCTAACTCTACCGTTCGAAATTTATACCCTAAATTCTCGTCTCATTTTGTTGTGTTCGAGACTCCTGTTCGGTTTGAGGGAGATTTTTTTGAATAATGGATGGAGATAGAAAAAATGTATTTGAGACCGTGTCCATGAATTTTGAGATCCCAAAACGTAAAAGGTATATAATCATTTCATTATATGGCTAGCCTCATTATATTGTCATTCTGTTAGCTTTTCGAAAAAGTTGTCCTTAAAATCCATTCTAGTACAAAGTTGCTTTGCTTCACTGTGGGAAAACATTTACAGAACAAAATGTCACCAGTGCAGAACCTTAGCAAAGCAAATACACATAATTTCCTGAATTCTGGCGTGCGTGCGTGCGTGTGTGTATATATATATATAATACATAAACAAAGCAGTTATTTTTCTGTTTTCTGTGTCTTCTCTTTTTCTGTTTTTTGAACTTAAACGAAGAACAGAAAAATGGAAGATCCAACCAATAATAATAAAAAAAACCCTCCTTGAATTTACACACAACATTATTGTACCAAGTTAGAATTCTAAATAATGAACACTACAGAATCTATTTCAAGCTCCCAACACCTCTTTCCAACAACCATGGACATGATCTGCAGCAGCTTTACACATACCCTTCTACTCTGAAGCTTTTCAGCTAGTCGAACCCGTGTAAACACAACCGGAAGTGGTGATGATGCGAGTTCTGTGCTGGTGAATTCGAGACCAACAATCCCTCTAAATGATTAACTTTCATCTCCTAGCACAAGTGTCAAGTTTAAGTTCCCAAATAACAGCAAACAACTCTTATTTCAGTTTCCGCTAAGCATTGAGACTCATAAAGAATTGGATCAGGAATCAGGATTGAACTTCAGTGACTCCCTCAAAATGAGCTCCTTAATGTTCTCTTCGGTGAAAGAAGGATGCTCAAAATCAAAACTAAAAGGACTCTGGCAAATTGGCTCATCGTTGATATTGTGAAGCGATGATAAGAAAGGGTGGCAAATAGCCTCATCAACTGCAACCATATCGGGAAAGTAAAGGATCATAACGTTAACAAGTAATCGGATAACTACTATGTCATGACAGCGTAGTAAGAAAGTTGAACTCTTTTGTACCTGTAATGCGCTTGTTAGGATCAAACACAAGCATCTTCTCTAACAAATCGACAGCCAAAGGAGACATATTGGGGAATCTCGCTGAGAACTGTTGTTTTGGGTAGCGGGGAAGCTGCTTAACGTATTTTCGTGCATTATCACTTCGGAGAAATCCAAGGCTGGTTTCATCAGGTGAACCTAGTAGCTTTAAGAACCAAGGACAAGCAAATTTCAGCTTCACAGACCACAATTGTCACATGACATCGTGAATCAAATTGACTATTGAAACGTCCCTTTCTAGAATACAGTGAAAAACACTTCTTATGTACACCAATGATGAAGACAGTGTAAAAATACGTATTTGATGCCCCAATAAAAAAACAAGCTTGACTCAAACGATGACTTTATGATCATGTGGGCCATCAAAAAGGAATCAGACTCCTATGTTGGCTGCTACCACTGGTCCACCCCCAACAAGCACACAGCTCAAAGCTGAAGAGAGGTTGAGAAAGGAGAAGATGGCTGGGTTTGTATGTAAGGCAGGAGTCAGTGACGGCAGAGTGATTTTCAAAAACCTGGGACCCATTTTCGTGGATCATGGAAAATAAAAAGCATGAACAAACCAAATCAACTTGGAAGTATCATACCTCTGTTATAAGCCTCAGCTGCTGAACATAATCTTTGCCAGGGAATAAAGGTTCTCTCGTTGCGATTTCACCAAGTATGCAACCAACAGACCAGATGTCAATTGCTGCAGTGTACTCTGAACAGTTAAGAAGCAACTCAGGTGCTCTATACCAACGAGTGACAACATATTCAGTCATGAAGTCAGTCTCCGATGTTGTTCTTGCCAGTCCAAAGTCTCCAATCTTCAGGTCACAATTTGCATTCAGAAACAAATTGCTGGGCTTGAGATCACGGTGCAAAACATTTGCTGAGTGCACATATTTCAGTCCGCGTAGTAGCTGGTACAAAAAATACTGGAGAAGTTCCACGACAAATCAGCCTTACGTACAGTTTCAGCTCCATATAGGTACTAGAAAAACTCAAAACCGAACAAGTTTCACCTTCTGGTTAGAATAAAAGTTTTGAACGAGAGAACGCTGTTTTTCAATTCAAGAAATTTAACATATACATGGAATTTCAGTTCAACATTCTATACCAAAAAGGTTGCTCTCTAAACTTAAACGTTAATTTGTTGATTTTGTTCCACTGATGAGCCAATCAATTAATTAATCTTGTATTGGAGCACTTGTCAAGAAACAACAGTAATAGTAATTGGGTGTGAAAGATATGGAGAATATCATAAACAACTACACTCCGTCCATTGTCAAGTAGATAGAGAGAACAATCTTCTCCTTCTCAGGAAAAAAGGACAATCCTATGCAGGACTCAATTGCTGTAATGATTGGCTCATCATTTGAAATAGCAACAAATATAGCATTCACAGAATTTCTATCCACTCAGCATTCGACCGTGAATTCAAGTCCTCAATGGTGATAAGCTTTCCACAATCGCTCAGCTCAAAGAAATTGTCAAGTTGATTAGAAAATTAAAATATACTCCCACTATATGAAAACCGGCAACAAACACCTCATGGATCATGTTTGCATATGATACTTAACACAGGTGGTGCGGTGGCTCCTTAATGCTAGTTACATACGGGGTCGATCAAGCTTTCCAACAGAGTAAGTGACTAAGAAAACTGCTTCATCCACTCTACTCGATCATTTCATCCACCTTTATCCTTGTGTAACTTTTTCAGACACGCAGGCAAAACAGAAAGGAAACAGATTTGTCATTTAAAATGAAAGAAAAGCCATGTATGCCATTGAGTTATCGATCTAGTCTCTAGACTCGTCAGTCGTCAGAGACAAACAAATGAAAAATGAGGACTCAAACCCATTTAGAAAGCCAACACAATGCAATCACTGCCTCACCTGACAATGGTCATCTGTCAATGGTTGATCAGAACGAATTATCTGATGAAGATCAGTGTCCATCAATTCATAAACAATGTAAACGTCGTTAAAAGCATCCCTCTTCGGCGGCCTTATGATGTCCTTGATGGCAATAACCTGTGCAGTGAATAACTTAGCATTATTTGGGTTGAATTGGATTGGCAGGACCCCCTCCCTCTTTGTTTTAATGGGAGCCCTAGGCCTTAACATCTCAAGAGCGAAAATAACAAAGCTTAAAACATATGTAATATATTTTGTGCCCATATAAGACAAATGTTCATGTCCAACTTAGCACTACAGAAATGCTTCTGATATATGTTTAGCCCAGCTAATTATTTTTTATTATATCGGATATCAAAAAGGTACAAAATCCCCCACCAAACTATAGTTCAGAATAACAAAAAGGCAGTATAAGCATGCTCTAAATTTGGAGAAAAACAATCAAGTGTTGCAGATGTACGTTTGAATCAGTCATTTGAAGATGCAAAACTCTTTCAGAAATCCTAGCATTCTCCTCCAAGTTATTTATAGTTGACATGGACTTGTATGTTTTAAAAACTCTTTTTCTTTACCAAAAAAAGTAGAGCTAGACTAGAAAGCAGGAAAGTATTAACAACGGCTGTTTAATTAAGTCAATATGTCCTAAGAAAGACCATGCCACACAAGCATTAATTTTGTGCGCAAATGCAGAAGGAGATCAAGAGTCACGAAAAAACAGTAGAGGAACAAGTTAACTACAATGTTGGTTGTCAAAGAGTTGTAGAGGACCAAACTTACATTTTCGTGATCCATGTGACGAAGAAGCTTAATCTCTCTTAGTGTCCTCTTGGCATCAATTCTATTGTCAAATGCATTGCCAATCTTCTTAATGGCAACCTCTTCATGAGTATCTGAATTCACAGCAGCGCTGAAAACAAAAACAAAACAAAAAATGTATGTAATCTTTTGGACTTGCTTGCATATACAAAGAGGTTCTGTCGCAGTTTTCGATAAACAGTGAACCGTCCACAATAACTTCCTAAAATGTATCTGTAATTTCTGTTATTTGGTTGTGGTAATTGTGTCTTGCAAGATTTCATTACTTGGGCATGAAATTCTTTCTTTCCTATCCCAAATACAATATCTCCAACATGTCAACATAATGCAGCAAAAAAGTTATTGCTGATTACACGCCTAAAAATCTATATAATAACCCTTAAGTCATGAATCCCTTGATCTATTCCACAATCAAAATCACCCAAATAACCCCAAGGGGTTTGCTCCCTCCCAAGCTCTCAGGTTCAAAACCTCCTTTGGGGCCACTCCATATGGAGCATTTTTGCTCCGGCTTCAACCGCCCCTGCTAGTGGACAGTGGGTTATGGTTCCCAAGATTAATCGAGGTCCGCATAAATTGGCCCGGACACCTGTTTATCAAAAATAAAATCACCCAAAATTGAGGGCATCAAAGTGCACTAACTCAAAGCTCTAAACTTGCAACAAGCAGCTCGCACTCTCCAACACCTTTTAATATTTCGAAGTTTCTACATGTTCAAAGTGAGCAAAAGATCCCTCTTTGACTGCATCTCATATATAGACCCAACAAATATCACAAATCTCCCAAAACCCCACTCACCATAAAGCAAAACCCATCAATAAAAGCATGAAAAAAATACTGCCTTGGACCCTTATAATCATAAAAACGCTGAAATATATCGAAAAAATAAACCCAAATCAAAAAGGAAAACCGACCCACAAAGAAAGAAACTTATTAAAATACCCAAACATTCAATTCCAAACAAAGATACGCATAGTGATTAATAACTCACCAAACAATACCATAGGCACCTCTTCCGACGGGTCTAAGGGGAGGAACATACTTGTTAGAGACCTCAAATAAGTTGCCGTAAACATTGTAAAGGACGTATCGGCCGCCGTGAACCGGCACACCTTTTATTTTGCCACCGGTACCGCCATCGCTCGACTCCCTAGCCTTCATCTCTGCACAAAAAGATGCTCTGGGTTCTTGAAACTTCAAGCTTTGAAACAGAGGGAGGAGAGTTGGTGGTGGGTTTTAGCAGAGGGGTCGAAATTTATTTGGGTTCGTCGCATTGAGGCTGTTCGGAAAGCTCTCTTTGTTAAAGTTAAAGTGCACGCGTTTTGAAAATCCGTGAAATGAAGTGAACGTCAACGTTCCAAAACAAAATTTTGTGATAAATAAATGGGAGGCGTGTTTTTTTTTTGGATCATTAATGGGAGGCGTGTTTGCGGATTAAAAAAAAAAAAAGGGTCCTTTTCTTGCTATTTTCTCATTTATTTTAGTAATTCAGGAATGATACCCGGGACGAACAAAAATCCCGCGCCATTGACCGCTCCTACAAAACGGCACCGTTTGATGCATTCCACCGCTTAAGCCCTTTGCATTGTCCCTGTTTGGTGCACTATTCTTGATCATTTTTTTTTTAAATTTTGTGGGGGCCATTTCATGGATTTTTAAAAAAAATTAGCTTAATTCGAAATTTAGAAGGGTTTTTCAGCACTCGTAGGGTATCTACGAATTCTGAAACACTCTACGAATTCTAAAGTAGCTCTCACCGATATCAGATTGAGCTAATTTTTTTCAAGAATTCATAAAAAATGTTTTGAGAATAACTTGCCATTTAAATCATCTTTGTCAGATCTGTAATGGGCCTTGCTAAAATTTTAAAAATAAATAAATTTTCAGAAGGTTTCAAACAAGGTCTGCACTCTTATTGATGATTTTTTTATGATATTGGGGCGCCCATTTCAGGTCCTCAAAAAATGCAATAGCAAGTCATTCTTAAAATAATTTTTTATGGGTTCCTGAAAAAAATTAACTCAATCCTATATCGATGAAGGTCTGTACTCTTCAGAATTCGTAGGGTGTTTCAGAATATATAGGAACCCTACAAATGCTAAAAAAACCCTTCTGAATTTTGAATTAAGCTAATTTTTTTAGAAACTCATAAAAAATATTTTAAAAATACTTTGCGGTTTGCATAATCTTTTTGGAACCCGAAATGCCTCCCACAAAATCATAAAAAAAATTCATCAAGAATAGTGCGCCAAACGGTGCAGTTTTTACAGAAGCGGTCAATGGCGCGGGATTTTTGTTCGGTCAGGATAGGGGCTTGCTATTTGCAGTCACTTATTTCCTGAATGCAGCCTGTATATAATATGGTACACACCTATTTATAATATGGTACACAGACTACGTTTAGGAAATTTGTAGCTGCAAATAGCAAGCCCCGTCAGGATATCATTCCTCTTTAGCATTATTCCTTACATGGAGGGGAGAGGCTCTCCCGTCCAGTGTAGCAATGGTCCAGTCTCGTCCAGTCTCGGTCAATTGTGGGCTCTTTTCAAATCCAAAACAATTATCGGAATTGTTCCATTTCTAGACTTGTTGAGAACATTGGCCACGTCAAAAATTATGTTGATCATATATCGTTTGATATCATTTCGAAATGCATTAATCTTGTAAAAAATTGCAACCCTTAACACATTTTTTTATGAAACTTAATGCATTTTGAAATGATATCAAACGATATCCGATCAACGTGATTCTTGACGTGGCCAATTTTCTCGACGACAACTGGAAAGTTAACAATTCCGATAATTTTTTGGACCCGAAAAAGGCTCACAATTGACAAAGACTGGACGGGACTGGACCATTGCTACCCTGGATGGTGGAAGACGTTTACTTGTCAAGCACATAATATGTAGTATGTGAATTGGGTGTTGAAAATTTCATCTGGGTCGGTTTCTGATGGGGTTGATTATCAGTTAAGAAAGATGTACATCAACAAACAAGCGGTATAGGGTTGTAATGCTGCCTTTTGGTTGTGGTATTAATGAAACTTGATTTGATTTGTGCAGTTGGAGTTCTTAGAGGAAAGGAGGTTGAAAGACCCTTGTGAAGAAGCATTCTGAGTTCTTCAGTTACCCTATCTAGCTACCTCTGGACCGAGAAAACCACCGAGAAAGAAATCAGTGATGATGAAGAGGAGGAAACCAACAAGGAAGAGGAAGGTGCTGTCGAGGAAGTGGACGAGGAGAAAGAAAAAGACACCAAGAAAAAAAAAGAAGATCAAGGAGGTGTCTCATGAGTGGGAACTTATCAACAAACAGAAACCAATTTGGATGCGAAAACCTGAAGAAGTCACAAAGGAAGAGTATGCCGCAATCTACAAAAGCCTAACCAATGATTGGGAAGATGATCACCTTGCTGTGAAACACTTTGCTGTTGAAGGGCAGCTCGAATTCAAGGCCATCCTCTTTGTTCCAAGGAGGGCACCATATATTTGACCTTTTCGACACAAGGAAAAAGATGAACAATATCAAGCTTTATGTCCGAAGGGTGTTCATAATGGATAATTGCGAAGAGCTTATTCCCGAGTACTTGAGTTTTATTAAGGGTGTTGTCGACTTTGATGATCTCCCGCTCAACATTTCGCGAGAAATGCTTCAACAAAACAAAATCTTGAAAGTGTTTAGGAAGAACCTTGTGAAGAAGTGTATTGAGATGTTCAATGAAATCGCCGAGAACAAAGAGGATTACGACAAGTTCTACGATGCTTTTTCCAAAAACATCAAGTTGGGTATTCACGAAGATAGCCAAAACAGAGCTAAGCTAGCCGACCTCCTCCGGTATTACTCAACAAAGAGCGGTGATGAGATGACAAGCTTGAAGGACTATGTAACTAGAATGAAGGAGGGTCAAAAGGACATTTACGAGTACATCACTGGAGAGAGCAAAAAAAGCTGTTGAGAATTCGCCGTTCTTGGAAAAACTCAAGAGGAAAGGCTATGAAGTGCTTTTCATGATTGATGCGATTGATGAGTACGCGGCTGGGCAACTGAAGGAATACAACGGGAAGAAACTGGTTTCAGCAACAAAAGAAGGGTTGAAAATCGAGGATGAATCGGAAGAAGAGAAGAGGAGAAAGGAGGAAAAGAAGCAGTCGTTCGAGAGTCTTTGCAAAGTGATCAAGGACATTCTGGGAGACAAGGTGGAGAAGGTGGTGGTTTCCGCCGACAGAATCGTGGACTCCCCATGTGTTTTGGTCACCGGTGAGTACGGTTGGACTGCTAACATGGAGAGGATAATGAAGGCTCAGGCTTTGAGGGACAACGCCATGAGTTCATACATGTCTAGTAAGAAGACGATGGAGATTAATCCGGACCATGGCATAATGGAGGAGCTGAGGAAGAGAGCGGAGGCAGATAAGAACGATAAGTCTGTCAAGGATTTGGTGCTGCTGATTTACGAGACAGCGCTGTTGCAATCCGGGTTTAGCCTTGAGGACCCGAACACGTTTGCTAGCTGGGAGAATTCATAGGATGCTGAAGTTAGGGTTGAGCATCGAGGAGGATGAGACTGGTGGTGAGGATAGTGAGATGCCTGCTTTGGAGGAGGGGAATGAGGAGAGCAAAATAGAGGAAGTTGACTGAAAATGGGAGGGGTCCACCAATAGAAGTACATGAAGAAGTCTGTGTGTGAAATTCTGAATAGGTAGTTCTTTTGTTGTTCTATTGTTAGTTTGTTTTGTTCTGCTGTTGTTGGTTTGGGTGTCCTTTCAAGTTTGTGTCATGTGCAGTATAGCTGGAATGTAAATCTTTTGCGAGTTCGTATATCGAATGTAATCTCCTACTCTCTGGCAATTTTCTGGGTAGTAGTAACTGTTAACTCTTCGCGCTTCAACTAACACAACATCCCCATAGCCCATGTCCGTTTTTCAATCTCTCACGATCCTGTTCGTTTTTCCATCTCTCATGATCATCCCGTTGCCCAGAATGTAAAGGTCTGGTGTTCGACTCTCCCGCTTGCATGTCGTCATCCTTCTCTTTACTGGGGAAGTTACAGTGGCATTCCAAGAATGCAGGGGGGAAAAACATATACTGTCTCCGGGTTCGATGCGTGTTGTACCAGCACAAAAATCCTCCACTATTTGAGAGGTAGACGACCAATTTTATCTTCATATGACTTAAACCTGCCCATATAAAAGCAGAGGTAGAGAAAAGAAGACCATTTTCATTTGGGTGACTGACAATTGGGGAGTTGAGTTTTGTTCACCCTCCATTTAAGAGGGTGAACATTACACTTCTTCCTATTGGTTGAAATGATGTGGGTCCCACCAGAAAGTGATGTCATACTTACCAAAAAGTGTATTGCATAGTAAACATGACATCACTTTGTGGTGGGATCCACACCATTTCAACCAATAAGAGGGAGAGTAATGTTTACCCTCTTTTAAGGAGGGTGAACAAAATTGTACTCGGGAGGGTAATGTTCACCCTCTTTTAAGGAGGGTGAACAAAATTGCACTCGACAATTGGGTCCTTTTTCTTGAACGTTTCTTTGCAGATTCATGTGTCGCCTTTTCATAATTTATATCCCTGGTTCTTTTCGCGCACGATTATGATGTTTTGAGACCCATGGAATAACTGATAAAAGTGGCATGCAACTCTGGTCACGATTCAGGAAAATAAGGATCGAGAGTTGTCATTGACCGGCCACTTATCGTATGTAGGTCTGTCAACGGACCGGATCTGTATGCTTATCTTTCTTTCAAACATGTCAAAGAAGATGCACGTAGCTAGCTCTCACACAATACTTGCCCCTTGATAATACAGGGTTGAAAAAAAAAAAAATGTGACAAAGCAGAAGATTTATATACTTATATTAATTAAAAACCAACACCATTACAAACAGAATAAACAAACAAGGAGACCTCATCACCATTCTTGTGTCTCCTTAATTAGATAAACCAATAAACAATCCACGCATGTTTTACTCTCTCATTTTTCTCTCATTCCATCGTCTCACCGATCAAATTAGATTACGAACACAAGAAGAAAAATAAAAAAAATAAAATAAAATTGTATAGGGAATTAATTAGCCATCATTAACATCTCATAATGACGAAGGATAAGAAGATAGCATTGTTTCCATGTTTGATGAGGAAGGGGCAACATCCTCCCCACCTTGCGATCCTTCAGCTTGGTCCCAAAACAGAAAACTTGGGCACGACTGTTGGCATTCGACCCATTCGTTCAACCTCATGCTTTCTATAGTGTGCTCTAATAAAGGTGATAAGTAATTCGAATCCGTGCCTGTGCTGGTCGTAAAACAAGCCGGAGGGTGAAATGCTTGGACTTGATCCTGTTGATTCATATGCCAAGTTTGATCAGGATCCAACCCCACGGACTCGTGAAAAAACTCGGGTCTTTGGTTCCCATCCGTAGTACTATTATGCCCCTCGAGTGAACTGGTATCAAACATGAACAAAGGACTAGGAGAAGAAAATAAGGTTTCCTGAACAACGGGCGGATTCGATGCCAAATCTTGATTCAAGAAATCTCCTTGGTTTGAAGTACTGTAGTACCCGAATTGGGAATGCTGATCGGAGGTCGGTTTATTTGTGACTGGAGTTGGTGTTGGCTTTCGAATCTTCTTTTTGATCCAAGAATTCCAGTAGTTTTTTATTTCGTTGTCTGTTCTTCCTGGCAAGTGACTGGCTATGTGCGCCCATCTGCACGCCCATCAAATGTGTGAAGAGTTGAAAGCTTTGGAACAAAAGAGAAAAGAACATGCACCATATTCAGCTACATTATTAACGATGCTGCTTTCGATAGATAATCATTGTTCTTACTGCTGCTTTCGATAGATAACCATAATGGCCAGATTGTTTCTAATAACTTAGGAGTCCGCAAGGCCGGTCCTAACTTTTTTGGCAGTGGTGGCTCCAGGAATTTGTAGTAGGGTGTTCAGAAATTACCTTAACTCTAATAGCTAATCTATTAGCCAATAATACATGTACAACATCTCATATGTTAGTATAAAATAGTGTGATTCAAAAACATAATCTGTATTCTTACAAAAATTAACTACGATGCGAAATGATAACTTAAAAATACACTATATTTGTTAACAATAATTCAATTTTTTTGAAAGTTCTCGTATTGCATAGTAGACAGTATTTCGAGAATGGAGAGAGTAAGATTTTAGAGTTGTCATAGAAGAGCTCTTATATTTTGTGTCAACGTTTAACCGATGTATTATTAATCTACAGAAATCCTTTTGAAAGAAATTGTAGCACGTAGGTTGGGGTCGACTTTTTCGAAAATATGATTCTTTATGATGACATTATGAGATTTTCTATCGTAGTCTTAAATTCGAAGAAATATTATTCAAGTTAACGGGATTTTGCAATGTAGTTAAATATTTTTTAAGCCTTGTTCGTAATTTTATAAGTTAACACGAAAAAAAATAAAGTACAATAGTTATTGTCATGAATGCAAAATTAACACATTTAAACTATCAACAATAGGCATGGGGAGAGAACGCACAGCATAATACGTATATATACCAATAGATTCTTCTTCTTTTTTTCAATTTTTTTCATCATGATTGTGAGCTTTATTTGTTAGGTGTTCAAATATGAATTACCTGAATTGATGGGTTGCAATTGGATTGTGACTGAGTGTTTCAATTGGTTTTGAGTTGAGTGTTCAATTTTTTTTTTTGGCTAGGTGTTCAAGACTATTAGAATTGGGTGTTCTTGATATTTGGGTTGGGTGTTCAAGAAAAGGCTAGGCCATAATTTCTACATGTATTCTAAGTAATTTTTTTTTTCCTTGGGTGTTCATGTGACCATCCAACATCACATGTACAGCCACCTCTGTTTTTTGGGGCCTAAAGCGAATTCTTAAAGATGTTGCCTTTTTTGGTTGAACTATTATAAGGGCCGCCAAAGTAGAAGCGGCCCCTAAAATTCGTAACTTTTCGGGGGCCTAATGCTGCCACACCTCCGGCTTTAGGTCAGGGCCGGCTCTGAGTGTCTGGGTTAGTTTACGCGCACATCGACTAATTTTGGGGAACTAATTCTACCGCTCACTTACGGGGTTTCAATTAGAGTCAGAGTAAAGTTCTATATGAACTGACCCAAAGGATCGAGTTGATAGCACCTGGGAAGTTTCGGACATGAGACCTTAAGGGAGGGACAGTAGCAGAGCCAATGTAGGCCCATCGGGGGCACAGAAACCCACTATATTATTATAATAATTATTATTTATAGTTTTAGTTTTTCTTGAATCGAAACAGATATTGCTTTTTATATAGTTCAACTAGCTCATTCAAATACGCACATATAAAGGATATTTTGTTCAACAACTCAAGAATAGGGTGAACATTATAACATTACTGTCTACTTTATTTAGGAATAATTCATACTCGGTGGTTAATCAAAACAGTACTGCTCTAAAATCTGAAAAGCCACATTCGTTTTCGTGATGTAATTAACACACAAACCACCGTTGTATTGCCAAAAAGTATCAAGTTCCGGGTCGGTGGGATGGGATGTTTGAGATTCGTTGTCACATTAATTTTTATCTCATAGTGCATATTTCACTGATGCATATTTCTAGTTACGCCACCGGGGAGGAAGCAAATTCCTAAGTCCTTGACCACCACCAGGCCAACTCCAAAGACTTGATGGCAGAGCCGGCTTATGGCCAAGGCCGAGGAAGCCCACACTTCTGGCCCCCCCAAAAAAGTAAAAAACGAGGGCCCTCAAAATTTTATGATTCCTATATATGGTTCAAAAAAATTTGCACTAGCCTCCTTTACACAAAATAGGCTCAATTGAAATTTAGGAGCTACAAAATAGGCCCAAATGATAGAATTACTCATTAGTAATACTAAGGCGCTAAAATAAAAAAAACGGCTCCATTTTCAGTTCGGTGATTGCAAAGTACTTAATCAGGCCCTATCTCCTACGCTACCATCTGTGTTGGATTATCAAATTTTTTATAGTTAGAGGGAATTAGAGAGAAAAAGAACTCCTAAAAGAAAAGCCGCGCAGCGATGAAAAAAGAAGAAGAAATAAATGCAGACGCTTGAGGAGTCAAAGGGGAAGGAAGATATAGGGAAACCTCATTCAAGAGGTACGCTTCCAGCCTCTAAAACTTATGAGCCGGCCCTGCTTGATGGCACTGATGAGCACGTCGATATGGACTTCCAGCTGAAACTTTAGCCAACTTATGAATTTGCGCATTGTTTCCATCTGCCAAAATGTTGTTTGGCGCCACATGCTCTATGATTCTATGAACTACTTCTGACAGTGAAATTGTTTCCTCTCTACCAATCCATCTAGAAGCTTGTGAGTTATATACAGTAGTCTGTAGACTCTGTACATAACTTCATGCCCAATCTTTCTTTTTCTAGGGGTATAGAAGTCAACATGTGAGTAGTTAAGAAGTTGCTTGCAAAAGCAAAAACACCCTCGGCAATGAGGATGAAAACCACACCATTTCAGTGTTGATATATCCTTCATTTCTGCCATCTACTGAACTGAACACCCCAAGAATGAATGCATGCAAATTCTAAAAATAACTCCAGCTAGAAGAAGAAAAATAGTCTCACTTTTCTTCTTTAAAACAGAGAATTAGTAAATAAAACTCGTATGGAGTTTAGTAATTCAAACCTGTTGCCAACAGCACCATGAAGGCTGATAATCAACTTCTCCTCCTCTGGACTAAACCTCCCTCTTCTTATATCAGGTCTCAAGTAGTTTATCCATCTCAACCGGCAGCTCTTACCGCATCTTTGAAGCCCTGACCGAAATTCCCGACATTAAGGTTTTGATGGATTAAGTTACCAGTAATTTCAAAAGCTAGTTTAAGCTGTTAGGAAATGAACCCAACAATGTATAACAAGCTACTGTATCTAATACCATTCCTCACGTGCAATCCCATCTTGCAGGTGAGAATGCAAATTTTCATAGGAAATGGAAAAGCATAATGCAACCGGAAAACAAATGCAAACAGAGGGACTTGAACCCAAGACCTCTTGCAACTTGAACTGTGATTTCCATGTTAATTACAGTAAGTTACTAGTAATTCCAAAATCTAAAGCGGTTAGGAATTGCCTAACAATGTATATCAAGCGATATATACGAATAACTACTTGTTAGAGGAATGTCAATTGTTTCACCCTCCACTTTTGTACACACAAAAAAAAGAGAAAAGAAAAAAAAACACACTCATTTTCTTGTCGTATGTGTTATCAAAAATTTAAAAAAATTCTTGCAATTTATGCAAAATATATAATTTATCAGAAATAGTTTTATCCAAATACGTATAAACTTGCCCAAACAAAGTTGTCAAGAAAAAAAAGAGTACGTATGTAAATTTATAGTTTCATGAATTATCAAATTAATGTAGGTGATTTTGAAGAGAGATAAAAAAAAAAAAAAAAGATTTCTACCAGCTTTGTCAGGGACTTCACTCCAGCATCCATAGCCATGAGTGGTAATGTATCTGATGAGCTTTTCATCTTCTTCAGGTGACCAAAGCCCTCTTTTTACCTTCTGTTGATTGCAGCACGTGTGGTGTCCCATTTCAATCTCTTTCTTCTTCTTCTTCTTCTTCTTCTTCTTCTTCTTCTTCTTCTTCTTCTATAAATTGAGTTTGTCTCTGGAGTGGTCTCTCTCTCTCTATCTCTCCAGCCCCTTTATATGTCTTTTCTGAAGTAGTGTATGGAGCAGACATTGATTATCAAAAAATATGGAGCAGACATTACTTTTCCACTGAAGGGGCCCCCCACCCCTCTCCTTTGTAGGACCCCTGCTTTTCTTTTCATCTAACCCTAAAGTGACATTGCATCTGAATTCATATATATGTCTACGTAGACTTGTATAATGTTTGTAGTTGTAACCACTTTCACGTACCTCTCTCTCTCTCTCTCTCATGATTTTATTGTTTTCTCTTGGCAATAAACGTGGTATAATGTCGGCAGGCTGACATATGCCAGAATTTAGTGCATGTATGTAATCTCAAATTATAAACACATGTTCCTTATGCAACTAAGCCCTTGGTTTGATGATTCCTACCGCAAAAGTAGAAGTGTCATGTTGCATCTAGGGTGCGGCGCAAAGAACCATCTGTCAATCCGCCAACCTGATCACCCGACTTGCACCGACGCGTACGTGCCAAAAATTATGGGTTGAAATTAATTATGAGCAGGTAGAGTTGGACGGATAAAACACAAATTTTAGGCGGGTCGATTTAGGTGCGGTAAATTTTTTTTTTTTTTTTCTAACCCGTAACCCTACCCAACTAGCTATACCTCCATGTGTAAAACAATAGACAATATGATACTACCATACTACACTTTATCAATCCCACCTATTTATACGGAAAAATATATAAACCTACCCTAGTAACCCACCGTCCCCACCTCATTCCTTTCATCCGACTTTTTATTTCGGCAAAAAAAAAAAAAACCCAATAGTTTGATTTTTGATGAGCTAATATTAAACGAGTCTACTTGCCTTAATCGCTGAGTCAAAGCCGCAAAAAACAAAAAAACAAAAAAACAAAAAAAAACCCGCTGATTTTAAAGGTCGGTGGGTTGGTAGGGCGGGTTAAAAAATTATCAAACCTGCCGAGTACACGTTGGTTGAAAAATACACTATTAACTCGCCCAACCCGACTCATGCACACCCCTAGCTTGTTGCATCAATACTCGCTTCAGTTTCATGGGGTAATATGTATGGGAGCTTTACCAACAGGAATTGAGAGTGAAGCTATCAGCAGACGAGTCGACCTCCTTGAAGAGAATATATATGGGAAGAAAGATTGAGATGTTACAGATAAAATCTCAGTTTCATTATTCTTTATCTCTAAGTCATTACGAATATATTGTAAAAAAATCGGCCAAGATAGGAGACACATAATGCGGGAAGAACAATTAAGTAAACGGTCCTGCTAATAGGTGCCCATGGGGCATCAGTTTAGGAGCAATTAATGATGTAATTTGAAGTTAATGATGTTTAGGGGCACCTCTTTAATTGTAATTAATAATATTTTATCTTGTTCAACGAATTTCTACGCATTAAAATTTTGCATACTTGGAAGCACTTTCGTTGATTCTGTTAGTGGCATTAATTGCATCATCTTGGCCGCCAACAGTACCCTTTAGAATAGCTTTTGTTTTAGAAGCCAAAATAATACTCCGTAAGTAGGAGTACGATATACGAAAAATTGGTTTGGAAAGATGCTCTATTTAAGTCAACTCAAATTCAGGTGGCGTTCCGCTAAGAGATTTTTGGATTTTTTTTGTTTTTGTTTTTATTCAAATTTTTTTGCATTTGTTAGTTTTGCGACAAACTTTTGTTGATTATTGATTTGTCTTGACGAGAGAAATCAAAAAAGTAAAAATTGTATAACTTTTACCCAAAAAATCGGCTTTGTCTTGGATATTACTTTTCCGGTTTTTTTTTTTACTTTAACATGTTGAATATGGATCTTATGTTACAGGTATTGCAAATATCTTTTAAATAATAACAATTTTATGAGGATATAAATATCACATACACATTAGATGAATAAAATAGGATTTGGAAAATGTGAATAGTGAATTGGAGGAACAATCCTATCTTTTTTATTTTTACAAAAAAAGAAGAAGTCAAGTTTTATGTTACTGCAATATGCTATGGTATTGACTTTTTTATTTGAAATCGAAATGTGAAGCATTCATTATCATGGAAAAAAACCTTCAAGCAAGGGTATAGTTGGTACTTAAAATTATTTCTACCGTGACAATTAATGAAAATTGGTGGAGCTAATAAGTCATTGCATGGGAACAAGAAACTAGCATTAATCATTAACAATAAATTGCGCTTGATGAAGTGCCCCAGGGGCATTCCTTAGCATTTGCCAAAAAATAAAACCCAGAGATTTTTTAAATGGTTACACAATTGTGTAGTTGAGTGCATAATGGCTCACACCATTTTCTTATGCATCGATTGAATGAACCGAGTACAAGAGTTACATTGACTGCTGCATGTAGCTAATTTACATCTTTATAACATCATTTTTTTTTTGAATATATAACATCATTAATTACTGTAATATCTTTGGTTATATAATATTTTTTTTGATTCCTCTCATCGAGACGAATATTATTTCAAAAAATTGTGGCTAAAAATAAAAAAAATTACGAAAAGTAAACAATACCCAAAAATACCTAAGCGCGCAAAGACTTAGGAAGAACGGGAATCATCTTGTATCTGCAGAAACTTTATATCCAACCCGAAATCAATTTAAAATGAGTGGAGAGGTTCTTCATAATTTAAGTAATCTTTCATTCCATATATCCAAACAATATGACTCTGTGAGACTATTCTCAGAGTATTTTGTTAAAGCATCCAACTCCAAATCAATTGGCAAAGAGTGGAGAGGCTGTCCAAACTCATATACTAGTTTTGGAGGAGATATTTAACCGATGTGGGACAAATCCCAATACATCCGAAACACACAGATCACAATGAAATAAAGTGCAACTATGGCACAAATAAAGGGGAAAAGCCTCCGAAGCTCTAGCTCTGATACCATGTTAAAGCATCCAACTCCAAACCAATTGGCAAAGAGTGGAGATGCCGCCCAAGCTCATATACTAGTTTTGGATGAAATATTTAACCGATGTTGGACAAATCCCAATACATTTTGTTGGAGATGATCATCGTATATATCTTGGCTTTATCAACAAGAATCAGGACTTGCTTTTCCAGGAAATCGTCAATAGTAGCACGTTCTGACGTCATTAATAGCGTAAGCAATAACCTATACTTTTAGACGACGTAAATCCTAGCTTATTACTAGTATTATACAGTGACATGATTTTTGAGAACATATATTCCTTTAATTGTAACAATCAATTTGTTATTTGATATAGACCTATAAACCAGCCAGGTCGAGAACTTGCTAATTCCTTTTTTTTTTTTCCTTTTGGTAATGCAGAATTTTTCGGGCCAGCTTGCGCGCACATCGGACTAACCCATACAAAGCACCTCCTACAGCCGTTTCACACTCTTACGTGTGAGGGGTGAGATGGCCCCAAGAGTTGCGTGCTAGTAATTCTTTAGCTTAAAGAGGATTTCCAAATATATTGAAGCTCGTCATGTTGATCTTTTCAGTATATTTTTCTCGATTCTCAAATGAATTTTAGCCAAGTCGATCACAAGTCAGGTCACACTAGCGTGGTTCTTCAGTCCCTTTTCTCAAGTCAATATGGAGTATTAGTTAATCTAGTTGATTAAGTTGAGCATAAAATATTAACAAGGGAGGGGTTTTATATATTTTTTTGTCAGATTCTCTTTTTTTTTTTTTCCTCATCAAATTAATTTAAATGGAAGAGGGAGCAACCGACCGACTATGGCAAATCTTCTCTTAGACGTTATCACAAGGACTCCAGACTCGTGGCTCCGTGCATGCAGGACTGTACCTTAACTTTTTACCACTCAAAGATGACTAGTGGATCATAGCTGGGCTTCACAAGATTGTAAAATTCAAGGGGGCGTCAACTGTACAATTTGAACTTTAGACCTCTTCAGGGGCGGCTTTACCACTAAAAAAACGATTATTTTTCACATATAAATTATTTTTATTATTAACGGAACTAGATCACTCGTGCAGATTTAAAATAAGTGAAAGTTCAATTAAATTTTGGTAATTGAATAATACAGTATAATCCATGGTTTTTAATATATGAAGACTAGTCGTTGGTATTGTCAGATACTAAGGGGCCGGATCTTTTTTTGAAACAAGGGGATTTACATTTTACATGTACATTTTCCTTTCTTTCTTTTTTTAATTATACCATACTTGCCAAGTTAAAGATTATTTTTTTGCATAGAGTTTTTCGTCACTAACATATTATAAAATTTTCTCACTATTGATTTAAAAATTCAAAATTTTGTCACCGCTAGACAGGGCCGGCTCATAAGTTTTGGAGGCCGAAAGCGAACCTCTTGAATGAGGCCACTCTATTTTTTCATACAAAAGTGGTCTACAAATAGTCATAAAAAAAAATCCAATGCAAAAGATTTACCATTACAAAATGGAAGCATATAATTATCCCAAAAAAAATACAACTATTACAATACCTCAAAATCCATCATTTGAAAATTAGTCTTCTCGCACATTTTGCTGCAAACGTACTAATTAAGTCTTCATAGTCAAGCTGCTTCACCAACTCCTTCTTGATAGACAACATAGTCAATCCATTTAATCTTTCTTGAGACATGGTTGACCGAAGATAATTTTTGATCAATTTCAACTTTGAAAAGCTTCTTTCCCCCGATGCAACTGTAACCGGTATAGTCAACAATATTCTGTATGCAATCCATGCATTCGGGAAACAACCATCCAATGTCTTCAAGTAATTCAACACATCAATTGGCTTTCTTTTATCTTTTGACAAAATATTCTTCAAAACTTTTAATTCTGAAAATAAATCTCTCCATCAATATCAGAAAACTCACCACTTTTCAAGAGATCCTCAAGATTGGCACAAGAGGACATCAACGCTTCATCCTCGACAAAATCCAAACGGTTCAAATCAAACAAAAATCCAAAAGCTTTCTCATACACTTGAAATTGTTCGAATCTGTTCTCGAGTGAAGAAAGTACTTGATCTACAATATATAGGAAGTAATTGACTCGAAAGGACTCCTCAGCTGAATGTGTCACCTCTTCACTATTTTGCCTATTTTGTGGTTCCTAAATTTTAATTGAACCTATTTTGTGTAAAGGAGGCTACTGCAATTTTTTTTTTGAACCACACACACATCCTAGAGTTGCCCCAGGACCTCTCGATAACCCAAACCCCACTTGGGACTAAATTATCAGTCGGTTAGTTTCTACATTTACATGATGTGCTCATATACGTACGTAGACCAATTAGATGGAAAATAGAACAAGTAGTAGTGTTGGAAATGAAGCGTCCGTTGATTGATGCAAATCATCCCACCACATTTGATGTGAAGAACCTTTTTCTTGCTTGAATGGATCGCAAGCTAACTTTGAAAGTAATGTTTACATGATCATTTCGGAAAAGACCCCTGAGCCCTGGCAAGCCAAGAGAAGAAATGGGGGGAAAAAAATGGAGAATTACTATAATGATTATACTTAGCTTTAAGGGGGAGCAATGGAGTAGCATTTGGGCCCCCACACCTATGAGATTGTGAAGCTAGTAGTAATATTTTAATCAGCAAGACAACAAATTGGGACTTTGCCTTTAAAAGCGTAGGTTGGTTAGGTTAATAGTAACTCATGGATGGAATGTCTCCCCCATATAGCTAGCCCTTTTCACGAGTAATTATTCGGTTGTGTGGGAGCACCGTCACGTGGTACCCTAAAGCATTTCAGAACCACATGAATATACTTAGTCGTGAACCCCGCAATAATTTATGGTTGTGGAGCGGTCGGAAGCACCTCCTGGCGGTGCTCCTAGACTAATGAATAATTTCACCCTTTTCACTTGAATGTGGTCCCCGTGATATACTCTCCGCCTTATTATGCAGTGCTCTTGTAGCACCGCCACGTTGTGCTCCGGGACACCACAGTTTCTCAGAAGTCCACAACTAAGTGTATGAACCCCAAATATATATGTAGTGCTTGAATGATCTGGCGCACCACAAGGCTGTACTCCGGAACTAGTGAATAATACTCTCTCTTTCTCTCTCTCTCAAGTCATGTAATTTGGTTGACAAATTATTCTTGCCATTCCAATCCAATCCAATCTTTCACCCTCAAACGGACCCATTTTCCTTCAATATAGGTTTTGCTCTTCAAATTTGGTTTACTACATTTTAAGAAGGATAGAAGGGGACAATCAGCGTTAAAAATCTTGGCTGAGAATGATTAAAGGCTAGCTACATGCTTGAAGTCGAACAAATTATAGGCGCGCATAGACTGGCCTATAAAGCATACTAACATCACTTAACGTAGATCTAGGTCAAGATCTCTCACATCGCTTTACAGTCTCTGGTATAGGAAGGGCTGCTCAAAAAATTCGGTGAACCGCGAAACTGGTCCGGACAGAATCGATCCGTACCTTTTAGATTTTGTTCGTGAATTAATGGTCCGGACACGGATTGAAAAATTAAAAAATCGTGACTCGCGGTTCGGTCTACGAATTTTCATTACGAAACCGTAGATTAATCGAACCGAACCGTGAGATATTTATTTTATATAAATAATATATATATACAAACTACCCTTTAGCTGCGGACGCCCGCAGAGGCAAAAAAAACACTCATTTTTCTTGTCGTATGTGTAATAAAAAATTAAAAAAAATTCTAGATTTATCCACAACTAAGTGTATGAACCTCAAATATATGTGTAGTGCTGGAATGATCCGACGCACCACACGGCTGTACTCCGAAACTAGTGAATAATACTCTCTCTTTCTCTCTCTCTCTAAGTCATGTAATTTGGTTGACAAATTATTCTTGCCATTCCAATCCAATCCAATCTTTCACCCTCAAACGGACCCATTTTCCTTCAATAGAAGTTTTGCTCTTCTTCTCTTCGTGTTTACTACTACTTACATTTTAGAGAAGGATAGAATAGGACAATCAGCGTTTTAAAAATCTTGGCTGAGAATGATTAAAGGCTAGCTACATGCTTGGAGTCGAACAAATTATAGGCGTAGACTGGCATATAAAGCATAACATCGCTTAACGTAGATCTAGGTCAAGATCTCTCACATCGCTTACAGTCTCTGGTACAGGTCCTCCAGTCCTCTATTTCTCCATTTGAGAGGATCATTTTTGGAGGAAATACCATTCCAACCCATCCTCTATTTTCTCCTCCATTTGAGAGGATCAAGTTTGGTACTCCAAATATGGAGGATGGAGAAAAAAATGGAGGATCTCCTCCATTTCACTATTCACCCTCACCAAATCCCATTTTGTTCATCAAATTAGTTTTGATACACTAATCCTTTATAAAATTGGTACCAATCAAAAGATATGTACAATATCTTCAAAATAAGACCCATATTGAGTATTTTTTTAATGAAGTTAGAAAAATAAAAATCTGAGTTTTGGAGGAAAAGTGGGGAAGTTTGAGATTTTGGATGAGTTTTTAAAGAAATAGATGTAGAAATAGAGTATTGGGTTGGAGTTAGATTTCCTCCAAAATCACTTTTGCAATAAAATATATTATTTTGATACTCTCAAATGAAGAAATGAAGGCAAAAATGGAGTATTGGATTGAAGATGCTCTAAGGTTAGCAATGTAGAGGTCCTCAGTGGTTCAATTAAAATTGAATAACCAAAACTTGCCACATCACCTTTTTAACTTATAAAAATCTAGAAATTGTGACATAGAAAACAATTTTTTAAAAATAGTTTTCAAACTAATAAAAATAGGTTATTAGAAAAAGAGAAAAAAGTTTTTTGAAAACTTTGATTTAAAAAAAACAGTTTTTGAAAAAAAGTTATAATAAAAAACATGTCTAAGGTTAGCAATGTAGAGGTCCTCAGTGGTTCAATTAAAATTGAATAACCAAAACTTGCCACAATTAAATTTGATTATTGGCAAAAGGTTTATAGTTTTGATTATCCAAGGGTCAAAATTTGATGAGTTGCTAAGATGTTTCTAAATTTAGTTATTCCAATGTGAGCTCTTTTTGAGCAAATGTTGCTAACTTTATAAACCTTTTTGTTTTGATTATACCACTGTGGATGCTCTAATATTTTCAGTATTAACAAATGTTCTTAGTTTGTCCTTGACGGATATTAATTATCAAAACATGTCCTGGGCCGTCATTTTCCCAATCAGAAATCTACTTACTTGGGCTTTGTTTTGCAGCATTATAAATATATAGAAAATTAGTTTTAGGTCCATTATGTGAACTTTATAAACCCACAAGTCCATCTATTAATTTTGTAAGGTTTCAAGTCCATTTTAGGGTACCCTAGAGTAGGGTTGGGTACCCTCGGGTTTAGACACTTTCATAAGATTTTAGGGTGCACTTTTTTATTATAAGATAGGGTACTCTAGGGTATGGTAGATTATCTTAGCATAAGATACCCTAGGGTTTAGGCACTTTTATAGGGTTTTAGGGTGTACTTTTTTACTATAGGGTTTTAGTAGTTTAGGCACTTTCATAGGTTTTAGGATTTTAGGCACTTTCATAGGGTTTAGGATTTTAAACACTTTCATAGAGTACCCTAAGATTTAGGTTGTGTGGACTTGTGGACTTACGAAATATCTATAGTGGACCTATCACTAAATCTCCCATATATATGGCATCACATTGGGCTTTGCTTTGACCCAAAAAAGTGGGCTCCGTCGTTGTAGTATTAAAGAAAGGGACAGGCGAGTTGATGAGTGGCCCATGCCCAAAAGAATTGGGTTTAGTCCATAATGACAAAAGAGTGGCCACTGGCCAGGGATTATTGCTATTTCAATAAGTTTTTTTTTAAAAAATTTTAATTTTCTTTTATTTCATTTGTAGAGACTAGAGAATCAACTTTCGAAACTTGACAACTTTCATAAGGCAAGTAAAGAAAGAAATCTCTTGTAAATTCTTTAGTCACATACTCACAATGTGGATGACCTCCTTTTCATCAAATGGAAGAAGAGAATAGTCAAGATTTATGCAAGTTGGTCCAGAAATTCTAACTGGCGAAAAAAAAAACCCGTCCTAGAACAAGTTTATGAAAATTTTGTTTCTTACTATATAAGGGATAGTTTGTCCAAATAAGTCATTTGACTTATTTTTTATTTTTATTTAAAAAAAATCGCATTTGTTAATTTTGCGTCAAATTTTTGTCCGATGGCCGGAGTTGGTCCGGCGCGGCCATCAGTCCATTTTTCGGTATGGTATACCCGTCGGTACCAATAGCTTTACGGCTTCCAAAGGATCGCACGTGTCCTCTCTTTGATGGCCTTTGGCTATAGAAGTCAAGAAAACGACAGGCGACGACAGACGGCACCCCAAATCCCAACCCAACAGACCCAAAGAAGAACCCGACCAAATTACTCCACGTATCCCCTTGCTCTGAGTTCGAATAACGATCTCTTTCAGCACACCTCTCTAGATCTTTTTGCCCCACAACCCAATGGGCCTTTCTTTCGTGACGAAAGATTTTTTTGGCCGTTGAATATGAAACATACTACGTATAAAAAAGAAAGGGTTCTGTTAACGTATGTCCCATAGGCATATGGAAGATTGGATCGAGTACCTACTCATATTGAATTGAGCTGATTTCTCGCGAGCCCACTCGAGGTTTTTTTTAAAATTATTGAATGGCTCGAATCATCTGTACGGACCCGGAGTGGGCCCCGCATGCCCGTCTGAAACCCCATCCGTGCAAGTAGCACGGCTCGTTTTGAATTTCACCTGTAATGGAGAAGCCAAGTGATCTGGGGAAGTTTTACGGTATAGCACGGCTCGTTTTCAAGTTTTTGTCTCTCAGAAGATATTCTCGTCATTGATTTTATATGCTGAAAGTTTTTTTTTTTTGAGAAAAATGCGTTTGTTTGATTGAGGGTATTTTTATCCAAAATAAAAAAAAGTTGATCCTTTCAAAAACAATTAATGAAAAGTTTTATGATTGAGGTTCCAAATTTAGATTTCCCATGAAAACAACAATAAATGAAAGAAAATAGAGGAAAGTCCACTTTCACCCCCTGTGGTTATCGTCATGTGCGGATACACCCCCTATGATTTAAAAGTGTGCACATAACCCCCTGCCGTCATGTTTTCCATCCATATTAACGGAAACAACGTTAAAAGACCGTTATACCCCCATCACATCCCTTGATTCTTCTTCTTTTTTAAATTTAACCACACCATCCCGTATACCAAAAATTGAATCCAAACCGTTGATATTGTAAATTTTGACGAGTACTACGTCTATGCCAAAATTCAAGTCAATAAAAAAATGAAAAGCTTATGGTCAAATCGATTTTGTTATGAAATTAAAATTTCAAATTTGAATTTACTAAAAATTAGATCACTGGGTTACTGATGGCTGATTAAGATGATTTTTTACAGAGATACTCTATTCTTTATTTAATACATTATGAATGACTCAGATTACATTCTAGAGGTATGTGAGATACACCTCCGTTAATATAGATGAAAAATATGACGGCAGGGGGTCTATCCACACAATTCAAAAATCACAGGAGGTTATGTGCACACTTTTAAATCATAGGGGTGTATCCGCGCATAGAAATAACCACAGGGGGTGAAAGTGGACTTTTCTCAAGAAAATATATAGACTTTATCGCATGCCTACGGGACATATGTTGACAAAACCCAAAAAGAAATCACAAAGTATAGAAAACTCCTCTGGCACATAAGTTTTTGGGACCGGAGGAGATCGGATCCTCTCGGGAAGCAGGATTTTCTGTGCCAAAAACTCTCGTGTCTATGTGCCGAAACGATTTAAAACATACTCCAAAAGAAGAAGGAAAAAAAAATCACACCCCCAATCGCCGCCCAAACCACTGAATCAACGATCGCATAAATGATTGGTCAGTTTTGGGTATAGTAGTACTTGTCGTTTGATCAATCAACAGCTCTTGATTGATCTCTCAATGTCTTCAGGTCCGACTCTCTCCCTAACCGCCACTGATTACCCTATAAACTCTTGCTTTCTAATATTTTTATTTTCTTTTACTGAAGCTGCAGTGCTTAGATTGATGGCGAGCGTATCGAGTTCCCTGTCCATAAAGCACGGACGCTCCCTGTGGCGTCCCCGGAGTCAAATTTACCGGCCTTCTAGGAGCTTCGTCGTCGCCTCTTCGTCTTCTTTCGCCAACGAGAACCGCGAGTGAGTTGTCATTTCTTCGTGTGCTAATGTATCTTGTGTACTGTATATGTATCTGTTTGTTACCCTACTACTTATGACTATTGGATTGAGAAATGCAGGTTTGTGATTGTCGGAGGTGGAAATGCAGCTGGATATGCAGCTAGGACTTTCGTCGAGCACGGGATGGCCAATGGAAAGCTGTGTATTGTATCGAAAGAGGTGACTGTTATTTCAAAATTACTTATTATTTTTGTTGGCAATTGCTATTGATGGAATTATTGAAGTTGGGTTAATGAGAATGATCGCTTTTTTTCCTATGAACATGTACGGATGTTGTTGTTGTTGTGACAGGCATATGCACCTTATGAACGGCCAGCTTTGACAAAAGCTTACTTGTTCCCTCCTGATAAAAAGCCTGCTCGCTTACCCGTGAGTTTGTTTATCTTTGTTCTCAATTTTCCGGCATCTCAGTAGGTTTTGATGAAGGAATTCTGCCATTTGGAATCTATTAATGTAAAGTATTGAGTGGATTGCCAATTTACCATCACTGTCAATGATTCTTTTGTACAATTTTTGTGAAATTATCGTACATGTCTAGATCGTAAGCATAAATATTCCAACCTACTCTCATGCTTTGAAGTGGCATCAATTTTATTGTGATTTTACGAGTTCAGTATGTTTGTTTGCCATGTGCACTATATATCTGATTATACATTTGGAAATTCGTAATCTTAGGGTTTTCATACTTGTGTTGGGTCTGGTGGAGAAAGGCAGACTCCTGAATGGTATAAACAGCAGGGCATTGAGGTATTGACCATTGTTTTCCTTTCTAAAGTGTCTATTTAGTATTTGTCCCTTTCCTTTCGCTCAATCATTAATTTTCCTTAGATGAACTTCTCAAAATAAATTCTTTTGGAGGAGTTTGGACGTTTCAATGTACAGTGATCATTCTGATTCTCAAGAATGTTTTCTAGCTCAGATGCTGTAAATAAAAATTGCAAAAAAAAATAATTTATGTGTGAAAATTTGATCCTGCTTGTTGACAAGTTTCGAGATTCTGCTTAGGGCCATCTTAATAAACACGAAGACCTTTTTCAACTAGTGTGCCAAAAAATATGTTTTTGTATTGCCAAAGACTCCTAGCTTCTTAATGCACAAAATACAAGAGTGGTACACATAATATGCCACCAAACAAGCTGACTTTGCAGTCCATTAGTGGAACGACAACATAGGACAAAGTGGATGAACTGAGTACATGTTACCTCCATGTAACATGTTTGGATTAGAAAGGTGGAGTTGTCCTAAGCGTAATAGCAACTGGTCAGTATAGCTGGAATGGAATGGATGTCATATTTTGGAAGAAAAACTTGCTCTAAGACCAAGTTAGCAATATGTTAATGGAACTACTACTTGGGATGTGCTGCTTGGAAGAAAAAAGCATCATCCTTCATTTTTTGGGTATGCAATATCTTGGGATAAAACTCTAAGGTCGTCTCAAATGTATATTGCAAAGCACAAAATATTATGGAAGAATAACCTCCTCTGAAGACTGAGGTCGCGCAGATGACTTTTGGGTTTTGTCTCTCATTTACCGTCTCGCATTTAGTTTTCTGCTTGTCCCCTCCCCAGACTGCCTATTTCTTATTGTATCTCAAAATGCTAGGAGTACGTGCAATTCTTCTTATTCATTTCGTGTAGATGTTGCATGAGGATCCAGTAACAGGTATTGATATGGAAAAGCAGACACTGACAACAAATTCAGGCAAATTGCTGAAGTATGGGTCTCTTATTGTTGCCACAGGATGTACAGCTTCAAGGTACATTCTAAATGTTCTCACTTGGCTTTCAAAAATGTTGTTCAAGTACCCTCGTCAATGATTGTGATTGTTCAGAAGTTCTTGTGATGAAAATATTGACAACCAAGGAACACACACCTGAAATATGGTGACATATTGGATAAATAGCTGTCCATGGAAGATCTTGTCCCCTAGGTTTGTCCAGGGAAGAAATGGGGCACTTTTTTTTCAACAAATAGACTTATGAAAATGGTTTACATTTGATTTTCCAGTTATAGTTAGTTTCTTCCACTCGTAAAGATGGACGCCACTAAATGGTATTCTATGAAATGGGGCTTGTTGCGTGAAACTTGAAGAGTAAGATTTGTAGCACGAGCTGGAAAGTATTGTACATCCTTCTCCTTCGCATGTAAATAAATGTGTCCAGAGTTTTGAAGAATGGTAGGTTTCTGTTAAATGCTTGCTTAACAATTTCTTCTTCTTGTGGTGTTGTGTTAATTAGGAATGATAGGGAACTCACATAGCTGACTTAATAGTACAAGTTAATGTGAGTTTCTGTTATGTTCTTCTATGCAGAGAAAGGATGCATTCTCTTGATCAATCATAATGCTAATTAGATATAGGAATAGATTAAGAGAAGCTTAATACTTTTCTCCTTGGCTTCAGATTTCCAGAGAAGATTGGTGGAAACTTACCGGGTGTTCACTATATTCGGGATGTTGCAGATGCTGATTCGCTGATATCATCGCTGGTACTTTGTTTTGAGTAGTCATTATCCATGATTCTTTCTAATCGTCTTCTGTTGAAACATTGATCAATATTCTCCAGTAGTAATATGGTAAATTGGTGATGAAGTTCCTGTTTCTGAATGTTGGACTTGAGTTTTGTATCTGTATATTTTCACGTCGATTCTACGGTACTCTAATGTCAAGAGTTGCTCTTGGAAGTACCTTGATTTGTGCATGTTCCTTCCGTTAGTTAAGAGAGATTAAGTTTGCAGCTGTAGAGGGAATTATGTTTCACGATAGTTTCATTTTCTAGGAGAAAGCACAGAAGGTGGTGGTCGTTGGTGGTGGTTACATTGGCATGGAGGTTGCTGCTGCGACTGTTGGTTGGAAACTCGATACAACGGTATGTCTATAGTTTACTTTGCTGTGATTTCTCCATTGAAGTTTATGTCTCTTGCAGTCTGGCTCGTGTATGCCTCCTCACAGTATATATGAAAAGCTTCTTGGAACTCCACAACCCAGTGAGCTTGAGAGTGGATGACCGATTTGAATCTATATTGTTTGATGTGTCCTTCCAGTTGTGCTTGTGGTCTGTCTCTCTTTTTAGTCTTTTTCCTTTTCCTTGTGTGAAAGATGAAAATCATACGGAATCACTTGGGTCAATCTTAAATTTTGTGTTCAGCTTAGGGCTGCAAACGAACCAAGCTGTTTCCAAATTGTTCGAGACTCGACTCGGTAAAGGCTCGTTCGACTTTGGTTCGTCTATTAAACGAACCAAACATGAGCTTCAGTCTTAGGCTCATCTAAAAAATGAGCCGAACCTGAGCCTAAAGTCGATTAGGCTCGCGAACCTAGAATACATGTATATAGTGAAAATTTCATGTATAAACTTACATATGGACATGATAAAAATTTAAATAACTTATATATCATATAACTTTTACGTGTATTATAAACTTATATATATAGTATTTTTTAATAGGGAGAATTTTGCATAGGTCCACTATAGCACTTTCCAAACCCATCTAGTCCACTTCTAAGTTTCATAACCCACTAAGTCCACTAATAATTTTAATGACAAAAATACCCCACCTAAGAAACAAGGGCCTTGTTTGGCAAACATGAAAATGCATTTTTTCCTTTTTTTCGTTTTTGTTGCAATCAAACCACCGCCGCCGCTGCCGCCACTGTCGCCGCTGCCATCACGCTACATATAACGTTATATGTGTAACAAAAAACGTAATCATTTTTTTTATTGAACCCGCTACACTTAACATTTAACGTTATATATGTGACAAATTTCTCTTTTTGATTTTTCCTATTTTTCTTGTATTGATTTTTTAACATTATATGAGTAATAAAAATTTCCTAACATACAACATTATATGTGGCAAAATTTTTGTAACATGCAACATTTCTTTTTGGTTTTTCTTGTTTTTAGTCTTTAACATTATATGCTGGTCCATACAAAACATATAACATTATATGTCAGTTTTTGAATATCTAAATATCGCCCAAAAAAAAAACCAAAACATATAGTAACATTATATTTGAGCTTCTGCAGCTCTGAATCTCACAAAAAAATAGAACAGAACATATAACATTATATGTGAGCTTCTGTAGTTCTAAATCTCACAAAAAAACAGAATATATAACATTATATTTGAGCTTCTGTAGCTCTAAGTCTCACAAAACATGATATATAAAATTATATGTTCTCAAAACAACATCATATCTTTCCAAGAATATTATATATCTCAAAAAATAACATTATATGTTCACATATCATAACACCACTATCCTTATTTTCAGTCGCGCCTTGAATCCCAAGTTGAATGTTGATGAGGCCACAGAGAGTCGAGCTTCATTTTTTCACCGTTTCTTCATCAAAACCTTCATCGAATCCTTCAAAATTTGTGATTTTCTGCCTCCGCTATATCTACATATATACATATTCAAAACAACATAAACAACATTAATATATCTCAAAAATGAGATATAATATTATATGTCTAACTCTAAGAAAAGTACATATTACACATGGCAGAAGTTCACATATAACGTTATATGTTCCGTTGTCCATCACTTATTGAATTGGTTCGCGCAGCAGCCTCTTCGACTTGCTTCTGATAATATATGGATATATCCATATGTGCTTTTGAAAGGCCGCTGCGCGGACCTATTCAATAAGAGAACATATAACGTTATTAGTTCCTCTTCTTTTCTTTTTTTTGAGTTTTACAGGACAAAATCTAATATACAACGTTATATGTTCTCTATGCAAATTGAAAATTTTTTTTATGTCAATACAAGCTCTTATATACATATATATAATGTTATAACCATATATATGTATATATGGTCACAAATATTCTCATATAATCATATATGGATATATCCATATGTGTTTTTGAGAGGCCGCTGCGCGGACCAATTCAATAAAAGAACATATAACGTTAATAGTTCCTTTGTTTTGGGCAAATTGTCACATATAACATATAACAAAATTAGGTACCAAGAGCAAATTGTCACATTTAACATATATGTCTCAGTAGAGATCATCTATAACCAAACCACATCACTAACCGAGCTTCAAATCACATATTTTTACGTATAAGTCGGAGAGGCCGCTACGTGGACCAATTCAATAAGTGATCGACAACGGAGCATATACCGTTATATATGATAGAAGCTCATATATAACATTACACGGTACAAAAGGTC
This sequence comes from Rhododendron griersonianum, assembly GCA_018127125.1. Lineage (NCBI taxonomy): Eukaryota > Viridiplantae > Streptophyta > Magnoliopsida > Ericales > Ericaceae > Rhododendron > Rhododendron griersonianum. The sequence goes on along the minus strand of CM030794.1, from coordinate 12,997,770 downwards.
ATATATAACGTTATATGTTCTTTTTATTAAATAACATAGAATATTTCTAATCTAGAATGTTATATATAACAATATAACGTTATATTTTATTATATCTCTCTCTAACTGAGAATGTTTTAAGAAAATGACATTAAATAACAACAAAAATATACAAAAATATATTTTTTATGTGACACGAAAAACACAACCTGTTCCAACCTTATATGTCTAGCCCTAGAAAAAACACACATATAACCTTATATTTTTATTCAAAAAACTCCAAATATATCAAAAGCAAGTCGGAGAGGCCGCTGCGCGGACCAAATCAATAAGTGATTGATGAAAAGCACAAATATAACCTTATATATTTATTCAAAAAACTTCAGATCTTTAACCCTAGGAAAAATACACATATAACCTTATGTATTTATTCAAAAACCTCCAAATCTGATGATAACCGGACACGGGACAAACAAAAAACTGGATCCACCTTCTTATAATATTATATTTTTTATTTTTACTACTCCAGATTTCTCTCCAGTAAAACAAATAAAAGACCGGATCAAAACAAAGAAAACAATACCCTTCTAACCTGGACATGCTTTTGGTATTAGATGGGCTGAAAACAAAGAAAACAAAACCAAAAACCCTTCTAACATGGAGGAGCTTAGGCTTGCATGATATTCTTTTTGGTGTTTCTCAAAAAAACTTCTTTACCCTGAAAGGAAGCATCTAAAGATGGGTCGTCCCTCGTGAAATCCCAAGACGTGGATGCAGCAAATCAAGACAATGGATTGGGGATATCGCAATCGCTCGCGAGGCTCCACGCCCAGAAGGAGTTCCTCAGAGCCACTTCTCTTGCTGCAGAACGAACATTCGATTTGGAAGACTCCATGCCGGCAACGAGAAAGAAAGAGAGAGAGGGGGGCTGTGCTCTAGATTTGTTTTTGGTTTAGGGTTTCTCTCTATATGACAGCTTATATAGGAGGATATTTTTGTCTTGGTTTAATTTCTTTTTAAAAAAAGTGGACTTAAGACCTTACTAAACTATACTGGTGAACTAGAGGGGTTACAAACATTAGAGGTGGACTAGCTGGGTTACAAGTTCTCTATAGTGGACCCTAGACTAATTTTTTATTTTTAATACGTATGAACTTATTTATGTGCATAATTGTACTTTTATTTACAGCTCTAGGCCTGTATGTGCACACAAATATGTGATTTCTTTGGCTCGTGAACAAGCTTGAGCTTGAAGCCAAGGCCAGTTGAGCTGGGTCTTGGCTCATCAAATTTTTATTAGGCTCGAGTGCTAAAGCTTGAATATTCTAAATCTCGGCTCAGTTCGGCTCGTTTGCAGCCCTAGTTCAGCTATATATTTGTACTGGATGGATGAATAGTGATTGTGTAGGCTTTGGTCTACAAACACCTCCCGGTCACTCCCCAACAAACAGGACTAGAGAGTCTTCCAGGGGGAAAGGAGAAAAGAAGCAGCAGCAAAGCATAACAAGTCTAATATGAAGAACCAAGAGTACACAGACACACATGCACCAAAGAAAGTGGAGTTGTACATGCTACCTGATGAATTAGTTACTTGGTTTGACTTTAAAATTTGCATATATATGGTTTATGGTATCTCAAAGGCTATTATCTTACTTTCTGACTTGGCAAGTTCTTCTATCACACCTATCGGGGTGAAAATAGGTCATCTTTCCCGAGGAGCATCTTTTGCAAAAATTGTTTACTCCTTCCCTCGCCCAGAAATATGAAGAACTTTACAAGGAGAACGGAGTCAATCTCTTGAAGGTCTCTCTCTCTCTCTCTCCATTTAGTTGGAACTGTGTAATCAATATGGTTTTTTCTGAGACCCCGGGCGTTTTTGTGTTTATTTTTCTTATGGTTCCAAACCCCCCGACATTTTATTGCCACCTAACACTGATTTTTTTGATGACTGTTTGTCAATAGGGTGTCTCCATAAAAAACATAGAAGCTGGTTCTGATGGACGTGTGGCTGCCGTTAAACTTGAAGATGGGTCTACTATAGAAGCAGACACGGTAAGCTGTGGCTACATGGTTTTGAATTTCCTTTTTGAGCTGATGTATTTGGTTATTTCTGTTTCTACATTGGAAGACAAGGTGGTGTAGCTTATGAAGCAAAACACTCTTTCCTCCTTTCTTTTGAAGATTATTATTGGCATTGGAGCTAAACCTGCCGTTGGTCCTTTTCATAAGGTGGGCTTAAGTACCACTGTTGGTGGAATACAGGTCAGCACTACAAAAAAATTTGTATTCATTGATTTTTTCATCTTAGTCAGAACTCATGCGTGTATATTTGAGGTGTAAGATTTTTGTACTATGTTTTGTGTGTGTGTGTGATTCATTCATTCATGTAACTGTGCTGCAGCTTCTGCTTGTAATAACAGTTGTACGTGCTCCACCTGATTTTTCTAGGGAGACTTTGTTACTGCATTTTCCCCACATCCTTCATTAAGATTCATAAGGCCTTTGAGTGCTAGATAAGGCACATGGGCAGCATTGTTTTGGTGCATACCTTGATCAATTTTAGGTTTTGCTAATGGGTTAATACAAAAACAATTAGATGAGGGGAAGAAACGGACTTGGATTAAGTAAGTTATATCGCTGAATGAGTTCAGTATCTGTCTAAATTGTTAATAAAATAGGAGATCTTGAAGCGAGCAATAAGAATATTGGAACTAATTCTTCTAGGAAGTCTGTTCTGTTGGTTGTTTGCTGAGCCATATTTACGTATACAAATAGTTAAAACCTCTCGATTTCAGGTTGATGGTCAGTTCCGAACAGGTGTTCCCGGAATTTTTGCTATTGGAGATGTAGCAGCATTCCCCTTAAAGGTACGCCTTTGTCAGTTGATTGCTTTTCTTCCCTTTCTCTTCCAAGATAGGAAAGGCTAAAATACAACTTGTGTGTGGTTCCTTCTAAACAGATGTATGACCGCATTGCAAGGGTCAAACATGTTGATCATGCTCGCCGATCTGCTCAGCATTGCATAAAATCATTACTGACTGTGCAAACTCACGCGTATCTATGCTGGAATCCTCCTTGATATTTCCCAGTTTTCAGAAAACTTGATTAACTACTGATCTTATTTCCGCGCTGAAACTTGATTTTTTGTGTCTCCCCGTGGTGTCTAGGTACGATTATCTCCCACATTTCTACTCTAGGGTCTTTGAGTATGAAGGCAGCCCAAGGAAAGTGTGGTGGCAGTTTTATGGGGACAATGGTAAGGTCACTGCATTATCCTAGAGATCTATTTTGTTGCTTATCATCATCTGTTTTATCTTCTAGTACTTCGCACTGACTTGGTTCTTCGTTACTGAGCAGTTGGGGAGATTGTTGAAATTGGAAGTTTTGATCCTAAGATTGTTTCTTTCTGGATAGAATCCGGTAATGTAATCTGTTTATCCACTTTTCCTCGTGTAATCCATTAAGCTGAACACCTCCCCAATGTAACCGCCCAGCCCGTGTACTTGCTTAGCAAACAGGACTAATATGATTGTATTGCCCTACAGGTAAACTGAAGGGAGTTCTTCTTGAAAGTGGAAGTCCTGAGGTACTTTTTACTTAGCTTACTGCATAAATTTAAATATCAAAGTTTAACCCAAGGGGTAGCTCAAGTGGCAACAGGGAGATGTAAACCCAGACATCCTGATTTCAAAACTTGGCAACCTCTTGAGGTCAGGCTGTAAGAGAGATATCTCTTGTGAATCCCCTAGTCTCGACATGGATGGCCTACCGCCTGCCTTTGATTGGACCGTGGAGGAAAATAGTCGAGGTGCGCGTAAACTGGCTTGAACACCCCTGACCATCGAACTGAAAAAATAAATAAATCAAAGTTTGAAATGTTGTTCTGAATTACTTACCAGTTACATGTTCTGATCGTAGTATCATGTTGCGATAAATGTTTAACAGTTTGAGATACATTAATAAAAACTTTCAACTAATGTGTCGCTCTGTTATTTTAGGAATTTCAACTTCTTCCTAAGCTTGCAAGGAGCCAGCCTGTGATTGATAAAGCCAAGCTCCAGAATGCATCATCAGTTGAAGAGGCCCTACAAATTGCACAAACCTCTTTGCAGGTCTGAAGCTATGGTTCTGGTGACTCATTTGAAATGTCACATGTTTTGCTTCTTTCATGTATGTCTTGAATAATGCTTCCGTGGCCCATAGGAGGATTACTTGGTATTACCATATTCAGAAAATCAGAACCTCTTCCTTCTATGCATGGTCTTCCCAGATTAGTGTTGGGGCGGGCGGGTGGGTGTGTGTGTGTGTGAGAGAGAGAGAGAGTTTGGTATTGGGGGAAATTTTGGCATTGGTTTCAATAAAATCATGCGTTCTCTTTTTTCGATAACCGGATGCATGGGCCAGCAAGAACGCAAAAACAAGCATCCTTGAGGTGGGACCTTGTGCCGAATCTAAAGAAGTGTACTATAGAGAAGCTTGATCTAGCCATTGTGGCAGTACTAATTTGTAACTAGGTCATAATTATGGCAATCCCATGTCATTTGACTAGTTACTCGTTTACTTTACGTTATCTATAAAAGTTCAAAGATTTGGTTGCAGTAGTTATTCAACTCTTCAAATTTTCCTACATGTAGAACAGTAGGAGGACAAAGAGTAAAGAAATGAATGTCTATACGCATACGCATAGATTCCTACTCCCTCTATACCTGAGCCTGGCATGGCATGGCCTGCCTGAGTTAATTTTACCTGAGCCTGCATGATTTATTTTACCAGCTTTGACAATCATCCCATTATTAAATGCGTGTATATAGTTTCTATCTCTCTCTCTCCAAATTTTCATAACAATATAGTAATTAGTGGACTTAATCGGGAACCAGAGTCCTTGACATGGTTTGTTGTAGTGATTATAAACAGATGTTGTCTTACTTGAAATCATAAACTTGATGTTCAAATTCAATAAGTTTCTGATCGATCTGTATTATACTATATCATGATGCATTGGAAAAGTAAATTATCCCCGCAACCAACTGAATAGTTGTAGTTGAAGGTTTAAGCCTTTGACCTCCATACGAGACGTTATCATCACTTCGAATCTAAATTAGCGAACGAATGGTTTAAAATCCATCTCTCGCTCCGCCTCGCTAGCTATCTCCAGGACTTGGCACCGAAAGTTACATCGCGTATGTGGACAGCGAGATAAGAGACTACAGACATTCGAAAATTAGGCCGGTCAAGCATCAAACACCCTCGCCCTCGTCAATAAAAAGAGGAAAAGATGCAACTATACCCAGTCAATATAAGAAGAGTTCCCAGAGAGGGAAAAAGGAATGGAAAACCAATCTCCCGCTGGAAACATTGAACGTCAGAATAATCAAAAGAAAACCAATTGAAAACACACGGTTTCTCAAATGGAGAAATTTGTGGGCACGGCCACATGGTGCCCGTGCGCGCATCTCGGCCGTACAAACGTGCTTTGGACGGCATAGATTTGTTTGGGTTTGAGAGGGTGTTTTGATAATTTTGCACTAAAAATTACCCAAATAAATCTGGGCCGTCCAAAATACGTTTGGACAGCCGAGATGCGCACACGGGCACCACGTGGCCGTGCCCACCCGGCACTGAAAAATTTGTCCTCAAAATGGGTCCAAATAAGGTTGCTCTCTAAACCCACTCAGTTACAAGGCCTGGTTTCTCCAAAGAGAGGTAGACAGGATACACTGCAGTCCCCTAACCAGAATCCCTGAGCTTTCAAAACTTGAATGCTTCCAAACTTCTTTCCACGCTTTGATAGCCAATATTGCTACAATTTAGGATGTATAAGTTATGTCCTAGATAGGTGTATAGCTTGGGCCAAAACTAGAGGGTGTGATGGTCTAATGGGGACGAAGAAAGAGTATATCTTCAATAAAATATGCTATCTAGTGTGGCCATGCATGTGGATATGGGTTTTTTTTTTTTTTCTCGATTTTTAATAACCGGATGTTTGGATCAGCTCGCGCGCCTCAACGAATCCCAAGACCCTGAAGTTACCAACCGGACAAACCTCCAGTGGCCGGCCCCAATTTGGAATGTTGAGCCTTGGTGTGATTCAAACTTGCGACCTCTTGAAGGGCAAGCTCTTTAGCTGCTTTCTCATGCCCGCTTGCCAAACCTCTCGGGGTTATACGGCTATTGTATTGGTGGTCCATTTCCTAGTCTAGTAAAGTTCCCCAGTTTTTACGCGAGATGCCCCAATTTTCTTCTTTTTCTTCATTCATTTTCAATGGTCTTAAATTCATCACCGTCGGCGCGACCGAGGGTTAGTCTGGTTGGTTAGCGGGTTTGCCCTTCCAGAGTTCGAGTTTTGGGGTCAGGCCGCAAGAAAATAATTTCTTGTGAATTCTATAGTCCCAGCATGAATGGTCTGCCTTAGACCCGACCGAAAAGGAGATTAATAGATGTGCGAGCAAGCTGACCCGAACACCTCGTAGAAGCAAAAAAGGGAAGAAAAAAAAATCAGCACCGTCATGGGTTATGCTTCAGTTCTGTTTTCAATATTGGTTGTCAAACAACTTGGCTTGGCAAAGGTCATCGACAGAAATGGGTCCCTCTATCCCAACTTGCACGCATGGGTTGTCAAACAACTTGCAAGGATGGGATCGGGGGGTTTAGTGGCGACGGCCGCCACGACAAAAATTTTAGAAAATGTAATTATTATATGTAAAAAAAAAAATTATTCCCAACTTATATAGTCTCGTCACTACTAGGTTTTTTTCCTTATTTTTTATTATATACTAGTCATAAATTTTATTTTATTTTTTTCAAGAAAGGAGACCCAAAAAAGTATTCTAAAACTAAATTCAATGGGCCAAAATGAAAAAATATAAATGATGATATGTAATTTAGAAAAAAAAAACTCCACATTCTAACACTAAAATAACTTAACCTAAAAAATTAAGGGAATTTAATTATAATGTCACTCACCCAAATTGATAACCACACTCCATTTTGGGAGTGTGGTTATCAATTTGGGAAATCCATATAGGGATCTGGGGAGTCACATTATAAATTTGGGGAGTGGCATTATCGATACCCAAAATTAAAGTTAAGTCTTTTTTCATACTTCATGTGCAAATGAAAAACATCATTTACTATAGTTTTTGTTATATTATTTTAATTTTTTCTAGAGCCGATGACTATTAATATTGTAATGCATCTTTTTATTTTTTTAGTATACATTTCGCCACTGCTAGGGTAAAATTCCGGTTCCGTCCTTGACAACTTTGCTTGGCAAAGGGCTTGTTGGGTTCTTATTTCGTCATATAATAACCAATAAGTCCATCTTATAAGATATTTTAAAAATTAGCGTTAAAAATTTAAAACTATAGTATGTTTTCCCTTTTCTGATAGCAAGGCGATCCTGAACCAAAGAGCGCAAGTTGAGTTTTGTTCACCCTCCAGTACTTAAGAGGGTGAACATTAACCTCCTTCCTATTGGTTGAAATGGTGTGGATTCCACCACAATGTGATGTCATACTTACCAAAAAGTGTATTGTATGATAAGCATGATATCACTTTGTGGTGGGATCCACACCATTTCAATCAAAAAGAAGGAGGGTAATGTTCACCCTCTTTTTAAGGAGGATGAACAAAATTACACTCGAAGAGCGCCTTTGTTGCCATACTTGAAATTTGATGGCATATCATCCCGAACGGTCGTGTACATTTATCTGTGAGCTCTTCTGGAACCTATTTTTGTTGGTCAATCATTTTTTGAATCTCGTCGAGAATATCAGCCACGCTAAAAATCATCTTGATTTATTGCTTATTATTTACTGAGGTGTGTAAACTGATCTGAACACCCAACTATATCTAGCTCCCACCTTACAAAATCAATAGATTATAACTTATAACTTATTAATAAGCATGTGAAACCAAACTAGCCCTAATGTAGCATTCATTCGGAGATTTGACAAATCCTCATCTTTTCGAACATATAGCTAGCCCTTGGCTGATAATTTCTAGTTACAGAGAAAGCACCAATATTCTTGATTTCCTTGTTAGTAAGAGTTTTTACCAACAACTTAACATTAAATATATTCTCCTCAAAAATAAACACTAACTAGCTAGGTAATGCCCATATCATGTACTAGTAACAAATTAACAAGCTATGAAGCCAACCTAGTGAGTTTATTGCTTGATCAAAAGGCTAAACTAACAAGTTTGGCTGCATTTTTAGACTACTTTAATTTACATCTTTTCGAGTGTGTTTGAGTTTTTAACAAAATCTTAAGAGTATTTTGGTCTTGGACCCTTTTCAGCTTAGTTAAGTAGCTTTGACAAACTTTACATGACAAACATGGTTTCAAATGAGATTAACTTGTTTACGGAAGGGTGCAAACATGGGGTTTGCACACCGCCATGTGTGGTCTTCATTGACAGTTTATCGCAATAATCTGATCTGTTTATCTTGTAAGGCCCGCAGAGTAGCGTATGTATGCAAAAAATTAGATTAACCCAACAATCGATATATAATATGGGCACCCTTCTGTAAACAAGTTAATCTCGGTTTGGAAAAGAATCATTTAAGCTCCGTTTTAAAATGGTTTAAATGTAAAATATTTTTCCAAATGGTAAGAAAATTACAATATTCATCTACGTTGTCACGAGACGTCGTGACGTTACGTCAATCATGTTAGAATACACAATAATTGATTAAAGTAAACCGGCTACACAACTCAGTCAACAGTCATAACATATACAAAAATAAATAAATAAACAAAGAACGAAAATCTCCAGATGAAGAAGAAATAATTATGAATTCTTTTCCGGAGCAAAATTTGACCCCTGAAGTGCACGAATGTATTCAACTAATTTATAAATCGAATTTTTAATGACCTTTTAAGATGCATTAGCTGGCGAGACCTTAGAAGTACTAGTAGTTTATAAAAATATACTTTAAAAATGTTTTTCGGATCTTTCGGTGACAACTTAATACTTGTCACCGAAATTTATCTTCAGTGACAAATATTTTGTCACCAAATCTCTTCATTATTTACCCTGGGGTCACCCAAAGGTTTTCGGTGACAAGCAGTAAAATTGTTTGTCACCGTTGAGTATATTCCGTGACAACACCAATTTTTTGTCACCAAATGGTGTCACCATTGATGTTTTTTGTTGTAGTGTGTACGAATGTATTCAACTAATTTATAAATCGAATTTTTAATGACCTTTTAAGATGCATTAGCTGGCGAGACCTTAGTAGTACTAGTAGTTTATAAAAATATACTTTAAAAATGTTTTTCTTCTCAAGCCAAACTACCTTTTTGCGTTTCTCGAAGGGCATTGCTATTTGCAGCCACTTATTTTCTGAACGTAATATATGTACTATATTATAAACAGATGTGTACCATATTATATGCAGACTACGTTCAGAAAATAAGTGGCTGCAAATAGCAGTGCCCTTCTCAAATTAGAAGCACAAAGGTGAAAGGCCAAACCCAGTAGTAACATAATAATCCTTCAAAATGGGCTTCGTTCCCGCTCTCACTTCTCGTTTTGCGCCTGTCCTCTCAATCCCGGTACTCACGAATTTCAGTTGCCTAGAAAGTTCTTGAAAGATGTTTTCACGCTCCGCCCCGACACCTACCTGCGCATTAGGCGACTTGGCAAGTTATTACTACAATGTGAAACCATATTGTATAGGGTGTATATAACTACTTTTTATGGTATTGTTGAACTGGTCTAATTGGCTGCTGCTGCTGCTTGCTTTTTTGTACAGCTAGCTCAATCAAAAATGCCTTTTTACAAATACATACTTTTAGCATTACATCAGCCATAGCGTTGGATTACATACGCATGAAATGTGTGGCCAAACTTTTTGCTTTATAAAACTAGCCGGAATTGTGCTACAGCTGGTGGTAAGCTAGTAGTTTATTGGGAGTTTTTAAGACACACTCAAAACAATATCTACCCCACCAATAATTGCGCCTACTTGTGTCACTTTCCAACCTAGCCTTTTGAGTTTGATTGCACCCTCTTTTCCTCTCTTTATTGGTCCACGGGGGTATGTAGTAAGGATGCGCTTTATTAAATTTATAAGTCCGAAATTTATTTCGGTATTTTTAATTTTTCACAACTTTTTATTTAGTTTTCTGTCGTAATTTTTGGGATGAATCGTTCGTTTCGACGAGACGAATCGAAAAAGTATAAAAACATGGACAGATGTCGAGAAAATTCAAAAAAGACGACACTTTAGACAAATAAGACAGCTGTCAGTTTGATCTGAGCCGTTGGATCGATGCATGATCCGACGGCTCAGAGGAGGCGCAGCATGGTACTGCGCACACCACTGCACAGCACCATCCTCCAATTCAATTTTGTACTTTTTAGATTGCTCTCGTTGAGACGAATGATTAATCCAAAAAATATCATGCAAATCTAACAAAAAATCAGAAAAGATGAATAAAATACAAAAAACGAATAAATAAATTAAGTTTAAAAGAACCCACCCTAAGTAAGAAAAAGAATATTGATTTCTAATTTCAATAAACTAATTTAAAGTAACAGTACGTACCTTATTACTAGTTTAGCAAATCACAAAATATAACAGGTGCATATCCTTGGGCCAACATAGTTGGGATTCTACTCTCATGTTGTGTTGCTATCTGCTCATGGTGTACTATGTTTCTTATCATCAATAAAATTTCTTCGTTTCGCCGTTCAAAAAAAAAAAACCAGGTGCAACTCCGAAATTTCGACATTGCAGCAATGTCTTGTAGTAATTTTCTAACCTTGAAGTGCAGTACTAGTCTCTTACAGTATAATTCATGATGTGAGTACATATATATATATTCTCGCGATATATAATCTTTAAAATTATTACCCCAGAACATGAGGTTTTCATAAATTTTGTGACCGGATAAAGCTGGTTGAATAATATAACACTCCCCGACCCCAACCATAAATCCATCCTCAATGCGTAGGTGGGCGTATAAAATCGGACTCCACTTTCTGGCACATGCATCATATAACTCTGTCTTCACAATGGTAATAAAAAGAAATTAATGGTATAGAACCCTACAAGAACACTTGGCTCTATTATTTAAGCAGTACTAGCACTTTATATTGTTAGAGCATCTCCAACCCATGCTCTATTCCTCCATTTGAGAGTATGGAACTCCTCCAACCCATCCTCTCAAGCCACCTCTATTTGAGAGGATGGGATTTTGATCCTCCATATTTAGAGGATGTGAGAAAATATGAAGGATCCCCTCTATAACACTATTCACCTTTTAAAATGGCATTTGTATCCTTAGAGCATCTCCAACTCATGCTCAATTCCTCCATTTGAGAGTATGAAACTCCTCCAACCTATCCTCTCAAGCCTCTATTTTAGAGGAAAAAATAGAGAATTTATGGTTGGAGTAAATAAGAATAGTGATTTCCTCTGAAATCACCTTATGAATAAAATAGAATATTTTAATACTTTCAAATAGAATATTGAATTGGAGATGCTATTAGTATTATATATCCGAAAAGCTAATTTCGTCAAAGAATGAGAAAACGAGTAAGTGTATATTTTAATGCGTGTTGGTTTTGGCCTTTTCTCGTGTGGCGCCCCTTTTGACATCCTATCAAAGTCAATCTCAATCCAATGGGAAATCCTTAACTTAAGTTCTAAAGAGAGCTGCGGAGGCTAGCTATACCCATCAACTCATGCCCACTTGCTTTCACAACGCCTCTCTCTCTCTCTCTCTCTCTCTCTCTCTCTCTCTCATCAACTCATGCCCACTTGCTTTCACAACCCCTCTCTCTCTCTCCAATATACTATAAAGGAACTCCCCCTTCATCTCTTATGCACAAGCTCTTGAAACCAGACATTAATACGAAGTCAATGTCTCGCGTCTCCTCCCTCCCTTTGCAAATACCCATCGCTCAGCTAAACAACCAGTGCTTCTCGATGTCCGAATTCACCGGAAACGGCGGCGACGGGGATTTACAAGCGGTGGTCAGAGGATTCAACAACTGCTTCTCCCCCTGCAGTACAATCCTGGACTACCCACAGACGTGTTTTTCTCCTTTGGTGGTGCAAGAAGAAGATGTGTTGTTCAGCTCTTTCCCTGATTTATTATTCGAATCGAATGTGGTTTTCGATGAATTGGAGCAACTTTACAAGCCCTTTTACCCCGCGTCGAGTCAACTATCCCCACAAACTTCTCTTTCTTCTTATGTTTCTGATCATGAAGAGAGAGAGGCCAATAGGGTGCAAAAAAAAGAGGCTTTTCCCGAGTCTGCTATCGTTGTTGCTGCTGCTGCTACTTCTACTCTTCCAGTTAAATACAAACGAAGGTTAGTTGGCTTGAAAAATACTGGATTCTCTATCTCCAAATATTAACCATGATCGTTTTGGGTTTTTAGAAATTTTTTGGAGGTAACGGGGGGAGAGATAGGATAAAAAAAAAAAAAAAATGGGGGAAGAGATAGAGAAATTATAGTAATAATTTGAGAGAAATTTTTTTAAAGACTGCACAGAGAGCAAAGTTTGGGTCTAGAGATCCAAAACTAACAATGGCACGGCCCTGTTCCGATTATGTTTTGAGAAAAAAAATTTAGACTAATGAGTGAAGAAAGATAAATAAAAAAAATTTATTGGAGATCGTCTCCTGGGATTTTGAGGCCCCAAAACGAACAAGGATGATTCTAATGACTTCTTGCGGCTGGTAGTGAAATTGAGAACAAAAGAACATGAGCATTTTGAGATAGAAAAGTACCATGCCAGTTCAAATGTTCTCGGTCTCCATACCGGCCAGTGCATTGGTAACTGCACAATCATGTTTCGAAATTTATTGTTTGAAATTTTTACCATATCGTGCAATCGTATAGAGAGGTCGATGGAAGTTTTCTAAAGACAGAATATTCTTGAATTATATAACGAAAGTTTTTCTGAGTTCCATTTTTTGAGTTTGCTGAAAATCTTGTATATGGCCGGTGACAATCTTTCACTTTCTATTATCAGGAAGACTCAGCACAAAAGAGTGGTAGTGGAAGTTGCAGCCGAAGGTCTTTCCTCTGATGTGTGGGCTTGGCGCAAGTATGGTCAGAAACCCATCAAAGGCTCACCACATCCAAGGTCTCTCTCTCTCTATAGAAAAACACTAGCTATTATATGAACCAATATATAGTAGCAATTTTGAAATTGCATGTCATATGGTGGGTATTTTGATTTCGAATGACAGGATGACAAACAGTCGCATCATTCCGTGGCAAAAGTTGTAGAAATGATAGAACAATGGTACTGCTATTTTTTAATCACTTATCACTTATGTATGGTTGGTTTGGTGAATTGAGCAGGAGCTACTACAGGTGCAGCAGTTTAAAAGGATGTCTAGCCAGAAAGCAAGTGGAACGCAGCCAATCCGATCCTCAAATGTTTGTCATCACCTACACCGCCGAGCACTGCCACGGCCACCCAATTCGCAAGAGTTCCCTAGCCGGCACCACTCGCCACAAGTTCTCCCTCCCCAAAAGGCCCACCACGAGCAATCACGACGCATCGATATCCACGGATTCCGGCTCGTGCTCCCTGTCGCCACCCGTTACCCCGGTATTGGCTATGAAGGTAGAAGATGGGCAACGAATATCGGATATCGAAGCAAGCAAAAGTAATATTGGAGTACTGGATGACATGTGTGATGTGATGTTGTGTGATGACTTGTTTTTGGGATTTGATGAACTTGATAGACTCGACTTCTGATTTTAGCTTTATACGTACTATAGTGACTAGTAGTTAATTAGTCCAGCGTCAAACTTGAGAGGAGATAGGTTGTTGTAATTATTTTTCAGACACTAATAAATAGAGATCGATCAATGTGCAGTGATCGTGTATTCGATCTGTATATTGATTTTGATTATGTTGATCGAGTGCTTTCGGATTTCAGTTAATAAACCCGGCCGGTCGTGATAGTAGCTCTTCGTTGGATATATGATATTGTTTCGTGATATATTCTTTCTTAGTTTTTAGATTGTACAAGGGATCATTTGCAGAATTCATTAGACGTCACTGTATTTCTCCCCAGGCAGGTTTGAAAAAATATAATGCAACCCTTTCAATGGCCTGAAATCCCGCCTAAAAAAATGGGTAATTAATGTTGCAAAATTGGGTCAAAGAGATTGTCCGTGTTTCAATAATGCATGCAGCACTAGAATCAACTTGGAATTCCTCAATTGTAGTATAATTTTATATGGGAATCCGGGACCGTTCTGGTGGCCAGGCTTTTCCCTTCACTGTTCTATCTCTCTATATAGAAAAGAACGGAGGTCATAAATTTCTGTACAGTTTTACAAGGATAAGTATAATTAATCAGAGGTGAGGCGGCTCTATTCTTTGGGTTCCATGGTCAATTGACCACCAAAAAAAAAAAAAAATTTAGAATACATATAAAATTTTTGGACTAACCTTACTTTGAACACCCAACCCAAATGTCGATGAACACTCAACCAAAAAGAATTGAACACCCAACCCAAAACCAATTAAACACTCAACCACAATCCACTTACAATCCATCATTCCAAGTAATTCACATTTGAACACCTAACACATTACCTCAAATAAAACTCACAATCATAATGAAAAAAATTGAAAAAAGAAAGGGGAAAAAAAAAAAAGAATATATAAGGGAAAGAATTATGCTCTGCGTTCTCTCTCCATCTTTTTTTTCGATCGCCTAAATGTGTTAATTTCGCATTCATGACAATAACTACTTCTTTTTTTGTTTACTTAGTTTATAAAATTACGGACAAGAGCTTTAAAAAAAATTCAACTACGTTGCAAAACCATGTTAACTTGAATAATATTTCTTCGAGAACGTCAGCCTCAACATACTCGCTACAACATATTCCTTTAGGAAGGTCAACCCAACATACTTGGTACAATTTCTTTTAAAAGGGTTTTAGTAGATTAATACGTTGACACAAAATACGAGAACTCCTTTCATTCTCGAAACACTGTCTAGTACGTAATACGACAATTTTCAACAAAAATTAAATTTTTGTAAAAAAGATATAGTATATATTCTTCTGTTCTCATTTCACCTCGTATTTAATTTTTGTAGAATAGAGGTTATGTTTTTTGACCACACTATTTATACCAATTTATGAGATTTTGTACATATATTATTGGTTAATGAATAAACTAGTAGAGTTAAGATAATTTCTAAACACCCTACCACAAATTCTTGGAGCCGATACTGTAATTAATTACGAAAATGATATAGGTACCGACCGGGAGGGGAGGGAAATCGTACCGACGGCCGCGCCGGGCCGTCTCCGGCCACCAGACAGTCGATCCAAGCCGTCCAAAAATTTAAAAAAAAAAAACCTGATGGGGCGTGCGCGGGAATCAACGGCATCCGATGTGTGTAGGGTGCTTGATCTAAAAATAGGGTGTTTAGATCAAGCACCCTACACACATCAGATGCCGTTGATTCCCGCGAGGGCCCCTTTGGAATTTTTTTTAAAATTTTTTTTGGATGGCTCGGATCGGCCATCCGGTGGCCAGAGACGGCTTGGCGCGGCTGTCGGAACTCATAGTAGTACTCAATTAATTAAGGGACTAGCTCATTTTTTTATCAAGCACCGCGCGATTAGTTGGAGAAAAATAGTAGAAATTACGATTTTTTTTCATGATGATGTCTGGCCAACTTACGTGCACCTTAATTGATCTTGAGGGACCAATCCCACCACCCAATTTCGGGAGTCCCAATTAAAGTCAGAGCAAACTTAGGCGAAAGCAAAACTCTTGAGTCCCTGAGAGGTATATATATATATCAACCCTGAGACTTTAGACGAAAGCAAAACTCTTGAGTCCCTTGACTACCAGGCCAAACCTTAGGGTTAGAAATGATAATAAATTTTGGTGAAGCCCAATTATGGACCAAACACTTGCCAAAGAGAACATTGCAAAATTAACAGAAAGGGGGCCAAATTGGAGTGGATCAAAACTTACTATCAAAAGCTTCTTACAACAGTATTAATTTCCTTTATCATTGTAGTGGGCTGAACCCGGTTCAGTTTGGGCCTTCCGATATGGGTAGCCCGAACCCTACTGAGCTAGCATGGCCAAGCATCATGATGACTATATCGTCCGCCCACCGTTTACATCACTAACCAAAACGGTTACGCATGACGTCAGGCACACGCGACTAGCTAGCATGGGTAACTTGGAGAGCAAGTATAGACTACCTATATAACTCTAGCGATAAACCCTAGCTAGGGCGAGGTAGGCTATTTTTAGATCTTGGATCTATTGTATTCCTTCTTCCTTTTGCGGCTCAAAACCACCACACCGCCATCTTGTTGATCAATTATTACATAAGTTTGTCATTCATTCAGATTAGTTTTTCAAGAATATTAGTTGAAATGTGCATAAGTTGACGCGGAGACATTGACTTATAAAAAACAAGTTGTCATCCCAAAATCTGTAAACAAAATAAAAAAATATACTAATGATTATTTGTAACGCCCTCTCACATTAAATGGTCTCATATCTGTGTAGGTCCCACCCTGTGTAAAAGGAACGTTACAAAATTACCTACTAAAATCTTTATCCCAAATCTCATGTTACATCAGCCATTTGCAAAGGATAGCTTAGGAGTCCAGAACCCAAACTACAGTCACACAAATTACTTAAAATCAAAATCTTTTCTAATCAATTAGTCTAGGAATGCTCAAATTCCTTCTTATATTGTCCTCTATTTTACGTAAATGAGATGACCTTAGAGTTGTATTATGAGATACTTTCTAAATGCTCGAGACTTTCCCAACAAAAAATAAAATTGCTAAAAAAGCGAAAAAATCGGCGATTATTCACGGCGTATAAAATGCAAGTTCTACTAAACAAATACAAGTAGCGTGTCCAATTGTTTTGCTATTTTCATCAATCCTGAGTTTTTACAGGCCAACATGTATGAATTCCTTCTTCATAAAACAGTCGAGCGTACTGTTGGAATTTGTCCCACATAGGTTATTTATCACCTCAAAAACTAGTATATGAGTCCGGCCAGCTGCCTCTCCCCTCATTGCCAATTAGTTTCGAGATGGATATTAAGTTGTACATTACCATATTTATGGTTTAATATGAACTTCTTACAATGACGTCCAACTTTTTACATCATAGACGAGGTAGATTTAATTCTACAGTACCCCTAAATCCATGAGTAGACGTTTATTTTTACGCTGATTATAGTTAGATTCAGACTTTTAGTAAGCTAGAAAACTTCAACCGCCTTGTTTATGATTCCATCTACATCTTGCGGCATTTGCAGACACTGATCGCCGTCTCCATTTCCGCCAAGCAAAGCAGCTACCGAACCCACAAAAGCAGCATTCATATAGGTAGTAGGCTCCGAGTGAGAGTAATCCGATCTCAAGTCGTTGAAGTGGTCGTTGGAATCGGGGCCTCCAACGATTGCACCCACGTGAGTATTTGGATTTGGTTTGGAAGAAGAATACCAGGTTGAGTAGCCGTCGTTGCACCCTACTTTGGCCGGGTAAGCTTGGCTCGAGGGGATGGATGCACCTCTGTGGTGCAACTGCAATGGATGTTTGCTGCCGAATCCTACCATGTATGACATATTCATGGGGTTGTTTCCCAGTATGTAATCGACCTGAAAGAATCAAAAATTTGTTTAGAACGTTATGCTGGCATGCAGCACTAGTCATTTTTCGACGACAATTTTCTTGGTCTGTAGACTCTGTAGCAAAACTCAGAAACTATGACTCTTATCTTAGTCAAGGAATGGTCAATAACCGATTGAGTCCCTTCTCTTGCAATAAAAACACTGGAAATTTTTCGTGTTTCGTTTGACAACTGAGGTGAAGATCATTTTGATCAAGTGTGTATTTGTGTGAACCTTTTTGTGCCTCCTATCCTTCATGGTATCTCTAGTTTTTTGTGTAAAAATAGCACTTCATAGCTTCGAAAGCAAGGAAACGCGAAAATGGTGTTTTATTTTTACACCTGTGCAGATGTCTACCTGTGTTTTTGCGAAGGCCTTGATTTGAGATGGGGAGAAATGTGCAGAACCACATTGGACTCCCTGAATTTTAGCTGCATCAAGTATCTTGGAGTAGATTAAGAGCACCATGGAAGCGCTTGTAACGTACTGCAGATTACTACTATCTCTAGTATACAGAAGCCCACCTGTAGGCAAAAGACATACATGTTTTTCTATTTCAGTCGTAGCAAACGTAGGCTCGGAAGCCTTCCATGTAAAATATTTGAGAATGCAGTATGACAGCACTGCATCCGTCTTGGTGGTCGGTAGAGTTTGGGGGATCCGCGCAGTGTCATCCATTCTGCATTCTGAAACGCTTGTCTAATTTTTCATTTCGTTTCAATACGTAACGTTTTTTTTTCTGATTGCAAGTTTTTGTCATTACCGGGGGTGGTATGGATCTGAACTGAGCCACTCCCTGGCATCAGTGCACATACGAAGGAGTCAGCATCCCCCTTAAACTTCTCCAAATTTGACTTCCCACCATAAAATTCCTGAACATAATCCAACTACTTAATTGAGTTACTTCATTGACCAATAAGACTTTTTACAAGGAAAAAGAAAAGAAAAGCAGCACCTTTGCCAGTAATGTCTGAGCTCCTGCGAACTTGTTATCCCAACTGAACTCGGAAGAGGCCTGACTACAGCCTTGGTTGTTCGATACATAGTCCAAGTAGCTGGTTTGTCCACTGGCTTTGTATAGCCACGCCGCAGCCCATAACAGCTCATCCTTCATGAAATTCAGGTTAAATAAGCTCATGAGTCGTGACAGAGAGAGAAATTGATGCAGACATATTAGCCATGCTTAAATGAAGCAATCTGCTCGTCTATTGACAGCCATTTGATCGTCGGTTTTGACACATAAAACGGCCATTTCTTGGTTAATGAATTTTCTCAGTGACCTTTTTTCTGATTCATATCTTCAAGAATAACAGAAGAGTGACGCGATTTTTCCCTACACCAGCAAAGCTCACAAACATGATTGCAACCATAAGAAGATTGTAACTTCGTTACCTGATAGCCGGAGTAAGAGCAGTAGAATGGGCAAGAAGCCTGGTAAGACCCCCTATACTTGTCAGCAAACTCAAACAGCTGAAATTCATTTGGACTAATGAGTTAGATGAACACAGATAAGAGCTTGATGAGCAGAAACCGTCCTGAAATTGTAAGACCTACCGATTTCGAATGGCTTAATAGATTGGCAGAATAGTTGGAATCAACACCGTTAAAGAAAATCGAAGCAGCAGAAAGAGCAGCTGCAGCATCAGCCGCCGCCTCTGTGCCTGGTGAATTGGAAGTGATCTTGTAGAGTGTTCGAGGAGTGTCCATATCTTCGGGGCGCTCCCAACACTGGTGATCTTGATCTCCATCTCCTACCTACAAAAAAAAATATCGGAGAAGTAGAAACTTACTAAAGAACCAAGGCATACAGTAATTACTTACTTAGAATCCTAGTTTGGAAACACAGCTCTATATAGGCCCTTAGGGGTCTCTCTCTCTCTGTATGTGCTTCTTAGAATTGTGGATTCAAGACGTAAAAGCACTGACCAGTGACTAACATACATAGGCCAGTGCATAATCCCAGGAACGGGTTTGATCCAAGATTCAAAAAAAAACAACTGGTATTGGTCCATAAAATTGTGATGAATAATTGTTCTAACTAATTAGTTTTGTTAAATTTCTTGGAGGTTCCAACCTAAAACCAATTGGCAATAGGTGGAGTAGCCTTTAGAATTTATTAACCAAGCTTGGGTGGCTTTGATAAGCGATGTTTGACAAGTCTAACACTCCCCCTCACGTGTAGCCCGGATGCACGTGGAAGTAACAGACCAGGAGCTGACTGACTGACTCGGGCGATAAAGATGACAGAGACTTTCCCACGCAAGGTGAGGCCACCCAAGACCTAGCTCTGATACCATGTTAAATTTCTTGGAGGATTCCAACCTAAAACCAATTGGCAATAGGTGGAGTAGCCTTTAGAATTTATTAACCAAGCTTGGGTGGCTTAGATAAGCGATGTGGGACAAGTCTAACAAGTTTGATGGTGTAGAATCAGCAGCTAAAATGCATAGGGGAAGTTGACATTGTTAATGCATCCAATTCAATACCAATTGGCAATGAGGGGAGAGGCTGCCCAGGCTCATATACTAGTTTTCGAGGTGATAATTAGCCGATGTGGGACAAACTCCAACAGGAATTATGCAACTCAATTCATTCGACGCAAAGTTATATTGTAAAGCCTTTTCTGTTGTGGATTCAACAGAATGATATCTGGTCCTTTCCTTGTTATTACTGCTATAGTCTTTGAAGAAAGTAAACAAAGGGAGATTGAACCTGAGTGTAGAGAGTGGTAGGTGAAGTGTGAGCTCTTAGTATGAAATCAGAACCCCAACGGATTGCTCTGTGGATATAATTCGTCTGACCGACTGAAGATATCTCTTTCTGGTGCTCAACGGCAGCCCAACTCAATAAGCTGACGCTGAATGCCATCGGCCACCCAAACTTTACATTGTCGCCCGCATCATAGTATCCTCCCATCAGTCTCACCTGTCACAAGAAACATGCATTAGTACCACCACTACAACACTACTACTACTAGGAGTAGTACTACTAGTGTTTGCCAAACAAATTTTTGCGTTTACCAGGAACGGAAAGCAGAAACGATTCAACTAAGATGTAGGGACTGTGGACAAAACAGAGCTGAAGTGAAGGAATATTACACTACATGCTCATAAGTTGCAATTATGTTTGCAAGTGTATCAAGGCTTAGTAGCCAGACTATTCTAGCGTCATTGGTCACCTAGTGAACTAAAATTCTAAGCTGTTGTTCAAAAAAATATAGGTAAGGTGCCCAAAAAACTCTTAAAGCACCAAATGTTTCATCGTCTCTCTCAGTTTTCTGATGGGCTCGAGAAGAGTGATGCCCACCATCCTTCTGAGAAAGATGGTGAAAACTTTAGTTCTTTTCGTGCGTTGTATGTATGTAAACTGATTCTGTTCAGTTGACTAGTAACGAAAAAATCGTACATTATCTGGTTTGCCATCAGAGAGTGCAGAGTCTCCCCTCCATTTTGCTCTCTGGTCTGCAGGCAATTTTCCCGATCGCTGTCCTTCGAAAAACATGATTGCTTTACTCAGTGCATCTTTGTAGTCATAAGCTGCAGAGCAGAGCCCGTCGGCCTTCAGGAGTTGTACATTTGGACTGGCTAAAATGCCAAAAAGCAGCATGCCCAACAGCATTCCGCTACAGGCCATTGTTTGTCAGTTATATGCTGGGGTTCAGGTTATATGGTTGCTATTTATAGAGAAAATGAAACTATAGATAATTTCCTTCATTTTATTCTAATTTGAGCTATATCTAACTGCTACATGCCCCATTCCCAAAAAAAGTTGTGGAGTTTTCTATCAAACCCAAAATTACATGCATGTGTTCGATGAGGTATGACTGATGATGGATTCATGGAATGGAGATCGCGTGAAGGAGCGGTTTATTCCATGGGCCTGAAAAGACATGTCATTGTTGTGTCAATAATAGGCAATGCCGCGATATGGCATGATGTAAAACTAGGAAAGTGGCCAATGTTCCATTCTCAAAACATACCGCGGGTGGTTTTTTCCCCGAATCTCTATTGGTCGACCAGCATGCTGATATGGTGCTCCCAAAGTATCGGATTATAATATGTCCGCGTCGAGTCGAGAAAGAGTTGTGGAGGGTAGAATAAGGCTAGAGTCACAAAGATTGCGTAGAGACATGGAGGGCAGACAGTGTACCCACTCCTCAACGTCATTAGTTTGGAAAATGTTCTCATCCAATGATATTTTTGACATTCCTGCCCCCCTGCTTAAGCAAAATACAAGCATCAAGAGCTCTAAGTTTTTCTTCAAGGTGGTCTCTAACAATGTTCTGGATCTGCACGAGTAGCCTTTTTTTGGATCTATTATCGGAAATGGTTGTTTTTTGATGTGTCATCTGTTGGAAATTGTCTCACGTCGATTAATTATATCCTCCAAAACTAGTATACGAGCCTGGACGGCCTCTCCAGTACTCATTGCCAATTGGTTTTGAGTTGGATAACTTGGATGCTTTAACATCATCAATCGCGGATGTGCTCAATTTCAATTAATGTGGATGTTGAAACATCCTTTCGGTTTCTTTTTGCACTCAGGCAAGGAAGTTTCCTAGGTCTCGTCCCGTGGCCCGTGGGTAACTAATGACAACAGATTGGCCATATAATTAATGGATCACTTCTTCAAGGAAGAACTGAATGAATCAACTTGTAGTTCTATGATTGTATACTGTGTTGAAATGATTTGTGATAACTCAGGTATGTCCGTGTCAGTTTACGCACAATCGACTAATCCTGATGACCAATTCCACGGTCCAGCAGCAGAGACTTTGAATACGACTCTGTATGGACCGGCCTCAAAGGAATTGATAGCACCTGAGAGATTTCAGACCTTGCGAGGGAGTAAGCCCGTAAGTCCCAAGCCTTAACCACCACCCGGCCAACCGTTGGGGTTGCGTTGAAGTAATTAATTATCAAGATGTTTGGATGGAAATGGAATAATGGAGTATGAGAGAAATGTCTTTCTCATGAAATCAGGGCTAGTTCATGTAGTATCTTATCCACTTCTCAAAGTCAATCACAAAAATTTCAAGCTCAGCTTCTGGACAAAAAAAGTCTTGATGTAGCATGGCTTAAGTTTTGCTTCTTAATTATGCATCTCTATCCTATAGTATTTTCTAAGTCTGTCATCTTTTATTCCAATGTAGATGTAGCATATCTGTATAATATGGAGCAGCGATTTTTGAATTCTTTATATTTTGACCATCGGATTTGTACTTATTTTTTCTATAGCTGAGATTTACGGGTAGTGAGACTAGAAATATACTTGGAAAGAATGAATATTGGAAGAATGATGAAAGAAAAACTAAAATTAATATTTTCTAATCTTATTATGATTCCTTATTTTCGAATTTTTCTTACTTTCCTAATAGTTATCAGTCAAAAACGATTACCGTAATCTAAGGTTGTCTCTCTCTCCCTCACACGTTAATTCCAAAAAGGATTCCATTTTTTAATCCAAAACTGTTCTCTCTCTCTCTCTCTCTCTCTCTCTCTCTCTCTCTCTCTCTCTCTCTCTCTATATATATATATATATATATATATATATATATAGGGAAGGGCTACAATACACACCCTTGTTTGGGGTGTACCATATGCACCCGTTGTGTGGTCTATATTGTGCCACCTCATAGCAAATCGTAACATTTTTTAGAGTTTCGTAACTTTTCAGGAATATGATTCGTAACATTTTCTTTATGATTCGTAACATTTTTGTGCGATTCGTAACATTTTCTCTATGATTCGTAACTTTTTTGTCGATTCGTAACTTTTATACAAAAAATCATAACTTTTTTCTATCAATTCGTAACATTTTTGGGGGTGCATATGATACACACCCAAATAAGGGGTGTGTATTGTAGAATTTCCCATATATATATGTAGGCCATGTCATTTTTTGAAATGTATTCAGATTGCTAAATGTTTAGTTGGTTGAGTTATTGAGGGGAAAAAACTGATTAATTATATATTTGGTTATTTGATTTATTGCAATATGTTGGTGGCAGCAAATGTATTGATTTTGTTGTATCTTGATTCTAAGCCATAGTTTCATCTTCACATTCATCGAGTTGAAAGTTGAAAGCCAATGAAAATATACATGTGCCTGTGTTTCCGCATTGGAGTTAATTTTCTTATTTAACTTAATTTTCTATAGTACATAACACAAGGGTGTAGCCGTGTAGGGCTCATTCATACTTAACAAAAGACAAGTTGTTGCAATGGATGATTACTTTGATCCAATGATTTAGGCTCATTCTCCTTCTTTCAGTAAAGTACTCACATTTTTTGCACATATTACACAATTGCTGTGTGGGTTTATTTACTCCTAACAACTGTATTTTAATGTCTTTGTGATTTTTCAAAAAAAAAAGAGAAAAATACCAAAACTTTCCAAATTATGTGCTAATTTGAAGACTATATATATACAGAGGAGCGTTCCTGGGACACAAAAAAAGATACTCCAACTCAACCATTGAAGTCAATGGCTGAGATTAGAAATTTATAAAGAATTACTATTGGCCGCAAATAATTACTCCTGACCGCAAATAATCACTCCTAGCTGCGATAAATTACTATTGGCCGCAAAGAATTACTCTTGGCCAAGAATTATTGTTGGCCGCATCGAATTCCTTTAGGCCGCAAAGAATTGCACTTAGCCGCATCGAATTACACTTGGCCAAGAAGAATTTCTCTTGGCCGCATCTATTTGCACTTGGCCCCATCGAATTACTTTATGGTCTCGCAATTCTTTGCGGCCAAGTGCAATTTTGCGCGGACAAGTGCAATTCGATGCGGCCAATAGCAATTCTTTGCGGCCAAGAGTAATTCGTAGCGGCCAGGAGTAATTCTTCGCGACAGGAGTAATTCTTCACGGCCAGGAGTAATTCAATGCGGCCAAGAGTAATTTTTCACGGCTAGGAGTAATATTTTGCGGCCATGAATAATTCTTCGAGGCCAGAAGTAATTCTTTGCGGCCAATAGTAATTCTTTTTCTTTTTAACTAATAGATATGAGAACAAAATTGCTGTTCAATACAACTTAAGCTATTAATTTAGATGATTTGGAGTTTCATGATCTGTTTGGGATTGAAGATTGTAGGTTTTTTGTTTAAGCCTTTTGGGTAGATAGAGTTTAAACTCTACTCCTTACTTGGTTATTTTTCTATGTCACTTTTGAGTGAATGGACGTTCAGAAAATTGAATTCGAATTGGAATCCTGTATGATTATACATTCTTAATATCTCTGATGTTATCCCTAAATGCAATTAATTTGAATTACACAGATTTGGTAATTTTTGTTGTGTTAGACTATTTGATGAACTTAGTTAGATAGACCATGTTTGAAACTTATTCTTAAAATGAAAATCTCCGAGAAGTAGATTTTGTTGGGAGAAGGAAAAATTTTCTGATTCACGGTTATTTGTAACGCTCCTCTCGCATAAAGTAGGACCATACACATATCTGGGACTCACCTCATGTGAGATGGCGTTAAAAAACAACCGTTGCATCCAAAAAAAAACTTCAAAAAAGTGGAGTTTGATACTTTATTTAAATTATGTTTAGAAAGTATTGCGTCGTGTCTTCAGGCATGAGCAATTACTAGTTGTTTAATAAGTCATGTTCGAGTGCTAATTTGGAAGGGGATTCGAGTACTGGATTGGATTGACTTGAAGTGAGGTTATATCATTTGTGTTTGTCATGGGATAAGGAGTGGGACTAGCTCGTTTTTAGTTGCATATAGACTCACGCAAACCTACATGGGTGGGATTGCCATATTCCCAATATATCAGGGTTGAAAATTCTCAGCTTTTATTTATAATTAACACGGGTGTTTGAACCAGCTTACGCGCACCTCAATTAATCTTGGGGGCCTAATTTCGCTGCCCACGTGCGGGAGTCCAAGTAGATTTGCTCCGTATGGACCAGCCCCAAAGAAGTTGATTGCACTTGAGAGGTTTCGAACCTGAGAATTAGGAGGGAGCAAGCTCATAAGTCTCGAGCCTTGACCACTAGGCCAACCAGGGAAGGAGCCAGATTTTACCTTAGCAGTGGCGAAATGTATGTACTAGTAAAAAATTAAACATATGAAGTACAATAGAAAAAGTCATTGAATCTAGAAAAATTAAAATTACATAATAAAAACTATAATAAATGATGTTTGTCATATGCACGTAGAGTACCAAAAAAGACCAATTTTAATTTAATCTATATACTAAAGTGATGCATCTTGAATTGTGTCTGACGCTCCTTCCAAACCAAACCGAATCTTATGTCCCAATCATGTCGTTAAAAGTATCGATGATAGAATCAGCGTCAAAACTTCTAGCTATGTCCTTCTCAATGTATATGTGATCAAGAAACTTGCCAGAAAATCATCTTCCATCCTAGCGTGAAGTTTTTTTTTTTAATTTAAACCTTATCTTTTATAATACTTCACCTTGGCTCATTAAATTTAGTTTTTAAATACATTTTTGGGTCTCCTTTCTTGAAAAAAAATAAAGGATTAAAGACTAGTATATAGCAAAAATAATAAAATAAATCTAACAGTGACAGGGCTATATATATAAGTTGGGGATAATTTTTTTTACATATAATAATTACATTTTATAAAATCTTTGTCGTGCAGCCGCCGCCACTAGACACCCTTGGTTTCATCTTTGAGGCCAACTCTTGGTTGAATACTAATAGCTACTTAGGTGAAAGAGTAATCCTTCTGGACCAACAGTAAAGGAATTTTTGAGTAATCGGCTACACTATAATACACAATGGGTGAAGAACAAAGATAGAGATTTTTATTGAATGAAGAGAGTATATATAAGAGTTACATCAGTTGCTGCAAATATCAAATATATCAATAACCCTTTTGTATCTACGAGTCAATTCCCCCGAACAGTTAGGGAAACGCAAATTAAACTAAATCAGTCTTCACAAACCCAACAAGAGTCCTATGAAACGGAACACTTTTTTTTTTTTTTTGATAGGATAGCCATTTGACTGGGTCAGTCCCTAATCCCTATTCTCATATTCAAACACATGCAAGATAGTGACCAAATTAATACACTAGTAATGATAAATATCTTAATACAATTAATGCAATATTGTGGTATTTTATTTTATAGTTGGATTAGAATCACAAGTCTTTCAGATACCAATTGCTCTTGCCAACTGAAGTGCTCGTGTCCTGCATTTTCCAATCTACCACAACAGCATTAATTGACTGGGTCTTGTGCTTCAAGTTAATTAACCCAGTACAGTAGTAGTTGTTTAACAAAATATACTATATTAATCCTTGTACTTATTACTCCCATTCCGCCAATTATTTGAGCTTCAACTAAACGCTTTCGACTTGCTAATTAATTACTACCATGGGATCAAGCTCCAGAGAGAGAGAGAGAGAGTGTGTGTCTTAATTACTCTTGGTTAATTACATGTAGTGTCCTCTCGCTTTTACCGATATCAATTTAGCCCCTCCATTTCGATTGTGATCCGTTAGTCATATGCACACTTTAAGTTAATTTTCAATGTCACCTTTTTGTCTAAATCTTACATGTTGTTGACAAAAAAAAATGACGAAATGAATTCTACATGTTATCTTTTTCGTCTTATTAGCAGTCTTAGTACACTCTCGTTGAATCTCACCACCTTTGTCCTTAATTTGCACCGTCACCGAATTTTCACTTTTGCATGTCTCTTCACCTTTAATCCCACCCTCCGAAGAAAAAAAAAAAATTTGTCATGTACGTGTAGTACATGTGCTGATTTTCATCGGCATGCAATATATTCAGATGATAAGTTGACATTGCAACTTGAGCTAAAGTATGAGAGTTGATGTCACAATTTGAAGTTGGAGGAGCCAAAGTGAAGTAATTCTGTGAGAGTGCAAGGATGCTTAAGTGTAATAAAGGCCTCAAGTTCTTGCATGCTTTGATGATAACGACACATGCAATATCGATCGTTGACACTCCCTAGGCTCTTGCAATAGGGGCAGTTGAACAGAAGTTGGTGAAGTTTTGTTGGTTTAATCAATGGGTGCAAGCCAATATATATGTCTCATGTCTCCCTATATTTAGAAGTAATCTCTCTCTCTCTCTCTCTCTCTCTCTCTCTCTCTCTCTCTCTCTCTCTCTCTCTCTCTCTCTCTCTCTGCATGGAACTGTCCAACCTCCTCTCAGCTACCACCACCTTTCAGCTTCAAAAATAAATTCCCAAAACATTCCTATACACCTATTCCTAGTACTACTGATCATCAAGAATCCTCATGGGGGAAGAACAACTCCCAATCCCACCACCAAACAACAACATCCCTAATTACCTCTTCACACCGCCACTTCCACCAACCTCATTCCACCTTCCACCTTTGCTTCATCAGCCCATAATACAACGACAAAACCCTAATCAACTTGGTATGGACATTGACTGGGTTAGCCTCCTCACCGGTTCCACTTCCATCACAAATAATGGTGATCAAATGCCACTGATTATGCCTAACGTATCGTCGGTGACGTCTGGTGCTAGGAATACCAATGAAGGAGAGAATTTTGGAAAACAGAAAGGGAAAGGGAGTGCTAGTAGGGCAAAGAAAGCAGTTCCGCCAAGGGTTGCGTTTCATACGAGGAGTACTGAGGATGTTCTTGACGATGGATACCGGTGGCGGAAATATGGGCAGAAAGCTGTGAAGAACAGCAATCACCCCAGGTACATACTATTCTATATTGAACCCCATATATGCATGCTATCTAATCTTGGACAAAAATATGCTGTAGTACTGTAGCTTACTCTGGTTCATTGTAAGGAGGAAAGAAAATTTATTAAAGACTAAGAGAAAGGCAAATGCATATGAAAGGAAAGGAATTCATTTCCTTTATTTTTTATCAGCAAAGAAAGATTCCATATATATCAATAATAAGGAATTCATTTCCTTACTCTTCATTTTTTAGGGATGGGAAATTAGGAATAAAATGAAGAGAGTTGTTCAACAGCGAAAAGAAACCGTCATCGTTTGGCACAATACGTGAGCAAACGTAAGGCCAAGCTGCACCTTATAGCTGTTGGATTGTTGTGTATGTAGTTGCAGGGGCGGACCCAGAATTTAGTTGCAGTGGGATCAAATATCTATAACATATGTAATTTATTTTTTGTATGTAAAAATTGGATAAGAAGTTGAATTAAATACGAAAACAAAAAAACAAAAAGTAGAAACTACCATACCCAAGCTTTTTTACATTAATTGGTAATTGTCTGACCTAGCTTTCATCTAGAAAGACTGCTTGCTTTCGCCTTTGTTTGCTTTTGTCTTTATAGAAGCCTATGCTTGCTTTTGTCTTTAGAGAGAGAGATACAAGAACTTACTATAAAGTAAGAGTCTATAGACTCGTAGACTTTGTGGAGAGAGAAAAAATATTGAGTTCTTTGCATAACGTCACAATTAAAGAAGGCAAGAATTATAAATTTCATGGGATCTTTAAGGCAAGAATGTGATCCTCTTGGGGCAAAATTATAAAATACTCCTCAAAACTATACCTGCTCTAGGGGTATTTTGAAACTTAGTGGGGTCAAGTGACCCCGCTTGCCCTATACTGGGTCCGCCCATGTGTAGTCGGATTGTATAGCTTTTTGTGTGTCGGAAGTTGTGTCAGCTTGTTTGGCATAGCTTCTGCTCTCCGTTGCGAGTGACTTGAAAATCTGGAAAAAGTTAGCAGTATTTCTTAATTGACGAGGCTTCATTGTGATGATTTTTGGATCCTAAGGATTTCGTCTGAGTTTTCCTTACTTTCTTTTTTTCTAATTACTTTAAGAGGCGTAGCATATGCTTGGCTAATAATGTTCATAAAATGAAAGAGAAAACAAACTTCATGTTTATAGTGTATTATTTGGGAAATGATTTTGTCACTCCCTTTTTTGTTAACGCCACTCTCCTGCAAGTGTATTTTTGGCACTTGCAGGGAAGTGGCATTAACAAAAATAGGAGTAGCAAAATCAACAGCCTATTATTTTCTCTGTGATTTATGCTTTGTTTGATAGCTCAGACTCATATTTTGGGGACTCTTACCACTTAACGAACTGTGACATATATGGGCTTCAAAGGTGACAAAATTCTTAAACCAAAAATCACAGTACTGTTTCTTTCTCAGAAAACAAGATCCTTGACATTTTGTTTTTTGTTTTTTTCATGCAATTCCCACAACAAAAGGAGCTATTACCGGTGCACGCATCATACGTGCAACGTGAAGAAGCAGATCCAACGGCTGTCGAAAGATACAAGTATTGTTGTCACGACGTACGAGGGAATTCACAACCATCCTTGCGAGAAACTAATGGAGACCTTAGGTCCTCTTCTAAAGCAAATTCAGTTTCTAACTAGATTCTGAAACAGAGGATTTGGGATCAAAATTGAAGACGGTCGCAGCAACTCCCAGCTTGTAATTCGCTCTCTAACATTGTGTACAGAAAAGCAAGAAAAAAAAAATGAAAGAGAAAAAGAAGGATTCAGAAACTTGTATGTATTTCTGTATATGAACAAGAAACCTCTTCTTTTCGAACCCTCTCTCACTTTGTCAACAACAGAGCATAATTTGGGAAGTGTTATTTAAGTTTGATCTTGCCTTTTTCCCTTCATAATAACTGCTGCTCTTGGCTTCGGAGTATTATGTTCTCTTACATGAGCACCAGTGAAAATCCCCTATGCGTTCAAACGAGAGAGAGAGATGACAAATGCTGATACAAAAGGTTCCTGAAGTAGCGGAATTTTTCTGCGATGCCCCACAGTGGTATTGGGGCATGGATGCTCCCATAAATATGAATTTTTAGATTGAAAAATGCATAATCTCAGCCATTAGATCAAAACCACTCTAAAAACAAGGTAGTCTTGTGATTTTTCAACAGCCAAAATTACCACAATGTATGACTATACTTACCACAATGTATGATCACACTTACCACAATGTATGGCCACAATCTATACTCACACGTACCACAATGTATAGTCATACTCACCACAATGTATGGCCACAATCTAATATACTCCAACAGTTGCGGGAAAATGGGGCATGGATGCCCCAAAACCGGACTGGGACATCATAGCTGGATCTTAAGTAGCGAGGTGAACAAACAGAACCATAAAAGTGAAACTTTATAACTTTATTTACTAAAGGGTAGTACAAGTTCCTTTGAACTGACTGATTCATCAGAGCCTGAATACATATCGTAGATACAGAGATCACAAAAATCCGACTCCTATTTACAGAAGGTAGAAGAAAATGGTTAAGCTATTCTCTAGGATAAGCAATTCCGAAAAATGAAATGAATCAATATGCAAACACTATTGTTGGTAAGCATGAATCAAATCAAAAATCACATCAGAGCTGAAGTTAGATCTCACCAGCAGCAAACACTGAACGAGTTGCTATCACTGCACTTGCACACCATCGCCTTAAGAATGAAATGAAACATGCAGACCAGAAGCTTGATATCATGAGATGCATCTGAGGAGAGCTTGTAAGATTGTCGTTAATTTAGTTGGTCAAAATTCTCACAAAAGTTGTGAGAAATTGTCTCAAGTGAGAATCTGTAAATTTAGTTGGTCAAAATTCTCACAAAAGTCATGAGAAATTATCTCCAAGTGAGAATCTGAACGACAATACTCTCACAACTGAAATGTGCCTAACTCATGGCCGTGCCTCACTAGGAGTACTTTTCTCTCACCAACCCATTCCAATCGATAAGAGAGATCGAGATTATGAAGCAAAAGTTTCAACCTGTCCACATCACTTGAACTGCCAGCATTCTCCTACAATCAAGAAAAAGAAAAGGATAAGAGGCTTTTATTAAGATGAAAAGAGAGAGAAAAGGTAGTATTATAGGGGTACTATCAGAGAGCACAATGGATGCTTTTGTAGAGACATTCAAATGAGACAGAGCACGCAGAGTCCAGAATCAGCTTACCAACCAGAGCTGCCAACTGCAACCATAGTGCTTCAAGCGTGTTGCGATACAATTACATCACTCTCCAAGACCCTGTTCGTTTTGGGTTTTGAGGGAGGTTTTTAAGAGTAATAAGTGAAGAGAGATAGATAGAGAAAATTTATTGGGGATCGTGCGTAGGGGTTTTGAGTACCAAAAACGAACAAGCTCCAAGATATCGGTTTTCCATTCCAAATGCATAACAGAAAAGGAGAAGAATGTAACCCTACACTTTTGTGAATCCCAGGTGTGAATATGAACAAGGAACCAATCATTGTTACCGATAAGGGCGGGCCAACTTTGGCAATTTACAGAACTTGCCTCTATAGGAGCATTACCTTACTTCTGCTCACACCTCAGCCTTTGGTGTTTCATTCCTTCAAACTCATCACTTACCCTAAACATTTTATCCTTCTAGATACATATAAAATCTTTGGATGCCTACTTCTCAACTCAGTATCAGCGGTCACAATTCAGATATTGTTTACTGCTCGAAAATAGGAATTAAATTGATTTTCAATTAAATATCCTTGTCCAGAGAAGGCTATACCAGGAGAGAAATTTTCTTCTCTTTATCCTTTGATTGATCTGTTAGACTTAAGCTTTTTCCATTAGATAACTCATGAAGATAGGAAAAGTGTATAGGGTGTTGTGTTAACTAACCCTAACACAATCAACTCTTATTTATATAATGGGAAATCATAACATAAGATTACATTAACCAATGTGGGACTAATACCAATACTATATTCTAACACTCCCTCTCAAGCTGGAGACTCTCCAGCTTGTTACATATCAACCAACGAAACAATTATCTCAACTACTAACAGCAATAACGAAAAACAGCCAACTTGTTAAAAACAATGGAACAACTTTCAATAGCAACGACCAACGAACGACTTCAACGAACAAAACGACTTCAACGACTTCAACTTCAGCGATTTCAACAACTTCAACGACCAATGAATCAACGAACAAATTCAACGACCAACGAACAATGAACGAATTTAACGACCAACGAACAACTAACGAATTCAATGACCAACGAACGATTTCAACGACCAACGAATAACTAACGAATTCAATGACCAATGAACGATTTCAACGACCAACAAAACCGATTTCAACGACCAATAACAACCAACTTCAATTACCAAACAACAACCACCAACTTCAACGAAATAGATGACAAAACAAGATATGTTACCACGCTCACCAAAAGCATGGCTAAAAACCCGACCACGATACCCAGAATCACGGCTGCAACCATGACCTTGGTTGGATGAAGAACCAAACCCATCAGAGACAGCGGAAGCAAAATCAGAATCAGATTTCCTTGCAAACATGTCACCGTGCAATGAGAGGCAACCAACCGATCAACCAACCAACTAGAATATCCAACCCCGAACAACCAACAACAGATCTACCTTACCAGCCATTATACGATGAAACAGAACCCAAAGTAGAGATCAACAAATCACGAGCTAAGCTTACCTCATTAGATCAATATACCACGAACCAACAACTGAATGACAAACGTGTTGCGCAGAGACCCGCGTGACCAGTGCGCGATGAACAGATCAATACGTCGACTGGGGTTGGGTGGCTGCGTTTTAGGGTTTTGGTTAAGTGGGTGGCTGCGCGGCGGTGACAGAGGTGAGAGGCGGCTATTTAGGATTGTGGTGGTTTAGGGTTAGGGTTAAGAACCTGACTCTGATACCATGTTGTAAGAGAAAGAAGGATAGGAAAAGTGTATAGGGTGTTGTGTTAACTAACCCTAACACAATAAACTCTTATTTATATAATGGAAAATCATAACATAAGACTACATTAACCAATGTGGGACTAATACCAATACTATATTCTAACAACTCACATCCCAGTTGGTATGGCCTATGAAAATGGTTCTGGTTACCATGCCGTGATGTACTAATTTGTTGGAACAAGAAACTTGCTGTCACATCTCATTACCAGACAGCAAATAACGCAGCATGCAATTGTACCCAATAAAAAAGCATTGAATAAAACAGAAGAGATAGGATGCAGAGGAAATAAAACTACGAACCATGCCTATGGAAATGATGTGACAGTAAATGGGTATCCCAGAAGAAATAGCAAAACAAAGAGGAAACTCACCTTTGCATTAGCATGTCTATCATCTCCCATTATGGTCGCCATTATGCTAGACCTGGTGGAGTTAGGGGAAAATCCTTCCCAAGGGGGAACAAAAATCAGTTTAGTGCATTGGACAGGAACAAGGTTTCGGCTGAGCTTTTCCCACCATCCAGATCCCAGTGACCACCATCTGATCATCAACCCATGCTCAGAAAAAGCGAGTAAGCCCTACAATTTCAATGTCATGTCTCAGATACTAAATAGAAACATACCATAATCGCTTAATGGTATCCCATCACTTAATAAGACTTTTACACATTCTTTCTACCCGTGAACACAGTGGCGGCACCACAGCCACAAGCAGGTATTCACATGAATACCCTAAGCTTCTCCTCCCTACAAAAGTACTAGATAATTCTAAAGCTTAGTTTACTTGCTTGAACATCCCTTCACCTAATTTGAACCCCTGGATTTGCACAAATAAATGTGGATTCCAAGATTAAGGTGGAAAAGTGAAGTATTTGGAATTACTAACATGTGTTGATTACCCTTTAGGATGGGTATGAAGGGGTGCAGGGTAGGAGAGATATTCAGCGCTTATGGGACATGATCCGACTACTCAAAAATGTTGAATGATGTTCCACCAAATACAAGGATTCCACATAAATTTGCTGAGAGATTGGGGTAATGTCTTAGGGGCACCGCATGATCTCTCGAATTACGAAGGAAAAAGAGTAAAAATATTTAATTTAATTTAAATTAATGACTAATTTATTATCAGTAATTCCAAACCATGAAAACTGGTAGAGCAATTCTAAGATACTATGTATTTGTATTCCTTTGTAAAACCATTGTTTCAATACATCAGATTTTTCTTTTGTATTTGATTTTTTGTTATAGAGTTGGTAGAATTCAAATTGAATGAATACCTTGATAAAAATTGGCGGAGCTGCCATTGTGTGAAGAGAAATGTTATATAGGAATGAACTAACCAACACGAAAACTTTAGATAGTATGACGTCTATAGAAACATTTGTCTGATACAACTCAAAAATAAAATGATTCCATAGGGAAAGCTTGTAAGCAATTAGGGTACAGAAAAGAGTGAAACCACACTGGCAGAAACAAGTGATTAGAAAAACAATTATTCTTCCGTGAGTCCAGTCATTGAACACTAACATTTCGCAAAATGCATTAACTATGCGATTGACACTGGAGCCCAAATTCAGTTGGCTTGAAGCAGTTCTATCATATAACTTAGCGATGAAGACGGCAATGGGTTTGGTTCCCACCAAATTCAGTTGGCTTGAAGCAGTTCTATCATATAACTTAGCGATGAAGACGGCAATGGGTATGGTTCCCAGAGGGTGAATGTTCCCAACATTAAAAGAATAAACCAATAACGATTTTCCTCAAAGAGTTCAATCATGTAGAAAATAAAATAATTATCTTTGCTTTTCTCCAAAATTTAAAACAACATATGCACATAAGCTAGGCACAAACAATATAGTAGTAAGTAGTAACAATGTCACCCGCATGCTATCAACTCCTGTGTTGGAGCAGTCCATACAGGGCTTTGCCCCAGCCTTACTTGAGCCCCACGCCAGTGGATGATGGGATTGCTCCCATGGGTTAGTTGGTCCACTAGGCCGGATATGGAGCAATCAAAAAATCATTAAAACAGTTCAGACCAGTACTGACTCCTTGACCTGCAAGGTATGCAGTGCAAAACAATAGACCACAGAACACATCTAGATGGAGCAAATTACTAAATCCTATCATCATGCGTGTTCGATACCAAGGATAAGATAAATTTATAGCATTGGTCCGGCTGGCACTAGTGAATCAACTTAGTTTTCGAGGAGAGGTTGGACTTCATGGCACCAAAACTAATCGACCTGATCTGGATTCTGGAGCTAGAAACCAGTCGGTCAATAAATAAATAGGTAAACTTAAGTTTGTGGCAATAAATCTACAAGATTCAAAAGGAACAGCTTCTTCAGTCTGACAAATGACCAAAAACATAATAATAGAGTTGAAATCAGGTCAACCAGATTAAGAATCGAAAACCAAAGTCCATAACATCTATAATAGGCCCACAGATTGAAGTCAAAATTTGCCAGCTCTAAGCCAAGCTGAGTGCAATTATAGGCCAAGTGAATGCATGTTCAAATCAAATGTTATTTGAACCAAAACATGCAGAGTGATGGCATTAGAAACCAGTAGCAGAATTATGTTTAGTGGCCGTCTTTGAATTGATTAAATGTACCTCTCCATCTGGTGAAAAGCTTAAGGCTGAAATTGACGTGATTACAACCACTTCTGAAGCTCCTCCAAGCAGACTCGGGAGCCCTGGAGGTCCATTTGCGTCCAAAACCTTGACTTTTGACACACTGGGAAAATGAAGACACAGAGAGAGTAGAAGCAATTATAACCTCTTCATTAATTCCTTAGAGAAAGAATGCATGAACTCTGAATATTTTCAAATGGAACCTGTTAAAGCATCCAACTCAAAACCAATTTGATATGAGGGGAGAGGCCGCCCAGGCTTATATACTAGTTTTGGAGGAGATAATTAACCGATGTGGGAGAAACTCCAACACTCCCCCGCACGTGCGACCCCCGACTCACACGTGGAGAGGTAAACAAACATTCCATAACACATGGATCACAACAAACAACGGTGCACTTATGGCACAAACAAGGGGAAACAAATTCTCCGAAACCTAGCTCTGATACCATGTTAAAGCATCCAACTCAAAACCAATTGGCAATGAGAAAAGAGGCCGCCCAGGCTCATGTACTAGGTTTGGAGGTTACATTCCCCCGCACGTGCGACCGCCAGTGGTGAGGTAAACAAACGATTCAACACATACGTCAACTATCAACGACAAAGGGGGAAACAACCATCAACGACATAGAGTCTTGTCCAAAAGCCTCCGAAAACCTAGCTCTGATACCATGTTAAAGCATCCAACTCAAAACCAATTGGCTATGAGGGGAGAGGCCGCCCAAGCTCATATACTAGTTTTGGAGGAGATGATTAACCGATGTGGGACAAACTCCAACAGAACCAATAAGATCTTTGACTTCAGGAAACTTTGTTGATGTCATATTCATTGTCTTGTCAAACAATACTGGAAACTCAGCACAAAGGCGGCATTATAAGGAGAGTCTAAGTAAGTGGTGGTGAGTTAAGTCTCAGTAAGCAAGTAGTCCTCATCTAACTGGTAGTAGGAGAGCCCCAAAAACTTAATTTGTTAAGAAATGGACACCACCACACTCGTAATGTATATCAAGCTATTCAACATACATTCAAAAAAAAAAAAAACTATTCAACATGCCCGCCCATTATAACAAATACCACTGAATTGTAAGGGACTTGAGAATTGAAAAGTTCAGATAGCATAGTGTGCATGCTATCTAACTGTAGAGATATAGCAGGATTTTCTTCTCTATATGGTGTATTATGTTTCCGTGTTCTGATGACATCCAGCCCTGGATATTCCTTATCAATCAGCACCCCAAAAACCAAAACTGAACCTTTCCCCAAATACCTTGGCATCTAATTTAAGACCTACATCAGACATCAGTATAAGGCTTTATTAACACTTGCAAAAGATTTGGTTAAAAAAATGCCAAAATTGACGTTTCACTTGGAAACCAATCCAGCCCCAAGTTCACCTCAAATGGTTTTTTTTTTTTTTTGATAAGTAATTAATTATATTAGAGATAAGGCATTAAGGGAATGCCACCCGTATACAAAAGAAGGCCACAGAACAAAAAGACCCTATACATTGCCACCGGAATGGAAAAGCTCAAACCAATCTAAAAATTGGTGAAGGGATGGAAAACAATCTCCCTTGTCCCAACTGTACAAGTTATTCACCAAGAAAGATTTTATCCTAGCTAGAGGTTTTTCCACCCCATCAAAAACTCTCGAATTCCTCTCGTGCCAGAAGACCCACATCAAACAAAGCAGGATCATGGTCCACAAACTCTTCCTTCTCCTACCCAAACTAACACCCGTCCAAGCAATAAGAAGTTCAATGACATTTCTCAACACAATCCATTGTATCCCAAACCAAGAAAGCACCAAAGCAATAAGTGTTATTGAAACCGCATTTTATCATTTGTTACCTTTGCATGTCATAAACCCGGATGCTAGCATTATTGATCTCCCCAATGGCATCACCAACAGCCAATCTTGTTGATGTGTCATTCAGGGCTACCATAGGGAATACACGTACAACTTCCTTAAGTGCTGCTATTGAACTTTGAAGGCAAGTTTTGCGCATGACAGAGTTGCTAAGGTCCATGGTTTGTACAATGAAATTAACCACCTGCAAATCTGTCCAACCGTTAGAGATATTACCACAGCAAACACTTGATTCTTGCTACCAAAATACTAAAACATAAAAGAATAAGCAACAAGATAGAAGCGACTATTTACAGCACTCAAAAGGAGGTGCCAACTCCCACCATTAGCATGATTGTTTCGAATTCATTTATTTCCTATATTATTGTTCAAAAGAAAATTATATGGCATAAACCATGAGCCTCTAACTCTCTTTCTTCCAAATCAATATAAGAGTATCCCATCTGATAAAAACTGAGATTTACAAACCTTATCAAGAAATTGAGCTAAGTTTCTTGGAGAACTGCGCATGACCCTGATAAGAGTCATCAGAGAAACTACATGAACAGGGGAATCAGATGCAGTAGACCAAATCTGGCTCTCTATCACGTTTAGAAACCCCAGGATATCAGCCATTGCTAGGCTTGGAAGAAGAATCTCAACCAAGGTTTCCCGAATATTCAGAGGTATAGCTGGATTTTGAGACGACGAATCGGCAGGTGGACCACTAACAAACTCTATTTGGAAAAATATTTCCCCAATCAGACGAGGTATTTCAGAAGCAATGCATGCCTTCCATGTACTCTCCATACCCTCTGCCAGAAGCTCCGCTGCAGTGGAACTATATTTATCATTCAAGGCCATAACCAACTTCATTAATGGATGAACAACCAGCATGGCAAGACTCGGTTTGACAAGGCTAGGGTACCAAATGGCCAATGCTGCAGCAACAATGATATGAGATGTCATTGCATCTTGACTTGTTCCCCCAACACAAGAAATCCAGTCCTGCACTTCATATGATTCTAGCCATGCAAGTATTTCAGAATCCTCTGCCTGAGAGAGCCCTTGCATTTCCAGCAAGGTGTCAGATTTCAACCAAATACCGGATGAGGTTTCTGAGCTCGGAATTTCATATTTCTTTGCAACAGTTCCGTTTGGAGAACTCAGATGACTTTCATGGCCATTTGCTTTTGGACAGCATAGGGGAAGTGGAATTGCTCGTGAAGCAGCACAATGGAATAAAGAGCGTGCAGCCATTCTTACATGTTCACTTTTGTCTTGCCAAAAACTCACCAATAACTGTAAAACAGAGAGATAAGACAGTCAGGCATGTCAAATTCACAAAATCAGATGAGTGGACATGCAAGATAACCATCGGACTTGACCAGTACCAAATGTGAAATCCAAACAGGAGGAGTGGGGTACCACTTCACGATTGGGACAAGGATGAGCATTTTAACCTAACCAAAAACATAATCTACCACAGTGGCGGACGCAGGATTTGTGTTTAGCAGAAGCCTGAATCACGAGTATTTTCATATTCATCATAAAAAGTACATTTGTAAGTATATATTGCTACTTGCAAGGTCCGAAGAAGAGACGATATTGTGTGTATGTGAGTAGCCACTGTTAAATTTTATACACACAACCTAAAAAACAATTGATACTAGAAATTTTAGTGATTTTTACCCCCACACATGTAGAAACTTGAAGAATTTTTTTTCTGCAGTCAGTGCAGTGGCCAATCCCATAGAATTTTTCCTAATTAACCTGAAAATTAGTATTTTATGCGAGAGTATTTGGAGTTGTGCAGGGGCTCGGATCCCCCCTTGCACCCCCTTAGGACCGCCCCTGCCTACGAATACCCAAATCAGAGGAAATTGGTACATAAATCGCAAAATTTCCTCTCTTTTTTCCTCACAACATCCAAGCCAATTGAGGTCTTCCCTCCCCCTAGCATTTTCCTTACCTCCCCCTGGTCCATAGAACCTATCGCTCTCCCTTACCATTGCATCCACTGGTCTACGTTGTACACGAACATAACATCTTAGTTTGTTCTCTCCAGATTATCTTCTATTGGTGTTTGTATAATAACGCCAATATCTCGCACAGATATAAAACAATAATTCTCCTCCCCACATTCTATGAATAATACAACCACAATGAAGGGCGACCCAAAGTAAACCACACCCCTACACCAATACAATCTGTAACATGGTTATTCTTCAATTCCGCAATGCCACAGAGAGAATGGAAAAGAAACTTGAACAAAAATGGATATCCCCATCTTCCTAATCATCAAGATAATATTGGATATTCAAGAAAACAAAAACCATTACCATTAGTAGTTACCTGAAGCAAGGGTGGTTTTACATCTGGGGTTTTCTCCAAAAAGTTCCGAGTATAAAATGCTGCCAAAGCACTGCACAGAAGACACGTTACTTAAAGATCCTAGAAACCGCACTTAAAAAGTTGTCCATATAACATGTCCAAACAATGTTTTTGCACAGAAACAGTTCTTTATGAAAACCTAGTAGATATTTATCACCAGAAAAGGGAAAAGAAAAAAAATGGGGATGCTAAAGAAATAATTTGCTACATTGCCATAGGAAGGCACACGTGCATGACACTAACACTAACTATACATTAATTTCTAACACATGATGGTGAAAATAATTCGAAATAACTAAATTAATTAATGGTACGAATACTCCATGTTCTTTCATGTGTGCGGCAAGAAGGTGGTCATATTTTGTGCGAATATATACTACAGAGTACAGAAATCAATATAATATTTGTCATCAACCAAACAATCTGATTGAAGTCATGGTAATAGAACATACATGCCAAAGAAATGGTGAACATAAAGAAACATACAGCCACGGTACCTCAGGATGACTGGATGAGTCTTTGAGATACTGATGAGGTAATAGCGGTGTTAATCTATTTCTATATTTCAAATTATAGGAGGTGAAAGTACCTTTTTTTCTAGACCAAATTTATCCTAATTCATAAGTACATAAATCGCATTCATGAGCTAAATATCCAACTCCATATATCTGCAGGGGATTGTTTAGTTGATTAGTACTACCATTTCAACCAAGACTTAGGAACTTTGATTCTCAGCTAGGCATTGCTACGGATATATAGTTCAGATGAGGATACATTTATATTTTATACTTCATACTCATTTCTTCCGCCAAGAACTGTGATAGCTACCTGCTAGAAGCTGAACAGGAATGAGACCAGCTAATCATGTGCTGGGCAAGGGAAACCATGGTTAGTGACCTCATTGCAGAAAACTCTGATGATGATTTCCAAAGCTGCAATGTTACCTTTAAACGTATCAGGATATAAAACAAAAGCGCAAGACAACTTCTTGCAACATGCATTTAAATTAACCAAATGCACCTCAAGAGTAGCCCTTGAACCTGGAAAAGTCAACGTCAAAGATCCTCTATCCCCTTGCAGCCCAGAAGCTAGGAGAAAATTCTCTGGTCTCTTTACCTTCATTTCAGTCATCAGTAACTTATCAAGCTCAATATCCACATCCCATAGATGCAAAAAGGACAAGCTAAATTGAAGTAAGCATAATTCAAGTGACTGAACCCAGTCATCATTCACTGCAGAATTAGTTGAGGTCCTCTGTAAACCAGACTCATCACGGATGGTGACAGTATTCTTAGGCATTTCAGCTGCATGTTCGTTCATATGCATAATCCCTTGATTCTCACCACTACCTTTCAAGATCTCATGCTTCTGACATAGAGACATTAATAAGGCAAGGTCAAAACTCAGACCAGCAATTCCAGGGAATGGGCAAGAGCAATTGATGGGATGCTTGTTGCTTTGGAGAATTGACACAGGCACTGAAAATAGCTTGGTGGAATTTCCTTTTCTAGAATGGGTTAAGGAAGCATTGGGATCAGATGTACTTGTGATACTAGGGAGCGTATTTGATGAAGAGGCCCCCTTGCCTAACTTTTTGGAATGAGCTCGTGAGAGTTTACCATCTTCAACTAAGGGGAGAAGTAATGAGGAGGCCGATGTATTTCCATGTAAAACACCACTAGACGTGGAAATGGTGTTGACTCCTTCAGAGAAATGATCAAACATGGAATGAGAAGCTGTACCACGGAGGACTCGCTCACGGGCACCTGTCTTTACATCCCAAATATACAAAACATCAAGAGCATCAGAAGCTCCAGAATGGTTCTGACAAAGACACGCCAGGTAACCTCTTCTACCATCCCATGTAACTTTTGCTGGACGGTATGGATGTCCAGGAAACATTCTCTCCACACGCAAAGTCTCAAGAGAAACAAGAGCAACACAGGAATCCTCCCCCACAGAAAGAAAGCAATCATTCCATGGACGATCAGTTTGAGGTGGGGGAAGAATTATTTGGCATACTGGAGCTACATGATGGTGCATCACTGTAATAAGCTTCCCAGAATCAAGATCCCATATACGTATCGTGCAGTCCATGCTCCCGGACACCAAAACACGATTGAATCTCCATCCTTTGGCCCTACCAACCATCCTATGTGCAGCCAAACATAAAACAGCACCCGTGTGACCAGAAAAAGATTGTTTGGAAACATTTGAATCGGTTTCATGACCATGACTTCTATTGTCAGATTCAAAGCCCTCAACAAATATATTAAAACGGACAACTTCTATTTCACCAGTGTGAAATCCGTACACAACAGCATACGGAGTGTAATAGGACTCCGAAATGACCATTGATGAAGATATAATGCGTTCCTTTTTGCAAAACCAGTACTTTCCATCAGTTGCACATATGCTATCTACCTTGTCCCTGCCTGCCAATTTAATGCCAGTATCATGGAGGCCAGCAGTTTCATTAGGAGAAGTTGAGCTTGCAACCCAGTCAACAAAAAACCTACCTTCAGCAAGCATTTTGCACTCTTGTCGCAAATTTGAACTCTTATCACATTGCTGAGGCAGTGACCATGTTGTGACATAGGGTTTCCAGAGCAGAGGTTCTTCAACATGAAAGCAAATTGATTCAATACGAATAAGATAAGAACCCAACTGGACAAAACAAATCGATAATTTATCATCGATGGGATGATCAACATCAGGTAATACAGATAGCAGCTCAAAACTGAAAATACTATCTGAATAGGTTATTCTATACACAACTGCGAACCCTCTATTATTCCAAACAGCAAAGTTCTCCTCAATCCTATCACGGGTTCCCACTACTTTCCTAGCATTACTCGCAAGAAACACGCCCCCTATAACATGCAATTGAGCAGAGCCCTCTTCAAAGCAAAGTAGATTATTCACAAAAGAAATCTCCCCGATTGTACAGCCGCTGACCGCTAACCTAAATATACAGAAGGTTCTATATACATGAGCTAAAACCTGCCCACTAGTATCAAATGCCAAAACCTGTAACCCCTCACTTGAGTCCTCAGCCCAATCAGTCATTTCGAAATTGTAGGAGTTTTTATGCAATACTGTCCCCTTTTCCGAATCTGAATTGGGTTCCTTTAGCATCGAAAC
Organism: Rhododendron griersonianum; assembly: GCA_018127125.1. Taxonomy (NCBI): domain Eukaryota; kingdom Viridiplantae; phylum Streptophyta; class Magnoliopsida; order Ericales; family Ericaceae; genus Rhododendron; species Rhododendron griersonianum. The sequence continues at coordinate 12,954,380 of CM030794.1, read as the reverse complement.
GCGTTGTAGCTTACCATATGTATCACCAAGGAGCACTGATTGCTTTTCTGTACCCTCAACTGGTGGAACTATGGCCATGAATCTGAGCGGCCCAATTTGCAAATTTCCATGAAATATGGTTTGGACAACTGTAAGAGTATACGAATCGACTATTGCAACTGTACACTTGGAAGGTTCTCGGTTTTGCGGGTCTCTGTCCATTGCAGCCTCACCCCCTTCAGAGGATTCCAGTGACTGGTGGTCAAACAAATGAACCGAATCGACAAAACAAGCGGCTACACAAACATATCTTGGGTTTTTCGGCAATGCTCGTACCACAGATGGACTACCAACCCATGGCGGCATTTTCCTTCTGCGCCTACAATGTCCACTGTCTCTGCTCCAAACACATAATACCCCATCAGTACACGCGCTGATTAACGCACCAGAAACAGCTGAATCAGAATTCACCAAGACATCACTCAGATAGCCTATCTGCCCATCTCCTGAATTTACTGTTGGAAAACAAATCCCGAGATCAGCTATGGGGGCTGCATGGCCACATAGCATGGCAACTGGTTTAATTTCCTGGCACATAATGAACATAGTCAGTCTGAATTGTGATCCGTCTCAAATGGGATTGATTCAACGGTCCACACCATTTTAGTATTTTCCTATCACTCTTTGTTTGGTTTCTCTGGTTAAAAATAAACTAAGAGCAATGCTACGGACAAGTGTTCGGCCCCACGTGATGCATATGAGATCCACACACATCGGACGACTGTGGACACATATATGTCAGAATCTATGTCCAGAGTCCAGACATCTGCGTCGAAAGCATTTTCTGTAAACTAAAGCGACTTAATTTTGCATACCTCATTACTAGAAGGTATATCATTCCCCCACGTGGTGCCACACAAATGTGTGGTAGAGAAGAGTTTGGGGCACCGCCACGTGGTGCCCCAGGGACACTGAATAATTACTCAAGAATCAGGCTTCTATGCAGGCTGAGGTTAGAGGTTGGACTGCAAAGAGCCGTCAGTGACCCAGTGTGTAATCTTAACCGTCCAAAAGTGCTGAAAACTATTCTACTGATTCAGATTTCTGAACGTTTTCCTAAATTCTTTTAAGGAAATATGGATTTTAGAATATGAACTATTGATTGCCGAAATGGCCGGACGCGACTGCAGTCCGATGGCAGGGAAGCCGAGTCTTTTTCTTTCTTTTCTATTCGCACCAAATAGAGCATAACATAAACAAACAAATGCGGTCGAGTGCGAATCAGTTAACGACAAACGAGTTGAGGCGAGGAGGGTTCACCTGGTTGGCGTCGGTGGGAGATATGTTCCACCAGACGATGGAGCCATCGGATCCGCCGGTGTAAAGAGTGGGAGGTTGGCTGAGGCTCGCCGCGGCGGTGACCCTGTGAGGCGGAGGAGATGAGGACCAGACGCAGGCGACGGATCGGCACTTCATCGGCGAACACGAGTCCGACACCGGTTCCGGTCAGGGGGAAAACATTAGATTGGAAGAGTGAGGCAGAAACAAAACGGGTCGGTGACTGACGGGTTCAAGACCGTTTTTTCTTACTCCTACTTCATTTTTTTTTTCCCCTTTTTTTGAGAATTTTCTTGGTTTTGACTAATTTTTTAATTATTGCCCACGTTTTTCCCTTACGGCCCGTTCAGTTGCCAGGAAAGTACAGGAAATGATGGGAAGATTAACTTTCCCATAACTTTCCTAGTATTCAGTTGGCAGGAAAATTCTAGGACTTACCAATTTGTTTTCCTGCAGGAATTACTTTCCTGCAAAAGTGATCCTGCAAAAAACACAGGATTTTGCGTCGCGGAAAAAGGAAAATGAGTGAACACTCACAAAATTTTCCCAAAAGTTTCTTTTTCCTGACAAATGAACAACTAAATCTTAATTTTTCTTGCAAAATTCTTTTGTCAAATGAACACTCACAGGAAAATAATTTTCTTTTTCTTTTACTTCACCTCACTTCACTTTTTCTTCTGGGAACCAATTTCCCACACAACTTTCTCGACAACTGAACGGAGCCTTCGTTTTTCTTAAATTTCTTTAGAATCACGACAATTTTTTTATTAATCTTCAAAATAAAAAATTTTAAAATGTAAAATTATTATTAAAAGTTCTAAAAGGCCCACGGAAAAATAAAAATTATTTACTGTCTTTTCATTCGTTTCATATGAACTTTTCAAGTTTGGCTCATTTTCTTATATTAATAGTCATTGTCTTTGAAAGAAACTTCTCTTCTTCGATTGCTAGTCGGAAGAGAAGAAGAAAGAAAAAAAATGGCATGCCATCACCTATTTCTCTTAACAATTTTTTCATGTAAGGCCAAACGACATAAAATACATTTTTTAGTAAGTTCTAATATTATTTTCTCTTCTTTGACCATCACAACTTTTAATTTATTTGATATATATTATTTAATCTTCAATTGAACATCTTATTATTTTAGATCACGGGTAGATGAGTTGTACAAAAATAACAAAATAATTACTACTCAACAAGAAGTTTGCCATATAATTTGGAACCCTGCTACACACAGATAATCTGTGCACAAATTAGGTTTTGTTGTGGGGCCCACCACAGGTCCCGCATAAATAATCCGAGCCGTTCATTAAATGTAAAACATTTTTTCGAGGGTCTTTGCGAAAAATCAGCTCAATCCGATACCTATAGATGCTTAATCCAATCGTCTAACTTTTCATTATCTTGAAATCTAAATAAAAAGTTAGACGATTGGATGAGCATTCATAGACATTGGATTGAGCTGATTTTGGCTTGGACCCTTAAAAAATATTTTATATTTAATGAACGGCTTAGATCATTTGAGTGGGACCCGTGGTGGACCCCACAACAAAATTTGTGCACTAATAGTCTGTTTAAACAGACTCTCTATATAATTTGACTTTGTTTAGACTTATTGTTAGACTGGTGGGATAGAAAATGAGACTATAGGATGAGATTTAGGCTCCGTTCCAGAAACCTTCTTAAAAAATAAGCACCTTATTTCACATTTTCAAACTCAAAAATAATGTAAATGAAAAATAATTTTTCATTTTTTTTTTGCACCGTATTAAAGATCTCAATGAGATCTATTAAACAAGATCCATAGTGATAGGAAAATTATTTGCGTAAGCACATGATTTTTGAGCTTGAAATTGCCTTCTTAAAAAATAAGGACTTATTTTCAGTTGCGGAACGGGGCCTAAACCCAGAACTGCATCCAGGCAAAATTCACCTCATGAGGGTTGTAGGCTTGTAGCCGATGAGAGTTGTCTCCGCTGGAAGTCACTGCTTTTCGTGAGTATTGATTTCTTACAATTGACGCTTTGTGGATTTTAGTCCTATCTCATTTACGTGCTAGATACGGGATACCTCTTATGTCGAAAAAAGAAATTCAAAAAATTTACCCAAACGCAAAATTCACCTCACGATGGTTGTAGCCGATGAAAGTTGTCTCCCGCTGGTACGTCACTGCTTTTCGTGAGTATTGATTCCTTACGACCGATACTTTGTGAATTTTTAGTCTTATCTCGTTTAAGTGCAAAATACAGAATACCTCGTATGTCGGAAAGAGAATTCCAAAATTTACCTTGATTTGGGACCCGCGGAACAATTACCCGAAAACAAGCCCACCCGGGATCACCGCTACGTCTCTGCAGTTTCCGTCTTGTTTCAATAGAAGTCTCTAGAACACAATTTCCCTCCGCCCTTCCCTCTGGTCTCCCCCCACCTTCGTCAGTATATATTGTATCGATCAACGGCGGCTGAAGTCTTCGACCGCCTTCTCGTTTGCTCAAACCGATTCGCTCGTTTTCGTTTCGGATTTGTCTCCATCGAAGCTCTGCAATGGCGCCTGATCTGGCAAACCAAGCCAGAGAAGCATTCGTCGACGATGACTTCCGCAGCGCCGTCGATCTCTACACGCAGGCCATCGACCTCAACCCTAGGAGCGCCGATCTCTACGCCGAACGCGCTCAGGCCAATTTCAAGCTCGACAACTTCACAGGTAATACAGATGGCCCTTCTCTTCGTACACAAGTCCATCGATTCTCTCTGTTTTTTTTTTTGAGAAACAAAGCTATCGAATATCTCTTATGCGTATCTGCGTATGTTCGTAATGAGTAGTCGGTGTTCGATTCTTTTATTGGTTGACTGTCTGTGTCTAGTTCGTGCTTGTTAGTTGGGCTCTACTACACGTAGCCCTATTAGTTGGACTCTAATAGAAGTATCTGTATGTATAATCAATTGTGGTTTTCTTTTCGCTCTCGTTGCACACAAGTCTATCGATTCTCGCTTATATCTGTAGTTGTGTATAGTTTGTGATGAGTATGCGGTATTTGATTCTTTTATTGGTTGACGTGACTAGTTTGTGCTTGTTCGTTGGAGTCTACCCTACTACATGTAGCCCTAATTCTGGTACTAGTTCGTGCTTGTTAGTTGGACTTTCCTATATGTAGCCCTAACTATCGGTATGTATAGTCCTGGCAGTAGTTCTTTTTTTTTACGGCGTTGTTTTATATGATATGATGTTGGGAAAATACTCTACACTCGAGTGGAATAAGAACCTTCTTCGGATCTATGTAACCACGATTTTATGACTGTAATTTTTTTGTGGAAAACAATAGAGGCAGGACATTCACAACTACCACCATGGCAAAATAATAGCATAACGACAAGGTTTTCTCTTTTAAGTATTGCTGGGGATAAGACAGAAGACTGTATTGGATAGACCAAATATCCCTTAGCTAATTTGGAATCCATCATAATTGCACGTCAGTAGCAGCCCTGAGTGTCTAAATTGGTTAATTGTGGTTATGTGGGATTTATTCACCAATATCTTTTCCCAAGACTATCGATTGAGGTTGGTCCAATAAATGTATGTAGGTTAATCTTAGGCTCAAAGAGAATTCTTCAGCATAAATAATCAGTCTTATCAGCAAGTTTGGTCATATTACCCTACCTGCTCCATTACCAGATGTTCTTGGTCTTCAGTCACCTTTAATCTTTTTTGACTTTCCGTGAGAATGCTGTAATGTAGTATTAAGTAGGACATGCCACTACGTCTATTTACTTAATTATGCTAAATTCTTCTAGTTTGGTTTTGGATTTTTTGAGTTTTAATGTTATCGCTGACTATGTGCATCAAATGAGCAGAAGCTGTTGCTGATGCGAATAAAGCAATTGAGATTGATCCTTCAATGGCCAAGGCATACCTTCGGAAAGGGTGAGTTACTATTCTTTTCTTTACCTGTTTTTGATAATGCTTATATTTGGCATCACCTTCTTCTTACATCTGTTAACTAAATATCCATATCGAACATGAATTTTGGAAACATCAGCAAACATGGTATATTATTAACCCTGAAATTTTTTTGATTGCCACCTTCACCTCCCAAGAAATATCCTGCCTTTGCCTCCAAGTTAAGTTGATCCTGTAATGGTCTTTGTTTTGGTGGTCTCATGCTTGTCATTCTGCTTTGCATGTTCTATGCTTTCCTTTTTTAATTTGTGAATTTTACAAAGTTCGGTTTTCTGACATAAAGCAGGCTCAATTTACTTGTACCTTTAGGTCAACAACCTTTCACCTTCCTTTCGCACGCACATTCGTTTGCATGTGTGTGATTGGTTCATTCTATGCTCTCTCCTTTGCATGATTTTAAATCGCGGTATCGCTCGCGTAACAGTCGCGAGTAGAGTATCAGTCAATGTGTAACGGAAATCAAACACTGCACTCATGAATTTTTTCAAAGTAGCAAATGTTGAAAAAATTTATTGATACACATGCTCTAACCTTACTAATGTCTAAATTGAAAGTTTTTTAAGAAATATTTGACTTTTAGAAGTAGTTTCAAGTAAGATTTGATCAAATGTTGTGATTTAAGAACGAAATTGAAGATTTTTTTCTCAATCTCTCTGACCCAGTTTGAAGTAATGAGAGTTTGGTTTCCCAAATATTGTTTTAGCACGCGAAGGCTGAAGAATCTCACAAAGTTACAAAGGATACACTGTAGGATCACATGGAGGTCTGAGAAAGGAACCCAAAAAAATAGAAGAAGAGCTGTTCTCAGTGTTTTGTAGGCGTAACAGGGTGTAATGGCCATTACATGATACTTAACGGCCGTAATGGCCGATACGCATGTAAATTTTCGTTTCACCGTTATTTTCACCCGTAACTGTATCGGAACTTTGAAAACCCATTACGTAAGGCCGTTTTGTTTAACCCTGCTTCTTTGCTATAAGGAGCTCATTAAGTCATCACTATCTTGTATGTGTCACGACCGACGGCGGATTCATGTTTAGACAGCAAATGGCCATGGCCCCCATGCTTTGGAGCCGCTTTAGTTAGGACTTTATATGTTTCCTGGGCCCCCTACCATTGGCTACCTTCATGTTCCTCCTATTCATATAGATTGGTGATACTAGAAGATGTAACTAGATAAACTATGAATTTGAACTAAAATAAGAGTATAGTGAGAATGTCTCTAGATTCCTTGTTGTGGTCATATAGGGCTAGTTATGAATTCATTTATCTTCACAGCGTTTTGTTGTCCAACTTGCTAAGGTCTTGAAAAGAGTTACATTTAGTTTTTTTTCTCAATGGAGTCCCATATAGGTTCAGTTTCTTATTTTTGCAATTTATTATATTATGTTGCTGGAGGGAACAATAAAGTGGAAGACTCCAATAGATGAAGGGCATAATTTCATCCGATTGAAGGGAAGGCAATGACGTGAGCCGGCGATTGTGGGTGTTATGGAGAAAGGAAAGGGGAGAAACGGCAAGATGAGGGGAGCAGCATGGGTATGGGGATCTTTGACGGCAGCGATGATGTTTGTTGGCTGATGATACGGTACTGGAAGGCAGAGTTGTGGCGGCAGGGAGTCGCTGTGAATGGGTGAGATGGTGGCTGCTGGGAAAGGGATGGAAAATGATTGGGGGTGGGAGGGTGTTCTTGTGTTGCTGTTGCAATTTTGGTGGGAGCCCTATTTTATTGAGGTGGCATAATTACTGTCAACTTCCGTGCATACACATTTTCCAGGACATCTGTTTATAACTCAATCTCTTAATTAAATCATTCCCCATGTCTCCTAACTCAATAAATAAAGAGTTTTGTATGAAAACATCCCTCAAACTATCACCATTTTTTCTACTTCGTCCTCAAACTACCAAAACCACCCATTTCGTCCTCCAACTATCCAAATGCCACCTATTGAGTCCAATTCCTAACTCCATCCACGAATTTGGACGAAAAACTCACCACATGCTTAGCACATGACTTTTTGAAGGGCAAAAATGGGATTTCATCTCTATCCCTTGCAATCTGGCGCCAAACCAGATTGGGTTCCCTCCAGTTTGGGTTCTATATATCCCTTGACGGAGAAAAAAAAAACAGAGTATGAAATCCAAGCCATGGCCTTACTTGCATCCCCACAAATGCCTTCCAAAATCTGAGCCGTCCCCTTACCTCCATCCCCAGCCAGTGTTTATGATAATCGGTGGCTTCAACTGAGTTCCAATGTGGTCCTTCCATCAGTTCCATGTGTATTCATTGTAATCCTCATTGAACACAAGCATGTGCATCATACCATGCTATGGCATGTGGTGAGTTTTCCGTCCAAATTCGTGGAGGGAGTTAGGAATTGGACTCAATAGGTGGCATTTGGATAGTTGGAGGACGAAGTGGGTGGTTTTGGTAGTTCGAGGACGAAGTAGAAAAAATGGTGATAGTTTGAGGGATGTTTTCATAAAAAACTCAAATAAAATAAATCCACAAATAATTGCACCTTAGCAACTGTTATGCACCACTAAATAAGGAAAGTGATGGTCTCAACAAGAAACAATAACAAAGTACATTTAATTCAGAGTATAAGTAGGGTAGCCATAATATCCAAGATGGCTTGGGGTGTCTAGGGAAAAAACCAGAATACCGCCAATGGGAATACCCAAATGAAGCTAATGAGGCAGGTGATAGGGCAGCAGAAATTTAAACAACTTGAATGATTGTTAAAAACTGCTCAGTACACATGCTAATTAATAAAGTTGAGGGAAAATATGCTAAGGTGGTTTGGGCATGTCTACCGTATACTAGGAGATGCAGTAGTTAAGAGAGCGGTTAAGAGAGCGGATAGGATAGCTTTGGGTAGCAATGCTACGGGAAGGGGTAGACCTAAATTGACATTAGATGCTGTAGTGCGCAAAGATATGAGTATAGTAGGTTTGTGTGAACAAGTGGCCCTTGACAGAGCTCAATGGAGGAAAAGGATTCATGTAGCCGACCCCAAGTGATTGGGACATAAGGCTCGGTTTGGTTTATATATTTTCATGAAGAGAGGAAACAGTGGGGAGAGAAGGGAGGGGTGAAAGCCTGAAAGCCGTATATATTTTCATGAAGAGAGGAAACGGAGGGGAGAGAAGGGAGGGGTGAAAGCCTGAAAGGTGAGTGGTTCGTGGGCAATATTGGTTGCTGGGTGGTTGCCGGTTGCGGGAATGAAGGCAGAGATGCTTCAGAGATTTATGAGGAAGAAAGGGAAGGGAAGGACCAGATGAGGCCGCATCCATGTGGGGAGAAAAAAATTGCTAAGGTGGCATATTTTAAATGGATCTCTGTATAACACAAAATACACAGAATGCCCATGTGGAACAGTGGAACTTATTCTCTTTAATTAACTTCTGTTTGTCCTAAGTTGCATTTCCTTTTAGTTATGCTTTATACATTTGTTCTGTCGTATATAATTCCGACGTCAAAATTTCCTGCCACCACATTATAGATCTCCATCTTCAAATCAAACCTTTCAACAGTTATTTATTCTCTCACCACTTTTCAGCATTGCATGTTTCAAGCTGGAAGAATACCATACTGCCAAGGCAGCACTTGAGAAAGGTGCTTCTTTATTGCAAAATGATTCAAGATTCAGCAAGCTGATTTCAGAGTGCGATGAACGTATTGCAGGTATGTACAGGCCTATTGCCAACATTCGGAACAAGTTTGAGATAGTAGAGTTATTGATGGCGTTTGGGAGAGAGTAAGGTTACATGACACGAGCTAGAATTCCTCGCACTCAAGGCTTTCTGAAAATACCAAGTCACAGTAATCGTGATTGTGGAATTGATTGAAGTGGAGAAGTATTGCGGAAGTTCAGTGGATCCAACTGAAAACCGAGGGGGGGGTTATAGTGACTTCTATTATTTATGTGTTTTTCTTTTGATGCATCTATACAGCTCAATACTCAAGAGTCCCTGAAACATAATTTCTTAGTTTTACGGATCTGCAAATAACATAAATTTTGCTTTGGTGGAAATTTCACCTGTAGCCCCTCGACTATGTCTTCAATTCCTTCATGGAATTAAACACGTATTATCTCTTTTTAAACTAAGATTTATCTAAACCTGGTAATTCCTAAATTCCCACTCTTTCTCGTGTCTCTCCTAGGCATGGCCTCCAGGGGTTGGTTTAGGAGAGCTTACTTGTCAGTTTCTTAACAGAGTCTATATGCTGTTTCAGCGGAAAGCAGTGATCTGACTAGATCTTTGACACCGGAAGTTACCTCAATTGCTGCACAATCATCAGACAAATCGGTTGGCAATCTTGAAGAAGCGGAAGAAGGACGCAGCAAATCATGTCAGAGGAAAGAGGTGGAACCAGCCAAACCAAAGTATAGGTAAATGCCTCTTTCCATGCTTAATATCCTCGCCACTTCTATGTTGCAATTTTGTACTTAATAAGTTCGTCACTTCCATGTCAAATACCCCTTGGCGTTTGATTTGGCACCCAGGGAGGTTTGGCGGTGTTTGGCGGCCGCCTAGGTGGGCTTGGCGGCCCTTGACGGACCTTGGCGGGCTCGGCGGCGTCTTTGGAGGCCTAAAATGTATACTATTAACCTAAAAGGGCTAGGATCAAAAGTATAAAAACAAAAGGGCTTATTATGTAATTTTACAAAATCATATCTATATATATTACAATTACAATTACATTTACATCCCCCATTCAACACTCCACATTCCAGTCAATCAGAGCTTTAGAGGCGGGAGACGAAATGAAAGTGAAGAACTCCAGTTGATGCCATCGTCTCTCTCTCCCGCCGATATGTCTCTCTCTCTCTCTCGCTCTCTCTCTCGGCTCTCTCTTCAGTCTCTCTCTCTCTCAGCTCTCTGAATCTCTCTTCAGTCTCTCTCTCTCTCACTCTCTCTCTCTCAGTGATCTGCTCACACACACACACAGTGATCGTTCTGGTGTTGGGTATTTCGCAGTCCCCACAAATTGTGCCTGAATTTCGTAAATCGCCAAAATGTCAGTTCAAAATCATATCTATATATATTACTACTTAATTTCATTTGGGTTTGTACTTTGAAGTTTGAACTTGCATTATGGATACATGGAATATAGTTTGATTGGATAATGGTTTGTTTAAAAAAAAAAAAAACGCCCTACTAGCGCCAAGCGCCATTTAGAACCTTGGTCACTTCCATGTCAAATAACAGAAAAAGTCCATCTTATATTTCTCGTAAGTTATGGGCGTAACCTTTTTCCACGCTTCAAACTCCCCCATTTAGCAATCTTTTTCTTCCTTTAGTAAATGATTTTCGCATGTGAATTAGATTTATGAAAATCATCTGCTGTTTCAACTGCCGCCTTCTCCGTCTTACTGCTGCCAGCCAATACTAGCGGCTGCTCCCTGTGATGCCAATGCTATCACTGCCCGTGGTTGTTACCACCACTGTAACCATGTATATTTCTTGGTTTCTGTTCAATCAAAATAGCCCACGTCGATCTAGATATGGGGTATTCTGCTTTTTGAGCTGCTGTGTGAACCATTGTCCCAGCTTCATATGTTGACTGTGATTTCTTAAACAGGCATGAATACTATCAGAAGCCAGAAGAACTGGTTGTATCAATATTTGCAAAGGGCGTACCAGCAAAAAGCGTTTCCATCGACTACGGTGAACAAATAGTATGTAAAATCTATCAGACAAGGCCTGTTAAATAGAACTCCTTTAAGTCATTATTCTTGGATTTTTAGCTGCATCTATGGAGTGTCTTAGGATAAATTGATAGGTTTATCAAGTGTGCATCTTTTTTCTTGCAGCTAAGTATTATGATTGATGTTCCTGGCGAAGACAAGTACCATTTCCAGCCACGGCTGTTTGGAAAGGTATCTATGTTCTACTTCTACCATTCCTTGTCAAGTTCTGTTCCTTTACTACAATCTACCAATGCTTATAAAGTTCCCTACTGCTTGGGCAGAAGGTTTTTTTATGGAGCGTTATCTGTGTCTTTGAACTTAGAATCCTTGAATTCTTCCCCATAATTGAATGATGGTAGATCACAAGCTTTAGAGCCTTCGATGGGTGGAAGGTCTAATTTCTAACCATGTAGCTGTCGTCGTTATGTCACTCTACGTCTCTATCCATTTTAGCCTCTGTTAAGGGCTGCTTGCTGGGTGAATCTGAAAATGGTTACAGCAATTGTGTTAATTGCACTGGAAAAATATATTACAGACGTGAAGCTTGTAGTGTCAGTGGCAAATTGATTATAGTGCTAACGCTACTTCGGTTGGTTGTATGGAGAACAGGTCGTACCTGATAAGTGCAGGTTTGAAGTATTGTCAACCAAGGTTGAAATACGACTTGTGAAAGCAGAAGCAATTAACTGGCCATCTCTTGAATATAGCAAGGAAGTTGCTGTACCACATGTAAATGCGTCCCCAGGTAAGCGACAAACTGTATCCCATCAAGTTGAGCCAGTCTGGTGCTATCATCAAAATATTTAACAGGGCATAATGAGCACATAACCATATTGAACATCTGTTGTGCGTTCAGTAAAATAAACAAGTAGTCCCGTTATTTCATTTGTAGTCCAGTAGTGAGTGAACGTCTCTTTATGATTTTTCAGCTTTAAAGACTCCGAGTTACCCATCTTCAAAACCAAGGACAAAAGACTGGGATAAGTTGGCAGCGCAAGTAAAGAAAGAGGTTTTGAGCTCTTCACAATCCTTATACTAGAGAATACCTCACTTTTAAGATCTATGGTTTAGTTCAAAACTTCTTTGCAATTTCATTTCCTAATGTAACTCTTTGTGAGGAACTGATAAAGTGATAATTTGAGTTTCAGGAGAAGGAAGAGAAGCTAGATGGTGATGCAGCTGTGAATAAGTTGTTCGGAGACATATATCAAAGTGCAGATGAAGACATGAGAAGAGCCATGCTGAAATCTTTTGTGAGCTCCGAATTCATTACTCTTGTCTTATATACATCACTGATTTGCTCAAATAGTCACAAATGAATATGATCATTTCCCCCTCAAAGAAATCCCATGAGATCTTGCTGGGGTTGATCCCACTATATGCCCACGGTAGTAATAAGGGTGAAATAAAAACTGGAAATACCGAAGCGGCCGAAAGTTCTGGGTGGGTTTGGTTTCTCAGAGTGTTGAATCCAGTTTGGTTTTGAAATTTCAAAGAAAAATCGAAACCAGTTCGGTTTGGATCCAAGTAGAACTGTACTCATTAGACTGAACCGATTCTTCTTGAAACACTAACTAAACTGAACCGTTAATTTTTTTTTGGGTGGTTTCTGAGATCAAAAACCTTATTTACTTTTGTTTTGCTTATTTTTTTGAAGTTGTTTACTAGTTTCATGAATCATAGCTTTTGGGTTTTCCTTTTTTCTCTTCAAGAAAAGTTGATTTTTTTATTTTTATTTTTTAAAAATTTGGTCGTTTGGCATACTTTTCTTGATGTCCTAATGTTGCAGACTCGCAATTTATTTTTCGAAGCCGGATAAGCAGGACCAAACCTTAGTGTTACCAAACCACCAAACTGAAGTTACCAAACCAACTTGTCTGGTCCAGTTTCGGTTTGAAAACCCAAACAAATTAACCAGTTTGTGAAATTTTCCAAAAACCAGATCAAACTGAATTGATTTCACCCCTACCCAGTAGTAGTATCAAGTAATCTGCATTCTGCATTCTGTGTGGGGGAAGTGGGAACTTCTCCAATTATGCCCTGCATTTATTCCCTTAGATTATCATTCTTATCTTCAAGCATATGCTCTTGGTTTGCAGGTGGAGTCTAATGGGACGGTGCTGTCTACAAATTGGCAAGATGTGGGTTCAAAGAAGGTGGAAGGCAGTCCTCCTGATGGTATGGAGCTGAAGAAGTGGGAGTACTGAGATGTTTTGATTCGAGTAAAAAAGAAATCGATGTATGTTTTGACTTGGTGGGATTCTTCTAGTGGCCTTTTTTCGGTTTTCTTTCTGTCATGAGTTCTTGCTTTTGGTATGTAACAATCTTTTTTGACTTTACGAGTTTGGGAAAGGAATTGCTACAAAGATGGAATGGTTTTGATGAACAAACTAGTCCTCGTCCATATTTTGAACATTCATCAAAATTGACGTGGCTTATTAGGGATTTTACAATACAAGATAGATTGAAGGTTGACATAACAAGCTCGATGTCTAAGTTTCATGCCCCGAGGCGGAGCCTGTCAGGGTGAACACGGTTAGCTCTAGTCATTTGATCTATGCATTGAGCAAGGATGTTCCATTCTAAATTCGCATCAAGTGGTTATAACTAGTTATAGAACTGGAAACACGAAAATGGGTGAACACGGTTAGCTCTAGTCATTTGATCTATGCATTGAGCAAGGATGTTCCATTCTAAATTCGCATTACGCGGTTATAACTAGTTATAGAACTGGAAATACGAAAATATGAGAGCTTCGATCTTAGTTGCATAATCTTTCAAAATGTTTTGCGCTCTCGCTCTCTGTCCTCACACTCCGCTCTCACTCTCAATATTTGGCCTCGCAAAATTTAGTAGGTTGAGATAGGTTTCAAAGACGATTTTAGGGTTAAGCTCACGCAAGTGAATTATATGACTTGGGCAATGATCCCACCGCCACAAGCATCAGTTATCAGGAGATCTTTAATCCCTTCAAAAATTCATTTGGAATAATTCCTCCAGACCCAAAGTTGCTTTGCATTTGGCTTGCTTATTGTCAAAATTGTAGTAAACCCAAATCATAACATGAATATTACCGCAACATAATGCTTCAACCAATTCCTTTGTATTTTCCCAGGCAAACACAGAGGCTCCTCCTTCCAGTCTCGCCCGGGCCCCTGCTTCTTGGCATACTCAAATGTACCTCACAGACCGTTTTAATTCGAAGTAACGAAACCTCCAAATTTCATCAATCCAAATTTTCTCAGCATGTTAGGTTAGACCGTTAGAGTGGAAGGGAGTGCCTGTCCCCAAGAAAGGCTAATTAATAATTTCGTAATTGTCGTCAGGCCTGTATTTGAATGTCTTGTAAGAACTCTTTACTATTCTGTGAAGTTCTACTTCTGCCAACAATTAATATATCACGAGAATTGTCAAATGAAAATTATCTTTTGCATTGAAAAGGAGTTTAACATTTGGCAAGTAATAGAAAATAGAAAGATCACCGTAAACCACCAGTGTACCAAGAATAACAATTCAAACATTCTACACAATATAAGACCTGAATTGCAAGTTCAACAGGTATCTCGGAGCTTCTGATATGGCACTGCCGGAACTCTGTTTCTTCAGTTAGCTATGTAGCCTTTGGTTCTGATAGATGGAAGACGTATCCCATCAAGCATACGATTGAGAAAACCATGTCGGGAAGTACAAAGTGATTGAGCGGATTGCAGTTGACGCATTAAATGGGATAGCAGCTGCCCCCACTTTCTATGCTCTCCTGGTCATATGGCAAATACTGGTGCAGATTATTCAACCCTTCCCACCCTGAAAATGGACAATCAAACACGCACTTGTAAGCAAAACAACAATTTTGTATTCCAACTTTGAGAAAATGCTTGTGTTGCCAATTTCTCACGATTTTGAATGTGGATAAACCATGATTGGCTCCTGTCATGATTTCCTCATCAACGGGAACTACAACCCAAGTCCTCCCTTTCCTCTTTATGTAGTACAATCATACCTTATGCGGAGGTGTTCCTGGTCTTGATGTGTTGATGCCAAATCCGCCAAATCCTTTCCCTTTCTTCTCTGAGGATTTAAGAATCTGAAAGGAGCATGTAAGTGAATCATCTACACTCATCATTGCACCAGCGTTATCAAACTCGCCGCAGTAATTGGGTGCTGAGAATATAGTCACAAGCTGCCGCTTTGCAAAAAACTCATATCCATCTTCCACAACCTGATAATCATTTGCAAATGTAAAAAGCACAATGATTAACTTATCAATACAAATAAAATGAGAAAACACGAAAGAAACACCAAACCCGCTAACTTATGGAGAAAACATCCTCCCAATTTCTTTCATCTCCTTGCCCTTGCCCCATAAAGGCAGCAACAACTGAAGAAGCCTATAGCAACACCGGTAGATGTGTATTTGTTGCTGTTCTCCTTTTCCTTTTTTCCCCTGGCTTCTGAAGATGCCTTCCATCCGCTTGCCACATTCTAGAATGTGTTTTCCTTTTGTCCATATGGGGAACATTACCTATTTATCAGTGGTGCCCGAACCTCAGTGTTTCACATTTACTGTGATACCCTAGAGAGCAAGGTTTTAGATCCAGTATGACACAAAATTATCAATTGTAATCTACCCCAACCTCAGGTCTACCACATTGTAAGCATCACAGCATGCCAGTTTTCAAGTGGATGCAAATACAAAGACAAAATACTGAAAAATACACAACCATGATCATGGACACACAAGAAACAAGATTTGATTATGTTCACCTGGTGAGCTCGGCAGATGAGATCAAGATCATGCTTCTGAAGGAACTCAGAAACCTTATCAGCTCCAAATGTATAAGACACACCCCTATCATTCTCACCCCATCCTTCAATGTCTTTATCAGGGTCAGCCCATAGTAGATCACAGATAAGGCCCTGATCTGGCACATCCACAGGACGGGCTATATTACTGATTTGATCCAGGTTTTTTAAGTCAGGTGACAATCCCCCGTGCATGCAGAGGATTTTCTCATCAATAAGTGCGGCAACAGGCAGGCAGTTAAAGCAATCAGTAAATGTCTTCCAAAGGCGGACGTTAAACCTCCTCTTGCACTCATCATAGAACCCGTATATACGGTTAATAGAAGCACATTCATGGTTACCCCTGAGAAGAAAAAAGTTCTCCTTGTATTTTATCTTGTATGCAAGGAGAAGGCATATCGTTTCTATGCTCTGCTTACCGCGGTCAACATAGTCCCCAAGAAATAGATAATTTGCCACAGGTGGATAGCCCCCATACTCGAACAGTCGCAGAAGATCAGAGAACTGGCCATGAATATCTCCTGCACAAGTCATACAAGTAACACCATCTCACTATCTAATCAACTCAACAAAACTGAGGTACGTTTGAAAGGAAATCTGTAGTGCCTAGTAAAACAAACAGGAGAAAGTCATATGTACCATAAATACACATCAGTGATAAACCCGGAAATAAGTTTCTCCACCACTTCCCAGAGGCGGTGACAACTCTCATGAAAAATGAAAAGCAAAATCAAAAATTCAAATGCCTACTCCAATAAAACATCAATTTATCAAGTAACCATAATAATGAAAGATACCTAGGAAACAGTTCACTCAATGCGTTCATGATTCAGCAACAGCTCAGTCTCACGTAAGGTTGCCAACCCCAGATCTAGTTTTGTCACTTCACTGATTCACAAGCCTAAAGAAGACCCCAACTTTCAAGCTCAAAGTTTCACACAAACAAGCTATGCTCAGGGCATGACCAAACCTACCTCACCCTGATTTTTGCTCATCCAAGTTTACTAGGCCTTTAAAGATGGAACACCACTACCTGTACGCATTGTCACCAATGAGAGATCTTCAATGGGAGGGAAAACAGGGGATACCTCCTATTCTCCCATCCCAAACAAGGATACCAATTTTACGAATACACACTATTTGGGAAGCAGATGGGTAAAGATCAAGGGTGGTGGGGATGAAGTCTGCTCAGTAGATATTGGACAGGGGGAGATCTTAACCGAGAACTCATAGACCATGCAAGATCAACTTAATGGCTCAAACAAAACAAAGTCCAAGTAAATGGTCAAGGTGAAGAGATGGTAACGGCATGGGGCAAAAGATCCAGAGCTTTATTGATTTTGTGACTAAATAGTAACTAAAAGAAAGATAAGTTAGTTGCGCTATAACACAGAGCTAACTCCGATCCCTTTGTGACATATACTAAGGAAAGAAAAAAAAAATACATAACAGTGGGAAATGTACACTCCCGAATCTTGTGACCACCAATAACACTGTTTTTCCTGGTTTTTCCCCTTTTGGTTTGTTTGTTGTTGTATAAGGAAAAGGAAGACGAAACTACTTTCATCACAAACAACCCACAGCTACCCCAACCCATTTTTGACCCAATCTAGTGCATGCATTGGAATTGAGCACATAAGCATATAAGATAAGTTCCAAGTGATCAATACCGAATTCATAAACCACCCCACAAATAGCCAATCAATATCTGCTCAAAACTCAACTTCCAAATTAATAAAACACGAACACCCAATTAATAACTGCTCAAAACTCCAAGATATTTCTTATCAACACAACACTAACATAACCCCAAGGGTTGGCCTAGTGTTCCAAGGCTCGGAACTTAGGAGTTTGCCCTCCTAAGGTCTCACCGTTCAAAACCTCTTAGGTGCTATCAACCCCTTTAGAACAGTCCACACAGAGCAAAGCTTTGGTCTGACTGTAATTGGGACCCCGCAAGTAGGTGGTGGGATTGGTCTCCCAATGAAAACAAAACACTAACATGCAGTGAATCAATCAGAAACAATACATAAGGATTCTGCTAGGTTATTTTTACTTTACCGCAAATCTTTATAGGAGCCTCAAGCTCGAGAAGGTTAGGCTGGCTCAGAAATATATCCTTGGACGCCACGCACAGCTGCCGAATCTCCGCCTCAATCAGATGCACCTGCTTCGGCACCCGCCCGTTCTTCGCGTCGAGAAGCCGACTAATAATATCATCGAGCAACGCCTCGTCCATCGCAGACCGAAAACCCTAGCTTCTCTCTCTACACTCCCTATCTACCTACACCTTTTCAACAGGGAATAAGCTTTTCTAAAGCTACGTGCACCGAGAGAGAAGGAAAAAAAAATATCAGGCCCAACGAATGGACGATAAAGAAGAAAACCGACGGTACATTATTGGAGCGTCGTTTTCGAAGCGCTCGGTGGGATGTAAACGGATCTTAGTTACAGAGAGCGTTGAAATAGTTGCGATTCCGGCGACGGAAAGAGTAACGGAGTTTGGTCAGTGGATGATTTTTGGTCGAGTGGCGGCCGTTTCTCTCTCTACCACTTTCTCTCTCTATGTTGATATTATATGATACGACGGACGGTAAAAATGGTTATCAACAGTAGCCCTAGAGTTTACGAACCCTTTATCCGGAGATTTGTGGCTCACGTGCGACTTGCACGTGATTTTTGGAGTTAGGTCAACTGTCTCGAGTAACAGAGAAATTTTTGGGATCCGTCGCCACGTGGTGCCCGAGCAGCTTATCCGGATCGTCTATTTCGGTTTTGGACGGCTCGAATTTGGAGAAAAAAAAAAAAAGAGAGAAAGAGGAGAGAGAGTGGTGGGGTGAGAGGAGAGAGAGGGTTTCAACTTAGGCCGTTCAACACACTTTTAGACGGTCTAGATGCGCTGCTCAAGCATGTACGACCACGAGGTACCCGCCCAGCATCCAAAATTTTCTCCTGAGTGATAAGTTGTGGACCTCTCGAGTAATAAGTTTGGGAAATGATATTGCCACACCCTTTTTTGTTATTGCGCATTGGTTCGCTTCGCCTGAGCTCAATCTATCTTACAGGACCAAAAATGGCTTGTCAATTGCAGTTCATTGTGAAGGCTTACCGTTACGGGTATTAAGCAGCACTCAAGGCCAGGCCATCTAAAAAAGCAACCAAAGCTTAGAGCAAAAGCATTACTCCGCTTGGATAATAATTAAGGCCGTAGGAACCGGGGCTTAGAGCATCCACGGTGGAATAATCAAAAGTTGTCACATCATTTTTTGGTTATCCATTTAAGGGGTTGTTAAGGTTAGCAATGTAGATGTCCATAATGGCATAATCAAAATTGAAGAATCAAAACTTGCTACATCACCTTTTCAACGTATAAAAATCTAAAAATTGTCACCATATAAAACAATTTTTTTAAAATAATTTTCAAACTAATAAAAACAGGTTATTAGAAATAGAAAATAATTTTTTGAAAACTTTAATTTTGGGGAAAAAAAACACATTTTTACTGTTTTTGCAAAAAAAACAAAAAACAAAAACTTCTTTTAAAAATGAGAGAGAGAGAGAGAGAGAGATGGAAGAGAGAAAAGGTTTGGTTATTGGCAAAACGTTGCTAGTTTTGATTATCTACGGGCCAAAATTTGATGAGTTGTTAAGAGGTTGTTAAGTTTGTTTATACCGCTGTGAACACTTTTTTGAGAAAAACATTGCTAACTTTAGCAATTTTATGATTTTGGTTATTCCAATATTGTGGATGCTCTTAGATGGTGACAATGTGGTATATCGTTAGAGAGACTTATTTATGGAGCTGCTTAGTGGCAGAGTCAAGATTTATGACCCCGGGGGGGGCAACCTCAACAGATTGAGAAATAAGAATGTAAAATAACCGATTTTTTATCAAATCAAACCAAAATTATTAAAATTATACATATCTATACACGAGTAATTATCAATAATATTCAAAATCATGTATATACAAAATAAAATTTTAAAACTCGAGGGCTGGAAAGGGGTCCGAGGGGGTCAAGGCCACCTCGGGCCCCAACATAGCTCCACCACTGGAGTAGATTATTTAGCCACTGGAGTAGATTATTTATGAAGCCACACGATCTCATTCGTCTGTCCGGGCAATCAACGGTTCGAATTTTGAACAAACTCTTCCGGGGAAGAGTTTAACTCTTTTCCGAAAAAAGTTTGTTTAAAATCTGAACCGTCCAAAATACTTTTAAACGGTTCAGATTCATCAACGTAAAACTTATTTACGGAATCCTGACAAGAGTAGAGACGAAGTTTCAATCCATCGTATTCCTTCATCATACTAGAGAATAGAGATGTAACTCGTGTGACTTTGGCATTGAGGCTTTATCACCACTGCCTTTAACAGATTTTTATCACCACTGCCTTTAACAGATTTTTTGTATGACATGTTTCTCGAGGCTTGGCATAGGTGAAGTTGGTGGGTATCAAGTTTTGGGGTAAGAGATGAGAGAGGGTTTCAATCCGAGTCGTCCAAAAGTGTATTGGACGGCTAGGATGTACCAAGCGAGTACTACGTGAGATATACCCACCCGGCATCGAAAAATTATCCCCTCTTACCCCAACACTTTTTCTCTTCTTTTTTTTCTCTCTAAATCTGAGCTGTCTAAAAATGCAATTAACGGCTCGGATGCGCCGAACGAACATCACGTGATACCCGCTCGGCGCTGGAATGTTTTCCCTTATCAAGAGAAGAGGTCTCCCAATTATAATTTGGAGGATAGTACTTTTTTTTTTTTGTTAATCAGTGGAGGATAGTACTTGGATGAGTTGGATCTCCTTTATTCAACCACCTTACGTAGGGATTATCCCTTTCGGATTATATTTAAACGATGTTATCACAGATTATTCCAATTAAGACACAATATTTAACATAAGCTTGTTTAGGCCATTTTAAAGTTATTGGGTTTACCATAATGAGTTTGACTTATAAAGCTTATCTTAATTTAAGATACAATTCCTCATGACTTAAGAAATAGGCTCATTTTTTTTTTTTTGCCAAAAGTTGAGAGGTAGTATTTATCAAAAGATCCCCATGGGGGCAGGTTGGAAGTCCACAGATCGAACACTCCAACAGAAAGAGCGTATAAGCGCATAGATGCGCCGCCCTACAGAATAAGAAGAAACCCCCTGAAGGAGGACAAACCCCCCTAAATTTCAATTGCCAAATAGAGCGTATAAGCGCATAGATGCGCCGCCCTACAGAATAAGAAGAAACCCCCCGAAGGAGGACAAACCCCCCTAAATTTCAATTGTTCATTTGGCAGGAAAAAGAAACTTACAGGTTTTTTTTAATTTTTATTCCATGGCTAATTTCAAACAAAAGTAACATTGAGAGCTAAATAATAGCTTACCATATTTCAAAAAATAAGCACATACGGAACAAAATGTATTTTTATCTAATGCAAAGCCTTAAGCCCTTAACATGAAATGGGAAAAATCGACTTGCAATCCCCTATTCAATTTGCTATCTTTTGAATGGTCATGCAAATCCACTTTTCAGATTGACATCATTTGAAATTAGCTGTAAAAATGAACCTCAAGAAATAGGTAGATAACTATATAAACAAAGGTTAAACAACCGTGCTTAATTAGTTACTGATAAAAAAACAATGATAATTAGTGAAGAAATCAAAGAATTTATTATGGATGGACACATGCTAGAAGCCAAATATTTTGGCACCATTCTTTTGGTGAGCAAATTAAATTGGTGACATTCTTTTTTTTTCCCTTATCCGCCAATTATTTTGGCACCACACTCGAGAAACCTTATCCTGCGACTCAAAATCCTGTGCTTTTGGGCGGATCACCTTTGCATGAAAGTAAATCTTGCGGAAATATTTAAAAATGTGGATCTCACGATTTTTCTGACAACTGAACACTACAAAAATTATGAAAAAACTGAATTTCTCACCTCTTCATATCCTTTCCTGGTAACTGAACGGGGCCTTAGGATCAAGTCTTGTATTGGGAAAACTTTAACTAAATCAATAATGATGGGCAATTTGAATGGCGCATGGAGTATTTCTCAGAACTACGTGGGTCATCCCGTACAATTAAGAAAACCCTCAGGGACCTTGTTACAATTATGGTGCTCTCGTGAAGATTCTATTTGGCAAGAATCCTAGGATGCTTATCTTGTTAGCGGGCTATAATCGTAATTTCAGTCCAAAAGCCAGCAACCGGGGGCATACTAGTCTACAACTCGTAACTCGTTAAAAATGCCCCAAGACGCTATACGACTCCATAAACCTCCTTTATTCAAACGCGTGTCACTCCGTCATTGGTATGTATCGGAAGAATATGACAAACCGAGCACCAGCTGAACATTTCCCGTCTACGGATAACGCCACGTGTAACGAAAGCGCGAGAGAGGACAACAAAGGGGAAATAGGATGCAGCTGGAACGGGCCGACGGCGACCGCACCGGAATATTCCCTTCGACGGGGTTTGCCCTTCATCCGAAGACTTTCCGCCCTTTTCCCGAAAACTATAAATACTTCTCATTCTTGGTTTCAATCACCCCCCGTTCGGTGCCCTAGACTTCTCCGTCAGTCGCCGCAACATGCTTCTCCCGCTCGAAACGCCCAAATCTCTCCGCTCCGCAGCCAAATCCGCGAGCTTTGTTTCGTTCTCGACGGGAAATGGGGTTGATACGGCGGTGAAATGCTCTGGCGTTTGGCTGTGGTGATGGATGAGGTGAAGTTGGCTGTTCAGTCGTCGAAGTTTATGGGATCCGAGGGGTTTGGTAGCGGTGGTGGCGGTGGTGGGTTGGGGGTTACAGTTACGGAAGTCGAGGCTCGTGAATCGGACCGGATTTCTATCCTTGTTGCGTCTTCAATCGGCAGATATAGCTCGGCTCTTAGCAAAAAAGGTGGGCATTTTCCTTCTCAACTTAGAGATTATTCAAATTTGATTAAGGAAGTTTCTGTTATATATGTATTCGCGTTGTTTCTAATTTGGGTGTTCAAGATTTCTGTTTCCAAATGAAAGACGATTATTGTTTATAAACTTTCAATTTCCCAAGGACTTATTTTTTTTGGATAAGCAATTTCCCAAAGACTTTGGTATTCACTTTTTTTGTTTTCCTTTTTCTGGAATTTGAGATAACAGTCATTTGAAGATACTTAATTTCACAGGTTTATAAAAGGAATTAACACTGTGTTTGGAACTTAGAGAAACTGAGGGAGGAGGAGAGAAAATAATCAAGAGAGAAAGTGGGAGGAAAGTTGAAGGAAAATTATACTGGTCTTAATACTTCAGATTGTTGTCTTCTGCACTCTTTCTTCCTAAACCAAACAATGGAAGAGAAATTTTTTTAGCTTTCATTTCTCCATTCCAAACAAACCCTAAAACAGTAAGTGGACATCAAGGAAAGCACGTCACTTGGAGTGGCCTTAGGTGATGACCGTGATATGTTGGAAAGAAGCTCTCTTTGATTTAGATGTTGAATCCTATGATAGATATTTCCTCAAATTTCAATTTCCTTGGATATCTTGTAAGATTGTGTAAGAGAAGAAGTAAAATTGTATCTACCACTTTTACGAGGTATTTGGAGAAGAAAGGTATCTTTCTTAAAAATATTGCTAGGGCTTTTGATAAAGAGGATAGGTTGGGGGATTTTAGGACATTTTGAGTGTCGAAATAAACTCCGTGATTTGAGGGCCTATAGAGTATTATAGACAATTTAAGATTGATGCAGCTTGGAATATGCATTCTTCCTTTTCTTACCAATTCTTTCGCTGAGGTCTTTGAATAAAATAACTTGGTTTTATTTGGAAACTAGTAACACTGATGAAAAATAATCATTTGGCTCCTCAAAAAGTTGGGGGCCTTGGGCAAGTGCCTAACTCAGGTTACCTGAGGCACTTACCTAAATTGAGGGGTCGCTCACCTAGGCCAGGATCTTGTTGAAAAACCGAAAGATCCCCAGAATTGACTATAAAGCCTGATTTAGTTGTTCTGTGAATACGTAATCAAGTGACAGGTGGATTTTTTGAAATGCAATAGGCTGTGCCTCCCGCTGTACATGACAGGTTTCAGTGTTTCACAGCCTTCAATGTAAGGTTCTCATTATAGTGTTATTGGTATGCTCTTAGGAACTCTAATCACACATCACTTACCAAATATAGTTGCAGTCAAATTTGTGTTCTGCTCATCATGCTTCTCTTAATATATTCTTCTTAGTGATTCAGGTTGGCAAAAATTGCAAATGAATTAAGAATGGCAACTATGCTGTTTAGGTTGGGAATGCAGTTGAATGATCCAATCCTTATCACCTTATTCTTCTGGGTTCTGTTATAGATAATAGTATGACCTTCTTTTACATTAAATGTAAAGCGTCCGTTCGCCGTATTGATTAAGAACGGTTTCTGCCTGTTTGGGGCGCCGCCTTTTGGGATTGTTATATTTTCGGTGTTTCTTTAGCAGCGCAGAAAAGAAATAGATCAAGAGAAATCTTCTATGCATTCTTACTTACTCCTTGTTCTATTTTGCGTGATGAAAATTAGCTTTTATGATGCAAATCTTTCACAAGCTTTGTTGTTTATTGCTTTTACATGCTACTCCGCTACTAAAATTACGTTTGGAAATGTGGTTTTGACAGCTGAGATGTGTGATGTTAATACATCGCAATCATCTTTTTGGGATAAGATGGCAGATACGGAACTTTGTAGTCGCTCTAATCAGATTTCCAGCTTTTCTTCTGAAGAAGCACCTGAAGAGCTTAAATTTCGAAGCAGGAATAATTCTACCTTTTCTATGCCCAGTCTCGAAGGTAAGCAAGTACAACGGAAATCGGGGAAAGTGGCAAGAAGTAGTAGTGGTTGTTCTAAGAGATCGAGGGTGGCACAAATGAAAGAAGTCTCTATAAATGAAGCTGAAGCTGATGATATAAAGGGTATGTTCTGATGCGCTTGCATTAGCTGCAAAATGCATATTCTGAGTGAGGGAAATTCCAATTAGCAAAATTTGGCTTCAAAACATGCTTAAGGCTTTCCAGTTTTAATAATTATTTAAACGTTAAACTCCTCTAGGAGACACTTTTGTTTGAAAGGAACCATAAACACTCCTATTGTTGTGTTTTTATTTTTCCAACAGCGCCTCTACCTTTAGTGTAACATGATTGCTGTGTTATGCATATTTGTTTTGGGGTGTGTTTGAAGCTTGGGGAGAGAAGGTAAAGGAAAGAATATCTCCGTTCCTTTATGTAACGTGGAAATGACTGAAAAATGGTAAGATGTTTGGTTTGGGAAGAAGAAGGAAATATTGCAGAAAAAGAGTGGAAAATTCTGAATGTGATGCAACTTACCAGTTTGTTTTCCTGCAATTTTATTTTCCCAAGTGGGATGTAGGATTAGATAATGGTATAAACTTGGTGGTCACTGACTCACTGGTCATGGAGAAAAATGTTGGCCCTAACGTTAGAGTTGGTGCAATTGGCAAAACAAAGAAATGAGAATTGAATGCAACCCATTCACAACTTTCATCTTTCCGTAGAATCATGTCAGAACAACTTCAGTATGAACAAACATGTCTAACTGGCAGAATTCTTAATCATAGTGGGGTTGTAATATTTATTTGATTTTGCATAACGTAAATACTGGAATAAGGATCTGTCATATAAAGGAAACTTAAAACTATCCAAGTTATGATAAGGCTTAATGCTAATAATCACGATATCAGAACTTATTTTGCACAACATAATGGAGGCAGTTTTAAACTTATTTGTTTTGGTGACAAGGCATTTAATGATAGTGATCATGATATCGGAACCTTAGTTGCAGGGAGCTCCTAAAGTGGTGCCGCTCCCACCTTGGGAGCCCGCTTTTGCTCTCCCAAGCTTGACGGGAGCCCGCTCCCATTGAGATGGGAGCTTTTGTATGATCTTTGTATAGAAAACAGGGATTTATCACTTGGTTTTATTAATTGGTCTTTGATGAACTCATATATCTAGCCCAAGTAATATGATATCTAACACTAGCCCATTTCTTAAACTTATGGAGGACTTGGCCCATATTTTTACTTCCTAAAATGATTATACTTTTAAAGTGAATAATCTATGCTACATTATTTTCATAACATATGTACACGCTCCTTTCACGCTCCCAACCTTGGGAGCTTCTATATTCCCTCACTCCCCCGCTTCCGCTCCTGCACCCGCTCCCGCTTCGTGCAACTAAGATCGGAAGTTCTATCCTTTTGTTCGTTGATATATCAGAGTTTAAGACAAACACAAAAGATCAAGTAGATATCTCTCTTACATGTAACTTGTAACTATCTTTGGGTCGGAAAATATTTGATTATCCTTTTTACTCCATATGATTAAAGCCTGCTTGTTAATAGAGCTCCAACCATTGGTGATTAACACTTTTTGCTGATTTAGCAGTACCCAGGGTGATTTTGGTGCGTTTATTATTCTGGACAAAGTTGCTTGAGTCTCGACTTGATGAACTAGCTTGTGAAAGTATTTAAATCCAATTGACGCGTACGGATATTTGCAATTAACAAAAATTTTACTCTTTGTTTCCGTTCGTAATATGAAGGATTCATGAATTACCTTAATAAGTCCTCCTCAATATGAAGGTTGGTAGTATTTAACTATGGCTATCTGATACATCTTTGCATATTTTTAGAAAAAAGTCAAATTGCTAAGCAAAGGAACACGGTAAATGGCAAGCGGGGTGACAAAAGAAATGGTAAAGTTGCGATGAAGGGGAAATATGATTACTTATCTCTGAAGGCTGGCATGGTGGGCTTCAATTCAGGAGCTGGAGGAAACAACTTTCTTGGTATGATGCCTAGACATGTAGTTACTTGTTCATGATTTTTTTTTCTTTTTTCTTTTTTATAGATGTTCTGATGTAGAGTGGCTGGAATTGACTAGCCTGCCGCAAATAGAACTTTGGACCTAAGCTGCATGTGCCTTTGTCATTTTCTTATCGACAAATTGTAGGGCCATCATGATAACGTTATATTGATATAGGGCTGCAGAAAAAAACATAGCCTAGCTGAATATTAGGGCCTTCAAGAATCAAGATTGTCAGGTGGAGAAATGTGGGTGTTTGAACTCAAGTAGCTTAGTGTATTTCAGGTGAAAAGGTGACACCAGCCTATTTGAGGAATGATGTCAGCATTTCTGACAGAACTCACACATCTATGTCTATTGTCCTTAGTCGAAAACCATGAGTTCCTCATGAATAGATGGGTCCAGCGATCCACAGAAACACGAGTACTATTCAAAATGCTCTGAGGCTCAGCTAAGCTCAGGCCATGGCTGTCCGGGTTTGCCTTGTTTCATGAACAAGTTTAAAAAGAGCTGTCAGATTGTAAAAAATGATTATGGATGAGCTCATACTGAGCTCAACTTCATGATCTATTTAGTTTTGTTTCTTGGGGCCTTGCCCTTATTGTGTATATAGTTAGACTATATCTTGTATTTTTCTCGATCAAGTTATCAAGATCTCTTGTATTTCTTTACCACGCCTACTGTCTTGTGAAGTTCCTGATAGGATGGACTCTATATATATTTATCTCACTATGTAGCACTGACACTATGCCGGAAGCAACGTACTGGTGTCAGACACGTGGTGGAAACGGATATGCTCTGGACATGTGTTCAACATTTAGTCTAAAAGTGTCCTGTTTTTTTCCTATATTGGACACTCTCCAACACTTTAAGGACATGCACAGGACACTTTAATTATTGCCCGTAAGTTGCCCCTAAAGTGTCATGTGCTTGTCCTTAAAGTGTCAGGACTCAGGAGAGTGTCCAACTCCCAACTGGGGAAAAAACAGGACACTTTGAGATTTTGAGTTCGGAGCGTGTTCGGCACTTGTACGTCGCTTCTGGCGAAGTGTCAGTGCTACATAGATATGCACAAACCATATGCTGTTTATTCACTATCAAATGAGTGGATGCTCCTCCAGCTAACTATAGTATATGACTAAGATCGGTCTTTTGATGCGGGAAAATGAGGCAAAGAAACCCTAAATTATATAGAATGGGCAGGCTCTTGTGATTAGTAAGAGGAAGGTAAGTTTACGCTCTTACGACCAGAAGCGAAAAATGACTTGACCTTTAGACTTTATCAGAGGAAGGAAAACGAAAGCTCCGAGGAATCCATTTCAGATATTAGCTAACCAGGAAATTCGATCTTTTGGGAATGGGGACCCCAACATCGGTGTGTTGCTGAAGCCATTCCTCCAAGACATGGGAGAAATCTGCTATTAATTTACCATGGTATCTTTCACTGGCATGCATGAATTGTGATTTATCGGTGTTTACATTTCTGCTTTGTTTTCATTTATTTGTGAGACTCCAGTTCTTTCTGGACTAAATTGTTCAGCCCTCTTTCTGGTTGCATGACCGAAAGGTACAGAATCAAGTGCTTCTAATATCTCATTCCCTGACCTGAGATGGGTTTTCTATTTCCTTTTTAATTGTCTTCCGCATATATTGAGGACCGCAAGATTGGGCTTAGTTTGGTTTGGTCTGTTTATTTTATCTCCTTACCTTTTGTTTAGGAAGTTTTCATCAGCACTTGCACATGCATTAGTTCATATTGAC
Source organism: Rhododendron griersonianum (assembly GCA_018127125.1). Taxonomy (NCBI): domain Eukaryota; kingdom Viridiplantae; phylum Streptophyta; class Magnoliopsida; order Ericales; family Ericaceae; genus Rhododendron; species Rhododendron griersonianum. The sequence continues at coordinate 12,926,005 of CM030794.1, read as the reverse complement.
CTAGAATGGCTTTATTTCAGGAGCATATGGTTTGAAATCAGATACTTCCGATGTCACAAAGCATCTGGACGAGCTGTCAGTGAATGAGCTCCTTGATGGAAGCTATAAGGGTCCTAGTTTTGCCAAAGACAAGGGAAAGAAAGCAGCAAATTTGAATGAAATGGTTGTACAGTCAGTTAGAAATGCTCTCTCTATTCTTCGGCTACACAAACCTCTACATAACCAAAACTCTTCTGAGATTGATAATAGTTGCAACCGGAAAGTTTCCACATGCCCAGTGAGCTCTGATACTTCTGTTGCGAGCAGAAATGCTGGTGATAAAGGAGATACCAGCACTGTACATCCATCCTCATATGACAAGGTTAGTTTGAAGATATAATATCGGATGATAGGTCAATTAGTTCCTGAGGAACCTCATCATCTGTTACTGTAGCGGAGTATGAATTACTAGTTTTTTTTTAGAAATTTAATATTTCACAGAAATTGCTGGCATTAGAAACTTGATACCCCACTAGGGATTTTAGAAAAATGTCCCCACCTTGTCATTGCTGTCAACTACTTTTTTTTGGAACTACTAGAGGTATTACCTTGCCAAAGAAAGATTTATTTGCGCCTTTCGGGCTACAATTTTACCATTGACAAGGGATGGTTGATTTGGACTTCTGCCTTTGTTTGCACATAGTAGCTTCAATCATCTTAAACCCTCATTCTCAGCCTTGTCAGCTTTAGGTTTGGATTTGGAATTTGAAAGCAAGTACAGTGCACATAGTTAATTTGTATTTGTAAACTGTTTTATTCTTTTCCTAAAAACTTTTACTGAAATGACTAGATCAAATAGTGGTTTTTCTGTTGAATAATACTTTATATTGGACATGCCTTGAGCCCTTCTGACGTCTTATTCTAAACTTCTTCAGAATTCACAACTAGTCTCCTTCAAACCTGAATATTGATGCTTATATCTTTCCTTGTGCTTTATTTTGTCCATATAGGTTCAAGATTCTTTGAGCAAGAACGAAACCCCTGCCAAAGTGCTAGATTTGGAATTGCGTCAACCTAAAGATATTTTGGAACGCCTAGCACTTCCTTCGCCCAAGGATTTGGATTCTTTGCTCCTGGATGCAGCCAAGGCAACAGTACTTCTAAAAAATAATAATTCAGATTCACGAGGAAAGCAAGTATCTCAACGAGCTAGCTTGTCGCCTTTTCCTTGGTCACATAATTCTGGCGGGCATTGCAAAGCTAGTGCTGATGCAATTAAGTTATCTGTGAGCAGGACCACATGCCAGGGTAGATGGGTAAAAATAGGGGATACTTCTACTTCTCCCGAAGGGGGATCTGGTTTCCTTGCAGATTTAGAGTTGCTCACCAAGGATAACAACTTGGTTGCTTTGAAAGGTCCGAAGTGTGGCCCTTCAGAAAGTGAAATTGCTCCAGCAACATCTGTTAGCTTCCCTTGGATTGAATTGGGTTCATCATCATCTGCAGCACCGTCAATTGCTTCCCAGCTTCCTCCTGGTGAGCTTTTGAATTTTATGGTATCTTTTAGTTGTACATTTTCTGCTTTCCATCTGAAGTATGCTTTAATGTGAACGTTTTTTTCCCCTCTTTTACATGTGCAGAATCTAGTAGCAACCTGAAGTGTGAAATAGATGGTAAGATATGCTATTTGCTTTCATACTAATAGCCTTATTTTTAGACTAATAGCTCAAGTCCTTGACAAGCCTACTCCTCTAGTTCTTCCATAGCTGCATAGTATTTCTCTTGTACTAGTATCAGTGCACAATTTTAACTTCATCCATGTCTTATGGACATTTCTGCCTGTGCATGTTATGGAGTATATGCAAACCTTTAGTGAGTTAACTAAAGGTTAACTGCTGGGTTACCTGGGAAGTGCTTGGGATGCACGGTTTACCCACTGTCAGGATACTCAATCCCGTGTTAGTAGATGGCCCATGCATCACGATAAACTCAAATTTATAGATCCATCACTTGTATTACGATCACTTTTTATTCCATTTTATTTGTCGAGGTTGGAAAAAGTATCAACAAATTAGCACCTGCTCACTATTTTATTTTTATTGGTGACAGCTGGGCATTCTCCTAGATTGTTGGCTGCTGCTCAGACACTATATGATATTTCATCGCATTCCCTAAAGCAACATGGAATGATAAGGTGGCCAAAGAAACCTTTAGAAAAGACCATGAAAGCTTGCAAGTCAAAATCCGGCAAGCCTGGAGAAATATTTGCAGCACGAAAGCCGGTAATTGCAACTGATGACCGGGTGAAAAATACTGATGAGGTGTCTCTGTTTAAGAAACCTAGGCTCTTGAATAAAGATCTTGGTCCTAATACTGTATCAAAAGCACCAATAAATTGGTCTATGCAGAGATCAAGTGGACCTTCTCCTGACAAATCATTTAGAGACCCCATTGTGGAAACGAAACAGTATAACAATGCACATGTTGTAAAACAGTCGGGCCTTATGCCACCGCCGCCGGTGAGGGTTTCGGACAAGGCTTGTAACAGTCGGCAGAAGTTGAGGAAGTTACTACCGGGGGAATGGAATAGAGAAGGAGGAAGATGAATTGACACCATTGTGTTGGATTATTCTATCTTGTGACGTCTGTTGTTTAGTTCATGGGAATGCGGTTGGTTATTGTCGAAACTGGTAGGTTTGTATATATTGTTCTGCAAGTTGTAGCGATTGTGTAAGTTCACCTCTCAAATGAGGGAATAGGGTTTCAATGTTGTAACTTTATTGTAAACCAATCTTTGCCTTGTGTAGAGCATTGGATGAGGCAATACAAATTTCTGTTCCTCTCTGTATCTGTCTCTCTGTTTTCAAGTAATGGCTCATGCATATTGAAACAAATGTGTTCATTATCTATAAAATGTCGACTATTGCTAGTTTTTCCGTGGGTAGCCACAGTTTGCGGTGGGGGAGGGTGGTCGGAAGGAGATGGTGGTGGAGGTAGAGGGTTGCTGTTTCGGGGATGGCTCGAGGTGTTGGGTTGTAAGGAGGGAAGGAAAACTTGAATTACAAAACAACTGAAATCACTCTTTCAGTTTTCTGGAAACCAAGACATTGTGTACTTTGATTTCCAGATCTCTTCATTTCAAGGAGGCACTTGACCTTTTTATTGGGTCCTAAAGTTTTTCGCAAACAACTGTTTTAACTCGTAAAACCTCAACAGCAGGTATAGGAACTTTGTATTCATCGTTCACAGGAAAAGAATTCACACAAACATTCGATCCAATATCAATACAATAGCCATTGACAAACTAGGACTGAATCCTGGCCGGACGATCAGAAGAAAAACCTCTAACCCAAAAGAAACTCCACCATCCGTTGTCTCCTTCCTCTTGATCTCTGCTACCACCTGCTTCGACTCATCCAACACCCGGCATGATCTATGCACATACGATCCTTCAATCGTGTACGCAGATTTCTTATCAGACGGCCCACAATACACTCGTGCGAGTACATTGGAATAAGGCTGTAAGATGTTCATACGTTTCCTCACACGGTTGATTGGTTTCTTGGATGAATTGTCACCAACTTCACCTTCATACACGAGCCAGTTATCTACCAGCCTAAGCTTCTGTTTGATCAAAATAAACCATCTTAAATTAGCAACATTATTATAAAGTAGACTCAATAACATTAAAATAAGCATTATATATAAAACCAGAATAATATAGATCGATGTTCTCAATATTTTTAGTTACCTTGCGGTGACGCATGGTGAGGACAGGCCACCCAGAGCCGTCCATGAGAGTGACTTCCTCTGGACGTCCGGCGTAATTGTCAACCCTGTAGACTAAACTACCGGTAGAGTCGATCACCGTGAACCCGTTGCAACTGAAAACAAGTGATTTTCGCCATACTGTTAGCTTTGTCCACGGGCCATCGGCTTCGCTATCTGGTTCTTGCTGGTGGTTTTCATGAACTTTTCTTGATATATATTTGAGACATCGAGTCATCTCTCTCTCTCTCTCTCTCTCCCCCCGATGTTTTTTTAGCGTAAAGGAAGTATGATGACTGGGGAGAGATGTTTGCAGGTAAAGGGTACATATAAGATCTGGATGCTAAAAGAGACAACCTTACCAAATTGGTAGTAGTATCTTTGATTAGTCATAGTGAAAGCAACGTTCACTTGGTATCTTTGATTTTCATGCTCTCTTGTTTATAATTGTACCATTTTTCGTCTTCTCGCATGCGAATTTACAACATTAACCTTTCGTGTATACAAATTTTTTACATATAAAAGGGTAATATCGTAAACTTACATACGATACGAATATATATATATATATATAGAGTAATAAAAAATATATGAAAGAGTCATGAAAAGCAATTACCTTTCTTATTAAACTCACCTATGAGTCAGATGACTACACACTTGATAACGTGCAAAATTAGTAAGCCTATTTTGAATTGATTTCAAGAAGGAACGCACGGTTGAATATTTTTGTTGGAACCCAGAGTAATGATGCCACGTATCTTGTGAAATACTCCACTACTTTTCAAAATGAACTGAAATGCTCCATAGTTTATAAGTTAATTCTGTTGGAGGATATTCCTTTTGATACTTACCACTGCCCAATTGAATCTCCTTCTTTTACAATTAATGGGGGTATTGCTGGTATGCACCATCGATCATCAATCATATACTACATGCTCTTCGAACACGTCTCTCTCTATCTCTCTCTCTCTCTCTCTCTCACATCAATCATTAATGGGGCTTGCATGTGTGGGGCATGCGTTAGGTGCTTTATGGGGGCCGCTAAGTGCATGGCTCTGCGCTGCCCTTTAAAGATTAAGTTGCGTCTTTTTCTAACAGCAATTGGTTTTAGGTGAGTTGGTTAGCACCTGATCCAACAGATATGTTGGCCGGAGAGCATCCTACTTAAATAGATTGGCTATTGTTTACAGCGTAAGTTAAATTCTTATCGAAATTTAGGACATGCAACAATTTAAAAAGCAACAAAGTCTCATACGCACATTTAAAATGTAATCACCATTGAACTATTAGGACATGTGACAATTCAAGTAACAATTGAAACAAATCCATTATTTTTCACCAGTTGAAAAATAGGTTCTTGGTGAAATTTAGGACATATGACAATTTGAGAAGCAATGAAAAAGCTATTGAATTTTATCCTTGAAAGCAACTAAGAAGGAATCAGTTGTCGTAAACAAAATGCAACACGCGATGCAAAAGGAATGAGAGAAATCATAGGAAACAGTTTCCTTCAAATTTGACAAGCTTCAATTGCTGAACGTATCAGGAATGTAAGCTTCAAAATGCAGTTATATTTGTATAGGAGCCTTGTATTTGTAGTATTAGGTCTACTTTATAATGTCTTTAAGCCCATTGATCAAGTATATAGTACGAGAATAGAGGACTAAAGAAAGCGCAAAACTGAAGTTACTGAAATGGGCAACCAATTGGTAGTATCTTACCTAATTACTTTTAGTCCAATAGTCTTCTATTTCAATCCAACCCAACAAATGGGTTAGATGAATTTGGACTCATTCTAACCCAACTAATAAAAGAATTGGGTTGGGTCTATTTTTCAGTGGGTGAGTTTAGGTTTCTTAGGGTACTCCAATCGACGTTGACACTCTCCAAGCTATCCCTGAGCATGAGGCATTTCTCAAACTCTTGACAAAGCAAGGTCTCCGACCCTTTTCATCATCCCAAACCACATTTAGTCTTGAGGAAATTACTAAAGCCAAGGAGGTGTTGAAATCTGCTCTCCTCTTGGACATCAAGGCTACATTCCATTAAGGCCGAATTGCCACCTTCCAGAAAACAATGGACGTTCTTGTTAAGTCTCAAGCCTTGGGTGGCACTATTGATCAATCAAGCCTCCAGTATTCTTACAAAGATTTTCTAGCACTAACTAAGGCTTATGATGCCTTAGTTCAAGAGCTTTGTAGTGTGGAAGAGAAGCTTAATGATGTTGAGGCCTTGAACACAGAGCTAAATCAAAACTCCTTGAAATGTCAACAACTCAAAACTATTCAACTGTTGAAGTAAGCCCATCATCGTTATCAAAACATTAAACATTAATTGGTGAGCCTAACCCGTTTGGAAAGCCAACGGATCTGCTTTAATCAGGTCCACCCAATTAGACACTTTAAAGTCCTATACAGAAGTAGATCGAGATAGGAGATAATGCATCCTTCTACAATTCTATGCCTGTTAATCTTACGACCAAGGATCTCTATCCACACAAGAAACTCAAAGCATCCTCCCAATTATTAGTATCATGGAAACCTTCTTTAGAACATACCACAAAGCTTTCAGATCTATATTTATCCAATGCATTCATTGAATTCACAAGCCTAAGCCCACATCTACAAGAATCCAAAGAATTCATTCGAATTTGAAAATCTAAACAGGTAGGGTGGAAGAGGTGAGAGATCGAAGAAATGGCAGATCCTTTAGAAGAAGAGTGTGTGGTAGTGTCCTGGCCAATTGAGCCCACCTCTCTTTTATAAGCACCTACGGATTTCAGATTTCTAGAACATCCTCTAAAAACTTTCCACATGTTCAAATGGATCATCTTCATCTTAGAATTTCTTAGAATTCTTCAACACTAGCTTACAAGAATTATATGAATAGTTCTTTTATAGAATATTCTACAATAGCGTATAACTTTCCAGAATTCTCTAGACAAGTCTAGGACGTTTCATGTAGACTTCATGCCATGAATTCTTCCAGAGAATTCCGCAGAACATAACAGTAACAATAGATCGACATCCTTATACTACATTCCACGTGTGGTTACTTTTCTTTGGCATGAGCACCGTCCAAGAATTGTACTACAAATATACTTACTTTTACTAGCTTTAATTTGTTTTGTAGCACAAATGTTGCTGTCTGGTCTATGACATTACTGTCCGTTAGTCAAGAAAAATGAACCGAACCGAACCGAACGAAGAAATCATCAAAATCCCATGGCTTCCAATCAAGTCCTAACACGTACGCCGCCCCTAAGCTCACATGGCTGGCTAGCTCGTTGGACTTCTGTGTTTTGGAACTGTTAGAGCATCCACAGTGGTATAATCAAAATTAAAATGTTGCTAAGGTTAGCAACATTTGCTCAAAAAAGAGCTCACAGTGGAATAATCAAACTTAGCAACCTCTTAGCAACTCATCAAATTTTGACCATTGGACAATCAAAACTAGCAACTTTTTGCCAATAATCAAATTTAGTTGTCCCCATATTTCCTTAATCAAGTATACCATCATAACACAAAAACCTTCTCTCTCTTCCATTTTCAACATATTTCTAAGAAAAATACTTTTAAAAAAAGTTTCTATTTTTTTGCAAAAACTGTTTTTTTTTTTTTTTGCAAAAACAGTTTCTTTATTAATTTTTTTCTTCAAAAACTGTTCTTTTAAAAAAAATTCAAAAAATATTTTTTTATCTTTTTCCCGAAAACTTTTTTTTTAAATCAAAGTTTTCAAAAAACTATTTTCTCTTTTTCTAATAACCTATTTTTATTAGCTTGAAACCTATTTTTAAAAAATTGTTTTCTATGTTCACAATTTTTAGATTTTTATAAATTGAAAATGTGATGTGGCAAGTTTTGGTTATTCAAATTTGATTGTACCATTGTGGACCTCTACATTGCTAACCTTAGCAACCCCTTAAATGCATAACCAAAAGATGATGTGGCAACTTTTGATTATTGATTTTTGGTTATTCCACTGTGGATGCTCTTAGGATTTAACTATACTGCGTATAATTAGTAGTATGCGATATGGAAACAGTGCGACTCGACTCACGTCGTTGTCTCATTTTTTACTTTTCGAAAAGTATTCATCAATCAATATCTTCTCCTGCTCTCAGTGCTATGTCAAAGGAACAGATTCTTATATACAGTACTTCCTACCAAAGATCTTACCAAATTAAATGAACCGAACCGGTAGTACTATATCTGAGCCAATACTTGGTTGATGCAATCCGCGGATAAAATCGGGATCGAACTGTGACTCACAGTTTGGATTAAAACTGAACCGTGAGACTTTTGATTCGGACACGAATTTCATTTTCAAAAAATCGTGACTCGCGGATTAGAATTAAATTCATAGAAATCCAATTCGGACCGTGCGCAGCCCTAAAAGGAACCTAGTCAAGGGGAAAAACATGCACGCTTAAGCAACTATCGCATAAAAAGTCATTATGAAGTTGAAGAGTATATGTTTACTCTTATTACAGATGGATGATCCAAATTTCTTTCTTTTTCCCCTATGCATCATGTAAGGTAAGGTTCTTGTAAACTTTTAAATCTGGAACTTTTTCCTTCTTTTTTTTTTTACTTTTTATAACCTTTCGTTTAGTTTTTCGCCATAATTTTTAGAGTTAATCATTCATTTCAACAAGACAAATCAGAAAAGTATAAAAATATGAACCGATGTTAAAAAAAATTCATATAAGACAATACTTACAAAAAAAAAAAAAAAAACAGCTAGTATTTCATATTTTTTTATTTTTTTTTATCTTTACTGAACTTTTTTTTTTTGCTTTTGGTCATACTCCTTTTTTTTTAAAAACTTTTTAGACTCATCTCGTCGAGACGGATGATTAATCCAAAAAATATAAAGCAAATCTAACAAAAATTCAAAAAAGACGGACAAAACATACAAAACGATGAAAAAAAAGAGAGGAGAACCCACACTAAGCCTGAGACCAGATACGGGTTTGACACCGCTGTTAGACACGTATCATGCGCAGCGGAGAGGCATATGTTGGCGAAGTAAAAAGACAAATTCCATATGGATAGTAATTCAAAATCACACAAGGGAAACTCAAGCAATCCACGATGTATTCTCCAAAACGATTCCATTGAAATTTAACAACAAAACATAAGGCTAGGCCACAATACCCCAAAAGAGCACAAAATAGTCTTAATACAGGAGCACCCCGTATTGAGAAGCCTTGTCAGCTGCAAGCAGCAATGCAAACTTACAAAGGCAAAAAAAACTCTTTTGCAGTCAAAACACTTGCAACTATCGTTAAGAACCCAAGTCAAAAGGAATAGTACAGTTTGTGATTTCTGGACATACAACCTGCTAAAGCCAAATGGAAAGCATGCAAGACCTTCAAGAGAACAGTATTTTAGTATGACTTGAACCCTTTGGAAATGTAGATAACAGTTTCTTGACCGGTTAGAATTTTGTTTCAGCTTGATATTTTAGATGCGAAGAAGCATTAATGATCATTACCTCCAAGACCATTGCATTAGTCAAGAAAAACTTGGCTAGATCAAGTTCTTGCGTAGCCCCTCCGAAACACACAAATTTAACTACCTTAAGGTGAGACAGAAAACATTGAGGTACCATTTCTTGTACCACGTCCTTGTTAAACTGCAAAGTGGAGCCCTGAAATGACAAAAGCACAAAAGGGTATTGCGTTAATCTATTCACGTGCCTGCCTTGGGAAAATGACAAATACTAGCAACAAATTAAAGATGAGAAACCAAATGTGGAATATAATTTACCGTCTCAAAGATCAGGGTTTCAAGAACTGGAGAGCTGTGAAGAAAGGCCATAATTGTTCCGTCAAAAACTCTGTACCCCCCCGAAATTTTCAATTGGACCAGATTACTATACGAAGGTAGAAGAACTTGTAAATTTTCCAGAGGGGCAAGAACCTTGTCAAATTACCAAGAGAAAGAAGTCAATAAATGGAACATCAGATTCAGTATAGATCTTATTCTTACAGATATTTTGTACGGGTTGAAACAAGTTCACGGAGCTGAAACTGTTATTATTTTCTCAGGGCATCACTACTCGCTCCCCATATTTTCGAAGCCAAGCGTTCCTTGGGAATACAAATATAAGTTTCTAATGCATTTTTCCAACATATAAGAGAAAAGCACACACATATCTCGTGTTTTATGTATTAACCAAAGAGAGTGTCACCTCTTTCCATGATACGTGTTTGAAGTTACACTTGCTTAGGGAAACAACTTTATATATGGCATCTACACCAAATATGTAGTACATGACAGTATAGTATGAAGTGGAGTAACGGCTAGCATACCAATTGGGTACTGTAGTTTGGGTGTCAAATTCCCTTCAGAACTACAATATCCTTCAATGATGTATATTGTTTTGGAGGTGCTTGCTAATACTTCTTTTAATTTATGGTATTATCTTTGTAGCATTTAAATGCTCTTTTACTAATCATGATCTATTAGACAATTTGTCACCCTTTGGTCCCAACATTCTACTGATCCAAAGTAAAAGCACGTTCAAAACCAAATCTCTATCCATACACCTAAATTCAAAATATTCTACACTCATAGGAATTTATATCATGTTACCATTTTTCAGAATGTGATATACACCAAATTGGGTGGCATACACTTACTGGTATATAATATCATTACTTCTATAAACTGACCTGATGCACTATAAAAGTTAGATTGTACAAAATAATGAAGCATACCTCCATGGTATGCCAAGATAATGTAAGATTTTCCACACCAAGGAACATTTTAAGAAGGTTGCATGCTCGCAAACCAAATGTAGTCTTCTCTTGAGAATTATACCATGTATCAACTTCCCATATACCGATATAAGCCTGAGTAACTGATGATGCACAATCTAGAACATAATTTTCTGAGAGAGAACTAGAGCATTTGAATTTCTTAAGATCTTGATTAACAAATCATGAGAATCATCAGGGACGCATCGAGTCTGATAAGTATCCAGGTTGCAGCTACGCAGAGCAGGAACATTTAGATTGACAACCTTCACATTCACCAACTTGGTAGAGTATACAGTCAAGACTTTGAGGACAGGAAAAGTCAAAGTGATTTCCTCAGTGTTTGGAAAGCATGTATTCAGAAATGTAACTCTAGAAAGATCCAAGATCTCCAACCTTGAAAAACAAGAGGCAGGAACTTTGATAATACACTCTGCAACCAAGTTTAGTTCTCTCAAGGAATCACTGCCAAAAACACAACGGGGAAGCACAAACTCTTCTTTTCTATAGTTAATGTCAAGCTTTTGAACTTGACGCTTTATGACAGCTGAAATCCAAGCATTGACACGAGATGCATCTGAATAATTATCACAGGAAAGATAGAAGCTATGTAGCTTAGGATTCTCGAGGTGAAGAAGTACTCGATCCACAAAGTTCATGAAGTATGCCCTTCTAGTCATATTTTTGCGTGACGAAAGCAACTTATCTTCAAAATGAAGATTGGTAACTTTAGTCCACATGTCTTTCCATTTTGTAGATAATACACTAGTTCGGACCACATACTTTGTGGGAAGGAATGAGAGTATGTGAGTGAGAACACTCTCAGGTAAGTTACTGATGATGTCTCTGTCAATTTCGCACTTTTTATGCTTTCGAAACTTCTTGGTTTGGTTTTGAGAATCGGGAAGTGAACCACGTGCATCCATGACTTACCAGTTAACACCCGCCCTGGAAAATATTAAGAACATACAATTAGCATCTTTACTAGAACAGAAAAAGATAGGACCAGATAATCCAAATTACAGGGTAAACAGTAAAACTGTGTTGTTCAGATTAAAAAACTGATGTAGTGGTATCATAACTGGAATGAATCCAAGCCCCGCCGAGATATTTCTTTGCATATGTTTGTGTATGTAGTAGTGTTGCTCCAAGAACAGACTAATAATTTTGAGCAATCAGGAAAATAAATACATTACCTGACCAATATGATGTATGTTATTAATGGTAAAAAAAAAAATCATTAAACCAATGCACCGCAAAAAAAGAACTTGGGGTAAAACACAGAGCCAATAATAGAGGACAACCAACCAGCCTGAAGGCAATAAATAAACACATAAAACAAAAGCAATGCCTAAAAGGAGGATCAACACCAAAAGCGGAAAAGTAATACACTCTAAAAAAAAGCATATAACACTAACATAAAAAAGGAAGCAAATATATCAAGGATAAGCATCCCTCCAAACCCTTAAGCGTAAATTACACCCCAGGCATAGGATCTTATCATATCTTTTTATCTTAGCTTAGGATATCTGTTAAGGCACATCGTTAAAGATGTTGTATGGGGTAGCAATTCACAATGGCAGGGATGAATCTTTATACTGGACATGGAGTCCAAAACACATATTCTCATGCAAAGTGGGAGGAATTCATCCATCCATCAAACAAGATTCTGGGATCAAGTTGGAAAAATTTACGTTCTCACATATTAAGGAAAATGTAGGCAACCGCGTGAGCAAAACCAATTGATAAATTCCTTCACTCCCTTTGTTCCTTCTTGCTTTCCTACATTTCATCGCCGCTCGGCCCGCTCATTCTGTTTTTGTCATCGCCGTCGTCGTTGTTAAGAACCAGCAGAAATTTACCCAAAAATGTAAATAACTAAGCAGACTTTTGAGAGTTCAAATGGGTTAACTTCATCTGTTTTCCTACATTTTCTAATCAACCAAACAATGCATGACGGACAGAACTTCCCCTCAATCGGGACTGACACACTATTACCTGCCCGCCCTTGCAAGTCTCCATAATGTGAAGATACTTTTACCAGAATGCACAAGGACTATCCATGAAGAAAACACGAAATTCACAACAGAGAGTACCTGGCTGAGATTAGGGTTTCAAGTGCATTTCGTCGCCGATCAAGAGCAGCTTTAAAGAGTTAATGCCGGATTAGATGATGAACAGACGAAGGAACTACACATAAAGTAGACTATGAGCATTGAAAAGGAGCGCGAATTGAATGGTCGTCCTGTGGAAAAGGGGTCTCGAAATTCTAATAAGTTCTGATCAAAAAAAAAAATTCTAATAAGTTTAGAAATAATTTGTTGCAGTCAAGTTGTTAGTTGTTTGATAGTGAATAAATTGTTAAAAATGTCACGTTATTTTCGATAGCAAATAAATTGTAGATGGGTATCTTAGTGAAAAAATTGTTAAGAAAGAAGTTGTCAACAAGTTGTTAGTCGTATGAACAAGAAGCTAAAATGTCAAAACAAATTTTTTTTGTCACATTATATTCATCAGCGGGGTGTTAGCTAGGGGGTTTAGTAAGTTAGAGGGAGGAGCATGAGAATACCACCTGATATGGTAAAATGGCCTACATTTTTTTTTTACCAAAAACTTGGGAAACATGGCCTTAGTAATCAATTTTTCATTTTTCAATTCCTCAATGGTCCTTTCACAATAAATTTTCCAAAATAGTCGCGTTTACAGGTGTAAACGAACCGAGCCAAGCTTTGTAGTGTTCGAGTTGGGCTCCTCTACTAAACGAGCTTAAGACTCGAGCTCGAGCTCGAGCTCAGCTCAATTGTTAACGACCCGAGCTTGTCTAATTTACTCCAATTCAATACTCTATTTTTTGTCTTCATTCCTCCATTTGAGAGTATCAAAATAATGTATTTTATTACAAAAATCTAAATCGACACTTATGCTTTCGTAGGAGAAATTTTTTATTACAAATTAGATACCACGTAGTATCCGATGCGCACATCCGGACAATCCAAAAATGTAGCCGACGGTCAGCATTGAAAGTATCGAACGGACTTTAAAAAAAAGAAAAAGAAAAGGAAAAGTGTGTTTCAATTCTGGACCGTCAGTTACATTTTTGGACGGCCCAAATATACGCGTCGGGTACCTCATCAGTGGTACCCTATTTGCACCTAAAAATTTCTACTAAGTGGACTGTTTGTGTAGGCACTTAGGTTTTTTTGTGTGTGTGTCTTAAATTTGGGCTAATTTAGCACAAGCAATTATATATACCTAAACTGTTAGCCCAAAAATAGTGAACAGATAATCAAAGGCCGTGAAACAATCTAGAACTTGTTTATAATTATAATTAACAACTTTAGGCCCAAAATTTGAATTCCATCTCATGTTTGCATTGAATTTAACGATCATGTTTGTATGGTCAGGTATGGTTGTACTTTTTATTTGATATTAATGAGATGATTATTATATTTTATTTTTTGATCGGAAGGATGATTATGTTTAGTTGAAAAAACGAAAGTCTATTTGTAATTGTCGGACACTCTCCATTTGTTTTTTCCTTCAATTAACATGGCTACTACTCCGAGATAAAAAAGAGAAGAAAAAAGAGTAGTAGCAATGAGTATGCGTCATCAGCATCACCGTCACGTGATTCGTTACTGATCAACATAGATGTCGCGCTTAGCCCAATTGATAGATAGTATCCCTAGCTTCCAAAGGGAGGTCTAAGGCTCAAGTCTATAGAAAGACATCGAACTTTCATTGTCCATTTACCCAATAATTCATCTACAATGCATACAATGTTGGAGAGAAAAAAAAAAAAGTTGCTCAACATTATCAAGAATCATGTTGTGGTGAGGATAAATTTGCAGCATAACAAGAAAACTATACGTTGTTTATTTGTTGTCATCAACTTTTAGGAACCCGACCGTTCATCTCGATAATTGACGGCTCGGATCTTAACCGATTAATGAACGGCTCTGCACCCGCTCTACAGGGAGCTGTTCGACAGTATCCCCGAAAACTCCCATAAAAAAATAGCACAAACATAGCGCGCAAATTAAATAAATTTGGTTGCGCAGATACCACCTAACCTAACTAATGGCCGGAATTATTTTATTTCAGCAACAATAGTTTCCATGTGATCAAGATCTTGCGACGTTGTGGAGGGGGCTTAACCCAACAAAAAAAGACAATTTTACTCCATAATAAAACTTCATATAAAATAAATAAAGCCAATTAATTTCGTCTCTATTTGTTAGGAGCAGTTCCTAATCTGCAGCGCTGGCACATGGAGACAAATTGAGATTCTCCAATGTCTTAATCAATTGTGGAGCATCAGAATCAATGAATTCCCAATCTCCCAAATAATTAGGCCGTTGAGAGAGAGAGAGAGAGACTATCATACTTATTAAATACACGGGAAAGTCTACAATACAGGGTGTACCATATAAACATATTTTATGGTTCATTTATAAGTAACATTTTAGTGCGTTTTGTAACTTTTTTCTATAATTCATAACCTTTCAGCATTACGATTCGTAACACTTTTATTATGATTCATAACTTTTTGGTGTATCTCGTAACTTTTACACGATTTGTAACTTTTTAGCAATACGATTCGTAATATTTTCTCTATAATTCATAACATTTTGGGGGTGCGTATCAAATAAAGGGTGTGTATTGTAGTCTTTCCCTAAATGCACAGGGAGGAGAGAGAGAGCGTGCCCAAAAATTATATACAGTACATTTTTTTTTTCGTCGAGCCAAAATTAGAGTAAAGTGCACCATAAACTAAACAAATTTTGAGCCAAAATGCTAATGAACAGTTCACAATTTTCGTTTTACATATCCACATCTCTTTTAACGCTCCAACAAGCTCTCTGTTGTTGTAGATGCATGCTATAAACATTACGAGTAAATGTACATATATCTACATACTGTACATACATCTGAGCCCGCCTCACCACCTCTCAAGCCGCCCATCTCTGCCGTTTTCCCGGCCTAGCTTCGAAGAGTAATCTACTATTACAAAGACAAACTATTACTACAAAAATACTATATCAATAATAACTTCAAGCAATTAGTTTTTTACTGATATGGTGCCAAATGTGAGTCGGACCCATAATAAGAAGATCCGAATGATCCATATCGTTGATGTCATGGAGAAGATTATCTATAAAAAGATCAACTTGATCGGAGATTTATAGGTATGAAAATGGCGAGGGCGATACAGAGGCTCATGGAGGGTAGTTTTTTTAATTGAAAGTCTAAAATCGTCTTTGATGTTTCTATATACGTGATTGGAAATTAAGAAATATTTTGTCCATCCACTCCCGTTCTCTATTTTCACTTTACGCTCATGCTTTTAATTTTTGCTTAGAAATTTTTTAGTAACTTGGAATTTATTGAACGAGATTCGAACGGTTGCACATGCGCATTATGTGTCTTTCTTAAAAGGGTGTTTGGGAGACTACTTTTATGCATTTTGAAAATTTTGAATTATGGTCATACAGTATTTTTAAATTTATAAAGTATTTGAGAGATATATGCAAAATGTATTTTAACAACATGAGTAGTTTGGGGAGCTATGTGTATAATAGTACATTTTATAAGTCTTTTGCACAATGTTCTGAATATCGTACCGACTAAAGCACTGATTTTCCTACTGATACGGTAAGTACCGTTACCAGTGAGATATCGGGTACCGTTTCGGATTTCTCGCTATTAATGTTATTTTCCCACTTAAAAGAATTTACTAGTATAATACAAATTTATTAAAAAAAAAAGTAGTTTGGTACCATCCGGTATTGACCTTTACTGACTGATATTATCCGGTACAGGAAAAAAAATTTAAAAGTAGTCCGGTACCGTTCGATATTGACCGATACTAATCGGTACAGGCCGGTATTTGAGCCGGAACAAAATTAGAGGTTTAGGATACCGAATTTGGACAATAAACGATACGTACTGGACGGTATGGTATGTGATTCATAGCGTTGCTTTTATGTTGAACCAAAAAAGAGAAGTCAAAAAGCTACTATCCCCATACTTTTGCCTTTTGTTCTCTAACAATAGAAATCGAAAATGCATTTTTTCGGAGGAAAATGATTTTGCCATTCCTTTTTTTTGTTAAAGCCACTTCCCTGCAAGTGTATTTTTGGGTGCAAAAATACACTTGCAGGGAAGTGACGTTAATAAAAAAAAAAAGGAAGTGACAAAATCAATAGTCTTTATCAGAACTCATTATCATTATCGGCGAGGCTGCCAAACAACTTGAAGTGGAAAATGTACAAGTATATGTATCAAAATGGGAAAAGTAGACTCTCCACAAACGACCTGTTTGGCTGAGGTAATGGGGATGAGGTCAGATATGGGAGATGCCCGAATTTAGAAATTCGGATGCTTGAAATCCGGTGTTTGTTTCATTTTTTGGTCCTGAATATCTTATTCGCATGACAAGTACTCCGTATATCCCCTCCAAGGGGGATACGATCTGGACACCCCGACCCATGTAAAAAAATTTGGACCCTCCGTATCCGATTGGTAATTTACTTCTTGTATCCCCTACCCAAACGAACCCCATATGGAGTAACTCACTATCCCTTTATAATAATCTCTCCTACTACCATATTTTCCCTCATACTATACCCGTCCCCTTAAAATTAATAATAATTCTATAACCCCATTCCCTTGTCCCCTGTACAGGCAATAAGCCAATAAGTAATGGGGCTACACTGATAATTGATTAGTTTAATATTTCCCAACAATCAATTCGATAAATGATTGGAGAATAATGGAGATTTTTTTTTGATCCGATGCATAACTTCATTCAATAAAAGTCATACGGTATCTACAGAACTCCGTCCAAATACAAAGATTAAGAAAATTCGTCAATCCGGAAAACTACGAAAAGCACAACGAGACAAACTAATGTCCAAGTTCTAATCATGAGCACAGAGCTCCCAACGTGTTACTGTCGAGACAGACCGACCCAAGGCTGACATACGTAATGTTAGTTGCCTGACATTGAGCCGCCTCAGGATGGCGGTGGGAGTCCATATCAGAGGCATCAACAAGCGCCGCCAATGGAGAATAATGAAAATCAAAACAAAAACTTATCGCGTACGGCTTATCCATACGTAGCGAGATGGTAGAAGGACACATAAATATTCCAAGTTCATGTACATAAAGATTTGAATCTCCAATTCATTTTCACAGATTATGATTAAAACTTGACAAAGTATTGAAATTTCTTCTGAATAATTTACAGAGAACAGGCTTATTACAGTTGAGAACTCATCCTCGATCTTCATCATAATCAAACCGAAAGAACCATTGAAAAGATGATCGAGTTCATCATAATCTCATTTCAACCTCAGCCTCAGGCCCATCACCAGTGCCGGTCTCTTCGGGTTCTTCCGAGCAATTTTCCGATGACTCCGAATCTAACCGACCCCAAAACAATTCAAATTAAATCAAATTTGAAACTCGGATTTTAAATTAGGATTTCTGGTGTTTAAAAAAAATAATAATTTGGGTAAAACAAGAAGTAAAAAAACACCACCCCTGCGGTTGCCCCAACAGTGAGGACGAGGAGCCCATAGCCTGGAAAATGGCAGTGTTCGATTTCTCGCGAGAGTTGGTAACCACTAACCAGGATGTACATGGCGGGTGGGACGATGGTATGCTTCACTCGCCTGGAGGTTTACGTTCCATGGGTGGGTCCAATTAGTGGCGTTAGCGTGGGTGGGGTGGTTTCTTCATCACCGAAGTTCAAAAGAAGAAGAAGAAGAAGTCAAAGAACGGATGATATACCTCTGGACCCATTGAACGATCTCTTGCAATGGAGAATGGCGCTCTGAATCCCATCCTCTTTCTCCAACACCGAGTCGTCCCGCCGTTTTTCCTGAGTCAACCCAGAACTCGCTGATCGTCCCTTCCCCACATGCTTACGTCCTACCCGTAGCCTTGCTGGTAAATTCCCCTGTTTCCAATTCTTCAAAACCACCGGCAGGGGCGGCGCTTCCGTCATCTCATGTTCCCTGGACCGTCTTTTCTCCGCCGTTGACTTCCTAGTATACGACTTAGACGGCGGAGATTGTCCGGACCTCGTTTCTCTTGGCGATTTTACCCTCAGCTGTGCTGCAAGCCTCACTTTTTTCTCCTTGTAGCGCTTCGATACTCCAATGTACATAGGTTTAACCTTTTCTATATATTTCTGCACCAAATCCGAAGAAAATCGGGTTTGGTTTGGACCCGATTCCTTTGAGATGTGCTGCTTCTCGGATTTGGTTACTTCTTTCTTTTGATAACCAGGTGTCCGGACCAGTCTAAGCAAACTAGGTGTCCAGGCTAGCTTCTCAAACTTGGTTACTTCTTCTTCATTTCGATAACTAGGGGTTCGGACCAGTCTAAGCGCACTAGGTGTCCAGGCTAGCTTCTCGAACTTGATTACTTCTTCTTCGTTTCGATAACTAGGTGTACGGGCCAGTCTAAGCGCACTAGGTGTCCAGGCTAACTTCTCGAACTTGGTTACTTCTTCTTTGTTTTGATAACTAGGTGTCCGGATCAGCCTAAGTGAGCCAGGTGTCTGAGTTAGCTTCTCGGACTTGGTTACTTCTTTCACTCTCAATTCCGCCGTCATTAGTTTTCTCTGCATTTGATTCGCCGTGGTTAAGACAGAATCATCAAACTCTATCTTTTCTGTTCCATCTCCCTTCGATTTCTTCAGCTTCCACATCAGTGCTCTAAGCTTCATGGCCGATTTCACCGCAGATGATCTCGATTCCTCGTTGGCTTTGAAGTAAAGGTCAATCGGTTCTGTGAATTTGAAGAACTCGTCTCTCTCGTTCTCACCGTCGCTGTCGTCGTCTCCCGTACAGTTGACGGTTTCGTGCTTTGTTTTTTGGTCTTCGTCCGGTGATATGTCGGTTGATGACGGGTGATGGTGACTCACGGCGGTGGGAATCGTTGAGGTAATGGTCATGCGTGGAGTAGAACAGGCGTTAACGGGGAAGACACCGTGAGTTTTCCAGTATTTGAGGAAGCGAAAAGTATCCATTGTGGGAAGGGCCACAATAGTGCAAGCTGGTGATTTGGAGAGAGAGAGAGAGAGAGAGAGAGAGAGAGAGAGAGTTGAAAGGAAAGGATAGTGAGAAGGGCGCAACAATGGTAGGAATAGAATTCCAAGACATAATTTTATATACAACTGTGTTGGGAGGCACTCAATGCACATGGACCCACATGTATCGAACGGTTTTGGGTACCCTAAAATTATGTTATTATATCGAGCCTAGCTTGTATTTTGTCTTCTCATACGGGAAATGTTTTGTACGCGTATATTTCGACACCGATTCAGCTGTAGTTATCAGATGCAAAAACTCGTCTCATAGACTACTTACACATATCTTGCGCATATGCTTTTCGTAGGGTCCACCTTAGGTTCCATAACTATGATCCGAACTTTTCATTTCTGTTAAAATAATTACGGGGTATTTAAGAGTTTCTTGTGAAATCAAATATCGTTAGGTATTTTTTCAGAGAGTTCGTAGAGCGAATCACTTGGTTGCACAACCGGATCTAATGTGTGCGAAACCTACACGCATCGTGGAGTCCACATACATCGAATGGTTATGGGCCAGTTTGGTGAGTAGGTTGCTTTGTGGTTTGAGAATTAGTAGTATAAGAACTCCCAACAATTAATGCTTGAATTTGTTTACTCCTCAAAATATTGGCAACCATTTATTTAATATCAAATGGAGTAGTATTTTAATCCAACAGTACTGGTCGACTACGCAGCTCCGACAACGAGATCGTGCATTTCTACCGTTAGTTATCGCAACACGAGCTTATTCGATCTCCGATCATCTCTCTATTTAATTAAGAATCCATTTTTTTGATTGAATTAATTCTTATGCATGTGGTGGCTGGCTCGATCCCATTATCAAAGTTGATGATTGATTCACCTTCCACGCATTATTACTTGTTTTCTTGCGTTCGTTGCCGACCTAAAGTTGGTGGAAACTATAAAACTGTTAAAATTGATGATAATTACTAAACGAGAAGAACGAACCGAGCAGTTAATTATTCAAGCTTGGAAACTTAGCAAGCTTTTTTTTTTTTTTTTTGAACAACAAAAAAAGATTTTTATTAACATTAGAAACATTGGAAACATTACGAAGATTATATGGATTTGGAGAAAGACGGCATCACAACGAGGAAGAAGCATCCCAACAACGTTGACACCCAACCACCCAACAACTTAGCGAGCTTCAAAACATTTTTTAAGCTTAGGTTGTTTTATGATACGAGTCAATCTTGAATGAGCTTTAATCAAGGCAAACACGAGTCAATCTCGACTAGCTAGCTTGAACTCTTTCTACCTCCTAAGTCGAACGAGGCGAGTAGTATGTTGTTCAAGCTTGATTTGAAAACTTAACGAGCCTCAAAAAAAAGTTTAAGGTTGGTTTGTTTACGTAACAAACCAGTCTTAAACAAGCGAACACGAGCTCCAACTCGAGTAGCTTGGTTCGTTTATCAGTCCTATTCTCAATCGGGCTTTCTTGGGTGGCAACAATTGGTTATCATGTTTTGCAATAATTAACAAGAAGTTGCCAACATCAGAAATATTTTCTTCTATATTATACCATTTCTGCAGATAGAGAACTAAAATTGATTCTTAAAACTTTTGCTTATACTTTTCACTATTTATTTGTTGGAACAAGCTTAAACCACTGATTTTGTGGGTTTTGACCGCAACTGGGGACATCCTTAAGATCATTATCCAAGCAAAGGCACTTCTTTGTAATAATAAGAACAGCAGAGGAGTTAGAAGAGCTCCAATCCAAACACAAGTAACTCCCGCGTCCATCTTGCGCTGCCATGTGAAACTTGGATTCGGAAACCGATTCCCACCGACTCCGTTGGCTCGAGCAATCATCGGAGAGGATGGGAGGGAGCCCATCGCCGCCGGTCGTCAGGCACTGAGAGGTACCCGTTAAACGGATTGGAGTTCCATTCCCGCCGTAGCTCCATTTGCTCGTTTGCAGGCAATTGCTTAAGTAGAGGCCCTGCCTTCCCAGCCTGGCACACCGGCCGCTTTGGGGATGGAACATTATGTAGTTCGTCGGCCATTTTGAATTCGGATCTGCACAAAAAGAAACGTCGAAGTTTAGTAATAATCTAAGAACAACCGTTGGATAGGTAAGCGTACATCTAAATGCGACTAATATAATGATCGATACATATCCAATTTTGCTTGATAACTCAGGTTTTCGGGCCAGCTTGCATGTCCCATTGCAACAAAGACTATATTGAAAGGCACCATATATACCTTGAGTCATCTGTTGAACAAGTTGCAACTTATCTTGCAGTGTTGAATTCCTAAGATGATCCCAATTAGTGTCCAAAAGCCCAAAGGTCTCTTCCATCCCAACTTTCCCTTCCCTAAGCCTGTAACTCCCTTGCAGAGTCCACAAAGCCCAATCCAAATCTCTCTCGGCCAAAAAGCCCAACAAGCAGCTCAAGTACCTGTTGTCTCTCTCGCTCGCCCCTCTCTGGTCCACACCAAACTCGCTCAAGAACAGGGGAGCCGGGTTCGGGCCAGTAGTGAGGAACCCGGCCCCGCTCATGAACCAGCGGGTTCTCTTTGCGCAGTACCCGTTGGTTTGGAGCATCCACTGGTCCGTTGGGTTGCCGAATGAGTACCAATGGGCCTCGTAGACTAACTTGGACTTCAAGTTCGAGCCCAACGACAAGGGCTTTTTCTTTAGGAAGCTGAGATTGGTGTCGTAGGATAACCCCGAGACAATCACGAGCACGTCCGGGTTTGCTGTGTGGATTGTCGTCGCGCCCAGTTGGATGTATTTGTACCAATCGTTCTCGTTTTGACGCTGTCCGCGAATCTCGTTTCGCATGCTCATTCCTACTACCTATTTATAAGTCAAATAAAGGAGAAATTGTCTTTAACACACTGTGAAAAAAAACACACATAAAACTGTTCAAAAATGGAAATATTAATAAGTACGAAATCATTAAAAAGTACATATCATTACAAGAATCCAAAAGTATCACTTGATATTCAATTGGACTAATGAATTGGGTCTTTTTTACCCATACCTTAAGCGGCCTTATTTATTTGGCTGTTTCGATAATTTCATCTGGGTTAAAAATTCATCACATGGGTTGGGAATCCAAAATTAGCTCTTATGTAAAAGTGATAAAAGTGAAAGCTAGTCGTTATGACAATCAGGAAATACTTTGATCGAAAAAGTCTAATTCTTGGGTTTAGAAATGGATAGAGCGAAATTGCGTTTTTTATCGAGTACTAACCAATATCTGATCGAGCTAAATTTTTGCTTGACCTTCTAACTGATGAATTGATTAATAAAACGGTTCTAATTACTTTCAATAAAAGCAAAGGTGAATAAAATTGTTCTTGTAACCGGTAACTCAAGCTGCAATAAAAATAGGAAGATAAGCTCTAACCTAAGTTATTTTCTCTTAATGGTTGACTTACGAGTAGGTCAATAAAGCCTTACAAATTTGACTGGTTGTGACAGTTAGGAGGTAGATATGAGGAAATTTAATAGCTTTTCATTTGGGAAATGATATTGGCACTTCAAAAATTGATTGAGGCACTCCAAAAAATAAAGGAAAGTAGCTTTGGAATTACACTGTTTTTGGAGTGTCTGCATCAATTTTTGGAGTGTCAATATCATTTTCCTATTTCCTCATTCCTTTCTTCTCTTTTTACAACCAGTGGCGACTTTTTGTATGATCTTAATTTTTTGGGTCCTTTTCTTTTCTTTTTTGGCAAATTGACTCCAAGCTAGTAAACAAAATAATTAGTTTCAATACAAAATAATTTACGAGAAAATTTGAATGGACGCTGTAATTCTAATTTCAAATATGTTTCTATCTTTCTTGATGGGGCCAATGAGTATTTTTTCGAAGAATTTTTAACAACAGGTTAACCTCGAGTTGACAAGTAGTCTAAGTGAGTCACATTTATCCCATGTTTGCCTGGGACACACATCTGATGGGACTCTTTAGAGAGATTTCACATATAAATGTTCTCGGGTTCGAGAGCAAAATGAAAGCAAATTTGTCAATAACTAAAGTAATAACATTACACTAACAAAATTGTCTATGAACTTACTCACCGTATCTATGCCTTTATACAGCTTAGCCACCATACTCAACCCTTGCAACCATTCATCAGGATCAAAATACTCATCTCCAAAAAACCCATTTCCATCTTCACCACCGCAACACCACTTGGGCAAACTGACATGATTATCCAACACCACCATAACCTTATGAGCCCCAAGCTCATTGACCACAGCCCTTTGAGCCTCGAAAGGGGTCAGGCCCATGATCCACGGATTATTCTTAGCCATGCCTTCCCTGGCCTGGACCAGGCCCCATTGGTCCAGAGACTGTGTGACACTGAGGCTAGAATAGTTGGACCTTGTGAACATGTACGTGGCCCACGTGAGTCGCACGCAGTTGTACCCATTCGAGGCCACGAAAGCCGCGATCTGTCTGAGCGGCTTTTTTTCGAGGCCTTCGGGCACCATGGCGTGGAGGTGTCCGGCCCAGTTGACGCAGGCTAGCTTCACCCGGTGGCCCGAGTTCTCGTCAATGATCCATCTCGAGCTTGTGGAGAGAGGGAAAGAGTTAGAGAGAGAGGTGAGTGAGAGGAGGGAGAGGAGAATAGTGATGGTTTGGAATATGTTTTTGAGTAATAACTTCATTGTTGGTTGTGATATTGTGGGAGGAGAAGAGAGAAAGATTGGATCCCTCCAATTGTTCTTGTGTTGCTTTATTTTTCTATTAGGAACCCAAAGAGATCAAGGTGAGAGAAAATGTGTGGGAAAAATGAAGAATACCAAGTCATTTGGCTTATTTAGCCGAACGGCCCCTAAAATACTACATTTTACGTATATATATTCTGTCCAATTTCTTTTTTTTATCACATTGTATTCTTTGTTTCTATCATAGTGGAATCTTTATTACGTTGATACAGGCATTGAGGCCGAACTAAATCAGAAAGTCTACGGTTCCCGACCAAAAATATGGAGTGTTTGGATCGAACACCTACACACATCGGATGCCGTTGATTCTCGCGTAGGCCCACTCGTTTTTTTTTATAGAATTTTTGGACGGCTTGGATCGGCCATCCGGTGACCGGAATGGACCCGGCGGGACGTCGGGATCCAATCGGGATCCCTTTGGGGTCGGGAACTGTAGCAGCGCTGGAACTAAATATATGGAGTGTTTTTCTTTCTTGTGGGCACGTCCTTTACCTTTATGGGGACTTTCGCTGGCTTGATGAAATTGCGATCATGCACTTTCAACCTGTTATTTACAAACCCTTTTTTTTTTCCTTTACCTTTTGCCCCCTCACTTTTGAAATCACCCATATTTCCCATTAACCCAATCCCTATTGCTAGATATTTTTATTAAAAATATATTGGTAATACCATCATACTCTCTCCAAAATTTTAGGCTGGTGTTGCATGCAGATCACCAGGTGGGTTGAATTAATTAAGGCAGTGAAAATAGTACGAAAATGTGGTTGAGGTTGTGTGACTTGTGTCCCACCGACTGTCCGTTTTATGATATTGGAATGAAGTCATGTTAGACCCACTTTTGATAGGTAGGGTAACGAATGGGAAATCCTTCGGCCCGCGCTGCAGGGATGTAGGGCGGTCGATCCGGTCGTTTATTTTGGTACCGACGGCTCGGACTCAATTTGAGCTCATATTGATCCGAGCCGTCCATTGCCGAGATGGACGGCTCCGATCTGTCCCACAGGGGCTGTAGGGCGCCCCGCCCTACAGGATCCTACTCCGGTTGCTCAGTGGGTTTGCTCCTTACACGATTGTTGTGGTCGGACTGTAAGGAATAAATTTTTTTGTGAATTTTCTAGTTCCAGCATGGATGGGCTGCCTTTGAACGGAAGGGAAGGGGGATAACAGAGGTGGGCGTAAACTAGTCCGGATACAGGAGTACTACTTTTGATAGATGTGTACATGTTAATTAAGGTATTGTTCACGTGCATGATGGATGCTTGGGTGGTGCAACCGTGCAACATGCACGTCAACAGGTGGTTTCTGAAAATATGAGGCGGTAAAAAGAGAGTGAAACTATAGATGAGGTTGGCCCCTTTTTGTGGCGCAATAAATCTGGCTTTTATCTTTCGTATTTTTTTGTTTATTGTTTAATTATCAGAAAATAGAGGAATGTGCATAGTTTTCATTCTCGTGTCTTTTAAATGAAGATATAAACTTAATTGATTGGTATACTAGAATTTTGGGATTAACTCATTGAGTACGTACTACAGTTATATGAACAATCAAATCAATCGAAATACCGAAAAATATTCGATCGGAGCATATTTATATTGAGAAAAAAGAATTGTGTTCTTCAAGTTACGGAGTATAATCCATCGTGCCCAACTCATTTTGTTTTTATGTACACTTGCTCCGATAGATGTTATTCGCAATGTTGTTAATACCGTACCGTACCGGGTACATCCCATTTTGAGAGAAAAACGTTACACATGTTCATTAGTTCCGTCCCACCTGATTTCTCGGCTATTTCCGGCAAGTACCGGGTGTTCCAGCCCATTCTGGAGATTTCCGCTCCTTTTTCGGCCAGTACAAATCCAATACGGAGTAGTAGTTGTACATGTCCTTATCGGGAATGACTTCGGTGTCCTCGGTCATTTTGGGGACACCGTAACTTTTGGGATAACAAAACCATTATGAGCATAACCAAAACCCATTACAAGCATAACAAACCATAACAAAGCATAACTTGTTTGTTATGCCTTGGTTGGGTTTGGTTAAGCCTTGGTTGAGTTTGGTTATGCCTTGGTTGGTTTTTTGAATATTCCTTGGTTATGCCTTGTTTGGATTTTGTTATGCTTGTAATGGGTTTTAATTATGCTCATAATGGTGAAATTATGCCAAAAATTACGGTGTCCTCAAAATGACCAGGGACACCATAGCATCATCCATCCATCCTTATCTCCTGGGTTAAAGGTTTGAGGCCGAGAAAGGCCAGAACACTCACGTGTAGTACTTCTTCCGTCCCTGTTTAATTGTCCACTATGATTTTATGTGTATTTTTAACGGCTTATATCCCTCGACGTATATTATGTTTTTGAAATTATTGTCTTATAGAAAAAATTGAGATCTATCAAACAAGATCCATATTGCATATTTTTAGCAATATGCATCAAGAAATATAAGTTATTGAAAATGTACGCAAAACCGTAATAGACAATTAAATAGGGGTGGATGGAGCACCTTTTTTTGAATGAGGGACATAAGTGTAATTTCACTCACCCAAACACCTAAGCAATTGCTAACTAGGTGAAGCATGAGTGGATCTTATAAACACACACAATCCAAACCTCCGATATGGGATTACCACACCGAATACCAGCACATCAACACAGGCCTCATTTTTCTTGACTTTTGCCCAACTTACCCTCTCTGAAGTAGGAGTACTGTTAAGTGTGTATTTTTTCAGTTTAACTCGTTCTAATCTAATTTTCTGGAATTCAAGATCATTTGTGTAATGTTTTATTTTCAAGTTTCTCAGTATTTTGGAAGCTTCATGACATTCATATTCAAAACTATAAGTTTTACAACTACGTATAAATATATTGAAATTATTTAAAATTTTATAGCGATGAACCCGAAACGGTACCAAAATACACATCGGTACTAGTACGTACCATTCCAATGATGAAAACGGTACGCGTACCGGTACAGGATTAACAACTTTGGACTACTTATTCGGTATCTGATTGACTTGATTTTTTACTTGACTGTAGCATGAGACAAGCTCTGCAATGTGAACGAATCGAAGCGTTGAAATAAATGCAATGCAAGGTCGAAGTTCACCGGACTAGAGTCCACACCCATTGCCAGACAATCCGTTCCCTAAAAAGTACGTATTGTAGTATTGAATTTAATTGGATGCAAGGTTTCTAAATAGCGGAATGACGGAAATAAAAGCAAGGCATAGGTTTAATTTGGTTTGACATATATTTGGTTGACTTTACTCCACAAGACACGAACGTATGGAAGGAATGTTGAGAATATAAATAATATAATAAATGAACTCTTGGAAACATTTGTACAAGGTGCATTAATAGTCAACAATTCACATTCATGAGTATGGTACCAATAAATAATAGTACTCCTCAAAACACTTTTCTGACAAAATAAGCAATGACTTATTAATGAGAGGGGACGTATGGGGTGAGAAAGGACTTTATAATCAGAAACATTTATTGTTTGTGAGTGCGTGTCCAAATTGCGTATGCAAATGTGTGTGAATGTAGACTTTTGCGAGTGTATGCGCACTTGTTTGCGTCATGCCAACTCATTGTGTTTTCTTCTTCACGTAAAACCTTAGACAAAATCACACAAAACCTTGCATTTTCCCGTGATTGGTCCACTATTTTTTTTTTCAACTTTTTCCGATTAATTTCGTAATTTTCCATAATAATAGTTGATCATTTATTTGATGGGACAAACTTAATCCATTGCCTCTGCGGGTCTTCAACACACGTGGGAACATCTCTGGCATCATTTCCCAAGCAAAGACACTTCTTGGTTACAATTGAAATGCCAGAACTGGAAGAGTCCCAATCCAAGCACAAGAGGCTCCCCTGCTTGTCTTTGGCAGCAATGTGAAACTTGGAGCCAGAAACTAGCGTCCACACGCTCTGTTGGCCCGAGCAATCGTCGGAGAAAACCACCGGAAGCCCATCACCGGCGGCAGACAGACAACTAGGAGTAGTGCTGTCCATTAACTTGATCGGACCACCGTTTTTGTCGTAACTCCATCTGCTCCAGTTCTGGCAATCGAATAGATAAACAAGATGCTGGTTGCTCTGCACGCATTGCACTGATTGTGGGTGGTACATAATTTGGTAGCTCGGATTATTTGACTTTGGATCTGCGAAAAGAGAAAATAAGATAAAGAAGTTTGAAGTGTTGATGCATTGAGTAATGCCGTGAACCCAAGAAAATGTACTTGGATAAGTACTTAGAAAATAAAATGCATGAATTACATACTTTTTTCAGGATGACTCATGCAATGTCACAATACCAAATTTGAATCGATATTCGATATCTATTTTTGAAGAATTTGATACGTGTACGGGATGACTCACACAATACCAAATTCAGATAGATTCTCTATAGCTATTTTATGTACTTCTGTCGTGATAGTCAAAGTTATTAATGTGTGATAAATCAGAATTAATACAGTTCTAGAATTTTTTTACAAATAGTGCTTTAGTGGTTGCAAACGCGAGAACAATTGACAGTAATATATTGTTACCGGCCAGCAGTATTTTTTGACTAGATTAATTTTGCGTTTACACAATGAGTTTGAAATTTTGCCACACACTTCTTGTATGAGTGAAAACTGCAAATGCCCAGTGATTTTCTATTGTTTGCCAATATCTAGTATACTTTCCTCGTTCGGAAAAATAGAATCTGACGGAGGTGACGGACTGATCGAGTGTCATACTTGCACTTTCATTTTGTTTGACGAAAGAAAAAAAAGAATCATACCCTGGGTGATCTGTTGGATCAGCTGCAACTTCTTCAAGATTGAGGAATTTCTGACACTCTCCCAGTTGAAATCCAACACTCCATAATCCTCCCCCGCGTCAACCTTCCCTTCCCTAAGCATGTAACTCCCCTGCAAAGCCCACCAGGCCCAATCCAAATCCCACTCCGCCACGAGGCCCAACAGGCAACCCAAATACCGGTTCTGCGCCTCGTTCCCGCCGGTCTGGTCCAGCCCAAACTCGCTCAGAAACAGCGGGACCGGGCTTGGGCCGGAGCCCAAAAACCCGGATTGGCCAAAGAACCACTGGGTCACGTTCCCACAATACCCGTTCGTTTGGTACAGCCATTTCTCCGTTGGGTTGCCGAATGAGTACCAGTGGGCCTCGTACACCAACTTGTTGCTTACGTCCGCTTCCAAAGGCCTGTTCTTCAAGAAGCCGAAATTGGTGTCGAAAGATAGGCCTGAGACAATCACTAGCACGTCTGGGTTTGCTTGGTGGATAGCTTCAGCACCCTGCTGCATGTACTTGTACCAATCGCTCGGGTTTTGACGCGGGCCGCGGAGCTCGTTCCGCATGCTCATTCCAACTACCTGTTGATTTTGAAAACATTTTAGGGCAAATCATATGTTTGATTAGCTATTTTATTGTTGTGCATTCTGGGGAATTTACAAGAACATATTCTTAATTACTATGGGCTTCTAGAGCACGGTCACGTAACGCCTTAAGACTGTTAATTCTCAAATAATCACATGAGTTTGCGACTAAACGTATGAACTCTACGTATATCAACAACGATATATTTAAGCACATGTATTTCTTTGTGCTTTAATGCAACACGAAGCATCTTCCTAAAAACGAAGACAACATATTGTACATATCACCCACAATTCAGGAAATAAACTTCGAGACTACTCCTCAAATGAGTCCAAGAACAAGACGATTTGTGTTTATGTGTTTAGACTCCATTTAAGTTAATACATGCGACCTAAAATATGATTGATAGCTTAAAATTTTTTTTAAAAAATTCCACACATAGGAATTTTAAGAAATTATGTTCGCCCACGGAGCTTGGGCTAATTCCATTTTTCAAATCTAACTATGAAAACTAGTATGGTATATGTGAATATTTGAAGTTGTGCAGAGGCCACTAGGCCAGCACCCCTTCTGTCTACCACTACTAGCTAAGTGGTCAAAAGAGCAGACCTAACTGCCTACAAACAAAAGTTTTTAGTTAGCTAAGTGGTTAAAATAGCAGACCTAACTGTCCTAAAAACAAAAGTTATTTTTCATTCATTATCCTTATCTCCAATTATTATTATCATTTCTCTTTGATTTTCTCATTTATTATCTCTATCTTCAATCATTATTCTAATTTCTGTTTACACTCATTACCCCAAAAACTAAACTCAAAAACTCATCCAAACACAACATAAGAGCATTAAAAAATTGGGACCACCCTCCCTGCAAGTGAATGCAAAATAGCTGCAGTAGGGGGCTATATGGTTCATGGTGACACTTCAAGTAAATAAAACAGCATCATTAAAAAAAGGTTGGGAAAGTTTTGATAAAAAAATCCACCCACCGTAGGGTTGCCCAAGTACCGGGTTAACAGTGGCGTAGCCAGAAATCCATGTAAGTGGGGGCATTTTTTGAACACATTTCAACCAAAAAATTGCTTACTAAGCAACGTTAAAACGTTTGTGCTAAGAATTAAAAAACCTAACATATTTATTAATATAGTAAACTATATAGAATATAAAAACAATCGAATTGCTTGAATTGTCTCAGCGTATCAAGTCTAAGAGCAATTCACTATACAATATTTAGCAATATTGCTCCCATTGATAATTGCTTAAGTATAAAACGTATAGCCCATGGTTTAGGCATTTTTGAATTTTGGACATTATGCATTAGAGAGTTCCAATTAGTAAGTGACTGTTATTTTTCACATTAGATATCTCATTTTGCCAGTGTAATGACAATGTTCAAAAATGTGAAACAAAAAATTGAGAATGAAATGATATTCGACATGTCATAGAAAGATTAAAAGTAGATTTATGAAACACAATTAACTAGACAAAATACAAAATATACATTTTAAAATCTTAAATTTTAAAAAAAAAATTCGAGTGGGGGCGCGTGCCCCCGCTCGTCCTATGCTCCCTCCGCCACTGGTCCGGGTAGCCACCGCAGTCAACCCCTGCAACCATTCACCCGGCTCAAAAAACTCATCCCCGAAGAACCCATTCCCATCATCGCCACCGCAGCACCACTTGGGCAAGCTAACATGGTTGTCCAGGACCACCATGATATCCAGCGCCCCGAGCCCGTCAATCACTGCCTTCTGGGCGTCCCAGACCCCGACGTCCAGAAGGCTCGGGTTGTTCCGGGCCATCCCGGCCTTGGCGCCGCCAAGGCTCCAACGGTCGAGCGACTGCGCGACGGTGAGGCTAGAGTAGTTGGGCCTGGTGAACATGTACGTGGACCAGGTGAGGCGCACGCAGTTGAAGCCCGTCGAAGAATGTGGCTGGCGATGGCGTTCAGTGGCTGCTTGTGGAGGCCCTCCGGGACCATGGTGTGGAGGTGGCCCACCCAGTTGATGCACCTCAGCTTGTAGCGGTCGCCGGTGGCCGGAGAGACGATCCATCTCGAACTTGTCGAGAGAGTGAGTGAATGGACGGAAGTTGCAGTGAGAATGATGATAAGGAAGGTTAGGGAGAGGTTTTGGACGTGGGTTTCCATGGCTTCTGCTCGTGGGTCAGGTGGATTTTGGTTCCCTCATCAGGTCCTCTCTGCTTTTATACTTGCACTGTTTTCACACACATGTAATCTTGGGAGGATTGTGTGAGAGGAAAAGTCTATAGGTACATGGATTTATTCCTATTGGCACTCTTTCTAAAATCCCTTTCTAAAACTAGAAGTTAGAAAGACAAATGTCACATGTATTAGGTGGTGTTTCCACTAAACAAGTTATAGACACTACTTTATAGACAAGCTAGTTGTCTTCATTAAACTAATAGAACGTCTGCGGACGCAACAAATTTGTGCACAGATCGTGCACTGATTTCTATGTGGAGCCTACTACAGATCTCATACAAGTGATTCGAGCCATTTATTATATTTAAAATATTTTTCCGATACCTATAAGTATTTGATCTAATCGTCTAACTTTTCATTCTCTAAAAACTTGAATGAAAAGTTAGATAATTAAATCAAGCACTTATATGTATCAGATTGAGCTTTTTTTTTACGGAAACCCTTGAAAAATTATTTTAAACATAATTAACGGATCGGATTATTTGTATAGGATCCTTAGTGGACCCCACATCGCAATCTGTGCACGATCTGTGTACAAATTTGCTGTGCCTGTAGCAAGGTTCTTAAACTAAATGAACTAAATTAATGATATTCTTTGACCTAGAAGGGTCCAAGTCAAAGAAAAAACAGAGGAAAGAAAAATCTCTGAGGTTAAAAAGTTTAGTGGAAACAAATTTGCTAGAGGCATGAAGTTGGAGACAAATAATATCGTGGAAATCACACCTTCTCTCAGTAAAAGCACTACTCAACACGTGAACACACAAGGACAAGCCGACATAAACACGTATGAATTATGAACAGAATGAATAGAGTAAATTACCATGAATTGGTCAAGCTCCTTATCATCAAGAGCCTGATTTTACCATGTCCAATACCCCCATACTTTTCCACCACGTGCTCCGATTGCGCCAGCTGCGCGTCGATCCTCGGCAGCTGATCGACCGGCGTCGCGATCCGGAGGCACTGCACGTGCGCCGACAGCAACTGCTCGTACAGAGGATGCGCCAGCACGTCCGCTTTGCACCTGGCGCTCCCGTAATCTCTCTCTTCGACTGCCACTGGTGGAAGAACCTGCTGCCGCCGTCGCCGTACAGCTGGGGGCGGCTCTGTTGTCGGAGAACTGCGCTGTTCAGCCACGTCGGAGCCGTCAACGGCTGTTTCCCGGCGTCCGGTGAGGACTGGTTGCGTAAGAGCGCTGCGTGTTGGTCTGAGAAGTGTTGGAGCGCCATTTCTTCAGAGAGGTGATGGGCGTGGAAAGCCATTGTCTGCTCTGTTTCTCACGGAGATAAAGACAAAATTATTGCCGTACCGGGTACATCCCATTTTTTAGAGAAAAACGTTACACATGTTCATTAGTTCCGTCCCACCTGATTTCTCGGCTACTTCCGGCGAGTACCGGGTGTTCCAGCCCATTCCGGTGATTTCCGCTCCTTTTTCGGCCAGTACAAACATGTCCTTATCTCCTGGGTTAAGGTGTGAACTCTTTCCGTTCCTATTTAATTGTCCACTATAATTTTATGTGTATTTTCAACAGCTTATATATCTTGATGTATATTATGTTTTATATTTATGAAATTATTGTTTTATAGAAAAAATTGAGATTTATTAAACAAGATTTATATTGCATATTTTTAACAATATACACTAAGACATATAAACCATTAAAAATATACGCAAAACCGTAATAGACAATTAAATAGGGACGGATGGAGCACTTTTTTTTGAATGAGGGACATAAATGTAATTTCACTCACCCAAACACATAAGCAATTGCTGACTATGTGAAATGTGAATGAATCTTATAAATACACACAATCTAAACTTCCGACGTGAGATTACCACGGATCCGGGGTGTCTGCCGAGCGGCACCCGCTCGGCACCCCTGCCGAGCGGCCAATCCGGCCGTCCATCTCGGAATTAACAGCCCGGATCAAAACATCTTTTTCCTTTTCCTTTTTTTTTTTTTTAAATTCATTCGGTACTTTTACATCCGGACCGTTCAAAACACTTTTGGACGACCGAGATGCGCTCGATACCCCTGCCAAGTACCCTTGCTTGGCAGGATCTCCCGATCCGATTACCACACCGAAGATCAGCACATCAACACAGGCCCTCAGATCCTCAACTATGTGCTGGTACAATGTCAGGGTCTGGGGGTCACGTGTAGTACTTTGTTATGCAATTTGCACAGAGTATTGTACGTTCTCCATATATATGTACTTACAAAAATAGCCCTCATTTTTTCTTGACTTTTGCCCAACCTTCCCTCTCTGAAGTAGGAGTAGTGTTAAGTGTGTATTTTTTTCAGTTAAACTCGTTCTAATCCAATTTTCTGGAATTCAAAATCATTTGTGTAATGTTTTATTTTCAAGTTTCTTAATATTTTGGAAGCTTTATGACATTCATATTCAAAACTATAAGTTTTACAACTACATATAAATATATTGAAATTATTTAAAATTTTATAGCGATGAACCCGAAACGGAACCGGAATACACACCGGTACTGGTACGTACCATTACAATGGTGAAAACGGTACGCTTACCGGTACGAAATTAATAACTTTAGACTACTTATTCAGTATCTGATTGACTTAATTTTTTACTTGACTGTAGCATGAGACGAACTCTGCAATGTGAACGAATCGAAGCATTGAAATAAATGCAATGCCAGGTCGAAGTTCACCGGACTAGAGTCCACATCCATTGCCAGACAAGCCGTTCCCTTAAAAGTATTGTAGTATTGAATTTAACTGGATACAAGGTTTCTAAATAGCGGAATGACGGAAAAAAAGGCATAGGTTTAGTTTGGTTTGACATATATTTGGTCGACTTATGGATTAATGAGAGGGGACGTATGGGGTGAGGAAGGACTTTATAATCAGAAATATACACTGTTTGTGAGTGTGTGTCCAAATTGCGTATGCAAATGTGTGTGAATAGAGACTTCTGCGAGTGTATGCGCACTTGTTTGCGTCATGCCAACTCATTGTGTTTTCTTCTTCACGTAAAACCTTAGGCAAAATCACACAAATCCTTACATTTTAACGTGATTGGTACACTTTTATTTTTCAATTTTTTCGATTAATTTCGTAATTTTCCATAATAACAATAGTTGATCATTTATTGGATGGGACAAAGTTAAACCATTGCCTCTGCGGGTTTTCAACACACGTGGGAACATCTCTGCCATCATTTCCCAAGCAAAGACACTTCTTGGTTACAATTGAAATGCCAGAACTGGAAGAGTCCCAATCCAAGCACAAGAGGCTCCCCTGCTTGTCTTTTGCAGCAATGTGAAACTTGGAGCCAGAAACTAGTGCCCACACGCTCTGCTGGCCCGAGCAATCGTCGGAGAAAACCACCGGAAGCCCATCACCGGCGGCAGACAGACAACTAGGAGTAGTGCTGTCCATTAACTTGATCGGACCACCGTTTTTGTCGTAACTCCATCTGCTCCAGTTCTGGCAATCGGATAGATAAACAAGATGCTGGTTGCTCTGCACGCATTGCCCTGATTGTGGGTGGTACATAATTTGGTAGCTCGGATTATTTGACTTTGGATCTGCGAAAAGAGAAAATAAGATAAAGAAGTTCGAAGTGTTGATGCATTGAGTAATGCCGTGAACCCAAGAAAATGTACTTGGATAAGTACTTAGAAAAATAAAATGCATGAATTAGATACTTTTTCAAGATGACTCACGCAATGTCACAATACCAAATTTGAATCGATACTCGATATCTATTTTTGAATTCGATATGAGTTCGGGATGACTCACGCAATACCAAATTTGGATCGATACTCTATAGTTATTTTCTGTACTTCTGTCCCCATAGTCAAAGTTATCAATGTGATAAATCATAATTACTAATACAGTTCTAGAAATTTTTAACAAATAGTGGTTGCAAACGCGAGATGGTAGCACTACAATTGGTATGCGAGGACAATTGACAGTAATATAGTGTTACCGGCCAGCAGTATTTTTTGACTGGATTAATTTTGCGTTTACACAATGAGTTTGAATTTTTGCCATGCACTTCTTGTACAAGTGAAAACTGTAAATGCCTAGTGATTTTCTATTGTTTGCCAATATCTAGTATACTTTCCTCGTTCGGAAAAAGTAGAATCTGGCGGAGGCGACGGACTGATCGAGTGTCATACTTGCACTTCCATTTTGTTCGACGAAAGAAAAAAAGAATCATACCTTGGGTGATCTGTTGGATCAGCTGTAACTTCTTCAAGATTGAGGAATTTCTGACACTCTCCCAGTTGAAATCCAACACTCCATAATCCTCCCCCGCGTCAACCTTCCCTTCCCTAAGCATGTAACTCCCCTGCAAAGCCCACCAGGCCCAATCCAAATCCCGCTCCGCCACGAGGCCCAACAGGCAACCCAAATACCGGTTCTGTGCCTCGTTCCCACCGGTCTGGTCCACCCCAAACTCGCTCAGAAACAGCGGGACCGGGCTTGGGCCGGAGCCCAAAAACCCGGATTGGCCCAAGAACGACTGGGTCACGTTCCCACAATACCCGTTCGTTTGGTTAAGCCATTTCTCCGTTGGGTTGCCGAATGAGTACCAGTGGGCCTCGTACACCAACTTGTTGCTTACGTTCGCTTCCAGAGACCTGTTCTTCAAGAAGCCGAGATTGGTGTCGAAAGATACGCCCGAGACAATCACTAGCACATTTGGGTTTGCCCGGTGGATAGCTTCAGCACCCTGCTGCATGTACTTGTACCAATCGCTCGGGTTTTGATGCGGGCCGCGGAGCTCATTCCGCATGCTCATTCCAACTACCTGTTGATTTTGAAAACATTTTAGGGCAAATCAAGTGTTTGATTAGCTATTTTATTGTTGTGCATTCTGGGGAATTTACAAGAACGTATTCTTAATTGCTATGGGCTTCTAGAGCATGGTCACGTGACGCCTCAAGATTGTTAATTCTCAAATAATCACACGAGTTTGCAATTAAACATATGAACTCTACATATATCAACAACGATATCTTTAAGCATATGTATTTCTCATTAAGCTTTAATGCAACACGAAGCATCTTGCTAAAAACGAGGACAACATATTGTACATATCACCCAAAATTCAGGAAACAAACTTCGAGACTATTTACTCCTCAAATGACTAGCTAAGAGTGACAGATGCTGATTAGCAACGGTCAAACCATGTGTATTTTTATATTAATTGATGACGAAAAATTATTTCACAAGTATCTATATGCTACTTATGAGGTACAAGAACAAGACGATATTGTGTTTATGTGTTTAGACTCCATTTAAGTTAATTAATACATGCGACCTAAAAATGATTGAGAGCTTAAAATTTAAAAAAAAATTCCACGCATAGGAATTTTAAGAAATTATGTTCGCCCACAGAGCTTGGGCTAATTCCATTGAATTTTTCAAATCTTACTATGAAAACTAGTATGGTACTGTATATGTGAATATTCGAAGTTGTCCAGCACCCCTTCTGTCTACCACTACTAGCTAAGTGGTCAAAAGAGCAGACCTAACTGCCTACAAACAAAAGTTTTTAGTAAGCTAAGTGGTTAAAATAGCAGACCTAACTGCCCTAAAAACAAAAGTTACTATTTATTCATTATCCTTATCTACTATTATTATTATCATCTCTCTCGCTCTTTTCATTCATTATCTCTATCTTCAATTATTACCCTAATTTCTTTTATACTCATTACTTCAAAAATTAAACTCAAAAATTCTTAAAAACTAATCCAAACACAGCATAAAAGCATTCAAAAATTGGGACCACCCTCCGCAAAATAGCTGCAGTAGGGGGCTATGGTTCATGCCTTCATGGTGACACTTCAAGTAATTATAACAGCATCATTTAAAAAAGGTTTGAAAAGTTTTGATAAAAAAATCCACCCACCGTAGGGTTGCCCAAGTACCGGGTAGCCACCGCAGTCAACCCCAGCAACCATTCACCCGGCTCAAAAAACTCATCCCCGAAGAACCCATTCCCATCATCGCCACCGCAGCACCACTTGGGCAAGCTAACATGGTTGTCCAGGACCACCATGATATCCAGTGCCCCGAGCCCGTCAATCACTGCCTTCTGGGCGTCCCAGACCCCGACGTCCAGAAGGCTCGGGTTGTTCCGGGCCATCCCGGCCTTGGCGTCGCCAAGGCTCCACTGGTCGAGCGACTGCGCGACGGTGAGGCTAGAGTAGTTGGGCCTGGTGAACATGTACGTGGGCCAGGTGAGGCGCACGCAGTTGAAGCCCGTCGAAGAAATGTGGCTGGCGATGGCGGTCAGTGGCTGCTTGTGGAGGCCCTCCGGGACCATGGTGTGGAGGTGGCCCACCCAGTTGACGCACCTCAGCTTGTAGCGGTGGCCGGTGGCCGGAGAGACGATCCATCTCGAACTTGTCGAGAGAGTGAGTGAATGGACGGTGGTTGCAGTGAGAATGATGATAAGGCAGGTTAGGGAGAGGTTTTGGACGTGGGCTTTCATGGTTTCTGCTCGTGGGTCAGGTGGATTTTGGTTCCCTCATCAGGTCCTCTCTGCTTTTATACTTGCACTGTTTTCACACACATGTGATCTTGGGGGGATTGTGTGAGAGGAAAAGTCTATAGGTACTAGGTCTGTCAATGGATCGGATTCAATCCGAATCCGATAATATCTATCCGATAATCCGAATCTAGTAAACCAAATATGGATCGGATTGAATTCGGATCAGATCGAATTAAATCTATTATCAATCCGATCCAAACTTCATTTTAAAAAAATTGTAAATTTTGTATTTTCAAAAAAAAAAGTTTAAGAAGTTGTATTTTTATTTGAAAAAAATATTTTTTTTTGCTAGAATTTTTGAAGTAAAAAAGTTTTTAGATCGTATATCTGATTTTACGGATTCGGATCACCACTATCGGATATATGAAATTCGGATCGGATTTGAGCGTTACCAGATTCGGATTTGTTGGATTCGGATTCAATCCGGTCCATTAATAGGCCTAGGTACACGGATCCGGACACACTATATGTGCTACATCTGTATTCCTATTGGCACTCTTTCTAAAACTAGAAGTTAGAAAGACGCATGTCTTAGGTGGTGTTTCCACTAATTGTAGACACTAATATATAGACAAGTTGTTTTCATTAAACTAAATGAACCAAATGATATTCTTTGACCTAGAAGGGTCCAGGTCAAATAGAAAATGGAGGAAAGAAAAATCTTTTAGGTTAAAAAGTTCAGTGGAAACAAATTTGCTAGAGGCATGAACTCGGAGACAAATAATATATATAGTGGAAATACCACCTTTGAAATAATTAAATTAAGGCTTGAATACTTAAATGGTCCTTACAAAATAGAGTCGGTTTCATTTTCGTCCTTGTAAAATTTTTTGTGTCAATTTCATCCTTCCAGTTTGTGACTCAGTTCAATGTCACCCTTGCCGTCAACTAATGGATGGAATTTGCCATTTTGCCTACTTGGATAACGAAAGCCTTATTTGGTACCTACTTGGCCCACGTCTCTTCCCCACAATATTACCCACATCGTTTTCTACCAAAAAAATACGCACAAGATCAATTTGGCATTCAATTACATTACGAACGTGCGACAAAAAAATCACAAACAATATAAGTTTAGAGATAACGCTCTCTAGACTCTTTTCATTCAATAATAATCAATCACTATCTTGCCCCAAAGGCTTACAACTTGTTAAATAGGTAGAAAAACCCTAACTCTAATTGATTCGGCTCAAAACGAACACCGAATCAATTAATAACGGAAATTACCAAAAATGGAAAAATTCGGAATAATAGCAAAACTGAAAAATAGAGAAAATTCAAAGACTTCTCCTAAAAGAACGACTTAATTCGGATTTTCCTTGTTCGAAGAGACGAGAGGGAAAGTTGAGCAAAAAAAATTAAGTGTTCCAAATTTCAATCCGTTTGAACCGGTGAAAAGATTTTAGTTTTCTGATCATTTTATCCTAAATGGTCATAATTAAATTTTGACTCTAGGGCTCTCGTTGATTAGCCCTAAGAGATATTTGATTCTACGACTTTCTTAGGGCTAATCAATGAGAGCCCTAAAGTCAAAATTTAATTATGACCATTTAAGATAAAAATGATTAGAAAACTAAAATCTTTCCACCGGTTCAAACGGATTGAAATTTGGAACACTTAATTTTTCAACCTCTTTAGACAGTTTATATATTAAAACGGCAAATAAGGCTTCCGTTATCCACGTAGGCGAATTCCATCCATTGGTTGACGGCAAGGGTGATATTGAACTGAGTCACAAACTGGAAGGACGAAATTGACACAAATTTTTTTACAAGGACGAAAATGAAACCGACTCTATTTTGTAAGGACCATTTAAGTATTTAAGCCTTAAATTAAACATTGGTTTGTAATTTCAAATGAACAATGACACTCGCAGGAGAATAACGTTAACAAAAAAAAAGAGTGGCAAAATGAGCAGCCGTTTTTTATTAGTCAAAGAGAGAGTTGGGACTGCACCAACATCCCATGAGCAATTATGTGGGCAACCTGCAACTACCAACCATCACTAATCGCTTTCCCCATTTTCACCCCTTGCCATTAAATGGAAACTTGGGAACTCATTTACTCCACCCTTTTCGTCTGTACCAGTTGAATTTGGCAGTTCGTTCACTAGTGTCTTTCCATTTATTTTTCCCTCTCCTGGCCTCCATTCATTTTTTCAGTTACAGACAGTACCAATGGAGTTGTGATCTCTTTTCATTCAATAAAGTACCTAAATCAGAAGCCCCTACTCATACTTCATCCTATTGGTGGATAAATTTTTCAACGCCGGGTGGGTACAATGTGGTGTCCAAGTAGTCCATTCGAGCCGTCCAAAAGTGTATTGAACAATTCATATTGAAACCCTCTCTCTCCTCTTTCTCTTTCCAAATCCGAGTCATCCAAATCTGAAATGGACGACCCGGATGCGCCGAACAAACACCACGTATTACTCACCCGACACTGAAAAATTTCTCCCATTGGTAGACCCACCCGGTTTGTGACTGTGAATTGTGAAGAATTTGTTATAGGGAAAAAAAAAAGACTATGAAACACAATTTATCGTAAAAGGGTGGCAAGAAACGAAAGGAAAATATAAACAACTTACACCTTTAGGAACCAAATTATTTTTTTCAAAGTGGAAGCACAAATTAATGTATCTTGCGCAAGTTCAGTGGAGGGTAAAATGGTCTTGCAAGAATTGGGGTAAAATGAGCACGAATGTGAAAATGCAAAAAGGACCTCATGCGCTACTTTTCACTTCTTCTCTCTCTATAGCTGAGTTTTGAGAAGTCATTCTCCAAAATGAGTTCTTTTTCAAGGGGAGGATAAAGGTTCGATAAAGAAAAAAAAGAGGACATAGGGGAGTTTTGTTCACCCTCCACTTAACATTACCCTCCTTTCTATTGGTTGAAAATAAAATGATGCCATGCTTATCAAAAAGTACATTGCATGATAAGCATGATATCACTTTGTGGTGGGATCCACTCCATTTCAACTAATAAAAGGGAGGATAATGTTCACCCCTCTTTGAAGGAGGATGAACAAAATTGCACTCGACGTAGGGAGATGTACATATCTTTTCTATTTTTCAAAGTTTTTGATTTTGGCACTCTAAAATTTAATTATTACAATGCAATATTTGTCTTTTTAGCGTTCATACTATGTGTATTTTGAACATAAAAAACACAATTTTTTTGAAATGTAGTACCTTCGTCGTCTGGTCAGTAAAATGAGAATCTTAAAAATATAATTTTTTTCCAACAATTTACTAGTATCCATGAGTTTTTTTAATTTAAAAAAAAGTTAGAATTTCTTTTTGCAGAAAACGAATTATTTTTAAGTCCTTATTTTGCGGACCGGATACTTATTTTAGGATTTGGGGTGCTTAAGTGTACCCCTGCACTACACGTGTAGTGCGGCCAATCCGGCTGTCCATCTCGGCAATGAACGGCTAGGATTTGTAGGAGCTCGAATTAAATCCGAATCCTTCATATCGAGATGGACGGTCGGATCCGCTGCACTCAACACCTATCAAAATTTGGAGTGCCAATTTTTTTTATTTAAAAAAAAAATATCATCATATGTATCTTTTCGAATATTTTTGCTCGGACACAAAAATCTTTTCGATTTGTTACTACAAAACCCTAAACCCTTGTTTCCAAATCGTTCACGCAGTGACAGGGACCGACGACCGTTGCTCTTGTACTCGAAGAAAACTTCGCCTGCACGATACATGTAGGTGCCATTGCAAACCTATAAAATACTCCCTCTGAAGCTGAAGGAGTGATTTCTCTCAGAGCATTCAACGCAGCATTTGTCTGAGCACTACGATGGAGTTGGACCCTGACGACATCTTCCGAGATGAAGACGACGACCCAGAGAACGAATTCTACCAGGTCCGTATGCGTTTATTTTCCCATTTTATTCTCTTTGTTGTTCGCAAAATTTTGGTCCCATACGTGTGCATGCGTTGATTTATTGTATAAATGATGGATGGTTTTACCCCCATATGTTCAATTAAATGTATTTCAGGAAAGAGAGGCGAGCAAAGAAATGGTGGTTTACCTGGTGGATGGTTCCCCCAAAATGTTCAGCGCTACTGCTCTCCAGGTGGGTATCTCTCTCTACTCCGAAATTTCCCTCTCTCTGTCTATGTTTCGTTTGTATATTTGTGTTTCCATATAAAGACACATATATGTATCTGCACATGCTAGTGGTTAGGCTTTGGAATTAGGATTGTCAATGTTTGTGCGGCTTCAATACCGCGGTTATAGAAGAATTATTGTTAGAATTACACACCAAAAATGATGCAAAGAGAACACCCAACCCGCGGCAACGAGTGAAAAACAGATATTTACGGGGCACGGTCCTGAAAAGCTCTTTGGTAGATAGTTGTAGAAATTATAATGAGGTTAAAAACTTAGAAGAACCTGACTCTGTACCAATATCTGAGCGGCAAAAAATAATTCTCGTTTTCCTGCTCAAGAGTACCGAGCCTTGAAGCAAACAGCGATTCACTTTCAACCTCTTGTCCTGTTGTCGTTTTTGTCCCCGTACATGTCTACCCCTTTGTCTGCTAATTGCTATCTATAAGTCTCATAGAATTCCTGTAAGTCCCCTGTATGCATGCAAACGAAGAATCCTAGTCCACTACACATTGGTAGTCGTTTTTGGACTCCAAAACTTACCCATACTAAGGTTAAAGAATACACGTAATTGAATGGGCCTTGTAATGTAGAAGACGCATCCGTCAATCTCCACCCTAGCTTGAATCTTGGGTCGTTCCTGCTTAATTTCAAGTTTCACCTCTGCCTGTCATTTGAAAGGTAAGTGCCAGTGTCGATTCTGCCTCTGATTGTTGCTCTGCTGCGTTCAAACCCCTGTAGCCCACACGTCCCCATCGAAATTCCCATCGGTCCTCTGCTCCTCTGAGTTGTGCTTATAAACATATAGATCACTTTACTAACCACATTAAGAGCTTAAAGACTTGCTCCGTCTGCGGTGTACATTGTTACATTAACAGTCTTAATCACTTCATCTGCAACTTCCTTGTGTACATCAAGCAACTGTTGCGGTTACGTCTGGCCATAATCCTGCATATCTCATGTTTGGGTCCTGCACACCATGTCGGTTTGGCACATTCTTGTCCCTACGCATGCGTCTTTACAAGTTTACACCTTCATTAATGACTACGTTTGCCAAAGCTTCTGCTTGTTCTTTTGGGCCAAAACCCAACCTTTAAAGCTACTTAAAAGTAATTCTGGGAAGCATAATTTTGTATGTTTTGAATTCTGATTTTTAGAACAACCCTTTGTAACTTCTATTGTCTTGAGACTCTTGACAATCACTGCCATATGCTCCACTTGTAGTTTTCTGCAAGTAGACCTTAAAGTAAAGGTAATTCATGCAGACACAAAGATTGGCCACTTCCAACTTCCACACCACTTTTATAAAGGTTTTTTAAGAAAGCTGATCCTGCTTGATGATGTAAGTCTAAGCTCAACATGTCTCTTCTCTTGTGTTCAGTAAAAATAATGTGTATTAGGAACAGTGACTTGTGGGTGACAGGGAAGTGAATAGGAAAAGGGTCTTGGCTCTTTGTTATTAATTTCTAATATGCTGTGGGTTATTGGGTGATTTTTTCCCGTTTAGATTAAGTGCAAGGCTTGGTAGGTTGATGAATCCTTATTTATAGCTGTTGATAAGTTTACCTTAAGTTACCTGGAACAACAATTGTGCCAATAGAATGAGCAGGAATAGGAAGAGGTTACAACCAAGGCATATGGTTGGGGTAGGCATTCATAGATTACAACAATGAATCCCATGTGATACAGTAAAACAAGTAAGTCTGAGTATCGTGTTTCATAAATTTTTTGTAAAACTTATTTATAGGAGCGTTGAATATCCACTTTGATTACATTCTTGCTGTTGAAAACTTTAAAGTAGACCTATAATTGATTTTGTTCTCCTTATGAAACCCTTGGGATCATTTTCATTGCAAAATCCACGGTTGTGAATATTGTTGAACGTGTGTTCCAAAACACAAGTTGCGTGGGTATTAGCGATTTCTAGTAATAAAGATCGACCTCCCTATAATGAGACTCATTGGGGTTTTCTAAAGCCACCAGAAGGTTGCATCTCTGCTGCGTTACCTTGGTTGGAGTCTTGGAGATCAAATGATCTCAGGCTCTTAGCCACCCCACAATCATTGCTGT
Source organism: Rhododendron griersonianum (assembly GCA_018127125.1). Classification (NCBI taxonomy): domain Eukaryota; kingdom Viridiplantae; phylum Streptophyta; class Magnoliopsida; order Ericales; family Ericaceae; genus Rhododendron; species Rhododendron griersonianum. Next base: position 12,881,341 of record CM030794.1, on the reverse strand, counting down.
TGCCCTATTTAAGTTCTTGTCCAAAATTGGAAGGATACCTGAATAGATTTATATGGGTCAACGAGTTGTAGACTAGATAATTACATGTCTTCACTGGAAATGACTTGGTGATCAAAGGGAGCTTTCTCTGCCCACCCATCTGTGACCTGGTTTTTTCATCGCAATAATTGTATGTGGTGAGAACCTCTCTCCCTCTCTCTCTCTCATACACACACACATTTTTTACAAACAAGAGATCATGTTTCTGGACAATTGCAAGAGTTCATACTTCCAAATGAAACATGCCCAATGTTTATGTTGGGATTAAATCACTGCGTGTTAATGGTAGTACGTATGTGCCTCTTAATAGGGATTTAAATTAGGAGTTTGCTTATGGCAAGTAAGTGGGCCTACTGGTCTATTATTCACATGAACTCTTTGGACTTCAATGATTCCCTGCAAGCAATGTTCAACTTTGTTTTGGCTGAGTGAAGAATTTTTTGTGGAGGTGTCAGGTGGTTGGTATGGTACCTGATGCAACTTCTCATTACTCATAGACAATTAGATTGTGGAATTTATTTATTTATGCTCAAATAGCATGTGACTGTTGTAAGATCAGGTCTAATCCATTAGTGACGCAAATTTTCTGCATTGGAACTTGAAGAAGCAAAAGGCCTAGATCATTGCTTCGGTGCTTCTCTTAGAATACTAATTGAGTTTATGTCACCCACATTTTGGGTCAAATATCTATCAAACCAAAAGAGGAGGAAAGTCCTCCAAATGATTGGTTTTCGATGTGGCTGGGTGAAATAGCATTTGTTTTTTCACACTTCTCGTACAGGGGAAGGATATATCAATATGCTCTTGCATTGCTCATTGTTCAGAAAATTCTGGTGATTTTCTTTAAATGGTTGTCCAGAATATGCTGGAGATTTATTTTGAAATTGATTTGACTGTTGATGTTTTTCATTTTCGTCAACACATACAGGAAAATCAAGAGGAAACACACTTTCATGTTGCCGTCAGTTGTATTGCCCAGTCACTGAAAACTCAAATTATCAACAGGTCTTATGATGAAGTTGCAATATGCTTCTTCAACACGGTAAGATGTCACTGTGTTAAGCTGAGGCTCATCTCCTCTTAATTTATTTTATACGTTGAATTCACTTTACCCCCCTGTGGTGTGTTCCATATGTGGATCACCCCCTAGTGGAATGTGGACAAATGAACCATCACATTTTCCGTCCTAACTATTCTAGAGGTGTAAGTTGTAACTGGCGCATCTTATAACAGATTGAGTCATTTTTTTTCTACAAAATCACATGAATCCCATTTTCTTCTTCACCCCAAGTTCTCCACTTGCAATCTCCAGCCCTCGCAACCCCACTTCCCATGCCCAACCCCTCTCCTCCCTCTCTTTGTTGTCCCTACTTCTATACCCCTATCCTGAAGCAAAATCCCCACCTAACCTCCTTACTGCCGTGGTAAGGTATATAGGTTGCTGTATTTATTATATGATTACGTACTTGTTCAATGTTCAGTAATGGTCCCACAAGCTTAAGTTGTTATAAATGGGCTCAACAATGTATGTCAAGCTATTAAACACACCAGTCAAGTCTTGCATGTGGAGTTGCAAATATCCAAGCGAAATTGAATACAAAGGAAAGAAGCAGATAGCAAACAGGGAACACTAGCAAACGGAATACTACATTCTGAATGCATATTTGCAATATGTACATAGAGAAAATCATGTTTACTTATCTGTATTCTAATATACACCTGCAATAACTAGGTGAGGAAAGGAAGAGGGGAGATGGGGTAGGTGAGGAGGTACTTCGGGGAAATGGTGTTTTGGTGCTTCTTTTTTTTTTTCTTCTAACAAATGATGATTTCGTTCAAGTCTATCAGCAGAGAGGTAATATACTATCGGAAAAGCATATGGTGGGAATTGACGAAATAGGAAGGTCAAGGTTTAATTTGTTACTAGCCTATAAACTTGTCCTCATTTGCATTAATGAGAATACATCCATGCAGTATTCTCATCAGAGACATGCATTCTGGGTCACGCTCAGATGTATAAATATGCCCACAATAATTTCCTTGCTAGGAAACATTGGTATGGAAGGTATTGACAGTAATCACTAATGACCTCGAAACTTTATATTTCCATCTCACATAAGCTCGATCTCTATTTCCTTCTCCATTTGCAGAGAGAAAAGAAGAATTTGCAGGATTTAAATTGTGTTTATGTTTTTAATGTTGCTGAACGAGATGATCTAGACCGGCCAACAGCAAGACTTATAAAAGATTTTGATTGCATAGAAGGTAAGCCCCACGACCATGAAAGGATGTTAAATATTTGGTTTTAGGAATTGGTATCTTGAAATCTCAGAGACTTACAGACTTCTTCGAATGAAAGGGAAGAGAAAATATCGCATGTTCCTTCGTAAACAGTTTAGAACATTTTGCTGGATACTTTCATCACTGGTTTTGATTGCAATGAAGTTTCCAACTTAACAGTTCTTGATTTTTAATGGGCTGAACCACATTTATCTGTGCTTTTTTCAGTTTTGGGTATGTTTTTGTTGATTCGGGCATTTTATGTGTTGTATGGTAGCTTATACTTAGCTCTGTGGGCAAAGTGTAAGTTCACATCTGAGTAGCAGTTTCTACTGTTTCTTCAAACCTCACTATGAACCTATTTGTCTTGTTTTCCATGCAAAGCATAAAAGCAACGGGTTGAAATGTAATCCGTCTTTTTTTTCACGCAGATCATAAAAGTAATGAGTTGAAATGTAACAAAGTGTGGTTTGAAGTCTTTAACATGCCGCTTGAAAATGAGAACCCCATAATGCAAAGATTCCCTTCCTCGCAGTGTCGTTGGGACTTTATTTTTACATTCACTTTCACGTTTACATTTGATGTTTTGGATTGCGTGTTTATCTTAATTCTTCGATATTCGGATGACTACACTTGGTTTAAGTGCTCAACACTATCTTTAAGTAATAATTTTTATTTCCATTGCTTTCTCAATTTTCTATTTTGCGTGTAAAATAAAATGACTCTTCAAGCGTAGTTTTAGCAAGCTCAATGCCTTCTGTAAGTGTGTTTGTTCCTTTTTTTCCTTTTGCTGATAATTGCTTGTGGGTCCCATGAGAGAGCTTATATACTTAATTTCTATTGCCCAAAAGTTCTGTGGTTGAAAAAAGTGATGCAATCTAAATCATATAAGAAAAGAATCAACGAAAAGAACCTTGGTCTTGCGCCATCTTTTCCTATAGAATCACACAAATTCTAGTCCTCTAAATGGAATTTAGAGAACCCACATTTGGAGGACTTGGTGATTGAGCTGGACCACGAGAGCACCATTATTTCTTATGATTGAGCATGCATGAAGAGCTTCAGGAGTTATACGGCAGTTTGTAACTATTACAACATATTCTTGTCTTGTTAATATACTTATATTTCTGTGTATTCCTTATGCTGTATTTATGTACCTTAAGAACAAAACCGCTGTCGAATTCTGGAAGTGGATTTGAGGCTACTTGCTTTAAACCCTCTACTTGTAATCATGAGGTTATATCTTGCAACTTTGCGCTGCCATTTTGTACTTGATAGTCTCATGTTTGAAATTCGTTTAATATGTTGTGGTGTGTTATCATACCGCGCTTCGCTAATTGGCCAGAGCACAATTGAATTACAGAATGTCTTGTGTTGGGGAATAATAGTAAGAAATTTTACCAGCCAATCAGTGTTTGAGTTTTCGATTTCTTGAATCAGTGAATTCGAAGAGTTGAATTCAAAATTTGGTGGAAATCAATTCAATATTTTGTTGAAGTGACCGCACATTTGATTCTAATTAGTGAACTAGAGCTGGATTTGCCAGCCTTGGAGGTAAATAAGAGCCTTAGTGGACTTGGCGCATGAGACTTTTTGGGAAGAGATTTGTGTATTTTTTAAGTACTGACAATTGTTTGTCACTTGTTCATGTGCACAATCATTGTCCGCCCTGATTATTCATTAAATGATGTTGCTGAATCTGGACTGATTGCCTCTTTAATGTTGTAAAGTTAATCAATGTAAATCAGCCCTCATTTTCTAGATGTATGCAGAATCATTTACTAAAGAAATAGGGAGTCAGTGCGGTATCTTGTCTGGATCGCGAGACAATTCTCTATACAATGCTCTGTGGGTTGCACAAGCGCTTCTGCGTAAAGGGTAAATCTTCATTGTTTATTTGTATAACTTAATAAAGCGTCTTTTTTACTAACTTAATGGTAGGAGTTGACCAATGAAATAGCTTTCGCTAATGATGTTGATTGAACTACTTCAGATCTGCAAAAACAGCTGACAAACGAATTCTCTTATTCACAAATGAAGACGATCCTTTTGGGAGTATCAAGGGTGTTGTGAAGATAGATATGACGAGGACAACATTGCAACGAGCTAAAGTAACTATCAGATGTGTGTACAAGTTCAATTACACTCTTGAAGTAAATGTTCGTGTTAGATTAATTGCAAGTTACTGTGCTCTTTTCCAGGATGCACAAGATCTTGGCATCTCAATTGAATTGCTACCCTTAAGTAGGCCTGATGAGGAGTTCAACATCTCACTTTTCTACTCTGTATGTTCATGCTTATTATTATATCTTTAGCAAAGTTGATATATTTGTTTATGTCAGTAACTCCTCTCCTGTGGATCAGGACTTGCTTGGATTGGAGGGTGATGATGCTTCCCAGTTTTTGCCGTTGGCAGGAGAGAGGTGTTTAATTCATCAGAATTTTTATTTCAGTTACAAAGTTTATATGCCATGATTTCTGTTGCTAGTTTAGTTTTTCAAGTTGGTGCATATCACCTCTTAGATTTTTTTTTATCTCCGAAAAAACTATGAAAGCCACCCATTTAGGTTTTTTATGCTCTTTACATGAGTCATTGCACTGATCAGTCCTATTAAACTGTTCTTTTTGCCCACGGGGTAGGTTTATGTATATAGGCACACATTTGTAATCAAATTTTTTTTTTTATATATTTGTGTTTCTGCGTGCACACTTATGTATTGTGAATTGAATCATTACTGTCAGGTTGGAAGATATGAAAGATCAATTAAGAAAATGTATGCTCAAGAAGCGCAAAGTGCGAAGAGTTACATTTTCGATTGCCAATGGGATATCTTTAGAACTCAATACATATGCTTTAGTTCGCCCAACACTTCCAGGTATTTGTGTCCCTATTAGTAGCATTCAGGGTTGTCAATGCCGTTGTCATTTTTTGAATTCATCATGATTCATTGTCCGGATGCCTTGTTGTCAACGTAGTTCATCACACCTTGCTTCTGTTGTTATTGTTCTCAGGGACCATTACCTGGCTTGATTCTGTGACCAATGTCCCTTTACAGGTATTATATTTTCATTTATGGAACAATCCCTCTCGTTTTCCCAATCTCACGCAGATATCGTAGTGGTATGGGAAAGCTCTAACGCTCAATCTAGAGTCTATACACTTTTGTGAGGCTTTCTACCCCAGGGATTTGTCAACTAGAGATCCTGAGCTTCGCTTAAACATGAACTAAAAGTCCCATTCTTTCAAATTCTCGTACCAGTTATTATATATTCCTGACCACATTATTCAGCTTCCAAATGCCATGATTTTTGTTCCCTTATGAATCCTTTGCTTACCAAAATTTGTTTGTAAAGTTTACACCCGCTAATTACTGTCATGGTCATAACACACCTTAATTTTCTTTTAAGAAGAAAAATTTAGAAATTGGGAGGATGAAAGATGCTCGATTTGGGGTGATACATACTCAATCGAAAAGTTTTTCTTTTGATTTTTATAGAAATCTTTCATGTCATTCTATTTTTTCGAATGGTTAGGTGGCTGTAGAAAATAGTTTGACTCTAGTTCTGACTCTGAACATTGTGCAGTCTGAAAGATCATTTCTCTGCGCGGACACTGGTGCATTAATTCAGGAGCCTGCAAAGCGTGTCCAATCTTATAAGAAGTAAGTTTACGTTTTTGTTACTTCAATGGCTATTCCCACTAAATTCATTGGCCATTTATTTTCTGTCCTGGGTATCATGGATCTTAAAGCTTGTTGGATATATGACATGGTTTCATGTAAGTGCACAACTAGACATAGTTTCATGTAAGTGCACGATTAGACATAGTTTCTGAAGATTAATTGGACATAGTTTTCGTGTATTGTTGGCTTATTTTGTTGAAAGTTCTATTTCTGTTAGAGGGCAATATGAACCATGTTCCATCAAATACACTAAAAAGTTTCTAGTACGATATATCTGGTGTTGAAGTAGGTCAACATTTCTCTTGGAAAATAGGACGTTTCCAAATGCAAGTCCTTGGCCAAGTACTTATTACTCTGTACTTCTTGGGTTGTAATTGCTAGTTTATTAGGTTAAGCCACTATAGGTGCTTGGAACACAAACCAACCATCTTTCGCTCAACTTGCCTACTTGAATCGTATAGTTTCAATACTAACTAATCACAGAACCTGCAGTTATTTTCATCCATTTTTTGAGGTCAACTAGTAACCAATACCTTTAATCTATGTAGTTTCCTAAGGAAAATATTAGCTTATTATTAACCCGGGCTTTATCATATGCAAGAACGACCCTTATAAATTGCAAATATGAACTTTTTTTGGGATCAAGTTCTGTACTAGGGAACAAGCCCAAAGAATCAAGGGGATAGCCTTTTGAAACACAATAAGCAACAGACCAAACAAACAGCTAGGCCAACTACACCCTAAGCTAGATTACAGGCAAACAAAACAAAACAAAACAAAACAGGAAAACAAAGCCCTAACTGCTGCGAAGATCCAACTGATCTTGTTGAAGCACATACATAGGATAGGAATTCCCCAAGCAGCACAGAGATCCTGGTTAGCAACAGACCTAGGAATTTTCCTCCAAGGGCAAGGACATGCCCTGACCTCCCGGATCCTCCCATCCACAGTATTTGAGTCCGCACACTTTCTGCGAATATGAACTTGTTAATGATTAATGGGATTGAAGCTCTATTGTCATCATCGGGGGGATCGGAAGATCTCCTAGATCGAGGTCATGATTTGCATTGGTGGGACTAATTTTTTGGAATTCCCAAAGTTATACATTCTCGAAGAGACATATCTTGTTTTTGTAGATCAACGTAATTGATCTAGCGGGTAATCCCACCATACATTTAATCCAGCCCAGATTTGTTTCCAAGTTTATAGTTGTGTTTTCAGCATTGTTGGATCTCTCCATTAAAAAAAAAAGGTTGGATCTCTATTTGGAAGACAGTTGAGCCTGCCCATTTTTTTGTTCCATTTTCTAGTCTTTGACTTATGAAGTCTCATTTGTGTTGTGGACCAATTCATTAACATTCAATGGAGTTACATGAAATGAACCGGGGTTGAGTTTAGATGACTAGATAAGACAAAATAGGTTAGGAACATAATGAGCCCCTACCACGCTACATTTTTGTTGTAATATTCAGAGAAATTAGAAGAATACCCATATAAGATTGGAAGAGGAGATAAAGCGCTCTCTAACACTCTTAACACTCTCCCTCATGCTTGAAGGCAATCTGCTAAAAGGAGAACGGGCTAGAGGCTTTGGGAGACTATCACCCAACTGATCCTCGTAATGAACGTATGCAGTGTCAATTTTTTTCTTGAATGAAGTGAAAATCAATATCAACATGTTTAGAATGTTCATGAACATGATCGTTAGCGATAAATATTGTTGTTTGATTATCATAAAACATCTGCATAGGAGTAACAATAGTGATGCCAAGTTACAAAAGAAGAGAGCAAGTTAGTGCAGCATGGCAAACAAGTTAGTGCAAGATACAAAGGACATTTCAGACATTATCAGAAGCATGTATTTTCGTGCTTTTTGTGTACTTGGCTAACTGAGGTTAATCTTCCATATATTATCATACTTGTCATGTCTAAGATTTGTACATTGACTGCTCATGTCATAAACTTGGCGTTCAGCTAATTTTGTCTGCTCAATTTTTCAGTGAAGATATCAAATTTTCAGTTGAGGAACTTTCAGAAATCAAGAGAGTTTCAACTGGACATCTTCGTCTTCTAGGTTTTAAGCCATTGAGTTGTTTAAAAGACTACCACAACCTGAGGCCATCAACCTTTCTCTTTCCTAGTGATGAGGTTGTTCTATTGTTGTTAGCCTTCCTGCTCCTTGTTTATAGCTGATTCTAACAACCCCTTTTCTGGCTTTAGTTCTTTTACAAGGTTATGGATTATGGAACTTCTTCCAGGTTGTTAAATTTAATTTGGTGCCTTTAACAGTTTATATAGTTTACTGCTTTCAATTAGTTACACAGTCTAGGTTAAACTAATTATGCAAATGCACAAAACTTCTATATTGTTTTGGGTATTATTTTTAGATCAAATATCATCTTGGTATTTCACTATTTCTTTTCACTAATTTATGCGGTGGTAAATATGGAAAAGAATACTCTCTTCATTTTTCGTTCGGAGAGCCTAAATAGAGGTGTACTTTACAGATTGATAAGTTATTGTTGTTCACACTCTTGAGTTAGTGTGTCCTTGTATCCATGTCTTGATCTTTTGGGAAATGGCTCATAATCCTATCATGTCATACTTGGAACTCAAACATTGTACTGCCCTTCCGTGTTAGCTCCTGCATGCATATCCAAACTGCATATGTTACTGTAGAATGAGTTATTTAGCTTATGGGCTCTCTTCATTGTTGATAATAATCTAATGCAGGAAGTTGTTGGAAGTACTTGCATTTTCATTGCTCTCCACAGATCCATGTTGCGTCTGAACCGGTTAGTACTTGTAACAATTTTTGCTCTTCAACTCCAGCAATAGTCCAGAATCATAATCTCACCGAACGTACTTTAGAATTTAGATTTTTGTATAGCTTTTGTTTTACTTTGTGTAATCTTTATATGCTTTTATTGTCCTCATAGAGAGGTGTTGATATGAAATTAGGAATTTGGAGGGAAGTATTAGAGTCAAAGGGTTTTCGGATAAGTAGGAGCAAAACTGAGTATATGGTGTGCAAGTTTAGTGGTACCAGCAATGCACATGAAGAAAAAGTGATGATCCAAGACTAGGGGATACCAAAGAGTGACCATTTTAGGTATTTAGGCTCGATTATTAGTAAAGATGGAGAGATTGCCGATGATGTGACCCATAGGATCCAAGTGGGGTGGCTCAAGTGGAGGAGCGCTACTGGTGTACTATGTGACAAGAGGGTACCCACAAAATTGAAGGAAATTTTTTATAGAACTGCCATAAGACCAGTGATGCTCTACGGGACAAAATGTTGGCCTATTAAGAAACAACAGGTGAGCAAGATGAGTGTAGCAGAAATGAGAATGTTGAGGTGGATGTGTGGTAAGACTAGACGAGATAGTATTAGAAATGAAACGGTTCGTGAGATGGTAGGTGTAGCACCTATAGAGGAGAAGTTGAGGGAAAATAGGCTAAGGTGGTTTGGACATGTCTACTGTAGACCTGAAGATGCTAAGAGAGCGGATAGGATAGCTTTGGGTAGCAACGCTACGGGGAAGAGAAGACCTAAATTGACATTAGATGTGGGCAAAGATATGAGTCTAATGGGTTTGAGTGAACAAATGGCCCTTGACAGAGCTTAATGGAGAAAAAGGATTCATGTAGCCGACCTCAATTGATTGGGACATAAGGCTCGGTTTGGTTTGGAATCTTTATATGCTTCAGCTATGGATCTACTTTATCACCTCAACAAGCGTAGTTGTGTATCTGATAAATAAAAAGGCATAAATTAGGTCATTGTTGACAGGTTTACTTTCTCCCTGCCATATCAGTGTTGCTCTTTCTCTTTTTCATTAGTTGATTATGATTCTGTCCCCTTACCCTTAAATGCCTTAAATATTTGTTGCATTGTCCTTTAGTTTTTCTTATTGTTACACCATATAAGTGGTAAATAACTGTAGTTCATGGTTTTAACATTACATCAGATGCACTTTAAGCGTACAGTTTTCAATTTCTATCATTATGCTACAAGTCATTGGTTTTTAACCACACATGAGACGTTGGTCATGACTCATGATGTGTAAAAGAGCTATGACCAATGGGCGAACATTTGATGGAGGAGAAAGGAATTCCTAAATTTCTATTGACAATACTCTTACATCAGCACGGACTCCATATATCTTTATCTTAGTAGCGGATCAACAAATTATGCATTTCCAACAGGATTCTCATGGTGCTGTTGTTTGCCTATGTATATATCCTGGGAAGTTAGAAGTTGTAAAATTGAAGCTAAAATAAGAGAAAGTTGAGAGTAAGCTTCTTCGACCATGGCCGAGGAATGCAAACTAATGTATGGGTGAGGACTGATGTGATCAAAGGTTGTTTGGTAGTCTAGTCAAGGGGTATTATGGTCTTTGTATTACTCATCTTTTTATTTCTCTTATAAAATAATCAACGATGTGTATTAGGATTAATTAACACCCTAATATCAGTTTCTCCTCACGAACGTGGTATCAGAGCTATGATACGCTGCTGAACCATCATGGCCCAGCACTTTCAATTCTATGACTGCTATATGCCTATATGACATATCCAGTCGGAAGACTCGGAACCCTAACCAAACACATCTTGAAAACCCCAAACCAGTTGGAAAACCCAACCGTATTGAAAACACCTGAAACCAAGAAGGCAAGAACCCATCGAAAACCCAAACAGGTTGAAAGCACAAACCCCTGGATCGAAATTTCTTCTAGATTTCGAGACCCCCAAATCAAAAATAAAAACCCCATATTCAGATTTCGATCCAGAAACAGAGCAAAAAAGTGGTTGGACCCTCCTCACAAATCGGTTTTTTGTTCAACCCATATTCATCAGTTTATGTTCTGGTACTCTTTGGTTGTGTGACTTAGTGCTGGTGCTAAGTTATGCTTTGTTTGACGAGGTTCTTTTTTAATGATGCGCTGCCCCTGCCTCTCAGTCTTCTTGTGTGATGGTCACGTAGGACTGTCTCTTGAATTTCTGTTTGGTGCATGCTCTTTTTGGATTTCCAAATTCCGGTTGTTTTGATTTTCAAGTTGTCATACTTTGTGATATGGATTTGAAGACTGAGCTTTCAACTGGTTCTAGGTGGTCACCTGACATGTTTTCAATTACTTCCATTCATCTAAATGGAGCAACGATGCCCAATGGGCTCAGTCTCTGGAAGTTTGTTTTCTTTGGAAGAAGCAATTCAGTTGATTGACTAATAAGCCACCTCGTAGACACATTTCAACTATGCTGATTGTAAGGCTAAGGATGCTCGAATTCAAACTCCTTCGTGGAATAGTATGGAACCTTAAATTAGCGGTACTGTTAAGACAATAACTTTGCCGGGAGTAAGCTGTGATCATGCTGTTTTGTCATCAACTCAGATACTTCAATGATGTATTCTACGTATTTATTTGTGTGTGTATGCATGTGTTTGTTCATCTTTGCATCATACCAGTGAACATAAAAAGCGTGATTTCCTTTCTCTCCAGTTACGCAGTTGCATTCTATGGGAGTGCTACTCATCCTCAGCTGGTTGCTCTCGTTGCGCAAGTAAGATGTCGTTTTTCTTGTTGTGTCCATCGTTGGCAATGCATCTGTGTTCTTCAATTGGAGGGGCATGTTCCTTTTTCAACATACTATTGTATCCTGGAGTGCCTTCATGTAATAAATAGCATACTTGGCTTGACTTTCTATTGACTACTAGGTAGACAGAGCATGCAACTTGCTGCATTAAAATAGACGGCAAGTATATTTGCCGGTAGATAATTGAAAGCTATGCTTGCAGCCTGAGAAGTACTGACATTTTTCTGGCTAACGTAGAGGTGTCCCGGACATTTGGACACGAGCACATCTTGACATGTCCTGAAGGTCTGACCTTTCAGCTGGAGGCACATTCATTTGGGGAAAATTCAAGCATTCGGTTTTGGTATTAAACTGGACCTTCCAGCTCCAAGAACTGTTCTGTTTTAACTCAGCCTGATATAAAACATGGCCAAGTGGGAAATCTGAAGAGTTTGAGGGACTCTTCAGCTCTTGGACTATCCAATTGCACACATAGCCTACGGGCTGAAAGCCCAAGTCTAATTCTAGGCCAAGTCCAAGCCCAACCCATTTAAGTTCCAGGGCATAAAAAGATGAGACTATTGGGCCCAAAGCCTAACCGCTAGCCAACACACCACGGGCCCACGAGTCCACACTCTAACTTGGGACTTATATTCCCATTAATGTTTACATCTCCAGGTAATGTGGGATGGAGGTGTCTTCCCACCTTCTGAAACATGTCAACTTGAAGAGACGATTTCTCATTAATCTCTGAATGGGTTTCTTCGTATTTTACTATGAAGCAAAGTCCCACATCGCCTGGGTACCAAAGTAATATGTAGTATATAAGTGTGAGGGCACCCTCACTTCAATAGCTAGCTTTTGGGGTTGAGTTTTACCCAAGACCATGTATATTAGAGCTTTGGTTGCAAGAGGTCTTGGGTTCAAGTCTCTCTGTTTGCATTTGTCCTCCATTTGCATTATGCTTCTCCCTTTCGTATTCTGTTTCCTCTCTTTCCATGAAAATTTGCATCTCCACGTGCAAGACGGGGTTGCACGTGAGGGAGGGTGCTAGATAGCTTGATATACATTGTTGGATCCAATTGTCCCAAATGCTTAAACTGTTAGGAAAGCATTTTATCCTCTAAGAAACCACATTAGAAAGAATGGCTGATCTCTGGAGACAATACCTTCATTTGCTAGTTCCCCCCCTCATCAACTTCATCATCATGTTGCTTCTATTTTGCTTTCGATTTTCAGCTTTACATTTATCGTGGTTGGAATAATGGCTTTTGAGAAAAATTGCAGGATGAGATGGTCACTGCTAGTGGTCAGGTTGAGCCGCCTGGAATGCACATGATATATCTTCCTTATTCTGATGACATCAGACACGTTGAAGAGGCACGTTATGTTTTATAAAACTTTTCGGATTGGAATAAGTTTCATTCCAGTATTGGTACTAAAGAATCTTATGGCTGCTTGTAGATCCATACAGATGAAAATAATGAGACTCCTCGAGCGAATGATGATCAAATTAGAAAGGCTACTGCTTTAATGCGACGTGTTGACTTAAAAGATTTTTCAGTGTGTCAATTCTCTAATCCTGGTAAATCAGGATATCTTACATTACTAGCTATGACTTCTAATCCTCTCTCTCTCTCTCTCTCTCTCTCTCTCTGTGGTGGTGCCGTGTGGAGAGTTTCTACAAGTGTTGTCATGTGCCCTCTAGTTGTTGTTTTCATTAGGTTGACAACTTCTTGCAGCCTTGCAGAGGCACTATGCAGTGCTACAGGCATTAGCCTTGGATGAAGACGAGATGCCAGAAGTGAAAGATGAAACTGCTCCTGATGAGGAAGGCATGGCTCGGTAATGATGCTATATTCGCAATTTTGGGCTCAAATCTCTATCTATCCAAATCCTTCTCATTCTCTTCCTTTTTCCTTTTTCTCTACCCTATTGTGTTATGCGGATATTAACTAAGAAGCACCCACTCGATTGGCTTTACCCATGGCAGAACGGGAGTGGTTAATGCTTTGGAAGAGTTTAAGCTCTCTGTCTATGGAGAAAACTACGATGAAGACAAGGAGTTTGAGACCAATGGAAAAGTAAGTGAGGCTTCCAGAAAAAGGAAAGCGATTGCTGAAAATGCTGTCAAGGAGTGTACAAACTACGACTGGTCCGACCTTGCGGACAATGGAAAGGTAACATTTTCTGGATTTGTTCTAAAAAACTCGGGTATGGAATATTGGCAATAGTTGCACAAGTTGGTTGTATTGAATGCCAAGCAAGATGCCTAGTTCAAACTGAAGTGGTTTTCATCTTTAACAATACGCTAGAAACAAATAATTTTTAGAAGAAATGGGAAAAGACGACATTTTATAGCTATGCCATCATATAAAGGGTGAACACTACCGCTCTGTTTCTTTAATGCCTTCTTGGAATCCTTCGTAACAAGGTAGCTGGGGGTTTCCCTACGGCTGGATTTTATCCTTCCTTCCCATTTTCATCGTCTTGTCCAAGCTCTGATCACATTGCATTTGAAGAACTGAGTTAGCTGCTTTTTTAGCGATATCGGTAATTGCTGTACCGTAACCGCACTGAGTTTGATTTTCCAAATAGACCTAACTGTCTCATTCAGCTTGTGTATAGGCTTGCAAGTGGAGGTTAATTGAGATATGAAGCGGCGGGGGTATTGGGAGCCAGTCGCTTCCGGTAGCTTGCTTACTCTCCTAGTTAGAAGAAGGCTCTTTGGCAGATTCTTTAGATATGGATAGAGTCCCCTAACCTTGATATGATATTAGTAAAGCGCTAGCATCCCATTAACTCAGCGATCTTCCATCGCTTCGTTCTTCTCTTTTAGCGATGGAAGGGGCAGTGCATTCGGCTGCTCTTTCTCTCTTCTATCCTTGTGGACGAGGGGCCCTAAAGCTAGCTAGAACAAGAGCGCGAAGGGCCTCTAAGCTATACTTTCTTTATTCTTTGGAAAGAATGAATAACTACCCCAAAAAGCTATAGCAATAGAGCAGATGGACCAAATGAGCTAGAGAAAAAGGCATGTTGAAAGAGTGCCAGAAGCAAAACGAAAATCTTTCGTTGAAAGTTTGAACGAATGTATGTTGATGGGCTTGGAGTTCCCTATCTCTGAAGACAAGGAGAGGTATGGGGATTTTGTATATAGAGAAGAGAGGACCTACCTAGGGTAGGTGCCCGAACACGATTTCTATCTTTCTACCGGGGCCCTCTCTTTTGGAATTTCATTCAAAGAACCAAGAACCGATGGCATCAACATGACATTACTACTTTTTCCTTGGTTGATCGGATCCCCCAAGCGTGTAGTAGAAGAAAGAATATCTCTTATAGGTTTAGGACTGACATTCCTTTCCTTAATGGGCTGGTAGTTGAGTAAGTTGAGTGCATCGAAGTGCCTTGGAAGTGCTATCATAGACAGAGCCCCCATTGTGCGCTATCCTAAGGAGGAGAGCTGCTACCTATTATCCTATGCATTGCTGCTTCCGCTGTGTAGAAGATATTGTCTGAAGTGAAGCGGGTGCTAGGTGGCAACCCCGGATATCCCGACATTAAGAGGTTGGTAGTGGGCGGGCCTAAAGGCAAGAGCATGGTCCAGCCATTGATCATGGGGCAACGACGGAAGAAAGAAGTCAAATAGGTTGTTCCTCCGTGTCCTACTAATTGTGTAAGAGACTAGTTCGCTCTTCCCGCCTAAACTAAAGGCATAAGGAAAGGCAACAAGAAATGCATAAATAGGGGCATTCCTCTTCTAGTCTAGTAGCTCGGTATCCAGATGAGTATATGTACAAGAATAGCTCTCCCCCTGGTTGAGGGTTCCAAACCTTCGTTTCTTTTATTTCAAGCACTAGCAATGTTCAAAGGACAACGTGAAGAAGAAAAAGGAAAGAAACTAAACCGGAAAGCAGTGTTGTTAATTTCTCCTTTGGATTTAGTGATATGTCGAACATTTTTAATTCTTTCGATAGGATTTGACTTCAATATCACGTATGGAGTTGTGAGAGATAGGGTAATTAAGGAAATATTTTGGGGAAGAAGGGGACTGGCATTGGTCAGGTTTGCCTTAATTTTCATTAGTTTAATGTGGAGGATGTTATCAGATGAATTGTTTTTAGCATGCGGAAAGGATATTTTAAATAAGGTAAACCACATAGAGGTTTGCTGTTCCTGCCTACCAATTCCAATTGCTTTGAATAGTTTGAACTTTGAAGTCAAATAGATATCTCAGATGTTAAAAGATGTTCATAACCCTTATGTGTGACATATGAATATGTTTTGCAGCTGAAGGATTTGACAACAGTTGAGTTGAAGTACTACCTGACAGCACACGGCCTTCCCGTTGCTGGGAGAAAAGAGGCTTTGATCAATAGGATTTTAGCTCATTTGGGCAAGTAGCTGAGAGCAGCATAGCATATTTTGTATGACACTTGTATGAAAGAAGGATCTTCTTTCTCTTCTCTATTCTCTTTTTTTTTTTTTAGCAGTGCAGCAGGAAAGAAAACTTAATGTATATACAGCTTTTGATGTTGTATTGGCGCATGCAGTGGCAGAAATTACTTGTAGAAAGTTACTGTACTTTAGAAGATTTATGCACATCCGGTGGATGTTGTGAAAAGTTATCCGAGTCTGATTTTGTTCACCTCACATTGGGGCTTGCTCCGTCCGTTGAACCAATCACAGTGGAGGGTGAATTTCATCCACCTGTCACCACATGATAGGTAGTAAACGATTATAGGCTTCTGTGATATATCACGAGGTTCTGTCCAATATCATTACTTTAAAGGTTCGCCGGGAAAATGTTTGGAAAAGGAAATGAATTCTTTATCTTCATCTCTGTGTCCTCTCCTTTGTAACCTGCCAAAAATGTACATTGGAGCGGAAGGAAGGCTTCCAGTCCAATACCATTACTATAAAAGTTTGCCGGGGAAAATTTATGGAGAAGAAATGAATTTACTTGATCTCCATCTCTATGTTCTCTCCTTTGAGACCTTCAAAAAGTGGTCCATTGGAGCAGAAGGAAGGCTTCCGGCCAAGGGTCATCTGACAGCAGTTTGATTTTAAGGGATAACCCATACAGTCTCAAGTTATGAGTGAGAGGTTACCCTTACCCTTGAGATGAGGTCCTTATAATAGAGACCCTTAGCAGAAACTTATGAGACCCATATCCTTGATTGACTCAGGCAATTAGATGTCAATCATGTGATTAGAGAGTGTAAATGGGCCAATGGCATCATCTTAACTTATCTTTAGACACAGCCAAAAGGGCTTTGGCCCTACAGCACCAGGAGTGCACTTAGGTGCCAAGAGTAACAATGTCAAACTCCTCTTCCAAGGAGATAATCTTATTATTTTAACAATACTGACTCCCGCCGATAAAAAAAGGAAAAAAAAAACTCATCTTTAGACATAATTTTAGTGGCACGAAAATATACCATCAGTGTCGTTACTCAAGTGAACAAGTGCACTATGCTTTTTGATAGCATGTACTGTATTTGTTAATGTGTGCCCTGCATAGAAGTGTATTGTCCAAAACTTCCACAGGGAACCACATACCAATTCCCAGGGAAAGCCTCATCTAAAACCTGCACAACTTAAAGGGCCCATGCCCAAAATAAGTAGTACAACCCACCCCCAAATTCCTTCACGAACGAAAAGAAAAATGAAGTACAATCAAGCACCAACAACATTATTACTCTGTAACACTATCCCTTAAAAGGGTGAATAAATCAAACAAAATCATGAAGCTGGCCTAATATAATATATATTATAGCTCGATGATGCCTCATGCCCAGATGCAGATTTTGTTAGCAGGGCTATTCCAAAGAAGAAAAACCAAACAAAAAAAAAAAAATTGAAATCAGGCGATTACTTTGATTTCTTTTGTTGATCAGAAACTCTCGATCCCATAATCTTACAGACAGGTTGCTCTTTTGACTGAACAAGCTTTAAATCCGGATGAACTTTGAGGTCTCCCATCAGCAACTTTTGGCCCACATCCAACTCGCTCAGATCAACATCGATATAGGGAGGGATGACATCCGCAGGGCAAAGGTACTTGACCGTCCTTTTGATAATGTTCAAATAAGCACCTGGCAAGTTCAAAAAGTTTCCATAAATATGCCACAAGATAGAATTGACAACGGGATATGAGCAGGCCAAAAAAAGAAAAGAAAAGAAAAGAAGGAACAAAGAAAACAACGTGAGGGATAGGCACCAATAATAAATGCCTATGGAGGAACAGAATTTCAGTTATCTTTCGGAATCAAGTAGCCAGATGCAAGGATATTAGCAACTAGCAAGACAAAGACACCATAGATGAAACTTTCAATAGTGAACAGAAAAATAGAAAACCTCAAATCAAATTGCCAACAAGATGAAAGCCAACCTAAACTTCTGATCCGCTGACAGTATAGGAGTAGTTTACAAGCGTAAGCTGCTGTAGATTCACTAAAAAGTAGAAAAAACTACGCAACGAATAGAATTATCATACGCCTCATTTTTCATCATCTTAAAAATTGAATAACTTCTACCAAATCTGCATCCAAGAGTGAGCAACACACAAACATAGATATCCACTTTCTCATGCACTATGCATGACGCTTTTGTCTCAGCATAGCATATTTTTTCTAGTTCCTTCTGTGTCACAAAGCTTAATCCTGACACAGAAATTGACCGGCCATGACTGCACATGCTGATAAGCAGCGGTCATACTTCATATCCTTGCTTTACAACAATCACAGACCAAACAGCCTAACAAAACTTCAAAATCCCACTAAGTTAGTAACCGCAAAAGAATGTGGAACAAAATCCAACCAAGAAAAGGGAACCATAAAAGACACAAATCCACAACATTATGAGCTACTCAGATAGATTGGTATTATCCATTAATCCCAAAACATATTTCAGAGGGGGGTGCACTATTCTTGAGACAAAGATACTAAAGGTAATTGCAGTTGGGCTTGTCAAAAATAAAAATAAAAACTAATAAGAACCATTTTCAAGGTTGAATTCAGTGAAATAGTTTAGTCAACTCTCTGACTCTGCAGCTAAACTTGCTTTGCCGAAGCTTAGCACAGAAACTGCTTGAGAGATAATCAAAAGTCCCGAAAAATGCAATATAAACATCCAGGAGCAGTAAGACCAGAAGAAGTTAGTCTTTTGATTAACCCTCTGCACAGGAAAATCATCAGTTTAACAACTCTAAACAAGCAACTCAGCTTGAGAACATCATTAGGAAACCTTAAGAAGGGTGTGCAGCCAGCTGTTAGAAAGACTTTGTTTCCAAGACAACCCCTACAGTAAATCAAGCAGGGTATCCAAACTGTTGGCCCAAGGAAGCCATTTAAGTTGAAAAGAACACAGGTACTTACAAAACCTTCACAACAGGCGTCAGCTCACTACTCACGGTTGTGTTGTATGTAACTTTGACAGTGGAGAATTTTGCACAAAAAGAAAATTAAACCCAAGAAGTTTCTAAGTTTATAAAGACAAGACAAGAAAGGCTTCAAACATGTTGTCCAGATATTCATTTTGAACGCAATTTCAACTTTTTACACAGGTCATATGAGGAAAGTTCCTTCTTCACAATACCTTTTTTTAGTCCAGGCGAAATGTCATCTCCTCTAAACACAAGAGGAACCTCAACCTTCAACAATGCATGTGATGGGGCCCTTATGAAGGTCACATTGAGGACTCTATCTGTACCCGCATGCAGATGAAGCTGACATAATTAGAGGAAGACAAAATTAGAACAGGGCAAACTGTGGAGGAATTTAGATCATGAATCCATCTTATACGTGTAAAGTGATTTTCAAAACAAGAATTTATTAGTAAACAACCCAAAACTAAATTCAAACTATCAGAAGTTTCGATGAACTCCAACTGAACTTATCACACACACTTCTATAATTTTAACTCTGCGACCTAAATGCCCCATAATTTGACAGCCTACATGCAAATTTGACTGAGATAGTCCAAGATGAAATCTTAAACAGTGGATGTCATTTGCCATATTTCTGCAAGCATATTGTGATGTTAATTAGGGGACAGGATAAATAGTCAACTAACATCACACCGCACAATAAAGGAAAACACTGAAAAAAACCCGAACGAAGCAGACCACAGAGACATTACACAACTTGAAGCCCTCACTTTCACAGAAGAGACTGTAACACCCATAAAATACATTCTATAAATCAGAGGAATTAAATTACTTTGTCTGGAGTTGTTTTATTGAGATAAAGATAAATTTTAAAACTAGTAGTTAATGTGCATGTGAGTGGCAACATGTAGGCTCTAATAAGAAGACTTTGAAGCTGGTTACTCATGAAGGGTTTGTACACGTGGTGTTAATAGGACAGGACTTGGTTTTAATAGACTTTTGAGCAAGACTTTCACTTATTAGTAGAATGCTTTAGAGAAAGGAAACTTAGGGGAGGCAGTATGTGTGTGAGTTTATAGCAGAACAAGTTGAAGGTTGTGGCCTTTGTTGAAAATCCAACGATCAGATGGTATCCAATTGAGCCGAGATCTGAGCATGTGGTTAACGGTATTGAGGTCTACGTGTTCAACGGTTGTGATCGCCAATTAAGGTACCCAAGCCAGGTAGTATATAATATGCTCTAAATCTCCGGAGTATTCCTTTGGCTTGTCTTTGTATTCTGCTCGATCGTTATGCTATTTATTGAATCATCTGAATTCATTATTGGAGCTGAGTTATGCGTTATGTACGGGGGCTGGGTGTCGTGGAACTGTTTAGCATGTGATCAAGTGAGGTTGCCTACTGTACTAACGGCCCGAGAAGCCTCATTATAGGCTGGGTGTGGCAAGTGAGGCTGGTCACTGGTCATATACTAAGGAGGACCTGATATGAGGACATATTATGTGGCTTCTTGTTGACTCTGTGTCGCTAATTGGTTGGTCTCGTTTATTGTGAGCATATCTATTCTCGTCGTATTGTATACTTCCTGGGGGTTTGTGTTTGTGTTGCAGGTTGGCTGCTGGTGCGAGGACGACGGCGTGGGATGAGCGTTTGGAGTTTAGGCTCGTTAGACTATCCTATTTATTTAAAACACTGTTGTAAAAGATATTCTTTTGGAATGAATGATTAGAAGTCCGTTATTTTACATTGTGGTGCTTCAGTGCTTGTGGATCTGGGTCGTCACAGAGACTGTATGTCAAACTCAAAAGTATTGATTTCTTAAAGTTTCAAAATATATATCAATGGGCATAAAGTCCTTGTATTTTTGGGCATCGTCAAGTCTCACTTTCATCATAAGGATTTTAACTTAACATACCACAAACTTTGCAAGCATGACAAGCACCTGCAGTATAAGTGGTGGCATTTAATTTTTACTGTGAGGAAGCTCCACCTACTCTCAAGTACTTCTTTCTACCTTCAGGTTATGGCACAGTGCACACTATCCAAAGTTAGGATAGAATTTCACTACCAAACGTTACAAAACCCAAATGAATACCCCTACACTAACCAAATGGTGTAGCATCCACCGAAGTACCCAGCTCAACTGTTCTTTCCAATCTGTATTGAATTACGAATACAACTTTTTTTTTCTCCCATTTCTAGTCAGAGACTAAAAATCACAACACCAAGGCTCCAACAGATCAATAGAATAGCTCAAATTCGGTATTTTATTTCGGAGTCTTCTCATGTGACTCAAAATTGTCAAGACACGAAATCAATGATGTCTACCTCAAATTCTTCTTCCACACTAGTTTCACAAGCCCACCTACAGATAATCCACCCCTACTGTTGTTGAAATTCAACCTTAAATCCTTCACTTGGAATCCCATGCATTGAAAATTTGAAACATTTGGTATAAAAAGATACACATTGTTAAAACATCCAACTCAAAACCAATTGGCAATGAAACGAAAAGCTGTCCAGGCTCGTACACTAAATTTTTTGAAAATAGCCGGCCACTTCAAGATCATCGGTCTACTCTAACTCTACCTCTCAATTCACCATTTCAGACTCTCTCACTCTCCTGCACATAGGATTCCTGACCCACACATGGAGAATTAAACAAAAGCTTCATAACATAGGGCTCATTACAAAACAAGGTGCACTTCAGGTAAACGCAAAGGGGAATCAATCAAGAGAGTCTTGTCCGATCCTAACTAGCTAAAGTTTTTCAACAGCATATAGCTAGTGCTAATTCTTCACCTAATTCTATCTGCCCCTCAGTATGTAAAGGCGCTCCCGTGTCAAATGCTTTCATTCCCACCCTTATACGACTGAGGCTATCAAGCCAAAGCATCAAGGTCAAAACTAATTATTAATGAGTGAACAGAAACCGCTCGGTTCATACAATAGTTTTTCGAGGTTATAACTTATAACAAGCCCTTAACAAATATATCCACATAAATAAAAAAAACCCGGAAATCAAAAGGCATTACCTTTCGGGGCAACACGCGGACCTTCTCGATGACATCCTCGGACTCGAAATCAGGCCTGACCTCGAGGTCAAAGAGCCTGGAGAGAAAGAACGAGCGCCCGAGGTGGGTTACGAGCTTCTTGATCTGGTTGGTCTGGACGGAGACGAGGCGCTTGTTGCCGCCGTGCTGGCCGTCCTCCTGCTCGAACACGATGCTCGGGACGCGCCCCGCCTTGCGTTCCTTGGCAGAGATGTTCTTGCCGGAGGCGGCGCGCGGGACGGCGCGTATGGTCTCGGCATACTTGGGGTCCGGTTTGGGGAACTCCTGCTCGACGGATAGGATTTCGGGTTCGCGAGTTAGGGCCGCGGCGGCGGATGATTGGGTGAAGCGGCGGAGGTGGAGGGTTCGAGTGAGGAGTGAACGGTGGATCCACATTGGTTGTGGGGAGAGAGAGAGAGAGAGAGAGAGAGGCGGGGGGGTTAACAAGGGTTTTGGTGGGTTAAAAAGGAAATGAGTGTGAATATGGTCGAACTCAGTCGTGAGTTGATGAGTTTGTCACTGGTCAGTACGTGAGGGGAATCATTTGCTGTGGAAACATGGAATTCACTCCCCCTGAATGTCATACAGGTGCCCAACGGGTCAATCCAATTGCCCCCAAACGAAACTGCATGCGAACCCACTCGAGGTATGTTACGGATGGATGCAAATCTTAATGTATATAAATTTTTACGGATCCGTTTCGGTTTGCTTTGGGCGGTTTGGCCAGCTTTCTAATACGTGAACTGCCCAAACCACGACCGAACCGAACAACACTCACAGACAGGTACAAATGGAGAAACGAGTGGTCCGGATCATCTTTGCTAGATCCATGATGGGTCCGGCCAAAAAAGTCTGTGCATGCTATGCACCTATGTTATGTGTGCGCATAGCACGGTTATTTGGACTCTGCTTCTGTTAGCTTTAAAACTGGGCTTTTAGGCTTAGAACTCACAAAAACAAAAGCCCATCTATCTGGGCTGGTTTATCATCTATATTATAATATACAACGGTTTTGTAAAATGTCTCTCTCACAATTTGTCCTACGTGGCACATTGAAGGGCTCTGATTAAATATAAAGGGTTTGAAGGTTAAAATTCAATCCATCCAAGAGTTATCATTCGTCTAGGTTCAAAATTTGAAAACCCATTTTTTTTCTCCCTTAATTTTCAATTCTTTCCTTTTTCTGTGACAAAAAATATGAAAATTTATTTTCTCTCTTACTTTCTCTATTTGACATTTCATTTCTCTCTCCCTCTCTTCTTCTTTTCTTCTCCTCTCTTCTCTCTCATTGATTTCTCAACAGCAACAGAAGTTGTTGTAATATTGGTATCATTCTTCTATTTTGTCATAGACTTTATTTATTTTATTTTCACAGCCTCTGTACTTCGACTTAATTTGTTTTCTGTTTTTCAATTACTCAGGCTCGAGCTCACAAGATTCACTAACTTTTCTCACATTTCTTGATTGTGACCATCTACCATAGACGAAGTAAGTTTCCCTCTTTTCTTCGTGTTTAACAAAGTTTACTTTTTCAACCCTAAGTTTTTTAATCCATAATATCCAAAACCCAAACACTTCTAATCAGACTATTATATTCAATTATTATTATTTTTTTATATTATTGTTTATGTATTTTTACTATATGAGAACTTAAGCGCCATCTATTTTTATAGGTTGCATTGGCTAACCAGTGAGTCAGATACTGAGGTTGTTGGAGTTTAAAACTTAGAAAGTCTACAATTTTTATAAGTGAGATTACATTTTTAGATTTTGATATTGCCTATGAATTTTTACATTCTGAAGCTTGGTTTATTTTTTTTGCCTATAAAGTATTTTTTGTAATAACAGTGGTTTTTTGCCGATTGTGATTAGTAGTTGGTAACATGATCAACATACTATGAATTCAAATGGCTGGGTATAAGTACCCGACAAACATGCGGACACTACAACTGTTAGGTTTGTTTTGTGCTGATTCAAGTTAACAAGTGGATATACTTGAGCTATTATTTTTTTGTAGTTGGGATTTTGTGAATGGGGCGCTGGCCTTAAAGAGGTTAGAGAGATAAAATTGGCGAACCGTGGCTTCAGGCACGGGTGCCATGCACTAGTTTTTACTGTGTAAGAGAGTTATATGCTTGAGAGAATATAGAGTTTATTCCACTTTCTCTATCGAAATGACAAGTCAATGACTCTTTTTATAGGTATGGCCTGGTTTGCCTTGATCCCAAGTTAATTTAATCAAACCTTGGACATGCGTCCCAGGATTTCCTCTTTAATTGCTTAGCCATGACACCTAGTGCCTCCACAACATTCTTACGAGGGAGGGTTACTTTAGCCTTCGCGACGAACTTTTTGCGTTTTACTCACACATGGCAATACTGGCATTGACATCATGATTATCTTTTGTGGTTTCGCCAACATTGTAAAAACAAATCTTAACAGGATTCTCAATTGGTGTTTAGCCGAGAAGATAATATTCATGTTTTGATAGAGCAATTTATGGGAAGATGGTTTTGACGACCTCTCGGTGCTCCCTCATTGCTCATGTCCAACCGACGGAGCTAGTTGACCTCTGCTATCTTTTGCAGGAGTTTGATCTTGGTGCGTCAATCATCCCCTTTGCTTGAAACCTCGCACCCTCGTAGGTATCTGATATTCAAATTCTATAGGCAAGAAGAGCGATCTTGCTCCGCCATGGATCATTCATTATTTTTTCTCTTACTTATTGGGTCACTCAAACTGACATTACTGATCAGAGTTTTGATTCTTAGGGTTAGTTGGCTAGACCGCAAGATAGTAATTTCTTATAAAATTTCATAGTCCCAGCGCGGACGACTTTACTAACCAGACCGGGAAGAGAGTTGTAAGCGCACCCGAACACGTCAAAAAAAGAAACGTCACTCTCATGAGTCAAGATATACTACTAGTAGATTTTTTTGGGGGGTCTTGCCATGGGCGGCATCCACATGTCGATGATTGATGGCCTTGCCAACGTAGGGTCATCGACTCATCCAATCTCCAAATTTTCTAACTTTTAAGATAAGAAGACATTCTAGGAAGACAAAAACATTTTGTATTAATTGCACTAACATACCAAAAGTATGACTAACCTGTTCAAGTTATAGCATTAATATATATATAAGTAAATAAATGCTCGAATACAATGATGCAGGTCTAGTTTGGCTATTAAAAAATTCGGATTATTGGCCTGTTTAGCCAATAAGTTAATAATCCAAGTAAAATGATTTAGCTTATTTTTCTTTAGTTGGATGAATAAAATGGGCTTTTAAGCCAAATAAGTAGGATTATTGCAACTCAATAAGTCAATAATTCAGCTTACTTTTTTAGCCAAACTATGATGTCAATCAATCTATATAAAACGAAAGTTTGTGTTAGGCCCGTTCTTGTTCTTATTTTTAAAGTACTTATTTTTTCGTTTTACGAGATAGATCTTTCTTTCACAATACATCATATTTAATTCAATAAATAAGTACTTATTTGAAAAATAGGTACTTATTTTAGTTAGTGGACAATTAATTATTATTTTCCCTTCCAGAAAATAACACGACTCGAGTGGTATAAATTAAATCAGATTTTTTTTTTCTATCACTTGTCCGGGAAAATTCTTTTTTTTTTTTTTTTAAGTCATGGATGATAGTAGTTTTACTTCGCCCCTAAGTTATTCCAAGAGTGAAATTGTCAAACTAAAAATATCCACTTTAGTTTTTGCGTGGCAGCTTCGGAGTTGAAAATCGTTTTCTCATAGGTTTTTTTACTCAAACGAAAGATCTTCACAATCACCACGTACTATATTCATACATTCCGCCTATTTTAATAAATAAGAGCAGCATTGACAAATAACCAAATAAATAAATAAGAGCAGCATTGACAAATTCCCACTCATTCAATTTTTTAATTGCTTACGTGGACAAAAACAACAGGTTCGGTAAACCGTGAACTCTAACGCCGGTTTAGCCTCGGAGCTATCAATGGAAGTAACGGTATTGACCAAATTGGTATCTCACTCCTCTAATTTCGTTCCGGCTGAAATATTGGAAATTAAATATTAGTCGGTAACGTCTACTATAGGCCAATATTGGTGAACACCAAATGATACGGGATTGTTTTTAAATTTATTTTTCTCTTCCACTACCGATCAATACTAGATGATATGGGACTATTCCTAAATTTAATTTTTTTGAATATATATATATATGGTTTGTTTCAAATGAGGGATCCTCATTTTAGTTAAAATACGGACCCCCTTTTCAGATCGAATTTCGATGATCCGAGCCGCTCAATGTGTTCAAAACGTGATTTTTACGAGTACTTTCAATAAATCGGCAAAAAAAATGACCGGAAATGGTTTCATCCGAAGAGTTTTTTATTGAACGGTAGAGACCCGTAAAATTTTTGTTTTATTTTAATTATTGTAAAGTTTATTAATTGGCTAATTATGAGAATATGGTTTGTTTGGTGGATATTTGAGTTAGGGAGTGAAGTGAAAGAATAGAAGAATGAAGGGAGAATGTGTGATTAAGTTATTTGGTGGTATATAAGGTGTGTGTGCATTGTAGGGGATATTTTTATCTCCCATTCACTCCCTCTCTCATCCGGCTCCCTCTCCTCTCCACCGACATCTCTCTCTCTCCTCTCCTCCCACTCAAAAACCCACCAAAACCCCTCCAAGCTCTCAAGAACCCACCCTCATTTCACCTCCTCTACGCAACTCCGGGCTCGTATTGCGTTGGGTGAGGCTCGGGAGAAAGATCTCGGTTGATTTCCAAAGATTCGGAGCTAGGGCTCGTTCGAGTTTCTTGGGTCTCGTTCCTTGAATCGAGGTAGGGATTTCTTGCACTTGTTATGTGTTTATATGTTGATTATGCACCTTGATCGTGCCTTAGAATGTTGGTTATGGTTGGGTTGTGTTTTTCTGAAAATCTGCAGAAAATCTGCTCGAAACCTCTCCGTATCGATACGGGATTCTTGCCGTATCGATACCCAGTTAAAACATATTGGACTTGGCTGATTTGCATCCTGTATCGATACAGCTATTTTGGCTGTATCGATACCAGATGCTTATGGGCAGTTTCTCAGCATTTGTTTCATACTTCATTCCTTTGGCCCCCGGTCACTTCCAATTCCTTTTGGACACTTCCAAACCTACTTCTAGCATGCCTAAACGAATTCCTTTGGTTTACTTAAATTATCCTCGTCTCATTGACTTTCCGTTGTTAGAGAAAGGGTAGTATTCCATTAGATAAAACTTAATCAAGCGTATTTGTGGGATTGGTGGTGCTTGAGAGTCTTTGTGGCCTGAGGTGAAGCATGCTATAGGTATGTTAGGTGCTATGACTAGACGTGGCGAATGGTAGGAAGAAAATGCGTATTATAGAGAGGTTATCGCGTATTGTAGGATATGAGGTATAACGTGGGGCGCTTGTTGATCATTAGGGGTATGTCTAGAGATCCGGAGGGGAATAGGGTAACCTGTATCTTCGTGCTTCGTCTCGAATGTTCATCCTTGGTTTCTTTGGCATTCGTTCTATAGGCTCATGTTTATAACCTAGCCGGTGGTGTGTCGTAGAGTTGTTATAGGTTCGGTACGAGGCATAGGGCGTCGTAATAAGCTTAGAGGAATAACGTGAACTTAAGGCATTTATTATCATATAATAGAACATACGGAGTAGTTATTAGTTGTAATACCTTGAATGACGATGAATGAAAGATTGTGACTTGGGAAAAGTGTTGTTATCCTATATTCGAATTGATAATGTATAGGTGTTGTGTCAGTTGGGAATGTTGAATTGAGGGTCCTGCAACGCAAGGTGTGGTAATGCGGAGACTCTAGAGGGCCCGCAACGCAAGGTGTGGAAATGCGGAAATCCAGGTGGAGAGAATTCATTGTAACGCAAGGTGTGGTAATACAGTTGAATGTCTCGTATGACGAATGAAGTCGTAATTGACTTATTGAAGTTTAAGTTGTTGTTTGGGCTATGAGTTGCTTGAGATTGTAACAGTTGAAGTGAGAAGATGAACAATGGCTTCCATCAAAGTTTTTAAAAGGAAAGGAACTTGGTTTTGGAAAAAGGATTCTTATGAAAAATCCTCCGGTATTCCTGAGCGAATCAACGGTTCCGGTATTTGGGCACAAATCAACGGATTCCGGTATTCAAGAGAATCAACGGAGCTTGGCCCGCAGAGGTCGATAGTATTTCTCAAAATTGTTTTGGAATTCAAACGGGAATGTTTTCTTTTTATGAAAAGAGGCTCGATGGCAGTGGCATTGAATGATAAGGCTATTCGTGGCATTCGTTTAAGTAGTTATGAAATGGTTGAGAAGTCGTCGTGGTTATTCAGAATGATATGAGTTTTATGTTGCTTCGGGATGACGTACAAATGGTTAGGGATGTCCTGAGTAGTATAGGATCCCACTATCGTAGCTTGTCGGTTCTTTATGGTGCCCTGTGTATCTCTTGTTCGTTAGTGGAGATCATTCATTCTCATTGCATAAATCGTCACATTTTCATATAGCTTGTGCATAGAATTCTCTACTAGGCACGTGTTTGCTCAACCTACCATTTCAGGTTCATTGCAGGTCATGGTCATGGAAAGTTCGGAGTGCAGGCGGGCATTATCAAGTAAAGCTATTTTGATGAATACTTTGTTATTCTTGTAAAGTGAACAGCTTGTTATGGTTTTGTAATTTGGAAGATCGTATTTGTAGACCAATTGAAGAATTGGAAACTGTAATGTATTTTGGGGTAATGTAAACACGATTGTGAGGGTTTTGTATTTCAAATGTTATTATTATTTATGTTCAAAATCGAGGGCGTGACAGTTTAAATAAAAACTGCTCAAATCAAGTCTTGCGATTTCTCGCGGGTACTCTTAAAATCACGTTCTGATCACATTGAGCGGCTCAGATCATCGAAATTCAATCGGGATAGGGGGATCCATATTTTAACTAAAATGAGGACCTCTTCATATGAAACGGACTATATATATACTAGAGTTTGCCAGTGTCTAAAGGCACGGCGCAACGCATTTTGAACACAACTAAAATGAATTGCGAAACTATTGACCACCCTTGCCAACAAAACTGATTTATATGGGAAGATTTTTTCTTAAATTAGGATCAAACATATTTTTCTCTTACCTTTTTGTTTTGTTTATAAAAAAATACACACACCAAAAAAATTGAAATTGATCAACCGATAAACAAAAATATTTTCTTACCCTTTTGTTTAGTTTACGATCAACCTTTTTGTTTTCTTGCCTTGCACTAATTTTATACATGGAATTTTATTACTTTCTATCTTCCCATAACAAAAGAGAGTTGGAATAGGAAAAATTAGAGAAGATTTCGCCTTGCTTCGGAGAGAGAGAGAGTGCTAAGGTTTCAAAAATTACTCCCCTTTCTTATTTCAAAATTCGGCTCTTTTTTTAGCAATGAAATTTTATTGCTTTTTATCTTTCCATAACAAAAGAGAGTTGGAATAGGAAAAATTAGAGAAGATTTTGCCTTGCTTCGGAGAGAGAGTGTGCTAAGATTTCAAAAATTACTTTTCTTTCTTATTTCAAAATCCGGCTCTTTTTTTGGCAATGAAATTTTATTGCTTTCTATCTTTCCATAACAAAAGAAAGTTGGAATAGGAAAGATTAAAAAAGATTGAAAATAGAAATTTCCAGCCCTACGACTCTTCTTAGCCGTAGGATTTATGAGGGATAAGTTTGGGCCGTTAAATTTATGTACATAGGATTTAAATACTGAGCTGTTTATATATATATATATATATATATATATATATCTTTTTCTTTTAAGGATCACCTTATTTTAACTAAAATGCAAACCTCCCTATTTCTCCTATTTTCTGATCGAATTTCGATGATCTGAGCCGTTCAATGTGATCAGAATGTGATTTTAAGGGTACTCATGGGAAATCAGCAACAAAAATAACCAGAAAGAGCTTGATTTGAGCAGTTTTTATTTGATCCGTTCAATAAAGAACAAATAAAAACTACTCGGATGAAGCCCTTTTCGTTCTTTTTTTTTGGCTAATTTTTCATGGGTACTCTTAAAATCACGTTCTGAACACATTGAACGGTTCGGATCATCGAAATTTGATCGGAAAGGGGAGGTCCGTATTCTATTAGAATGAGGTGATCCTTACGGGAGACTGACTATATATATATATATACACGAGGCCGACATCATCTAGGGGGTGTTACAAATAACCGTTGCATAGGAACATTTTTTCCTTCTCAGCGATGTCTCCGAACCAAGAGGGTCGGCACACTCAGAAAAGCTCAGGTTCGGTTTCGTGCATTTCAGGAGCTGCGATTGATCTGATAAAAACTCGTTCCGCTTTTACATTACCCCAAGCAAGCAAATAAAGACGACACACTCTGTACTGAGGAGCTGTTACATATTCCAGAGAGAGAGAGAGAGAGAGAATTGTTTGCTGAAACGAGCGTTTGGATCGGAAAAAGCTTTGAGAGAGGGATGGCGGATCACGGGGACTCGGTGATGGAGAAGATAACCGAGAAGCTTCACGAGGAAGATTCCTCGTCGTCGTCAGATTCCGATGACGGGAAGAAAACGTCGTCGTTCAAATCGGATAAGTTCAGGCTGTTCGGCCGAGAAAAGCCCCTTCACAAGGTCCTCGGCGGTGGCAAACGTACGTTTATCACCACCGTCATCATTAAAGTTTATTTCTTTAACTGTTTTTTTTTTTTGGGCTCCCTCTGTTTTTGTTTATCGTTTTGAAAATCAATTTGGGGTGAATCTAGTGCGTAAAATAAAATGGGTATTAGGGCATCATATTGTGCCAAGCCTGTAGCAGTTCGATTTGCCTTGGGGTTTGTTTGGATCTCGGGGAAGAGAAGGGAAAATTAAAAAGTTTAATCTTGCCTTGTTTAGTTTGAGAAGAAAGAGAGAAGAAAATAGCAAAACAAAGAATTGAGCAAAGTAAACTTTACTCTATATTTACTCACACTTTCTTTTCTTTATTGTTAACAATTTTCCCTTTTGTTCCCTTCTTTTCCACATGTTCCAAACAGACCCTCAGTACTGGGGAAATTGTCTTATTTGTGTTACTATATAGGAATCTAATGATATTCAAGTTAATGGGTCATGAAAATTGAACCCTAATTGTTGGTTGTGTTCTTAATAGTATTTGTGAATTTGTGTTATGGTAGCAGAAATGGCGTAACTTTCCCTTTTTTCTTGTGCATCTTGTGTGGGGGTACGGGTGGATCTAGATCTAGAGTGTTCAGAGGTTTGGAATGAATTATTGTTATTTAGGTCTTAGGAGTTAAAAGTGGTGGTTGTTTTATCATTATTGGCTGTGTTGATGGGATTGGTTCTGGAAAAGTTTGTTTTTTGTTTTGCAATGTTTGCTGGGGTCACACACCTTTTTTCCAAACTTGAAAAGCAGTAACGGGTAAGACCATTTCCAGCAATTTGAGTAAAGCTTCAATTGATGAAAAAGCACTCCAGCTGGGAAAATTCAAATCTAAGCATGAATTTATAAAGTGCACTGTGATATAAAGTGCACTGTTTTGAATTGAAGAAGGAACTCTTTCTTCTTCTCTCTCTGTGATATTAAGTGCACTGTTTTGATCTGTGGTGCAGCTGCTGATGTGTTTCTGTGGAGGGACAAGAAGATATCTGTTGGAGTTCTTGGTGGGGCCACTGCTATCTGGGTTCTGTTTGACGTGCTTGAGTACCATTTCCTTACATTAGTTTGCCTTGCATTGATACTTGGTCTGGCTATGTTGTTCTTGTGGTCTAATGCTAGCACCTTCATCAACAAGTAAGACATTCAAACTATAGGCAAATAATATCCTGTTATGTATTCATCTGTGTATGTTTTGGAGTCTTTACCAGGTTTTGCTATTTTTCAGATCTCCTCCACACATTCCAGAAGTTCACATTCCTGAGGAGCCAGTTCTAGAGTTCGCCTCTGCCGTCAGGATTGAAATAAATCGGGCTTTTGGTATTTTAAGGGAAACTGCTTCAGGAAAAGATCTCAAAATGTTTCTCTCCGTATGTTTCTTTCTTCCTTCTACTTGATTGAGTTGTAACTTTTGCAATTGACCTTTCCATTGGTGCTCGTATTTCATGGGGTTTAAAAGCCAGTACCGGTAGAACTTCAGCGTTTTTGATCTATAAACATCGGTGAGATTGAAGTGCAAATCCTGCATTTTATAGAACCTGATGTCCACATATGATATTAACAATTTTAGGCTGACCATTTGTATGGGTTTATCAGTTGATAGCTGGCTTGTGGATCTTGTCAATTGTGGGGAGCTGCTGCAGCTTCTTGACTTTGTTTTACATAGGTAATCAATCAAAACGTTATTAGAGAAACATATTTATTTATTAGTCGGATTGTGTAGAATTTTACATTGAAGCTCATGATGTTGGTGACAGCATTTTTTCTGCTCCACACTGTGCCTGTGCTGTACGAGAAATATGAGGATCAGGTGGATGATTTTTCAGAGAAGGCTACGATTGAGATCAAGAAACAGTATGCAGTCTTTGATGAGAAGGTTTTGAGTAAGATCCCAAGAGGACCATTGAGGGACAAGAAGCAGGCTTAAGAGCTTAGAATGGTCCCAGGTAGGCCATTGCTAGGTTTCAAGATATATTTGGCAGCCATGTTTTGTCAAGGTGTTGTGAGTTGTTCATCTATTGTTGGATAGAACCCTGTTTTTAATGTGTCCTTTTAGGTTTTTGGGTTCATGTCCTTCTTTCTTTCTTTTTTTTTTTTTTTTATCCGGGTTCACAGTATCGAAGAACCTGGTAGTTCTATACTCGCCTTTGCTAGGGTCTTGGGCAGCATATGTGCTGGTTTCCCGCTTTGTGTGATCTGTCAATGAAAGGTGATAAAGTTATTTAGTAAATTGCATGTCAAATACATTTGGTTTAAATGTTGTTCTGGCTCCATAGGTTTTAGATGATGAAATTTTCAGTGTACCTTGACAGATCTGATTCATTTTCCACAGTGTTCATTTTTGTTTTTCTCTTTTGAAAAGATCGGTTATTTGCTTTTAAAGAATTGATGGTCCTGGCGTTGCTTGCATTCATTTGTGCTTGTTTTAGGGTCAATATTGGCACCAAGTGGGTACGGAGCCTTTCTCAACTTGGAGATTCCGTATGTATCATGGGAATTTGGAAATTTGTTGTTTATTTTCCTTTCTAAAGTGTGCTGCAATCCTTTGCTTTACAAGGTGACATCTATAAAGAATCGACACTATTCCAACCCAATTTCCGTGCAGTTACATAGCCGTTAGGCCAACTACCTTGGCTTTTAAAAAATGACATTGAGACCACCTTTTGTGGGAAGGTGTGGTATCCCCTCTAGTTCAGTATATTAGTATCATTCAGGGTGTTTGATAATGACGTTTTTATCCCATGTTTTGGATATGATGTCCAGTCTGAAATTGGATTTTTGGTACTTGGTGTGCTTCATACTTGAGTGAACAAAGCCAGGGAACTCCAACAGAAATGCTACCAACACAGAAAAATAGTGCATTGATCGCGACGTGGGGCCCACTACGGGTCCCACAAAACAAAAATGATCCGAGCCGTTGATTAAATTTAAAACATTTTTTCAAGGGTCAACGCGAAAAATTAGCTCAATCCGATACTTATAAATGCTTGATTCAATCATCTAACTTTTCCTTATCCTGAAATCTGAATGCAAAATTAAATGATTGAATCAAATACTTATAAGTATCAGATTGAGTTGATTTTTTGCGGGGACCCTTGAAAAAATGTTTAAAATTCAATGAACGGCTCGGATCATTTGGATATAATCCATAGTGGGCCGCACACTGCAATCTGTGCACAGTTGCTGTGTGAGTAGCAGCTCTCGAACTCCAATGAACTCTGAAAAAAGTTGCACTCACAGATGGGCATTACACATTCAGTGACAGTGAATAAGTCTGTAGTTTCACAATAAGGTTTAAAGGCAGCAAGACATAACCACTCCAGAAACAGTGAAGTCAAACAACCCCAAGAAAGCCAGAATACCATATGTTACAAAGTGCAAAGACGCAAGGACACAAGCACTCCAGAACAAAAACAAGTGACGAAACCTAAACCCACAGTCAGAGTGATGGGGTATAGTTCTTTACTGGTTTTACTATGAAGACACTAAGCTACTCTTTCGACAAGGATTTCACGACAATGATCATGACCGGCCTTTCCGTCAATTTTGTCAAATGGAAACTTCAGAACACTGCAGACAGATCAAGCAACTCTCTCTTGGTGATGTGAGATAATGTTACTATCACAGGAAGTAAGTTAACTGCTCTTTCTTCCTTGAACCTCCATCTCCATACAAATCATTCCATTGCTTGAGCTCATTCATTACAGATCCCTCAGCTGCAAAGCTTGCAGCAACCTGAAACAAAGATATCTAGTTTATATCTCCGTCCATCAGCGAAACAAAGAATGAGAATATATCCCATATCTCAGTGCAATACCCATGGAAAAATGAGTTTTAACTACATCCAAGTTATTGGATATATCATACGTGCACCAGAGTTGTAATAACTGGAAAATATAAGGGGAAATTAGAAAAACTTAGGCAGGAATACACAGGGTAAATTCAACAGGAAAACAGACAAATAAACTGCCAAGGGTAAATTCAACAGGAAAACAAAGAAATAAACTTCTATTCTTCTTTTGATTCTCTCCTTTTTGTTACCATGAAATGAGAGAGAGAGAGAGAGAGAGAGAGAGAGCAATTTACCTGATTTCTTGCTTCCCTAAAGTCTTGCATGTTCAATGGCCTGATAGTGATTACTCTTTCTTCTTTCTCCACCTCTGTGTCTGGAGCATCCTTTAAATTCTTCCCTTCCTGAGCTCTCTGCTTTTTCTCCAGTTAAATCATCACACCGAATACCGAATTAGATAAACAAGTGGTCAGGAACGTAGGCAGACAGTGTAACTAATTGAAGATCAATAGGACATGAGATGATATTCTTACAAGATCCTTTAGCCTCTCCTGTCGAATTAGTTCCCTGACTGGCCTGTAAGCAGCTGTCGTGCACAAGTTCTGCTCACAAAAATAGTGGATATGGTTAAAATCATCTTACAACACATCTAAATGCGAGTAACTTAATGAAAACATACAACCTTCAGATCACTTCCGCTATACCCTTCTGTCATAGTTGCTAGCTCCTTAATGTCTAGTCCTTGGTCAACTTTTTCTTTTGCCAGAAGAGTTCTCAAAATCTTCTCTCTATTCTCAACAGATGGTAGACCAACCATGATTCTGTTGATCACGAGGATCAATACAAACACAGAAAAGAGAAATAATATATATTTATAGAATCCTTGGTTTGCTCATAATTTAATAGAGAAACATGATGTTGGTAGCTTATGCAATTACTTAGAACTATCAATGTGGATATGCGTAAAGATACCGTCTCTCGAAACGTCTGATAATCGCTTCATCGAGATCAAACGGCCTATTCGTGGCAGCAAGAACAAGAATCTTTTCGCCTTGCTTTGTCAAGAGTCCATCCCAATGAGACATGAACTCATTCTTTATCTTCCGCATGGCTTCATGCTCTCCTGCTCTTGAACGTTGCCCTAACATGCTATCTACCTCATCAATGAAAATAATAGTGGGAGAAACCTTAGCCGCTACAGTAAACAGCGCTCGTACATTCTTCTCATCTTCACCAAACCATTTCGAAGTGATAGTAGACATAGACACATTAATGAAGCTTGCTCCCGCCTCACTGGCGATGGCCTTGGCCAACATAGTCTTCCCCGTGCCAGGAGGACCGAATAGCAATATACCTCTGCATGGCTTCAAAAGCCCTCCTTTGAATAGGTCTGGTCTTCGGAGAGGTAGCATCACTAGTTCTTGGAGAGACTCTTTGGTTTTGTCCAAGGCACCAATATCACTGAATGTCACGCCGATTTCACTAGCTGGTATAACTTCTGGCCTTATGCGCTTCTCAAATTCATTGTCAGGAGGAACTTCCTGGTAGAAACAATAAACCAAAAATACAACAGTACTAACCAATGACAAAACAAGGGAACAAAAGAATGGACTGTTTTAATACGGCAATGCTGGTGCAGATGTAGGCATATTTACAAACTCAACTGCCCCCTTATCTAAACAAGGAATAAATTCTACAGCTACGACATACAAGCTTACTATGGAATGCTAAATGCTAGTAAATCTCGTGCACACTGGGTTAGTAATTAGTATGCACAATAGTGCACTTCTTTACCATGAACCTAATTCCATGCAGTCACTTTGTGCAAAAAAATTAAGTTGCCCCTTAACAGAAAATGACTGGGTTGTTAGAAATACAAAAATTTTGGAGCAATAATTTATGGTTGATGAGACAAATGGTATGTTGATGAGACAAATGGTATGTGGATGGTAATGTAAGACATCAAACTTCACACAAAAAATGCTGCTCAGATTAGAGAGAGTTTACAGACTTCAGACACTTGTTGGTAGACCCTTGTACTACAAATGATAGAGAATAAGGAAATCATAATAAATATCTCCCCCATGAAATCTAGCATAACTTACTGGAGCTTTTGATGCTGGGGCTGGATTGTTACCATCCTTCACTGCTGAAGCTGATGCTTCTGCATCGCTTCTATTCTCTGGGACTGTGCTTCCGGATTTTGTCTCTGGCTTCACAGCTATAGCCTCGTCCTTTTGGGCATCCTACGCAATGTAAATGGGATAAGATGCCAAGAAAATTATTCAAGATCCATTTTCTTAGATAGTTGAATAAGCACAAAAAACTTGTAAGGTCCAACCTTCGCTTCCAGTTTCAAAGTGTCCTTGCCAGCCGACTTGCCTTCCTGGAATATGCTCAAACCATGGGACAAACTGTTCACACCAACAAGAGTCGGTTAATAAAAGCTTCAATCGTCCGGAAACTACTGAAGTAACATGCTAATTTAACCTTGCAGATGAAATAACTAGCTTTCCGCTTCTGTATGCAGGGTCCTTTATGTTCATCAAATGATAAGAGATTGCGGATACCACAATTTCCTCTATATAGTTTCCGAGAACCATGGTGTCCGCCACACAGATTGAACCCAGATCATCACATTCAAGGTCATTAGCCGCAAGTACTTCGTTGATATGATTTCTATTGTCCTGACATTGCATCATCTTCATATCCTCTGCCAGTTGAGACTTCCAGTTGACAAGATGGGTTTCATCTTCAGGTGCCTTGATTTCGATATTGTAAGGGAATAGAGCAGTAAGCCTCTCATCCACTTCTCCGTAGTTAGAACCCGAATCCACGATCCGTGAGCCAAGGATCAGAACTGGTCCTGACAGTCTTTTCAACATTTTTTCGAACAAGGTATATATCCTTTGCGACCTAAAAAGGAGCTTCTCGACATCCCTAAGATACAAAACAATGGGACTGGTTTTTGATATTGATAGTAGGACCTGTCAGAGAAATCAAAATCACGTCAGACTAGTTATAAGGGTACTAAAATATGTTAGAAGTGCAAACACATTTGTAAAAGTGTAAACTGTAAAACAATATGTGAAATTGAAATTCTAGTTTAACGGCATTTTTAGTTCTCCAACACTTCTTATTGTGTTCTTGTTAGCATGAACCATTACGTAGGTATAAATAAGTTAAACAGAAAAATTATTTAGCAAACTGTAATCAGACAGAAGCTTTGGGACCTCTAGATAGATCAGTCCAATAGATACTACCCCCTCCGTATCACACCGTTGGCCTTTTTGTGAGTTTCAACCTTTCAAGTTGACATACATTTAGTTCACACAAAGTAAATCATAAGGTAAAAGTTGATATACATTTAGTCGACACAAAAGTAAAATCAAAAGGTATTGCATACCAGCGTTACCCTTTATCCCCACTTTTTTAAATCATTCAAACATCTCTGATTAATAATTTTGGAAAATTACAAAGTTTTATGCTTCGACTTCTCAAAGAGGACATGCCTTTGGGGACCTCCCAACTAGGAAAAGTGAACAAATAAAAATGGGGCTGCAGGAATACCTTGTAGAGTGTCTGTACAAGAAGCTTCTCATCAAAAGACCAGCTGCTTGTGCGCTTGATAGGAGCTACAGATCAGAATAAAAGAAAAAAGAAGATACAGTGAGTGTTATTGCTCGATGATCTCAAGAAACATATCTCCTACATGTTCATCAGCCCAAAGTGACAAAGTCCACTATTGATTTAATCTGAAATATGAATTTTGGCACTAACAAAAACAGTTTTGACATTATCATTTCCCTAGATTTAAATAATTTCCTCCTGCCTTAGATATGCTAATTGAGCATTTTTTTCCTTGAAAACAAACACCAATTACTCAACCTGCTAACAAGCTACAGTTATTCACTTTGTGTCATCACTTCCTGTCACGCCAGTGGTTTTTCTCAGTGTCATTTTGACATATGTCAGGATTCCACAACAACAATTCCGAAGGTTGATTTATCTGTTATTGGATATCTTAGTGGCTCACCAATAAGGGGTTGTTCTTAATTCGATGAAGATCAAGAGAAAAAAACACCTGGTAGCTTAAACACATATACTAGGAAGAAATGTTCTTTCAAGTGGTTCTTTTCTGGGCTAAATTTGGAGCTATCGTATGGCAAGGCCCTGATGCATGTTTATCTGGAAACCGTAAAAGTAACTGCACAGAAAAGCTGAATAGACCATCATGTCTTCCTCCACCCAACTTGCACTAGAAGTAGCACACCATGAACTATGTGGGATTCCGGAAAATATTCAACAGATGGATTGATTATTAAAGGCTATCAATTCTAATGGTAAGCAGAATTTCCATATATCATGTATCCTTTTAATATTGAACACTCCATAAGCACCTGGATTTGAAGAAGTGCATTGTGAAGCAAGGAAATTCATATTAGCTGAGTCAGATGCATTTCTGCGAAGCTCTGGGGGATTGGAAGAACATTCTGTTCCCCTGCAGCTGAAAAGATAAGAAAAGTAGAAGGAATATGAAGCAACCAAATAGGTAACAAACCAACATTTTTACCATTTTCAATCAAGAACAAACACTAAGCCATACCTTGATCCAACATCTACTCCACTGCTTTGCCTACGTATATGGCCTGCAAAAGAATCTACTTAGAGCTCACAGATTCATTATTATGTAAAAGAGCATTCAAAAAATCTGAGTCCTAAAAGAAGCCGAAGCCCACTACAACATGTCAAGAAACAATTTTGCTCGAAAAAAATTAGAGCTCTGGGTAGAAAGAGTTTCTGATCCTAGAATCTGCTGTCATTGTCAACCGCATATATATATCCTATAAGGCAGGAAGAAGCAATGAGGCTACCAAGCTAAAGCTCATCTTCAACATGAAACAGGAAAAAGGGAAAAAAAAAAAAAGGAAAAAAGAGAGTACCTCTTTTTTCGTCCTTTGGCTGAAGCATTGAAGAAGATCCAAACAAACCCGACATCCGCTCCAAAGTTGATTCTGAAATGGACCTTTTGAATGGCTTCAAAAGAAGATTGGAAGTTAGCAAAGATATAAACAGCATCTAGCATTTCCTTATTTTCTTATCCCTCAGGCATAATCCTGCGCAACAGATTATGTGCTGGGTGCAAAACCGGAAATTAAACAGACAAAGCACACACAGTTTATAAATAAACAGCATCTAGCATTTCCTTATTTTCATCCCTCAGGCATAATCCTGAGTAACAGATTATGTGCTGGGTGCAAAACCGGAAATTAAACAGACAAAGCACACACAGTTTATAACCTCCAAAATAAGACATTTATAACCAAGACAATAAGGTATCTAAATGCAGAAAAAGAAGCTGCATGCTCAGAATAAATGGTAAATACTGAAAACTCACAAATTCTTTGTTCGAACCCCCATATTTGCTCTGGACCTGTAAAGACCAACCACGTCTAAATATAAAGAGAAACCAAAGGAAAACCTGAATCTTTTACCACCTACCTTTAATAGAAAGTCCGTTACATCCAACAACAGCAACTTGGCTTCAAAATAATGCGCTAAAGCCTTTGCAAGCATTTGTTGGTAAAGTTCTTCAAAATGTGAAATATATTGATCAAGGTTGGTGAAGACATACACAAAACAATGTAATAAACTGACACTAGATCACATTGACCACATATTGAGATAACCAACCAGCAGGCCCTGAAAGCAAAATAGCACGACTTGCAGGAGAAAGGTTCCGTGTGTGCTTGGAAAAGGCAGCTTTCTTCAAATGTACAAAAGCCCCACTCGTCAGTAAGATCCTTGTCTGCTCACTACCATCATGATCAAGAAGAGTACGGCATTAATTTAAGGCAAAACCACAATAAGATAAAAATTCCATAAATGGAAAATTCTATCAATTTATTAAAGATTTACAGTTATTACGACTGTGAAAGTATCCAGACACACACAATTCCTCAGATCTTGAGTTTGAACACACATTGATGCCTGCACATAGTAATACTTTTGAGAAGGTTAAAATCCGTCATCACTTCTTACAACTCAAATTCACTTGTCTAACAACCAATCAACAAAGGATTTCGAGATTCGTAACTAAGTAATCAATGCTTACTAGTGATGCTTAGATTAGCCAAATTTAAGAAGTCAGAGACACTGCAAATTGCACAACTAAAGATCACAAGGAATACATTGTTGCCAAGCCTATTTCTACAAAGGCATGTGCACAATCTACGGCTCGATAAGCAACACTAACTATAGGCAATAGAAAGTGGGTCCCATGTTCACGTCACAACCAATCCCATTTAACTTTAGAAAGGGTGTAGTTTTTCTCTCTTCTTGATGACTAGAAAATCTACGTCCGAGAAACTTTAATGGCACACTGGGGTAACTTCAGTAGAACCGATAGACCTCATTTCGAGAAGGCTTCTTTATAAAATATATACAAACACCTGCTTATTAGTACATGCCTTCTAGGATTCATCTCCTTGCTAAAATAGGGAACTGTTCAATGAGAAACCCCTTCCCCTTATGTCTCCAGCCAAACCAACGTTTCTCAACGGAAGACAATGGAAGAACCTATACCTCAAAACATATATTTTTACCACAATTAATGTTCAAACCTCAATTCATGGATTCTTATCTTAATACCAGATGTTAAATTCCTAAATCTCCACCACCAACCACTTTTAAGCTTATGGACCCAACCATTAGCTCAAGTACATTAACGAATCCTTCAGTTCATCTTATCAACAGTGTGCCCAGCATAATTCTAAAACTTCCACGAATGAAATGACTAAAACCTGACAATTCTTGCATCAAATGGAAAAAATTTCCTTGTCACTTTCTCTTTCCAGACCTCCTGTGCACCGCAACACAATTCATTCGATAGAAGAGATAAACTGTTTATTCATCATGCTGCTATTTTACCATATGTTATCAACCTCGACTCATAGTTTTATGGTTCAATATGCACAGTACTTGAAATATAACCAGCTGGCCAGATTTCTGATGATTAAGTTTTAAATCGTTTAGCATCGTTTTAAGCCAAGAACCAAAATAAAAAAATGATCTGACACGAAAATACACCTTTAACAAAATAACCGGATAATCCAACAATGCCCTGCTTTCCGAGGCTATTTCCTCAGGATGGGGACAAAATTAGCACGATTAAAAACTACACCCATTAAAATGTCGGTAAAAGACAATAGTGGAAGAAAAAAGCAGATGAGAAAACCAACAAGTCGTTCAGAACCCAAAAACCGGAAGCACATGACAGTGAGACACGTAGCTTGAAAGGTATAGAATTTCCACTGTGATATAAGCATGCACAGGAAATACGAAAATATCTTCCATATAATAAAATGACACCCACCATTAGTCACCAAAAAAACAAGAAACACAATATAGTACTGCGAAGAACGATGACACAAATGGGGACACTTAACTCGACAGGTGGCATCAAGTCAACATCGTTACAGAAATCTATATCAAGTACAGTATGAAACAAAGAAAAACACAAATTTCCAATTCAGGGCCGGCCCTCGGGCCCCCAAGTGTTTTTCAAAATTAGGGGCCCCATACTTTATAGGTTGTTGTACTAGGTATAACTAAATAATAATCTAATTATGTTGGCGTGATTACTAGATAAAAATGTAAGAAAATTTATATTCAAGTGACACTTTTGCATTCTTGTAATGATCAATACTATCGGAAATTTAATCTACCTAATTATATGTTTTCTTTTTGCTTTTAAATTGATTTACCGTTTATTTTGTTTTCTCGTAAAAGTATGTAACGAGCCCCAACCATGAAGTTCGCCTCAGGCACCCAATATTCCAGCAACAGCCCTGGTTTTTGTAAAATACTCACAAAGTGTAGCAAAATCAAAAGAAACAGAGTGGGAAGAGAAGCATCCATTCACCTGAGATAATAGGGGAATTCGTCGAACGTGACCTTGGTATCTTTGCCATCAACAACAAGTCCAACCATCTCGTGTTCCATCCTCTCCGGCGTAACGGCGTTTGTAGAAGGAGCGGAGCCAGTCCATTTGCTCACGGTTTGCCCCGAAGCCAGACCAATCCCTACTCCCACTCCTATCCCCACGCCCAAAGCGGACATCAACATGTGCTTCTGTTCCATTTGCCTTTAAACCCTAAACACGAAAATGGAACAAAGCGACACAATTCTCTCTATCTCTCTCTCTCTGTACGTGAACAAAATCGAGATATTTGATTACAAAACTCTAACACTCTTCAAATGATTGGGACGGAATCGTGATCAAAACGAGTTGGAAAACGATATTTGTTTCTTAGGACCGATGATTACTTCTATACGAAACGGTTAACTCTCTCTCTCTCACACACACACACAATCAGGCGACGAAATCAGACGAACTCAGAATATTTGCTTGAAGTTTACAAATTCTACGCGAAGAACAGAGAAATATGTGAAGACGACGATAAATCTCCATTGATTTTCAGACACGAAGAAGTGTGGATACGTGGTAAACAAATTTCTTAACCGTTTCTCTCTCTCTCTCTCTCTCTCTCCCTCCATCTTTGTGTGTGTGTGTGTCTCACACTAAAAGGTTTTCGGACCTATATATAGTGAGGCGAGACAAGCGGATCTAACGTCCCTGAAAACACGCCGCGTAAGAAATAGAGAAATAAACCTCCGGTGACCGTAAACGGCCGTTCGTGGCGGCGAAGAGGTGCTCAACGGGATGAAGAAAAGCGGTTACTCTCTCTCTCTCTCTCTCTCTCTCTTTTCGAGTTTTTAAAGGAAACACAGCGTTGGGCCCAGTACTTGGCTGTTTACGTGGCAAATATTTGGCGGCTATCTACATGTTTCGAAAAACGGGTCGGTAACTGGGAAAGATTATTCAGTGTGGCCAAGCCCCAACGCCAACTAACTAACCATGGGCCAGCTTCGTTCCATTTTCAGTGTGAAGTTGTTCGGAAAATACCTTAGACAAACAAATACTAAAAAACACAGACCAATGTGCACATGGTAAAATACAGACGTGTTTTAAACCATTCGATTTCGATGTGTGTGAACGCTGCGTTTATTGTGTGACATTTAAACGCATCAGAGATATATCTGCAAACAATTTCATTAATGTCTTTTCACAGTTGTATATTCTTTTTATGCGCACATCCATCTCTGAATTAGAGTACCAACAAATCATTAGCACAAAAAAATTTAGCCAAATTTTTATCACATTCTACTATGTAACACGTAATTTTATGTCTGGATATGTGGAAAAAAAGAAAAATGTGTCGGTACGTCTGAAACAATTAAGTAATTTATAGAGCGAAAAAATCGATATAATTGTCGCCATCACGTTATTACATGTTCGATAGTTTCTTCTTCCTGTCGTAAGCTTGAGTACAGTTTTTGGATATGGACATGTAATGCGTCAACACTCACCATAACGGCTCAACAAGGGTTTGACGGGTTTAAGCAAACCCCCTGAGTTCAAAAAATGTACAAAAATTTTGCATATCTCATCTCACATCCTTTTCTTCCTCCGCCCTCCCACAATCTCAAGCCACTTACTTATTGCTCATTGGGTATCTACTGTCTTATGTCTGAAGGCCCGAAGTAGATACCCAATGAGCCTTCGTAGCTAAAAAGGGAAAGAGGCGATGGATTCCTTCTGCAATGACGTATCTCTACCCAGATTCTACTAACGGTCTTTGGATTTCTGGACTTTTGCACACAGGTTCAGGGCTTTGAGTTGCCGTATTAGACCGGCTGCAGGCTCTGTCCATTGGTCGGGGAGTTCAACTGGTCTTTTCCGATTTGGACAAATAATCCAGCGTTTGTTGGCTTTATTAGGCTTAGCGCCAGTGGCATTGGTTTCATTTTGCCTGGATACTCGTAGTTTCGCATGTTCCTTTCTCACGGAGGTCCCGGTGACCTCAGAATCAGTCAATGTCATCAAATTATGACTGAACTATGTATAATGTATTCGAACTCGAACGTCGCCGATCAGCAATCCAACCGTACCAAATGCAAATCCCGCGTCACTAGAGACCAGGTAAGTAGTACTTCCGAATCAGGAAGAACGTTCGGGATTGGAAATCTCCAGACAACCAATTCAAGATATTAATTCCCCTGTTTCGGAATGTAGTCCGGTTACTTCAGCTACTAAGGAGATGTATGCACCGGAAATGACTTGGTTATAGTGGTCATCAAACAGATTTGTGTGGAAGAAATAGCCATAATTCCAGCGGGCTGGGAAGACGATAGAATGAGACTATGATTACACGCAATGTGCGTTACTAGTTCTTGTGAACAGCTCCACGAAACTCAAATCCCAAATCAAAATGTTCTCTCTCGTACTCCAACAAT
The DNA here is from genome assembly GCA_018127125.1 of Rhododendron griersonianum. NCBI lineage: Eukaryota > Viridiplantae > Streptophyta > Magnoliopsida > Ericales > Ericaceae > Rhododendron > Rhododendron griersonianum. Next base: position 12,836,492 of record CM030794.1, on the reverse strand, counting down.
ATCACTGAACTTTCATTCAAGTCAATCCAAAGCTAGCAATCTTGACAAAAAAAGTGTGATAGATTGAAGTTAAATAATGTACCAATGTACACGATATTCATCAAATACAGATATTTTGAAAAGAAATAAAAAGCTGACCTTTTGATCTAGCAAAATATAGTAAGACAGCATCACTATACTTGCATGCTGGACTTCCTTCGGCAAGGGTGGCAATCTTCTCTTTGTTACCATGCTTCCAGTGGAAACAAATAGGAAATGAAACAGCTGGTGATTCGCGAATAGCACATTCCCCAGTATATATCTCCTGGGTGAATTTGCGCTGCGGTTGGCAGAAATTGCTATTGTATCATTTGCACCCTCCAAAGGTCATGGACAACAAATCTGCCAGATTTTGTGCTTTAGGTAGGAACCAACCGAATATGCGTAGAGCAAGAATTCTATTTCATCAAATCTAGGAAAACGAATCCATTCCAAAGACTGTGCAACAGCATAGAAGGCAACAAGTTTCTTGATCGCGCAAAAATAACACCCATCACAACCCCAAGAAAAACAAGAGGCAACATCCTTTGAACATTGAAATGTGCTAGAGCAAATGCAACTGAACTCAGAAGGATTGAACACCACACGGGCATGTACTTGGTCAAGGAGGGGAGAAGGAAACCACGGAACAAAACCTCCTCCCAAACTGGAGCACACACTGAAACCACAAGTGCATATAATGCCATTGCAACTGGGTCCCGTGCCACAATTGATTGTTCGACGTTTGAGAGAGTGACAGGTGTAGAAGGCATAAGAGGCCATAAGTCAAGGTTGAACTGTGAAAGCCGGTTTACCAAGGGAAACATTAGGCACCCAAGGGCTACATCAAACAGCCACTTTCCTTTCAGGCTAAATCTAAACCAATCGGATGGGAGGGGACGGAAGCGAGACAGGCAGCGATGGAGAATTGCAATTCCAGCAAGGCCTTCAGTTATATCAGTTAAGAGGCTGTACAAGGCTTGTCCTCTATATGTTAGAGATTCCTTGCTGAAACCCAACATCTGAGCTCCAAAGGGAATCATCCAAGAGCCCACAAACCAGAATGTGACAATCCAAAGAAGCGTCACCTGCATCACGACGATTTTTTTTGTTTATGATTATCCTTCTACTATCCATTTACAACAAATAAAAGAAGAAATACTGAACAGCAGCACATTATTTTTGTAAGTTCAACGCAAAATGTTATGAGCATACTCTATCAGTGCATAGCATTTATGGAGCATATCAAAAGTGAACAAAGTTAAAAAGAAGAGTTCAGATAGACTCAAATTCAATACTATAATTTGTCATGTTCATATCCTCAAGAACCTAATTCGAAGTTAAGATATGTGGCCTTGCGAAATTGAAGGTAGTGTCATTAAGAAAAATCAGCCGTGTGCAATGACGACCAGTGAATGCACCAGTAATGATTTCGATCAAGTTAGATGTACCAGTACAGAAAGGAAAACAAAAGAACACGCCTCAAGCCGTCAAGGAAAGATTTCATGCCTGGAAATTTAAGGTTGCACTCAGCCTCATCGCTGATAAAGCTGAAAGGATTTTTAAGAAAAATACTCGCGTTGCATTTCCAAGTAGTTGGAAATTTCTCCATTTGATTGGAGAGCAATACTATTCCAAGTTCCAACAAGTAAAGAGAAATTCTGCATTTAACAACAATACATAAAAAGCTTGTGTATTTGGTATCTCTTGATTCCTGAAGAAAATTACTTTCATTTCTCTTTTCCATGCCCAAGATAGCAAATGACATGATAAAAATTGTCCGTTTGAAATCCCCTTAATATGTCGCCACAAAGTATACCAATATTAAGAGCAAAAGAAATAAACTTACCTGGAGTATGGTCTCAGCTGTCCATGGCACGATCCATGGTTTTCCAATAGCTCTAAATACTGCATTTGCAGCCTAAAAGGGGAAGGGGGGAAAAAACAGAGAGGCCAATAAGCGAATATCTTGACACATAACCTCATTTCAGCAATAAGTTGAATCTCAGGCAAGATATTCATTTGAATAAAAATGTTCATAAACTCTCTACTCACAAGTAGAATTAGATTGCATATTGTTGTGAGGGAAAGAAGGAAAAGTGTATAGGGTGTTGTGTTACCTAACCCTAACACAATCAACTCTTATTTATATAATGGGAAATCATAACATAAGACTACATTAACCAATGTGGGACTAATACCAATACTATATTCTAACACTCCCCTCAAGCTGGAGACTCTCCAGCTTGTTACATATCAACCAACGAAACAATTACCTCAACTACTAACCAGCAATAACGAAAAACAACAAACTTGTTAAAAATAATGGAACAACTTTCAATAGCAACGACCAACGAACGAAACGACCAACGAAACGACTTCAACGATTTCAACGAACGAAACGACTTCAACGACCAACCAACTTCAACGATTTCAATGACTTCAATGAAATAATTTCAACGACCAACGAATCAACGAACGAATTCAACGACCAACGAACGATTTCAACGATCAACTTCAACAACCAACAGCAACCAACTTTAACTACCATCAACCAACTACCAACATCAACGAAATAGATGACAAAACAATATATGTTACCACGCTCACCAAAAGCATGGCCAAAAATCCGACCACGATACCCAGAATCACGGCTGCGATCATGACCATGGCTGAATGAAGAACTACACCCACCAGAGACAGTGGAAGCAGAATCAGAATCAGATTTCATTGCAAATATGTCACCGTGCAATGAGAGGCAACCAACGGATCAACTACCAATATTCCACCAACTAAAAATAAGCATCAAACAACTACCAACAATACCAATACGAATATACCTTCGGCAACCAAAAGCTGAACCATAGAACAGATCTGACCAGCCATGAGTGATGGAACAGTACTAAACAGCGAAGCAGTAACAACGATGAACAGTAATAAGTGAATAGTAGCGACGATGAACAGTAATATGTGAACAGTGCTAAACATGTGTTGTAGACTCATCCCAGTTACCCTTCTTAATTTCCCTATCACGTATAAGTTACCACAGCATACAACTGGAAGTGATTCATACTGATGGACTCAACAAGTCCAAATGCTGAAAGAAAACAATTCTATTTACAATGGTTGCCACAGGAAATTTCTTTGAGTCAGCTGCATCTAAACTCCTACCTTCAGATAGACAAAAACTGGAATGACAACTTTAGGATTTGTTTGGTTATTTGGAAAGAAATGGAAGAGAATACGATAAATATGAATGAAAGTATGTGGAAAATGTAAGGGAAATTGTACTGTACTTAACACTCTATTTTGTTGATTTCCTCCCCCTTTCTCCACCAACCAAACAATGAAAAATGTTTTTTCTATTCTTTTCCCTCGCTTTGACTAAGTTCCAGACAGGCTGCTATGCTTACCGCTTGCCAAAGCCAAAATTTAGCATCAACAATGGACGCAAAACCATCTCCAAATTCAGTGCCAATTTTTGGCAATGCCATTCTTGGTGCCAAATTTGCCAAATCAGCCAAGCCATTTGATTTGCGTAGTAAAATGAGATGGGTTAAATACTTAAATCTAATGGTTTGGTTTTGAGATTGTGCCAAAATGACATTGTAATAACAAGCTAGAAATGACTTGACAATGCTATTATGGCACCAAAGGGTGGGCGCGCTCTCAACCTTATCTTATGAGAATATCATCACCGACTAGGAATAATATCCTATAATTAGATATCATTCCAATTTCTTACAGTTATGCATAGATTTGAAGCTATCAAGACTATGCTGATTGAGTGAAGTGAACATTCCTCCTTTGTAGGATTCCTATAACATCTTTCCTCTTCAGCTCAGAGCTTATTTATGCAACAATACAGCTTTCAGCCTTTGGCATACATAGAAGGCCACAGAACACTAACATCCAGAGAACTCACAAATCATAAGACAAACGGAATGATTAACCCACCTACCTCTTGGAGACTTGAAACCCAATCTCTTTTTCTTTCACTTGGCGTTTCCACTTTGGGCTCCACCAACTCTTCATGCACATTATCTTCGATAATCTCAGGTTCTGGGTCTCCAGATGCAAAATCTTCATTCCGAAAACACGATATTTTCCATTTCGGCAATACAGCCAATGAATTCAAATCCTAATCAATGATGTTAATTCATAACATCTCTAAACCAGCATAAGCAGATAGTTTCCACACAGTCCAAACTACACATACATGCATACATAGTAAATTGCAAGTTTCAAGATTTCTTACTTTGCTTGAAGACTTTTGAAGAGATTGAGAGGCCCGAAAGGTGCTCGGCAGCGGCAATGAAGCGGAGTGAGGGTTCAAAACCCTAAGTCGAGAGAGAGAGGGAAGAAGGAGGGATGGGCGTTGAGCAAGAGAGGGAGAACAGGAGCTCAACATGGTGATGATGCCAAGCCCTAATTTTATGCATCTGGGAAGTTATAAATACAACTGTTGAGCGCAGACATGAATGAAGATATCACCTTCTTTGTCCGATGGAAATTGGAATTTGATGTTGTTTGACCGTTGACACGAGATATAGCTACTATTCAAGGTGAGGGAAATTCTGCAGATTTCTGGTACAACAGAAAACCAAAAAAATGTTGTTGGAATTCTGATTCCAATGGGATGGGTCTTGGGCAGAGTATGGAAAATAATCCACATTTTTCCGAATCTAACAATGCTACGGACACGCCTATCAGCCATTCCCCGACCGCTTTTCTCACGTATGTGTAGACTCCCCACTTATAACCGTGCAGAACTCGTTCGTGTGCATCAACGGGTTTCGGACACTTACGTGTTTGAACTTGCGCACATTTGTTGTGTCCCTCTACATGAGATGAGACCATGCCACAAATCAGGAGAGGAAAATGTCTACTCATTGATCCTGTGTTAATCACATTCCATGTATGCCTCAAGTGACCACTGAATAGTATTTTGGGAGAATATTCACGGAAGCGCTCAATTTCGGCCGTCCAAAAGTGTTTTGGATGATTCAGATTAAAAATAATCATAATATATTCAGATTAAAAATAATCATAATATATTGTTTTTAATCCGAATCGTCCAAAATACTTTTGGATAACTAAGATTGAGCTTCATAATAACTTATTCACGAAGCTCTGTGAATCAGTTATTCTCTTTTTATAAACCCCTGAGTGCAAATGATTTGATTGTTATCCGCACTGGTGCATTAACAAAAGGAGGCCATTTTCTAGATTGAGCTTGAGGGTATTTTGGAAATATGCACTCCCAGTAGTGCATCCTGTAGGGTAGATCCGAACTGTTCATCTTGGCAATCAATGGTTTAGATACATTTGTTATCTTTTACCGGCCAAAGTTAATTATTACCAATAAAAGATAACAAACATATCTGAACCATTGATTGCCGAGACGAACAGTCTGAATCTGCCCTACAGAGGATTGCCTTGCAGAATCCTAGTTCTGAGCTTGAGCCTGTATGGCATTAACTTTTTCGAAGTTATTGTGCCACATTCACAACAAAGCTTGTTAACTGTATAGAATGGAATCAATTATGTGTTGCATTTGTTGTAAATACACAGGACAAAATCAACACTTTCATGGCGTTGTCACGATGTCCCATTCGAATAAGATTCTACGATTCTGGTTGATCAGCAAGTTGCAAGTTTGCTCAATCAGAAGTTCGTACTATTCAAATGTCACATCTAAGCAGGTGACAAAGCTCGGTTCCAACCTAATCAAGACTTATAAATTGGCCTATAAAACCATTAGTGCACCCAAGAGAGAGAGAGAGAGAGAGAGAGAGAGAGAGAGCACTTGCATCCATAGTGTCCTGAGAAAGTACCGCCACTGGAAGCAAGATGAAATCCAATTCCATAAATGACAAATGTACTAAAATTTTAGTTGTATGACTTTTTGCGTAATTTGAAGTGTCTGACCCAAATAGAGTACAATTATACAGCAAAGTAAGGCCAATCTGGCTGATAATCATCTATGAAAGCAGGCACAGAGAACCCACGAACCAATCTAGACAAGATTGGTTTCAAGGTAGCTGAACTGAAGACAACATTGTGATCCCAGTTGCAAAATGACCCGGTTAGACAAACAAATCATTAGCTCAGACTGGCCAAAACAGGTGACCGATGTTGGATCTCATCTGCGCCGTCTATTTGTTACCATGTCTGGATTGCCTTTTCTCATCATGGCAGCAAACTCTTCGTAGTTAATTTTCCCATCCTGCAAAATGAATAGAAACGCAAATATTTTATTAGGTGCCAATTCAGGAGTTTCCAAAATGCAATCTTTGGTTCTTTGTTAGACCAGCATAGAAATCAGAAGACGCAAAAATGTAGAAAAGGTCTATTTTACCAACATGTAGTTTATATGAAGAGAAAACAAAGAGGTAGAGCAGAATGTTAGTATTATTCCTAACAAAGGAGAAAAACCATACATGATCTGTGTCAACTTCCGCAATGATCTCCTTGATTGTTGACTCACCACCCATATTATATTTCTTCAGGGAGTGCTCCAATTCTTCCATTGTTATGTACCTGAATTAAGAGGGGCAAGAATGACCAAGAACAAAGTTACTTGAGAGTCCGTCCTACGAATGTCTAACAAAATAGGACCAAAAGGTAATGGAACGATGAAACATAAGAAGATGACCACTGATTCAAGAGCTTACCCGCTCTTGTCCTTGTCAAAATACTCGAAGGCAGTGTATAGGTGGTCTTCTCTCTCCATTCTATTCATGTGCATTGTAGCAGTTATGAACTCAATGTAGTCAATTGTACCATTTCCATCCACGTCAGCCTGGAAAAACCATGATATTGAAGTTTTTACAGTGCAATAGCTTTGTGAAAGTGCAAACAGAATCCAATTTTATCTAGAAGCAACCCTGCATGCGACAACAGCTAAAACTAACAATATATTCAAATCAACTAGCTTGTCTCAACATGTCACAATGTTTGCTACAACTAAATGGGAAGAGTTTTATAGGACGAGCATTATTGCAATATCAAATACTAGCAATCAAGAACAGGAGGCACCATCAAGAGCAAGATGAGAGAACATTCATTAAGGACAAATCTTGTAGCTGCAAGTACAAATTGTTTGAAGTTGGAGGTGCTACAAGGCAAAGAGGGTCCCGAGAGTGAACCAAGGCCATAGCAAAAGATAGCTAGCAAATGCAAGGAATTGAGACGTGAACTTGACAGTTCAATGGCAATAAAGAACCTGCGAGGTGGACCTCCAAAAGTGGTTTAGTAGAGTTACAATTTCAATCTGACTTTCAGTAACACCATTTCCATGCAATGAGTGGATACTAAATCACAGTAGCGGGATACACATTGGCATCAATTATACAGCCATATATTAGCTGATACCAGCGAGTACGGCCTATGCATGGGTAAATATCCGTAGTAGAGGTTCAAAATCCCGTTACGTAATGGCTGATGCGATACGTAACCACCTATATTTAGAATTATAGAATATGCCCGTCAAAAAATTCAGGAGCCTTCAGTACCTTCAGCCACATCTCATCCACTTGAGGAGTTCATAACTCAATATGCCAATGCCTGAGAGCTAGCATGATATTGCACATGTGCAAGTAGGAAATGAAGCAATATAACGTAAAGCACCAAGCAATATATGATAAACAACCCAGAGAGCTAGCAGGAAAAAAAATAGGAAAGGGGAAGAAAAAGTAAAACTACCGCTTCCATCAACTGCCTCACTTCCGACTCAGAAAGCTTGGTACCCAGTTTTGGAAGACCGGCTTTCAACTCTTCATAAGTAACTGTTCCGCTGTTGTCTGTGTCTATAGATTTGAACATTTCCTTCAAGCCAACGATCTCTTCTTCAGAAAGATTTTCTGCAATGACCTAGAAGCGCAAGGAAGATAACCTAATTAAACTCCGCAAGTTTAACCAGAACCAAAACCCGACCAAATAAAATAAAGTTACACAAATAAGTAGTAAAAGCAAGAAACAAGAAGATACTCTCAATCCTACCTTTAGTGCTACTTTTTTGAGTTTGTTCATTGCACGGAACTGCTTCATTCTACTTAAGACAGCAATATCAATAGGTTTATCAGATGCATCTCCATCTTCTCTGATCCATGGATGATCTGCATCCATTCAGTTCATTGAGCTTTCAGTTTCTATCCACAGATTGTACAATTTTTTCAACAAATTTCCCACTTCATACAACGTGGAATGTTAAAGATGCATTTCCTGATACTTCTGACCGGGAAGTTGAATCAACTCTATATAATCAGTATATTTACCATCTATTGTCCATTCAAACCAAGTATGATGCCTTGTACTGGCATATTGGAGTGCACATAAGAGTGATATTGCAATTTTTCAAAGTTAAGTATGCTACCCATGTTACAAATCATGAAGCAAGTAGAAAGTGGTGGCCATGCATGATGCAGAAGTAACACATCTACTCAACAGAAGAGAACAGTTATAAACATAAAAAAGAAACTCCATTATCTGTTTTTCATTGTCCCGTTATGTCTCTTGTTGTAAATTTCTATTGGCGTATAATTCAAGAATCAGATAGTTCTTATTTTGCGAGGCAAAACAAACAGTTTTGGACCCTAAACAAGGACAGAACAAATGGACAGTGACAGCAATTACTCTACATCTCGTCGGCATGTAAGCACGTCGTAACTGGTTAATGTTCTCATGACACAAAATCCATTAGTCATGGTAAAGGTGTTGACATGCCATCAAAATAGAATGGGCAGGGTCAAACTTAAAAAGTAATGCTAAACCTTTCCTATGATGTTTTCATTACTGTAAAGTGTAAACTCACAACAGTGAAATATAGAAAGGCCAAGCAACTTTACTATATGAAGAAAGTGACCCAATGTGTAATTGACAGAATACAGATAACTATCAATTGCATTGCTCAAGGCCTACAGCAAATTGCTCTTTAATGACTTGTCTGGGTAGCTTAGGGCATATTGGTGCGCATTGTATAACCGGCCTCTAACCTCCTACCCCAAAAAATAAGGAACATCTCGCTCCTATTCTGTATTGGTTCCATAGCCGCCTAGGGGCTATGTCATTGTAAACTCTAAAAAATCCTTCCACGTTGAAACTTACTCAATACTTCAGTTGCAGAAAGCCTTTCTTTAGGATCGCTCTGCAGCATCTTCTTAACAAGGTCTTTGGCACTACTGGATATGGATGGCCAAGGCTCAGATGCAAAATCAAGATTTCCCCGTAGAACAGCATCAAAGATACCCTGCTCATTTTCTGAGGGTAAAGAAAAGTAATAAGAATGAGAAGATTGCAACTAAATAAAAACTTACCGCTCAGAAAAAAATAGCAATGTCATGAGGCACTCCTAATGAAGCATAAAAATAAACTTTAGGCTGAACTTTACTCAACCATTTTTCCCCAGATTTTTTCTTCCTCTGTTAGAATCTATCTAGAACATCCAAGACTTTATCTGATTGTAACAATCCTTCAACTATGTTACTGGCCCACTAAGAACATGATGGAAGCAACAAAGGAAATTTGTAATAAGATGGTACTTATCAAAGTTCCGAAATTCCATTATGTTTAGTAGCCAGAAAAGAGAAAAGAGAGTGTAAAAGACAATAAAACTTACCTCCCCAAAAAGGTGGGACCCCACTAAGTAATATGTATAATATCACACCAGCACTCCATATATCAGCCTCAGCTCCATACCTTCGACGCAATACTTCAGGAGCTACATAATATGCACTTCCAACAAGGTCCTTAAAGACATCGCCTGCACAGTTCCACCCACAAGAAAAACTCTATAATTTAGAAACGTTACCAGAAAGTATGAAAAATGGGGCCTAAAACTGGGTGTAATTTTACCACAAAGTCCGAAACTTGGCTGAAGATGAATGGCAATGAGAATCCTAATTGTTGTCCACAAATGTTGGCCATACATTACAGAAAATAACATGTCGAAACTAAAAATGAGAAAGGAAACTCCAAAAGGACTAACAATGATGAAGTGTTTGAGCAGAGGGTTTGGTTTGGGCATAAAATGATTTCAACGGGTGATTCGAACTATGAAAGATGGTTGCCCCTCGTTTATTTAAAACTTCAACGTCCCATGTAGGAAAGAGTGCACGAGGGAAAGAATCCATCTATGGTAGACAAAAAAAAAAATTGTGTATAGTACCCAAAAAGTCACTTTAGTGGTAAGTATTTCATAAGAAGTGGTAAGTATCCCACATTGAGTAGTAAGAATTCCACTATCCCACATTGAGTGGTAAGTGTAGAATTATTACTACTCAATGTTGGATACTTACCATTCCATTTGAAAATATTTATCACTCAGTGTGGAAGTATTTCATATAAAGTAGTGAGTATTCCAAATTGAGTGATAAGTATTATACATCTGGACTGTCATCACCCACACACAAAAAACCACGAACAAGGGCCATAACCGAAATGCCTAAGTCTAAACCACCACATCAACATAAAATATGAATATGAACCTTCTGAATTCTAATTTGGCAATTGATCATTGCAATCTCAAGCCTTTGTAGAATCTACACATTTTTATGGCGTTTCCAATAACATTTATTCTTCCATTGACAGGGAAATTTGATAAACCAATCCCAAATGAAGTGAAAACGAGTCGCTGAACAACAAACAATTTGTATGCAGCAAATTAGAAGGAACCCTAAATTACCACCAAAAAAAAAAAAACTACAAAACCACAGGGACATAACAATCCTAACTCCATCAAGTCTAATTTCGCAGTTGAATCTTACAACCTCATGCCCCTCATATTTGATCAATGGTGGGAAAAGAAAGGATTAGGGTTTCTCGCCGAATCCCACCAAAAATGTCGAGATAGGGTGAGAAACAAAATAGACCAACAATAATCCACCATTTGTCTTCATTTCTCACCATTTCACACCTCTTCTATCTACCCAACAAGAGATAGGTTTCTCACTTATTCTCTTTTCTCATCGCGGGAAGGGGCTCTAAAAGTTCCAATCGAAGGCTTCATACAACATAAAAGATAGATCACCCGATTATAAGTGAACAATTGAGTTTCTGCGTGTGATACATTGATCATATATACCACTATATCTCAAATCAATCAATCAGAACCTTAGTCACATAATCCTTAGTTTGGTATATTTTCAAAACAGAAGCTTTCACGCTCGCAATCTCGTGAATTTTAGAACTATATTTTAAAAGACGCTTCCATGCTCGTGCAATATGCAACTCAGATCAGAATTCTCACCCGGCTTGAAGAACACAGACAGTCCAAAATCGGTAGCCTTCAACGGCGAGTCCTCATCGGCGCTCAACAACAGGAAATTCTCCGGCTTCAAGTCCCTATGCATAACCCCCATCGAATGACAGCTATGCACCACAATAACAATCTGCCGGCACAGATCCGCTGCAGCCCGCTCCGAATAATGTCCCTTAGCAATAATCCGATCGAACAGCTCGCCGCCAGCGCACAGCTCCATGACCAAGTTCACCGAGTGCCGGTCCTCGTACGCCCCCTTCAGCTCCACGATGTTGCGGTGCCCCGTCAGGTGGTGCATGATCTGCACCTCCCGCCGCACGTCCTCCACGTCGTCCTTGTTGACCAGCTTCCGCGTGGCGATCGACTTGCACGCGAATTTCTCGCCGGTGGTCTTGTGAGTGACTAGATAGGTGACGCCGAACTGGCCGCGGCCGAGCTCGCGGCCGAAGGTGAAGGTGGAGCGGACGTCCTCCATGGGGCGGCCGAGGACGCGGCCGGTGCCGGAGGCGTGTCGGTGGGAGGAGGAGGTGATGGAGGAGGAGGGTGGTTGGGGTTGGTGGTGGCGTGGCGTGGGGGGGTTTTCGCCACCGCGACTGCGTGGCGTGGGGGGGTTTTCGGCGGCGGAGTCGCGGTGGCGGAGGCGGCCGTGTAAGTTGCCCATGGGGTGTTTGATGGCGGGACTGAGTGAAAGGGAGAGAGAGAGAGAGAGAGAGAGATACGCGGTTATTAGTCTGAAATCTGGACTCTCAACTCTCAATGCCGGAGGTTTCGTTTCTTTTTGGTGAAATTACCGTGATGGCCCTTGAATGACCTCGTTGACGTTGGAACGAGGAACGTAGATCTGGTCAACTCAAACATATGACCCTTGACCCATATTTTGATTAAAGCTGCGTTCTCTTGAACTTAATTTAAATTTAAAATTTTTGTTCTTATTTAAATTTTTTTTGTATTTATTAATTTTGCGTCAATTTTTGTGAGTTTTTGATTCGTTTCGATGAGAAAAATAATCACTTTTTAGCAAAAAATAAATAAAATGTGGTTATTTCTCAAAATATTCGGATAAAAGTAAAAAAGATTTACTTTTCCGATTGCTCTCATCGAGACGAATCAATAACCCATAAAAATTTGGCGCAAAACTAACATATGCGAAAAAAAATTTAAATAAGAACAAAATTCGCAAATTTAAGTTAAGTTTAAGCCTAACTAACGACCTGCTCTTCAAACGGTTTATTCACAGCAAGTCAGGATATCACTTGGAAAAAGAAGGGCTGGCTGCGGTGTACTGCGAATGCCAGAAGCTCAAACAAGCTCGTCCAGTGTGTTACCCTCGATATGGAAGAAATTGTGGGGCCTGAAGATTCATCCAAAAATTAAAGTGTTCGTCTGGAAGTGCTTTAACGAGGCGGTAGCAACAAACTCAGCCTTGGTGTTGTAGGGGGCCGAAATATCAACAATTTCGGAACGTCCAGAGAGATCGCGAACCAATTCAGCATTTGCTATGGACACATCGCTCTGTGAACCCATTCGCATCGAGAGCTACAGGAGGCGTAACATTCGGCGACGTTTCCCTAACGTTAGGAGGTTGTTTTCCTAACGTTAGCTGGTCTTTCCCTAACGTTAGGAGGTCGTTTCCCTAACGTTAATTGGTTTTTCTCTAATGTTAGGTGGTTGTTTCCCTAATGTTTGACGGTCATTTTCCTAACATTTGACACTTGTTGTAACGTTCGGCTGAATTTTGCTCCCTGAAAAATCTAACAAATATCCAAAGATCGATTTAGAAGCTTCTGTGAACAGGTGGAGGACAAGTGTGATAAAGCAAATATCTTGATATGTGACGTCATCCGAACAGTACTATGCATGTGGGTGTACCGTCAACCGGTTCAGCACTCCAAGCCTTGCCTATAAATACAAGGCCGCCCCCTCATGTGAAAGGGTCTGGAAAAAGAGGGAAGGAACACGTCTCTTTCTCTCTCTCTCCCTCTCCATACTTTCTTATTAAACTTCTCATTTCTTCACTTACTGATTTGTTCGTCAGAGCTTCTCCCCGGAGAAACACTTCCCTCCGGTTTGCAGGTACCAAGCTTGGTGGCCAGGCTCGGTAGAGATCTCCCAAGTTCGGCAGCACCCTCTCCAAACTCGGTGGAAACCTCCCCAAGCTCGGTGGCAACCTTCCTAAGCTCGGCGGCAACCTCCTTAAGCTCGGTGGCAACCTCCCAAAGCTTAGCAGCAACCTCCCCAAGCTCAGCGGCAACCTCCCTAAGTTCGGTGGCAACCTCCTCGGGGTCGGTAGAAACCTCTCCAGGTTAGGCAGAAAACCTCTCTAGGCTCAGCGAGCACCCACACCGTTCAACAGAAGAAGGAAAGGACTTAAGTGGAATTCACCCCCCCTCCCCTAGGTGTTGAGGAGGATCAAAACTGACCCAATTTGCAGCAAAGGAGAAGAGTCCATCGCTCATCTCCTTTTTCAATGTGAATTTGCTATTAGAGGGTGGATTCTTTTACCTTTCCGTTTAAGATCAGACGAGCTCATGGAGTTTCGGTATTTGACTGATTGGTGGGAATGTATCCAGAACCGTGTTACCCAAAGACTTCTTCCCTCATCTTCTTTTGGTTTGGGCTTGGTTTTATTTGTGGTGAATTTGGAGAATGAGAAATGATTTTGTCTTCAATGGAATCAAATGGGTGACAGAGGCAGTTAACGGGAAAGCACAAGGTGTAAAAAAAACCCTCCACTCCTCTGCAGACGGCTCCAACTGAAAATCGAACGTGGGTACGGCCAGATCTTAATGTGGTGAAGATTAACGTGGACGCGGCGGTGTCCAAACAGTTAAAATGGAAGTGGTACAGGAGCCATAGCACAAGGAGGAGATGACAAGGTACTTGGAATTTTCCTAGACACTCATCAAGGAGTTAGCTCCCCCAGAGTCGCTGAAGCACTTGCAATTCGTGACGGTATGAAGTTGGGTATTGCTATGAGCCTGTCACGAGTTATTATCGAATCAGATTCGGAGTCGGAGTCGGTTGTTAGAAGTTTTCTTACGGCAAAAGAACCGCCTTCTGATATTGGTGTTTTGGTACATGATTGCATAGCTCTTAGAGAATTTTTTATGTCTTGTGTGTTTAAATTTGTCAAATATGATTGTAATCGAGCCGCACATAATTGTGCAAAGAAGGCTCTTTCTAGTGGTTCGTCTAACCTGTGGACAATCTTGCTCCCATGGGGTTTCTCACTCTCTGATGTTTAGGCTTTTTGCCTACAAATGAATAACACTCTTCACTTTCGTCCAAAAAAAAAAAAAAAACCCCGGCCTGCCTGGAAAATACTATTGAAAGAAAAGGAAAGGAAAGGGAAAAAAATGGAAAATTGGTTAATAAGGAAATTCATTAAAAAAAAATTGTTTTCATTTTCTTTTCAATCCAAAAAAGGACAGAAAATTTAAAGTTTCCTTTTTTTTTCCCTTCCCATAAAGATCAAAACAAAGTTCCTAAGTTCTTAATTTTTTTATTTGACATTCTGAATTGAAATTCTAAATAAAAATTCACTCTTCAATTATATACTTATTTTTCTAGAATTGAGTTTCAGACAGAGATGGAACCTTTGAGGTGTCAGTGCGTCAACGGTTAGGACCTTTTATTAGCCGGTAGTTAAGGTTAAGGGTACGACAAAAAATTAGGTTCATTTTTAATTGCTTCTAACATTATTGGAGATTTTTTTTAAGCTTCAGTCACCGCCATTAGAGTATAATTAAACTGCTAATTTCAAAGTAGATCGATAGGATTAGCATTATTTTGAAGGGATTTGGCAAGATTAAAATACTAGTAAGATTATGAATATTTGTTTGTTGAGAAGTGAGACTCATCCAGATAGCATTTACCATTGACCCTTGTGATCGATCCGCCATACGGCAAATTTAGAGTCGTTGCCATTGACTATTTCTCATATACCGCTACCAAACAAAGCTCATCAAATCCTCTGTACCGAAAACATGGCGTGCCCATGTTTCGGTGTGTTTTTTTTCATTGGATCATGTGAAAGTCTTACGGAATAAAAATATTCTTACTTAATTCAACAATAAAAAAAAATTACACGAAAACAGAGGTACAGAGGAATAGGGGTACGGAGGATTTGAACTCCAAACAAAGCCGACCATTCCAAAAACTATCTGTTACAATCTATGTACATTCAGGTTATCAAACAAGGTCTTTGATTCTTTGATCTCTTCTTTTTTTTCTTCTTTATTTTTTATTGTCAGGTGTGGCTAGACCAACTTATGCAGATACGTGCACCTCGACTAATCTTCTCCTCGGTCCGATCAAAAGCAGACCATCTACGCCAGGACTAAAGGATTCAAATAAATTTTTTTTTATGGCGGTCTGACCCCAATAATCGCACTTTGATCAATTGTATTGGGAGCAAACACAGCAACCAACCGGACTAACTCTTGGGACTTGGTCTTGGATTCATTATCGGGGTAATCGCAAGATTTGCAAGCTATTCATCCGGGTAATATCGTGGTATGTTTTCTTCAATGAACGACTTTAATAATTCTTAGGAGTATGTTTGATTAGAAAATAAAAACTAAAGAAAAAGTAAGAAACTGAAAATAATGATATTTTCTAGTGTTTGACAAGCATGAAAACAGTAAAAAGTGCTAGAATAGATTTTATTGTACAATTCATTTAAGCATGGTTACATAATTTCTATTTTTTCGCTGAATGCGTAAGAAAAAATTTCTTATGACACTTTCCAGTTTGACAATAATTCTTAGTATTTCTTATCGGGATTTATAATGTGCGTTAAGGGTAAGTTAATAAATACAAATACTTTATTGCAAGATTCTTACAAACCTTTTCATTTGAATCAAACGCATGGAAGAAAACAAATTTTGTTTTCGCTTTCTTTCCTTTTATTTTACTTTTTCTTAATTTTACTTTTCAGTATATATATTTTTTAATTATACGGACCCTAGACGCGGTAATTCATCCGATTACCTCTTCCCCCGTTTCGTCCGCAAACATGCAAATATTTTCAACCGGCCATTTGTTGGATTCCTGCCGAACAAATAAATTCTGTGTGAAATTAATTGATCATGAAACAGTCAATTCATTACCGAATCGATTAACTTGTCGGTATTAAATTAACAGTCAATGTGAAAAGGGGTGGGGTTTGGCCCGGTGGACATGAGAAAGTAATAATTGCGCATTTGTCATGTTGTTTTCGCTAAATGGTAGTATTAGTAGGAGTAGTATTGTAGTTTATGTTTATGAGGAGAATGATCTGCCTAGAAATTTGTGAAAAATCTTGGGGCCACAGACCAAAATCTGGCTTTTCTTTCTAAGCTGGCTTGGAAAGTTTCTAATCCAGAAGAAGAAGGGCTTTGGGTTTCGATTCTAAGGGACAAGTACATGAGTAATCAATCTATTTCTTCTTGGCCTAGAAATAGGTCTGCTTCTCATCTTTGGAGAAGTATTTTGGGAAAAATTCAAAAAAACCCCTGAACTTTGAACTCAATGTCAAATAGGCACCTGAACTTAAATAAATTTCAATTGAACGTATTCAATCAGTTACGTCCACCATTCCCAGCTATACAATGCAAACTATGCATCTTCCTGCTTCTGTTTGTGAAAGGCTTGACAGGATAAACAGAAATTCTTTATGGGGTGACTCACTTGGAAGTAAAAAGATTCACTTGGTCAAGTGGGATAAGGTGTGTAAAAGCAAAGATGGTGGTGGTCTGGGGCTTAAAAAAGCCACAGACCAAAATCTGGCTTTTCTTTCTAAGCTGGCTTGGAAAGTTTCCAATCCAGAAGAAGAAGGGCTTTGGGTTTCGATTCTAAGGGACAAGTACATGAGTAATCAATCTATTTCTTCTTGGCCTAGAAATAGGTCTGCTTCTCATCTTTGGAGAAGTATTTTGGACACAAAACATGTCCTTGAAAAGGGTGTGAAATGGGTCATTGGAGATGGAAAATCCATTAATATCTAGCATGATTGGTGGTGTGGGGACAAACCCCTAGCCCTTTCCCATCCTAGGGAACATACCAACTCTACCCGAAAGGTAGAAACTCTGTTAATGGATGGAAATTGGGTTTTGGATGAGATAGCCCAACATGTGGATGTAAACACTTTGGAGGCTATCAGCTCCATCACCAGCCCAACTTACACGCAAACTGTGGATCACTTCACTTGGGTGGGATCTGGGAATGGAAAATTTTCTATTTCTGCTGCCTATGATCTTATAAACAAAGAGGACACGGATTTGAAGGGTTGGAAGTGGTTTTGGAAACTTAAAATTCCAGAAAAACTCAAAAATTTTATCTGACTTATTCTTCATAACAACCTTCCAACAAATCAACTCCGGACTAGGAGAGGTATTGCAACTTCGGATTTATGTCCAAGATGCAACACCTGCTCAGAAAATATTAAACATTTATTCAGGGAATGCAACAAAGCCAAAGAGCTTTTTTGGAGTAACATTCCCTTGAGCCACTTAATGAGAGGGGATTTGGATACTCCTAACCATGTCTGGATGTCCCTTAACTTACGAAGCAACAGAGACCTAGGGAATGGAAATAATATACCCTGGCACACTATGTTCATCACCACTTTGTGGCAAATCTGGAAGGATAGCAACAAGAAAAGTTTTGAGAACATTGAATTGCCCAGCCAAGTCAGTGCCAGGAATATCATTTCTTATTCCCAGGAAATTGTAGAAGCTTTCAAGTACCCCTTCAGGCCTTCATTACGGGCTCTCAACAGGCATGCATAATATCTTGGTCTAATCCAACTGCAGGTACTATCAAGCTTAACACGGATGGCTGCTGGTACGAAACCAATGGGAGAGGAGGTTTTGGAGGATTATTCAGAGATCAAAAAGGCGACTGGATCATGGGATTCTATGGAATGCGATATTTTTCCTCAAGTTTGGAAGTGAAGATCTGGAGCATCTACAAGAGGCTAGAAATCATATTGGACAGAAAGCTTACTAACGTGAAAATCGAATCGGACTCTCTCACAACAGTTAATTTGATCATGGAAGGCAAACATCCCAAGCCATCATCTGCAAAGTGTGTTGATAAATGAAACCCACCACATCATGGCTAGGACCAACACCTTGATTGGACACACCTATCGCTCGGCCAACCAATGTGCCGATCATCTTACCAAAATGGGAATCGAACAGACTGATGAGCTTATATTTGTTGTGGACATGCCCATTGTCATGAGAGAATTTGTTCTAAGAGATAGCCTGAATATCATGCAAGTACTAGACTAGTATTAGGTTTTACCGTTTTACTGGAGTAGTTTTTATCTGTAAGACTAATGACTATGTCTATGTGTGAAACCTTAATGTGGTACTTCGTTTCGTAGTCCTTAATGAATTTCCCATGATCCAGTCGCCTTTCGATGTGCAAATTAGTTAGCCTGCAGATCCGGTCATAAGAAAACAAATGCCAAAAGGATTGAAGAATCACGTGAGAGTAAATAGAACGTGTCCTTCGTTTCTCACGTTGTCAATGATTGATCCCAAATTCCCAAATATTATCCTGAACTCAGGAAACTTTTCCCTGTATCTGTCGGCCAAAAAATGAGTAAAAAGGAAGTGCGTCTGCCGGGAGTCGAACCCGGGTCTATTGCTTGGAAGGCAATTATCCTAACCGTTGGACTACAAACGCTTTGCTTCTACTCCGACAACTAACCTTTATTTATAGCAGTACCTTATTTAATGCACGGTTGGCAGCCCTATCGAAAAGTTTTTGGGTGCAACGAGATACCCAATACGCATCCGAGCCGTCCAAACATGTTTTGGAGATAGAGTGGTCGGCTGAGGGGGAGAGAGAGTGGTGAATCTGGGCCGTCCAAAACACGTTTGGACGGCTCAGATGCACGCTCGGATACTACCGTACCACATATTGTATTTGCTAAATTTCGAGATTGTATAGTTTTATACTCAGTATCAATTACTAATGAAATTATAGCTGTGTAACAACATTAATGACCTTTTTGTCCTTTTCAGTGAGAGCGTTAGTTCTTCATTCAAGAAAAGGGCATTTTTGTCAGTTTCATGACTAACTAAAATATAGCACAAAGTAAAAAGTTTGTTTACCTTTATCAACCTCCATTTGAATTGGAACACATTGTACTGATTATTTTTGGGTTGTCAGGTGCTTGAGTTCAACAAGGGCTGCAAAAACCCTTTGATGAGAAACACTACCAAAATTTCTGTTCCAAACAGATCAACTTGGAAATCAACTCGAACTGATAAAACATTAAGCAAAGAGGCCTTAGCGGTTAGACCCCACAAAACATTATCGATCGTAAATTATTGAAGGCAACACATGACGTGACAAAAGCCACAAAAAAGAAAAGAAACTAGTTACCAGCATTCATACAACTTGATATCAACGCGAAGCCTGAAATACACTTCCCCCTCAAAGGCGTCGGTCATCAAAGTGGCCACCCCTCTAGTCATGAAGAAGTCACCGGTGCCACCAATCACCGAGACATCCCTAGTCTTGTTCATCAACGGATCGGCCCCAGCAAAGTTAATACTCCCTTCGTGCCCCCCGGAGTAGAAAACAAAGGAAAACGCCAGCCACGCGGTGAAAATCTCCTTCTTGTCATAAATGTAGAACCCTTGCGCGCGCCCAATCGGGGGAGAGTGCAGATTATTGTCGAGTGTAATAGGGTCGTCGAACACCACCAGGTCGCCAAAGTGGTTTTGCCCTGCCAATATGGTTTGGTTGCCCCAAGCCGGCGCACCTACGATTGCAGAGGTTGCATTCTTTGAATTCTTGCCGTTGTAGATTATGTCGTGAAAGTAGAGTATAAGCCTTTTACACGGGCGGTGAGCACGGACTTTTTTGGTGGTATGTGTATTTGAGGATCCGAGGAGGAGGAGGGAGAGCAAGAGAGATGAAACTAATAAAGTTTTGCTTGCCATTACTGAAAAAATGTACTAGTGCTAGATGTTCGGATGGTCCAGTTGCTTTATATAAGGATTTCACTAATAAGTGTTACTTTCTGACAAAATGGTCTCACGCCTTGCCTTGATAGTAATTTCTCATTACAACCCGGTGATTCTGCTGACCTCAAAGGTCAGCATATGTGTTGTTTTCTATCCGGACTGTCTATCTTGATATTTAATGGCCCGGATTTTAAGAAAATTCTCACAGGGAAGACTTAGACAGCTGATCTTTGAGGGTCATCAGGATCCCTCATTTGAGAGACGTCTGTGTGCACAGACTTGTGTATTCAAATTCAGACACATCTGTCTGTGGAGTCGTCTGATGCATATGAATCTCTCATTATTTTTAAGGGGTATGTTCAAGAATTTTTTTTCCTTTCGGACAGATCCGTACACATCTATTGTGAAATATGTGCATGTAGCATTAGGTAGATTTGCTTTAATTTGTTTGCTTGAAGTCTAAGACAAAACTGACGATTGGAGGCACTAGACATAGGAGTCCCATATGGGCCTGTTCTTGGGACCTAAGGTGGGTGGTCCCTCTATTGTTGGTGTACCACACGTAATGTTTGGGGTTGAGTCTTATGGTTGCAAGCAGTAACATTTCCCATCTCTATCTCAGGTCGCCAAAGTGGTTTTGCCCTGCCAAGATGGTTCGGTTGCCCCAAGCCGGCGCGCGCACCTACGATTGCAGAAGTTGCATTTTTTGAATTCTTGCCGTTATAGATTATGTCGTGAAAGTAGTAGAGTGTAAGCCTTTTACATGGGCGGTGAGTCCGGATTCTTTTGGTGCCTTGGTGGTGTGTGTATTTGAGGATCCAAGGAGGAGGAGGAGGGAGAGCAAGAGAGATAAAGTTTTAGCTGCCATTACAGAAATATTGTAGTAGTGCTAGATGTCGGTCTCGGTCTGGTCCAATTACTTTCTGACAAAATGGTCCCACGACTTGCCTTGAAAGTTAACTCTCATGCATGAAATTAAAATGGATTACAACCCGGTGATCCTGACCTTTTGAGGTCAGCATGTGTGTTGTTTCCTATTTGGATCGTCTATTTCGGTAATTAAGGAAAGAGTCAGACATGCTGACCTTCAGGATCTCCCATTTGAGAAACTTATGTGTGCATAGACTTGTGTATTCAAATTCAGACGCATCTGTCTGTGGAGTCGTTCGATGCATATGAATCTCTCATTATTTTTAAGGGATACGTTCAAGTGTTTTTTTTCTTTTAGACTGGCCTGCACGCATCTATTGTGAAACATGTGCACGTAGCATTAGCTAGATCTTTTGCTTGCTTCGAGTCTAAGACAAAACTGACGATTGGAGGCACTAGTCATAGGGGGACCAGCCCATATGCTATAAAGACCAAACTAACAAGACAATACGCAAATGTACAACTTTATTGAGGCTGCTTCTTCAAATCATTGTTGGGTTGGTATATGAATATCTTGCGTAGATCTAAATAAACCCTTAAATAGCTTTGACGATCAATTCATTCTTCTGAAATCGAAAGCTAAAAGCATAGTAAAAAAAAAAGATGAGCTTTTGGATTGTTAAATTCTTCCGGCTTATTTAAGTTCGCTTTAATTACCTTGTAAGCGATAACAGACGTCGTACCATACGCTTTGTGAAACAAGCACCTAGAATGGATATAGAAGAGCTAATGATCTAAAAAATGGCACAAGAAGGATTGTAAAGCAAATTAAGGTACACTAACTCGCCAGAATACATCTTCCTCAAGAGATGCTAGTCTCACAATTGTGACAGTGGACAACCTCGTTATATAGAACCAAAGGGCTTGTAGTCCAGAGGTTATCTCAGGGTTCGAGCCTTGTCAGCAATTATCTCTTTCCAACAATCCCTTGTCTTCCCTTTTTTCTTCCCGGGTTTTCTCTGGTTTGATCGGTTAGATTATCATGTAGTACCTGTAAACGTATTTGAACTTCAAGGGTTCATCCGGTGGTCAATGCATGAGATTTAAGAGTTTGTTCTCTTTTAAGTTTTCAGGTTCAAAACCTCCAAGGTTTATCAACTCCTTTGGAGCCGGTCCATATAAATCTTTGCTATGGCTTCAATTGGGACCCCTGCAAGTGAGCGGTGAGATTGGTCCTCCAGAATAAGTTGAGGTGCGCGTAAACTGATCCGGACACTTAAGTTGTAAAAAAACTGTTAAGGTATTTGACATGCAGTAAAATAATCTGTTTTGACCTTTGTCAAGTAGTTATAACTATCTTCCGGTGCCCGTAAAATGAATGCTTAGCTTGCATTTTCGTCAAAATCAATTAGACAAATCCAAACTCTCGTCCAGCTATCCACCATTAAAGTCAGGTTTTCCAGTACTTCGAATCCCATTGTCATATTCCCTTACCCATGAAGGCATCTATCTATCTATGATCTATCTATCTACATTTCCAAAATAAATAGGTGAAGTTAGGCGAGTTTGGTGCCTAAATAAAATAAGGAAGATTCACTCTTTACTCCATGAAAATAAACAGGGATCGATCGAGCTAGACTCTGCATCTCATGAGATAATTAGACCTAGCTAGGGTAAGTTTAACGGGCGTCCCCGAGGCTAGCTTCTGAGAAAAAGCAGAGCTCCAGGGTCAGAAACCTCAAAGTGATTCAAACTGATCACGTCTTCGTCAGACAACGCCAAAAGGCAGGCATCATGCAGTGTCAAACGCACAAATCTTTGAGTTTTTTTTTTTTTTTTTTGAAAAGGTCACTGATATATATAAGAAAGTTCAACGGGTTACATCAAAAATAAGAAGACTTTGAAGCTCAGGCGGAATACAACCCGGTGAAAAAACTAAATTTCTATGGAGACAGTTGGTGGCCAGCCAGTGCGCCACTTTGTTCACTTCTCTTGGACACCAAACGAAGGACCATTTCTTTCCGGAAGCCCATCTTTTAATATCTTCAATCACAGCTCTGATTTCCCATGGAGTGGGGCAGTTGGTCTCTTTGAAGCAGTTGATGAGTTCTAAACAATCAGACTCGAAAATAGCCTCATCGAGATTGAGGTCTAAAGCAGTTCCGCAAGCGATTCTAAGAGCCCAAGCCTCTATGGAGATAGCAGAGGTTGTCTTTGCTTTACCTGAACGCCATATTTGAGCTAATCCACCATGGTCTCTCGCGATTACGCCAAAGGCAGCAACGCTGCAGGAGGAATTATAAGCTCCATCTGTATTGAACTTTAGAGCAGAAGACGGAGGGGGAGACCATCTTCTAGCTCTGGGAGGTTGTGGAGTTCCACTTTTCGGTCCTTTAAACAAAGCCAGAAGGTAGTCACGGTACATTCCAGTGGCACTTTCAATTGTCTCCTCAGGAATTAGGGCCTTTCCTGTGAATACAAACGCCTTTGAGTTGAGTGAGGTCTTAAGTATAGACTGGTTATTCGATCGGTGCTCTCAGTGGCGGATCCAGAAATTCTAAACAGATGGGTCACCTCTCGAGCATAAAGTTGATAAAAGTTGTCACAATCCAATATAATAGAAATAATTAGTGGCACATCCAAAAATTTGTTGTTTATTTTAGCTAATTTTATCTAGTGGAAAACACTTAAATGAATGATGTTGAAAAACATTAAGAAAAAATAAATGCACTAGTGTT
This sequence comes from Rhododendron griersonianum, assembly GCA_018127125.1. Taxonomy (NCBI): domain Eukaryota; kingdom Viridiplantae; phylum Streptophyta; class Magnoliopsida; order Ericales; family Ericaceae; genus Rhododendron; species Rhododendron griersonianum. The sequence goes on along the minus strand of CM030794.1, from coordinate 12,812,637 downwards.
TTTGTATTTTTGCATGATTATGTATTATTTTTATTTGTATAATAAATAGTATAAAGTTGGCTCTGTGATATGAGTGATATTACCACTTCTTTTTTTTTGTAAGCTCTTGATGGGCAAGATTCAACTCTCATTAGCAGCAATTTAGGAAGAATTTTACCTCAAAAAACCAAAGCAGTAAGCGGAGATGGGTCTCAAACCCTAGACATTCCGCTGGTAAGACGTGCCGCTTGCCACTGATGCAAGAAGTCAATTTTGTCAATTCTTGCGTAATTTAATATATAATACTTACCTTTTGGTTCAAAAAAAACCCAATTCCGAAAAATCCAGGTGGATCACGTGACCCATCTATGCTTTAATTGGATCCGCCCCTGGGTGCTCTTGGAACACAGTCACGTGGTGTTTCAGTCCGTCCCTCCAACTTTTTACAAATTTAAAAGGGGGTCCAATGTGAATGTGTGGTGTTGAAGGACTTAAAGGGCACCACGTGAGTGTCCCAGGAATGCTTTTAACAATTTTTCCTCAAGTAGTAAGTAATATTGTGTGACCAAGCTAAACAATTGATACCTACGTATGAGTGTCTGACTGAGATATACAGTACGTCAAAGGCTTTGGGTTCACAACGGGTGGGCCCGTCTGGGCTTCATCAAGTTAAGGCCCATTTTGTATGTCCGGATTAGAATCCTATGGGGGAGGGGCCCATCCATACACAAGAAAAAGGCCCATTTTTCCAAATAATTCGTTTTTCTTTTTCATCAACAGCGAAAAGGGAAATGCCACGGTACACACTCCCGTACCATATGCACTCGTATAACCAAACCATTGAGAGGCGTACCCAAACACTTCCTTCAATTGTTATGCCTACACTTCCTTCAATTGTTATGCCTATTTTGTAAATATTAGTAACTGCTATTGGAGTATCGTTTGTATCGCATTGCTCCAACTTCCGAGGGCTTCCACCACCACACATTCACGTGGGCTCAACACAAAGTATATGGATCTCACCTAACTCTGTGTGGTTGTAGAAAAACTTTTGGAGCACCACACGCGGCCATGCACCAGGAGCACTGAATAATCACTCATTGGGTTGCCCTAGTAAAATTGGAATAGATGCACGCCACTAAAATTGAACAAGAGTCATTAATCCGAGTGTCGGTTTTCCCTCTAAAAGAATTATGATTCCGAAAATCGAGCAATAATTATAGTAAATTGGAATAGATGCACGTCACTAAAGTTGAACAGGAGTCATCAATCCGAATGTCGGTTTTCCCCGTAAAAGGTTATGATTTCAAAAACCAAGTAAAAATTACTGTAGTATTTTCGCGAAGTAAAATGTAGGTGGGTGCTTAGCTAAAAAAAAAGAGAGAGAGAAAGTAAAATGTAGGTTCGTGAAATTCACTCGAATGTGTCGAGCTTTGGGACCACAAATCCTAGAGGATTTTACTTTACAACTCATTTGGTGTTATGATTTTGTGGTCTTGATTATGAGACGGTAAAACTATTCTTTGCACAATGTTGGAAAAAGACAGAAACAGAGTCGCTGGTGCCTACCACAAGAGTGCGACTTTGAATTAGTAAACTCTCTCCGTTCTAGAATATTTGTCTGGTCTATAAAACGAACGTAAAAATAACACAATTTTTGCCCAAAAAATTCATTCGCTTATTCGATATCGATGAGTTCTTTTTAATTTATGAAAAAAAAAAAGATTTGAAATTTGTCTTGAAAGAACGGCATATATTTTTTGGTTCTTGTTTTATGATTGATAAACATTTTGAGACGGATGGAGTATATGGGTATGCCACCTACCACTAACCATAAAACCTTTTATGATTCTGATATCTTGACATATAAATATAAGTCCAAGAACCATGCCACCTAACAAAATATTCGGTGCTTCTATTGGCTTACAAATAAAGTTTATTTACACTCACATGACCAATGCGGATGCTGCCAAAGATTTGACAAAGACAGGGAGGTTTTATGTCGGTGCCGAAATGAGATGCTGCTAACGTGAAAATTAAGATTACGACGGGAACTCGTAAAGAATGCGTGAGCTCAATCTCACGTCTATTTTGCACCGGATTAGATCATGAGATTATTAAATGGTACCTAGGCTATATGGTAGTGATTTTCCCCTTTACCCTGACAGACAAGTGAGAGGAAGAGGAGAGATCGAGGGAGAGCATTTTAATGAAGTAGCATGGGCATGCATCATGGTAAATACACAGACAAACTCGCACATTGACAAGAAGCTCGCTAATGTGCATGTGGAGTCTGATTTGCTCGAGGCTAGCTGTCAACCTGATCAATGAAGGAAATGCTGGTAATCACCCTCAAAGCGTGATCATTAACGAAGCCTGCTTCAGCGTACGTACTAACTCGCACATTGGCCACATCTCTATATCTCGAACTGCAAATTAGTGTGCTGACCGGTGACTGACCACTTAGCTAGAATATTGGGAGCCGAACAAGACGAAGAATTAGTAGTCATTGCAGTGGAGGTGCCTATTTCTGCTAGGGAATTTGTCATTAGGGAGTGCCTAAATATTAGGCAAGTACTGTTAGACTAGCTAGAATGTACTTATCTAAACTTGAACCCATGCTGTGGTTTGTTTTTCATAATTAATTTGAATGAATTTCCGATTGACCGAAAAAAAAAAAAATACATAGACAAAGAGGTGGGATAGGATTTTACTAATAACACCTCCCCAACAGTAGGAATTTTTCCCGAATCTTTTATTTTCCGATATTTGCTTGAACTTTAGTATACATTTGAAGTACACTCACGTCACATTTATTAACCCAAACTTCAAACAAAGGCTTAACTTAATTGCCCATTAGAAAGGAAACAAAATAGTTCAGTAGTAACTGATCAGCAACTAATTAATCCTCCTAGCTAGTAACATTCATACAACTTAATATCCATCTCAACCCTAAAATAATCGGCACCCTCGACCTCGTCGGTCCGAAACGTCGCGATTCCCCTCGTCATGAAGAAATCTCCGGTTCCCCCGACCACCGAGAGATCCCGGGTCGCTTCGTCCATCATGTCCGCACCCATAATGTTCAACGTACCCTTGTACTGAGTCGAGTTGAACACCAAAGAGTAAGCGAACCAAGCATTGTATGTGGTCTTCATGTTGTAGAAGTAGAACCCTTGCGCTCGAGCCACCGGAGGGGAGAGGAATTGCTTGTCTGTTGTCATTGGATCGTCGAAAACCACCGTCTTACCTGTTTGGAGAATTTTCTTTTAATACGTTGCTGATTAAGTAGACCTGCCATAAACAATAAATCTGTCCACACAGACAATCTGTGAACAAATTGTGCATAGATTTTGTTGCAGGGTCCACCACGGGTTCTATACAAACGATTCAAGCCGTTCATTAAATGTAAAACATTTTTTCAAAGGTCCTCGCGAAAAATCAGCTCAATCCGATACCTATAAATGCTCGATCTAATCATCTAAATTTTCATTATCCGGAAATCTGAATAAAAATTTAGATGATTGTATCGAGCACCTATAAGTTTTAGATTGAGTTGATTTTTCGCGGGGGACCCTTGAAAAAATGTCTTACATTTAATGAACGGCTCGGATCGTTTGTATATGACTTGTGATAGACCCCACTACAAAATCTATGCACAGATGTCTGTGTGTTTAGCAGGGTTCTACCATAAATAGGAATTATTAATTAATTAAACAGATAGCCACACGAAGCGAATAACAGAATTGTGCGCTATGATAACTCGGCATTCTGTTGGGTACACCCAAGTGGAGTGGTGTGTGAGTGTATGGGATTATTCCCCTTGGTCCCTTTTGTTGACTGCCGAACACAGTGGTGTGTGCGCACTCTGAGTGACAGAGGACAGAGCAGAGAGAGTGTGAGCGGAGGGAGCTCCCCCAACGTGGGGAGCCGGGCTCTTCGGAGAGGCTCGGAGATACTGTCGGGAGAGCACCGGAGTGAGGGAGAGAGAGAAGTGATGGCAGCTGGGTTGTGGCATGCCGGAGAGGTTTTTTCATGTATATTGTATTTGTTTTTGTGAATAATACATATACGGAGTTTTTCCTCCGATATCTCTTGGTTGTGTTTGCGTACTTGTGCTTGGGGTACGGAATTGGGGTCGGGGTCACGACCCAACATATTCTGCCGGGAGGAATTGCTTCGATAACTCGCGCGGTATTCTGCTCAGATAGCCAAGTTGATAATTTAGAGGAACAAAAACAAAAACAAGCCTGTTGAATAATTAAAATTAAACTGATTACTACTACTAAGTTGAGTTTTGAAACTTAATTAATTACTAGATCAGAAGAATTCCGACATTACCAAACTTGAAGGGCCCGAGTCCGGTCCCATTCGGGTTAGCGATGGTGGCCGCGGTGGCGTTGCCGGCGTTGTCGCCGGTAAACATGGTATCGTGGTAGTAGAGCACCAGACGCTTGCATGGCTTTTTGGAACTGATCACTGTTTTCGACTGAGTTCGATCGACACACGAGGAAATGACTAGGAAGGAGAAGAATAGTAGAATGCAAGAAGAAGATTTCCCTGCAGTACCCATATTCTTCATGGTTTGTGTGTTACAATATAGTTCTGCATGCCCTCTCTGTCCGGCCTCAACATTTATAGACCATCTTCTTACATTCTTTTTTTTTTTTTTTTTCCGGTCAAACGGAAATTTGTTCTGTCTTTTTCATGTAAGTGTTACATTGACGTACTTGTTATGCAAGGCCGACCCTGACGTTCAGAGTTCAAAGCGACCCTTGGAAAGTAGGGGCCATTATGCATTTCCACGAACAAATTGATAAAAAGGTATTAAATTAACTTCAAAAAGCAAAATTTCTATTGTACCACAGATAAATTAAATTTTGAAGTTATTTACCCTATTTTTTTATTTTTTATTTGAAGTTACGCACGTTTACAAGAACTTTTAAAAAAATCACTTAAAATTAAGGGGGGTTTTTTTGTTTGTATTTTTAATTAGCAATAAAATGTACTAATTTTGTATGTATAATCAAGCTTCTCTGTTATCTCTGTTCAATTGATCACATAGCTAATCTATACGATATTAGCGAAGATAATATTTGGTGAAAGTTGAACAACCTATATTGGTGTAAGTAATCAATAATCAATAATTTGGAATAATCCATCGGTTTCAGAAAAGAAAAAAATCTCAACTTCAATTGGTGTCGATGTATGTTTCGGTAAGGATTCTTTCAAAACTTTCAACTCTAATAGCTAATTGTTTTCATCAAAATCAAAAGATCCGTCATGTTTAACGTCTTCAAAGTTGACATAATATGTTTTTCAACAATCATCCGCGGGCAGAGTTTAACTTTTTCAGATCAAGTAAGAACATAAATTTTTCGTACCTGGTGGACTTATTTTGAATATGTAATCAATTTAATTTGTAGACCGATATATTTTACTGAATATACTACCACACAAAAAAAAAAAAAAGACTTCTCTTTCTCACAAATTTTTAGGAGTACTACAAGACAAATAAATTAAATTTAGGGTACTTGTGTTAAGGTTCATAGATGGGAAATATGGCCCAGACCCACTATCGATTGGTGAAAATGATGCTTAACAACTCTGCTATTGGGTGCATGGAAAGAGATGGGCAAATGAATCTGATCAAAAAATGGAAGGGCATATGAAAGATTGAAAAGTAATTAAAGGAATATTCTCCATCTCCTAAGGTCTTTTCTTACCTGTAATTTTTGGATCACCTCATGACCTTCACGCGTAAGTGTATGAAACAACTATGAGACGACATGTAGAGATTAAGTTTGAGATGCACGCAAGCTAGCTCGCTCGAGATATCCTAGATTTCGATAATAAAGACAAAAGAATTGGATTTATACGAACTTAGTAACTGGCCAATTATGAAACAACTATGAGACGACTTGTAGAGAGCTTAATTAAGTTTGAGATGCACGCAAGCTATAGCTCACTCGAGATATCCTAAATTTCGATAATAAGGACAAAAGAATTGGATTTATATGAACTTAATTAGTAACTAGCCAACCTCATTTGTGGATTTCCCATACCGATCAGTGATCACTCGGACTGTGTTCTCAAGTTTATGAATTTTGAAGTTTTTTAATATAACCGGATGTCTGAGTCAGCTTGCGTGCACCTCGACTAATTCAGGGCCCTGAAGTTAACGACCACTTTCAAATTAATTGGATCAATATAACTAAGTGAATGAAGAATGCTACATAAATCACATAAATAGATTTTGCTTATTCGCTTACATCCACTACGTATGGGTTAAACGGGTATTTTAGTATAAGAGATGTAGTAGTAATTTTTTAGCTAGTGGGGTGTGTATTGGCCAAATTTTGGCCAACCTTCTAGCTAGCCACCCAAAAATATACTCCTCTCAACCAATTAATGTATTAATTTGATTTTCTGAAATGTTACTACTAAAATATCTTATGAGTTTATTTTACTTGCTAAAGAATATTTTAGCTAGCCCATAACATTTTCTATTAGTTCATTACCTAATTAATTAGTGTCCATTACGTAATTAAACACTTAATTAAGCAAAGTGAAATTTATTGATTTCGTCTATGGGGACACTTTAACATCTACTAGTACTAATTAACATCTCTAGAGTACGTGCATGCTCTAAATTCCATAAGATATTAGGTTCTCTCAGAGAAATAATCATGCAGCACATTGACTAAGTGTATAAATTAAACACCATACGAAGTTTTAAACGTTACCTAATCATGCCCACCCATAAATCTGATATCCGAAAAGTCACCGTTGAACTAGCACGTGTTTGGGAGCCATATAAAAGGCTAATTTTTTTTCTAAACATCTAATAAAAAAATGCATCCATTAGCAAAAGTTGTGGACTAATAAAAAGTCGAGAACTACAAAAATAACATATCCGGTGATAAGTATTGAAAAAAAAAGTACATTTAAGTCAAAATAGAGTTAGAGAATAGACTCAATAGAGAAAATGCCTCAGACTAGGACAAAAGTAGAAGGAATCAAGAAAGTGCAAGTAGCCACCCACCTAAGACGAAAATAAGCCAAAAATGCAAAACTAACAAATCTGAAAAAATATTGAATAAAGACAAAAATAAACAAAAATAAAAACAAAGCCATGCAACCAAGGATGGGACCAGGGGGGGTCTAGTGGCAGCGAGCGCGACGACAAGAATTTTAGAAAAAGCAATTATTATATGTAAAAAAAAATTATGCCCAACTTATATAGTCTCGCCACCACTAGATTTTTTTAATATATATTTCGCCACTGCTAGGATAAAATTCTGGTTCCGTCATTGCATGCAACTTATTTAAGCCAAACGAGGCATAAATACTTATGTTAGAGAGCCTATTTAATCGATAAAAAAGAAAATAAAAAGAATGAGATATTGACTAGCTATTTAAGTAACAAGACTCTTTTTTAAGAGCCTCACTTTTGAAAGGATGGGCAAGAAATTAATTCATTAATATGAAATATTACAGCTCACCGCATGCATCTAATACAACTGATAAAAAGATCCATCGCACACGAGTGAGACAAACAACGCATACAAATCAAATGAAGATTAAACCAACGATAAATTGAGATTAGGTGTCAAGAACCTCTTGAATGTTATAACTTATAAGTGACATTTTGGAGTCGATTATTTGTTTTTTTTTCACAAGAAAAAAATCTCTATATATTCTACTCTGACTGTTGGGAAGGGAGACAGAGAGTTACGTTATTGGAAACTACCTCCACCTAATTGATTCCATGGATCAGATTAAAAGTTTAGCTTTGAGATCTAAAGTCAAAAAAGACAGCTTTCTACCCTACCCCATTGAAGACAAGTCGTCCACAAGGCAACAAGAAAAAACCATCAAATTAAAAAAAGCCACTTTAGCTTAGCCCATTGAATTGAAGTTTCAACCTTCAGCACTTGAAAAGGCTATAAGACGAGCTGGTGGGTCCGGCTACATTCTGGTGGAGTTGGTAAGAAGTTTTTGGGTGCCGGAAGGGTACCACACACACGAGGTACTCTGTCGGTGAACGCAGCTGTTCTAAGGTCCAGATTTTAGAGAGATAGAGAAAAGAGGGGAGAGAGCACTAGTCGGGTGAGGAGAGTGAGGGAATAAATCTAGATCGTCTAAAACACGTTTGGACGACTGAGATTGCCGACGGGTTCCGTCACATGGTACCCGCACGGCACCCAAAAATTTTTCACTTTTAAACAAATATTTTAGAAAATATTCAAGAAAAAGTTCAAAGATTGACTTTTTGAGCTTTTCTTTGGATATTTCTTAAAATACATGTGTAAAAGTTAAAATTTTGTACTCTTCTGATTCCTCTCGTCATTACTCACTCATATCACATAAAAGTTTGGAGTAAGACTACCAAATGCCAAAAAAAATTTGAATAAAGACAATAAAAAAATTATTCTGCATAAATTAATCACTAGCGTAAACACCGGAGATCCTTAAAAAAGATGTTGATGATACTGTTGTTGTTGATTGGTTGGGTTAGAATTAGGGTAATGTAACTTCTACTCAAATATGCCCCAATTAAAGGAAGTCTGAAGGTTCATTATCATCATCATCATCATGCATACTTCATTTTCACTCATCCAAAACAATAACTTCATCTATCCAACTTGTAAAAAAAAATAATTGGTAATAAGCTCCTTTAACTTATTCAGTGCTCAGCAATAAATCCTCGATCCTGGCTAGCTAGTAACATTCATACAACTTAATATCCATCTCAACCCTAAAGTAATCGACACCTTCGACCTCGTCGGTTCGAAACGTCACGATTCCTCTTGTCATGAAGAAATCTCCGGTCCCACCGACAACCGAGAGATCCCGAGTTGCTTCGTCCATCATGTCTGCGCCCATAATGTTCAGTGTGCCCTTGTACTTAGTGGAGTTGAACACCAAAGAGTAAGCAAACCAAGCATTGTATGTGGTCTTCATGTCGTAGAAGTAGAACCCTTGAGCTCGAGCCACCGGAGGAGAGAGGTATTGCTTGTCTGCCGTTATCGGATCGTCGAACACCACCGTCTTACCTGTTTGGGGAGATTTGGTCAGTATATTCTTAATTATTAAGTAGCCCAATTATATATACAGATGGAATCGCGCTCTTTGATAACTCGGTATTCGGCTCAATTAATAATTCAAAAGACAAATTCTATCATTCACTAGCAGAGAGTCAACTAAAGCCGAGGAAAAAAGTCAAACTGTCACTTCACAGGAATTGATAATCCGCGGGTGAGAGTTGAACCAGAGATCGTGAAGCTCCTGGTTGGTATTGCCAGGTGACTGGCCACCAGACAGAAAAGAATTGGGCTGTTTGATGTCAAGAATTACAGAGTTGCGTGATCGCATTTTGACAACTAATCCCTCCAACTCCAGGCAAAAGCTGGGCGTGCGAAAAAAATTAATTATTGGGTGCTCTTAGAGCCTCCATATGGTATCCCAATATGACCTCCTCCACCACATATTGATGTGACCCAATTATCAATTGCATGTATGGATTCCAAACAAATACGAGATGGAGAAGGCTTTCGGGGTCCATCTGTATGGATTTTTCGAATAGTTTTGGATGTTGAAGCGTGTTGTTGTACCACTTCAACGTGACTATCCAGAAGATCATGGAATAATAACTACTCCAATATGAGAGAATATATATGATAGAGAATGGTTGTGATAGAGACGTGCATGTTAAAAAAAAAAAAAATTTATTCCTACTACTAATTTGAGTTTTGAAACTTGGGTTTATTACCAAACTTGAAGGGCCCGAGTCCGGTCCCGTTCGTGTTAGCGATGGTGGCCGCGGTGGCGTTGCCGACATTGTTGCCCTTAAACATGGTTTCTTGGTAGTAGAGCACCAGACGCTTGCATGGCTTCTTGGAACCGATCGCTTTTTTCGAGCCCCGAGCTGCAAAAACATGAGAGGAAATGCCAAGGAAGAAGAAGAAGAACAATAGAATCCATGGTTTCTCTGCAGTAGTACTGCCCCTCCTCATGGCTACTTAACTTAATTGCTTGGCTAAGGGATTTGTGTTAGAATACAATGCCCCCTCCTCTCCCTTTCCATTTATAGAGCATGCATTATATAACTGTTTGATGAGAGTGCTGTACGCAACTAACGCAAGCATTTTGATGCGCGCAAGTGAATTAGGTGCCTAGGCAGCGCGGGGCCGGGCCTTGACTTTTTGCGTTCAAAACGAACCCAAAAATTAGGGGTCATTATGGATTTTCAATAAGTCTAGGTACATCCTACCGACCGCTCCTTTCTCGCACATGTGTGAGACCCATCCCACAATTAAATGTGTGGGGCCGACATATATGTGAGAGATGAGTGGTCAGTAGGAGCGTACGTAGCATTGTTGATGCATTTTAGCGAATAAACTGATAAGAAAGGTAATGTAATCAACTTCAAAAGGAAAACATAATTTCTACAATACGAAAAGATGAAACTTTAAAATTATGCTCATAAATCATTCACATAAAGATAACTTTTCCTGTATTTTTAGCATCAAAAAAATTAGTATTTACTAGTGTATATATATATATATACTCGTAAAATTAATCTTCTCCATGATCTATGTTTCAATAGATAACGTAGCTTATCTATTCAAGAATTAATCACAATTCGAAAAAGGAACGAAAGCTAGTATAACGGGAATAGTCAAGAGTATTCTACATGGAGTGTAAAGGAATCAATCAATGCATTTGGGGGGAGAAAAAAAAATTGATTTCGAATAATTCGATCAATGTCATTTCCATCCATTTCAAATAATTCGCACCGTCAATTGATTTCGCTATCTGTTTTGGTAATTTCTCTCTCAAAAGCTCAAATTCTGAGAACATATCGTTCTCATCAATATTGAGACTTCTCTTTCTCCTAGCTAGCTAGATTTTTACAAGTCCAGACCAGGACAAGTACTTACTCCATTTCTCTATAGGGCGGGTACTCGTGATGAGGTTTATAGGTGGGGAATATGCATGGCCCAGTTACCAACTATAAGTGGAAATAATGCCCAACAGTGGTTGGCCAGATTTAACCAATCCAACCACCAACTTCCCATTCCAGTATTCCTTATCTATCTAAAGAACTTACAGCCAATTCTCCTGCATTATGGTTTGGACTAATCGCAATTCACCTTAGAAACAACTTCCGGCGACTTTGGTTCGCCCATCGATCTCCTTCCTTAGTGAGATGGGTAACCTGAGACTAATCGCAATTCACCTTAGAAACAACTTCCGGCGACTTTGGTTCGCCCATCAATCTCCTTCCTTAGTGAGATAGGTAACCTGATCAGGGTTATGATTGGTACTTGGAAAAGTTATATTTTGAAGTTTATTGAAAAAAGGTTAGATCCGAGAGCTCCTCCTCCCGGCTGACTTTGTTTTGCCCATCTCCTTCCTCTTCGTGAGGGCTCTCTCCCATCTCCTCTTTGTGAAATGTTCTTTTTCCTTTTTCTTTTCTTTTCTTTTCTTTCTCTCGACCACGCCCCCAGCGGCCTCCCTCCCTTCGCCAGAATCGACCTCTGTTCTTCATGGATTCATCTGTTCGGGACTTTGCCTGTGCGGCTGAAGGATTGCATCTATTTATGATTTATGATCTTGAAACTACGGTTATTGGATCTGGTGGGCCTTTTGTAGACCCATTTCAAGCTCATTTCAATACCCGAAAGCACTTACTTTAAAGCACTCGCAGTTATGTTTTTGTCTATCGGATATCGATTGATATATTTTTTCAAACACATGCATCTACGTTGAGGAAAGAAAGATAAAATCAAAACTCATTTCAACACGAATGTGTTTCAAGGACATATCAATCGAACGTGATGAACGTCATTTTTGGCGGGAACTATGTTCTCGACGAGTTTTGAAAACTGAATAACCCCGACCATTGATACGAGCTCGATAGGGGAAAAGCTCACAAAAAGGCTCAAGTGATCCCTTCAGTAACCAAGAAAACGAGAAAACTACGCCATCGAACTCATCTAACCATTAACTTCACAATATCATTGAATAGAACATGAGTTAGATGAAGAGGGAACAACAACAACAACAAATAATAATAATCGTATCATATGTACCCTTTCATATTCGACTTGACATTTTACCGATCGATCTCGACACCGTCAATTATTGAAGACCCGGGGAAAAAAAAAGTAAATCAGCTGTTACCAGAATCTCTCTCGGGCGAATCTCGGACCCTCAGGGAAGCCAAGGATTCCAGGGACAACTTGCTGCGGTACTGTTGCACTACCAAAACCGACGCTGTGGTTGAGAAATCCGGCGAAATCAATAGGCTGCCTACCGGACCCAATTCAGGACACTCGCGCTTTCCATTCAGAGATGCAACTAACTCTCCCTCTGGAATTCTTCCAACCAGAAACATATTGCAACGACTGAGCTCGCGAATGGCTTCAACCGCTTCAGCACCGTTTCTCACTGCCCTCTCTTCGTACCTCACTGATCCGTCGTTCACAATTTTCTCCTTGAATTCAGCTAGGAAATGTTCATCCGCGGACTTTGCCGCACCTGGTTCACCATCAGAACTCTCATCCACGTTAACCCTCACAATCTCCCCGACAACATCAGGGTGTACGGTAAAGCGAATAACAACTAGGTTAATCCCGGGGTGCTCAGCCATTCGGGCCCCATAAGCCAGAGCTTCACGATCGTCATTCCCCCCAAAGAAAATCACGGTTATGCCCGAATCAACACTGCTTGCAGATACCTGAGCAGTCCCACCAAGCCCGCGGTCCACCAAGATCCCAACTGAACACGGGGCGTGCTCAAGTACCCGCCTATTAACGTGCCTAAAATCATTCCGAGTGGTCTCTAACTGCCCGTCAAGCCTTTGATGCTTATGGAAAGGGAGAATCACCATCGCAGCCTCTTTTCTTTCTGCACTTGCACATATGTCCTCGTGCATGGTGTTCATTGGAGAAATCGCTGTCATTGGTCGGATAACAACCCGGCTCAGCCGCTGGAAAGTCTCAAAAGCAACCACGATTTGGTTGGTATCGGAATTCTGTCCCTTGTTCCAGAAGGGCAATCCATTCCTTCTTGCTTTGTGCACCATTTGTATTGCCGATGACCTCTCAGAGAGCTCCATGAGGTGCATGGCGTAGACAATTAACCCTTCCCTCTTCTCAGTCCCACGAGAAGCCTCAATGGTATTAATCAAGGTGGGGAGATTCCTCACGCTATGGAAACAAGCGAGAATCCGGAGCTGAGAATTCAGGTTTTTCCTCTGAATTGCCCTGTGCTTGTATTCGGTCTTCCCCAGCTGAGCCGGTTTGTATACTGCCATGACTAGAGGTGTTGTGATGAAGGTTGTAAAGAGAGCCATTAGAACCATAACCGCGAATGTTTGATCATTCAAAACCTGAAAATTCACCAATGTCAAGATTACCAAATTTGAAAAACACACAATATCCAAAGAACAGATTGAAGATTTAGTTCAATTCTACTTACCCCTCTGTCTTTCCCAATGTTGAGGACGATGAGCTCGACTAAGCCTTTAGTGTTCATTAAGAACCCTAACGCTAGAGCCTCGCGAAAAGGCACTCTGCACATAAGTGAGACCCCAACAGTTCCGACAATCTTCCCAATACATGCTGTGGATATGACCAAAGCAAGAAGGCCCCAAGACTGAGCCCCTTGGATGGTGGCTACATTAGTTTTCAACCCGCTCGAAACGAAGTACAAAGGAAGGAACAAACCAGACACAAGATCCTCAACCTTTTCCACTAGAGCACCGGCAAACGGCCCTTCCTTTGGGACCAGAACCCCGATCACAAAAGCACCAAATAACGCGTGAATTCCAATGGAATCCGTGACAAACCCCGCTGCCAAAACGGAAGCCAAAATTGCGCAGACGTATGTTTCATTGACCGGCTCTCCTTCAGGGCAACGGTTCTCCATCCACTTGAATACAGGCGGCACGACGAGTATACAAACAATGACAAATGCACAGCCACACACGAGGACCCACACGGAAATAACGGGAGAATTTTTGGTCCCAGAGAGGGCAATGGCAAGAGCGAGTAGAATCCAAGCCGCCACGTCATTGACAGCTGCAGCTGACATTGCCATCTGGCCAATATCGGTGGTTAAGAGTTTGAGCTCAGCTAGGATGCGGGCCAAGACAGGGAAGGCGGTGATGGAGAGGGCCACACCCATGAATACGAGAAATGGGGCTTTACTTACACCTTCGGAAATGGTTGCTCGGAGGGCAAAAGATGATCCGATTCCCAGTACAAAGGGAAGGCTGATTCCAGAAATGGCAATGCACAAAGCTTTCTTTCCAGTCCGACGGAGGGACTTTGGGTCTAACTCTAGGCCCACGAGAAATAGGAAGAAGAGAAGACCCAGATTGGCTAGGGTGTCCAGTACAGTTAAGCTCTTCGGCGGGAAAACCGCATGCAGATAAGTTAGGTTGCGACCCAAAGCCGACGGACCAAGTAAAACTCCACCCTGCGAAAACAGATATTAGCTATGTGACTTGCTATTTAAAAAGAGAAATGCTGAGCAGCAGTACATAGTATGTACGGTATAGTCTCTAATGCAGTAAAGCAATAAGAATTTGAATCTCCATTCCTACCACTGAAAAACTAAGTAATTCGTTTGTCATCCAAGAGGAAGGGAAAAAGGGCATGACATATTAGTGTAGGCATTTAATAGGAAATTTCAAAGGTTCTAATGTTCCAAATAGCAGGTAGACTGGGAGCATGTTGGAAGCTCAGTGATTTGCTCAAGCAACAAAATATTTACGATTTGAACTTCTACTGAAATAGGTCCTGTTCTTCAAAAGTCCTCCATCTAGACTCCGAATGCAGCATGCCAACTCCAGACCCTGGGGAACGCAGTTTACATATTACACAGACTGGAAAACTAGTTTGAGTGAATTGCTAGACCAGAATTGGATGATCACAAGTCCCCTGTGGATTTGGCACCTAACCTCGAAAATAATTTTCCCCTTCTAATCCCATCCTATATTGTATCCAAAATCAATCGTAGCACGAATACTCCCAAGCATTATCAATCCATCGAATCCACACATTAGCAATCCCTCCCCATGATCCCATGATACTAGTACAGTAAGCTCCCCGAAACCTACATCAGATTCATCGCCTAGGGTGAAGTTTCAGCCGTTCCAAAAAAAAAAAAAAAAACATGGCCTAGTGTCCGAGGCAATAGCAGCTCTACATGTATTTGAGAGTGGTCAATTGACCGTCCTAATATGTAAGAAATCTATTAAAGGTGTTGATTTAGGAATCGGGTGAGCACCCTGAAAATTATGATTAACACCCTAATCGCTCCATTATCGTAGTTCAAACCTTCTAAATGGTCGAGATCTTAAACCACTCGATCACTTCAAACACCAACTTAAACTCGAAACAGTCCCCCCTGTATAATCAGTTTTACAGCTCAACCTGTAAAGGAAATTAGTTTTGCTGCTCAATCTATTACAACTTTTATTTTACAGCCAGCTCATCTCTCTCTCTCTCACAGAATACCATTGATTTCTACAATAAATTTATGGATTCGAAATGAAAATTCATGAGGCAGTCCCGGATTAAAAGCGGATCAAAGAGAAGAAAGGGTATTGTTAACGGCTGTCAGGCCGGTGATAGTTCTTCTGAAAGGAGGAAAAAGTATGCGCACAGTCATCGGCAACTATGCATTGGTCAGTGAAAGTTCTTCTGAAAAGAGAACATAGTATAGAAAGTTTTATACCCACAGGCATCGTCCACTGTACTATAACGCACAACCGGGAATGGTAATCAAGAAAAAAGCCAATGAAAGAGATGCAACCAATTAACAAAATAAAATCAAGGGGAAAAACAAATAGACTTACAACAATCTCGGCAATGACACGAGGCTGCCTCAATGGCCTTAGAAGAAAAGCAAGACCTCGCGTGAGAACAACCACCAGGCATATCTGCAAAATCGCAAGAGGGAGCGCAAAGTCAAGAGGGTTGTCGCCTTGGAAGACGCCGTTGGATGTCGCCTTCATCGGGGCCGGACACTTTGGAACTGTCGAATTCGATGCCATTTTTTCACAGAGAAACAATGATCCCGGGCGAAACACAAACCTTCAAAGTGCCTGAATCATGTGAACATCTGTTAGATTGCGAGAAAGAAACAGGAGTAGAAGTGGCGGTTCTGTTTTGCATGAGATGTCCTGCTTCTACGAGGACTCTATAAGAAGAGTCCTCTACCCAAAGGAATTTCAAAATGTACATAACACTAATGTGTTTTGGTGATCATGTCTGAGTACCACGTTTTGGGTACCTCATGCCTACGTGTCTTTTCTTGATTGGGTCTTTTAAACAAATCTCGATTTGTTACCAATCAATGGAGGACTCTCTAGAATTTAGGCTTTACAATCAAGATTTGGCTCTGCTGGACTGTTCAATTTAAAAAAGCTTTCTTTTAATGACAAAGCTGACAATCTATATGACAAACCTGATCCCGGTCGTTAGCCCCAGAATTATTGAGGTGTGGCGCAAGTTGACCCGAACATCCGGTTGGGAAAAAAAAGTTACTCCTACGTTGCAATAGAACAATCCAACCAGGTATAGGAAAGGAAAAGGAGGCGCGTCCATTAAGGAATCCTAAAAGCAAATCATGGCTTCCATAGAAACTTTTTATTGGGAGTGATAATTTTTTTTTAATCCGATTGGGAGTGATAATTGATCGACGAACAAGTTCTCTAACTCCACGTGAAAAAGGAAGAAACTTTTGTATATCCCAAAGTATAGTATATGAGGGCTCTTGGTATTCTTTTCTGGTCCGTTTTCAATTTTTTGGTCACTTTCCGAGCACATCTTGATAATTGGCTTCGTTCATTTTATAGAGCTTGGCGAGAATATTAATCCTACCAAAAATTATGATCATCGGAGTTTAGTAAATATATGATCGACACATGTGAAAAATGCAAAAAAACAAAAATTGCACGTGCCCCTTGGTTGAGAAAGCAGGCTGCTGTCCTTAACGTACAACAGCTGCCCCAACTCCAAAAAATACATCTTCAATGTGGACCTCACCTGAGACCGGGGATCAAGTCAAACCCCTAATCCCATCGGACGGTAATCAAAAATTGCCTTTTCAGAAAGATGCTGAAACCAAAAAGGAAAAGAATGTCTAGGTACACAGCACGAAAATGCGGTGACCGTCTGTCGTGCCTATTGTGCCCACTCTGGGTCTTAAAAAAATACAAAAAAAAATTTCATAAATTTTAAAATAATATTTTATGGGATTCTTTAAAAAACCAGCTCCAACAAATATCGATAGTTATGTTTTTCGAAATTCGTAGGGACCAAACTATTTAGTTTCGCAGTTTCATGTGAATCAGTGCCACCTTCCGACAAGTAATTGACAAGAACACCCCTGCCCCTCGCCTCCGATTTACACCCGCCGACCCGCATTTCCTGATCAACCCCGCTTCGATCTCCTCAACTCTCCCAGATTCTTCTTCGTTCCCGGTAAAAACAAAAAACAAAAAATTCACTCCAAAAAATATCTTTCTTCTCATTCGAATCCTCTTATAGTCTACCTTTAACCAAATTGGAGAGGAAAATAATTGAGATGCGCGTAAATTGGTGCAAACAATCAAACCCAAAAAAAATTATACGCGAATATGCATGCAAACACATCCGTGGGTTATTTTACCCAAAAGAACACATCCACTGAGAGAGAGAGAGAGAGAGAGTCACCTGAATCTGAAAAAAGAATTTGTCGTTCGGCTAGTCTCTATCCCATGGATGTGTACAAATTTTTTTCCCTTTTTTCTTTTCCGAAATCCTCCTGCTTCGATTTGAATCTCGAAGGAAGGTGGTGCCGTGGTGCGTAGAGGTAGAGAGAGAGAGAGAGGGCGAAGGAGAGGGAATGGTAGAGAGAGAGAGAGAAGGAGAGGGAATGCAAATTGGAGAAAGACTTGTGGAATTAATGCGGAGAGAGACCCTCTGAATTCTTGTTCCAAATTTATTCGCAACAGATTTATAAAGCGTTTAAGCAAATACCCAACACTTGAAAATTAACGGCTTCTGGGTCAACCCGGATTTCTAGGATTAACAGATTTAGAAAAGATTTCTAGGATAACAAATTCACAAGAATTGAATTAGATACGATTTCTAGGATAACAAATTCACAAGAATTAGATAAGATTTCTTGGATAACAAATCAATGGCTTTTGGTTTCTAAATTTTGTTGGCTCCTTTTTTTTTTTTCGCTAAGCTTGTTGGCTCCCTTTTTTTCTTTTCGCTAAGCTTGTAGTTTTTTTTTCGCTAAGCTTGTAGGCTCCATTTAGGCTGTATTTGGTGCCTTGAGATCCCCTGTCTGACTCCCTTCCGGACAGGGGCCTGTTCGACCCCCTCTCGGCTGTTGATCTCATAAATTAACAGTTGAGATGAGCCGAACACTTTTTGCTCCAAAACGATATCGTTTTGAGGAAAAAAAAGTGTTCGTCCCATCTCAGCCATTGATTTGCGAGATCAACGACCGAAAGAGATAGGACAGACAGGTCGGACATGGATCCGGTCTCGTATTGGGTGGGTGAGGCTTTGATTCTGTTTTTTTTTTTTTTTTTGGGGGGTCAAAGTTTAGAGGTGCTTTGACTCTGTTTCAATCCGTCCAATTTTGGGTAATTGCGCACTCTTCTGACTCACAATAGCGGTTGTAAATGTGGGGAGAAGAATCATTGAGGTAAAAGATCAGCTTATTCAGTTACCGGTAGCTAGTGAGCGGATCAGATAAAGGTTATGAATCCCATACCGTACCGGTTGGTACGTACCGGTATTATTCATATCCGGTACCCTACATTTCTAATTCCGTTTCGGTTCAAATACCGGTCAGTACCGGACGGTACCGGAGATACCGGTCAGTACCAGATGGTACGGGTCAATACTGGACTACTTCTAAATTTATTTTTTCCTTCAAGTACAGGATAATACCGGACGGTACCAGGCAAATACCGGACAAATACCGGAATATTTTTTATTTTAAAAAGTGTATATTACACTATAAATTTTTTTAGGTAGGAAAATAACACCAATAGCGATTAATCGGAAACGGTACCCGCTACCGGTATGGTATTCAGAACCTTGGATCAGATGAGTACAAGAAAAAACCACAAGAAGTTGTTCAATTGTGTCGATTTTTAACATCGCCACTCGGGAAAGTGTTTTGAAAATAAAATGCAAGATGCGGGAAGTGATTCGGTAAATTTGTGGGAGTTATGGAGGGAGACAATAATTGACATGATTATTCATGGATTTGCGAAGGTAAGTAGTATGCGTTTATTAAAAAATGGGAATGAATACTTGTCTTTAGTACAGAAAAGATTAGAGCAAGTTTACCAATACTTAGTTAAAAAAAACTTGTGAACAGTGCACATTTTTCATTTTACCTACGCATATTTCTTTCAACACTATACCAACACTATCTATTTAACCTACTCTCTATTAAAATACACATTTTTTCAATCTTTTTCCTTTATCCCATTATTATAATATGAGAGAGAGGGGGAAAGGGAGAGGAAGAGAGAGAGAGAGATAATTAAATAACCAAATAAATTGGATTCCTGATGAACAGTTGTTAGGTATTAATACCTAAACAAATTCTCAAAGCTATTTTACCTCCTGTTTTAGCTCTTCTGTTGCAGCCTGTTTTTTCTGCCCTCCTTTGGTAAAATAGCTAAAATAGATCATCTGATAAACTTGCTCTTAGACAAGGAAATTTTGAACTTTTCTCGAGGGTGTTCACACAGGTGCATATATAGGCCAACCATGTAAATATGGACAATGATGCAGACCTAATAACCAACTGGTACTTGGAATGGTTTGAGGGGGACCCGGGGTAGAGCACCCCCGCACTGTATGTGTAGTGTCGTCAATTCGGTCGTCCGTCTCGGCAATGAACGGTTTGGATTTTCATCCGAACAATAGAAGGCTAGGATTTGTAGGAGATCGGATTAAATTGAAGTCGTCCCCATCGAGATGAACGATCGGATCGAATGCATTACAGCCCCTCCCATTCCAATATGGGGGGGGGTTGGTGCGGGCTTAACATTTTAAGATGTTGCGTTCCATCACCTCTGGTTAATTTCACCATTGTATCCTCTTGACGCTCTATTTTCAAGTTGATTAGAGCATCTCCAATCCAATACTCTATTTGAGAGTATCAAAATACTCTATTTTATTCATAAAGTGATTTTAGAGGAAATCACTATTCCTATTTACTCCAACCACAAACCCTCTATTTTTTCCTCTAAAATAGAGGAGGCTTGAGAGGATGGGTTGGAGGAGTTTCATACTCTCAAATGGAGGAATAGAGCATGGGTTGGAGATGCTCTAAGGATACAAATGCCATTTTAAAAGGTGAATAGTATTATAGAGGAGATCTTCCATATTTTCTCCCATCCTCTAAATATGGAGGATCAAAATCCCATCCTCTCAAATGGAGGAGGGTTGAGAGGATGGGTTGGAGGAGTTTTATACTCTCAAATAGAGATATAGAGTATGGGTAGGAGATGCTCTTAAAGTACATTAAGTAGCGGATCAACAAAAAAAAGAGTACATTAAGTAGTGTATCGTTTACTTTTAGGTGTTGTTCCACTAAGAACTTTTATGGCTTTTTTTTTTTTTTGTCCCTATTTTAAAAAAATTGGCTTTTGTTAGTTTTGCGCCTTACTTTTTTGGTCAAATCGGAAAATTAAAAAATTATAACTGTTGTCCACATATTTTGAGAAATAATCACTTTTCGGTTTAAAAAAATGTCAAAAAAAGTTTTTTTTTTTTTGTGTGCTTAAAATTGGATATTTTCAAAAATGTTTAGGTAAAAGTAAAAAAAATTACTTTTCTGATTTTTCTTGTTGAGACGAATCAACAATCCACAAAATTTTGGCGCAAAACTAACGAACCCGTTTTTTTTTAGGGAAAATGAAGGTCAATGACGTATTTTGATAATTAATACCCGCCAAGGACATTTTCAGCATTTCTCAGCATGCCCTTGGCGGGTATTAATTATCAAAACACATCTTGAACCGTCATTTTCCTTTTTTTTAATGAGGACAAGTGGACAACCTCCAAAAAAAAATTAAAATATTAGGCGGAACGGGGTCTAGTATATCTACAAGACTACAGCCTATATTGAAAGAGATTAAAAGATCCCGTAGAGATGTAGATATTGGGCCTATGTTGGGCCAGGCTGCCTGGACCAGAGATGCTCTTATTGTTTCTCTGTCATCAGTAGGGCCGGCCTGGTTGATGGCATGCCCACTCCAAGGGCCTATTAACCAAGATAAATGGAATTGAATCAATATACTGCCCTTCTGATTTAGGAATTGGTGGTACAAACTTTGTAAGTTCTACTTCTTTCTTGAGGCTTTAGCAGTGAGGTTATCTGAATGCAGTCATTGAAAGTGATAACAAGGTTGTGAATCAACTTTTCTGATAAACGGATATCCGGGTCAGCTTGCGCTAATTTCATAGTCTTGAAGTTAACGTCTGGATAAACCCTCAAGTGGCCCTAAGGTTTGGAATGTTTAGCCAGCGATGGATTCGAACATGCCGAGCAAATCCCGCTTTATTGTTTTTGGGTACTGGGGCAGGTTCGGGGGAAAGTAAGGAAAACTTGATCGCGTTAGGGCGACTTTATCCCGGCCCGTTATTCGCCTTCAAATGTTTTAACATATAAAATTTATGTTTTTTGTGGATATGTTTATCCATATATTTTCACTATTTTAGTAAAAAATCATATTTGCACCCTTATTTATTCACCATTATAACGAAATAACACTTGTTATTATATAACTATTCAAAACAGACTAGTTGAATATTTGATCACCCTTATTTATTCACCATCCGAAGAGTCACCTTCGTCTTCCAACGACCTCACTGCAAACTGCACCCCGACATACCGAGTTGAATATTTGATCAATATGGAGGATTTTTTCTGCTTATAGTTTACAAACTACGGCAATGTAATTAGATACAAAAGTGTTACTACTATATATATGCAAATTGGACCTCGTTAAGATGTTTCGAGCTTTTGTCTCATACTTACACATGTTATTTTGGTATGAGTCATGGTCGGAATGTATATATATTACGCCATGATAGGAAAAGGAAGATCAAACTTGCGATCCAAATATATTTAATTCTGTGTGACACATCCAATCAAGTGAAAGATTTTCATTTCAAATCTATCGGCCAAGTTGAAGTTATATGAGAGAGAGAGAGAGAGAAAAGAGAGGAGTCTTGATTTCGATTATGATTTCGTAGGCGCAGAAAAATGTACAATTTTTCAATTTATGATTTCGTTTTTCTTTAGTATTGTCTGCAATAAATCATTAATAGGAAGTCAAAATGAATGAAGTGAACTTAAATTTGTGAGTAGGCAGACAATAATATACTCCAGCAAAACAAAATGAACCAAGCCCAGAAAAAATATATAACTAAAATAATTAATATTTCAGTTGTACATGCAGAGTTTTGTATCACAAAATTTTCACCATTAAATCCTGAAACTACCCCCCGTTATGAGTAGAAACGTAACTCTCCGAATGTATACTCACCATCTGAAGCTATAGGAGAGAGAGAGAGAGAGAGAGAGAGAGAGAGAGAGAGAGTCTTGAGGTAATACATGTGGAGAACAAACATGAGAAGAGAAACATATACATTTCTCCAAAAACCCACATCTCATCCTCAAAATAAGATCGATCAAACGAAACTGGATACATAATCAAAAGACAAATTAAGAACACAAACGTCAGGAGATGAGCTCTGGTAGACAATTTTTCTTGTCTGAAATGAGGTTTTTGGCAATGTCAGCACCTTCAGACAAGTCTAGGAAATTGTTGCAGTAAAAGTGTTCCAAGACCCAAGAAGCTAAAGTTTTTGTTTGCTCTCTCTCTCTCTCTCTCTAGTAGAGTATTGCTTAATGGCATGCATCCTGTACAAAAAATAATGATCCGATTAGCAACAAATAAACTCCAGCCGAACATCGATAGTTACATGAATTAATATTCGTTCAAAATCATAAAACTTAACTAAGGTATTTATATTCTCCATCTATATTTTTGTACAATGAGAAAATATTTTTTGGTTTTGTGTGACAATACATCGGTTAAACTACGTAATTTCTTACAAGAAAATTTCGCTTCGCGAAGTCTCCGAGCTGAACAGTTTCGATCATAGCTATCCAATCTGACTTCTTTATAGCACCTTCTTCTTATTCGTCCATACTATACACATATGAACACACACACACACACACGTATACATGCACGTCGAATTTTGTTAAAATACCAAGATATTTTCACTAGCAAAAATGATACTCACACCACAATTCAAACACAACTTCCCACATACATGCGGACTCTACACATATGTGGACACGTAGTATGTGTGGAGCCCACATGCATGTGAGAGATTGTGTAAGTTATTGTGTTTGGATCGTTGTATGAGTAGCATAACGACAAGAATCAAGTCCTAAAATTAGACAAATGACTAGAATCATAGGTTTAATGACAACCCCTAATGATCAGTACTCCACCTAATTAAATGCACAAAATTCACAAATGGTTGATCTTGGTCTGAGCCATCCAGAAAACTGCTTCAACATTTACCGGGCAGAAGTACCTATGTGAAATTAAAGTAGCAATTAGTGAATAAACTAAAGAAATTAATATGATAATTAATAAACAAAGAAAATAAAGATCATTGAACCAGTATGTCTTTAGAAAATTAAAGAAACGTACCTTCTTGATACAAAAGATCCCTTTTCCCAAGTGATCATGATGAGACAGAGTAAATACTAACCAAAAATGAAAAACCAATATTGATGATGAAATACTTAGAAATTACTATATTTAAGCATTAGAGATTGGTAATTAGGATAAATAAATATGGGAAACGAAGGGAGCTCCCTTCAGTCCAAGTACAGGAAGCTTAAGATTCAATTTGTCTCCCGCTTCATTCACTCATTTACGGAGTAGTATTTATATCGATCAACTCGGTATTTGGATGAATGAGTCGGCAGCTAATTAAACCCTACCGCCACCCGTGAGTGGACTGAAGAAAGCTCTCTTTCATGCAAATAATCATCAACAAAAATATATAGTAATATCAAAAACAACAGACCCTAGCTATATAGAATTTGTATTGGCAGAGGGGGAAGAAATTGACTACTTTCAAACCCTAAAGAATCGTTTGCATATACTTGACCCGTAAAGATGTCTTGATTCTTGGTTTGATGAGAACTTATCTGGCTCTGTGTGTGTGTGTGTGTGTGTGAGAGAGAGAGAGAGAGAGAGAGAGAGAGAGAGCAACTTCAAGGAATGATCTCACTCAAGGACTCTACAATTTTTTTTTTGATCCGCAAGGACTCTACAATGGATGCGTTAAGTTATTCATGGGATATGTTGAGTGCAAGACTGCATTTATACAGCTCAAAAGAAGGCACTGATTGGACATTACTTCCACAACTCAATAGGAGTGCAATATTATTCATATTCCTCCTTTTTTTGTATTTTTTCTTACGAGTAAGCTTGTGAGGAAAAATTATTCTCCTAAAAGTGAAATTCAAAAGTGATGCACCAACGCTTATGAAATTAAAGATGGACGTGCAACGAAGACGATAAAAAATAAGGTAGATTTAGCGAAAAACTCTCTCTATACTCTTTATCATTCAATCAGTAGTAATTAAAAGATGGTTAAGACTTACAACTCAATTTATAATGGAAGAAGTCATACATGCATACTAGAAAATAAATAAAAGATGAAAAAATAAAAATAAAAATTAATTATTTTTCTTGACCACGAATAATAAAAGGAAACTAAATCTAATAGAATTGAAAAACTAATTACTTTAGGATACTTTACTTAATTTCCTTATTCAAAGATTTCTAGCAAGTTATTGAAATCAAATATACTAGCTAGTTTCCTAATAAAATATTTATTTTGGAACATTAAAATTCTTATATTTATACAATAGTTACTCCGTAAAATATTGCACTCCATCAAAAAGGCAAAATAGAACTTATGAATCCGTAGTACTAGCATATTCATCTCACTTAAATTATGTTCGTTATATATGTAAAAGTTGCGCGAAAAAAGATAATCGATGCTAGAAAACATATCAAGGCCGGGAGTGATTGAGCAACATGAAAATCACGATCAAGTTTGAGTTAGAGATCGTGGTAAAAACAAACGAAATATAAAGCAATTTTTTTTTATCAAGTTCAGTTAGTGATTTAGATCCGTTTAATCGATGTAACCTTTGTTTCAACGATTAATAAATTTCTTTTATGTCGAGAAAAAAAATTGATCTTATGTAATCAATCTTCAGCTCATTTGTCCAAAGATTTATAAGCTTGATAATGTTTGAAGCAATCTTAACAAATTTAGGAAGATTGAAAAGGAACTTGCAAAGTCAAACCGACTAGTTATTATTGACAAAATCAAATATGAAACGAAAATCAAACCATCAAAAATCAAAAAATCAAATACTCTAGATGTCCTGTTTTCAAAATTGCATGATTCCAAAATATCATAAAATAAATTACTTTCTTTTAAAAATCTCATATGCATCAGTTGCGAACTCATATGCATCAAACGCAAATCTTTCATTTTTTTTCCTGAAAGGCGCAAAACTTTCATTATAAAATCATAACAAGACACCACCCCTGGGGTTGCCCAGTGGTAAGGGCGAGCCCATTGCCTGAAAACAATAAAGCTATGGGTACATATGAAATGTACATACCATGTACATATGAGTTTTGTGGGCTCCATAAAACAATATTTTAAAAATAATGGGTGGTTTAGATCATCTTAGGTGGGTCCCACAAAATTCATATGTACATGATATGTACATTTCATATGTACACATAGCAGCACTCGCCTGAAAAATGGCAGGCTTCGATTCCTCGCAGGGGTTGGTACCCATCTGTACATGGCGACTCTTCATTTTTTTTGCCCGGAGGTTTACGTTCCATGAATGGGTTCAATTAGTGGTCCTAGTGTGAGGTGATTTTCTTAGTCAAAAATATATATATCATATCAAGCCTGAAAGGTTCAAAATTTCATCGTAATGACGTTTTAATTTAGGGAGGCTTAATTAATCGTCCTTGAAGGCCAACAGAATTAAGATTTCGTCCTCCTGTTTTGAAGTTATTATGATTTCATCCTCGTACTAGTATTTATCCCATTATTGCCCTTTTGTTATTGTTATATACATATATATATATATATATAGAGCGTGGAAATTGGGGACGATATCTTAAACCCTTTCGTCATTTTTTTGAATACCGGCGACGCACTTCGTTGAATGCATTCCCCCGTCCTTTCGGAATAGGGTTTCTTGCGGAAAACTTCACGACGTCAAAAAACAATCAAGCCTTTCGTGGTTGAAGCCAACGGTGGAGAAGAAGGTGACGAAACCGACATGGGCAGATTTCGTAAGTCTATACCTAAAACCCCCTTTTGTTCTTCGGTAATTTTGTTTGATTTCGTAAGTCTATACATTGTGCAAGTTTTGTTAATGTGTGTCGCAATATGGCATGAATCAGTAGGGTAATCGGTTGTATGTCATGAATCAGTGAGATTAACCCGATATTCATCAATTCATGATTTGGGGTTCCTAATTAGTTTTGTTCCTGTGTGTTCTAATTCCTTAAATTTAAGATTGTTGCCAATATTCATGAATTCATGATTTCGTAATGAAGTAGATACGTTACGTTTTTCTAAAAACGTCGATTCCTTAAATTGTGCGTGCTTCATTCCTTGATTTCATTTTTATGTTGTTTATGTCATGTTTTTTCAAATTTTGCTCGAAGCTAGATTAGGAACGAAAATGTAACGTTGTAATCGTCATGGTAATGTAACCATAAAATGGCATGATAATTTAACCATCTAACCATGATACGGTTTGAGTAACTCCTTTTTTCCTGTGGTAATTTAACCATGAATTTTTCGTTTCTGGTTGGCCAACCTGAACAATGAACAAAAATTGAAAATATGTGGTCAACTGATCATGTTATATTCCTAAAATTGTTTATGTCATGTTTTTTTAAAATGGGTTCGAAGTTAGATTAGGAATGGTAATGTAACGTTGTAATCGTTATGCTAATGTAACCATGTAATACCATGGTAATTTAACCATGTAACGGGTTGACTATGTCATGTTAGTTCTTGTTTTGATGGTATTTTAGCCATGTTTCTTGAAACAAAATTAGTGGGAAATATGATTTTATGTCGTTTGGTTGGCGAACTTGATCAATGAATATGATGGCTAGAAGACACTAGAATAGGACGATTTTCTTGAATTCATGATTTCTTGTTCTAATTATGTCATGTTTTTATGGAAAAGATGTTAGGTTTATTGTTTCAAATCGCGTCATGTTCTAAATATGTACATCATGTTTCCATACTGAAATCGATTCCTCAATTTTGCGAGTTATGTTAGGGATGGTCATGAAACGGGGAAAAATGCATATAGTTGTGGTCATGAAAGATAACAATATGTTCCATGATTTCAAAGATAATATAGATCATCTTAGGTGGGTCCCACAAAATTCATATGTACATGATATGTACATTTCATATGTACACATAGCAGCACTCGCCTGAAAAATGGCAGGCTTCGTGAATAGGGCTTAGCCTCTGCAGTTGTACTGCAACTACATTCACCATTGTCGGCTCGGAGTGAAGGAAATCTTGGGAATTAGAAGACTGTGGTTGAAAAAATCATGAAAAACAAGAACAGAAGATTCACTTCAATTTCCAGATTCTGAAGATAGCCATGCTAAATGGCACATGATTTTAGATTGTGTCTGTAGATTTATTGGAGGAAAGATTTTTGTATCCTCATAGAATTGTGTAGCCCATTTCAAAAAATGCGGTTTTGTATGTGTTATTGGTACCATGATTTGAACAACAAGAGATCTTATTAGCAAAAAAGAAGAGAAAAGGAAATGGAACGATGAAGTTGAGGTCTGATTGCAATTCCTCTTTCTGAATGATGGATGTTTCAATTCTTGCTTGTAAATTTTTATTGTTGTGATGTACTCCTCCTTTCATGGAGTAATCAATGGAAACCAAAATCTGAACATTTGAAATTTTGAATTGCATTTATTGATATTCAACCCAATCCCTTAATGTAGGGAACATTAAACGTATATATCTATACAATTATCATAGGAAAAGGGTAAGAAAGGTAATTCACACACTAAGAGGATGAAAACATAAGCATGAAAAAAGGGCAGGATGAATTTTTACATAGCATGAATAAAGATGATGGATATTTAAATATTCCTTTAATTTACAAGTGGCTAATTTATGTCTACATGATTTTTTGCAACATTAATAAACGAGCATAATCTCCATTAATGAAACAACAAGGAAAAACCTCGAGCTACTCGAATAGGACGTTGATGCAACGTCGACACGTTACTCGAATAGGACGTTGAACACCATCAAATTTCTCATCGGTAGTTCACCAATTTTTTAAATTTCAAGCTTCTTTGTTATTATGGATATTCACCAATTTTTTTAGACTATTAATTTCTTTCTTGATTATTGGCAAGTGTTTACTACATTCAATTCTCCTTTTTTGTTTTGCTTTCAAATTAATTCTCTCGGTTGCACGAGTGTTACTGCTTATTTCCTTTGAAAATATCTAACCTGTAGTATCTGGGATTTATTCTTTTTTCCTTGACTTTTCGGTGCAGGTGGTTAAAGTAGGGATGACTTAAGGGATGAAAAACATGTAGTTATGAACATGCTACTCTTGATTTAGCTAACCAACAAAAAAAAAAACCAAAACAGTAGTTACCACTTAATTGTTCAATTCTTTAATTTTCTTTCTGTGTCCTCTTTCTCTCATTCTATTTATAAGCTCTGAACTGTATGTTCCTGGAATAAAAGAGAGTATAGATGACTCTATTGTGGAAGAAATGGTCAACGGATTGAGCTGGACAATCACTTTCTCGGAAATGGGTGAGAGTTGTGATAGGTTGATCTTTAGGCTGAAACTTTCAAATTTGAAATTTGTAAGGTTCTTTTATATTAGGTAATCAAAATATGTATTGAGGGCTTATCATAATCTTCAATAACGATGAGTAGATGCCTTTTGTCTTGAATCTGGGTAAAATTGTTGATGGATAGAACATATAATGGAAATTTGATATTAATTGGCATCAAAGAATCAAGATTTAAATTTCTTTTCCTACTGTGTTGTTTGAATTGTTCACATTTATAGTTGAAATATACTATTAAGTTTTAACCTTTTTGGATTCCAAAAATTTGGATGCGCTTTGACATGGATCTGGACATGAGGTAAAGAACAAGCTATATACTCTATACTGATCATACTATGGATTATATGTTTGTTGTAGGATTTTTTTGTTTGGAACAATTTATATTTGAGTTTAAGTTTGCCCTCTTTCTATTTTTTTGATCGGCAAAAGATGAATTTTATTTAAAACACGGGGAAAGGGGAAGGGGATCCAACAAAGAGTTGGAAAGTACAGCACAAGGGCAAAGCCCAAAACACCTAAAGGTCTACTAGGGATCACAACCAAAGACAATACAGCTTAACCCAGCACCCAAATAAATCGAAAAAAGCCCAAACGCCCAAATCCAGCCCAAACCTGGGCCGGCCCACCCAAACCAAACCACTAAACCCTAACTGAACCGGCATCCACCACCGCACAAAACACCGGAGCCCAACCTCGCCGTTTGCCCTCTTTCTATTGCTGTTTGGAACAACAAGCTATATGTTTGTTGTGTGCTTGGTCATGGATCTTGATAAGTTATTTTAGTTGTGTTCAAAAATGTGTTGCGCCGTGCCTTCAGGCACGAGCAATTTCTAGTATATATATATATAACGGGGCGGTTCCGAGGACCCTTAAAAAAACCTCTAAAAAAACCCTCCAAATCTAATCTCATAGTTCCGGATCAAATTTTGATGATCCGAGCCGTTCAATGTGTTCAGAACGTAATTTTAAAGGTGCTTGCGAGAAATTGGCAAAAAAAAATAATGGTTATGCTATTGATCACAGCTTATTGGAGTGTATAAGATTGGAAAAATAAAATCAAAGGCACATTTTTCAAGGCAGTTTAACACATGAAGAAATGTTATTATTTGTCATTTTCTAATCATATTAACAGTTTATTGGGCTGTTATTAGTGTTTTTTTCAAAGTGAATAGTACGTACATAATTTTCACACTCTACTTAATTTTTGCAATTCTTGATTTTGTAATCATATGAGTTTAAAATAACACGAAATATGAGTTTAAAAATAAAGTATTTGAATCCTTATTTTTGAGTAACAAATGCTGTATTTGAATGGATTTTTGAGAATTTTTTAGTTTAATTTTTGGGATAATGAGTGGAGAGAGAAATAAGATAATAATTGGAAATTATAGGGGTTATGAATGGTGAGAGATAGAGAGAAATGAGAATAATAATTGGAGAGTGAAGAGAGAAATGAAAGTAATGATTATAAGTATAAGTAATGAGTATTTTTTGAGTTGATTTTTTTTTTCAAATTCCCATCCCAACAAAGCAAAAATGTGTTCTGAAACCATAGAATGTGCTCGCGTTGGGCCTCTGGAACCAAGTACTCCCCTTTTTCACTGCGTACTGTCACTAATAAATTTTATCTTCAATTATTAGTCTGATTTGATTTCCTTCTCGCCTCTCATTATTTTAAAAATCTCCTACCAAATCCTAATCAGACAAAGCCTAGAGATTCCATGAAAACCTTTAGCTTTGTAGGCATCTATTCAGTCAGAGAACTCTATTTTAGTGGAAGGGTACAACTTCCCCAACAATGTTTATCCAATCTAATGGGAACTTAAAGATTCACTGACTAGGGAGCTGATCAAGTTTCTACCAGAGTAACCAATTTTTCACTAGTTGCCAACAGATCCATGCATTTTAGCTAGCAATCGCTTCTCCAGTCCATGCACAGTCTGAATTTTATGCATTAAGAGCAAGTTTACCAGCTGAGAAAAACAGCCGAAAAAGCTACTCTAGCTAACCAAAGGTGAAATTTTCCCCTGCAGCAGCATTGCTAAAACCCACTATAAAATCCCTTCAGCTACCGTTGTTAGCTTCTTTTGCCTAACAACTGTTCATGAGCAACTCATTAAATAATTAGTTTCTCTCCTCCTTCTTCTCCTCTCTCTCTCTCCAACAAAGAAAGACTAGAAAGACTTGGCTGAGGAAAAAATTGATATTTTTAATAAAGAATAGGTAAAATAAATAGTATTGGTGTAATGTTGAGAAAGATATGAGTAGGTAAAATGAAAAAAGTGTACTGATTTTTACATTTTCATTGGTGTACATGCTCTAAAGTTGGAATTAATTTCCAAACTTACTTCTATTTTTGAATAAAATAGTTGATGTTGCGATTGTAGTAACTCGATTTCCGGATCGAAGTTATAATTTCTTCCCTACTTTGAACGAGCAGTTGCAAGTGGAGTGCAGTTGATGCATCTCTTATACTCACATCCAGATGGACATGGTTCAATTTCATAAGCATCCTTCCATTTTCTCAAGTCCCATAGGATAGAGAAAAGTAGAATTAACAAATGACAAAAAAAAAAAAAATAGAACGAGCAATTCAATTTTTGTTTGGTGCATTACAAAAAAAAAAAAATTATCGGGCAAATTACAGAGTAAATTTCTTGCGGAGGAGATGATGCCCGAAAACGTAATGAATTAAGTATATTGCAAAATGTGAAACTACAAAATGCAAGACGCATTAAGGAGGCAGCCAAACATGCCCTAAAAATCATAGGGGTTGTCTGGTAAAGATTTTGATGGAAAATTCTGGGAATAATAAGCGAGAGAAGTAACGAGAAAGATGGGGTAGTTTTTGGATCCCAATTGAACAAGTTTGTTTGCTTTGGGTCTCAAACCTCCTATGCACGGTTCTCGATAAATTTTCTCTATCTATCTCTCTTCACTTATCACTCTAAAAAACCTTGGTTTTTGAAACCCAATTATGCAACTAAGAGAGACTCCATGGCCACAGAATGGGTATCCTGTCAAGCACCCCCTGACAAGCGGGTGCCGAGCGGCCGACCTGGCCATTCATCTAGCCAATCGAAGAGGTCGAATCTTGACCGAACAATGAACGATTCAGACCTAAAAGCGCTCAAATTCAATCCGAACCATCCGTACTGAGATGAACAGCGCCCCGAATACTGCTTGACACCTGCTTATCTAGGGGGCGCTTGACAGCATCCCCGGGTCACGGCCACTGGGGTGTTGGGAACGAGCAGGAAAGAGGCCAACGGGAATATGATGGGAACGGGGAAAACTAGTGAAAAAAAAACCAGATGTTTATGTGCCTGCCGTGGTTTGTGGGGGAAGATCACATCAAATTATCAGTTGTAGTAGTAGTAGTAGCAGCTAGCTAGCTGGTACTGATATTGAAGGAGGTCTTGTCAAAGCCAAAAGGATGTCTGCAAAAAGCCACCCTCCTTCCTTCACCACAGTCCCCCCACCCCCACCACAACTACTTCTCTTCCCCCTCCATCCTCATTAACATTTCATTTCCATGTTCCCCGTTTGTCCAATCCCATCCTTGTTTTATCTTCTTCACCCATCAATCCATCCATCCATCCCTCCATCCATTCACTGACTGACCTTTCAATATACACGTGTATTCCGGCATGTAAAAACTTTAGGCCAAATTTCACCCACCTCCAATGAGGTTTCTCACACGTACAGATACCTCCCCTGCTTTACCTGATATTATCAACAGACCCCCCTTCCGTTAACTTGCCGTTTAAAAACCCGACGGAAATTGATGATGTGTCACCAAATTAATACACTTAAGGCCTCATTTTTGCTAAGATTCTTATTTCGTAAGTATTTATTTTTTGTTTTACGAGACATGAGAAAAAAATAAGTGCTTATTTGAGAAATAATGTACTTATTTACTGTGGTTATTTAAAAGGCTTTTTTGTGTGTTCTTTTGTAATTAGGATTTGATGATGTCAGAGAGTTTCCGTTGAATTTCCTAGCGGCTACATCGCAAAGGGATAATTCGTTATACGACGTGAGTAATTTATAATTTCCCAAACGTGAAGGGACAATCTATAATTTGGGAAAATCACGGGTACAATATGTAAAATTGAATCAAAATCCATTTTTTAATAACATATGTGTTTTGTTTTAAAATATATATATCGATTGACATCGGGTAAGCATAACTAGTTTTAAAGTGATGATGTTACTCTATAATCTTTAGAAAATTAACAATTCATTAATTTATTGAATGAGTCCAAGAATTACTCACAACACAGTCCTACCACTACTGCGGTAGTGGTAGAATTCACACAACCATGTGAATGTGTTGCACATTTATTCGTGCAAACACGTTTTAGAGCGATTGTGAGCGATAATGCGCGCACCTTAATCATTGTCCACATGGCATTTTGATTTTGTGCTAACTTTACGCAGAGGGTCAACAGTTAGGCCCCGCTTCGTTAAAGTTTTTAATTATTTTTTAAGTACTTATTTTCTGCATAATTCTCTCACAATACTTATTTTCTGCATAATTCTCTCACAATACATTACTTTTAATTAAAAAAAAGCAAGTACTCACCCTTTAAAAAATGCAAAATGTGTTGAACTCGTGGACTATACAATTCTATTTGAACAGATAATTAACCTTGTTTAACTTGTATGTACTCTAGATTCCACTTATCGTCCAATAAAAAGGTTGTTAGAGCATCTCCTACCCATACTCCATTTCTTCATTTTGGAGGAAAAATATTCTCCAACCCATCCTCTAAAACTCTCCTCCATTTGGGAGGATGAACTTTGATCCTCTAAATATAGAGGATGAAGGAAAAAATAGAGGATTTCCTCCAAATATGTGTTGGAGTTGAGAAATAGAGTGTTGGATTGGAGTTGAGATAAATAGTGCAATTCTCTAAATCTACTTTTCAAATAAAATAGATTAATTTGATCCTCTCAAATAGAGATTTGGAGGGTGTTGGATTAGAGATGCTCTTAACATGATCGCAATACGTCGGCGCCCTTCATAATCGGGCGAAAGGAAGAAAACAGAGTAGATGAGAGTTGCAGAGAATACCCTCAGAACAGAATAATACTCCAGCAGAGAACCAAGTACCAATGCAAAACCAGAGCAGAGAGAGAGAGAGAGAGAGAGAGAGAGAGGGAGGTGGCATTGGCAGTGGCACTTGGCAGAAACCAGTGGGCATATATTATGCCCCGCGTTGAACAAAAGGGTGCTCCTGCCCCATGAAATGACCTTTTCTTTGATTACATGGTGTCCTCTCCTTGAATCCTTCTACTAGCAGGAGTAATATTTTTGTTTGACTAGGTTTTTTTTCAACAAAAAATGAGTATTTAAACTTTTAAACCTTTGTTTAATTTATTTTTTTGTACTACTACGTTTTAAAAATTATGTTGGGTACAATTTAAAATTCTAA
Source organism: Rhododendron griersonianum (assembly GCA_018127125.1). Lineage (NCBI taxonomy): Eukaryota > Viridiplantae > Streptophyta > Magnoliopsida > Ericales > Ericaceae > Rhododendron > Rhododendron griersonianum. The sequence continues at coordinate 12,778,158 of CM030794.1, read as the reverse complement.
CTTTAAAGTGAATTTATCAACAAAAAAAAATACAAAAGTTATACGTTTGCATAACAGCTGTTCATTCACTAATATATTCCCATACTTTTGCATGTACCTTGGTAAACAAAAAGCTACGATCACACTCACGATACACACCGGAATGCACAACCACTCACATGAATGTGTGGGACTACACACACTGATAGTATAGTGTGAGCCCGTGCGAGCCCTACACGGTTATATGTTTGTTTGTGTATGTGTGTGCGTATTTTGAGCGTCTAGACTTTTTTCTTGGCAAATCTATTGTCTCCTTCGTATGAAGGATTTCCCAGAAATATTTACTGATTTCTGTCAAATGATCCTTTTTGTTGCTTCATCTTTGCGTTATACTCCGTATGGCTGTGTAATGTTGGATTTCTCTATCTATTGTTTAAATGGACTAAAACGGCGTATAAAATTACGAATTTCGAGACAATCATTCTTCTCACATACACAACAAAAAAGTCTATTTTGCGAAAATAACTTGTCTTAAATTATGGACCAACTTTTTATGAGAAACTCATTCCCTTCATCTTATGTGAACTTTTTTTTTTTTTAACTTTGGTCTGTGTGTTTATATTTTTCGGATTCTTCTTGTCGAGACCAAAAATATGATGTAAGAATTTGACTTAAATCTTGTAAAAATTAAAAGAAAACAACTAAAAAAAACCCTAAAAAAAGTAAGGCGAGACTCACTCATAGTACTTTTCATTTGAGGTGTGCTAAAACCAATACACAGTTGCACCACCCAGGTGCACATTTTATTTGGATGCTAATTTTGACTCTCTATTTTTATACGCAAGCGCTCTATTTTTAATGTGAAGCTACTATGTACAAAGTGAAGTGCTTGCGTACAAAAATAGAACGCCAATATCAGCATCCATTTTGTTTTCCTTTAAATATGTCGGTCCAATTGCTTATCATAAATATGGGCTCCCATCTTTCCCTGGGAAATATTCTGCAATAAAGCAAATTTGTCTTTTTTCTGAATTTTTTTACCGAAAAGATAGGTAGGGTTAAAGCGCAATCATGTGATTCATGTGTGTACAACACTGCTACAAAGCCTAGGGTAAATGCATTTTTGTTTCTCTTTCCTGTGTTTTTTTTCCTTCTAAAAATCATGACAAAGAGAAATTTAATAAAATCAGGACAAAAAACAGCTCTGGTCGGATAGGCCATTGATTTCTGAGATGACGATCGAAATTTGAATTATTCCGTCCAGTCTAAAATAATATTCGGAGAGAATCCATTCCCTGAAATTGTACTCTTCTTTAATTTCTTTTTCTCTTTTTTGTTTTTTTTCCCCCTTAATGGCGCACATATGAAATCATCAAATGTTCACACTTATCTTGGAGGTGAATCTAGTGATGATTGTTATTCTAATAGTACAACCAAGGAATACAAAATTGCCAGTGGATAGATTAGATTTTTTGCTTATTGGGGAAATTATCTTCATAGAGGGTGTGTATTTATATGTTCTTAGTATTAACCACAGCGAGTGGGGCCCACTTTTGGGTTTCACACGGATAATCCGAACCGTTCATTAATTTTAAAATAACTTTTTGAGTAGCCTTGCAAAAAAAAAATCAGGTCAATTGGATATGTAAGTGGTTGATCTAATTAATTTCTATGTTTCGATTTAGAATTCAGGATCCTTATCAATTGAGTTGACTATTGTCAGGGTTATTCAAATAGTATTATTTTAAAATTGTTTAACGATTCAGATTATATGTGCGTGTTTCACACGCCGTCGGTACCCCATCAGTGCCTTATAGGTTGGTACCCGTAGTGGGGTTCTTATATTAATTGTGCAAATCGATTTAATGGCGTAATAAAGATCACTTCCAATACACTGATCACTTAAATAATTCTAAAATGCTTGTCGATCTATGTTGATTGCAGATATACCTAGGTTGCATGCTTTAGCGCATAGGCTTCAAGGATCTGGGTATCATGGATCTTTAAATTCCTCATGTCGCCACTTAGCAATATTTAAAAAAAAATTCCACCAGTGGAACCCCAAGGAATAGTCATTCGAAGCATAACAGCAAATAAGGAATTTATCCATCCGAGGTCGCATGTTCGATCTCCTAGTAGTGAATAACCCTTAGAATTATTAGAGGTTTTTTCAGTTGTTAACCTATTCTACCAAGGTATTTATTTTTCAAGAAACTTCTTTTCTGCTTTACGAGACAAGTCATTCTCTCACAAGTCACAATACATCACTTTTAATTCAAGAAATAAGTAAAATAAGTACTTATTTTTGTTAACGGAACGGGGTTAAGGCCCCGAACAATTGAGATAGGAGTAAAGAGTCGCAAATACCCAATTACGCAAGTGTACAGTTATGTGTAGGAGAGAGAATCTAACTTTCCATTGTTGTTGGAGCATCAAAAACATGCACATTGGTGAAGTATCAATGGTTTTAAAAGCTAAGGGTTCACAAGAAAAGTGTCACTGACCAGTGACCGCCCTTATTTAGCATATTTAAGAAATTTGTTGGGCAGACAAGCCTTGTACTTAGACATCAAGAAAAGTAGAATACACTTGATCACCTCAAGCCTTTTCTTCTACTTATACTGCCTTATTCTTGTTCTTGGGTTGCCTTTTTTTCCACTTTAGATGTTTGTGACAGATTCAGGGTTTTAATAATTGGACGGCTATTCGACGACAAAAGGCGCTTTATTTGCGACGGGACGTTAGATACGGGATTTTATCGCAACTTACTGTTTATTTTGGGTAGGAAAAGGGTACTGTTCAAAATTCTATTCTCCTTTCAATTATGCCAAAGCACCACACACTGAACAGTGTTGAAATATGTGTGATAAGTTATACTCCACTATTTGTTTTTTTAAGTATGGAATTATACTACTAGTGTTCCACAAAATGAGAATTGTGTGCTACGCTATGGATGCTTCCTTTTGACCAAACTAAAAAAGTGGGCCATGTAAATGAGCCCGGCCCATCATTGACTAGACAATGAACCTGGCCCAAATTGTGTGTTTTTTTTTTGAAGAGGAAGGTGAACTTCAACTACCATATGTGCTTTTCTAACCATTTTCTTTTCGGATAAAATAAAATAAAAAAAAAAAACCAATTTTTTCTTTCTTTTTGATAAGCTTTCTAACCATTTTCTAACGCCAGCCAGTTTCCCAGCCGAAACCATAAAATGGCAGAACCAGAGAACCTCCCAAGAAGACCTCGCCAACGGCTTGTCATTCTTTCGGCCAAGAAATAGTTTTGCAAAGCCATTTCCTACCAACTCAGCATTTTAGCCCATCTGCTGCCAAATTCCCATGAAACACAGTGCTTGCTTATCAGGGCGGATATTGTGGTGGACAAGACAAAGTACTCCAGATCTCACCCCAGGCGTCCACATGGCCGGATGTCCAGCACTCAAAATCTGGAGCCGCCCCTGGTACTATAGCAAACCAAAAATAGAATTGACTACGGAAATTTAGCTCCAACTGTAGAAAATTCTCTAACAGGGATGATTCATACTCCATGAGTAGTATATTGGAGTCTTGTTTTTGCTACGTTGTAACAAGCCCAAAAATCAATCATTGGACTGGATCATCGTAGTCAGATACCAGCAAAATCAATAGGTTAAGCTGGCTGCGTCAATGGGCCAACCCCTATTTAATAATCAGGGAGTCCGGAACTTATAGTGTTCAAGTTTGATGGTGAGAGGCGAAAGTGAAATTGATGTAAAAGTTGAAGGGTGAAAACTGCGATTCGCATTGGGAAAATAAAACTCGAGGCAATCCTTTCCATCACGTTCTCAGAGAATACACAAAAACAGATTTACTACTACTACTACAATGGAGACAGTATCGTGACGCCTGATAGTGCACACACACCACAAACATATCAGCAAAAACTTCAACTGCATTTTGGAAGAACAGTAATGTATCAGGTTTTTTAGCAGATTATTTTGATACTCGGTAGCTCAACAAAGCCGAGTCCATCCGGCTCCGACTTTTATTCAAAACAAATAACTGCCTAAGCAGGCAACAAATATACGACCATACAAGTGTCTTTGATACGCCCCGGCAAAATGAGCGACAAAGCTACCAACGGTTTCTTTGAGATAAGCAAATAGAGATTTCGGGAACAGGAAACTGGAAATACAAAACAAGCCACCAGATAACACAGCCGACAGCCCAACAACCAATATGTAATCCGACCTTGACAACTTAGTGAAACCATATAGACGATAGGTACAAAGTGCTCCAACCCCTCATGCAACAACTTGTCCAAAGAGCAGCTTGCGGATCTGCAATAAGAAGATACATCCATCAAAATCATGGTCAAGCATTGAAGAAAAGGAACGAAGCCAATGCCCTCACGGGGCATCATTGCAAGCAATAGATATCAGGCTACTACATTTGCACTGAAAGCACCGTGGCACAAAGAGGCAACTAACTCACAGATGCCCAACTCTGGCTCAATCTCGACATCTAGACCACCATTTGAAAAGTAGATAAAGGTGGCGTTCCACTTTCTAAAAAAGAAGGTTTTGGAAAAAAGAAGATAATTTCAAGGTCAAAAATCATGTGTTGACGCAAATAATTTTTCTACCAATATGGATCTTGTTTGATAGATCTCATTGAGATCTTTAAACGGTGCAAAAAAAATAGAAAAATTATTTTTCATTTTCGTTATATTTGAATTTGAAATTACCTTCTTTTTAAAAAAGAAGGTTTTGGGAGAAAGCAAAACGGGGTCAAAATGAGACAATCCCAATTGCAGACAAAAGTAGCACAAAAACATGAACACATAGAAAACATAAAAATTAACAGCTAGTGAAACAGTTGAGGATGAGAACAATGCGCATGAGTAACACCGTTACACAATAGAAGGAGAAGAAAAGGGGGTGGGGCTTCAAAGAGGACCAAATCACCAAGTTAGAAAGTGACTTACCTCTGGAAGTTTTTTGCGGAATACAACATCCAACCTAGCATCCAGGGTGTTCTCGAATACAATTTTCCCATCTCGAGAAGCCAATACTACACCTCCAGAGCTGAAAAAGAAAAAAGAAAAAAGAGCGGAGAGAGATTTTCACCATCGTTCTTGTGATAAGAAGTTAATTGTTTGAGCAGCAAAAATTTAATAGGAGCAAGAATTTGATCACTGCTGCTCAGCAAATGTAGCAAAGATAAAGACGCAGTTTGAGTAATTAAGATTTGCTTTTAACTGAAACATGGAATTACCAGAAGGGAGCATGGGCATTGTGATGGGAAGGAGCAGGTGGAAGGAAGACGGTTTTGTCAACTAATATCTCAGGTGCATGAACATTTGCTTTCTCAGCATATTCGTTCTTTGCTGAGTTCAGAATATTCTCCACCACATCTAGGTCCTCTTTCCGACAACGCAATAAGACAGCAGGTTCTTTGAGTCTGAGCAAACTCTGCAACATGTGCAGTTACAATGATTCATAATCATGAAAATTACGTCCTATTTACATCGCATGCAAAAGCAATGTCAGTAAAAAAAAAAACAGACAGGCATGAAGGCATATTTCGAGTCTTCGACAACCCAATGAAATTGGGTCAAACCATGTTCTTTCGCCATGTCTGTAGACACGAAGAAACAAAACATCTCGTTAAAGCCAAACATAATTTGGTCGTAACAAATGGAATTGGAACTAGGACTGTTGTTAGAGGTGATTATTTTATGAACTCAGAACCCCAAACATAAATCTTTAAGACGTGGGAGAAGGTAGTTTTTGGTTTGTACACCTACAAAATCTACAACTCTTTCATCTTTCATTTCCTTTTCTCTGAAATATCAGCTGGAGCAATACAGAATATCTAAATTTTTAACCTGATTACAAATCCTTTGTTCAGACTTTGCCTGCAAAAGGATATATGGATACACAGATAGAAATATTGACCTAGTTTTCGATTATTTATGGTTAGCAAAAAACAAGCACCATCATTTAAAATATGACAGTAAGTTAAACCATTACCTTCAAGTACATTCCAATATACAAAGAGAAACAAACATGTGTATGACATCAAGGAATTGAGTCCATTTTTGCTACCTGAACTACGAGATCTTTCAGAAGCTTCCTATACACATTATGCTCACTGCTCACTTTCAAAAGCTCCTTTGCAGCAGCCTCTTTCATGGAGTTGACCACATCATCCTGAGCTTGAAGAACTTTGATACGGGATGCGTTGAGCTGCATAGAGTACTCGCTACAACAAAAGTATATACACAGTTTTCACTTTCATATGCTTCACACTGTATAATAAACACGAGAAGAAAACAATAATGAAAACAGTAACTATTACTCCTTGTAATTTTCCTCTAAACATTTCATCAGCCTACCACATACTAAACAAGAAGAGCCCAACATGAGTCATTTTCATGGCAATACTAATAGGAACTTGATATCAGCAATTTTGTAACAAGTAAGAGCATCTCCGGCGCTTATTCAAATTTGAGTAAAAGCTTCCTTTGGTATGCAACATTCCAATCGACAAACCCAAATCTAGCACAAATTTCAGTAAAAGCTTCATTAATGGCATAGTTGTAACTTGTGAAGAGCAAAAGAAGCCTTCAAAGTTACTCCCTTTATTTGCTTAAAATTTTAACGAAAACTCATTTTTGTATGAGTTGAGTCAAGGACTAGACTCAGTTCTTTTACTCAGAATTTTGTTCTAAGTCAATAGAAACAGTAAGGGCCGGAGATGCTCTAAGGAACAAAATATCAAAGTGACAAAAGGTAAGTGCCACTTACTAACAAGATCAATTTGCACAAGCCTTTCCTCCCAGAGTTCTCAAAAACAAAGTGATTACGGTTGTGTGCGTGCGTGTCTGTGTGCACGTGTTAACAACCTATCGGGCTTCGGCTTCCTTAAAATGATGTAGAGAATATCTTCAGATGAAGATGATTAACCTACGGACCAAAATTTTCATAAAACTTGAGAGTAATCTGAGAGGGAATTCAGGTCCAAAGGACACTTACTGATAGAGTGAACAAGCGAATGAGTATCAGCTTAGCAAGGAAAGCTAGGAAACTATCTTAACAAATCAACTACAACAGGGACCCTTACAACAGAGACCCCTTACCAGTTACCACAGTTTACTAGTAGAAAAGGATTAGCCAATACAGAGCCATTCTCCTAAATTTTTGTCTATAACTTTTTTCGGTATTTTTTTCATTTTTCGTAACTTTTTCTTGAGTTTTTCTTCGTAATTTTTGGGATTAATCCTTTGTCTTGATGAGAGAAATCAGAAAGTATAAAAATGGGGGCCGATGTTGAAAAAAGTTCATTTAAGACAATACTTTAGAAAAAAAGACAGGTGTTTAGTAATTTTTTTCATCTTTGGTGATCTATTTTTGCTTTTGGTCATAATTTTGTACTTTTTAGACTCCCCTCCTCACCAAGATGAATAATTAATTCAAAAAATATGATGCGAATCAAACAAAAATTAAGAAAAGACATAACAAAACACACAAAACGAACTAGACAAAAAAAGTTAAGAGAATGGAGCCGTACATGCACGCAGATACAGATACAAACAGAATCACAGATATAGACATAGATGTGAAAAGTAAACAGATCAAACAGATTACATTTTCCTCCGAACTTCTACTTGCTTCTCTTTCCGCTCGTACTCTTGCCTGATCTTCTTTTTCTCTGCTTCTACCAATTGCAACTTCTCGATGTTGAATTCCTGTCACAACGTAGCATTTTTTCACGTATCCAATCTATACACATCTAGGTCAACAAAAATCTATCACATGCCCTTGTGCAAAAACTGAAAACAGTACATTCAATTGAAGATACGCACGACACATGTTCAGCAAATCCAAACGAGTTTACTGAGATCTGTCACAAATTACTTGTTTAAGGAGAATTTAGCGAAAGATTGAGTTGGGGGAAAAAAGGAGACGTACTTCTTCGGCGGAAACAGAGATCTCGTTGGCCTTCTCTTCCGCTTCTTGGCGGATGAATCTGACCATCTGCTGGATCTGCTTGGAGACATCTGCGTCGTTCATCTTCGGATCTAGGGTTAGGGTACTGGTCGGAAAACCGGCGGTGGTGATAATCGGAGGGGCTTTTCGTTCGGAAGAGTGATCCTCTTCTTCGGTCGTTATTGAGAAGAGGACGAGATAATTGCAGCTTATAAACGTTTGATAGAGTACTCAAGGGAAATTTCCGAAATTATTTGTTGGGATTTGTAAAGTTCTGAAATTGCTAGTAGGCCCCTAACTTTTGCCAAGGTACATATACATTACCTTGTGCCATCCACAGTGGTATAATCAAAAGTCAATTATTTTTAAAATTAATAATATTGGTATAAAAGATGGCTCACAATGGTATAATCAAATTTAGCAACATCCTTAGAAATATCAAATTTTGGACTTTGGATAACCAAAACTAGCAACCTTTATCAATAATCAAAATTTGTGGACTCCACACCACATAAGTTAACTAGTTTCAAAATTTATATACACGCGTGTTTCAATTGGTATTTTTTTTCTTCTCTTCTTCACCTACTCAATATCTTCTTCATTTCACCCACAAACTATTTCTCTTTCTTTCCCTTAAAAAGTGAAGCTCATATCTATCGATCATCTATAATTCAACCCATCATTGCCGGATTAAGGTATTTTACTCTTCTTTTCCTCCCAAAATTTTTTTTTATAATAGGAGGAAAGAAAGTCACCGATTTTTTTCCAAAATTAAGAGAGGAAATTGATATATTTTTACGCAAAAAAAAAAACGTAAATAGAGGGATGAGGGGGTAAAACATAAGAGGGGAACGAAATACACCTGCCAAACGGGGTAATAACGCTGGGGCCCTCACTTTTCACCCCCTCTTAATTTTCCCCTCTTCTTTTCACCCTATCCAAACAGGCCCTAGGGTCTAGGGAGGTTGGGGAATCCGATATCGGAATGGTATGGACTGGTTCAGAATTCGTAGGAGGGCACCCTATGAATTCTGCCCTCCTGTAAATTTTGAACCAATTCTTACCGATATCAGATTATGCTAATTTTTTTTTAAAAATGTAAAAAGAGATTTTAAGAATAACTGCGGTTTAAATCATTTTTTTAAGATTCGTAATGAATTTCACAAAAAAAATTAAAAATATTAATTTCTTGCCCATTTAATGGGTCTCAAACATGGCATAAAAATAGTGGAGTTTCTTGACGTTTTTGGAGGACAACACACATGCCGCAGGATCTCCCGTTCGGGAAAAAAAAAAGTAAAAAGAAGACATGAAAAGTTTTTATTTTAATTTTCAAACTCAAATATAATGATAATGAAAAATGAGTTTTTGATTTTTTTTTTTTGCACTATATGAAAGATCTCAATGAAAGATCTCAATGAGATCTATCAAACAAGATTCATATCGGTAGAAAAATTATTTGCGTAAACACATGATTTTTGAGCTTAAAATTACTTAATTTTAAAAAATACTTTTTGGAGAAACCGGAACACCCAAGAGGGATAAGAAAGCTTGCTCCTTTGATTAGAAAAAGAAAAAGAAAAAGAAAAGTTGAACGAAATAGAAAATGGAAGAAAAATAGGGAAGTCCATTTATTTGTAGTGATATTTTCTAGTACTACTCCTTCCAAAATTAGGAATCAAACAAGAAGGAATCAAATAGGAGTAGTAGTTTCCAATGAAGTTGGGTGAGGCTTATTTTGGCAAAATAAGTCCAAGTGGATTTTTTGTCTTTATTCATTTTTTTTTATATATTTGTTAATTTTGGGTTAATTTTTTTGAATTATTAATCTGTCTCAACGAGAAAAATTGAAAAAGTAAAAAATTACGATCGTGAAGACAAAAATAAGCCAAATAGACAGATTTTTTTGGCTTATTTGTCTTCATTCAAAATATTGTGAGTTTCGATTATACTAATTTAAAAAATTTTCAATTTCTCTTGTTGAAACGAATCCATAATCTAAATAAATTTGACACAAAACTAACAAACGAGAAAAAATATTGAATAAAAAACACTGCTGGTAGTATTTTCAGGATTCTTATTGGGTTCACGAAAACTTTCAAAGATTCGAAATACTTACTAAAATGAAAAGAATAATTGAAAGACATTATACTAAGCCGTAAGGGTATCCACAATGCTATAATCAAAAATTGATAATCAAAAGTTGCCTCATTAGCTTTTGATTATTCATTTAAGAGATTGCTAAGGTTAGCAATGTAGATATCTACAATGGCATAATCAAAATTGGATAATCAAAACTTGTCACACCATCTTTTTAAATTACAAAAAACTGTTAACAGTAGAAAATAGTTTTTCTAAAAATAGTTTTTAAACTAATAAAAACTATTTACTAGAAATAGAAAATAGTTTTTGAAAATTTTTTTGAGAAAAAACTATTTTCTAAAAAAAAACATTTTTTTAGTAATTTTTTTTGAAAATATTGTTCAAAAAGCAATAGAGAGGAAAAACCGAAAAGAGAAGAGAGATAGAACATTTTTGTATAATGATTGGTGTATTTGATTGAGAATGTGTAGGGTCTATTAAATTTGGTTATTATCAAAAGGTTGTTAGTTTTGGTTATCCAAAACCCAAAATTTGATTATTTTTAAGGAGGTTGTTAAATTTGATTTTAACACTGTGAGCCATATTTTGCAAGAACATTATTAACTTTAAAAAACTTTTACTTTTGATAATAGCATTGTCGATACTCTAGCATGAGAAATCAGACTGCATTAAAAAAGAATAGAAAAAGTGGCTGGCCTAGAAAAAGACGACCGCAAATCCTTCTAATATCATTTGAGAATACAAATTGCCCCAAAAATTTATTTTGGTTGGAAGCATTACCAGAAAAAAGAAAATGATTCAGTATCGAGCTGCTACCCACACAAATAAAAGTGCACAGATTGTGCATGGTTTTCTTTATGGGTCTCATACAAACGATCCGAATCGTTCATTAATTGTAAAATCTTTTTTCAAGATCTCTCCGTAAAAAATCAACTCAATCCGATACCGATCGATCAAATCAATTTTTCTTTCGGATTCCAGGATACCAACACGACTCTGGCGCCTCTTCGTTCTTTCTCTCTGTCGTCATACTGGCTGGCTCGCGCGCCTTTTTGGAAAACCGAGAGCTTCCCTTTCCTGTGATTGCTGGAACCCGCATAGGCAATCCCGAAAACGACGAGAAGCTAGGTATAGGGTTTCGCGCGACTAATGGCTCTTCTTCTTCTTCCCCTGAGTTTTACAGCACACTTGTGTCTTTCGTTTCAGAGGAAGAAAACTTTCGGATTCTATACAGGTATACGTTTTTAGTTCACGTTTCGAGTATATTACATGCTCTGATTAAAAACTCGTCACTGATCGTTTTGTTTTTTGGTTATTGGATTGGAAAAGGTCCAAAAGGAAGTAGTCGTCTTGGTAATGTGGCTAAGCCTGTGGGGTTGGCTCAGTATTGAATGCATGGTACTTAACGGCCCCTTTCGATTGAGGGGTTCCATAAGAAAAGAAAAGAAAGTGCTCGGGTTTCTACCCAAATCACTCGTTTGGATTGAGTATTTTGGTGAGGAATTGAGAGCAAAATACAAAAAACAATAAAAAGGGGGAATTTTTTTTATCACAAAAAATGGTGAGGTGTTAAAAGGGCTCCCCTTTCTTATCTCACCATCTTTCTCACCATCCAAAGGGGCTGTTAGGTTTGCTCCTTAGGTCTACAAAACACTTTTAGATATTATCAACTATTATGGACCAGTCTGTGACAGATTTTGGACTTTACCTTGACTTAAATTGGCGCCCCGGTGGAATTAGTCTCTAGATTACCAGTCTATGTGTGCGTAAGTTGGTCCGAATACACTAAGTTATCAACAAACTTATTGTTGTAAACTACTACGTTTTCTTTTCCAATATGTACGCATTCCAATGAATCAACATATTGGAAATTAAGGCCTTAAGGGTAGAGATAGTTATTTGATGGGACTGCAGTAAAAGTGTGACTTTGTCTTATTGATCGGACTCATACACTTCAATTGGTCAGTGAATCACACCACTAGAGGAAATATATAGAATCAAATGCCATTTGATTGCCATAGGGAAATTGATGAGTATTGGTTTGAGAAGAATTGCGGACGAGGAAGTGGGGGTTTATAATTTCCACAAATTGATCCCAAGCTGTCAAGGTGTGGTGTTAGAGGATGAGTCAGCACACAGGACTTCCATTTTGCACACAAATCTTTTGGATTACTCTACTATGGGCGCGAGGAAATACGTTCTTTTAGAATTGGATGACTAGTCTATTGTGGAACAATAAGTTTAATTGTCTCTAGGACTCGCCAAGGACAAACTCGGCTGGTTGTATGTTGCTTGGCTGCCCATATTTAGTAATGGGGATTCAGAACTGCATATTCTGTATCTCCTGAACTTAAATAGAAGTAGATCTCAAGATAACCGTTTTGGTACTTGAGTTCTTAGGTTTGAAGCTTTCAGCAAGATTTATTTTTTCCCACTCAGTTACATGTTGGCTTCTGTCAAATCGGGAGGGGTCCTCTTAAGTTCAGAATTTTGTCATTTTATTGACTTTGATCGCATTGTCACTCTAATCACTAACTGAAAATCTGCAGAAATGACTAAAATATACATGATAATCCCCTGCTCTGTTGGCTCCTAATCCCCACCCAGAAAAGAAAAATCATAATCAACCTTCCTTAAACAACCAACTTATGCCCCTAAGTTGCATACCAATGTCTTGGTACTGCATGGTTTCTGGATGTGTCTCTCCCTCTCTCTCCTTATGTGTGTTTGTGCCTGCACACACAGTATTGCTTCCCACGAGCACTCTTTGAATTGGCACGGGTGTGACAATGAATCCTGTAAGGACAAAATAAACGCTGCCATAACAGCAATAAAGCTAGTTAATGATTGTATGCATGCAAATCTTCATTGTGTGCATACCTGCCAGTTCCATTTTATTTATGTTTTTACCGTTCTTTTCTAGTACTTGTTTTCTATCCTGTATTCGTTTGTCTATTCCAATTTGTTCGTCTTTTTGGCAGTTTCCAGTTCCCTTGTGTAATGTATCTTCTAGATATCATGTTTTTATTGTTGTTCCAAGAGGGTTAATTGTATTTTTTCTTGTGGCAAAAAGATAAATGCAAGTAAAGGAGAAGTGAAGTACCTAATTTTGGAGATTCTTCATCAGCTCCCTTCTACAGAAGTTCTCTATACGAACCTTGTGCATCTAGCCTTAGAAAACTAGATACGGACCAGAAGGTTCATTCATCACTAACGTCATTTCGAGTTTCGAGTTCTCCGGATTTCTTTTTCCGGGTGGGACCTAAGGCTTCGCCGTTTGAGAAGACCGCCCGCAGGCGGATCAGAATAACAAGTCGTCTCTGGTCGGTTGAGGGGGAGGACAACAACTATAGTATCTCCGGCCGGCCGAATAGCAGTATGAGTATTGGCTCTCGTTCTTTTTCTATAGCGAGCGAAGGGACTAACTATTCATCTTTGGAAGTTGGAACTCAAACATGGGAAGTAGTGAAGGCATAGATACTCCAAAACCTGAAAAAGCATCTCCATCTAAACAGGTTGGGTGTTCCTGATATGTTTTTGTTGTTGTAGTATATGAACCCCGTTCTCAATCTCAAAAGAAATATTTTTCTCTGTCTTCCCAGATATAGTAGTCAAACTGCAATCATAATAAGGCAATTGTACAACTTATTGGAAAAATTCATCCAACATTCGTTCTACACGTGTGCAAATGAGTGATAGTTCTATTGCATTGTTCCTCTGGCTGGTTAACTCTGGGTTTTAGGATCTGAAATTGGTCTATCCATTGGCATTGACAGGAACAAACAAACATCCATCTGTATCCCTACTGGGCAGCTAGCCAGGTTATTCTCATTAGAACCATCCAACATTAGACATACATAAAACAAACATGTCTACAAATGAAGTGATGGTTCTGTTGCATTGTTCCTCTGGCTGGTTAACTTTTGGTTTTAGGATCTGAAAATGGTTTATCCATTTGCATTGGCAGGAACAATCAAACATTCATCTCTATCCCAACTGGGTAAGTAGCCAGGTTATTCTCTTTACGAACCATCTTCCTATATTGCACAGCAACCAAGTCCTTTGGACCTTTCCGATGTTGAGATTATGTTAACTGTGTAGAGATACTTTTTAACAATCTGATTTGCTTTCAGTCTTATTATGCGCCTGAGATCCCCATACCACCATCATATCTGAACTCTGCAATCATGGCTGGTCATGCTCCTCATCATGATGCATGGGCCCAACCCCAGGTACTCTGCTTAGTTTGTGCTAAATCAAAGTTAAAATACGAAGAATAGGGTTTCTATGGTAACTTTATAGTTTCTTCCTATGGAAATTCTATGTGCCTAATTAGCAGCCGTGTTCGAATATATGATGAACCCCTGCAGCCTGTGATGACACCCTATGAGGTGCCTTACTCAACGATCTACTCTCCTGGAGTTTTTTATGCTCATCCTGCAGTTCCTCTTGTAAGTTATGGTTTCCCACTTTGAAATTTCTTAATGTAGATTGTTTGTTTTTTGGGTAATTACTTAATGTAGATTGTTTATTAGAAAGAGTTTGAGAGTATCTTCTCTACTTCAGAGAAACAAGGAACTTACAAATTTCAACCTCTTGATTTCATCTAATGGCTTCAACATAATGTTCTACTATTATTGGAAGTCTGCTTGTCTCAAAATGTAAGCGAGGAGACACCTACAGTACTGCACCCCATCCCTTTTCTCTGTCTGAGATGGAATACAATTCTTTCAGTCAGATTCATCCTTTGAAAATACCTGTCCTGTTCCAGATTTATAACTTTTGCTTTTAATCCATGTTTGGTACATTCCCTATATCTCCTATGGAATGTTATTACTCCACCTTACACCGTCTCTTGAGTTGAAATCTGCCCAACCTCTGTTTGTTGTTGATGTCGAGCGGTAGGATAATTGCATTCAAAGAGTTCAATAAGAGACACTACATCATTCATTTGTGGTCCGCAACAACTAAATCAAGCAAGATACAAAACAATCAAGAAATATCTCCATACGGGTAAGCTATAAACTTAGAAAAGACCCCTATACAGGAGAATTACTGATCATTTCTTGCCTTTGGCAACATTTGGCCCTGTGCCCTCTTAGTAGAGATAGAAGGGTGGCCAACTAAGCTACCTCTATTTGGTTTGCTCAATCTTTTCATTGCTTATATCTTGTGAGAGTGATGATTCATGAATCTTTAGGGCTAGGATGATTCACTAAAAGCTGTCGTTTGCATAACAATTAAAGTCTTATCACAGTGACTGTCATGCAGACTGCTCCTGTGAGTACGCAACTGTTTTTATCAGAGAGCATGGATGAAGGCATAACAAAGATGTTGGATAGATTGGATAGAGTTGATATGCAAATAGTTGAAGGCACTCATGAGGTTGATGGTGAAGGTTCAATCAATGGGGCATCACAGAGGTCTGTTAACCTTTTATTTTTTTGGTAAGCACTTAGATTCTTCCTGGGAGCAAACTAGGTAAGGATGTTAAGTTAGCTTCGAGTGCTCTTCGTGTGTGCATTGAAGCCATGCTCTATTTTATGTTGTATTAGTATATTGGTTACATGAATACAATTTCAGTTATTGCTCTATTGGCTGTAACCAATACTGCTGGATCTAATGACCATGTGCAGTGCAGAAGGTGATGCTTCTAGCAATAGAAGTGATAGTCACACAAGTGTAAGGGTTATATCTTGTCTGTTAATATTTTTTGGGTCCTTAAGCTTCACTGGATAGGAGGGAGGAGAACTGCTAAACTAAAGCATCGATGTTAAATGACAAGTAACACCAGCTGAACCAAGCCAACAGACTGGAAGACCACATGCTTTCCTCCCTTAATGGAGACATATTGTTTCTTTGGAAGGAAAGGGGAAGTAAAAGTGGAGAGGGAGAAAATCCCTCCTGGCCTACCATTTTCAATATATCATAAAGTAATGAAGGGAAAGCAAAGGATGAGACTTTTCCTTTATTCATTTTCCCCTTCCAACATCACCTTCACATCAACATGCAATGGTGGAAAGCAAACAAAATGACGTCCCCAGCTTACCCCTTCCCTTCTCTTCTCGCTCAACTTGACAAATGGAGGAAAGACAGTAATCCGACGTCCCTTGCATTTTCCAACCCTCCACCATGCAACTTGCAGTTTTATCCCTCCTATCGAATGAGGCTTCAACATGTGTTGTAGCATTATGAGGAAATAATATTTTCTAATTTTGATCACAGCAAAGTCAGGGGGAGAGCACTTCAATGGGAAAGCAAAACGCTGGTATGATCAAGTCCTTGTTGGAAATTATCCTGAGAATAATACGGATTGCGTTTAACGCAGATATTGCCTTTTATTGCCAGTCTTCTGGAATAGATAAATTTAGCTTATGTTCCCTTTACGTGAGCGTGGGCAGTCTGGCACATGAAAGGGCTTTTTTCCCCCCTTTCAAATAAGATAATGATGAAGCAGGCTGTGTTTACTCTCCAAGATAGTTAAGAAACTGTCTTATCATATTTCAATTTTTTTTTTATAAGATGTATTTCGAAACTTGTTATTTGCTATAGTGTTTCTTAAACAGACAGCGATGTTGAAGTCAATACCCAAGCCAACTCTACAGCCGAAGGGGATGCCAACGTGGCTTCCATAGACTTAACAGGGATTACTGTGGCTCCTGAAAAACCAGTGGACACTTCAAATGGAAAATCAGAGACTGGCATAACTCGGTCTGCTTCTTTTGCTGTTGCAGGGTTGCCTTTGAAAGCATCTTTACAAGTAGGACAAGGGTTTCCCTTCATCTGTGATTGGTGCTGCTTGTCATGATTTGTAGTTTTTCTAATGTACTTCCGGTTGCCTTTGCTTCAAATAATTATACGCTGCATGAACTGCATAACTGGCAGGGGTAAAGCAAAAATTTTGAGTTGACACATTGCCAGTATTAGGACATTGCTAAGCAGTGCCTTTTTTAAATCCTCTTTGTCTTGCTGAACTTCTGAAAAATTATTTGAGTAATTCAATGTGAGTCCAAACATTTCTGTACAGAGGACAGTTTGTAGAAAGCAGTAACGATGGAGTACTATTTTCATACTGTAGTTTGCTTTGTGCATCTGCTTCTTCAGGAGCAGAAGCAGCTGAAGCGAGAGAAGAGGAAACAGGCTAACAGAGAATCTGCTTGTAGGTCTAGGTTAAAGAAGCAGGCACGTTGAGTTGCTATTTTTTCTATTCTTTCAGTAGAATTCACCTTTGTAACTCGGCTTCGAGTGACTTTATTATTCAATTAATGTGTTTTTTTCCCTGCTTCCAGGCTGAAGTTGATGAATTGATGAAGAGATATGAAACTGTGAAAGTGGAAAACACAGCCCTTAAATCTGAAATAAATCAATTGACAGAAGAAGTAGAGAAACTGAAGGCTGAAAATTGTGCATTGATGGTACTTCTTGTCACCGTAGAATTCTCTTTCTTTGTTGTAGGCTTATCTTTGCTTCACTTTCTTTTCTTTTTTCCTCTCTGAAACGCAACAAAACATTTAGCTTCCTGTTGTGACCTGCTTACCCTAAGGAGGATGGCTTTTTGTGTCAGATAATTTTGTCGGGTCAGATTAGTTGTTTATGTAGGGCTGTAATAGAATTAGCCTATTATATGTAATTAGTTATGATGTTTCATCTTTCCCTGGATCTTATGTCAGTTTAATCTTGCAGGAGAAGTTGAATGGCACAGAGGTTACCCATCCTAGAGAAATGGTTTTAGATGAGACCAGACCAGACTCATCAACTCAACCTAATTGTAGTGAGGATGGATTCATACTAAACAACTCAGTCTCTTTTGTCATAGGAATCAATTGAAGAGAATGTGAGACCCTTGCAACTAATGATTCAGCGATGAAGTTGCACAGACTTGAATCAAGGGTGGATTCTGTTGCCACAAGCTGATAATCTGATCTGCAAGTATACATTTTCTTCACTTCTGTGGCTTTTGTCAAATAGCTGAAACCTCAATAGTGACAAGATTAAAATACTTGTGATATCTCTTGAGCCACTTTTATAGGGTTTTCTTTAGGTTTTAACTAATCATGTTGATGTTAGCAGTAGGAATTTTAGCTAATTTAGCAGTTCTAGTGTACTTTGTTAGCCCTAATATTGATATTTCCTTACTAGCGGCCAATAAACTAAGAAGCACGGATAGGGGATGCGCATATGACACGGACACGCGGATATCTCATTTCTTCAAAAATAAAGACACGAACATGTTGTGGACACGTTGAATAGACAATAGATTCTTGTATTATCAAGGTATCTTGTCCATTTAACATATCAAAAATATTTTCTTTCAAGTTTAGATAAAAACCACAAATAGTATGAACATTCGGAATATACAAATCAAAAGTTGCTGTATAAGTGGTTATGAAATAAACATCTACTGAAATTTTGACTCTTGCCAAGTTTTAAATTGTGTTCTTAACGTATTCCAAGAGTGTCCCCAGTGTGTCCAAGTAGAAAAACAGGATGTAAAAATTAGACACGTATTTAGTCTTGTTGGACACGTGTCTAGAGAGTAGAGTGTTGTACCTGTGTCGGACACGTATACGTCAGACCACTAGTCATATCCTTGCTTCTTAGCCAATCAGTGTCAAAAGAGGTGGAGAGAATTTAATCTACTTTGGTCATCGGTTGGCTAGTTGGCTACATAGAAGCTAAATGCCTTATTGGTACTGATTCTTGTTTGATACAGCAGGTGGAGACTTGAAAGGTTTGAATTGTCTTCTGCCTAAGGTTATATAGTCGATAGGAATTCTTTTCGCCCTTTCCTGCGGTACTACTTCACTATCACCCACCAGTAGTATTTAGCCTCGCAAGATGGTCCTTGTTGATTCAGATTATTTTCCAAGTGTCCCATACTACTAGGCTCAGAGCATAAGTACTCCAGTGGTGCCTTTAGCTAAGAAACTTTCGCTATCAAGGGTGCAACATTCCACTGCTTCACCTAAACCTAACCATACGGATCCCCCGATTTTATCTTCCAAATCATCTAAACCAAAAATCCATCCTTCCCGCTGAATTGGCCATCAAGTGTAGATTGTAGAACCTTTTGAAGGGGTAGCGGGTCAGGATTCCTTCGTAGCGGAATTCCTGAAAATATATGCTTCTGTGATACAGTGTACATCCTTTCTTTTCTTTTCTTTTTTGTTGTAATTTGCACCAATTTCGTTTGAATTTATTTCGAGTGACGATTTTCTCGCTCCCTTCTGCCCAAGACTATTCACGTTTTATTGTTGATTCAATAACATCCTGGATTGCCTTTATTTCTGTTGCCTCTAGGGAAACAGAAATCTTGTGTTTTTTTTTTTTTGAACTGGCAGAAATCTTGTGTTTGGCGCAGGTTTTTATAGCGATGCATCGGTGTGCTTTTGGTGCCCCGGATTATTTTGTGATCTGCACTACAACAAAAATTGTGTAAGGGGATGAATTTTTTTCGTCGGCAAAGAGGCAAAATTCGTCTCCAAAGGAATTGGCTACGAAAAAATTCGTCGCCACCATTTGTCGACTTTAGTTTCACGCAAAAGGTCCCCTGACGACGAATTTTGTATTTCGTCGGCTTTTTGGCTTTTGGCGAGGAATTTTTTCATCGGCAATATTTTTTTTGACGACGAAAAAAAAATTCATCGTAATGAGTGATTTTTCCGAAAATTAAGAATACCCTACTATGCTAGCGCCATTTTCAGCCACTACCGAGTTTCGAACCCTGTACCTCTTGCATGCATGACATGAACCCAACCGCTACACCAGCATCCAACTTGTTATCAAAGGCATAATATTTATTATATATACTATTTACAACTCGTTTTTTTTCCTAACCACCACCACACCCCCAATACAACCACCACCACTTCACCACCACCAAAGGTGAGACCTCAACCACTGCACCACCACCACCACCACTACAACACAACCACCACCACCACCCACACCACTCCACCCCTCCTGAGCGTGAGAGTAAGGCTCCATTTGGATGAAAAAGACACTTAATGACTTATTTTGTCATTATTCAAAAAAAAATTGCATTTGTTAATTTTGGGTCAAATTTTTGTGACTTATTGATTCGTCTCGATGAGAGGAATTGAAAAGGTATAAAATTTTAATCAAAACATTAATTTTTTTTAAAAAAGACAACAATAAGTCAAAAAACTGCGAGTTTTTATCTTAATGTTTTATTTTTTCGATTTCTCTCATAAAAAAAATTCATAAGTCAAAAATTTGACCCAAAACCAACAAATGCGATTTTTTTTTGAATAAAGATGAAAAAATAAGTCACTTTCTTTTTCATCCAAATGTAGCCAATTCTTCGGCTCCCTAGTGACTAGTCCCCATGATTTTTTTCATTTATCTTTTTATGATCAGGTATTTGAGTTAGAGTTAATTACGCACATTTCAATTAGTTGTAAAAAATAAAATTTAATGTCCACTATCGACGACGAAATTTGAAATTTGTCGCCCGAGGGTACTTATTGCCAACGAAATTTAAAATTCCTCGCCTATGGGTACCAATTTGCGACCGAATTTTTTTCCTCGCAAAAAAAATCACTTTTTACGATGAAAATCCAATTTCCTCGCCAAAAGGTGTCATTTGGCGACGAATTTAGATTTCGTCACCAGTTTTCGTCGCAATAGACCATTTTTGTTGTAGTGCTGGTATTTTATATCGATGTATGGTATGCTTGGTCCTGAATGTTTTTGACTGAACCCGATCAACCCAATATTATTAACAAACCCAACCAAAGAAAACACATATCGATGTGTGTGTTCGTGGCTTTGGTCCTGAATGTTCACATAACGAAGGAAATGAAAGAACAAGGATGGGGAATACCAGTCTGTTTGGGATAAAATAGAGCTGGAGTAAATAAAAAGGAATGGTTAAGTCAAAGCTTGGAAAATGACAAAAATCTATTTCCTTTTTTCTTTGAAGAAAACGGAGAATTCCACCCCAACTTGTTGAAAAATACGAAAAACCTCTGGGAGATTATTTAATGATGGGAAATGATATTGGCACTCCAAAAATTGATGGAAGCATTCCAAAAAACAAAGGAAAATGGCTTTGAAATTACACTGATTTTAGAGTGTCTGCATCAATTTTTGGAGTGCCAATATCATTGGATTAAGGGAATGTAACAATATTAGGTATTGGTTTTTTCTTGAAAACATATTAGGTATTGTTAAAGTATTAGAAAAGGACAATGTTTGTTGGGGAGTACCAGTCTAGGAATTAGATGAAGGAAATGAAAGGACATTGGGAGGGGGGTTTTTTTTTGGAAGCAGAAACATATACATATTGCATTAGTGGTAAAAGTAGTAAGTACAACTTTTTAACGGTCTGAAAATACAAGAAAACAACCGGGAAAAGAAAACAAGATACAAAGGTCAAAACAAAGGACCTGGATCCCTGTCCGATCCCAATCCGGACCTGTCCCACTCGTTTCGGCCGTTGGTCTTGCAAATCAACGGTTGAGATGTGCTAAGCCAAAACGACGTCGTTTTGGAACAAAAAGTGCTCGGCACGATTCAACCGTTGATCAACAGTCGAGAGGAGTGGTACAGGCCCTTGTCCCTTGTCCGGATTGGGGTTGAACAAGGAATCTCGGTCCCGAAACAAAAGTAACAGTAGAGGAAAACCCCATGAGTTCATTCAAGATTTGGTTTTGGAAGAACTACTTCCAAAGGTGGCTCCGAAAAAAATTGAACACCCTAAAGAAAGTAAGAGTAGAGGAAAATCCGTAAGTTCACTTAAGATTGGGTTTTGGTCACTTGAACACCCAAAATTTAATGGATTTTTTTTTCTTTTGTGAAATAAAACATGTACTAGTAATTTTAATTTAACGATTTGAACATCCAATTTTCACACTCTTGAACACCCAATCCATAGAAAATTGAACACCCAGCCCAAAAATCAGTCCACAAATTATGAAAACTCATCGAGTGCGATTGTAATATTTTGTGTATTTTTCTTTTTTCATGACAATTGCTGATATTAATAGGTAAATTTTTTGTTCATGTAGTTGTGGTCTAGATATAGTACATCCTAAATATTTTTGAACCACCTTCTATGATTTTCTGGATCCGCCATTAACTAGTTGTGCATTAAGTGAAAACCATATTTGTCCACCACCATCGCCTTCACGGAGCCATCAAACGCCGGGTTCCAAATCCACCATAGATTGTTGGTGGTACATTGTAAATATTTTTGAACAACCTTCTATGATTTTCTGGATCTGCCACCGACTACTTCTGCATTAAGTGAAAGCCACATTTGTCCACCATCATCGCCCATACGGAGCTATCAGACGGTGGGTCCAAATCTACCACAGATTGGTGGTAGTCAACCCAAAAAATGGAGGGAGGTAGGAGGTTGGAAAATGAAAAGAGTTTGAACTGTCAAGAGAAGGAAACGAAAGGAGTCCACTCCACTTGTGTTGAAAAAGACAAACTCATTTCTCCCTTCTTCAGATGGGTTAATTTGTCGGTCAAGAAAAGGGTGAAGTAGATTATGATGTTGATCAATTCGTTGACTAATGATTTAATTTTCGAAACAATTTAACCCCCAAAAAACATTTTCAAAACATGTAGCTGCAAATAATTTAATAGTAGCGATGAAAAAAAATAAAAATTTAAGAGTAGAGAGAGATGAATTAGTGCTTCATAGACATGAAGTTTTAATCGTTTTCCCTCCCAAATTGTCAAACACGGAAAGGGAAAGGAAAGAACAGGAAAGTAAATTTCGGCTGAGATGAGAAAGGAACTAAGTCTGACGGTGAGATGAAGCTAGGGTGGCTCGGCTCCCTCCGGCAAATAAGTCTTCAGTTTAAGCGGCGGCGCTTGTCTGGTGGCATCTCCAAGATCGGAGGTTTCTTTTCTAGTATTTTTTTGTGTGGTTTTTTAGTCTAGTTTTTGGTTTTGTTTCGTTCGGCTGTTTAGACCGGTTTCTGTCCTGATGTTTAGGTCAGTTTCTGTCCGGATGTTGGGTCTGGTTTCTGTCCTGATGTTTAGGCCGGTTTCTGTACTAGCTCTATTTAAGCCGATCCTTGTTGATTACGATGTGGAATGAGCGATGGCTCTTGCTTAGGCGTTAGACATCAGTTTCGTCTCTTTTCATTAGTTTTAGGGCTTGGCTGTGTTTCTATATCTCTGTATTCGGATGGAAATCTGTAATTGCCGGTGTGGCCTGATCTGTATTCGGTGCTAATTTATAGATGTCGTATGGCTTGTTTAAATGAATATGCTTCTTCCGTTGGAAATAAAAATAAAAAAGGGAAAAAAACCGAAATGATCCCTGTAGTTAAGTATTTGTGTCAACTTGGTCCCTGTAGTTGTAATTGGCTCGATTTACACTCTATACTTTCCATTTTGTTCCAATTTGGTCCAATTGCTAACTGCCGTTAGTTTGCCGTTAAGTCCTTTTAACTAGGTGTGAGCAAAAAATCCGTCAAACAGCAAATTCAGTCCAAACCAATCCAAATCGAAATGTTTGGTTCGGGTTTTTAATTGTATGGTTTGGTCATGGTTTAAAAAAATTGGAAACCGCGTTATTTGGTTTGGTTCGTGGATTCATGTTGACGGTTATGGTTCCAAACCGATCCGAACCGTATAATACATATATATATGTATTATACGGTATATATACACGCACACATAATTTAATTTAATTACGATTCACCAAATAAATATGAGAGCTTTAGTAAACTATTTTTCTAATTTATTGATCTTATTAAATTCACCGCAATATTTAGTTTTTTTTCTCTGCCAAGATAATTTAAATTAAACTTCTATATATCACAATTGCCGACTAGCGAAATGGAGATCACTCTGATTTTGCTAGAACGGATCTGATGTTGTGTAGGCAATTTTTTTTATTTTGCAAAATAGAGATCATTCTGATTTTGCAACAGAACTCTCATTTTGGTTCTTGGGCAAAGTTGATAACTTCCCATATATCTATTTTTATTGGGTCATTTGTATTTTTTTGTTTTATTTTTTTGTTGGTGTGACTTATATACTCCTTATAAAGGTGGATTACAAAATGGCTCAACTCAAGCAAGAGTGACAGAAGTTTAATTTAAATTATCTTGACAGAGAAGAAAATCTAAATATCGTGGTGAATTTAATAGGATCAATAAATTGGAAAAGTAGTTGACTAAAGCTCTCATATTTATTTGGTGAATCAAAATTAAATTAAATTATGTGTGTATATATATATGTATTATACGGTTCGGATCGGTTTGGAATCATAACCGTGAACATAAATCCACGAACCAAACCATATAACGCGGTTTCCAATTTTTTTAAACCATGACCAAACCATACTACTAAAAATCTGAACCAAACCTTTTGGTTTGGATTGGTTTGGACTGGATTCGCGGTTTGACGGATTTTCGCTTACCCCTAGTTAAAAGGACTTAACGGCAGTCTAACGGCAGTTAGCAATTGGACCAAATTAGAACAAAATGGAAAGTACAGAGTGTAAATCGAGTCAATTACAATTACAGGGACCAAGTTGACACAAACACTTAACTACAGGGACCATTTCAGTTTTTTTCCCAATAAAAAATGGGAGAATTTTGCATAGGTCCACTATAGCAGTTTCTAAACCCATCTAGTCCACTTCTAAGTTTCATAACCCACTAAGTCCACTAATAATTTTAATGACAAAAATACCCCACCTAAGAAACAAGAGCCTTGTTTGGCTAACACGAAAATGTATTTTTTTCCATTTTTTTTCGTTTTTGTTGCAATCAAGCCGTCACCGCCACCACCACCGTCGCCGCTGCCATCACACCACATATAACGTTATATGTGTAACAAAAAACGTATTTTTTCATTTTTCTCGATTTTTTTTATTGAACCCGCTATACTTAACATTTAACGTTATATATGTGACAAATTTCTCTTTTTGTTTTTTCCTATTTTTCTTGTATTGATTTTTTAACGCTATATGAGTGATAAAAATTTCCTAACATACAACATTATATATGTGGCAAAAATTTTCTAGCACGCAACATTTCTTTTTGGTTTTTCTTATTTTTAGTCTTTAACGTTATATGCTGGTATACATACAAAACATATAACATTATATGTGAGTTTTTGAATATCTAAATATCACAAAAAAAAAACATATAACATTATATTTGAGCTTCTGTAGTTCAAAATCTCACAAAAAAACAGAATATATAACATTATATCTGACAGAAACTCATATATAACGTTACACGGTACAAAAAATGTCATATATAACGTTATATGTTCTCTTTATTAAATAACATAGAATATTTCTAATCTAAAATGTTACTATAACGTTATATATTATTATATCTCTCTCTAACTGAGAATGTTTTTAAAAAAAATGACATTAAATAACAACAAAAATATATTTTTTGTGTGACATGAAAAACACACATATAACATTATATATTTTTTCAAAAAACACAATCTGTTCCAACCTTAAATGTCTAGTTCTAGAAAAAACACACATATAACCTTATATATTTATTCAAAAAACTCAAAATATATCAGAAGCAAGTCGGAGAGGCCGCTGCGCGGACCAAATCAATAAGTGATTGATGAAAAGCACAAATATAACCTTATTTATTTATTCAAAAAAATTCAGATCTCTAACTCTTGGAAAAGCACACATATAACCTTATTTATTTATTCAAAAACCTCCAAATCTGATGATAACCGGACACGGGACAAACAAAAGACCGGATCAATCTTCTTATAATATTACATTTTTTGTTTTTACTACTCCAAATTTCTCTCCAGTAAAACAAATAAAAGACCGGATCAACCTTCTTAATACGATAGACAAACCAACTTTAAAGCATGTTTATGAAAAATCAGAATAATGTTATATAATTAACTGAAACTACAATCGGAGGAGGAGCGCCTCATTCCGTCTACCACAAAGGCCCACTTATGAGGCTGATAGTCTGATGAGAAAAAAACTCCACAATCAAGATAACAAACCTGCCCAATTCGCCTCAAATCGGGTTATACTTGCACAAAAACTAAGAATAAAAACTCTATCTGAAGGCATCTCTTCCCTTCAATTCATCATGGATTCCATGTAAACAAAGATTCTTTCAAAATTTCCAATACCTGAACGTACTGTATGTACATACATGTGAAATATACAAATATGGAGATGGAGGCAGAGAAATTTTGAGAAAGAGAAACAGAGATGGAGACAACAAAAGGTGTCTGGCCTAACTTTTCTATCTGGGATGTAACAAAACCTCGTCGCCGTTCTCATGTCGGCCACGCTCGCGCCGCGCCAGCACCGTGAACAGGTCCCCGCCACCGGTTTGCTCTGCCTCATCGTCCTCTTTTGATCCACTAGAAAGCAGAAACAAACCGGGGTCGTGCTCGGGGTTATCGCGGGGTCCAGCGTCGTCTTGCTCACCGTCATCTTCCACATCTTCCACACAGATCCGTTCTGAGAGAGAGAGAGAGGAGAGAGAGAGAGAGGGGGAGAGGGGAGGCTCAGATCTGTTTTGTGATTTAGAGTTTCTCTCTCTATATGTTATATAGGAGGGTTTTTTGGTCTTGAAAAATATCTTTTTTTAAGTAAATTGGAGTTATTAGGTTATATAACTGTATTAGTGGACTAGAGGGGTTATGAAATTTAGAAGTGGACTTAGTGGGTTACAAACATGTTATAGTGGACCTCCCACCAATTTTTTAATAAAGAATCATAGTGATACCCATTTACTGTTCTTCCTAAAGTTTTGGTCTAGTATTTTTGTCGGTACGTTTTTATTTTTCCTAATTTTTTATTTTAGCTTTCAGACGTAATTTTCAAGATTAACATTCCTAATTAAAATTTTTGTAAAAATGTAGACTGAAGTTGAAAACTGTTCAAATAAGACAAAATTAAAGATAAAAATACCAGCTTTAGTGTGTTTTCGTTTCCAATGAACTTTTTTTGTCATAATTTTATTTTTTTGCTTTTTAGATTCTTTTCGTTGAGACGAATAATTGATCCTAAAAATATGTCGTGAATCTAGCAAAAATTTAAAAAAGACGACCAAAAATACCGAAACAAAAATTTAACAAGAACGGTGACTTAGGGTGATCATACGAGTTGTTTATTTTAGAGACCTCTATTGAATAATGGATTAATCAGATAGAAGTATTCGCTTTAAAGAAATATACGTAGTAATTGTAAAAAGAAATGAACCGCCATTGTTGACTATCTTTTTTTTTTTAATCCCAAATAACTATTGCAAATTTGACCAGGTGTTTATGTACCTCCGATCAATTTTGATTTGAATCCTTCCACAGTCGTCGACCAGTTGGGTACCGATTCTTCACCGATGGCCACACGGGGCTCACTCCGGATCCTACACGAAAAATCGAAAATCTGAATGAAAATAGGAAAGATTGAATTGAATACTTACACATATCAAATTGAGCAAATTTTTCACGGGCTCACTCAATTCTTCTTTGAACGGCACGGAATTTGCATGCGAGACCCGGAATGGGCCCCGTGGCCGTCGGCGGAGATTCGTATAGTGAATCCCCGTTAGTGTTTACGTTGGCGGTAGAAGCAGGCTTAATTAAAGACGAGAAAGGGAAGCCGAAGACAATTACCATGGGTCAAATGAACGGGTAAAAACACGTCCCCAAAAATGTCAGGGATTTTAAAATCAAATTCACCTCGAGTGGGAGCCCACCAGGTAAACGGATAGGCCAATCGCGTTCGACCATCTGTCTGAGATCAGACTCCTCCGTTTCTAAATTCCCTCTCTCTCTTCTCTCTCTCTATATAATTCACCTCCGAAAAGCCCGTGTAATTTCTCCGTTCTCTCTTCTCACGACCTGATAAAGCAGAGGAGGAGAGATCTCTGAGGTACGTTCCTCTTCAATCCCTCTCTCTCTCTCTCTCTTTCTCTCTCTCATCATCGTTTCATCTATGTAGCCGATCATCTATGTTCCTCTGTGTGTGTGTGTGTACGTATTCTTATACATAGATGTGTGTACCGAATTGATATGTTTCCGTTGAATTCGGTAAGCTAGGGTTTCGTCATGGCTTCGAAGCGGATCTTGAAAGAACTCAAGGATCTCCAGAAAGATCCTCCTACCTCCTGCAGCGCAGGTTCGATTTACTCAATTTCAGATCTCGATCTTAGGCGTTTTTGTTTGCTCGATTGAGGTTTTTTTTTTTTTTTTTGGCTGTCTTGTCTAGCATGTGATTTGCTTTTTGTGTTTGAGAATTTTTCTGGAGATGAATCATAGGTTATGATTTCGACAAACGTGGTGGTTTCAATTTGGATTGCTTTGTCTCAAACTCATGAATTGAGGGGGCTACTGGCATACTTTGGGAGTTCAGGTCCAGTTGTGTTAAATTAGGTGTTTTCTTTACTGGCTTGCTTCCGGAAATTTTAATTGTGACAAATTTATGACCTGTGAGGATGGTTGTGACTTTGGACATTTCATGCCATCCAAGTAACCAACTGTTGCCCAAAGCTTTTGGAGGCACATATAATGTTGTTTTGGAGTAGGATTTATATACCAGAGAGATCAGCAGACTCAGGCTGAGTTGAGCGTTGTAATTCATGTAGCGTAAGCGTACGGTGGATTGTTTTTTGTTCTTCCTCTCCTCATAAACACAGGCACTCCGACAAACCACAGATACATTTTAGAAATTTTGTCTTCTTTATCAATGATGTAAGCATTCAGCGTTTCCCCTTTATGGACAATCAATTTGTTGAGACAATGAGAAATAGGAATGATTTTTGGATAGATCTTGGCAATTCATTTGTACTATTTGCGCAATTTTATTCCTGTTTTTATCATGCTTGCAAAGTCTCTAGACTCTCGACCTTCTTTGATTAAGTACTAGCAATGCACTCATAAGTCACAAGTCTTTGGGAAACATTATTGATGGCAAACAATGGATGCTGATGCTTTGCAAGTTTTCACGTCTCAGTGGTATTTTGACAAAATATGGCCATATGCAATTGGGTACTGCAACTGAACACGTTCTATACTGCTAGTGAACATGAGCCTAGTTTCATATCGTGTCAGTGAAGTCTTCCGTGCATAATACACGGAGGCATGACCAATCAATGTTTTTGAAATGTCTGTATGTGCTTTTACATTGTGTTTGTGTGGATCTAGATTGCCGGTTCAGTGATGTATTCTATCTGTTTACTTCTCTTGTACTTGTATTTGTAGGCCCAGTTGCTGAAGATATGTTTCATTGGCAAGCCACAATTATGGGTCCTCCTGACAGTCCCTATGCCGGTGGAGTGTTTCTAGTTACCATCCATTTCCCTCCGGATTATCCATTTAAGCCGCCAAAGGTATTGCATCATATCTGGTTGTTGTAAAATGGGTGATAAGTTACCTGTTGTTCTGTTATGCTTCTGTTTGAGGAGTTATTTGGAGTCTTTTGGGCTTTTTTGTTCTTTACTTTTTATTATATGAAGGGTAGACAGTTTCATGGGCTGTGCTGCAGTGTACTAAATGCTATGGTAATAAGCATGCTCAACTTCATGGCATTTGATCAATTCTTCAGTTACGGGCATTATGGAAGGGTAAAGGTTCTTTCTTGACATGTTGAAGTTTAAACCAAACAAAACTGAGCTTAAGCCCCAATTAATTGAGGTTGGCTATGAAGAGAACGCCCTAGCACAACTCACATTCATGTCATAAGGATTTAATGGGGCTTTATACGCCGTGCTAATAAGTTTGTTCATCTGTGTTTTTTTCTCTGATCTTTAATCTGTTTCGTTTCAAAATATCCCAAATAATGTGTTGGTTATTTGTCATGAGAGTTGAGACTACTCTTGTCCTACACTCGGAAAAAAGTATCGCAGGTCATAGAGTGCCATTTGATGTTCTTTCGTCTAGAATGATTGAATCATAAGCTCGAAAAAGTAAATGATATGGAAAAGTATGTTAAGATACCAATTTTGGTTGGCTGTCATGTTGAACCTTTGTTTTTATGTTTTTTTTTTTACTTCTTTTCCCCAGTGCAAATAAAAGTTGGGTGAATTGTGTAGCAGAATTCTACATGATACAAGAATAAAGTAAGGAGTGCTACTGCTGATGGTAGCACAGGTATACCAAATATGATGTCTAGTTTTTAGGGTTTGGGGTTCACCTGACAACATCTGAAAGCCCACAAGTTAGAAGATGGATGGTTATGAGTGCGATCATAGGTGGGTTTTTTTTTTTTTTAATTTCTTTTTTTCTCTGTTTTCAAACTTAATAACATGAGATTGGTTGACATGCTAATGGTTTTCATCTCTTACCAAATGAATCTAGAATAATCTAGACGAGTATTTACTTGTTGGAAGATTTGGCCGTGATGGTGATAGAAAGGGTTTGCAAAGTTATAAGGAGGTGGTTTAAATGGATGCTGAAATGACGAGTTTGGCAGCAGAGGGTTGCATTGAAGTGCGACTTGGTGATGTGCCCTTAGGGCCTGTTTTGCTTATTCTGCGGTATCGTCTTATTTTGGGTCTTGGATTCACACCCAAAATAAGCAAATAAGGCAATAAGATGTGCAAACTAAATGGCACATTTGGTGGATGTTCTGGTGTCGGTGGCATCGTTATAGTAAAGCTTAGCTATTGAACGATTTGTGTAGCCCTTAGTTGCAGGAACCTCCTGTGTGGGTGGTGAATTCACTTCGGAACCTTGCTCCTGCACTCCTAAGTCAGACTCTCCTAGGAACCAAAACATCAAACAAAAATGCTCCAAAACCAGGGTTTGCCATAACTTTCAAACCGTGACTTCAAATCAAGCTTGCAATGTATCGTTGAAAAGCTAGAGCTACACATTCATATAAGGTTTGCATGCGTATCGAAACACAAAAAAAAGGCTATCCAGTCAGTTTCGGGAAAACAACTAAGGTTTGGCTTTTCTCTTAATCCGTTAATACATTAAATACGAAACTTTCCAGATTTCATCTACATGATGTGCGCTACGTTCTGTAAAATTTTGAAGCGATTCCAAGAAGTTTCAAAAAGGCATGTTTTCAGGATTTTCCTAGGGTTATGCGTTACAGGGAGCACTCTAAGGACTTGTGTTTTTTGGTGAGCAACCAGATGGAAGTGTGATTGAAATTGAATCACGAGATGTAGATTTTCTCAAGGAGAATTTCCCTAGCAAAGGGGATGTTCGTAGAGAATTGGAACTCTACGAAATGGGAGATCCAGTGGAATGCGCACCAAGTCATCTAGTTGAGAATGGGGAAGAAATTCTCCTACCACCTGGGGGATAGTGGGAGCGACTTGCTTAATCATGGAAATTCTCAAGATCCTCTCATGGAACAATCCCTCATCGTCGCCTTGAGATTGAGAAGGAGGCTTTCATGATTGCTCCGAAAGATGAAGGAGAGCCCAAATAAGTGGGAGAAGCTCTTACTTCCCTTGCTAGTAACGAATGGATTGCTACAATGAAAGATGAGTTGGAGTATTTGAAGATAAACCATCTCTGGGACTTGGTTGATCTTTCTCTTGGGCGCAAGACCATTGGAAACAAATGGGCTCTCAAGATTAAACGCAAGGCATATGGTTCTGCTCTAAGCAACGAGGCTCGTCTAGCGGAGGGTTACACCCTTTTGGCGCGTGTGGACTATGAGAACTTTCTCCCCTGTGGTGAGGTTTGCCTCCTTTCGCCTTAATCTGGCCTTGGAACTATTTCAGATGGTGGGGATTATCTATTGTAATTTAGCATTACATGAGCTGAATAATTTTGTGATCGAGTCTTCTAAATTCCCTTGCTAAGAATTTTGGGCTCCCATAAATTTACCTTGAAAATTCCAGGGATTGCTAATCTTGTGAGATTCGTTTAATTTATGTTTGCTTTTTGTTACTCTAATGCTTTTAGAAGTTCTATTTTGTTGAAATTTTTGTTTTTCTTTGTTATGCTTAAGTTCACTGTTCAGAAGAGGTCAGCACATACGTAACTTGATTGCCATTTAGATTTACCGCCAGCGTAGTAGGCAAACTGCTGTTATCGGTGTCCAAGCCCAAGGCTTTCTCGACCCAGCTCATTTCCTGGATGTGCATTGGTCGAACGTATGCAGGAAAGAAGATTCAACTAAATTTTGAAGTAGAAGTGGTGGATACCCCATGGCCTTTGTGGGAGACTCTAGGATCAATATATTATGCATACACTTTTTCTTTCTTTGTTGCTTGAATTTGGTTGGTATTGTACACTTACCCATGTTTATGTGCCGTACACTTGTGTGGGCCTGTCACATGTTTTACGTAAATTTTTTTAATACTATCTCAAGCGATAATACCATGCTCTTCAGTTAGAATGTTTTCAAAAACCCAATGTCATGTTTGTTAATATGGGTTTTGGAACTGGTTTGATCTTCCCTGATACATGCTTTACTTCATGGATATCATTTCAGATTGTCTGAGAAGTGTTAGACTGAGTTTACCTGAATATTTTCTTTGCTAGTGGCTTGAGTTGATCGATATTCTTTGGATGGTTTCTGCAGGTTGCATTCAAGACGAAGGTGTTTCACCCTAACATCAACAGCAATGGAAGCATTTGTCTTGATATTTTAAAGGAACAGTGGAGCCCTGCACTTACCATTTCCAAGGTTTTCACCCTCTTACTTTCATTATGTGTTCATGACTGGGGATTCTCTGCATAAAATAAGGCAAGAGCATCAGCTGCTTAGGTTTAGTATGAGAGGAGGGTGGGCTTTATGCAGAGAGGGACAGAGATCATTCCCTGTTGCCATTCCATCCCATTCAACGTCAACGTATGTCCCTGGATAATTATGACAGCCAGAACAATTGGGATATAAAACTTGATACGTGCACATTCTTTTGTGGATGTGCCCACTTTCCAGTACACCTTCGACACATATTCATACATTGTGCTTGAGGTTCCATTTGGTCCAACACCAAGAAATGTTCTTGCTTCTCAGATACATTCCAATGAGATCACATAGGATTGTTTTTCGAGAGTATTTACTTTTTGATGGATTTGTGAGAAATTTCATCACCATGGACTGAACAAGATGTAAAATCCTATCAGTTACCCAAAAGAAAACTATCTGAACAAGGGAATAAAAGAAGTTTGGACTGACAAATAACAATCCTGCAGCTCGAGAAGAGTTTGACTGGGGAATTTGGTGTCTCTTCAATTATGGGCACTGTTTCTTTTCGGTTTCTGATGTCTAAACTGGACTAAATGACCTGTATTTAACTTCAGGTGTTGCTCTCCATCTGCTCTCTGTTAACTGATCCGAATCCTGATGACCCTTTGGTGCCGGAGATTGCTCACATGTACAAGACAGACCGGAGCAAGTACGAGACCACTGCCAGGAGCTGGACCCAGAAGTACGCCATGGGTTAAAATGTGCTGCAAGGTCTGAGAAGAGGGCTCCTTTACCTTGTGACTTTGTTCTTTTATCTATGATATGTGATTCTAGTGTGATCTGTCTGTGTAAGATGGACAAAAAAGGGTAAAGGCTTAATGATTGCCCTCTGTGAAAGCACATTTGGTGTGTTTGATTTGTTTGTATCGGAATTTGCTTTTTAAACTATATGAAATCTGTTTCCAAACATTCTAACTCATAGGGCTTTGCCGGCGCGTAATGTGGGACATTCAATCGTTGCTCTGCAACGACGTCGCATTCACTGAGATTTTTATCATTTATCATCTGGAAATCCTTGCCTGAGGACGATAAGTGTATTTGGCGAAGTGGCTGGTCTACACTTATGCTTAACGAATCGTTGTATACATAGACGATGAGTCCCAATTTATTTACCCACCTTCCACCCGATATGTGATTAGTTAAAACGTGTGTGTTTGTGTGTATGTTTGTGCTCCCTAACCGGCTACCGTTGCCAATCATTGAAGGGTATTGGTTACCAACCTCTCAAGGAGGTAAACGGAACTGTTTTTCAGAATGGTACATCTGCATCAGAACTGGAACATACTGCAAAGGCATAGACAAAGTAGTTGACATAGCTGGTGATGTTTTGATGGACATGGTGTAGCTTTTATTGCATAAATTGTTTGGGCTGAAGTTGGAGCAATCACATCTGCAGGTGGATTTTGTGAGGTCAACGTGTAGAAGAATCAACATATTCGTGTTTCTGGTCACGGTTTCACTTGTTTCAGCAATGGGTAATCGGACCACACCCTGGTTTAAGCCATTTCAGATGTTCGTAGGTCTTACAGGTCTCTTGTTTCAGCAATGGGTCATCGGAGATGTTCGTAGGTCTTACGGTTCTCGTCGGGGCTTTGTGGTGATGTGTCTTGTTGGTATATGCAATTCTTGTTGCAACACCATCCATTTGCTGGATTGGATGAACTCGTGTTAAGGATTTTGTGAAGGGGGGAAAAAATTTATGCAGAAAATTCGAGTGTTTTTTATTTTCTTTTATATCCGTAGCTCCTAGTCACAACCTCAAGAGCCCCCATGGACGTTGAAATTTGCATTTTCCGCGAGCTCTCTTGTGTTGATACTGTAGGAAAATATAGTGCAGAAAACAGTAATCGATTTTACTAATTTCTGGAAATTTACAATCGAACAGAAAATTACATGAAACGGAATTATACAGGATATGAAATATAAACATAAACTGTAAGCAAGGTATAGAGATACTGCAAACCGAGACCCGTTTTATTCAACGGTGCCCTTAAGACAAATTCGCCGCCTCACCGGTGCTGGAGGTTGTGTCAGTGTTTGTCTCCCAGGGTTGACTCGGTTCCCACTCAGCCGCCGGAGCACCGCCGTAGACTGCCCGTCGAACGAACTTGTGTCTGTACTCTCTCTCTCGGAAGGAAGAACAATATTGCAGATGAATAGCTCTCGATTTTTTGGTGTCTTGAAACAAAAGAGCCGAACTCCTTTATATAATCGATGAGGAGTCTTCTCATTGAATACGAGAATTCAATAGGGGGAGCTGCCCATTCAATAGGGCCAATTCAATATTCATATTGAATATGGGGAATTCAAATTCTGGAGAAAACTGCTACAACCATTAATCCAGTAATTGATTCCATAATCAAATCATGGGTTTTATTCTGGGCATTCAACCCAACGTTAACCAGTTGCGCACAACTGATTCTGTAACTGGACCATCCAAACACGAATGGTACAAACCCAATAAAGCACAACCAATTCCAAACCAATCTAGATTAGACCATAGACCACAAACCTCGAACCACAGGTCGCGGGCCCACGAATCCTAAGCTCCAGCCCCGTCCCCGATCTAATTTAGGTGTTTGGTGACGGCTCGCACGCACGTCATTTGGCTTTTCCAATTCTCATAATGAGACAATTTCTCATTCATATTTTAATGGAATTTGTTCACCGTTGTTAGGCCCACCTCACGCGGTATGGGTCCACCAAATTCTCTTTGGTAAAATTTCATTTTCCAACAGATACTTGCTCTGGCAGTTATGGATTGGTTTGTAGTTCATACTACTACTTTATAAAACGGGTTATAAACTTATAAACCTCGAGCCGGAGTGCGCGACCAATCATAACAACATTCCTGGGCATGAGACAATGTCTGAAGGTGACCCATAACTCAAAGGGGGAACCCTACTATATCAAGGGCATAAAAATCATGCAAAATCGCATTGTCGAAGATGTAAGAAATATTTAAAGGCTCACTTAGTCACATTGTGATTAATGGAAGTGTCCACTTCCATTGATAATGAAGTGGTGGTTTTAAGAAACTTTTGGCTTTCCCACCTATATC
Source organism: Rhododendron griersonianum (assembly GCA_018127125.1). Lineage (NCBI taxonomy): Eukaryota > Viridiplantae > Streptophyta > Magnoliopsida > Ericales > Ericaceae > Rhododendron > Rhododendron griersonianum. Next base: position 12,742,380 of record CM030794.1, on the reverse strand, counting down.
ATTATATACTAGTTTAATTAGTTTCTTTGATGGAAGGAAACTAGAAGGTCTTAAAGAGAGATATAGGGTCCCTAACCTAGCATCTATATAAGCCTATGATATCCATCAATCAAGGCATTTCATGACATGCATAGGTTAGAAGACACCTAGATCTAATACGTGCGTGTTCGGTGTTCAACTTGAACGACAATGGCTAGAGGTTAGTTCGATCCTATTTCCGCTGCGTATACCTGTATGGTATTATTTGTCTAACATGTGGTATCAGAGCAACCTCTAGTTCGTGTTGTTTAGTTTCAGATTTGATACGATTTTCTCGTATTTCACGCTAAAGTCTTAGACTTTTCAAATAATAAATGCATCGAAAGGTTGGATAAAGTGAATGATAGATTATTTTATTTTCTTAATCAGCTTTCGATTTTCGTTTACTGTATCACTACACATTGCAAGCTAGGTGTCATTTTGTTTGGATCTCGTTTGGTGATTCTTTGCCATCTAATCCATATATGGTTTTATTTGTTGAGACATCTAGTGTGTATATGTCCTGTGATTCTAGATTGATCCAGTAAAATAAGTTATAATTTCAAGAAAGCACTCACCGCATCATGTATGGCCGGATTAATTCATCACATCACATCACATGGGCATATATATAGATCCTATTACGTGGTATATATATTTAGCTTGAATTTGGAGTTAGTGTCACTTAAATCCATTCTTTTGTCTCGGAATTTTAGTGAGGCCAGTTGTGCTTTCAATAGTTATTCAATTCCGTAAATAGTGATGGATGGTGTTGAAAATCAACTCGGAAAAGTGCATGCCTTTACATTGACTGATATGTTCTTAGTGTCGAACTAAAGTATTTGTACCACCGAGGTGGTAGCCCAGGTGGCAAAGGGCAGCACCTCTCCCCAACATAGGCCCAGGTTCGAGCCCCGGAGGCACTTTGTGCAAATTTCCGGTGGTGCTCTATGGCTTAATTTCGAACCCGCTTTGTGGACCAGGGAGGGGGCTTCTTTGCCAACTGTGCACTAAGGTGGCGCCGTGGTGACGGCCCGTCCTCCCGGACGGTAGCTATGGCTCGAACCGGACATTCCACAGGCGGGTTTGGAGCCCCTATGGTCACGCCCAAGGGGAGTTGCTACGCTGGTTGCCCCCTCCAACCCTTTTTGATGATCAAAAAAAAAAAAAACTAAAGTATTTGCGAGTAATATGTGTTTTTTAAGTATCAGTATGGGGTCTGTTCATGTTCTGGTACGGATCGAGTAATTGGTTCTTAAGTGACCAGGTTGATTACTCTTTAAGAGTGAGCATTTGTTGCGGAGGTCTATAGTACAAAAGACATGAACATGAAGGTATAGTAGTTAGTTATTCGTTTGCTTTGGCAATACCACTATTAAATTAATTTGGTGCACCGTGCAAGATAAGCCTTTCATTATGGTGATCACATATTATGTTCGACATATTGATGTACTTATCTTTTAGCAATGGTTCTGGGCAAGCAGAATTTGTATATGTGATGCTAAGGCTTGTTTCATACAGTTAAAGTTTGGTTGATGCTTTTGAGGTGACTTGAACATCATAATATTTTAAAACTAGCCACAGAATTTTGAAATATTGTGATGATTGATATCAAGTACGGTCACAAGTGGAATAGTCGCTGGACTATAGATGTTCGCATCATGTGGCATCTACCATTGAGTTTGAATTAGTAAAATTAATTATTTTTGCCCACAGGAGAATAATTAGTTCTATTAATTCGTTTGGGAAAATTTCTACGTTCACAAGTGAAGGAATTTTCATTTTGATATTCAAAATTTGCTAGTCTTCTTGTTGTTGTAGTGAAGTAGATTCAGTGCATATTGCAGTCTTTGCCCACTGGGAGGTTTGAATATACTTTATTAAGTTAAAGATTAGCATAAAAGTTGAAGTTAATTCATGAAAATAACTCTTGCAAGGAGGTTGTTATTTTTGTGATTTAAGTTGAGTAAGATAATCATTTGAAAGTTGAGAATAAACTTTTCCTATACCCATAGGTACGGAGAATTCGTTCTCATTATTTTGATCATTTATCTTATTCATAAAGTGATGTAAATTCATGCATGATGCAGCTCTACCCACAGGAAGGTTAGAATTTACATATAAATTGAAAATCATTATTTCTTGGTTGTTGTAGCCATTTATACTGCTTATAAAGTTGATTCTCGTATTCTGCTATAGAGTTGCGGGAATTATATTGACTATCTAGTAATTCACTTTTCTCTGATGCAGGGGTCATGATTTTGCGCTATGTGAATGAAGCATCTATAGTCACATAATCAAGTGCGCAAAATAAAATTAAAATATTAATAGTGGGAGAAGTTTAACCCTTTAGGATTAATGTTCAAAGTAATATCCATTTGGAGTTCTTTTCTTTATACTAGTGGTTTAAGGACCATTTGAAGATCCAATATAGTTTTGACTTGGATAGCATCGAGAAAAGAGTTTTGCCCAAGAAAAATATAGTCATTTTGCTTATAAGTAGAGGAAAAGTATACTCCATAAGGTTAGTGGGAGCATACACATTGTTCTGGGCTTATACATTTTTCTGGGCTATAAAGATATTGGTCAAGGGTTTACTAGATCGATATCCAAGTGAGCATGATACGAAGTATCAAAAGGCTACAAATAAAGGTTATAAGGTACTTATAAAGAATCGGAATTTTAAGTTGATTTACATGCATGCTAATGATGCGAAACTGATTGCTATAGAGTTTAGATCCTGTCATGGTCTAGACATGAGTTTAGATCCTACTATGAATGCAAAAATTAGTGGGAGCTATGCATGAAACTAGATAGCATGTAATAAGGGTCTTAAGTTGTCGATGTTATGGTGAGACCATTACTAAGTTCACTACGGCTACAATTTTCTTCTCTAAGTAAAGAGCTGAATAGAGTATATCGACATAAAGTAGCTCATTAGGGGGAGAGAGAGAGAGTTCAAAAACACTTTTCGGGACAATTGAGCATAAAGTATTGAGCTAATTCTTGCCGGCAAAATAGTGTATGTCATGTTGTGAAAATATGACATGTTAGCTCATTTTATAATGTTTTCTCTCATTTCTTGCTCAATTCAAGTTTTGTCACACTATAAGTGTTCTTAGAGAATTAAAAACGTACATGTGCACATAAGGTTAGAAGTACGTATAAAGTTTGTCCGTTGGGATAAATAAAGTGGACCCTAAATGACTACTAGTTAGTCATTTATAAAGTATATCTTATTTGGTACTCGTTGGGAAAGTGTCATACATTGTAATACATGGAAGGGACATGCCTATTTATTACGGCACTACCGCTATGATTCATGTTTGATATTTTCTAATGGAGTAAAAGGTTTAATTTTAAAGACTTTAAGTTATGGGCAATTTCAGTTGTATGGCCATATAAAATATTTATCGCCCAATGCAGTATAAAAGTGTCTCGTGGGCCAGTGGGAGAATGTAAGAAATATTTAAGGGCCCACTTAGTCACATTGTGATTAATGGAAGTGTCCACTTCCATTGATAATGAAGTGGTGGTTTTAAGAAGTTTTTGACTTTCCCACCTATATCATTATACTAGTTTAATTAGTTTCTTTGATTGAAGGAAACTAGAAGGTCTTAAAGAGAGATATAAGGTCCCTAACCTAGCATCTATATAAGCCTATGATATCCATCAATCAAGGCATCTCATGACATGCATAGGTTAGAAGACACCTAGATCTAATACGTGCGTGTTCGGTGTTCAACTTGAACGACAATGACTAGAGGTTAGTTCGATCCTATTTTCGCTGCGTATACCGGTATGGTATTATTTGTCTAACAGAAGAGACTGAATTGAGCGGCCCCTACCAGCTCCTTTGAGGACGAAAGATTTTACTACTAGGTAGTACTTATAATCTTTACGCATCGAAATCAAGATTTTTCATCCTCCCTAGACATGAAAGGGAGGTGGGAGAGAAGAATTTGTGAATTTGAATTTGTTCAAGGTACTTGCAACGTGATAGAACTGACATGGAGACGAGAGTAGAGCCAGAAAACCTACTTGAAGGGGTTAGGTCCTGCTCTCATTGCACCATGCTTTAAATCGTACCGGAGTATAGCCTTTTCCATAATTTGGGGGTACTGAAAAAGTTGCCTAACGACCTGTTGCCCCCTGTGGCCTTCAATTGTTTTCCAATTAGCACAGTGCCAGGCTCCCTAGCTGTACGATAAGTGTGCGTAGGTGTTGTGCACCATTCGAGTTGTCTGTTCGGCAATCCAACGGTCCAGATTTCATATAAGGAATAAACGACTCGAATGCTACACGGTGGAGATGAGATATGGACCGTCGGATTACCGAACGAACGGCTCAGATGGTGCACAGCACCATCCCCGTTTCCAGAATGGAACTGACATGCTTTGGACAATTTGAACCATTTTCCCCCTTTTATCGGTGAAAAAGTAATGTGCCAGACTGCCTAGCTATTTAATGAATACATCCTATATTGTTCACTAATCATCTTTCTCAAATCCATGTCTGGAACTTTGCCTCTAATCTAAAGTCTAAAACATGTTGAAATTCTTTCCTCCAAAAGGCGTTCATATTCTCCAAATCGGTGCTTCCTTGTATAGAACACTGACAAAAAGAATCGTTTGAAGAACTTTGAAAATGAATCAAACTAATGTGAGTTTGTGATGTGATTTGCTTCACGCAACATGAAAATTCTACTTGAAGACTCTTAAATTCTGCGTGATTATAGGTGCACATTACTTTTATAGGCACCAGTATTTAAGAGAGATAACAAGTAAGCACTCTAAACTCTCACTTCACTTTTTATGAAGAGACTGATTCTCGTGACTTGAACCTGCATAGATAATTAGAGTGCCATCGGGCATTTAAGACTAATAAATTTTGCATGGTTTTTAGTGCACATTACTTTTATTTGCACCAATATTTAATAGAGGTAAGCAGTCTAGCCCTGCTTTTTTATTACTAAGATAAAAGACTTATTCTCATGACTTGAACCCGCATATATAATTAGAGAGGAATAAACTTGCCATGGGGCTTGGTCATGGCCTATAAAAGCAAGCCAGCTTAGGCGTGTCCTGCATTATGAACCAAACTATTGCGAGCTTGTCATGTCATCTACTTCACACAACATTGAAATCCTACTTTCAGACTAGAACAATTCAATGTGTAGGGCATCAAGACGAGTAAATGGTGGTTGTTATATAGTACTGCACAAAAATTTCATTTGCACCGGACCTTGAAAGAGATACTAACAAATAATTAGCAGTCTTGCTCTTACATCTTATGAATGAAGAAACTGATTCTCGTGACTTGAACCCGCACTACAGAGTTAGAGGTGAATAGACTTGCCATTGTGCCGAGTGATACCCTTAGACATTTTTCACATGGAAGCATCTATATGCAACAATTTCATTCCTTGCTCCTATTAATCTTTGTAACAATTTCAGAGATTAATGAAATTTTTTTGCTTTTAAAAAAAAAAATGAAAATTTTATTTCCGTACCCGAATTCTAAGGGGTGAAATATGGTTATGTCAGTATCCATGTCGATGAATTCCCCTATGTAAGTATGTATAAAAGAAAGTGAAGAGAAAAAAAAAAAACAAGCGAAGCATTTGGGAATGAGAGCAAGCATCTCCTTGTGGAGAGGTGCAAAGGTCGGCCGTTCATCTCGTCAATCGACGGTTTGAATCTTAACTGAGCAATGGACGGTTCAGATTTGTATACACCGAGATTCGATTCAAGCCGTCCGTACCGAGATGAATGACCAGATCGACCACTCTGCACCCGCTTGGCAGGGAGCTGTTCGGCAGCATCCCATTTGGTGTGTCTTGTACTGATGATCATGTGGCCAGAAGAACTTGGACTAGAGAAGGGAAGGGGAACAGACTTCCTCCCCAAGCTCCACCCTTTCACAGGTTGGGTTGGATTGGGGACCACTGCACGGATCCATAGCCCAACGTGTCTTGGACGGTCCAGATTTTAGAAAGAGAAAAAGAAGAGAGACAGTGGTTTGAAAACCAAAATAACTGAACATCAAATATGCAAGTAGTTACAAACACAGTCTGAAAAACATAACACAAAAAAACTCCATTGATTAATTTTGTCACGCCAATCTAAATGTACACTTCTTTTAATATGCTTTGATGCTCCCTGATCAAGTGAGGCCGAAGTCCAAGAAAGGTACGGCCCCAAATTTTTTTTTTTTCCTGTTTATTTTTCTATTTGAAGATCCTCATGGCCTTCAATTCCCTTGGGCCAATGTTTTTGGATCATACGAACACACTGCTAGCCATGTGTAATTTAAATATGCAACTATGGGTCTTCTCGTTTTGATAACTCAGGTGTTCAGGCCAGCTTATTTGAATCTCGACTAATTTTGTACGGGCTGGCCTCGAAGAATTTGATAGCACTTGAGAGGTTTCGAACCTGACATCTTAGGAGAGACCGCACTTTCGAGGCCTTGACCGTTGTGCTGTCCCCCTTGAGGTTAACTACTCACGGGGTCTTCTTTACATTTTATGATCTCAAGAGTTGTGCATTTGTATTCTCTCTCTCTCTCTCTCTCAATGATCATAATTACTCCATATAGAAACTGCAAACTATCAAGGCCATCTGGGTCTTCGGGCTTATTGGGTTAGTCAAAACCTTATTAAGAAAATCATGTGTCCCCAATATCAACCCCCCTCCCCAAAAGGGAAAAAAGAAATGGAGTTCTTACACCATTGCTGAGCTATTTCTTGGCCTAAGAGCCAATTTCATTTTATAGTAATGAAAGCTAGTTCCTCTGTTAACGTTACAAAATCTTGTCAATTGATTTGGCAATTTGTACTGTAACATCTACTGTAACCTAAGGGCTAAGGGGCAGGGGAAGAAGAGTAGATGGGAGTTGAACTCTGAACCTGGCCAATAGAGAAGCTCCAAGGCGCAAGCTCGACCACGCGAGTTATGCCATCTGAGGGGGCCAGGGTGTCCCCTCCAAACTGGCCTCTATCCCGAGTCCACATGTAAATGTTGCACACGGTTCGGTTCAGTTTAGTTCATTGAACTCAATGAGTACAACATTTCCGTAAAAATATCAAATCGATTGGGCACCAGCTACCCATATGATCATATAAACTTCGAAATTATATTTGCCATTCAGTTTTGTAAGAACAATGCACTTCCTTTACTGAGTTCCTAACGCCCGATTAACTCAGTTTTTTACAAAGAGAATCTATTCATTGTGCTCCAAAGTATGAACCGTGAGAATTAACTCTGTATGATGCCGATTTGAAGGCACAGCAGGACCCAGCTCCGATCCCTACACCCTTATTTCATACTCGAGAAAGACTACAATACACATTCATTATTTGGGTGTGTATCATATGTACCCCCAAAATGTTCTATGAATTATAGAGAAAATGTTACGAATCGTATAAATGTTACGAAATACACCAAAATGTTATGAACCATAATGAAAATGTTACGAATTGTACTACTGAAAAGTTATGAATTGTAGAATAAAAGTTACGAAACACGCTAAAATGTTATGAATGAATCATAAAATAAGTGCATATAATACACCCTTTTAAAAGGTGCGTATTGTAGACTTTCCCTTCGTATTCCTTATAAACGTAAGCTTGATGCTTTGGAGATCTCAACCAAAATTGTGTCCTTGGTCTCGTCATTTCGAACTAGACGTACTCCAATAATGTCTGCGTGGGGAATTTAAAGTGGCACGGTTTTGTTCATAATTTCCACCAAACTTAAATTTTCCATTCATTTGCTTGTTTCCCTCTTTTAGGACAAAGTCTGCCCTGTTTTTCTGAACCTACAATAATAGGGAGTCAAATATATACAGCCATTTAAATGAGAGATTTTAATGAGGCAACAAAAAGATGACGCAACGTGCTATTTTTGCAGATCAGTATTGAACACTGGAGTAGTAGTAGTAGTAGTATTAATTTCTTGTGAAATGACCATCTGGTCAGTTTTTGTTGGGAGATATACGGGCCTGTTTCTCTCCAATCCCGGCTTGTATTTTTTTAATTATTTTCAATCACACTTCAATGATCGGGACTGTTCATAATTTTAAATTCACTGAGAGCATCAAGGATGCCCAAAAATCAGTTTGATCAAATATCGTTTGATATGATTTCGAAACAGATTTATATATTGCAAAAAATTTAGAAAAGGGGTTTTGTAACAGTGTCGCAATATTATACTTTGCTAGATAATGTCTTCCAAATGTGTTTCAAAATCATACCTAATGATGTCTAATAAACTTGATTTTTGGCAAACTTCATGTTCTCAATGAGCAAAACAAAATGAACTGTTTCGATCATCGATGTGAGATTGTAAGAAATTTTTACGGACTGTGATTGGAGAGGAGCCGGACTAATATCATGAGATTAATTAGTATTGATCTGGGTCCACATGGTTTTTTTTATGGCCGCTGATTTTGCCACTCCCTTTTTTTATTAACGCCACTCTCTTGCAAGTGTATTTTTGGTGCAAAATCATTTCCCTTTTTTATTTGGATAAGGGCGGAGATTATATCTAGCTTTATATTGTGTTAGGTTAGAATGAGATAAGATTTTAAAAAGTAATATTGGCCGTAGGATCAAAGTGGTAAGATAATCCGAAGGTCTAGTTAATTTCAAATTCCCAACTCCTTGTTTATTTACCCATGGAATTAGAGGACAATCCCCTTGAAAGATGGGCCCTAGGGATGGCCATCTCGGCCGATCCGTTCGTATCCGATCCGTTATCCGTCCCGAACGGATCGGATTTTTCGGATATCGGGGTGGATTCGGAGGTAAGTCTGCCTCCGATCCGATCCGCCCCGAATCCGATATCCGATCTGCCTCCGACCCGACCCGACCCGAATCCGATATCCGATCTACCTCCGAATATCCGACTATATAAATACCTCTTATTTGTAGGGTTAGTCAATAGTCAGTCTCCTACCCAACCGACTTCACTTCACACAACCCTCCTCTTCCCTACCCTCGCTCATGACTTCTCCCCCTTCTCTCTCTCTCTCCTCCCCAACTCCCCTCCCTCTCTCTCTAAAAAAACCCTCCGGCAACGGAGAGATGCGGCAATCTCCCTCAGGAACGCGGCAGCGAGACTCCCTCCCCATGTTAGTTTTATTAGTTTTTTTTTTCAATCTGTTAGTTTTTTTTTTATCGAGTTCCAATCTATTTTTTTTTCCCCAAATTCGGATATCCGAACGGATCTCTGTTCCCCGTTCGGAGCAGGGATGGAGGACAAAAATATAATCCGTTCGGAGTTCGGGGCGGATTCGGAGGGCGGGTGAAGGGTTCAGATTCGGATATTGCAATATCCGCCTCCGATTCGCCCCGTTGCCATCCCTAATAGGCCCCTTGTGTTTTCTCCTCATCAAAATTACTTCTCCAATGCTTCCAAACAAACAAGCCCTACGAGATTTGAAATGAATCAAGCCCCGTTCTATTAAGGTTATTATTTTTAAGTACTTATTTCATGTTTTAAGAGACATGTCATTCTCTCACAATATATCATCGTTAATTCAAAAAATATGTACTCCCTTTTAGTGGAACGGGACCTCAGTTGTCAAATAGTAGTATATAAAATATTCGAGAATACATAACCATGTAGCGGTTTTATCCAAAGACATAACCATATAGCGTTGTAACACTTTTACCTACCCCACAATCATGTAGGTCTCATGATTAATAGATTAGTTGAGGTACAAGTAATAATATCTTCTTAAAAAATAAATACTTATTTCTCATTTTTAAACTCAAGTATAATGTATTGGCGAAATAAATTTTCGATTTTTTTTTGTACCGTTCAAAAGAGGTCTATCAAATAAGATCCATATTGCTAAAAAAATTATTTGCGTAAACATATTATTTTTGAGTTTGAAATTGTCTTTTCAAAAAATAAGTACTTATTTGCGAATCTGGAACGGGTTAACTTCCTCACCACACATTTATGGGAGGACTATGCCGTTTGTCGTGAGCCCCACAAAAATGTGTGGTGTAGAAGAATGTTGGGATACACTTGTTCGTTTGGGATCTCAAAACTATTGCGCATGGTTTTTAAAATTTTTTATTTATCTATCTTAATTCACTCATTGGCTCTTAAAAATCTCCCTCAAAGTCTAAATGGAACATGGTCCAAAGTGGTGGTGTCCAAAACTATCCAATAATTTTTCGTTGGGAGGGCAATGTGTTGGACCAGTAAAAAATTGGCACGAGAGGTGGTTAGGAACAGTCCACAAGGTTAAAAAAAAAAATGATTGTTTTGAACAGGCCACAAATTCGAGGTTGCCTGCCTGCCTGCCTGCCACGTTGTTACCAGCTGTAGGAGTAGTAATACCGTACCATTCACCACGGCCAGCTAGCCCAAAACATTAACAGCAAGTAATTAAACGACAAATAAAAGTAATTATCAAAGTAATTAAATGGTCCGTTTAAGTAACAAATATCGAGAAATTTTCTAGTGCCGGGTGGGTATCACGTGGTGCTTGTTTGGCACATTCGAGCCGTCCGATGTAATTTTGGACGGCTCGGATTTGGAGAGAGAGAAAGAGGAGGGGTGAGAGGAGAGAGAAGATTTCAATTTGAGCCGTCCAAAAATGCATCGGACGGCTCGGAAGTACTGAGCGGGCACCACGTGGAATATACCCGTCCGGCACTGAAAAATTTCTCACAAATATCAGTGATCAGTGTATTCAGTCAAAGGTGGAGTGACGTCGGGGGCGGACCCAGGATTTAGTCGCAGCGAGGTCAAATATCTAATACATATATAATTTGTTTTTCGTACATAAAAATCGGATAAGGAATTGAATTATACGAAAATGAAAAACAAAGAGTAGAAACTATTCATATTAGCATATTATTACATAACTCATCTAGTGTTGCTAAGAAAAATTGTTACTTGTAGAAATTGATGATTCTTATGGGTTTTTTTTTTCAAACATGCTAGAAAAGAAAAAAAAAACTGAAACGTAACACATTTCAATAAGACCTAAGTATAAACTAATTCCTCCATCCGTCCTTTTTTGTTTGTTATTTTCGATATATTTGCCTGTTTTCAATTGCTTATATCTTCTAATATGAATTTTCAAAAATTATGCAAAATATTATAAATTGAAATATATAAACAATTAAAAAATAGAACAACATTCAAAAATGGACAAACAAAATGAGAGGGAGGAAGTAACAAATTGGACAACACTAAAAGATTACTTACCACAGTGCAAAATGCATCGATAGAGTTTTTAGTTTTAACTTGGAGAAACTATCATATCCAAGCTTTTTCACATTAATTGGTAGCTTCTATCTAGATAGACTGTGCACCGATAGAGTTTTTAATTTGAACTTGGAGAAACTATCATATCCAATCTTTTTCACATTAATTGGTTTTTGTCTGACGCAGCTTCTATTTAGATAGACTGCTTGCTTTTGTCTTTGCAAGAGCCTATGCTTGCTTTTGGGGAGGGAGAGAGAGAGAGAGAAACAAACCAGAGTGTAGAAGTCTATAGACTCGTAGACTTTGTAGGGAGAGAAAAAAACGTTGAGTTCTTTAGATTCTAAAACTTTGTGAAAAGAGAAAAAACGTTGAGTTCTTTGTATAACGTCACAATCAAAGAGGGCAAGGATTGTAAATCCCGTGGGATTTTCAGGGCAATAATATTATCATTTGGGGCAAAATTACAGAATACTCCTCAAAACTATACCTGCTCTACGGATATTTTGGGACTTAGTGGGGTCAAGTGACCCACCTTGACCTAGTGTAAGTCCGCCCTTGAGTGACGTGGCCCACAAGAACCGTTGACCTAGGGGTGGATGTACAGAGGTGCAAGAGGGAGCCCGGCCCATGCACACCTCCTAATTATCCCATTAACTATGCTATCCTTTCAAGTTAATTTCAAAAAGTTCTATAAGATCGGCTCCTGCAAGCCTCTTGAATGAAAAAAAAGGGTTGAAAGTTGCTATATATGTGCGAAAAAACACGTAAAATTTTAAATTATCGATTACTGTATTTTTCGATCGTGGTTATAAAATGAAATGCGATTATGTTTTACAACCCCGTTATCTTCTCAAAATTAGTAATTGGCAATATTTATCTTATAGACGGAGTATATTACTTCGTTAGTAATGCAAAAATACAAGTGATTCGGGCTCCCACTTTCGTACAAATCCCGCATTGCTTGACCGACTCCGTTATCCATGTGCTGTTTTCAGTCCTCTTTCAGATCAGAAAGGTTCGGTACTGTTACTAACATTTATCTAGAAAATGAAAGGGTAAATTTCACTTACCTCCCCTGAGGTTTCTGACAATGACAGACACCTCCCCTCATATTTCAAAAATTGCACTTACCTCCCCTCTGCTTTAGTTGTCGGTTGCAGATTCCCCCATTGCCGTTAGAAGACCATTACTAGGTAACGGAAAATGCTTACATCAGCAACTAAATCCATTTCATTACCAATTTTACCCCTTTAGAATGATTTTGTGTAATGAATGCCCTTCTAGACTCAATTTAAAAGACGTTCATATTCCTAATCAAAACTATTTAAAAGAGATCAAGTTATTATAGATATATACATTGATATTAAATATGCGTGTATAAGCACTTCTTTTTTTTCTTACAAAACTTAGAAAACACTTTTAATTTTTTGAAGTCAAATGCATATAGGGCATAAATACAAAGGAATTACAATTTCTTTCATTTATCATGAAACTTAAAAAGTCTTTTTTTCATAAAAATAACAAAAATTTCTAAAAATAATACTCCGTATGACTTTAAATTAATGTAAACTTTTTTTCCCAACCCTACACCATGCATCTTTATACCAAAAAATTATGTTAAAAGTTTTAGCCAAAACTAAGTATTTTTTCCTACGGAGATTGAAAAAACTTTTGAATTTATTTGAAGACAAACGCATATGTAGGCATAACTACAAAAAAATTATAGTTTCTTTCTATTTTCATGAAGCTTCAATTTTTTATTATTTTTGCAAAGAATAACAAAATTTTTGGAAATACATGGCTTTATATTAAGGTTATATGTCATCCAAAAGTCTGGAAAAACATCGATTGGAAAAAAAAGACATATTTTGGCTAAAACTCTTACATAGTTTCTTAGCCAAACCATCTTTTTTATCCATCCAATTTTTTTTCCGAACTTTTGGATCTTGTAAAATAAATTTTTGATTAAAAGATTAAAAGTTTCATGGTATTAAAAAATTCTATGGTATAAAGAATAAAGTTGCTAATCGAGGCCGATTTAAATTAACAGTACACATATCAAAATTACTCTCCTATTTTTCAGAAAAGGACCTTATGGCTACATGATTTACCCATATGTTTTTTCCGAGAATGATATTTATGATAGAATGTTCTAATAAAATTCAATTTAATTTATAAAACAACAAAATCATAATTGGGAAAAAAGGTAATGGGTTCCCAATCGGTAACATATACCTTTAGAATTATGCCGGAATTAATTTTTCACAACTTCAATGAAACTAGAAATCTAAAATTAGAAATTTAAATCTTTGAAAAAATAGGCAAAAAGTTATAATTATAATTTTTTTCACAAGAAATTTAGAGATAAGATGAAGTAAACTTTCATTTTTAAAATTCTAGACTAGATAACAATTGCATTAGCTCCAATAACTTAATTAAATTGCAGCTTAAATTATATATATATATATATATAGCAGAGAGAGACTTAGGGGAAGTACTTGCAATTGTTAGAAACCATAGGGGAGGTCAATAAAAGGGTAAAACTGTACATTCATGTGCTCCGTTAACGTCTGTTAGCCAACAATTCTGACATGGGAGGTAAGTGCAATTTCAGAAATGTGAGAAGAGGTGTCTGTCATTTTCAGAAACCTCAGGGGAGGTAAGTGAAATTTACCCAAAATGAAATCATTTAATCAAAAATTCATATTTCCACGTGTCCGAAATCAGATATAGATGACCAGTCAATGCTTCATGATTTTAGTACGATGTACGCCTAAGAATAGCACCGGATAATTCCCCATAAATCGAACGCGGCGGCTCGTCAAAAAGAGAAAAATACTCTCTGCCTTGATCCCAGCCTTACGTTCCGATAGGCCTCCGATAATCCTTCAAAATCAGTTAAAAATCTCGATCCAAATCACCGATACAAGCGTTTTCGAAATTGACCCAATAGATCTCGGAGTTTATAACAACCAAGAATACCACCAGTTTCTCTCTCTCTCTCTCTTCCAAAAATTTCCCCGATAAAACTCCCCCGAAAGGACCAGCAGGTCCAGCACAGTTCAGTCTTCCCCCCTGTTCCATCCAGCCACACTGTTGTCGCCGGAAAAAGCACGTCGTCAGTTACCGAACCCACTCACCGACGAAACTCCCCTCTCTTTTCCTCCATAACTTTCTCAAGAAAATTCCACTTTTCTTTCACCCAACTCTCTCTCTCTCTCTCTCTCTTAGTCACACGCATGCCTGTGGCTATGCTTTCCGTACTCTTGATTTACCAATAAAGTGTATTCCGTGTGTTTTCCTCTCTCTCTCTCTCCCTCCCCTTTTCTTGTAAACTTTCCTTGATATTTCTAAACCCTCAGTCCGACTAGTGTGAGGGTTTATCTCCGTTTTGAAACCTCTCTCTCTCTCTCCACTCAAATCTCAACCGAATCTCTCCTCTTTACACGCAAGGAGTCTTTCACTCTGCCTCTGTTTCGTTTCGATGCGAATCTGGTAAATCTTCCAGATATGGACAGAACTGCCCTCTCTCCAGTGAAATACACCCAACACAGAATGCAAACCACAATGCTAACGCCGTCACCGTCCCCGACGCCAGGGCTTGATGCTTTCGGTCCGAGAGTTGTACGGATAACGGTGACGGACGGCGACGCGACGGATTCCTCCAGCGACGAGGAGGTAGGAGGAAATATCTCGCGTCGTCGACGGAGAGTGAAGAAGTTCGTTAACGAGGTCACAATCAGGCCGTGTACGGAAGAGAGAGAACAGGGGGCGAATAAGAATCGCCGGAGAAAGTCCGCCGGGAAAGAACGAAATACGGTGAACAGGTTGAAGCTAGGCTCGGGGAAGAAGTTTCGCGGCGTACGGCAACGGCCGTGGGGAAAATGGGCGGCGGAGATCAGGGATCCGCTGCGACGCGTACGGCTGTGGCTAGGTACCTACGATACGGCCGAAGAGGCCGCCATTGTGTACGACAACGCCGCGATTCGGCTGCGTGGAGCCGACGCGCTCACGAACTTCGCCACTCCTCCGGTTCAATCCTGCCCGTTCGTTCCGCAAATCAAACCGGCCGCGACTTACTCCGGTTACAACTCCGGCGACGAGTGTCGGAGCAAAGACCTCTCATCGCCAAAATCTGTTCTGCCGTCACACCCTCCGACGAGCGAAGAAGCCGAGTCGTCGCAGAGTCAATCGAACGACGCCGCTACAGGGAACTTCACCGATTTAACGGGGATCGATGCGACGTTGTTTCCGGGTGGTTTGCTTGATTTTGTGGATCCGGTTCCGGATTTGTTTGAAGGGTCGGGCTTGGGGAACAACATATTGGGCAAGAATTGCGACGAGTTTGGGTTTTTCGATTCGGGTTACGAGTTTGGGTTATTGGAGTCGGGTTGTAATATCGGGTTTGGGCAATCGGTGTGGAATACTTCGACCGAGGATTATATCCAGTTCCAGGATATAGGCGACATATTTGGGTCGGATCCTCTCGTTGCGTTGTGATCGAGTTTGATCAAGAGGCAGTTTTGGCATCATCATTTCTCAATTATCGTCCTTTTAATTTTCGTATTTATTATGTTAGTAGTATTTAGTTGAGTTTTGTTTTGGTTATTTTTGTGGTTAAGTTTAGCAGTTTTAGTATGTAAACGGCTGGTGGTATTAAATTTTGAGTGAATATCTTATTATTATTATTATTATTATTATCTTTAAAAGGCACGTGCTCGTGGTCATGGGATTGTAAAAATACTTGAATTAGGTGGAAGAGTGAAATGAAATGAATGAAAATGCAATTTTGGATTTGCTAGCTGGATTTATGAAACCATGTGGGTTGTATGGTTTTGCATTGGATAATATGCGATTGATTTGAGGGGTGATTCTTGTTCGTTTTGGGTCTCAAAACGGCGCACGGTCCTCAGTATATCTTCTATATCTATCTCTCTCCACTGATTACTCTGAAAAGTCTTTTTTAAAATCCAAATCGAATAGGACAGTGACCCAAGGGAATGTCAAGTGGTGCCCGATTCTTTCTTCACCACGAGTTTTTCTCATCTCGTCTCCGCTAGACAATGCACGGAGAAGAATTAAGGCACCACGTGGCAATTAGGGTCATTGAATAATTTGTTTGCTTTGAGATACGAGGACCCGGAAGAAGCAGTTTAGATTAAGAAAGGTTACCTAATTTACATGTCTCCCCATGGACCCCATCTATGAGGAATTTTTCAGTGCCGGATGGGTACCACGTGGTGTCCGTTCGGCACATCCAAACTGTCAGATGTAATTTAATTTGGACGGCTCAAATTTGGAGAGAGAAAAATGAGGGGTGAGAGGAGAGAAAAAGTTTTAATCTGAGCCGTCCAAAAGTGCATCAGACGGCTTTGGAGTGCCGAGCGGACACCACGTGGGATATATCCGCTCGGCACCAAAAATTTTCTCCCCATCTATACTTGTATACGTCCCTGTCAAAATTATTTTTAGCTCCTATACTTTTGTTGAAGACTTATAAAAAGAAACCGTTAAATTTGCCCTTGAAATTTTAGTTCTATGTGTAAGAGGACTTTTTTACGTGTTATATGTATCACCGACTACGAGTTTTGTTTGTACAAAGAGAGTATGGCTGCAAACAAGTCAAATTGAGGCCGGGTTTTAGAATTTTCGATTTGCTTAATTTGTTAAGTTTTTAAATGAACTTGAGCTGAGCTCGAGCTCGTTGAAAATTTGACGAGTTGAGCTTGCCTAAGTTTAACTCTAATTCGAACTTGTTCACGAGTATTAACGAGTCAAAAACATTAGATGCTTTTTCTTTGGTTGGATACAGCTCACATTTGTGGCTCCACGGTTGTACACAATTTAGCTCCTTTTTATGAATTTGGCAACAACAGGTGTACTTGAATGCCTCTATGCAAACTGTTTATTAACATGCCTTAGCAGCGCATTTCGTGTGTGAGGTGGACACATGAGCAGAAACCCACGATAATCGGGTATCACTATGGGAACAAATCATATATTAAAAAAAAAAAAAAAAAAATGTGAACAAATCCACGAAAATCAGGTTATCCATATGGTTTGGATATGAATACTCTGAGTACAGAAAAACACTATCCAAAGGGAGTAGAGAAAGTTTCACGTAGGGAGCCGACGCAAACGGAGAAGAAGACGACAACTGTAATTTGACGCGCCTCATCGTCCTCTTGTCCGAACAACTCACTAAGGAAACAGAAACACCTACCAAGGGTAGCATAAGTTCCACGCAGGGAACTGCCTTGTTTGTAGAGTGAGACTAGTGAATCTCATTTCGAGTGCATTATGTGATTGTTTTGGTCAATCATAAATAAAAACGGCCCCTTATCAAGATGAAGAACAAATGGGTTGCTCTAGTGGTAAGGGCGAATCTGCGCCTACAACATTGTAGGGCTCATTAATTCCCCTTGAAAGCAAACAATGATTTAAGTGGGGGACCATGGCAGTGGGTTGCTGTGCTAGTCTCCCTCGAGGATTTAGTCGAGGTGCGCGTAAGTTGATTCGGACACCTCTGTTATCCCAAAAAAAAAACAAATTTTTTTATTTTACTCTTGGTGCATGCTTGCAAAAATTATAAACATGTCGGTGAAGTCCTTTATCTATGAAAACCTCAACCGAACAAGCCCAAAATTAAATCATCATGGATGGGAATTCGTTGGTTTCCTGAATTTAGGTTCCTTTGGGGACCCTTCCTGTGTGGTATTTTTGTCTGTTTGAGATCCGTAAATTCGAAGTGCATGATTCATGTGTCAATCGCCCACCCTATTTAAGGCAGAAATCCTATAGGGACCTACGGCTCCCATCTCGAAATCGTACCGACGGTCTCGTCGGGCCATCTCTGGCCACCGGATGATCGATCCGAGCCGTCCAAAAATTCTACTATAAAAAAAAACGAGGGGGCAACCGCGGGAATCAATGACATCCGATGTGTGTAGGGTGCTTGATCCAAACACCTTATTTTTCGTGTATATACAGATGCCGTTGATTCCCGCGTGATCCCCCTCGTTTTTTTTTATAGAATTTTTGGACAGCTCGAATTGGCCGTCCGGTGGCCGAAGACGGTCCGACACGACCGTCATTACGATTTCGGGATGGGAGCCGTCGGTACGTATAGCAAGACTCTATTTAAGGCATGCATGCAATCCTAATATTTTGAATATTCTACTGTATTTAATTGGGAAGAGAAAATGGGCAGGGACGTCAGCATGCATTATACAGTATTTATTTTTACAGAGAACCACGCAGAGAAAAACACTTATGGCCCTATTTCGGGTCCTAAAAAAATCTAGAAAAATATCTATAAATTTTTGAATATTATTTTATGGGACCCTGTAAAAAATCAGCTCATGCAGATATCGATAAGTATTACTTTTGGATTCGTAGGGGTGAAACTGAGCCTGCAAATTGTCTCTGCGGATAGCAGGGCTCTTGTTTTCCCCTTGAGCAATCCGAGGATGCTGCAGGGCGCTCCCTGTAGTGTACTATGCAAGGCAGATTTGAACTGTTCATCTCGACAATCAATGGTTCAAATATATTTGTTTAATTATTTTGACCGATAATAGCTAACCCTGCAAGATGTCCAAATCCTGAGCAATTAATGTCAGAAACTGTGAAACTCAAAACATCGAATGCAGAAAACTCTTAGTACTACATGGTTCCGGGGTCACATGATCACAAGCAGAGGCTTCGAGAATATTTTTGGGTATTCTGAATTTCTGAGTATCTCTCACTCCCAATGTTATCAATATTCTTGCATCCTTCGGTAACGAACAGTAAAACTGAGGCTCCAAATTAAAGTCCGTCCAAATCAATACCATATCTGCGAGGCCGGACACGGGTTTTAAAAACACAACCACAGTACACAAGACACTATGGCGATTTACCCCCCAAAAAGTGAAGAAAGACAAATCTCTGAAGGCACTTGTGACGAATATATCAAAAGTGGCAAAGCTCAAAAGGAAAAAGAAATCCATCAAGTGTACGTGGTCCCTTAATGAGCTGGTGCATCGATCGTATATATGTACAACATATCATGGACAAACTACTGCACTTGAGCCACCCAACTTGGATCTGTATAAGAAAAACTTAAAAGTTGTAAAACACGTAAGCTGATAACTTCGGGACTCCGAAATTAATTGAGATGTACGTAAGCTGGCCCGAATATCAGATATCCACAGAAAAATTCTACCAAATGGCAAAGCAGGAACTATATCTTATCTCATAGATCCTTCACGAACCAGCTGATCGACTAGCTATACAATGTGTTACACCTGAGGGCACCGGCATAATTAGACACACACAAAAAAAAAAAAAAAAAACCCACAAAGAAACCAAAACGTCCCTTTCATTTTTCTTGTGACCTTTGTCTATTTAGGAGTCCCATTCAATTTTTTAATACGAGATCTATTCTCAGTTACTCAAGGGAGGACAGTTTGTATAAGCCTGAGTAGGATTTTTATTGGAGGCAAGAGAAGTAGCTTTCCAGCAGATTTTGAGCAGTGATAAGATACGTGTTTTCTCAGAATATCAGGACTTCTAGTGAGAGAAAATTAAAAGAGAGAGAGAGAGAGAGAGAGAGAGAGAGAGAGAGAGAGAGAGAGGCTTTTGTTGCAAGTGGGCGGGGTAGAGGACTACCATGCAAGTAGGATTTTGTCTCTGATATGGTTAGCCCAATTTGATGAATGAGGACAGCAAAACCCCCAGTCATTATCTTCTGAGATTTTTCTGGTAAATTTTACTACAGTCTTGGTTCTCACTTCCCTCACAATTTTATCATGTGATCTTTGGCATCTGGCATAAAAATGCCAGAATCGGGCAGCAAAAAGGGAAATAGAAACTTGGAAATGGCAAGAGCTAGCGACTTAACAGGACTAAATCCAAGCTAGAGGTATGAACATCCCCTCGTGTCATAATAATCGTGTTACGTGAGAATATCATGTGACTCAAACCGAGACTCAACATAATTAAATACTATTTTTCATGTGTACACATACGTTCTCAAAAAGATATTATCATGTACAAAATTATACTATCAAACACCACATACGTTGATAGATATTATTGGGCTTCATATTTTTCGTTGTGACAAGAGGAATCGAAGAAGTTCAAAAACATAGGTCAAATTTGTAAAAAATTGTGTTAGAACGACAAAAAAAGACTATGACACAATTCCAAGTGGCCCCTCTGCGGCAATTTAGAAACAATAATTTTATAATCACACACAAACACCTCATACAAACTCACAAAGGAAGTGGGTCCCACTGCACACCTCCAGTGTGTGTGGGGCCCACTCTCCTTGTGAGTGTGTGTGTAGTTGTAGTATTATTGATTTAGAAATGTGACATGCACGTAGCACAATCCCCTAACTTTGAAAAAACAAAAAAAGAGAAACCCAATCCAATTCCCCTGGTGCACGATGACTCTGAAACTCTGGGAGGTGCTGTGCGGCATCATGCTATGCACATTCGGACTGTTGATCTCCGTAATCAATGGTTGAGATATTATTTTTTAACTTTGCCCAGTAACAAATATCTTTTTATATGTAAAAGTTTGTTTTTAATCTGAACAATTAATTGCCAAAATCAACAATTCGAATGCGCACAAGACGGTGCTGTACAGGTGCACAGCACCATCTCCATGTTGGAATAGTCTTGAGATTAGTCATAACAAACAAGTGATGATGATGTTTGGTTTGGTTTAATTAGTACGGGAAAAATGGCCAAAAAGTACGTGTCGATCGGATTTGGGAGGGGGGGGTTTAACGGTCTCCCATGAATGCTGCCCCCCCACTCCAATTGGCAACTAGAAGTACATGCTCAAGACTCAAATCCCCAATCTTTTTCAAAGTTCAATGTACTTAATTTCATCTTTAAAAAAATAATAATTGTACTTAACGACTAGCGCTCGGCACGTGTTTTGCATGTGCTCAATATCGATCGGCATATTAGTTAAAATCAATCGTCAATAGCTAGCTTTTGATAAAAAGAGTCGTACACAAATGATTATGCTATCGGATTATGATTGTAATAATGTGATCACAATTATGCATTTAATACTATGTCAATATGTATTATCTTCGTTACATCAAAATTGCTAACCTCGTCAACTATCATTGTACCATCACGTTTTGAAATGTTTTTTTTTTTTTTTTCCTTTCTTAAAGTCTGTTGTTATTATTATTATTATTTCACTATTTCTATTGAGAATCACTTTAAAACTTATTTTATCCGCATCACTGGCTTCTAGTACCATTTTTGTTATGATTCTTCTTTTGTCCCACACTATGACTTAGTTGGCACAAACTATTCCGTAAAAAAATATAGATGGCCACCATCATCATGTCGACTATCAAAATTTTTGGGTGCTTTTCATTAATGATTTTGTATCATTTATCTTTCAATAGTACCTAATTATAAAATTCCTTCGAGTCTGTTTTTGTCATACAACAGTGGTCGTTGAATATTATCTTCAAGGTACCCATAAGTTCCTGCTTATTAAATATTGTGGGTCCCATAAGAAAAAAAAGGAGGGACGCCGGATTAATATTTGGGGGCGGGTGCATATCCAATAAAAAAAAATTTAGGCCAAACATGAGAAAATTCAGAAGGCAATTTTTCATAACTTAAAATGTGTTTTAAGAAACCCTTAGCTACTACTAGCTACAATACAAGGAATTTTTAAAACCTTAATTATAAGCATTCGTTTTGTCCATCCACCCCTCGATCCATATTTTGGGACCACACCATCATTTGAGAACTAATCATTTTGGGAGCCAAGAAAATGGCTTGAGTATTTCTTTGACGCAGCGGAATTCACAAAGAGATTAGTTGCGTACTAATCAAAACGAAATAGGTACTCGTAGATAAAAAGCTTAAAAGTTGAATAATTGAATAGGTTACAGCCCTTTTTATAAGACCCTAACCCTAGAAATCCTACTGTAAAAGAAATAATAAATCATACCAAAACAAGCGGCATTAAATAAAAGATATTTCCTAATTAATTAAAATAAAATCCTAATTCTTGTAGACCAAAAATCCTAATAAAGGCAGAAATCAAAATCAAACCAAATACGGAAAGTTAATAATTCTAACCTAAACGAAAATATTCCTAGCCAAAATCTTATTTTAAAACAATAAAAATAAAATACAAAAATTCTCCATTTTTGTCCTACATCAATTTAGACCAAAAGAACTCGCCCTCGAGTTCTCATTAGAAACTTGCCACCTTCCATTCCAAAGAAATAGGTATTTGGAATACTTCAACCTCTCGCTCGTCTTCCCAAAGAAATTTAGAAAGAAGTACACTCGCCAAGGTGTTGTCTTTGCGCACTTCAACTGATGGACAATATCCACGGTACGAGAATTGAGTAAAAACTCAAACTGCTCCAACCCAAGAAAATCAATAAATTGAACGTCATACAGAAATTCCAGTTTTTCTTCATGAGGTCCATTAACTAGACCACTAATATTCCCTCAAGTGATGAATGTTGACCGATAAGAGCTTTGAGGTGATGCCCATTGGTTGACTCATGTGCCCCCGCGTCCCGCCTATCATCTTTTTCCTTCGAACTCTCTTCAATTTCACAAGTTATTGCTTCCCAATTAGCAACTGAAAGAATTAACTCAGCTGGGCTATCAACAAACATCTCCTCTTTCCCCCCATCCTCTTTCTCTCTAATATTACTTGGGATGTTTTCGGTAAAATCATCTCTAGTCAGCAAAACCCAATTGTCGAGGTCAACGTGATCCACTTGAAGCAAGCTCGGCTCCTCTTTAACACAAATTTTAGTATCAACCATCTCCAATGGATAACTGTTTTGGCCCTCAACAACTTGATCGCCAACTTTTGTTTCAATTTTTTTATCAACAACTCCCTCTATGACCACCTTATCAATTTCTTCAATGACATCTTTGGCAAGAGTAGTTGTATTCTGTTGATTTGATCCGTACTTTTCATCCAACAATTGTTTATAATTATGCGGCAAAAATCTCTCCATCAGACATTTTTTTATTCTTGACCATGCACAAATATGGCGTTTGTTCTGTTGATCTCGCAAAGATTGCAAGTCTAACGACCAATCTAGGGCTGGACCTGTAAGCTTTAACAACACGTACTTCCACTTTTCTCCATTCGAGATTTTCATACACTCAAAAGCATCCTCAAGATTAAGTATCCAATCTAGAATATCCTCAAAATATTCAGAACCACTAAATTTAGGTAAATTGTTATAATACCTGAAATTTGCTTGTCGCTTTATTGACTGATAATCATCGTGGTTCTCGAATAACTCGCCTTTAAATTCATTCTTATTATCATAGTGATAATAAGAATATCCTCCAAAGACGTTTTGGTGAATAGGTTGGTTGCAGGCAAATCCCTCAACGCGGTTCCTATTCTGGTTAGGAGGTTGGCGATGGGCAAATCCCAACGTGCGATCCTTCTCAACCCTTTCTGGCCTTTGGCGATTTTGTATAGTCAATCCCTGCAACAACTCACGGATCTCTGCGAACTGAGTGCGAGTATCCTGACGGAACTCGGCTAACTGAGTGCTTCGATTCTGCAACTGTATTCGGTTATCCTCCATCATCTTCCTTAGGTCAGCAAGCCCATGACCAACGTCAATGGGTGTGTCTTCAACTTTGCTTGGTGTCATCAAACCAGGAAAAGCGTGGCTCTGATACCACTTGACGCAGCGGAATTCACAAAGAGATTAGTTGCGTACTAATCAAAACGAAATAGGTACTCGTAGCCACGAGCAGTTCTTGAATCCACAAGAAAAATAGACAAAGTCTGAATATTATTGATAAAAAAAAGCTTAAAAGTTGAATAATTGAATAGGTTACAGCCCTTTTTATAAGACCCTAACCCTAGAAATCCTACTGTAAAAGAAATAATAAATCATACCAAAACAAGCGGCATTAAATAAAAGATATTTCCTAATTAATTAAAATAAAATCCTAATTCTTGTAGACCAAAAATCCTAATAAAGGCAGAAATCAAAATCAAACCAAATACGGAAAGTTAATAATTCTAACCTAAACGAAAATATTCCTAGCCAAAATCTTATTTTAAAACAATAAAAATAAAATACAAAAATTCTCCATTTTTGTCCTACATCATTCTTCGACCAAATAAAACTGTAACAAATTAAAAAAACAGCTTTAATTTTAAAAAGTACGTAACTAATTAAAACCATTAGAGATGCTCTTATTGTTCTTTAACTCAACTAATCTGGAAGTGGATTCTCTCTGATCCGGTCCAAATTTTGGACCGCGGCCGATAGTCGAAATCTTGACCGTCTCATGTTGCAATCAACGGTTCGGATCTGCTAAGAGACTCTTCGCGAAGAATTAAATTCTTCTCGCGAAGAGTTTGTAAGCAGATCTGAACCCATTAATTTTTTCAATGCGTGGCTCGGCTTAGATTGGGACTGTTTCTTTCGGTCCAAGTTTTGGACCGGAGAGGATCCGAACCCGAAATAAGTACGGAGAAAGTGGGGCCTCAAGGGTGGTTCCCATGCCATCCGAAAGGGCGGCGACGGGCCGGAATGTATAAAGATCTTTCGGAGGGTGGTGGTGGGTGATACGTTAAAAGATTTGTCCAACAACTAATTGGGTACATCCGTACATGCATGCACCACACATTAATTAATGCATGCATGACCCATGTATATATATTAATATCACGTTTAATTTAATGCCGTGGGGATATTAATACGTGTCACACCATACTTGCATTTGAGTTTGTGGCCTTGTGGGGGTAATTAACAGCACGGATTGTGTGCTTTACATGCTTCTTACTAATCCCCTCTGCATGTGATGGGTTGATAATGTTCTTGGCGTGGGTGCATGAACTTGAGATTTTTGTGCAGGATAAACACACACACACACACAAAAATGACGTGAAAATTATGGAATTCGGAACGCGTTGTCCTAACACCCTTCAGGATCAGTGGTGACCTCGTTAAAAAACCTAGCTATATGAATATATGATGGTGAAAGATATTGGAATGATACGCGGCGGTCATGAGGAGCATCCCATAATTGTATGAAGAGTAAAGCTACCAAAATTTAAATTATGGAATTCGGAACGCGTTGTCCTAACACCCTTCAGGATCAGTGGTGACCTGGTTAAAAAACCTATCTGAATATATGATGGTGAAAGATATTGGAATGATACGCGGCGGTCATGAGGAGCATCCCATAATTGTATGAAGAGTAAAGCTACCAAAATTTAAATGTCAGGTACCGTGATTGGACGCGGAAGAGACTTGAACTCCCGAGCCTCTTGCCATTCGAGCAAAGCCCACGTTCCTCTTTTGGACGTGTTCAATCGTAGTAAGAATTCGAAATTCTCTGGAAAATTCAGGGGCTAAAGACTGGTAATAAGACTTGATAAGCGCACGTATTACTTGGTGAAAATTTGCGGATGATATTCAATCGTACATAACTTGAAACCCTTCTTTCTTCAATTTTTTTTTTGGAAATACTTGGACACTGAAATATGGCGACTTGTAAATCAGGCACATGAGCAAACACTTCTCTTGTGGTCCTGCATTAAAAAAGGGTACGATAGGTCCTGCATCGAATCAGCCCATGAAATGTGGCCACAGGTTCGTTAACTTTGGGTTGGTCCAACCCCAGCGACCAAATTCTGTACGTAGGAGTAACTCCAAGATTCCCCTGATATTTCTTGATTCGTAGGGGCGAAACTGTACAGTTGAGCAGTTTCGTCCCTATAAATCAACAAATAATACTTATCGATATCCGTTGGAGCTGATTTTTTACATGGCCCCATAATATATTATTTTAAATTTTATGAACATTTTTCTGTATTTTTTTGGGACCCGGAGTGGGCCCTACAAAACATGTAGTGAATGGTGCAGTGATTGGATGGTAGTGTATGTAGCATCTCTCATATTACAGAGCTCGGTTGGAGTTGCTCTAAGTAATCGGCAATCATGGGACACCAGTGGTACCCAAACACCTTCTCCCAGCTGGGCCGGTCCTGAACTCCGGGGGTGTAAGGCGAACACGTACAGAACGAACATGACGCCGCTACATAGGTAAAATGTAAAATACTAACCCATCCATGGAAAATTTTCCCAATGAGTGGCGGATTTGGATGGAATCTCGGCTGGTCTCCATTTGCGAGCAGAACATATAGAAATGTTTTTCAAGAATGTACAGATTTGATTGAAGATGGTTTGTACCTGTTTGCTATTTTTTCAACACACGCATAGATTAATATTACTCATACTCAACAGGGACCCTATTTTTTTGACCGAGATTTGGAGGCCTAAAGTCACTGCTCCTGCCTTCTCCCACCATATATCCATATGGATACAATTAATTTTTAGCCGGGCGTGGTGACCGGCAGGAAAAGGAGTTGCAGCATCACATGGCTATTTCCTCAAGCCGAACAGAAACAATTTACTGTACATTTTTTTGTTGTAAGTGGGAGGAATGTGTTTTTTACAATGAATTGGACCAAAAGATGTGTACCATCATTCTGTATATAAAAAAGCTAGATTTTTGTCAAAAAAATACAACAGCCAAAAACAATGAACCAATCCTTGCATAAATAATTGAAACTGGTACACAAATCCGGCCAGAATCATACAAAAAATTTGCAAAAGAATCAGCCAGTGTAGCTTAATTACAACCCAATGGAACAACATTTTTACTATACTACTTTACTGGGTGGGGGGGGGTGTCTCACAACAAATGTTGCATGTGCTCTCTTAGAGAAACTGCCATGCCACAAAAGAAACCAAACCGCCAATCACCATTTCCAGACCCCCGATCGGACCCGCCGAGGGCGCAGAATTGGGCGCGGGAGCCGGGGCATGGGAAGGGGAAGCCGAGATTTCCCCAAGAGCCTCTGTCGTCGAAAAGATCCTCCCGCTCGAGCCCTCTCCGGCGACCACGGTGATGTGGAGCTTCTGGCCATACTCGCATTGCGTCCCGACGGTGGAGTAATAGTAATGCTCGCCGGGCTGTGTGAAGTTCAAAATGACGGGTCCAAATGGATACAATTTAACGGCATTTTCCAGCGTGCAATTGTAGTAATCTTCTCGTGAGACCTCCATCACGTTGTGCAGTCCCGTGAATGGGAAAACTGTAGATTTTTTGGCCTTGTTAGCAACATAATTGAAGTTATGCCCTAATTGGTTACATGCACATGAAGTGATATTTTTACATGTAATTTGTACAATTTTTTTTGTTGTTGCAAAAAGTTCCTTTTCAAGATGAAATTGTGACATTTTTACATATAATTTGTATGGGGTGATGTAAATTTTTTGAAATAAAGTAATCTATCTTGACGGGTGTTTTGTTTTAAAATGAAACACCAGCATTCAACCGGACCCGGAAATGTGCCGAGAGGGTGTAGACGGCTCAGATCAAATCTGAGCGCATACAAATTGCATACAAATCTGAACCGTCCATCGCTCAGGTAAGATTCGAGCCGTCAATTGCCCAGATGAGCGGCCGAATTGGCCACTCTGCACCGCTCTATAGGGAGATGCCTGGCAGAATCCCCCATTCCGTGCGTAAACTTCGCACATTGTTTATTGTTGCTCTTCCAAATGACTTGGCTTGTTGTGATTGAAAACATGCTTCCTCGATGGAATTTCCCATCGAAATCGCATAACGTTGTAGATGCTTTCCTTCAGAAGAGAAAAAAAATTACCATCTTTTGGCTCATGATTTCAAAATACGCCAATGATTTTCGAAATCAAAAATGGGCAGGAAGGAAACAAAACGTAATTAAAATGATTTGGGCTCGTGCATTCAAAATACGCGCCTACGACGTTATTATGGACAACCTTTCTGATTCGAAATCAAAATGGTAAGGGAGGAGGAAACAAACCGCAATGAGAATGAAGAAAATGCAAAGGGCACTTACGTAAGTGGTCCTCGACGCCAAAGACCCTTGGTTTAGCCCATTCCTCAAAGAAGGTCTTGTTTGGGGGAACGGACCACCCGAGGCTTCCTCCCACGATATGGTAAATGGCGCTGGTTGGAGCCACCATCAGGCAACAAGCTGCAGCCAAAAGAACCAAAGAAATCTGAACCTTAGTCATTTTTCTCAGGCCCTCCGAATGCCTCTCAACTTGTTGTTTGGGAATTTTGTTTGTACGATGATTAACGCCTCCTCCACCATTTATAGCGCGAAAAAATTAAACCAGCTTGAACAAACTACTATTTAGAGCCTCTCATTATTGGATCGGTCTTCTTTTGGCAATTGGAACGGTAGAAGCGTCAGAGACAGATGGGAAATTGTATGGTGGGGGTTTAATTTGAGAGGATGAATTGGTTTGGTCCCTATATTTATGGATGGAAAAGAGTATAATTTACTAATTTGGTTCTAAGCCTTTGAAAAATACACAGACCTGGTTAGAGGGTGGTGATCAATTTTTAGAGAGGAGGAAGTAATTAATTGATCGACACCCTTCTTTTATGGGGAAAAATCAGTGGACTCTACCTTGTAAATAAGATATCAACAATTTCATTTGTCACGCTAAATGTGTTTCCCATGTCGTTACGCTTAGAATCAATCATATTTTCCCACTTTTACAGATTGGTTTTTAAAGTAGTGGAGCCGACGTGGGATTACGTAAAAAGTGTGTTGAAATTGGGGGAAATGAAACAGGAATTTAGTGTTATATACGGTCTTTGGTCATGCTCATAATTATCTAGCTTATGTTTATACCAAATTCAGGTTCATTTAATCTATCTGAACATCTAGCAGTGTAGAGTACAATCAGATCCTTTAATTGAGATTTATTTTGTGTTACGTGTGGATTGCGAATTCTTCAAATTTTATGATTCTTCACTCAACGTACACTATATATGCATTGCGTCTCGAATTGTGAAGTGCTCATTCTTCGATAATGCATTCTCATATTTTGCTTATGTTGTTTCCTTCTGCATTGCGATCCTCGGACTGATTGTGTGTATAGAGGTTCTCAGAGGGATCGATTTACATATCGTGCAGCTCGCTGTGAAATAAGAGCATCCAAATAGTTTGCAAGGTTGAACACTGCTTGGATAAGTATACCGTTGTTTGCAAGGTTATCATAGAGACGGGTACTTTCACACACCTTTCAAGCAGGTGAACAAAATCGCACTCATGATTTGGGTGGCCATTATGCCCTTCTATTAGGTTTAAACTATTAGGTTCACCGATACATTTAATGGCTACGTACGGGTATTTTCTGGATCTCTTAACCTGTTTTTTGACATCTATTTTTTTGAACTGAACTTTCAGTTTTACGTGTGGAAAATCCCGGTTGGAGTCATCTTGTCCGAATTCAACATCCATTTCAAGTTTGTCACTCAAAACTAATCGAGAGTCATCGTTCATCTTATAGAACTTTACTGTCAGCAACTGAAGCCAACAATCAAACTGATGAGAAGTATATAGCAGAAGAATTGATCTGAACACTGTAAGGCAATGTCCTCACCATAAACCATTAGCTCGGTTTTGCTAAATTTTCCCTCGACTAATACTTAATTAATTACTATGTCGTTCTGACGTTCTTCTCCATGTAATTCGTTTGTTTTAACGAGCAACAATGTTTCGCGTTTTGGGTATGTTTGCAGATACGGTAATAGATTTTTCTGAGAAACAAATTACGCGATAAGAAGGTGAAGCGAAATCGATCAGACAACCAAACAGACGGAGAACGACAATAGCAGTTGCCCACTTTAGAGAACAATACTACATGCAAAGATACATTTTTCATGTCCAAAGGGGCACGAATATCATCCATGTGCGCAAATTTTTCCCAATACATGGCTCTCAAGCCTTCTGTAATACAGCATTGAAATCATAAGCCATTTCTGAATTTGATTAGAAGCTGAAGGAGGAGGGCGAATACAAGTTGTGGATTAGG
The DNA here is from genome assembly GCA_018127125.1 of Rhododendron griersonianum. Lineage (NCBI taxonomy): Eukaryota > Viridiplantae > Streptophyta > Magnoliopsida > Ericales > Ericaceae > Rhododendron > Rhododendron griersonianum. The sequence goes on along the minus strand of CM030794.1, from coordinate 12,712,212 downwards.
TATGTGAGAGCCAGTGCCACCAACATCAGCGCGTATGGGATTCCTTGGTCAATTGTCGTTCCTGAAAGTAATGCACAGGGGGGGAAAAACAAATCGAAGATCAAGATACATATATATATATATATAGAACCAACGATGCAACGGGATAGGTCTTAGCTCTGCTTAAACGCGACTCGACTAATCTCTAGGTGGAAATTAGGAACAGAGTGCAAAACAAATATACTCCCTGTACAATATTTGTTTGGATTCTGATGTTGTCATTGCAAAGATATGGATAACAGACTCCAAAAAAATGAACCTCGACAAAGAATTCATTTTCTCCTTTCATTCCACGATATTTTCAGGAACTCAGATGCTACAACTGGAAAGGAAGATAAAAACCTTCTTTGATTTTCTTAATTTTTCTCGCCAAATGGAAGCCAGGAGAAAAACGTATTAGAAGACAGCACGAGAAAAACTCACCGTCGCTTACAGGGGCAGGAGCCGGAGCCAGAGCCAGGGCCTGAATGGAAGATAAAGAGATTGCAAACACGAGAGCGAACAACCCAACCACGCCGAATGAAACCGTAGAAATAGCCATTCTTCCCCTCGCCGTATAATAAAAAATCAAGAACGTGAAAGCCTACGGCCACAGCGCGCGCTCTCTCTCTCCCTCTCCCTCTCCCTCTCTGTGCAACTCTCTCGACGCAGAGAGAGAGAGAAATTTTTCCGATTTCTTTCCAACAACGACGACCAAAAATGTATACGAGAAATCGGAGTGAGATTTTTCAATTTCCAACAGCTTTTTATGCGTGGCTTCGGATTCTTCGGGGAAAATACGAGAGAGAGAGAGAGAGAGAGAGAGAGAGAGAGAGAGAGAGAGAGAGAGAGAGAAAAGCTGGGGAAAACCGGTAATGTGGGACCACCGGAGTTTGAGTGGACCCACTTCCACCGAATCACCACTCTCCACCGCCTGCTGGCACCCCCATGTGAACCGTCCGGTAGGAATCAGGCAGTCTGTTGTCCCCTTGGTTGGCGCCATACGGCGGGCCTATGGTACTGAACTACTGATACTTCCACTTTTTCCACTTTTCTTCTGCTCCTGAAGTGCCCCTAGTGTTTTGCTGGATCTACTACTCTGCCCTCCGCTTGGAGAGAGATCGCGCGTTCAATGATCCTATACAATATTGCTACAACCTCAAGCAGACCGTGGTCGCGCCATGGGCACATACACCGTTGTCCCTCCGAGCCTATGTATTGTGTTCGTGCTGTGTTATTTTGCGCCGACCTCGAAACGTGTCGTGCCCCGATCAGCGGAGCTATTTAAGCTGGCACCTCTAGTATTACTCGTTTCCCGCCAGAGATTTGTCTAGGACCCCAAGCACTTGAAGTTAGCTAGGGCGGTGTTTGCATGAGAAATTTATTGGTCCAATCAAAAGATGACAAGTGGCCATTTGTATTGAACAAAGTGGAATACGTATAGGTTGAAATGCATATAATCATACACTTAAAGGAACGATGACGTTCTGACTAATTCAATGTCGTTTTATGAGTTAGGACAATCATTTTCAGGTGTCACTTAGAGAATGAATCAGAAGAGGTATGCAGTTTGAAGCCCAAAGGCTCGAACAGTGCCCTTCAAACAAGAGCGGTTATGTTCATTAAGCACGATCAAGGAAGTTGAGATTTGGGCATAAAACTACCCACTTCAGGCTTAACCGAACCACTGTGGGATGGTTACAAACAAAAGCTTTGGAGAGAAAGTTTGAATTCCAAGGCAGAACTGACTTCGAAGATAGTAGGGCAGGAGAATGGAAGCTGTTGAGAAGACCCAATAACTTGCTTATAAATAGAAGAAATGAACAAAGGAATAACCTCAGACAAATCATCAAACAAACAGCCATGGTATGTTTGGTTTGTTTATTAGGTAGTAAATTAGGAACTTAGACTTAGTTCGAAGAAGTTAGAAGTAGTTTGTAGTAGTTACATTGTAATCTGTTCATGTTATTTCGAAGTTGGAGAATCATTTGGAAAACAAGCTGTTTTGAATTGATCAAAGTATCTTGTTTCTCTTTGATTGTTAAATTTCTAATGAATCGTTGTGCCGTGTCAATACTTCAAAGGAAAAATCATCTTCGTTGAGGTAATTGAACCGACATCACAATCGTCTGATTAAATTTGGTTTTTTATAAGCTTAAATCTGAAAAGGATAATTACAAGTCTTTTCTGGCACGCTCGCACACAATCATAATTCTGAAGTAGCCAAAAATTCCAGCCAAACAGACGGTCCACCAACGACGTCACTGAATAGTTTTCCCCACCTGAGAACGTTTCGGTGGCATCGTGATTGAAGCCCGTGTTTGATGAGGTGTGGAAGAGGGGGGATTTTGACTGTGAAAGACGTAGGCCGCTTAATCCGGTGTTTTGTTTGCATTTTTTGAGGATCAAACTGAGTCTCCCGAACTACGAAACCCCCCAAAAGCTTCAATAGACACCTCGTGTGGAAATTTTATATCCAACCCAAAAGCTAAAACTATTAGGTGGAGAGGTCCCGACAATATATTAAGGGATCACTCATTTCATGTTTAAACAATAAAAGATTGTATTTTCCCAACATCCCCCTCACGTGCACCTCGTTTTCAGGTCTATCACGCGTGTAGTATTTTTTTGAGTCTATCATTCTGCAACCTTTTTGTTAGGTCCGCTCTGATACCAAGTGAAATAAATATCCAACGCAAAAGCTTGCACTATTAACACCTCGAACATTATACGGAGTACTAAGGGATCACACAATCCATACCCAAACAATGCGAGATTGTATTTCCTTAACACCTCGAAACTATTAGCAGACTTGTGAGGAAAAATTGAGACGATGCATTTCTCTCTCCTCGCTACTACACCCTAGTTCTCTGTTCTTGAGTTCAATTTGACATAAGTATGAGCGTCGACAAGAACGTCATGGTAGTTAGGCAATCACCAGCCGAAAGAAACTGTACAATATTATAGTATCCTCAAAAAAATGCACCCATCCCTCTCTGCAACCCCTTGATTTTTTCTCAATAACCAATGCAACCTGATGAGTATATTTTTAGATCCACTTAGCCGATCGACAACGTGCTGACACGTGTACCACAAACCATAGTAATCAAATAACGAATGCAACGATATATATATATGTGGAAAACCCCTGAAAAGGGGTAAAAATTACGAGAATGAATCAAAACACTATACTCAATGTGTAACTACAAGTAAACTTCATACGATTATGAATCCTCACCAATCGCCCTAAGTTCTACATGTTGAATCCTCGTTCACCACACCTAATACAACCGCTGCTGTCTTGATTCCACAAGCCTTCTGTTAGCCTCCTGAAAATCCATTGCAGGATTTTAACTTGCCTAGGAATCCTCCTTAGGGCTTTTCTCAAATAAGTTAGAGAAGATACTTGAAACCTCTTGGAGATGTCTTGTACGCTCGATAATCCATCGATGTCATTGTACTCCAAGATTCAAAAGCAAAGCTCTCCCTTTATGTTCTAAGGCTCAAAAGTGATATGAGGTGGCTGTATTTTTTTGATACGTACCAAGCAAACCCTAAACAGCCTTGCATTCATAGATTGATTTTCTTCCACTTTATTTCCTAAAAGTTCAACCTCTCAATTACAAAAGATTTGAGTTCCTTCCACCTCCTAAACATATACTCTAGAAATAAATTACAACCCGATAAAAGAGATATGATTAAATGTGTATTTTATTGTGAAATTTGCCAACATAGAGTGACCGTGGCTTGTGATCCTAACAACCCATCTGTCAGCCGGACCAACTGATCTGCTCGTTATATTTAATGAGAAGGAAATTACTCCAACAATTAGTTCCAACTCAATCATAGATGACTTTCAGATCTAAGGTATCGTTAAATTCTATTTTGAAACATGCTTGAGGTATAACATTAGGAATTTTTTTATTTTTTCACCTTTAATTTAGTTGTTTGTGGTTTGTAAAGATCACCTAGATATTGTGTTTGTAATAGGTATTATATTGTTGTTCAAATATTTTATATTCTTTTTTTTTTACAAGAGATTTTATATTCTTAAATATTGGAATTTCAAAATTTTATTGTTCATGTTGCTGGCCCCCTCGTATGAAAAATCCTAGTTCCGGCCTAGCCGCTGCTACCGCTGATGTCAGAAACTGCGAATCTGCACCCAAGAACCGCGGTGACCATAAGCCACCTTCGTCAACTGACGACCTCACCAAACACACCTTCAGCAAAACAACGATGCCTACACCGCACAAACCATGCCACCAACCCCGGCAACCACAAACCACGCTGCCGCTCACCTGTGCTGCCCCCAACGCCGCCTATCTCCTCATCTTCTGCAACCACAGAACGCTCCCTATAAGTGACACACAAAACTTTGGTCTCAATATATTGGAGCACTTAGAGTCCGTTTGGGCTAAATTAATAGATAATCAACATGATTTCAAATCACATGCACTTATGCGTTTCAACGATTTCTACAATATGAACCAAATACATTATCAAAGTCAGCCCGGCAAGGGGCAAGAAAATGGACGACTGCAGGGAGTGCAATTTTCAGCAAAACTGCCGATCGAGAAGCTGAATTCTATAAAAAATAGTTGCACCTTAAGTGAACTTACATGACATCCTTTGACAATAACATTGCACCCGAATGAGGACGACTAGGATGGCAGTGTGCCGTCTTAATCCCACCTTTTGTTTTGGAGAAAATAATGTTTGCTCCTTGTATAAAAAAATGTTGCATCTTAATATATACACGGCACATTTTCACAATAACTTTATATATACTCCTTGTAGTATATTTTTTTGGTTTAGTGAATGAATTTGTAAAGGGTCTATTTATAGACTTATAGACACGCTTTTGTGTTAAAAAATTGGTGAAATGACACATTAAGAATGATCATATATATCTTTTGAAGATTATTAATCAGGAAGGATCATGCCTCATTGTAAACAGTTAGACACTCTTTTGTGAAGAGCCATTTCTTTATTAGACACCAATTTAATTAGGAAGGGTCATGCCTCTTATAAGCGCCCCCATATTTCACATTCATTCCCTACCAGCACATCTTTTCCAAACAGACAAACAAAGTCACAGTACGTCCATGTGAAAATGTGTTGCAACCTTTCACTAAATCTCTCTTCATACCAAAAGGAAACTTTTTGAAACCTCCAAATCAAAATCTACACCATACAGTTTTTTTTTTTTAGTGCTTTCCGAGTATAGACAACTTTTGGATCCCGATATTGGGAAGAAGAAAAAAAAAAAAAAACCTTCTATAAAATGCTACAACCTCAAAACGGGCCGTTCTCGTGCCATGAGCCAATGAACTTCTTTTTTGGGTAAGTCACCCAGCCCATTCGTAGTGCTAGTGCTGTGCTGTGCATGCTCATACTATGATCACGTGTCGTGTCGTGCCGACTTCTAAATGTGTCGTACTTCTATCAGCCAGCTAAGTTGACGCCTTACGCGATGGTCTCCCCACCACACACTTGTTTAGGACTTGCACACTGGAAGTTAGGACATGTCCCACGGGACCATTTTATTTCTTTCGACTTGGGACGTTTCGTGGCGTCGTAATTCAAGCTAGCCCATGTTTGATGCGCGGTATAAGAGGAGAGATGAAACATGGTTCAGTGTCTTTTTTAGGTTCCCCAAAATATGGAGATTGGCAGACTCATGAGGGCGTCTTTCAAAGTCCAGCCCCCGACCTAACCCTTCCATCCACACATTAATTATCACATTTAGGTTCCGTTTTGTTAAGGAAAATAAATATTTATTTTCCAAATAAGTACTCGTACTTATTGAATTAAAGGTAATATATTGTAAGAGAATGATCTGTCTCGTATAGCGAGAAATAAGTACTTACAAAATAAGAATCTTAACGGACGAATACTTAATCCGTTCACTCCTCAACCATAAGAGACATTGATATAAATAAAATAAAATAAAAAAGTGCCTACACGATTTCTACCTCCAACCAAGCAACCAACTTAACCATTAACCCCTTTTAATTACTATCAATCTCAACTCCAATCCCCTTAAACCTATAAATTAATGTATCAAACAAGGCCTTGGAACTTTCATCCACACTAGGACAGAATGCGAGCTTTGTTCCAAATGACACCAAGTGTGAATGATAACATCATGTTCCCTGAACTGGTAATCACATGACCTTAATTTGCTTGGAGAGTTGGATGAGGATATATATATATATATGATTATGTCTGAGATTAATTTGGAGTTTTTTGAACTCCCTTATTTACCTCCCGTAATTGTTAGCAAATATCATTGCATGCGAAGGGTGTTTTTTTTTTTTTTTTAATAACTCTGTGTCCGAGCCAACTTACGCGTGTAAAATTGTTTCCATATACTTTGAGAACTGAAAGCCTTTCAGACAGTGAAAAACTTCAAGAGACAGCTTAGCAGACTACTGAAAAGGAATTTAGACGATCAATGAATTCTCTCTCCTCTCAACTAGGATACAGTACCCCCTATGTCTCTGTCCTTGAGTTCAGTTTGACATGATATTAAGTGTTGACAAGAATGCCATGGTAGTTAGGCATCACTTGCTGAATGAATGAATAATCTGTACAAAGTTTTATCCACACAAGAATGCACCCATCACTCTCCGCAACCACTTGGTTCATCTCAATCATCAATGCTAGCTAGCTACCGACTAGCAACTAAATAACAACCACCACAGCCATATGTATGAAATCCTTTGCGATAATCTCAGTTCACACGCAATGAATGGTTCGATCTGTACGCTACTGAGCCATTCGTGTCGTGGATTATTCCGATGTTACGTGTACGTTATTACCACTAACTATAGTGGATTTGTCCCACATTGGTTAATTATCTCCTCCAAAACTAGTATATGAGCCTGGGCGGCCACTCCACTCTTTGCCAATTGATTTGGAGTTGGATGCTTTAACAAGTAAAACACGCAACTGTCGGGATGTCGGCCAAACCAAGAAACACACAACCGCGCGTGCAAATAATAATCAAAGAACAGAAAACAAGAATGCAAGATGCCGAGATTTTTATGTTGTTCCCTGACAGTTTGTTGAGTACATTCACGGCTCACACCAGTTTCACAATGTATCGAATGAGTACATTCACGGCTCACACCAGTTTCACAATGTATCGAATAAAGAAAGAGTACAAATTACATCAGGGGCTGCGTATAGCAAGTATTATATCCTAGGATTTACATCACCAATTACCGTAATCCCTGTTTAGGTTTCGGGTGTGCTGCCCCCCAGACCCAAACGAATCAGGCCTTCACGAGCCCAACAGCATGACTATGAACGTAGCCTTGGTTGGGTGAACCACGCCATTGCGTTTCTTATTATCTTATGACTGTGTTACGGAAAAATGAACTTATTGATTGACTGTCATATCAGAGATAATTCTGCATAGCAATGTTCATGCCCTCGTTCAAAGGCAATTACACATGATATATTTAAGACGTGGGCAGCTATATACCAGCAACCAAACTTACAGTCATTTTATCCTTTTTAATGCATTTGTTATCAGATTTTCTTATATCTTCTTCATAGTAATAATGTGGAAAACCATCCCCAATCTATACGTTTGGATAGGTCAAATTAAACAGTTGGCAATTGTTCAAGTTTTTTTTTTTTGGCCAAGAGTTTAGGACTTCCATTTTATAACGAAGAGCTTACAATATAGGGCATATTCTTCCCGAGGGAGAAAATAGCCAAACAGGCGGGTAGGCAATCTAAAAACCGATACCTCCAAATCCCATACACGCACATAAGAAGAGCGGCAGTGCAACACCACACACCAACTACTACATCTCACATAACCCAACTCACACACACCAATACCAAAAAACGATGACAACCCTGAACGGTAGGTGAGGAAGACTCCCATAGGGAAGAAACACAGGGACAAAACAAACTAAAACAAACAAAACCAAAACAAACCCCAACAAAACCATACCCCTACAATCGACATGATCGGACGCCAAGAGACCACGCCAACCACGCCGCCTCTGGAGAGAATGAAAGATATAATTTTTTTGATTTTGTCATAGTGTGCTGGTGTCCTCTTTATAGCTCACATGGCCCGATGCTCCAATTTTATGGGTAATTAGCATGCCTTACCAAAGACTAACCGGTAACGAACATGCTAATAGAAATCTTATATATAAGCAGTACGGTAAGCCCATAAAACATAAGCTACTTGGGATGACCAATCTTTGTTATCCGGCTTAACCATTTTCTCTCAAGGATCGATCCGCTTGACTCCCCTATTAGATATTTCAACTTGACCACTAATTTGTGGATTTTAAGGTGTTGCCACTTTATACGTTATAGACTATTTCTTCAGTAGGGTCGCAAAGTGCTTGTTAAGATGTTAACAAGGAAGTTCTCAACTTTCATGAATCGGGAAAATCACGCATATAGAGTTGTGCAGAGCTGTAAATTTGTACCGGTAAAGAGATCGTTCATACTCGACGATGGTACAGAAAAACGTACACACATATATATATATAAGAAGGAAATTGAATATAATCTTATCATACAAACACATACACTGTAAGAGCATTTACATCACCATCAAACTTGTTACTACTACTGTAGCATCTTCTAATGATCGTAATAATAGCACGTACAATACAAGCTAACACTAAAACCCGTAACTATAAATATCTTATATAGCTGGTCTGAACACCCTGGGTTATAAAGAGAAAAAAGAACAAGATAATATTATATAGCTAAACAATATGGTGTTTCGAATCTTTCGAGTACGAACTGTTCAGTCATTCTGGCAAGGCCAAAGGAAGGCACCCATGGCGAATTTCCTCTTCTGCTTCAAATCACCGGTAACGGGAAGGCCGTACTCAACGAGCAGTGAGTCGAGCTTCCACTCGGGCATGGTTTCGTAATCGGTTCCCTTGAACCTTGGGTAGTGGAGTGGCATCTGAAATGAACAGCTGATCGGCTTCTGGTTATCACCTTTGTTTCCATTTCCAGTCATCATTTGGCGCCCGTTTTGTTTTAGAGTACCAGTTGTGGTTGTGTAGGCAGGGTTTGAGCAAGTTGTTCCACTCATTTTTTTTTTCCCCTTCTTTCTGTTTCTTTGTTCTCAACTTGTTGGGTGACACTCAATGCCAAGGCTCCCTTTTATAGGCATACATGAGAGAGAGAGAGAGAGATGCTAGTAAGTATGCTATACGGACCCGTAAGTTTTATGTGGAAAATCTCAATAATCAAAGTGAGGTGGACAGAATCAAAGTTGGTGTGGTGCGTTTACCCTGCCAGAACGAATCTAGTCCACAAATTTCATTTTTGGAATTCACATACGTGAATGCATGGAGTAAATGAGTAATTCTATACAAATGGATTCTATGAGGTTTTTTTAAACATAAAATTTGTGCCAACTTATATGATCCGATTATATGAGCGTGGACAAAATAGAGCGATATACGTACCATGGTTTGTTTGCGCTATCTCCTTCGAATACATCGACTAGTTACTATTTTATTATCAATTACTTCTAAACAAGAAAACAAATCGCAAGTATATCTATTACTCGATAATGCGTTACGATGATCGGAAAAAAAAAAAAAAGTGACATACAAAACTTTGGTCTCAATATCTTCGAGGACTAACAATTACTAAGATTTAATTGTTGGTCACCTTTAATTCGTGCGAAAAAACCCTTGCCTAGATTTACCCACAAAAAAAAAAAATTTTGAAAAGTGAGGGAAAATGCTAGAGGATGTACTAGGACAAGACAAGAGTAGAGCCTGGAGAGGAATTAATGTCATGAAAGGGACACACCAGAAAGATAGTGGTTGGCTTCAACCTGCAGTTTCATGGCACATAAGTCTGAGAGTTGATATGTGAGTGCTACAACTCGAAACTATCCATTAAATGCCAATGGATTGAATGGTTATCCATTTGGAAACGTCACTTAGGCCTGGTTCCGCTAAGCAGGAAAATTAGTACTAAAAAATAATAAGAATCTTAGCGGAACGGAACGGGCCTTATATATGGTACTGTACATAATAAGCCGATACATCTTCAATTCTACAAGAGAAATGAAGTACCAGTGGAGTGTCCTAATAGAATTTCTGCTTGCTACATCTCTGCAATGGCGCTCCCCTTCTCCTTAATAAACGTAAACGTGCCTCGAAAAAGTACTTCGAAAAAAATTTAAGCAATGTACCGCTCCTACGAACCAGACCTGGCCACACTAATCTGAAATCTACAGCATACAGTTTTGTTCCTCTTTAGTGCTCTCCGAGTATTTTATCCGAGTGCTTGGTGTTTTAGGAGATTGGTAAAACTTATTTCGGCGTTTTTTACTTTTGAAGCAACAGACGTGCAGCCTTGTTTCACTGAACATGTCTTTGATAGAAGCCATTCATGCACAGAATTATATATCCATCTGAACCTCATCTTTATAATGAAATTGTCCACCACTAATCTATGTCGATCCTGCAAGCAAAAGCAGCATTTAACGCATGCCCTGTCTAGTAGTTTTTGGGTTGGTCCCAGGCTTTGAAAATTGAGAGCAATGGTGTCCTCCAATTATCCCAAGAACAAGGCATATATGCGTCAATTACACCATATCCACAAATTCGTGTCGCTATATTGGTATTGCGACAGATTATGAAGATAGGACCAAGTGACCGAGTCCACTCTTTATAAGCATCTAGATGTATCTGATCTTCAGAAAGCAATAGCGAATGATCTCGAAAACCAAAAATGTTTCCAATCGGTATCTGATTCCCAGGAAATTCGTAAAACGACGACATATCACAAGAAAAGACTTCTGGAATTATCGCTGCATAAGCTATAGTTCAAGAATTCTCTTGGAAATCAATTAGTACAGTTATCTCTTCCACTGCAATGACTTCCCAATTAGTTATCAATCCACTGGAATTTCACAAAAATATTCGGTCAAAATGTTTGTGAAAAAGAAAAAAACTAAACAGAATCCTGATATCAAGTTTCTGAACCCTGAAAACTATCAAAAAGATTCTGCTGTGCGGCTATTCGCTGAAAGATCTACTTACTTCCGAGTTCATTCTCTTGCAGTGGAAGATAGGCCAAATTGCTTCCATTTGTATCAACTACAGATTCCAAGGCATAATCCAGATGTCCGAAATAAGCCGCTGATTCCAGCATGGATGTTTCTCCATGACCCATTACCCACCTTGATAATGTCTTAATAACTGCATTTATAAGGACAATATGGAGTTGGCACTTTTTAATAGGGAATCTAATAGTGGCCTTTGTTTTCAACTTTTAGAAGTGGAATTCCTCAGGAATCTGTTCTTCGTTCAACATATACTTCATTTAGACTCTCTGGAGATGCTTTCTCTATGGGGGGTAAATCCACAAGCATGTTCGGAGGAGCAAAGTACATGTGCAACGACATCATGCAGATTATTAGACCCAAGAAAAGCTGCAGCAGACAAAATAAGAGGACGAATCGATCAGAAACGAAGTACAGGAAGAAAGAGCACAATATTGAATTAACTCACACATACATACACATCCATACGAGTTGAAACATCCAATGGTGGAGAGAGATAAAGAGCTTTGTAAAACAAATGAGAGTGGAAATTACCTGCAATGTAGGTTTGTAATTAAAGAGGTATACGGACAAAACCGTTGTAAGCAGCATTGCCATCGATGTAGAATAAACCTGAGAAAAGAACAAATTGTTGATGCCACATTAACGCACACAATAGAATTAGGGCTGTCCATGAACCCGACCCGACCCGACCACCCGACCCAAACCGACCCGAAAACAGACCCAACGGACGGTTCTGATTACCCTGATCGGTCGGGTTCGGGTCCAGTTAGTCGGATTTTGCAAATTGTCGGTCGGGTTTCGGATGTACTGGATAAAGTGTCGGATGACCCGACCCGACCGAGACATTTGTATAAAACAAAAAAATCCCTAATCTCTATCCATTCAGTCCGCCTCTTCAGTCTTCTCCTCTGTTCTCTCTTTCAACCCCTCTCTTCCACCTCTTACTGTTCTCCTCCTCGCATAGTCGCATGCCACCAGGAGTCTTTCACCTCCATTACTTCTCTCTCTCTCTTTGTGTGTGAAATGGAGTCCCCTTACAGGACGACGACGACAAGACCAAACACCAGCTTCACCACCACTCCTCCGTCGACTACAGCGGCAGCTCCACCTCGTCCTCGTCGCAACCATTCCCAGCCGCCTGGGCCTACCTTGCCTGATTCCTCCTCCGCTAGCCGTCACCTCCTTCACCGCCTCTGGGCCACTGTAATTTTGGAAAAAATTTTGATTTTCAGGAAAAAAAAGGTGTGTAGACAGTAGATCTGTGATTTTGAATGATGATTTTGTAATATTATGCTGTTAATTGTGATTGTGAGCTGATTTGTGAATGTGATTATGGGTTTCGATCTCTCTCTGCCTCCTGATAATACTGCACGCAGTTTTTTTTTTTTTTTTTTAAAACCCGATGACCCGACCGAACCCGACAAAATCCAACCCGACCACGTTTCGGTCGGAACCCGACCATTGTTTCGGTCGGTCTCGGGTGGACATTTCAGTAACCCGACCGAAGTCGGGTCGGGTCCAACCCGACCCGAACCCGACTAAACCCGACCCGTGGACAGCCCTAAATAGAATATCCAAGTTCCTTGATACGAGAATCGTATTCATCCATCCAACAAGTTGGACTAGAGAAAGGAGAACGTCATGGGTTCTAGTATAAACTCCCAAAATCCATGTGTCCATTGTCAATAACTATGAGATTAGAAGGCTGAACTACTATACACCTAGCTTCCCACATCTTCCAACAATAGCCATTTCTAAAGAAGCCTTCCTAGTCCAGACTGGATGAGCTTGAAACAGAAGTCCAAAAAATTAAAAATTAAAACAATTTAATATCTAATCCAACTTCTGTATGGTTTCTGCTAGACTCCTCTCTGCTTTAATATATCCATGAGCTGCACCAAATAGAACAGAACTCCATGTTCAATCGTTCATAGAAGAAAGGATACTACAGCGAGCATCACAATCGACTTCCTCCTAAATCTTATTCCCCTATAGCAGGTATCAATTAGCTCAAGTTGTAAGCCAACTTCGTGTTATAAATGTGCACGAAACAAGTCTCAAGCAGAGGGAACTACCTTCACAATATTGTCAGCATATTTCATTAACCATGAAACCAACAACCCAGTTGACCCCAGATTTATCACCACCATCCATGTTGTAATACTGTAACCATTTAAGAGGCGTTGCCACCATGGTCCATTCTCAAAACCACCGGTAAAATCATCCAGGAGAAGCCGTGCCATGTTGAAAATCACACCAAACCTGAAAAAAACGTGATTGTACAAATCTCATCACGTGCAAAAATGATGTAAATGCCAGTATGCTACTGAATGACACATGCCAGTCATGCTAAACAAGTTCATTGACTCCATTTCATACTTCAAGGCTCTAAAAAAGAAATAACTAGCTATTCAACAGCACAAAATACAGAAGAAAATTCCCAATCCCTGCATCTAATTTTAGAAGAGGTTTGTGAAAATGCCATCAAAAAATTTTTCCTGCTAATCATGTCATCAATGAGCCTATGCCACCCATTTCACCTCTGGTGAAGACAGTCTTATGCTTCACTCATACTTGCAACACTATAGAGGTTGGAAAGACATGCACATTGCATGCTGAAAAAATAGCATTTTATCAGTTTGAACAGACAACATGATACCTACGCATACAATTGTACATTCTGCCAGTACAAACTATCGTTGTTCTTCTTCATCAGAAACTCTGTATAAACACCTGCCAATGCTGATAGACAAGCTGATAGGATTCCCAACATATACCCCTGGATGGGTGCTGAAAAAAGAAACTCGCATGAAGACTCCCCACAACCTCTTACCTATGATAATAAAAGAAAGAATTGCTCATTCAACTGCTCAAGTAAACAATTTAAGATAAGCTTATATCACATCAGGTCTTTGAACAAGCTTTCCAGTCCCTAATGTCATATGGAACAAAAATGATATCAATCAAAATGTCCTCAAGGGATTGATTTCATAGTGATAGAGAAAGTGGCATGAAACTGTTGAATGGATGCATGAAGACAAGGTTTCTGAGTGCCTATTGTTTTCCCATTTCACAATTCTGTGGGATAAAAGAAAATGGTTATAGCAGTAACAACTATACATCGGACTCGAACTCCCAAATCTTTCAATAATATTTCAAGAACGGAGCACCAAGAAAGACATACTTCTGATTATACACCACACTGCACCTAGTGTACACAAAAGGTCTTCAAGTACAAATACAGAAATTGGGCAATAGCAAAACTATTTGTGTTGATTTATCATCAGAATATGGGATCTCATAGCCTAACAAAACAGAGGCCCTCTTTTGACGACTATATTCAAATTATCATTCAACAGACTGGAAGCCGTATTAGAACAACGAAGCAAAAACGACAACCATCTCCCAGGTTGATCCCTGATTAACCCAGGCGATGGGAGTGCCTCTGATCACAGTAATTCTCACCTGGCTTGTAGTTGTTCCCACAGCCAACAAAACGATTGCCATCCACTGCAGATAAGACAATTTCCTCCTAAGAAATAGCCTGCAAAATGGAGCACAAATTTAGTTTATGGAATCTTAAATCATAATGGGAAGTAAGAGGGAAAGAAATAGTGCAAGAAAAGAAAATCTAAATTATGAGGTTTCATATGATCTGGGCCATCAGGCAAAGACCAAGGAAGCACCTGAACAGTATGCCAGTGGTGACAATCTTCAGATTTCCCATTATCTGATATGTGGATGTATCTACATAAGTCAGGGTAGCAAACTGAACGTTATTATGAACTAGATATATGAGAGAAGGAATGGGGAATAAACACACGCTCTTCCATTGTGTAGTCATCCTTGTTAGAGATGATCTTTGACACTCCCTCAGAAGAAGCAAACCAGAAACCACAAGCTGCGGTGGTAAACATAAACATAAGTGATCTTTCGCCAACTGGCAAAAATGCATCAAGTCCAAAAAAAACAATTCTTGGTGATACGACTGTGGTTCAAATAAGAGAAAAATCTAGACAACATTCTGCAGTTTTATCTGACCAACATTTCAAATATTTCAGGTTAAGAGTAAAAAAGTACCTTGAAAATTTCAGCAAGAAATGGAACAGTAGCATAATCATACTTATAACCTCCATTGCTTTGGGAGAGAGTTGTCAAAATTCCCTGCCACCCAATGGAAAAGACAGGCCACCATTACAATGGCTACCTTGCTTTAAAAGAAGCAATCTCACTCGCAAAAAGCCAGCAACTAATAAGGAGGTAAAAATCCAAAGAAATACACCTTAAACAGATAATTTAGACCTAGAAAATGTCCTATATAGGATCACATTTCAGGGTTCCGAGCACCTTAAAACCTAATATAGATTTCAGTTGAAAAGAGAATCCCTGTAGAGTCGTAGACGCTGGATGCAGAATTTGGTGTCATTGCAGTAAGTTCTGACTTCCAAGATTCTCCATTTATTAAATGTTGAAAAGAAAATTAGTAAGAAATGATTTGTAGGGTAATCTAGAGAGTGTTGATTGTTGACATAGACTGCCATAACCGTGTCCTAGGAATTGAAGAGGAAAAAAGACTTGTAGGAGTGACATAAACAAGAGCTGCAAATGGTAACTTAGAAGAAGAAAGCTCAAAGCATCCAGAAACATCTTCAAAGACAAAAAGGAGAATTTCACCTCTTCAGAAAACTCAAAAGAAAAAAGACAGATAAAATAGGCATAACTTGCTTAAGCTATTTTTTAGAAGTAAAACTGCATTAGCACCAAATCCGTCTCCAGGGAAAGGGAGAATGATAGGGAACAAGAAGGATCACCACACAAGCCATTCATATTTTCTCCCTGTGTTCACTTTAATTGTCCACAGTATTTAGTAATTTATTTGTCATTTTTTAGGATTTATCCATTTGGGGATATTGTCAGGTTAGTCTTCCCTATATTGTTTTCTTATGGTTTGGAGGAGCCTATTTAAAGGACTCCTTTGAACAAAATTTACAACATGGAATGGATTTATCTGTAGTACACCACCGACTAGAGCATGGACTCTATGTATAAATTGGCAATCCCATGACGTAACTTTTATGTCGTAATTCCATGTCCCATATTATTGTCTTTGTCATGTGTCCATATCTATGTCAGTGTCCACGTAACGTGTCCCTAGATGCAGATTTCAAAGGTTCCTTAGGTATGGATTTCTAGGGGTTTATCTTCTTCTTGATCGTCCTGCATCAAAGATCATACATCACCTGCCAAATCTTCATAGACATTGCATGTTAAAACAGACAGACCTCAACCTCCTCCCTTTCAAAACATTCTCACCTTATCCTATTAGGGGAATGGTGTACAGAAGCCCGAAAAGATCCACTAGTTCTCTTACTTCCCAAACATTCAACTCTCTGAAAAAGCCAACGTCACCACAACCATGAGATCCTTCTTTCATAAGATGATCACCCTACAAGGTTTCTTGTAGTTGTGTTTCTCGGTCAACAAGAATAGGACAGAGTAATGGGAATTAAACTCTACTTTACGGGACACCAAAGAGGCAAAGATGATTACTAAAAGGCACTAGAACAAGTTGAAAATAACCAAGAAGCAACCTTGAATGAGCCTTGAAATCACTGCAACCTACACGTATACCCTTTCAAGGGTCGCTTTGAAATGGCAAATTAACATTCATCGAAAACCACATCCCCCTATGTAGAGCCGCACTGCACCATCACAACCTTTCTCCATTATTTAAACCACTGATAAATGTATCTCCAAATCCATTTTCCTAGCAAGGCCGTTTGAATTCCAAGTTTCCCGCCTATCAAAAAAAATAAAAATCCCAAGTTACCAAGCCCTACTTAACAAGGGTGTAAAAAGCATCTCCCAAACCAGAAATCTATATTTAAACTCCATTCCTACCCAACCCCAAACAAAATCAACAAATGCATAATCTTCTTAGCAAAGGGAGAAGCGATCCTTACTTAAAACTTAACTGCCAAGATAAGAAGCGCTGCAGAGTTCTAGGGTAAAAACACAAGTTCACAGCTAAAACAGATGAATATCCCTCCTCTTGGTGGGATTATTATTTAGTTGCCTAAATTATTTTACGTTATTTCTATCAATGCATGATTTTAGGTCTAAGTGATAGACTCTAGGATATTATGGTAGTCAATTATGTCCTTTGATTGCATTTTCTGTAATGACCCGCGCCAGCTGACTTGCTTTCCTTTAGTCTAACCACGTGGCTCAAAAGGTCAACCTCGAGTTGTACACCTATGTAGATGCCATATGGCTTATTATGCAAGAATAATAATACAATTGCCTAAAGGATTTGGAGGTTAGGTTCCCTCGAAGTGACCTAGTTGGAGGCTCGATCCACTCAAAGTGGTCAATTTCTCCCGCATTCTCTCTTTTTCTTTTAGTGTTCGGAAGTGATCCTAACACCTCTATAGAAATCCTCCCACGCTATCCTACGGCTGGTACAATTGATAATTTAATTCCTACAAAAGGTTGGTACATTATCTGCTATAATTGTCGCAAGATTCGCAACATAGGTAACAATCTCTTCCTATGCAACGACAAACACAGGTAATTGCACTCAAGATTAAAATTGACTGCGTAAAACGAACTTGGAAACTTTAAGTAACACAAGATACAGAAAAAGAAAAAGGAAAAAGAGCAATTACGAGTTTTTTTTTTTTTTATATCACAAGTTATAAAACGAAATCAAGCTAACAATACGGAGCCTTTAAGATCTCGAAATCCTAAGCTCTGAATTTTTGCATTTAATATCCAGATGTAGGTAATGCATATTACAGCAAACCTGAGAACTGGTGAGAATGGTGAGGAGTGCTGCGACGAAATACCATTCCATCTCTCTCTCTCTCTCTCTCTCTCTCTATACGTTTAACTGTAACAATACGAAGCATCGATTTGCCAAGTCGCCATTACTGATCGGAGCTTTGCTTCGTGGAGGGAGAAGCAGTAGGGGGTGGAAATTGAAAGAAATAGATTTGCAGGGACCCATACGTTTAATAAACTGAAGGTTTTGTATGGACCTAAGCCCGTTGACGGCATGGTGGTTTATGCCTTTGTGGACTAAAATATAAACTGGGCCTTATTTGAAATTTATTCCACCATCAAGGCCCATAGGCTTTGTAGCATCCAAAAAGGGCAAAAACAAAAAAACAAGAAAATAAGAGATTATTCCATGCTCCCGGAGAAATGCTTCCACCAAGTGGCATAGGAATTAGGATTTACACACAACACTCACGTCGATGCCGTGGTTGGGAGACGTGACCCTATGCATTGCTTCAAGTGCGTGGAATTTTTTTCCTAAAATTGGACCCTCAACAATATATTGTATTTCATTTATATTTAGAATCCTCTTTCCTCTTTCACAGGCCACGACTATACTATATTGTCACGTTCAATTAGAATTTAGATGCGACCCCCATCTCGCTGATTAAGAATACTACTAATAAAAAGTATCACAAAAGAAAATGCAGCTTGTAGTTTAACAAATAAGACTCGAACTCAGGTATTACACTTCACAAATAATCCTATATCTCATCTAGTATTACACTGGAAGGCCCTCAATGCAGCAGATTGTGGGCACAGTCCCACTTCACTAAGTTTATTTGTCTAAAATTTTTTTTTTTTGGGTAAGTACCCAAAATGTTTAAGCCCTAAGTATAGTTTTGTGTAATTTCTTTTGGTGGAAATCTATACAGTCCTTAATTATTTGGAACAAGTCAATACTCAATAGTAACAAGTTTACCTTTGGACTTATGCACAATCAGTGGGCGAAGTTTTACCAAATTTCAAAGGGTATTCAATCTTAAGGGGTTGGTCAAGTGAGAGCATAACAGTACGTAAAAAACTTGTCTCTTGAGTTCGCAAGATCAACTTCATCATCAGTTAGAAAAATCCTTAGGGGACTACGAAAGATTTATTTGATCGTTATCTTCAAAATCTCCAAATCAAGAAATAATGATCCAACATGAGTTCATGCTATTGTCATTTTTGTCCAGAAATACTCACTATTCAAGATAACTCATTTGGGGGGAACTTTGTGATCTAAATGATGTTTTTTATATTTTTAGTGAAAACAGGTAATATTTTGATGATTATTTAAAAACAAAAAATATAGCGTGAACTAAACACTAAATTGTGGAGAAAGATGTCATATTTGGTGATGCACTCTCTCATCATCAAGTGTAAACTTACATGCGTCGCAGCTGAAACAACTTCCCTAATTATTCGCTAGTCCTTTTGTTAGGACTAGCGAATTTGAATTACTATGTTTGGCTCCTCTAAACATTAGTAGTTCATTTGAGCAAACCAAGATCAACGACTTCAACATTAATGATTCGGATTTGAATTACTATGTTGTTATTCCTACTTGTATTTCTGTTTTGTTAGATTTGGATTTGAATGTGGCGAAATACCCTCGTGATGTATAATCGCAATTTGTAATTTTTTTTAAAAAGACAAAAAATAAGTTGAAATGACAGTTTTTCAACTTATTTCTTGTCTTTTTCAAAAAAAAAAATCACGAGTTTCGATAAAAAAAAATTATCTTTTTTGGGTTTCTCTCGTCAAGGCGAATCAATAAATCACAAAAGTTTAACACAAAACTAACAAATGCCAAAAAATTGAATAAAAAAAAAGTCACTGACTACTTCCTAAATCAATAAACCTAAGGACACATACATTTTTACACAGATCTTGCAGATACACTTTTATGGGGCCCATCTCGGGTCTCACAAATATGATCCGAACCGCTCATTATTTTTAAAATAATTTTTCAAGGGTTTTTGTAAAAAAATCAACTCGATAGGATATCGGTAAGAGCTTTTTCAGAAATTGCAGGACGAATCAGACTGTTTTACCCTACGATTTCTGAAAAAGCCCTTACCGATATCCTATCGAGTTGATTTTTTACAGAAACTCTTTAAAAATTATTTTAAAAATAATGAACGGTTCGGATCATATTGTTAAGACCCGAGGTGGGCCTCATAAAAATGTATGTGCAAAATCTGTGTAAAAATGCACGTGCAAGTAGCACGGCTGTTCCTAAATTGAATAAAATTTAGATAAAATTTCAAAATGACACCTAAACTTTGCACCAAATGTCACAGAGACACCTGAACTTAAGTTTATTTCAATTAAACACCTGTACTAACAAAATCCCCAAATTTAGACACCTGAATTTAAGTTTATTTCAATTAAACACCTGTACTAACAAAATCCTCAAATTTAAACCCCCGCCGTTATTCTCTGTCCCAAAAATTGCTAACATGGCATCTCCAACCCGTTTAAGTTGCCCTATTACACATATTTCCAACAAGGGACAATGCACCCAAACGAATGTAAAGTACTTATACGTAGTGGGTGCATCGTTCCTTGTTGGAAATATGTGTAATAGGACAACTTAAACGGGTTGGAGATGTCATGTTAGCAATTTTTGGGACAGAGAATAACGGCGGGGGTCTAAATTTGGGGATTTTGTTAGTACAGGTGTTTAAGTGAAATAAACTTAAGTTCAGGTGTCTCTGTGACATTTGGTGCAAAGTTCAGGTGTCATTTTGAAATTTTCCCTAAAATTTACTATACTTTTTCGGTTCCCACTTCTAGAGAAAGTATTTTTTTTAGTGGAGTTGCAGGAAAAAGCGGTTACTTGTAGAGAGAGGTTAGAAAATATAGAAGATGACGAAATTCGCGGGAACATGTTCAAATAGAGACTCCCATGGAAGGCGGAATCTTTCAACGGCCAACCCTTTCAGTTCCAAAAAGAAGCCGAAAAAACAAAGTTGCTTTGATCAGTCAGAAAACAAAAACCCAACAAAAATCAGGTAGTTTTTCTGACGGTTTTCACTCCGAATTTCCGTTTCCTTTTTTCTCTTCAGTTTCTCATCGGATTTCCAAGATATTGAATCCGAAAAAGAAAAAGAGATATCAATTCCATCTATATCTCTGCCTCTCAATCTACTGGTTTGATGGGTTTCTTACTTGCTTCTTGATAGTACCATAAATTTTGTTGCTTTTTCGCTTTTCCCTCTGCTTTTAAATTAAGGGTCCGGTGAGAGAAATTGCAAATTGTTTTTGCAATACCCAAATTGGATAGGACATAGGAGTGGATTCCATTGGGTTTTTTCAATAAAGCCAATGGAATTCAAGAATCGTCCGTTACAAAACCCGCGCTCCAGAACAAGAATTTTCATAGCAGGTTTGGATTACTCTCTCTCTCTCTCCTAGAATTGTGGTTCTGTGCAATTTATCTGCGTACTCATTGAAATTTGAGAGTGATGATTACCATAGTTATCTCATACCCAGAACATATTGGCTATGCATATGTCTTATTGTCTCTAGTCAAATACAACAACAACAGAACCCATGTAGTCTCCAATTATTGGGTGTATGGGCGGGGGAGGATTGGAGACAGACCTAACCTTTGGCAATATGCACAAAGTGGCTGCTCTCAAATGCTTGTCAAATATATTTCATGCAAAACTGAATCTGTTTACTCATACCTATGCCTTGTTTCCCTTCATTTTTTCCATTTCTCCCTTATCTTTCTTGCGTAGTTTAACATATCCTACACTTGAATTTCTTCACTCATTGTTATTGCCTTCATTTTCTTGTTATCTGACTGTATACTTTAGAAATTCTTTCTATGTCATGTCCGCGAAACATCGCGCACCTATAGTTTTCTTGTGATCTGTTTTGTTGATTCTTGGTTAACGCTAACTAGTTTGGCCGCCCTTGTTCTAATTTCTCCTGAATGGAGGGTTTTACAAAAAGGGTTCAACACGAATTTGTTTTCCAAAACTGGAAACGGATTGCATCGTTGAAGGTAATCGATGCAAAACTGAATCTGTTCCCTCATAAATGTGCCTTGTTTTGTTTTTTGATCGGATAAATGTGCCTTGTTGCCTTCAGGTTTTCCTTTTTTTTCCCCCCAGTGAATTGTCTTGTTTGTTGAACCTATCCAATACTTGAATTTGTCCAGTCATTTCTGTTGTCTTCCGTTCTGCATTCATTTCTATGCCAGTGGAATCACTTATCCTTTTGCTGTTTATCTGTTTACTGATTTTGGGTTATCTGTAATTTCTCAGGCCATTGTCTGTTATAGTTTCTGCTGAATTGAGGGTTTCCCCAAAAGGGTTAAACTGCTTCCAGTATTCTGTAGCACTCCCGCGTCTAGACATTCTTTCTCTGGACTTGTAATGGAGCAGTTTCGGCAGGTTGGAGAGGTTTTGGGAGGTATCAAGGCCCTTATGGTATTGAAACACGATATTTCGATCAATCAAAGGCAGTGCAGATTGCTTCTTCATATCTTGGATTTAGCCTTCAAAACTATATCAGATGAAATCACACAAAACCTGAGATTAGATGACAAGAACACAAAGTGGAAAGCACTCGAACACCCTCTAAGGGAGCTTCATAGGATTTTCAAAGAAGGTGAACTCTACGTAAAACATTGTTTAGATATCAAAGACTGGTGGGGCAAAGCAATGAATCTCCATCAGAACGAAGACTGTGTGGAGTTTCACATTCACAATTTGCTCTCTTGCTTTACCATTGTCATCGAGGCCATCGAAACTGCTGGAGAGATCTCCGGACCTGACCAGGACGATATGCAAAAGAGGAGACTTATGCTTATGAGAAAGTACGATGGGGAGTGGAATGACCCAAAAATTTTCCAATGGAAATTCGGGAAACAGTACTTGATTCCTCGCGAAACCTGCAATCACTTGAGTAGCGCTTGGAGAGAAGACAGATGGTTTCTCCTCGAAATGATGAAGGAGAAAAGGAGTTCGCAATCTCTCACTATGACAAAACATGAGCAGAGGCTAGCAGATCTATTGATCAAGAAACTAAATGGGTTGGAGCCGCTTGAGGGAAAGCTTTTACCGGCTTGGATCTTGGTTGGGGCCAAGGATTATAATGTGAAGCGACGGTTGGGATCAGGGGGAAGTTATTATAAGGAAATCCATTGGTTAGGGGAAAGTTTTGCTATGAGGAACTTCTTTGTGGAAATCAATGAACAAATCGAAAAGGAAATCTCTTTGGTCCAGTCTCTTTCCCACCCTAACATAATGCAACACCTTTGTGGGTTTTATGAGGAAGAAAGGAAAGAGCTGTTTCTAGTTATGGAGTTGATGAACAAGTCTCTTGCTAGTCATATAAAAGAGAACTGTGGCCAGAGAAAACGGATTCCGTTCACTCTCCCGGTTGCAGTCGATATCATGCTTCAAATCGCAAGGGGCATGGAGTATCTCCACTTCCAAAAGATCTTCCATGGAAACTTGAACCCATCTAATATCCTCCTTAAAGTGAGGACTTCCTCCCCAGAAGGATACTTTTGTGCAAAAGTTAGGGGTTTTGGCTTAACATCCGTGAAGAGTTACACTTCGCGAACTCAATCAAACCAAAACGGAGATGACCAAATTATATGGTATGCCCCCGAAGTTCTAGCAGAGCAAGAACGGCAGGGTGGTGGTAAATTGAGTTCAAAATACACAGAGAAATCGGATGTTTATAGCTTTGGGATGCTTTGTTTTGAGATTTTGACAGGGAAAATTCCGTTCGAAGAAGGGCATCTTCAGGAAGACAAGATGGGCAGGAACATAAGAGCCGGGGAAAGGCCTCTCTTCCCTTACACTACACCAAAGTTCCTAGTAAACTTGACCAGAAAATGCTGGCAAACTGAGCCAACTCAGCGCCCGTGCTTCTCAGCCATATGCAGGATTTTACGTTACATAAAGAAGTGCCTAGTGATAAACCCAGATCACAGTCAACCTGAATCGCCACCCCCACTCGTGGATTACTGTGAAATAGAATCAGCGTATTCAAAGTTGTTCCCTAGTGACGGGAGTCCTTGTTTGGTTTCCCAAATTCCATTTCAAATGTTCTCTTACAGGGTTGTTGAGAAAGAGAGGATTTCCGGAGGGTTTAAAGATAAGATTTGGGATTTGGGTATTGAAGGACCTTCACTTTGGGGAAATGAGGACCCCTTTCTGGTTCCAATGGATAAAAGATCAGTTTGTTCCGAGGTTCAAGAGAGGAAACCTTTCCTAAGAGTGGGAGGCGACCAGAGGTCAGTTTGTTCCGAGACTCCCTGGTGGAGAGTTCCATCGAAAACAGCGAACGATCAACGGTCTGTTTCTTCCGGGTTCCTGTGGAGTAAAAGGGATCAAAGATCGGTTGGTTCTTTGACTCCTGATAGGAAGTTTTTCGCAGCAGCAGTAGCAGCTGATCAAAGGTCTATCGGTTCTCAAACTCCAGAGAGGAAAGATCCCACACATGAAGTCACAACGTCTGAGAGTTCTGGGTCAACAGAGAGAGAAATATTGTCGAAAACAGCAGATGATGACGTTTCAGGTCATTTGGAAAATGGAGAGAGGAAAAATTCGCCACAAATCGCGACGGATGAAAAGCCTCTTGCTTCTGATAACCCAGAGAAGAAGCCTGATTCAACAGCAGTGGCCATTCAAAAGTCAGTTGGTTCCAAAGTTGCGGTTACACACACTAGTTTTCCGAGTAAAGCAGTTGATCAGAGTTGTCATGAGACTCGAGGGAAAACTTTGTCAAGAACTGTGAGCGGTTCAGTTGGTTATAGGACTCCGGAGAGGAAAGTTTTGCCACCTATAGTATCTGATTCAGAGTTTTCATCAGTTCATTCCGAGAGTCCAGAGAAGAGAAGATCAACGAAAAAATCGAGTGATCTCAGGCCGGTTTGCGCTGAAATTCCGGAAAGTAAAAGCTTGGCGAAAAAGAGTGGCATCGTTGCAAAGGGGAGCAAGGGTCCAGGTTAGTCAAACTGCCTTCTGCAATCAGCATTTTTTTCAAGCGTTTTCATCTGCTTATTAGTTGAACCTACATAGGACTATGAGTGTGTTGTTTAACTGACAATGTCGACTTTCATTACATAGTGGCACGGGAAGTACAGTCGCCAGGATCATCGCCACTGCGGACACGGAAAGAGTATTCAACAAGACCATTAGCGTCACCAGGATCATCGCCACTGCGGACGCCGAAAGAGTATTCAACAAGACCATCGGCAAAAGTACAGTTACCGGGATCATCGCCAATACGGACGCCAAAAGGGCAATCAACAAGATCATCACCAATACGGACAGCAAAAGGGCATCCACCACAACCATCGACAGGACCACCGACACAAAACCCTTGTGCTCGTTGTTCAAGGTTGAACAGAGAGTGCAGGGCATCGTCGCTTATGAACCCAACTAGACACCCAAGAACTCACGCCTCTGACTCCGAGGTAGCTTAACTCTTCTTCGTCTCACCATCATCGACCAAACGGACAGCCGCGGCACACTCACAATCCGCAATTTGCTTACAGCCATGGCGCTCACAACTCGCACGCAATTTTGGTTCTTCAATATGCAACTCAAATATAGATCTTAAGTGGTATAGTTGAAATTGCATGTGTTTTTTTAACCCGCTTAAGTGGTTTTTAGTATCGCACACAAGTTTGTCGTTCAGCTGTATATATTATCTTACAGTGACACAGAGGTGCCACGAAGAAAGGTTTTTTTTTGTATTAGTATCCAAAGGGTGGATATCAATTTCGAACATTCAGTTATTTCTACAAAGATGTACGCTGCCCAGGTTAACAGTTTCACCATATTTCCAGATTTGACAGGTATCAACATTACTAACTGGAATTCCTAGCAAATAACAATGTGCTCAACTAACAGTAAACAAATCCGCAACGAAAAAATTACCATACCTGCTCGATAACAAGGCATACCAGAATTTCGCCATCATTTATCTGGGGAAGGCTGGCGCCTACAAGCCGTTCTTTTTATCTTTGAAGAGTTTTCCAGTGCTCAAGTAAACCTGTAAAGGACTAACAAACATCTTCTTATCCGGTTAATGATCTCCAAATCCACATGGTCATTTCGCCAGTACCCTAATCTCTACACACTAGCAACAATGTAACCTCCGGTGCAAAAGAGTTCACTTTCACAAAATGGCCATAATCAGCAGTTCCAAAATTAGATCAAGCAAGTCACTTCAACATTATCGCCAAGAATAATTACACAGATGCAGAAAGAGCTAACCCACAAAATGCTCGACTACATCCAACCAATCAAGATTTTCACCACGTGCAGCTTTTAACAGAGAAAATGAATTCACAAGTTACAATAAAATACACAAGAAGGCAGGTATGCCTGTAGGTACATTCACATAATTCACCTAAGAAAGTATAACTAAGAGTTCCATAACCATCAGAACATCATTGAACCCAAGTCAAGACAGATCTGTATCTGGTGTCATTGCTCCACGAGTCCACCATGATTTGATCAGGTGACTCTTAGGAAGGGAGGAAGAAAGCATCTTGTTTTTTCTTGTAAATCTCGAACAACCGATCCGAATTACGAAGGGCTAACTTTTTACAGTCACCAAGACCATTCGGATCAAATTCCTGCAACTCCGAAACAGATCTCTTCAGTTTCCCTTGCGGATCACCATCAGTCAAATACTTTCCCAAAATAATTCCTCTGTTGAAAATGTGTACAAAATAATTAACATACAAAAGAGCAAATAAATAACAGCAATAATGTGGTGTTGTTGCCTTTCAGAAGTGATTTAACACTACTTAAAGACAAAACCAAGAAATCTAGGAAACGAGATCGTTAAACTTCTCTAGTTATACAGCAAGCTCAACAAACATTGAACAAAGGCTGTACATTAACCTCCAGGAGATCACGTAAAACTAGAACAGCAATCCAGCAAATTAAGCGAACCAAAAACAATCTCCTGATTCTTGGTTCAGAAGCGGTAGTGTTCTAGATAGAAAGTGATCTTTTCTTTCCTTTTCATTCTCCAAGAAAGAAAATCACCACCAATAAACAGTCACTAGCAAGAAATCCAGCTCTTCCCAGCATATCAGTTCCTGCTCTCTTTTTTATATGGAAACAAAAAAGTGTCTTATACGCAGTTCCACAAAAAAAAAAAAAAAAAAGGTCATTAGCAGAGCTTCCATGCCAGCTTGAAGAACAACCCCGCCACATAGCTACAAAAGCACTTGAATCCCTTTGTCTCATAATAACAGATTGACAACAAACATCACTCCTGGAGATGCATTTATGCGTGAGCAGAAAGCTTCAAAACCAGCTTCCTTTTTCCCAAGCGGAACTTCATTGAAATCATGAAAAGAAACCAAGGTATAGATTGGAAAGAGAAGTTATAATTATGTAGGAATAGGAAATGTTGGGTTTGTGAAGCCTAATTGATAGAGGAATTAGCATGGACGGAGTAAACAGAAAAGCTGAAGTATCACAGGTAGAGTATGTTGAAAGGTTCAACATAGAATTTGCTAAACCAGTAAGCACAACCTGGGAAAGTCATCTCAGGCGTTCTAAGGAACATGCAGCAGTCACAGCAGAAGGGCGATAAGACATGGTTAGAGGCCCCACGCTTCATCCATAGGCAGCTTGATGGAGCTATGGTCTGAACGAGACATTGCTCATGCAGTGGGAGTTGTGAGCATATTTTATGGCCAATTTAGGCTAGGAGCATTGTGAAGCTGTCAACTAGATTTTGAGATCATCTTAGAGGCAATATGGCTTTGCGTTATAATGGCTCAGATATTTGCATGCAGCTTAGTGCATCGAATCAGGTGTTTACAGAGCATATTAAGCCATGATAAATGTTTCTCGCAAAAGCTGGCATCCTTTACTCTATTTTTTTTTTGAGTATACGAAACCATAATCTCTTCCTCTTCTTATTCTTCCTTTCTTTTGCAATAAATTTTCCTTTTTATTCTGTCCACATGTTACAAACAATGATAACCTTACAAGATACACAACTTATTAATGTCATCTATAGGGCCATAGTAACAATTTAAAGTTTACTAGATTACCATGCTGCGCAAACTCAAGAAGAGATCACCAATAAATATAACCGATACTCATACAAGTTGAAGGCAAAAGCATAAACGGAAGAAACAAGAATTTAAAAGATCCCTCGTACCACCGGACACTCTAGTCTGCAAGTACATTTTGATCTTTTATCTTCCAAAGGTAAGGAGACCATGCCTAATAACATAGCAGTGGCATAGTAGTCTATCAGTCCCAGCTATCTTTCATATGCTAGGTGGTGGGTGCAGTGTACAATAATGTATTGACTTTTGTGACTACATAATCTGTTCATTTACCTATTCCTGATGATAACTAAAAGAAACAACAATCAGCTAGCTTCTGTTAGTCATACCTGAGTGCATCAAACTGGTTAAACCCTGGATTCATGCCCATTGAAGAGCCACTAACTGATTCCACCTTACACGACTGCTTCCGATAAAGAGCGCAAACAGCATTCATGCAGAGTTCGGGCTCCCTCTCTAATGCTGACATCATATCAGCTTTAAATGCCCATGTTTTCTTTTCAGCCACCTTTCTACAGAGCCTTGCAATCTCACTCTTGCTGTCGATGTCAGAATCGGAGCTGTCACCAGTGTCGGAAGAATCTGAACCATCAGGCTCGTCCAACAACTCTACAAGTGACTTCGTGTGACACTTCTTAGTTGGTTTCACGTCCTCAGAGTCATCATTGGATAAACCTCTTTTTCTAGTGGGCATCTCGTCATCACTATCATCTATCTCGATGACAACCATAGATCCTACAACAGAAACAGACAACTACCTTTTGAGAAGAAAAAAAAACAAGAACAAAACAGATAGAGCTTGATCAGAATAACATTCACAGCTTATTCATAGGAAAATCCACTATGCGATGGTAAACATGCTCTAAAATGGATTCATTGAATACAAATTTCTATGAGCCAACAGCAACTTAATTAGTGATGCCAACCTCAAGTGGTCAGGGCCACCGGAAGTCCAGAATCACAAAAGAATTTATAGATGGAGTATAACTTATAGGACAACCTAATCAGTGCCCAAAAGGCTGCAAGTTTCAAAACCCCAAGTTCCAGAAAGGAACTCAACAAATCAGCAAAAGAAAGGGCCAATTTCAGCTCTACACCCTTTCGGTCTTACAGTAATCAGAAAGCCATCACGCAAGAACATTACCCTGTATAACCACAAATCAGAACAGCAAGAACTACGGGGCATATCCCCATATTTGGAGAAATTGGGAAACTAGTATCTACAATCTTTAGCATTCATTTTCTTCATTTCTTACATTGATGTACAAATAAAAACTCTTTTGAATGTGTTGGCAAGTCTACCCAACCAATGTTCAGGGGGCAGTGGTACTTTCTTTCCCAAACTCTGCTATAAGAGAGAGCCTGACAAACGGGGTACCAGTTCTTTCACCCTTTTCACTGTCTTCACTTTTATCATGCTGAACAATTAGCTTGAAGTGCGACAATTCCTAGAAAGAAATTTCCAAAAAGGCCTATCTTATCCAATCCCCAAAACAATGCAAACAAAACACAAAGATTCCTAATCATTCGTCAAGAAGGAAGTCAGCCTTACGGCCCTTACCCAATGAATGTAAAAGAACACCGCAAACTATGGTTTTTAAGTACTGGAAAGTGGATACTACTAATGTTGGTAAGCCTAGATGCAACTTGATAACGAATTGAGTGGGTAACAGAAGAACAGTAAAGAAACACAACCTTTTTCTTTGTGACCAATAGACGTTATGAAATTTAATCAAACATAAAAGGCAAATTCTCAATAGCTCATGGGAAAAGTTGGGAAAACTTACTCCCTGTTGTCTTTAGGGTGATTAACCAACCCAATCCTATATAGTCCTTGTTTTGCAGCCACATGCCACATAAATCCCGGTATAAGATCGAAAGCCCATTGAACCCTATGGGCCTTTGCCCAAATTTAACAAGCAAAAATACCCTTTTATGAAATTTTCCTTTCTCGGAACATGCGATGAGAAATTTTCACGGTAATTGAGAATTTGAGATTCCCATCCAATAAAAATTTGAGATTTCCTCATTTCAAGATTGAAGAATTTACACAAACAATGGCCTACAGGGAGAAGTTCCATTGCCCTCTTACCCCAAGTAGGTCTGAGAATGACATACAACCACCACCAAAGCCTCTCTCTTGATATCTCTATCTGTACTATACGCATGTATGCATACACGTGTGCATGTACATGACTAGATGGTCGAGGGGGTTGGTTATAGTATAGTGCATATGATCTATGGCGACAGTGCAAGAGAGAGTGAGAATAGACAAGGAGAAGTTTCAGGCGGAACTATTGTTTATCTCAATGGGTAGAATTCTGTTATGGGCCATATCTCGATTAAACAAAATAATAATCTCTAATAACCTTCATTCATTTAAACACGGGGTATATTTGTCAAAATGCATACTTAATACTTATTTATGGAAAAAAGGACTTTATGGGTTAATAACCTTATGTCCTTATCAATTATCATGGTGTTTTCCGATTGTTTGACTCGGCCCACTCGGGGATAGGATGTTTAGGTAATTAGTTACTTATTTTTTTTACTTTCTATGCCATTCAACTGCCTTTTTTTTCTATACGTAATGAAAACCACATGCTTATTGCTTATACAAAGTCTATAATAATGACACTTTGGCTCATTTTTTACTTTTCCAAAACAGTGTTGCCAAAGTTTCCTCGTAGCTTCTTCTAATAAACACCTTTCCCCATAGATTCTTCTAATAAACTCCTGAGAGTGTTATGGAGTAACTTTCATTGCTTCTGACTTCCCCTAGTACTTTCGAACAATATACACCCTTCCCTTTCACCTCTCCTTTTATTGGTTGGAATCAGTCAATCAAAAGGCAGTGCGTATATAGTTCGAAAGGAAAGAAAGTGATTGGAATCAGTCAATCAATTCCCTTTTCACTTTCATAAATAGGATGATGTCCACTAAATGAATCCTAATGTTCGTAAGGACTGCATTAACATCCTTGTCATCGGTTTAAGCTACGCTAAAATGGAAGTTTCTGTGGTTATGATGGAGCCACGATGATGGTGTTAGTGTTGCAAAACCAACCATAATATGGACATATCTTAGAATGTAATATAATAATATACACACAAACACCCTTCCCGTAGTTAGATTTGGCCGGCTAAAAACATGTGCATAAACAAAACTTTGGCTTTCGTTATCAATTGTTGCCTCCCCAGCTATTAAACTCTCTTTAAATAACACCACAAAAGTATCAGTGCTAGTACATATACTATACTTTATACATCCTCTGATCTCGGAATGCAAATAATAAAAGTACGAGCAAAACTAATTTAAAACTTCGAACACACGCAATAAGCACTAAACTAACCCTAAACCTAAAGGTACTTATCCGGTAGAAAGTATTCTAAAATATACATACCAGTTCCAGCCTCCACGGAACCAGGACCAGAGCCGCCTCCACCTGGCACTACCGCCTCATCTTTTTCACCGCAGCTTAACCCACTTTCTTTCACCGGTAACTCAGTCAAAATTTCTTCACTACTTCCATCACCACCGCCACTTTCCCCTTCTTTCCCATCCACCACCAACTCATCAACAGCAGCAGTAACATCACTCCTCTCCTCTCTCCTCTCCTCAACCCCCGGCCCCGCGCTCATCAACAGGGCCGCGTCCTCCTCCAACCGCGATACCCGCCGATTCAACTCCTCGTACCGCCTCCCACTCTCCTCTGCCTCCCGCTCCGCCTTCTCCCTCTCGAACTCCAGCGCCGACACCTTGCACCCCAGCTTCGCCTTCTCCGTCTCCATCTTGTTGAAATCCTCCCACAGCCTCGCGTACCGCTCGTCCAAGCCTCTCTCCCTCTCCCTCCCCGCCTTCTGGTCCTCCTTGAACCTGGCCATCCTGCTGTTCTGGTCCTCCTCCATACGCTCGATCTGCAGGCGCCGGTCGCTCTCGGCGCGCGCCACCTGGTTCTGGAGGAGGTCGCGCTCTCGCCTGAGCTTTGTTACCTCGTCTAGGGCGATCAGCTTCTCGAGTTCCGCCTCGCCGTGTTTCTTCTCCATGGCCTCGTACTGGGCCTTCCAGTAGGCGGTGTCTCTTCGGGCGGCTTCGTCGCGGGAGTTCAGGGTCTGCATGACCCTCTCGAAGTCGCCGGGGCGGAAGGACGGTTTAAGTGGGAGAATGAGCTGCGAAAGGTTGCCGCTTTCGGGGCTCTCCTTTGACTGGGGGGGCAATTGTGTTGGGGCCGATGTACTACTCATTGTTTACAGAGACAGGGAGAGAGAGGGGGGAGGAACGAGTAAACAGAATTCGAAGGTGGTGTGGAACTGGACTAGGGGTGATTTCGATTCGAAACCCTAGTTTTTCTTCTTCTGGTAGAGGGAGGGAGGGAAGGAGGAGAAACTTCAGAGAGAGAGAGAGAGAGAGAGAGAGTATGCAGGGTTGCAGGAGAAATGAATGGGGTACCAAGCCCCATGGTAAACCTAAAAGCTTCTCGGGGGTGGCATGAGACGGGGGTTCAGAAAATTGAAAAGTTATTCGGTGCTTCGGAGGGAACTCTAGACGCTGCACTCACACAGATGTGTGATCCAGATCAGGGGCTTCTATTTGCCTTTATTTTTCTTGCGCCAGGAAAACTTGTTAGAAATAATTTAAATTGAGATTAAATTCTTTCCACCTTAGGTGAGGTGGAAAAAACCCATGATTTCCACCACCAATTGTGGGCCCCATCGTGCGTTCGTTGTAAAGATCTGGACTGTTGGTCTTGTAGGACCCGTAGTGTAGTATATCGACGCAAAAAAATACCTTGATTGAAAATCGATAGATGTATCAAAAATTAAATTTTGATTTATAAAATAGAAGGTCATGGACAACTTAACTTTATATAATCATACCGTCCATTTTACAAATCAAAATTTAATTTTCGATATATCTATCGATACCTGATGAAGCTAATTTTTTGCATAGATATACCACTCTGCGAGTCTTACAAGATAAATGGTTCAGATTAATGTAGATCCGTTCAAATTTTGTTGTACTGGTTGAAGTGAAGTTCCACTGCAACTGTCTTTCCCAAAAGAAAAAGGATAATAAAGCAAGGGAAATGATTTTGCCACTCCCTTTTTTGTTAACAAAAAAGGGAGTGGCAAAATCAGCAGCCTAAAGCAACGGAAACTGATTTGCGAATTTTTTTTTTTTGTAAAATCCAAGGATGAATTCACACTATTGTCTAAACGATACTTTCGGTGTTTAATTTTGAAATTTCGCACAAGACAACTCAATTTTTTTTAAACTTTGTTCTCTAGATGATATTTTTTTGTATTTCTATTAATAGAAATAAGTGGTATTTTAGCATCTATAAAAAGACAAAAAAATATAGCGTAAACTCATCCTTAATAAATCTCTACCCAAGATGGTTATTACAAACTGAAAACTTTGATTTGAGATGACAATCTGTATTTATTTTTTTTCATTTATTATTTACCAGAACTCATAAAAACAAAATATTTTCTTTTGCTTCACGTAAAACAAGCCCAAGTTTTGTTGTACTGGTTTAAGTACCTCTCAAATTGTCCTTCCAAAGAAAAGAAAAAAGAAGAGAAAATTACCTGAAATTGATAAATACAGTAAGTTAAAATGACTTGAGTAGTTTGGAAAGCTTTAAATTCTTAAGTCCATCTCAACACCAATTGTGATTTATTTGAAAGGGTGGTTGAAAAGGGAAAACTTTGATCAGAGATGACAATCTGTAATATGTATTTATCAAATTTTACCAGAACTCATACAAGTATATCTAGTTTTTTCTCTGTTTTTCGTCACTCGTTACCTCAGAAATCTCCCTCAAAATCCAAACCGAACATGTCTAGAACTAGACACACGCATGCACGGAGAGAGAGAGAGAGGAGAGAGAGAGATTTGACCTTGTACAGTCTGATGAGGTTTCTAATGAGATACAAATAAACCAGCGGATTCAGTTCAATGACAAACATTGCTGCGGAATGAAAAAACGACTGGGACGGATCAACTGGATGAACTATTCAGTTCACCGGTATTTCCTCGATCTCCACTGCAACAATAGAAGTGTGGAAGCTTGACTCGGCCGCAACTCCTGCAAATGATGTAACATGTGTTAAAAATGATGATTAGAGCTCCAAAATCACCATTTATATAATACTGTATAAGCATACTCCCCGATCTGCGACTTAAACTCTCTATATAACCAACTAATTAACAAAAACATCATAGAACACTTGGGCTTCAAATCAACAAATTAAACATACAGACGAACACATTCAATCCGTGAAGTAATGTACCCACAAAGTTATACACTAGCAAATATCAAATGCTCCAAATACAATCCATACCCATTCACACTTGCTCAACTCAACACCTCCATTGTCCTCTACAGCATATCAGAAGTTTAACAGCTCAGAACGCCACTCACACTGAACAAGTCATCCACCTACCAAAATTAAACTGCCAATGGGGAGCCTAACAAGCACCCAAGTACGGAAGGAAAGAAGGGAAAAAAAAAAGTTGATGATCTATTTCTAGGGGTGTGCTGTTTTGCAGGAGCACATGAATACTCTTTCCTTTTTCCTCTTCTTTTCCCTCTTTAATACTCAAGGCATTGTTAAGTAAAAGTCTTTTCACGTTATGACTTGTACCACAAATGAATGCCTGTATTTGCATGTGGGTTATCTTACGCCAAAAGCTCAGAAGTCCGCAAGAACTTCCAGTAGCTGATTAGTGGTAATAGAATGACAACCGACATTTAAAGAATATGCTTTATACACCGAAAAAGACTTTGTGCCCGACTTCGGAGGCGAACCAGACCATTAACACTACTGCACTGAGAAGTTTCAACACACTTCCAGGATACCACATGTTGTCATGCATCCATAAGTTTATACCGAAACAATAAGAGGAGCCTTACTTGCAGCGGATGATGACAGGAACGGGTTTCAAAGCCTTTGGTCCATTTCTAATGCCTCTCTTGTGTGGAGAAACCTGCACGATCAAGAAATCTTTGTCATTTGCACGGATACTTTCAATGAAAGCTCTTTATTTCACTCAAGTATTCTACAGCCACAAAATATCCACAACAAACAAATACACAAGGGTGCAAATTGAACTAATAGTTATGGCATTGTAATATGATAATTCAAAAAAAAAAAAGACGACAATTTGGCAGATTATCCAGTGATACATGAGGAGGGGAACTGACAGATGCCAGTAGAACAGAAAGAGCATCTCTATCTAGTTGACAAAAAAAGGATCTATTGCATGAATAAGTTTTGGAAAACAAGAGCACTATATTAACACGAGGGGTTCCTCCTAATGATGTCAGTCGGACCAATTCTGAATTTTCCTATACCATGCATAACTATGTAGTCTATATCATAACAATATGCATGGGAATCTATAGCTAATGGAAAATGTTCGTGAAGATGACAGCCTTCTCCAATCGCCATTCATGATAGTGAAGTCGGTTCTTCATTAGGAAATCAAAATAACTAAGAGAAAAAATCACCCCACTATGCTTGAAAAGGAGATAAAATATGGCTCAAAGAAATAACTTATGATAGTAAAAAACAAAAAAATTCATAAAAGACCTGGGGGCGAAATGCTGCATAGCCCAACCAAGGTATTAGGGTGCCTAAAACCTCAGATGCACTTTTCATAGTAACGTGTAACAGGTTTCAAACACTTAAACAACGTGACTCATAAAACATTATGAAAACCATGACTAAACTGCAAACATACAGAAGATTTAGAGTAAATCAAATTGTTTGCAGTGTCTATAACCCAAAATGAAGTGAAAAGGATTAACATGAATCTGTAATCATGAAGTTCCCTAGACCCAATAAATTCCTACGCAATTTTCTTGCAAAGACTAAATGATACATGGTGGAGGGCCAATGTGCAACTCAGACCAATTATCGTATTTTGCTACATTCTTCAACGTGCAAGAGCCAAAATACGTTTTCAAATACCCAGGTAGAGAAAACGCATGGTATTAGTAAGCAACTGAATTATTAGTATTAACAACTGAAATATTAGTATTAACAAACAAAATTGCAGCTTGAAAACACAAATCACGTATGTGGTAGAACTGTAGAAGAACTACCATAAGCAAGATCCAAATAGAACTATAGGAGGGACCATCGAACTCAAATTCTAGTATTAACTGAAAAAATAATGAGTGTTGAAATGGATGGGAAGAATTTTCAGCTAAATGCAAAGTACCAGTCCAATGGCCATGGGATTGCCCGTACTAACAGGCACATTGGATTGTGAGAAAGGGAGAGAACAGAAAGGGTTATGGCTTCTCACTGAATCTCCCCAACAAGGATGAGATTTGGTGAGCAACAAAAATGTACTAATAAAGATTCATCTTTGCACTTTATTTCTCATTCTTTCTCACAATTTTTCATCTCTTTAGTTATCCAAATTAGTAAAATGGATTCTCCTTTCTTTCATTTTCCCATCCTTTCTCACGAATCTCACCATCCACAGGGGTTGTAACACATAGATTCAATTACGAAACCTATGGAAGTTATTTCCAGCTTCTTGATGCATCATTTTTTACAAGGACTACGCATTCATTAGACAATTAATCCTAATGATATATAGAACTCTTTCAGTCTTCAGATGGAAGGCATTGCTTCATTCTTCAGTTGACAATCTATGAAGCACGGATACTGCTAGATGGAAGTTGCACCTGTATCGTATCGAATACCGATACTCGAGGATACGTATCGCAAAAATATCCATAATATAAAGATTAATTTCTAAATTTTTTGAGTATCGGATACATTTTGGATACTTTAAGACACGTATCCAAACTTTTATGAAATTAAGATTGTGACAATTCTTGCATAGTAGTAGAGTAAAATAGTTAGGAATAATGGAAATGATAGATTTGTAGCTCTTCACTTACTTTCTAGAGAGAGAGAGAGAGAGAGACGTTTATAATTTTTCATTTTATTGTGTCATGCATGAGTTTGATAAATTAAACTTCAATAATAAACAAGTAACCAAGTACTCTTATATACAACAAAATTGCATATGGAAAATACAATAGGTTTATATCTCTTCTTGTTATTATGGGTATTGCCGTATTGGGTAATACAATGCTACAAGCCTATAAATATGCCTTCTAATCTTACGTATCCTAGCAGTACCCGTATCCTACTTTTCAAGATTTTCTTGTATCGCCCTATCCGTCTATCGCATATCTTGTCTATATCCCATATCAGTATTCATGCTCCATGGTTGGCAATCAAAGCCAGTCTCCAAACGAAGGATGAAATCATAAGTTGGGGTGTTCACATATCTGAGATCTCCAACTTGCCCTCTATGCCAGATTGACAATGAAAGACTTTTCCATATTTTTTTTAAGCTGCCCCTTTTCAAAATCACAAATTCAGTGGGAAGTCCCTTCAACAACATTATAAGGAAAACAGCTTGGGTAACCATGGTTTATCATATCAACCAGGAAAGGAACTACAAAGTTTCCAAGGTATTCAAAGGCCAACTTTGAATGTGGTTGACAAGATTAGGTTTGATGTAAGGATCAAAGGTTCTCAATTCTCTTCTGTAAAAGCTTTACCTATAAACCTTGCTCTTTGCCATTCTTGGCAAATCCCTCTTTCTATAACAGCTTGTACCTAAAATTAGTTTCTTCTTAGGTTCCCTTGAATTTTTTTTTTTTTTTTTTGGGTAAGTAAAATTTTATATAACCAAAATACGCGCACAAAGCTACAAGGAATCAACAGGGGCATCCCCCTGGCTACCTATACATCAAAAGGTCCAAGAGACGACCAAAAAACAACCTCACAAGGAAACTATGAACAATTATTTATAGAAAAAATCCTAGAATCTAGGAGCCAGCCATCACAAAGCCTCCTGTTCTGCATGGAGAATTTGACAGATGACCAAGAGCTAACCTTGGCTCTCACAGAGTTAAAGACTTCACCCACAATCCCATCAACACCTCTGGATTTGCCTTGGAAGATCCTCAAGTTCCGTTCCCCCCAAAGAACATAAATGAAGGCTGTCAAAGACAGCTTATACAGAGAATCACGCAAGCTTTTCCCTTTTCTATACTGGACTGCCCACTCCAATTCCTGGGCCAAAGGCAGAACTGGCCTAGTAATCCCATTTCTAGCCAAAATTTGCCTCCAAATCATCTTAGAAAGCTGGCATTCAAAGAAAAGATGGCTATGGGATTCTATATCAGTCAAGCAAAGAGAACAAAGATAGGGCACCACCATACCCCAACTCACTAACCTGTCCTTTGTTGACAGCCTTCCCAAGACAGCCAACCAAGCAATGAAACTCCATCTAGGCACACCTTGGCTGAACCACACAAGTGTATGCCAAGGTTGGAAAGAATTCCTATGCCGACAGGCTTCCCAAGCTGATTTGGCTGAAAACTTACCAATCTGAGGTTCCCTTGTAATTTGGAGGGTGTAATGTCAATTCTTCAAATAAAATTTTGGATTTTCCCAAAAAAAACCAGGTCGTAGGTGAAGGTCCCATGTGGAAAGTAAGCCAATGGTGTTCAACACCTCAGATGTACTTTTGATAGTAAGGAGTGGTGAGTTTCAAACAACTTAGACCACAGAATTTTCGAACAAAACAACATTATGAAAACCGTGAGCAAATTGCAAAAATGCACAAACTTGAGGGTAAATCAAATCCTATATGATGTCTAGAAATGAAAATGAAGTGACAAGGAATTAACTTTAAAAAGAAAAAAAGGCTGCAA
Organism: Rhododendron griersonianum; assembly: GCA_018127125.1. Lineage (NCBI taxonomy): Eukaryota > Viridiplantae > Streptophyta > Magnoliopsida > Ericales > Ericaceae > Rhododendron > Rhododendron griersonianum. Next base: position 12,673,443 of record CM030794.1, on the reverse strand, counting down.
TCATGAAGTGCCCTAGACCCAATGCCTTAGGTCCAATTTTCTTGCAAAGAGTTAATGATACATGGTGGAGGGGGATCCAGCAATTCAGACGAAGTATGGCGTATGGCTTACTAAGAAACTGAAAGTATTAACTACAAAAATCGAAGCTTCAAGACACAAATCAAACATGTAGTACAAGAACTAGCATATGAAGGAGTGAACATCCAACTCAAGTGAAATGCAAAGTACCAGTCCCAATGGTCCATTTGATTGCGCAGACTAACCGGCCCTTTAGATTATGAGAAAGAGAGATAAAACAAAGGGTAACGGGCCTAATGGCTTCTCACTATATCTCACCAAGATTTGTTGGGGGGGGGAAAATTGACCAGTAAAGGTTCTTCTTATATCATTATTATTTACCATCCTTCTCACCATTTCACATTTCTTTTAGTGATGTAAAAGGGATTCTCTTTTCTTTCATTTCCCACCGTTTCTCACCATCCAAAGAGGCTGTAACACGGAATAGATTAAAAAGACAACGGAAGTCATTTCCACCTTCTGAGTGCATCAATTATACAGGGATTACATATCCATTGCACAGCCAATCCTATTGAGACTTTACAAAAATTTCTCGATATTGATAATCCCACAGCATTACTAACCCTATCGAATTTCCAATCTCCTCAAGAAACAACTAAATAACCAACAATAAATAAATAAAAACCCAAAATCTGAAAACTTACAAAATACCAAAATAATCAAAAAGACAACGAAGAAATGGGAGGGTGAATTAACCAACCTTCTTTTTGGGGACGGCCATGAGCTCCATCGACCCACCGCCGAAAGAGAAACTGGGGAACCCGTACTCCGCGTTGCCGTTGTTGTCAACGGAGTCCCGATCGAGTTCCGGCAAAACAAAAGGTGCGGTGACGGCGGCGTGACCCATAGAACTGTCGAGCGGCGGAGGTTGGACGGCGATGGCGTGGGCCCACCTTCTGGGTCCGAATGCGGACATCATTTTCTTCCCGGCGCTTTTTCGCGTCGCCGCCCTTAGAGCCATCGTCGTGGAGGTAGGGAAAGCGGCGGTGGTAAAGAGAGACTGATGGGAAGAAGTGGAATACAAGGGTAAATTAGTTTTTCTTGTTAAAACAAGGCTGCTGATTTCCCCGCTCTTTTTTTGTCAGCGTCACTCTTACGCAGGTGTATTTTTGCACCGCCATTATCCTGGAAGTATATTTTTAGTGCAAGAATACATTTATAGAAGAGTGACGTTAACAAAAAAATAAAAAAATTATTTCCCTAAAATAAAAAATAAACTAATTTATTGTACTCCGTATATCATACTGTATTTGGAAAGTACAATGCATATTTAATTACTTTCATTTTTATGAAAGCACGTAGTACGGAGTAATGTTTTTCGAAAAATGATAATGCCAAAACTCAAGTGCATAAAAGTCTTGTACATTACAAATGGTACAATTCTTTTGTGCGCTAAAATTTTGGCACTAACAAAAATGATTTTGGCATTATCATTTCCTTATTTTTCTTCATCTATCTTGTTATTTTTTGTTTCCTATATGTGGTTTTTCAAGCAAAATGCACTTGTATATTTCTAACTCATCATATTTCAAAATCGACAAAAAAATATATCTAAGTGAGATTAGAATCTGATACTTTCTAATACAAGACCAAGTTGATTCCCTGTCTAATTTTCTTGTTTTTCTTTTATGACGTGATAATTTATTTTCCCAATCTCGTATACATCAGTGGGAATTAGAGGAAATTAGTGAGGTAGCAACAAAGAGGGTTCAATGTCTATCTATACACTCGAAACCCAAACCTTCTCCTTGGGAGCTAATGGATACAACCAGATTGGCTAACAACTGCCATACAATATGAAACGCTAGGCAGGCGTTTCCGCTAAGCTAAAAGTTGTGGACTACTTCTTGTAGTGCTTCGTAGTCAAGTTATTTTCACTAAACTATATGTGAAGGCAAAAAGTTCTAGGAATATTGAACATAGGCAAGAAATTGTAGTTTAGTAGAAACAAGTTTGCTAAAAGCAAGAAGTCGTAGACAAATAATTTAGTGAAGACGCCCCCTTAAATATGACTTTCAAACCTCCACCACCTGTTTTGTCTTTTACAATTGTAAAACTATTTGTACAGTTATCAATTTCCGATCGAGTTAACATTTCTATACGAACCCGACACTATAATATAAACAGTTTCAATCACCAATGTAAGTTTGCAGTAGGCTCATATCGGTCCGAAATTGGATTAAACTGGAGGATAGACTAATTGGGCGGGAGCTCGGTCCATTAATGAAGGGGCTTGTTATTTGCAGCCACAAATTTTCTGAACGTAGTCTGTGTATCATATTATAAACAGGTGTGTACCATATTATATACAGGCTACATTCAGAAAATAAGTGGCTGCAAATCAGGGCCGGCCCTGAGATTTTAGAGGCCCTAGGCGGGATTTTAAAATGGGGCCCTCCATTGTTTGTATATATATTAGTATTTTGAATTGGATAACATGAAAGGCTTTTGGCGCAATGGCAATCCGCCTGTCCAACCTTTGTTAGCGTACTAGGTCGGGGGTTCGAACCTCAGCGCAGTCTACGGCATTTTTTGTTGAGGTTCAAAAGGTTTTCACGTTAAAAACTAGAATTAGTGGGACTCGAACTTGGATTGGGCGTGTAGAATAAGGACACTTTCCCGCTGAACTATTATCAGTCTATGTGAAAAATAAGAGACTTACATAATATTTATTATAATCCTAATATTTGGGGGCCCTATAATTGGGCCCAAAATGGGAGGCCCTAGGCGGCCGCCTGGTGGGCTTGTGCCCAGGGCCGGGCCTGCTGCAAATAGCAATGTCCTTAATGAAAGCAAGAAGAATTAGATGAATTTGAGTAGGAGATGTTTATCTCAGGGCGTCCACAATGGCAACCAAAACCAAAATATTGCTAAGATTAGCAATGTTTGTTTAAAAAATTGCATATTGAAATAATCAAACTTAGCAATCTCTTAGCCGCTAACCAAATTTTGACCATTGGATCATAACCAAAGGGAATTGATTTTGTTACTCCCTTTTTTGTTAATGCCACTTCCCTTCTCTCACAAAACAAATCATCTAATCAATACACAAAAAGGGAGTGACATTAACAAAAGGGGGAGTGGCAAAATCACACCCCTAACGAAAACTAGCAATTTTTTACCAATAACCAAATTTATTGAACCACGCCTTTTCTTAATTACGTACATACATCATTACACAAAATCTTCTCTCTCTTTCCTTCTCTCTCTCTCAACAATGCTTTCAAAAATACAATTAAACCCAAAACAGTTTTTACACAAGAACTGTTTTTTTTTGGAAATGATTTTGCCACACCATTTTTTGATAATGCCACACCATGTAAGTGTATTTTTGCACCAAAAAATACACTTGCAGGGTGTGGCATTATAAAAAAAGGGTGTGGCAAAATCACTACCTTTTTTTTTCTTTCAAAAACTGTTGTTTTATAGAAAACTTTTTTTTACGGAAAATATTTTTTTTACAAAATTTTTCAAAAAATTATTTCTATTTCTAATAATCAATTTTTATTAGTTTAAAAACTATTTTTAAAAAAGCTGCTTTCTATGTACACAATTTTTTGTTTTTTTATAATTTGAAAATGTGATGTGTCAAATTTTGATTTTCAATTTTGATTATGCTATTGTGGATCACCTCTATATTGCTAACTTTAACAATTCCTTAAATAAATAACCAAAAAGTGGTGTGACAATTTTTTGTTATTCAATTTTGATTAGGCATTGTGGATGCTTTCATGGCTACCGATGAAGAAAACTAGTAGAATACGAGACAGAAGAAAAGTAAGGCACAACACAAATGAGACAAAAGTGAACTTGCGTGCCATTTTTGTAAGGTACAGATGTGTGGAAGCATTTCTTTTAGGGCCCGATTGAATGCAAGTAAAGCTCCCCTCCATAGCTTATTCGGAAGGATAAGGCTTGATGTGACTGTTTTTCCTGTGCTTGGCTGCAAAAAATCCCCTCTCCATATTTCTCTCCCCTTATCCGGCTTAGGGGGATTATTTATGGGTGGGGTTTGAGAAGGGCATAATTAGTCCGGCTGTTTTTCTACCAAAACACCCCTCCTCATCCGCCCTCCCCCAACCCCAACTTCAACTGATCACCACCACCGCCACCACGTTCTCCGGCGATATTTGGGAGAAGAAGATCACCACTAGAAGAACACCACCACTTCAACAGATTAAAAAAAAAAAAGAAGTTTGTGGATCACCACCTCCACAAACTCCTCAAAAGATCAACACTTCAACAGATCCCTGGCATATCTGTGAAGGACTAAGGCTCCGTTCCGCCAAGAGGAAAAAATAATTTTCTGAATTAAAGGTGATGTATTGCGAGAAAACAATCTGTCTTGCAAAGCGAAAAATAAGTAGTTAAAAAATAGGAACCTTAGCGAAACGGGGCCTTACAACCATCTTATATTATCCTGGTGCAAAAGAAAATTCACTATGACAAAATGACCATAATCAGCAGTTCCAAAACTAGATCAAGAAAGTTTTAAACATGATGGCCATGGTAATTGCACAGATTCGGAGAGAACCTACCACTGTAGTACTCGACTTCGTCCAACTAAAGAAGATTTTACCATGAGCAGCATTCAACAGAGAATGTTACAACAAAATACTAACACAACATGGCAGGTATGTCTAAGGTACATTCACATAAAGGGCAAACCCACTGCACGAGGCTCCCACCATTGCAGGGTCTGGGGAAGTGTTGATGTAAGCAGCCTTACCCCTGCAAGCAGAGAGACTGTTTCCGCGACATTCACATAAGTAACCTAAGAAAATATAAATTAGAGTTTCATAGCCATGAGAAAGCCATTCGAACCAAAGTCGAAATGGATCTGTGTCTGGCATCGTTGCTCCGCCTTGATTTGATCAGGTGACTCTTAAGGAGGGAGCAAAAATGCATCTTGTTTTTATGGAAAATCTCGAACAACTGATTCAAATAACAAAAGGGCTAACTTTTTACAGTCATCAAGACCGTTCGGATAGAATACCCGCCTCCGAAACAGATCTCTTCAGCTTTCCTTGTGGATCGTCATCAGTTACTTTCCCACACTAGTTCCTCTGTTGAAAATGCGTACACAATAATTAACAGAGGGAAGAGCAAATAAATAACAGCGATAGTCTGGGATTACCTTACAAATTAACAAAAGTGAAATTAACACTTAGAGGTGGGCGTGTGCCCAGCTGCCATGGCCAAGCCTGAAGAAAAGAAGTCCTTAGCAGAGCTTTCATGCCAGCTTGAAGAACAACCCCCCTCTTTATTTCAAAATTTTCATTGTGATGAGCCAGATAGCTACAGAAGCACTTGAATCCCTTTCTCTCACTAAAACTGATAAGTGATAACAGTTTTTATTGGTTTGTTTATACTTCATTGTTATGGGGTTGGGAACTTGGGAAGACACTAACATATTGACCACAAGCTGAGCCAAAAAAAAAAACATATTGACCACAAACATCTCCTGGAGATGTATTTATTGCGTGGACAGAAAGCTTGAAAACCAGCTTGCTTTTCCCAAACGGAACTTCATTGAAATCATAAAAAGAAGCCAAGGTATAGATTGGAAAAAGTAGTTATTCTGCAGGAATAGGGAGTGTTGGGTTTGTGAAGCTTGATTGATATACGAATTAGCACGGAAAGAGCGAATAGAAAAGCTGAATTATCATAGGCAGAATATGTTGAGAAGGTAATGAGCTAAAGCAGTTACCACAACCTGGGAAAGTCATTTCAGGCCTTCTAAGGAACAAGCAGCAGACAGCAGCCACAGCAGAAGGGCAATAAGGCATGGCTAGAGTGCCCCACGCTTCAAACACAGGCTGCTTGATGCATGCTATGGTCTGAAAGAAAATTGCTCGTGCAATGGAAGTTGTGAGCATATTTATGTCAAATTTAGGCTAGAAGCATTGTGAAGCTGGCAACTAGATTTTGAGATATCTTAGTATATATATAGAGCTTTGCACTATGATGGCTCAGATATTTGCATGCAGCTTGGTGTGTCGAAGGAGGACATGCCTAATAACATAGCAGTATATCAGTCGCAGCTATCCTTCATATGCTAGGTGGTGGGTCAGGATGCAGTCTGCGACGAATGTATTGAATTTTGTAGCTGTGTAATCTAATCATTTTACTTACTCCAGATGGTAACTAAAAGAAACAGCAATCAGCTAGCTTCAGTTACTTACTCCAGACGGCAGTGTGGTAGCCGTGGGGTTGGGCGACCCCATGGAGGAAAAAAAAAAACTACTATTAATATACTGAAATTAAATGACACCACGAAAATTTGATGATTCCACCACACTAGATTATTTCCCCACTTGAACCTCATCCGTAAAAGTTAAAACATGAAACACCACCTATAGTGGGCCGAAATAATCACGGTTCGGAGAGTTCAAAGGGGTCACGGGTTGGGACCCACTGTCCAGTTGTCTCAATTTGTCTGTAAGTCAGGGCGCGACATGGGAAGACCCTCCACTGTTTTGTTGAACGTTTGCTGAACCTCAGCTACTCGGCCGAACGTTTCCTCTGTCCCTTATGTGCATCGCTCGGCACGTCTTCCTGTCATTCGGGTAATGTGACAGCGCTCAGTGCAATATAATCGTTCGGCTGAGTCTGTAACTTAGGGAGTAAGACTCGTATGTGGATGTATGTGGATGTTCAACGGTCTTCTTGAAGTGACATCCCCGACATTAGCATGTGCGGCTCTGCTGACCCTGGGAAGCGGCGCTCATTTAATGACTGACAGCAGACTACTTGTTCAACACTCCAAGGTTTGCCTATAAATAGTGGACTACCCCTCCAGGTAGGGGATCTTCTTCCTCATTCTCTCTCTCAAAAGTTCTTATACTCTCTTCTTCCACATACTAACTTGTTCGTCAGAACTTCTTCCCGGAGGTACATCCCCTTCGGTTTTCAGGCACCCAGCTCACCGTTCTATTCCTCCACCGTTCAAACATAAGGGAAAAAGGGTCAAAGGTTGTTCCACCCCATTGCAATTTGATGACCACACTAGATTATTTCCCCACTTGAAATCCACCCTCTCCTCCGTAAAAGTTAAAACATGAAACACCACCCCATTACAATTTGATGACTACACCCCATTACATTACTTCCTCACTTGAAACTCACCTCTCCCTTTGTAGAAAAACTATTACTCCTAAACACTAGACATTTCCGTGGAGTCCACCGCTAAGTGTATTGATGAGCACCCAATATTGTAGATAATTGGTACGACTAGTCCCGGCTTATGTTGCTTTTACTTATGTTTATTTAGCTTTTATAGCGATATTGCACGTAAGGTGTGTTTTCATGTGTTTCAGGTAAAACGTGCAAATAAGGCGCATTTCAATGCCATGAATGGCCCAAGTGCTTCCAAGTACCCGAAGACCCTGTCGGCCCCTTAAAATCTGTCTAAGTATGGAAAATGACTTTCTGAAAAAGTTCTGATTTTCGAGATTAAAAATGGCGGTAATTGATCCTTGAATTTTTCTAAGAGTAACTACAAAGTTGCAAGGTTTTATTTGAAGAGCAAGGTCATGTTTCGAGCCTTTTTCTCTTGAGAAAATTGTGCAGTTTTCTGTTTTGTACTAAAAGTGGGGGGTTGACATTTTGATTTAATTGGAATCTTAAAATTCTGGGAATGCCATTGTTTCCAAATGGGGGGTACTTTCTTATTTTCATTAAATAAATTAAAGTAAAGAAAAGGTAAAAGAAAGGTTTAAAATGTCATCTTTACTTAAATTTAGAGAATGAAAATAAGATGCTGAGGAGCTGGAAGTTGCTGGGAGCTGCCTGCTGAAGCTGGCTTGAAGATCTGGAGATAAGCTCCTGGTATCGATACAGCCTAAATCTGTATCGATACCAATTAACTTCGTGGGAAGGCAGGTTGTCCCGTATCGATACGGCCTTTTTCCGTATCGATACGGAGGCGTTACGTGGGAAATGGCCATTTTAGGATAAGCTCGTGGTATCGATACTTTGACTAAACCGTATCGATACGGGAGGCTTCCGGCCAGATTTTTGTTGCTTTTTGGGCTTTCCATTTATGGAATAGTTGCCTTTATTGGTATGTTTTTAGGATATTTGTTGGGAGAGAAGTTGAGTTGTATAAATACTCTTCTCTCTCTCACTTGTAAGGAATAGGTAGTTAGTTAGTTTAGGTTAGTCTTTCTCCATTAATGTCTTCCAAGCTTTCTTAGTTAAATCTTTCAAGAACACTTGTAAGTCTTTCTCGTTTGTTAATTTCTCGTTTATTAATGTTGTAGCTACGGTTTAGATTCTTCTTAATATCAAGTTTATTTTCGTTTTCATCGGTTAAAAGTTATGTCTCATTTTCATGCTTTAGTTTATGTTTTAGCTATGGTTGAGTAGTCGTTTGGCTAAGTCTCGGGATAATCTTTCCCGGGGACTTAGGTTGTTATTTGGTTCTCGAAACCTTCGGGCTTAAAAGCATGATTTCCGGAATAGGGCTCAACTTGCATTTTCGGTCTAAATTAGGGGTGTTAACCCCTTGGTAAGAAGCTTAGTCAAGCGGTCTTGGCAAGTGACTCACCGAGGCCTAGTGGCCTCCTAAGTGTTCGATAAACATTAAAACCAAGTTGGTTCGCCTCCGGGAAATCACATCTTTTGTTAAACTTAGTCATTAAAGCAAAACCTTCCGGGCGTGAGCACGCGGTCGTGACTCTCGCCTGAGTGATATTCGAGAACGGATAACGGCCTTTGTCAAGGGTTAGAAGATCTTGAGACTTGCCACTTTTAGTTTATCAAACCCGTTTCTAGTCTTCAACTTTCATATTTTCCACCTTTCAAAGCAATCCTAGTTGGCCGCCTTGAAGGCCGTAAACCATCGTTTAAACACCTACAATCCGAATAAGCTTCATCCGATAAGCTTCATCCGATTCTCTGTGGGAACGATCCCGGTCTTGCCGGTTTATTATGCTGACGACAATCTAGCCCTACGCTTGGGGTATCTCAACCTTATTTGAAGGCGAGGTTGTGGAGCTAAGCATGTATGGACTCCAAAAAATGTGTGGTGTTGGGGCACCCCTTGCTGAAACCCGTTGAATGCAATTGTAGAAGTTCTTGAGTTTTTTTTTTTTTTTGGGTGAAACTAAAAAGAAGATTATTAGTACATAACATTTTGATATCATTTATTTTTTAGTTGAAAAGCTTGTTGAACTTTTGATGTGTTTTCTGTCGAACTAGATTATCAATTGTCATTAATATTGATTTTTTTATTCATAATTGGTAAGAGAATTTATGCTTATGAATGACCCATGTTACCAAAATCCCAGAGTCACCACTGGTCATACCTGAGTGCATCAAATTGGTCAGAAGAATCTGAATCATCAGGGACGTTCATCACCTCTTGAAATGAATTTGAGTGACATTTCTTAGTTGGTTTCAAGCCGTCATCGTCATCATTGCATGAACCTCTTTTTCTGGAGGGCATCTCATCATCACTGTCGTATATCCCGATGATAACCGGAGATCCTACAACAGAAAGAGGCAACTCCCTTTTGAGAAAAAAGGAGAAGAGATACTGAGACAGCTTGATCAGAAAAAGATTCAGGGTTTATAGCTTATTTATAGGAAATTCTACTGTATTACGGTAACATGCTCTAAAATTGATTCATTGACTACAAAATTCTTTGAACCAACAGCAACTTAATTAGTGATGCCAACCTCAAGTCGGCCAGCCCACCAGAACCTCAAAAAGAATTGATAAATGGAATATAAGTTATAGGACAACCTAATCAGCGCCCTAAGAGAGACAAGTTTTAAAGCCCCAAGTTCCAAAAAGAACTCAAAAAATCAGCAAAAGACAGAGCCAATGTCTGCTCTACACCCTTTCGATGTCACAGTAATCAGAAAGCCATGTACAATCACATTACCCTGTATATACATGAATCGGTAGAGCAAGAACTACACAAGGGCATATCCCCCTATTTGGAGATAATGGGAAACTAGTATTGCAAATCATTAGCATTCTTCTTCTTCTTCGTTTTCATTTCTTCCATTGATATACTAGCAAAAACTCTTTCGGATGTGTTGGCAAGTCTCCCCAACCAGTGTTCTGGCACCTCTTGACAAACAAGTGGGGGTAGTGTAGTGGTATTGCCTACTTTCTCTCCCGAACTCTGCTATAAGAGGGGAGCCTGACGCACTTGGCACAAGTACTTTCGCTCTTTTAACTGTCTTCACTTCTATCATACGGAAAGATTAATTTGAAATGGGACGATTACTTGAAAGTAATTTCCAGAAAAGCCTATCTTATCCAATTCCCAACACAATTCAAAAAAAAACAAGAAGATTCTTGTTATGCAAAGTATTTCAATGTGAAGACGGTAAGACGCCGAAAGAGGGATTCAACCCAAGGCCCCACGTCTTGTTCAAGAGCATGAACATAACCTGTGAAATCCTAATCAATCGACAAGAAGGAAGTCAGCCTTGCAGAGCTTACCCAAAGCATGTAATACAATGACTATTATAATCAATTTCATCTTCCATTCCTTCTACAAAAAAGAAGAAGCTAGCCAATCAACCTTTTTCTATTGCAATTAAAGAAGTTTTGTTTTGGCCATTAAAAGATCCCCAATAACTCCCACAAATCCCCTCCCCTTGACTCGTAATCCTCATTTGTGGCTCTAGGATGTACAAATCCCCTCCCCATTGACGAACACTAATCCTTTGTACCGAGAATTCTCGGTACCTTTGTACGGAGGAATCTCGGACCATTGGATCGCATATACAAAATTAATAAGTAAACTATGAAATTCTCACACAATCCAACGGTCCGAGATTCCTCGGTACAGAGGATCTCCTGTGCTCCTTTATGGTTCTACGTTGTAAGAAATAATAGAGTCAGAGAGATTCTGCAACTTGATAACGAGTCGAGCCAGTAAAACAGACAAGCAGCTGAAGCTCTATTTTCCAAAAGAACAGCAAAGAAACAAACCCTTGTCCGTTTTTGTTTGAGGCGGATAGGCAGAGAAGTAGTTGGTGAGGTTTTGCAAGCTTTCATCGATGCGGCCAAACCGATTTCTTGTCTCATCCCGAAATTCACGTTGCTCCATTTGAAATGCCTCAAGCTGTTTTCCCAACTGATGCTGACGGTCGAAGATATCCAGAACGCTTGGACCGGACGGCGGTCCGTAAACCGGTTTCGGAAGTCTAGGGCTTGATACCCTCCCGTTCAACTCCTCGAACCGCCTCTTATCACCCTCCTCCGCCTTCTCCTTCTCGGACTCGGACTCCGACGCCGATACCTTGCAGCTCAGTTCCGCATTCTCCTTCTCGGACTCCAACGCCGAGACCTTACAGTTCTCGGACTTACAGCTCAGCTTCGCATTCTGCTTCTCTGCCTTGTTGAAATCCTCCCCCGGCCGTTGTATTAACACGCGCTGGTCGGTTCCGGCGCGTGGGGCTTGGTTTTTTTCGAGCAGGCGCATGCACTTGGCTAGCTCGTCGAGCGCGATCAGCTTTTCGAGGGCCGCCTCGCCGTGTTTCTTCTCCATTACCTCGTACTGGGTCTTCCAGTATGAGGTTTCTCTCCTGATGGCCTCATCGCGAGCGGTGAGAGCCTGCATGACCCTGTTGAAGGCTGTTGATTTCAATTTTGATTTCGGTTCGAGGGGCCGAATGATCTGCGAAAGGGTGCCGTTCTCGGGGGTTTCCGTTGACGCCAGGGGCTGGGGGTGTGTCGAGGCCGATGTACTCATAGTTGAGAGAGAGAGAGAGAGAGAGAAGACGGGGGGAATGTGAAGCGCTGTGATTTGGACAAGGGTTGCTTTCGATTTCAAAATCCTGGTCTTTGTTCTTCTGGTTGAGAGGGTAGAGAGAGAGAGAGTTTGCAGGCTTTGCAGAAGAAGTGAATGGGTGTTCAGTTCGGGGAGGCATGACTACTCCGATGTGATTCATGTGAAGGGTGGCCGAATCGAAAAATTATTCAGTGTTTCCGAGGCAATTGTTCATCAAGGATCTGGACCATACACCTTGGGGGGGGGCACAAATAAAGGGAAATGCACCCGCACAGATGTGTGGTCTCGATCACGGGCGGGGTTTAATTAAATCTCCCGCATGGTATTTATGTTGGTCTTCGGATGCATATACATACATCCACCCCACCCAGAGGTGTGTTTCAAGTTCGTGCTCCCAGGGGCGCGGTGGAATTAACCGAAAACAGGAAGCTATGGATGCCGACTAAAATAGGGACCGACCGGCACCCGGGTCACACTTTGGATTGTACACGAAAAAATTGAGCCGTTGAGTAATTTAAAAAAAATGATTGGACTTGTGAAAATTACTTGAATCGAGTATTTACATATATATCAAATTGAGCTATTTTTTCACGAGTCTACCACGATTTTTTAATTCAATGGCTCAAATTATTCGTACTAGACCTCCGCGTGCCGGTTGGTGTCCTTAGCAAGGTTCTGGAATAACCTAGCATTTGTAGAGGCAGATTTGGATGGATTTTGTTGTCAAGATGTCATGTCTTCTCCAATTCAACACTCCTAATAATGTTTTCATTCACTTTGAATTTCTCCCTTACCAGTCGATACATTGGGCTTGTTTGTCGGACAGATAAAGTTTTGAATGGATAAGGAACAAAAATGATAGGAGATGTATATGCTATAAGGTGGAATTAGCTAAGAGGGAGGATTGGCTTATACTCAGTGTGAGTAGTAGTTGATATGGGTGGATAAAAGTGGATGATCTATGAATTTACTTAAGAGGAAAGTCCACTTTCACCCCATGTGGTTATCGCCATGTGCGGATACACCCCCTGTGGTTTAAAAGTGTGCACATAACCCCCTGTGGTTTTCAAATTGTGCGGATAGATCCCCTGCCGTCATGTTTTCCATCCATATTAAAGGAAACAACGTTAAAAGACCGTTATACCCCCATCACATCCCTTGATTCTTCTTCTTTTTTAAATCTAACCACACCATCCCGTATACCAAAAATTGAATCCAAACCGTTGATATTGTAAATTTTGACGAGTACTACGTCTATGCCAAAATTCAAGTCAATCAAAAAATGAAAAGCTTATGGTCAAATCGATTTTGTTATGAAATTAAAATTTCAAATTTGAATTTACTAAAAATTAGATCACTGGGTTACTGATGGCTGATTAAGATGATTTTTTACAGAGATACTCTATTCTTTATTTAATACATTATGAACGACTCAGATTACATTCTAGAGGTGTGTGAGATACACCTCCGTTAATATGGATGGAAAATATGACGGCAGGGGATCTATCCGCACAATTTGAAAACCACAGGGGGTTATGTGCACACTTTTAAACCACAGGGGGTGTATCCGCACATGGCGATAACCACATGGGGTGAAAGTGGACTTTCCTCTTTACTTTTTAGAAATAAAAAAATGTTTGAGGGTCAATTTGGTCTTTCTTCCCACCCGTATAACCTTATCCTAAGATGGTGTGGGGGTGAGATTAGCTAATGCACCTCCCAAGGGCATAATTATCCCCCTCTCCCTTATTCCACTTCCTGCTCCCCTTAACAAACACCCTCTACCCTATCCCCCTCCCTCTCTTGATACCCTTCCCTTGTACCCCAAACGGGCCCTTATGTGAACCTTAACCTTTCATTTTTTGAACAATCGGTTGGTGTGGTTGGTTCTTCATTCTACCTTCTAAAACAGAGATTTTGAGTTTGAGTTGTCATAGAGGAAGAAGTGCTCGACTTCCGTTGTACGAAATAATTACTAACTCTTTAGCATCTACTAACATCCTATCATCTAGCCAAAAAAAAAATTCATTTAAATTTTTAATGACGAATAGAGTTTCTTGATAAAATGGACTCCATCTCCACTCTCAATTTTATACAACAAGTCATGACCCATACGACTCCGTACTCTCAATTTCCATAAGACACCACCTATCATCAGTACAAGAAGATGGACTTTTGATAACATTCGTTTGTGGCGGTTATGGGGAGATGCTATCTACCAATTAGGGGTGTAAACGAGCCGAGCCGAGCCGAGTTTCGGCGAGCTCGAGCTCGTTTACTTAACGAGCCCAAAACTCGAGCTCGAGCTCGGCTCGAGCCTTAACGAGCCGAGCCCTTAACGAGCCGAGCTTAGTCATTTACTAAACGAGCCTTCCTTAACGAGCCGAGCCTCCCTTAACGAGCCGAGCTTTTGTTGAACGAGCCGAGTTTCACTCGGCTCGTTTAGTTAACGAGCCGAATAGTCGAGCTCGAGCTCGGCTCGTTTACTAAACAAGCCGAGTCGAGCCGAGCCTTAACGAGCCGAGCCGAGCTCGCGAGTAGCTCGGCTCACTTACAGCCCTATCTACAATGCCACATTTGTAGCCCAGCAGTTTCTCCTGGTCCGCTCACAAGAGAGACCACGGTTTGAGACTCTCGTCAGAAGTGTTTGGGTTCTAATTAGGGGGCTGTTGAATTTTTCTTTTTTTGGAAAGTTTTCCTGTGCCCACGTAAATCTGTTAAGGACTTCACAACCATCTTCTTATCCTGTTAATGATCTCAAAATCCACAAGGTCTTATTTCTATAGTACCTTTATCTCATACAAATGTAATCTCCGGTGCAAAAGAGTTTACTTTCTGAAAATTACCATAATCAGCAGTTTCAAAACTAGATCAAGCAAGTAACTTAAATATTACGGTCAAAAATAATTACACAGAAATAATTACACAGATTCGGCACCTTAATACTTAACTTGACCAAGATTTTACCATGTGCAGCATTCAACAGAGAACCTGAATTCTCTAAGTTAAAACAAAATACAAAACATGGCAGGTGTGTCCGTAGGTACATTTCCATAATCCATCTAAGAAAGTATAGCCATTTGAACCCAATTCAAAATAGATCTGTATCTGGCGTCGTAGCTCCTCCATGATTTGATCAGGGGATTCTTACGAGGGGATTAAAAATGCATCTTGTTTTTTCTGGTAAATCTTGAACAACTGAACGAAGGGCTAACTTTTTACAGTCATCTAGACCATTCGGATCAAATTCCTGGAACTCCAAAACAGATCACTCCAGTTTCCTCGTGGATTGCCATCAGTCAAATACTTTCCCAAACTACTTCCTCTGTTGAAAATGTCTACGCAATAATTAACATAGGGAAGAGCAAATAACAGCAATAGTGTATTGTTACCTTTCAAAAGTGATGTTAACACTACTTAGAGACAAAACCAAGGAATCTTGGAAACAAGATCGTTAGACTGCAAGCTTAACAAAACATGGGATGGCGAACAAGACTGCAAACATGGCAAGTAGTTTCTTTATTTTACACACACAAGCACGCACGCACTGAGAGAGAGAGCATGAGATCAAATTGGTTGTAATACCACAAACTTTTGCTATTTAGGACCTGCGAAAAATAGGTAGCATCTCTGCACAAACTATTTTCAACATTTGTCCCCTAATTGGCTAATTAGATCAGACATCTTAGTCTACAGAATCCACCGTTCACACTGGACAGGCGTTTAGGGTACACCAGGAACACAAAGAACAAAGGTTACACATTAACCTCCAGGAGACCATGTTAAACTAGAACAAAGGTTAAAGGTTACATATTAACCTCCAGGAGACCATGTTAAACTAGAACAAGCAATCCAGGAAACCAAGCACAAAAACTTTCTGCTGGTTTCGGGTTCAGAAGTTGTGGTGTTCCTTGACAGAAAGTGATATTTTCATTCTCCTAGAAAGAAAAATCAACACCAATAAATAGAGACTAACAAGAAATCCAATTCTTACCAGTATATGAGTTTCTGCTCTCTTTTTCTACAAGAAAGAAGGTCTTTAGCAAAGCTTCCATGCCAACTTGAAGAACAACCCCCATCTTTATCTCAAAAGTTTCATGATGATGGACTACATGTCTACATAGCTACAAAAGCGCTTGAACCCATTTCTCTCATTAGAAATGGATAACAGTTTTTAAAACGGGAAGTTCCTGTGTTATGATGGAGCCACGGTGATGATGTTGGCACTGAATAAACCAACCATCAATATGGACATATCTACAAGTGAAACATCATACTTAATATAAAACCACCCTTCCAAAATAGATTTCACTGGATGTATAAACCATGTTCACCAACTAAAATATATTTTTTGTTTTCCATTGTTTTCCTCCCCAGCTATTAAACTCTCTTCAAATCCACCGCAAAAGTATTTGTGCTGGTAGCCTAGTACATATAATTCCAAGACAGACAATATATTAATGTTGTCTATAGGCCCGTAGTAACAATTTAAAGATTACCATGTTGTGCAAACTCAAGAACTAGAAGAAATCACCAATAGATAGAAACATACATATTGAATGCAAAAGCATGAAAGGAAAGAACAAAAAAGTAGAAGATCCCTCGTACCATCGGATACTCTAATCCAAGTACATTTTATCCTTTTATCCTCCGAAGGTTAGGAGGAGGCCATGCCCATAGAAGTACACCGGTATGACGCTATCCTTCATGTGATAGGTGGTGGGTATTTTGTAGCCCAGTAATCTATACATTTACTTTTTCCTGATGAGGAGGCCATGCCCATAGAAGTACACCGGTATGACGCTATCCTTCATGTGATAGGTGGTGGGTATTTTGTAGCCCAGTAATCTATACATTTACTTTTTCCTGATGATTACTGATGATTACTAAAAGAAACAACAATAAACTAGCTTCTGCTAGTCATACCCAATGTTTCCAAATCGGGATACGTATCGTGTATCTTGAGATACGTTTGTTGGAAGAGTAGGAATTATTTTTGTAAGAGGGAGAATACTAAAGACAAGAGTGGGGAAGGAGAGTATTTGTAATGCACTTGAACTCAAACTTTTTTTTTGGCTTGGTACAAAATGGTTAGAATTCATCCATATTTGTACTGCTCCATGAAAGACTCTAGTACAAATATATTTTCATACAAGATAAACTTTGAGGTAATTCTAGAATTACACATGAGACTAATTCTCACAAAAAAACTCTAGATATTTCACAACGATATTCTAGAGCTAGATATTTTAGAACTAAATATTTATATCTTTTTCGATAATATCTATCATATTTGGGTTTTATCAATTGGAGCTTTGTCAAAATACTAAATTTAGTTTATATTTCAACAACGTTAATCATAATTAAAATATAATTAAGAAGTAGATGCACCTAATAACACCAACAAACTATGCTTACATTTAAAAAAAAAATTAAGATGCAAAATTTCAAGTCTCTCAACTGGGGCCTATTACATTTAAACTTTATGTTCCCTTTGTTAGGAAAAGAAAAGTAAAACAAAATACAATCGAAGTATGGTTCTTTCTTTTATACAAGAACTACATTGAGGTTGAATTTCTATCAAAGGGTTTGAAGGATGCCATAATTAGATCAAACGACTTAGATTAATGCATTTGGGGTTTCGCTTCTTGAAATAAGGTCCGACTTTTTTCGAATAAGTAATTGTAGGATACGTATAGAATTATGATACGCGTATAAATCGTAGGATACGCGATCGTATCGTAGGATTTTTATACAAAAATGATACATGATGAGATACGTATCGTTCCCCGAAGGAGACGATACAAATCGTCAGATACGTATCGTGTATCGTAGGTTTTTAACAACTATAGTCATACCTGAGTGCATCACATTAGTTAAACCTTCAATTCATGATCAATGAAGAGCCACCAACTATTCAACCTTACAAAACTTCCGATGAAGAGCGCAAACAGAATTCATGCAGAGTTCAGGCTCCCTATTTAATGCCGAAATCATTTCAGCTTTAACTGCCCATAGTTTATTCCAGACACCTTTCTACAGAGCCTTGCAATCTCCCTCTTGCTGTCGATATCAGAACCAGAACTGGAGCTGTCTCCACTGTCAGAAGAATCTGAACCATCGGGCATGTCTGTCAACTCTTCAAGGAACTTTGAAAGAGGCTTCTTAGTTGGTCTCACGTCCTCATCATCATCCTTGGATAAAACTCTTTTTCTAGTGGGCATCTCATCATCACTATCAGCAATCTCGATGATAACCATAGATCCTACAACAGAAACAAACAACTCCCTTTTCAGCCAATAAAAAAAAAAAGAACAAGCTTGAGCAGAATAACATTCACAACTTATTTGTAGGAAAATCCACCGGATGATGGTACTCTAAAATTGATTCATTGGATACAAATTTCTTTGAGCCAACAGCAACTTGATTAGTGGTGCCAACCACAAGTGGCCATGGCCACCAGAATCACAAGAAGGATGGAGTGCAGGACTGCAAGTTTTAAAGCCCTTGCAACATAGTGATTAACATGCATATTTGGTCATTTATTGGCTCGTGTAAATTGAACGCCATACACCAAGAACTTGAAACTTTATACATAGAGATAGGGTTTTTAACTAACTTAACAGTAAGGAATAATGTAGCAATGCCCACATGCACAGGGGCAAGGGTGTTGATACTTAAAACTAAAACGTTCCCTTCTAAAACCATCCTCACCCTCAAAATATCCCACTCTCCAAGTAATTGCTTTCATGCCTTCCACCAAAGAAACTGCCCGGACACGGCATCCACTTGTAAATTAATTCTTCGATTGTTTTAGGGCCCATTTAGGAGCCTGATTATTGCATTCTCCATTTTAAAATAATATTACCTCTCAATTTTTTGGTAATATTTAAGACTTTCTAGTTAGAAAAAAATGGAGACTTTCATATATTGTACAAATTTTGAGAAGTGGAAGGACGGGGACCAAAATAACAAAATAAAAAAAATGTGAATCTAAATGAGTTAGTCATACCCATTATAATACCATAATAAATAACCAAGGGCAACATGGTAAAAACCAATCCATAATATATTTTGATGATTATCCTCCCAAACTCTACTCTATTTTAAAATCTATTTTGCACATATCTCCCAAACACTCTACAAGTTCATAATCTATTAAGACCATAATCCGAAATCTGCAAATCCAAATCGAAAATGAAAAAACAAAAAAATTGGCTCTCAAAGGGGCATTTCCGCAAGATAATCCATAGCCAGTTCAAAGAAAGGAGAAGTTGGTCAAAAAAACCGTTACAAGAGTATGCGAATCATTCAGCCATAGCTCAAACTGCAACGCATAACACAAATTCTAACTATGAAGTTCTTAATGACTGGAATAACATCCTTGTCATTTTTCATTCAAACATCTCACAACCTTGCCACTACCGGTTTAAGTTAAACTAAAACGGGAAGTTTTTGAGGTTATGATGGAGCCACGGTGATGGTGTTGTCGCTGGCGAAACCAACCATCAATGTGGACATATCTGAAAATGAAACATCATACATAATATATAAAACCACCAATCCCATAGTAGATTTGCCTTAGGTAGAAACCATGTGCATCAACAAAAATTTTCTTTAGTTTTCAATCGTTTTCCCCCCCCAGCTACTAAATTCCCTTTAAAGTATTAGTGCTAGTGAATAAATTACTATATGTTCTGTTGACCTCGAGATGCATACCAATCCTCAAACTATGCAAGTAAAAGTACCACCAAAACACATCATAAGCATTAAACAAACCCTAAACGTACGTATATGGTAGAAAGGAGTCTAAAAGAATAATACCATCCTCCCGATGACTATTTCTTCCAACCTTCACGGAACCAACAGCAGAGCCGCCTCCACCTCGCAACGAATTGGCTATTTCACCACAGTTTAATTCCTCTTTCACCAGTAACTCGGTTAAATTTTGATTCCCACTTCGCCCTTCCCGACCATTCAACGCCACCTCAGCCACGGCAGGGCCCGCACTCATCAACACGGCCGTGTCCTCCTCCAACCGCGCTGTCCTCCCGTTCAACTCCTCGAATCGGCTCTTACACTGCTCCAACTCCCCCTCCACCTTCTCCTTCTCGGACTCCAACGACGAAACCCTACGTTGAAACTCCACGAATCGGCTCTTACACTCCTCCAACTCCCGCTCCGCCTTCTCCTTCTCCGACTCCAACGACGAAAACCTACGTTGCAACTCTGCCTTCCCCAACTTCACCTCACTAAAATCCCGCCGCAGCCTCGCGCATTTCTCCTCCCAATTCTTCTCCCGCTCCCTTCCCGCCTTCTGATCCTCCTTAAGCCTAGCAATCCTACCATTCTGTTCCCTCTCGAGCCGTTCGATTGACGCGTGTTGCTCGTTCTCCGCGAGTGCGACCTGGTCCTTGAGAAGGTCGCGCTCTCGCCTGAGCTTGTCCAGCTCGTCGAGCGCGACCAGCTTCGCGAGCGCCGCCTCGCCATGTTTCTTCTCCATGGAGTCGTACTGGGTCTTCCAGTAGGAGGCGTCTCTTCTGGCGGCTTCGTCGCGAGTGGTGAGGGTCTGTATGACCCTTTCGAAGTCGCCGGGGCGGAACGATGATTTCAGCCGCCAAATGAGTTGCGAGACGGTGCCGTTCTCGTTTGACGCCGGCGGCTGTGTGGAGACCGACGTACGCATTGTGGTCTGATTTCGATTTTCAAAACCCTAGCTTTTTCTTCTGGTAGACACAGGGAGGGAGGAGAAACGGTTTTAGAGCGCGCGTGTCAGAGAGAGAGAGAGAAATGAATGGGAATGGGGTTACCTGGCACAAGTCCGACGGGGAGGGTGGCAAAATTGGAAAATTATTCGGTGCTTCGCAAGGAATTGTTCAGGATCTGGACCACACACTTGTGGGAGGCCGAAGAGATGTGTGGTCTCGATCAAGGACTTCGGATTGGTTCATTTTTCTTGGGGTAATTTTCACCGACACCTTCTGAATTTGGTTTAGAAGGTTAACAAGCCTACAATCACACCCAAAAGCAATGTTATTCAGGCACGAGTAAAAACGAACTGCTTGGCAATTATTCAGGCACACGTTAACAAACATCGGCTATAATGTTGAAGATTCGATAAGTGTAGTTAAAATAATTTTCTTCTCGTGTGATTGATTTTCCCGTCGATCGTGCCTTCCGAATTGGTTTCGATGCAGTCCTAATCGTTGAGTTAACATTTGCAAGCCAAAGAACCAATTCCCTCGGCTACACCCAATTACGATTACGATTGCGTTGGGAAATTATCCCTTGATCTTCATCGGATGAGCTCTAATTAGTTGAAGAACTAGGCTCGACCATGGACAACTATTAGATGATGAAGCCATGTTTTAAACTTTTGGAAAATGAATGCAAGAAATGCTTGATGGCAAGTATGTGTTTGTTTCAATGAAGGTGGTGAATTGCCCTTGGTTGATCTTGATGGACTAGCCGTTGGATTCAATGAATGTGGTGAATTGCCCTTGATTTATACAATTTTTGTTGCAACGGTATCCAATCCCTTAATACTTCATGTAAGTAGTATATTACAAATTTTTCCTTAGTTTTACGATTTACCCCCACGACAACCCACATTTTGTTGCTTAAAAGTATATTGCTTAATAAAAAAATTTGAACAATTATTGAATGGAAAATAATACTATGTACTACAAGATGTTGAAGCACCTAAGCCTCACACATTTTCTCACAACCTCATAGGTTAGGGCTACCAGGCCAACCAAAAAAGATATCCAATTTGTTAATATTTGATTTTATTTGACTTTTTCTATCCATCTTCACTATGTCATATACTTCTTTTTGAAAATAAATATTTTTTGTTCAATAGTACTTATAAAAATACCGTATTTAAATATGGCATTTCTTGCGTCAATTTAATCCACTTGTAATTTTATACTTGTTGGTCGAAAAAAGAAATGTTTTGTTAATAGAAACAAGAAAGTGCTTACAGCCTTAGCGTTATAAACAAGAATTGTACTCATCTGAGCCACAGAAACATGTACATACGTAATACGAGAATTTAGTGGTGCTGTCAGTTATTGAGATTTGATTCGTTTCATAAATAGCCATCTATTTTCTTCCTTTTTTGTCACAAAATTAGCTTTTCATTGCAATTTATTTCCTCTTTTTTTCCCTTCAATTTATTTTCTCTCCAAATGCTACATCCAAGCATAGCATAATCGGATTTCTAATTAGGATATTCTTCCTACTTTTTGCCGCACTTAGGAGGACAAAAAAGCCCCTGTAATTAGTGCTCCACTAATTTAGCCGTCCAGCCAATGGCACAGTAATTAGCCGTCCTCGCGCAAATGGCTTTTAATTAGTACTCGTAATTTGCCGAATAATTGCGTGTTTATTGAACAAATGTCTCACGAGAAATTCACGGAATCATTGCCGGAAATAGAACGTGGCCTGGTATTATTATATAGTAATAATCTGGAAATCGAAGGGCCCCGTGGCTGTAAGAAACTCCAAAGATACTTCTCCATGGGAAGTCTATTCCCAGCCCCTTTCTTCTCCGGTATCCCCACCCTTTTTTTTTTTTTTTTTGGTTTCTATTTTGATATTTCATACTCTTGTCAAAACTACAGTATGAAACCCCTTCTTATCAAAACTCCATTTTGCACCCACCAAACCACCACTTCAGCCGCTACCTCCAGCCTACTCTGCATCGCCATCCATTCAGGCAGGCCACTGCCCGTCAGACATTCCATCAGCTTTGCCACCCCATCTCTAGCCACCCATCCGAACCATACTATCTTGGCCATCCCACTTATCTCTTATCCCTTGTCACTCCTTGCTCCTCTTTTTATTGAGCTAGCCTTGTCAATCCAAAAGCCTCCATTGCTCAGAATTCACCCTCGCCATATCTAATAGTAGCTCATAATTGTTTCAATCCTTCCACCTACTATTAACCGCCACATACATGTTCAGGTTACTTTTTTATATTTATTTTATTGTGGAGCATGTTTAGAACATTTGCTTTTGGACATTACAGTAAAGTACGTTTAATTCTGTTGTTCAAAATAAGTTGGATAGGTACTGTGACCGGGGAAGGATTTGAGGATATGTTTCAACGGGCCGACGACATTGGAAGGGTGTCGTCGACAATTGCCAGGTTAGGTGGTGGTTTGGGTCCTAATAGATGAGGGTAAATTTGAAAATAAGTTAGGGTGGAATCCTGACTATTGGATGGGTGTACTGAGACAAAAATGGGGTGGAAATAGAATTAAACCCATTCCCCCTGCACAAGAGTGAACTACTTACTGTTCAGCTAAAAATCCAATTTCTCGCCTTCCTGTACCAGACAAAATCACTTTTCTGTCTTCATAATTCAATCAGATTCCTCATCCACACCAATTCTCTCTCTCTCTCTCTCTCTCTCTCTATCTCTCTCTCTCCATTTCAAAGTCTTCGTAATCTCCTGGATCGTTGAACTCTCTGGATCATCGTTCTTTGTCTCCAAGACCAACCCCTGGAGCTCCTCTGACTCTCAGGTACCTCGTTAATCTCGACTCTGATAGTAAGATATAATTATATGTATGTATACCTGGAGCTATATGTACATACGCTGGTTGTGATTATGCCCACGAGCTTTTGTGCAATCAGATTGGTTGATAGTAATGCGTAGCTCCAGTTCAGTTATTCTTCGAGTTTTGATCTTTTTGCTTGAAGTTCTGTTGGTTTGAAATTCGACTAAGAAGCTGATGTCAACGGACTTGTTGTATCATTGAGGTCTAGTTTGTGGTAATTGAAGTTCAGATTTGGTTGCGTTTGAATTTTCATCGACTTCTAATCAATCGGATTACGGTGTTGTCGATGAAATTGGATTGTGTGCGGCGATTCATCTGTTTTTGTCGATGGAATTTGTTTTTTCCCTCCTACTATTTCTGCACAAATTTGGTTTCTAGCTTTCTCATTGATAGATTTTTTTTTGATCCGTCTCATTGATAGATTGAAATCTTCACAATCACGAAGTAATTTTATTGTTAGATGAATATAATATCACTGTCGAGTGTCGACAATCAAGATGCATATAATATCCATCGATTTATAGATATCTGTACGTATTTTACTGGTGAAGCTTTGATCGAGGAGAGTAGTCATAGGGCATTCGAAATTTATTTTTCCCTTTTGTTTTGTGTTTAATCATATTTCTATATTTGAGCGTGGTAATTTTTCAGATTTCCCTTAATCTATTTAAGTTTGGTAATTTTTTCAAATAACTATTCAGGCAATTTCAGGTGATTTTTTATTTTTATTTTTGCAAAGTAATTCAGGTGAATTCCTTCGTTTGAGCTTGGGAATCTCACGTGTTCAAATTTTTTCAAAACATTTTGAAATTGCCAAAATTTGAAAACACCTGTTCGTTGCTTTACTTTGAAATGATGATGCTTGTCTGGCCTTAGTAATCCTCACAAAATGAAGACAACACTTCCTTAATGATCTAGCTGTCCTTTGGGTCATTTAAATTTTGGACAGACTAGAATTGTCATGGTGACAGATAAACAGTGGTGGAGCCAGGATTCTGACCTGAAGGGGGCCGAATTAATAGACATATATTTTTTATCGGAACGTATACTTATTAGATCATAAAATTTTTGTTTTACAAATTACAATACATTACATTTGTGTATTGAAAGGGTTTTAGCCTAATGCAGTTAAAATATTCCAATCATTTTATTTTTTTCTTTAGGCAACTTCAACAGTCACGTGATTATTTTTTATTTATTAAAAAATTGAGAAATGAGAATGTAAAATAACCGATTTTTTATCAAATCAAGCCAAAATTAGTAAGATTATAAATAATTATACACGAATAATTATTAATGATATTCAAAATTAGGTATGTACAAAATAAAAATTTTAAAACTTGGGGGCTCGGAAGGGGGCCGGGGCTACCCCGGACCCCAAGGTAGCTCCGCCACTGTAGATAAGAATTTCCTGATACCACCAGATATGTTCGAATTGGGGGTTGGTACTGTGCAGCTGTTGCACAACACCGTGCTGCGCTGCTTGGATGGTGTCCGTTCGGCAATCTAACAGTTCAAATCTCATCTCGGCAATGAACGGCTCGAATGCAACATGGGTGGAGATGAGATTTGAATCGTTGAATTACCGAACGGACAACATCCGAGCCGCGCAGCACGGTGCCACCAACCCCTGGACGGAATGTTGTTATACTAAATTGCTAATTATCGGGTTATGAAGTTCATTTGTGGACGTAGTTTCTTCGGGCCAGACCGAATTTTATGAGGACCCATGAAGATCAATAAATCACATTTTTCTTTTGGGTCACTGGGAATCTGGGTCCTCCGGTTTTAGAACAGGGCCCACAAAGGGTCCCCAAATTGATGGCTAATTGAGTTGGTTGTGCATGCAAAATATCACATCGAGTGGGCATTAGCGAACACTTGATTGGAGTGCATTTGTCTTGAAAAATTTGAAGCCAGCTAGAATTTTTTTTGAGTATAAATTGTATGTGCATTGATCCTATGCCTCTCAAGTCTCAATCTCCAATTGATCTTATTTTTTTGCATGAGTTACCTATTCGACAATCTCAACAAATTGAAAGTTCCGATTAAGTCACGGGACCAAGGTGGGTCCTGTTTTGCAGCAGAGCAGCCCTTGATTCGGAGACATGACTCACAGCCTTAACATGGTCCAGTTCTCATATAGGCACAATTTTTTTTTTGTTTTTTTATCCGCAACAACGCCTCAAAGGCTTTATTGTTTCCTAGCTGTAAGAATCAATCTCCTCCAGTGTCCAATTTTCCCTTCGCAATAATATGCCAAAGCAGGAACAAATATGGTCATGTAGGGAAATAAGATCAGGTGGAGAAAAAATTACTACTACCGTCTAGTTACAATCTACAGAAGGGTGATGGCAAATTAGCAGTTCGTAGCTGTGAGACTCAAATGAAAATCCGAGTATTACGCCAGCGTCGGTAAGGGAGCATCTCATCCGTGTCCCCCGAGCAATTAAGTCACTGCCTTCTTGTTATTGCCATGAATGTAAAAGGCGATGATTCCAGTAAGGACACTCTCACCAAACTGGTTGTTACACTTCCCATCTAGAGCTACACAACTATTAATTGCAGTCTGATGTTCAACAATGGAATTAATACCTATGTGATAATCCTAATCACCTTTTGCAGCTACTTTTTAGGTGTTTAATTTTGGCAATAGCAAGGATTTTTACAGTTTATTTTTTTGGAAATAATAATATGAATTTAATTTTGCTTCTGATACCCAGCCTATTTACGCATCAAGATGATTTCTTTCTCATTTCATCCTGAAAGCCTTAAAAAGGAGAAACTGAGGCAACCATTACCCGGTCAATTTTAGAAGTTAGCCCAAGTGTTTCTCATTCAGTAGTTCCTCATTTTTTGGATTCACTCCATGCTTATGAGGAATTGAGGATTGTGTCATTTTTTGAATGTAGCTTTTATCGCATATGGGTGATCTACATTGTTTGAGTTTTCATTTCCTCGATTGCTCTTAGGGTTGGAGCCCATGTTATTGGTGATAGAGATTGCCCTGTCCTGATGCAGAACTAAG
This sequence comes from Rhododendron griersonianum, assembly GCA_018127125.1. Taxonomy (NCBI): domain Eukaryota; kingdom Viridiplantae; phylum Streptophyta; class Magnoliopsida; order Ericales; family Ericaceae; genus Rhododendron; species Rhododendron griersonianum. Next base: position 12,647,011 of record CM030794.1, on the reverse strand, counting down.
CAGAATTTGCTGTCAAGAGCAAGGTAAAGATGCCGAAGCATCGCTTGAGGGAATCGATTAAGACCTTCTTTGGAAGTCACATTGATCCTGAAAAAGATGAAGAGCTAAAGGGTACTAAAACAGGTATCCTTCTCAAGTAAACAGAACAGGACACAAGAACCTTTAAAAAGTTAACAATGAATTATGATTCAGCACTGCAGGGAAAAAAATGTATCCTGCATTTAATCTATTATTAGCCTACCAAAAGATATGTATCCTGCAAATAATTGCTAGCTATCAATCTGCAATAAGTTGATGAAGTAAATATGGTATTTATCTGTCAAGAATCAAAATATGTAGCTTCGTTGTTTCACCAAGTAAAATCTGTAGCATGAGCATAGGGAATTCCTCTTGCTTCTTGGGTGCTTAAAAAGCAAGAAAAACCTCCCAATCCAGATAAACAAAGAGTGGAAACAAACCCCGAAAAGGTCAAAATATTGAGCAAAGAAATGGAAGCGAAAGGTGATATTGTGCAGTAGTTTGTGATTCCAACCCTATTCTACCTTCTCAAATGTGCGTACTTCACCCAGGATCCCAAGGGTGGCAGAAATCATGAGTGATAGCTTCTTTATTTGGTCCATCAATTTTTGTTTTCAGTACAGAACTTAAAATGCACACTGTAGATATTCAGAAGTTTCTTGTGGTTTGCAGAAATAGAAGACAAAGTTCAGAAGATGTTGGACCTTATCAAAGAAGAAGATGAGGGCGAAAAAGATGGGAATAGATTAGGAAACGTGAAGAAAGAGCCACTTGTTGAACTAATTGAGGATTTCCGTAAGCATTACCATCTGCTCTATGCTCGTTATGATCATCTGACAGGAGAGCTAAGGAAAAAAGTTCATCAGAAACAAGAAAATGGTAACTCTTCTTCCTCTACCTCGGACTCGGAATCAGAATATTCATCGAAGGAAAGGGGCAGTAAAAATGGGAATATTGAAAATGAGTTTCAGAAGGTAACAGATGGCATGAAGCAAGAACTTGAAACTGCACATCTAGAATTGGCTGATCTGAAAAGGAAGCTGACAGATATCACAGAAGAAAAGGAAGGTTTAGAAGTTGAATACCGAACGGCTTTGAACAAAATCCAAGCAGCAGAGAAGATCATTAGCGATTTAAAGATTGAGGCTGATTCTTTTAATGGTGAAAAATCGAAGTTTCAACTTGAGATTAGGGACCTGAATATAAGACTTCACAGTGCTAATACTTCAGCAGCTGAAATGAATCAGAAACTGGAAGACATAGCAAGAGAGAGAACTGATCTAATGATGGAAAAAGAGACGGCATTGCAAACAATTAAAGAGGGAGAGAAAATAAATGAAGAATTGAAAGTCATGACTAATGAGTTGAAGGATGAGAACAAAACAATGCAGGTAGAACTCTCTACAGTGAAGGAGCAACTTGAGTCCTCAGAACGGGAAGTAGCGAATCTAATCCAAACGCAGAAAGCTACCGAAGAAAAGAATAACTTTCTATCCGCAAAAATTTTAGAGCTTTCAAATGAGATTAGCGAGGCACAGAGCAAAATGCAAGATCTTGTGGCTGAATCTAGCCAGTTGAGGGAGAAATTGGATGAGAGAGAAAGGGAATTTGTGAGTCACACGGAGATGCACGAAGCCCACAAGAATGAAACATCAGTTCGAATGAGGGGATTGGAACTGGAGCTGGATTCTCTGCACACCCACAAAAGAGAAACTGAAAAACAGAAAGATGATGAGCTTTCCATTCTGCTGAAGAAACTTGAGGATAAGGAGAGAGACTTGTCGTCTCAAATTGAGGATCTGATGACAAAGATTAATGATCTGAATCAGGAGGTGGAATCATTACAGAAACAGAAAAGTGGAATGAAAGAGCAACTGGTACATGAAAGGAATGAAGCATCAGGTCAAGTGAAGGACCTAATGGAAAAGGTCAATGAAAAGCAACAGGAGCTGGAGTCAATTAATACCCAGAAAATCGAACTTGAATCTCAACTGGAGAAAAAGATTAAAGACACTTCCGAATACCTTTCTAGAATAGAAATTCTGGAAGAGGAGTCAAGAAACAAGAGTGCAGATCAACAGAGGATGCTTGAAGAGAAAGAGGGTCTTATAGCACAGGTGAAGGGCCGAGAACAGGAGGTGGAATCTTTACAAAACCAGAAAAGTGAACTGGAAGATCGAATTATCGAATTGGAGAAAACATTGGCAGAGCATGTGAATGAAATCTCTGACCTAAGGAAAAGTTCTGAAGATAAAGAGAATGAAGCATCTGCTCAGATTGCGAATTTAACAGCACAAGTCAGTAATCTGCAAAAGGAGGTGGATTCCTTGAATGCTCAGAAAGCTGGATCAGAATTGCAACTTGAGAAAAAGGCTCTAGAAATAGTGCAGTATCTTGATGAGATAGAAAATCTGAAAGAGGATTTAGCACGCAAGAGCATGGAGGGACAGAAAATGCTAGAAGAGAGAGAGGATCTAAAAGCGCAGATGAAGAATCTAGAAATGGAGGTGGATTCTCTACTCAACCAGAAAAGCAACCTAGAAGAGCAGAGAGAAAATCAAACCCAAGAGATTGAGTTATTGAGAAAAGAAAACGAGGGTTTACAGGAGAGAATTGGCGAATTGGAGAAGACATTAACAGAGAGAAGAGAGGAGTTAATAAATCTCCAGAAGGAACATGAGAACGTGGGGAACGAATCGACCACTCAAATTATGGCCTTAACATTGCAGTTTAATGACAAGGAGGATGCTTTTAACAAATTGAGTGAAGAGCACAAAAAACTCGAACTTCTGTTTCAAGAGTGCAAGGAAAATCTTGAAGTTGCTGAAAGGAAGGTTGAAGAAACCACAGAAGAGATACTTTTGAAAGATGGGAAGATTGATGAATTGGAAGAAACAGTTGAAGACCTGAGAAGGGATCTGGAAATGAAAGGAGATGAAGTAAGTACATTGGTAGAAAATGTCCGCAACCTCGAAGTTAAGCTCCGTTTGTCGAACCAAAAACTTAGGGTAACGGAACAAGTACTGACAGAGAAAGAAGAGAGCCAGGGAAGTAGAGAAGAGAAGTTCCAACAAGGACTAAGGTTGCTTGAAGAAAGGATTGGTTCCTTGTCTGCATCAGTTGCTATTTACAAGGAAGCTCAAGCCATGATTATTAGAGACGTTTCCGAAAAAGTCAAGAACACAATGAATGGAGTGGACACTCTTACCCTCAAGTTTGAAGAAGACTACGGGCACTTTGAAACCCGTATTTATGAAATCTTGCATGAGATTCAGGTGGTGAAAAATTGGGTGAAGGAGAGGAATTGCGAGAAGGAAGAACTAAAGAAGATCGTGGGAAGCTTAGTCCAGCAACTGGAAGATAAGAAAGAAGAGGAATCAGTGTTGAGAGAGAGAGTCAGAGAGTTGGAGGCGAAGTTGGGGAAGGTTGAAGAGGAAAAGCAGAATCTGATGAAAGCTCTGAAGCTGCTTGAAGAGAAGACGGAAGCATTGGAGAAGATGATGAGTGAGAAGGACGAAGGTATTTCGGGCATAGGCGAGGAGAAGAGGGAGGCTATAAGGCAGCTGTGTATATGGATTGATTATCATCGGAGTCGTTGCGATTACCTCAAGGAAATCCTGTTGAAGAGGTCAGGTAGAAGGCCAGTAGCAACTTGAGAGTTCTATATTTTGGTTTTTTACGTCTTGTTTTCGTTGTGATCATTTTTGGTTTTAGATTTCGGGATCCGCTGCCGTGCTTATTCTGGTGCCAGGGTGTCGGATCGAATTAGCAGTAGTAGTCTTTGAATGTTTCATTTGATTGTGCTTATAAGACAGGTCATTTGTTAGTTGTAACTTTTAATTTAATTTTTGGTGTTTGCTGGGCATTTGCCAGTTGGTGTATTGAATTCACCATTTACAGTTCATCCGGTATAGAAAATCCCTATTACGTATTGTTTGTAGAAGTCTAAGATTTAACTCAATCCATTATCTCGCTGTTAAACCTCCCCGGAACATAACAGTTTGCAACCCCTCTCTCCCTCTCTCTCTCTCTGATATGGAAATTCTAAGAGACTTGGCTGTATGGGTGCAAACGAGCAGAGTTTTTTAGTGTTCGAGCTTGGCTTGCTCATAAACAAGAGCCCGGTTCACTTGCTGAACAAGACTCTATAAACAAGCCAAGCCTAGCCTATACAAATGACCTGAGCTAGAGCTCGGTTCATTTGTTACAAGAACCTAAAACTTGAGATCAAGGTCGGCTCGATTACTAAACGAGCCGAGCTCTCGAGCACCTCAGTTTGTTTGTTGTGCCCTACTTAGGCCGCAAGATCATAAGTTCAATAAATTTCAAAAACTGGAGGCTTTTCGCCACAGTTTGATATGCAAACACACACATTAGCAATGTTTTGGATCATGGTTCAGCTTTTATGGAGGGAAAGAAAATAGAAAATAAACTCAAGTAAAATGAATATCGGTCGAAAGAAGAAAAATCTCCCGTTTGGTTTCTGTAAACAATAAAGATAAATGACTAATTTAATTTCAGTCATTTCCTTTCGCTTGACGACTCCAATATTCAAAAACAACATAAAGGGGAAGCATCAACCAAATAGACACGTTATATGCCAGGGTACTTGTGAGTTACGTCGTAAAATTCCATCACAAAACATGAAAAAGAACAAATCAGAAGTGCAACGAGGGATAGCAGCACCAAATTATTTATTTCTGTTTCACAACAAATCAAACTAACTCTCCATGTGAAAACAAGTTACAGAACTAAATACCGAACAAAGGATAAGCTAAAATTTCTGAAAACTACTAGAGAGCATTTAGCGCATCCTTCTCGACAACTTATTGGCAGTGCATACAAATAAAAAGCCTGAGAACAGGGGAAACTGAGAAAGATAAGATGAAAAATATCAACACTGGCTATAAATTGGTTTCTAAACTTCCTCCCAATCAGGAAAACACTAAAAGAAGATAATCCCATAATTTACCTTCTCCATTCCTTGCAAAAATACGCGCGGAAGTCCAACAAATACCCAAACTTGCCTGCGGTTTTAGTCAGATATCCTTATCTCGACTCCAAGAATGTCCTTTACCACCTCGTATGTAACAAATGCAATTGCTATCGACGGGACCACCTAAAGAGTGGCAATCACATTAAAAGGTGGATCTAAAATTTCCATTGTAAATGAATGACACGCTATAGAGAGAGGAAAATGTGCTGATCAAAAAAATAGAGAGAGGAAAATGAAGCAGCTATACAGAATGAGTCCATTAGCCAAGGACATAGATTAGAAATAATAGCTTAAGATTCTATGGTAGATGTAGATTTTGAATTCTAGTAGAAACTGAAAATTTTCTTGCTGCAGCTCTGAGAAGACAAATTAAGTTGCAGAGAAGCCTAATGTGTTTGGTGCAAAAGCTGGAAATCAGTTTTTAAAATCTCTTAGAATCCAAAATATATTCCAAAAGCACCCCAGACCTAGCTTCTCCAAAATCGAGTTGGAGGTGCTATATTGTGTTTGTCTGGTTGAGAAGAACTTTTGAAAACACTCGAAACTTTTGGAAAAGATAGAAACTAAAAATTTGCCTCAAAAACCAAAAGCCTCCAGAATTTTACGCAAATATGCACAATATAGCTCCATACCCACCTGACAAACAATTAAAGAATGCTTAATTGATGAACGTAACTACAACAGCACATTAAAGAATGCTTAACTGATGAGTGTAACTAAAACAGCACATGAAGACGATCATCGTGATAGATGATACTAACCTTCACTGAATTGGGGACCAAACCCTTGTACAAGGCTCCAAAACCCTCATGCCGAACTGTTTGTCTGAATGCATCAACCATGCCAGAATACTCAAGTGGTGCTTTGCTCTTCCCATCACCGGTAACAACTGAAGCAGCATCTTTCCAGCCCACCATCTGCATCCTTCGACGGATTACGTCAAGAGGATAGGCAACCGTCTGGCCAACAGTTCCAGCCGCTGCTCCACATGCAAGCTTTGTTGTAACACTCAAGTCAGCGTCTTGAGCCAGTCCAAATGGTCTAGATTTGATCAACCAGTCCTTCAGAGACTCATATACCGCAAAGTTCAGACCCACGTATGGAATCTACAGGTATGATTATTGTATGAATTAGGCTTCCCGACATAGAAACAGGGGAAAATCATCTCGCCAATTAGACAACAAGTGTTATCAACTTGTGCAAAACCAATTTTTATTCAACAACTTTTAAAGAAAAACTAGAGTCAACGTTCCACCTTCAGTATACAACAACAACAATACCAGAACTCATCTAGTTCCCAATCATTGGGGCAGTGTTCTAAATGGCGGCCGCCTAGGCGCTTGGAGGTGCCCTGCCACCACGCCAATACCCCTTGGCGTTTGATTTGGTGCCCAAGGAGGTTTGGCGGTATTTGGCGGCCACCTTGGCGGCGGCGTCTTTGGAGGCCTAAAATGTATAGTATTAAACTAAAAAGGCTTATTATGTAATTTTTACAAAATCATATATATTACAATTACATATTTACATGAAGAAGATTTTGTATCAGAAGATAACTCCGAAGAGGGAAATGAGGCGATTGACTTTGAGTCCGATGGAAATCAAGTTTTGGAGGGGTATGGAGGAGAAGAGTTAGAGGAAGGAGATGAACTTTGAACTTGGCATTAGGGATCTCCGATCTCGTTTATTTCTACTTATTGTCTTATTCAACTTATTTGCTAGTTGCTACTACTTAATTTCATTTGGGTTTGTACTTAGAAGTTTGAACATTAAACTTTGCATTATGGTTATTTCTACTTATTGTCTTATTCAACTTATTTGCTAGTTGCTACTACTTAATTTCATTTGAGTTTGTACTTTGAAGTTTGAACTTGCATTATGGATACATGGAATATAGTTTGAATGGATAATGGCTTGTTAAAAAAAAAAATTCCGCCGAATTGCTTGGCAGCATGGCGCTTGGAGGTGGGTTTCCGCCCAACTACCGCCAAGCGCCATTTAGAACATTGCATTGGGGGTACAGGCGGGTGAGGATTGGAGACAGACCTAACCTTTGGATTTTGGAATATATGCACAAAGTGGCTGCTCTCAGAATACCACTAATACAGTGGCCCCCCTATACCTCCAAGAACCAAGGAGCTAACCGTGCCCCCTAAGCCAAAAGGCATACCTTCAGTATGCAACTCTTTTTTTTGTGAACGGACAGTATGTAACTTAATCCATTCACTCATCATTAGAACCAAGCTAGGGAAAGCATACAAATAACTTTGTGTGTGTGTGTGAGAGAGAGAGAGACATGACTGGGTTCTTCTTTCTTTGCTCTTAAGTGACAGTTAGCTACTTCAAGAATCCAGAAAGGACCCACAAAAATACCACTCGTATGTCTTATTTGTTGCTCTAGCTCTCCAAATTTACATAAATAACCACATATGAAGGCACGCTGTTATCAAGCCAAGAATATTAGCATAAGAAGCAACAGAAAGTCAATCTTGACAAATATCTGATGAAAGGATGATATCTTTAGCATTTGCATGGCCAAAAGGAAACTGATCATGATGAACCACATAATAACACTTTCTATTGCACCAGTCACACCAAGCAACTAGTAATCTTCCAATCCTCCACTAATTACATGCGTTATCGGTAAAACGGAATGACATTCAATCAGCAGATTAAATCTTTCATCTTTCAAACTAAGTTTCCAAAGCGTGCAAAAAATGGAAGCCACCTATCTAAACTGTGATGTTTTACCAATAGACCAACGAATGTATCCCATAACCAAAAGGAACTGACACCAAATCCAAGCCATCATAAAATAGTTCAAGGCTCAAGCCCAAACCAGGACCAGGAATCTACAAGTGCTTCAACCCAAACAAGCAATCAATGGACAAGTACAAGGCAACTTACAACTCCTATAACAGAAGGGAGCCATCCTTTGTATAAAGCACGGGGACCTTCTTCACGAAAAACTGTTGAAAGAGCATGGGCAATTCCTCTGTATTGGCGAGGAGACGTCGCAGTCTGCAAAAATGAGCAAGGGGTGAAAAAGTGAAATCATCAATTCCAAAAATAAGGACAGCCTGCACCCAGCATGGAATACAGGACCAGGACAAAAGTAATGTCCAAAGTTCAAAAAAGTACCTGGACAGTGAGACGCCCTCGTACCATGTCCATTGGGTAAGTCGCTGACATGGCAATGATACCAGCACATGCTCCAGCTCCAAGGCGTAAGAGAGGGGTGAGCTCAGCATCCTCTGCAAGAGAAAATTCCACTTGCAAATATGACTCTGAACTTCTTGTAAAAGACCATCAAAAAAAACCAGGCCACTGTACAGTGTACACTGACAGATGCATGAAAAGAAGGATAAGAAAACAAAAGAGAGAGAAAAAAATAAACAACTTCAAATTATCTTCCAACTTAACACAATTTAGAATGGATTATTTTGCAACCACCAGCTAATCCAAAATACAACACGCACTCGTAAAAGTGCCAGTAGTGACTACTGAGTGTGAGGAATCATATCAAGAGAATCATAGAGTTTTTGAAGGTCAAAAGATCTTCAGAGTAATATGATGGGGGAAAATATAGGGAAGGGTCATACCATTTCCAGTTTGCTGTCGATAAAACCATAGAATTCCCCTGTTAGATGTCATACAGTGAGCTAAAAAAGTAAGTCCATCATTTCATAACAAACAAAGATATTACGTCCATTTCTAGTTTCATGTTCAAGTTTGATGACTAGCCATAGAAATATATATGAATTTATATACGGAATACTAACATTCCTGCACACAGAATAGTCCAAGTTTTCAGTATTTTCCTAATCTGACAAATAATTGCTGAGTAAGACAGTTTTATTTGATCATCCAGCTTTTTTCTGTAAGAGAACAAGTGGACCACTTTGACACAACGGATGCTTCAAATTATGTTGGTAAGGGCTATACAAGAATTCCAAAACCCAATAAGAAAATGTCATCCCCAATTCTTATGGTTTCAACTCATTGATGCAGGTCAAAAGGTTCTGCTTTGCGATGGCAAAGAACTTCTCAACTTTTACTAGTTTATTACATCCTTTTTTTTTCAGTTAGATTTTCACACCTAACCACACAAAACAAAACCATGCCTCGTGCCCCAGACTTCCATGAACATATTCGCTAAATTTTCCAACTTTTTGGGTTTTATAGAGCCAACATTGGCAATAAAAGTGTAATGCATGAGCCATCAAGCTCTAAATGTCAGTAAAATAACAAAATGGAAGAGTATAAGTAGAACAACAGGGGGCATTGTAGCATACTTAGACGCTTCCTCATAGCTAAAGAACTTTACTGCTGAGTTTGGGACGATGCGAGCACAATTAGAGCCGTTGCCTTTAAATAATCCTCGGAAACCTTCAGTTCGCCATATATATTTCAAGCCCTGAACTGTTCCACTGTACTTTATACTATGGGGATTTTGAACCTGCATTTTCAAGCCCAAATCAATGCAAAACACTCTTTTCGATGCAGAGTCCAATAAGAAAACAAGACAAAAGCAAAGGACAGAGAGAATACCATCTAACCCAGATCTTTCACAATTTACAGTTACTAGACTCAGAAAATGCTAGGGACATTCAGCCTTTAACATGCTTAAAACTGATGATGGCTAGGGTCCTAAGTATGTGGCAGCACAAGGATCATTGTTTGTGCCATCTGAATACTCCCAGTCCCAGACATAAGGGCGGGAAAAATGACTTTTGCAATTGTAATAGCTGAATCTCATGGCGAACTAAACTTTCAAAGTAGACATATGGCATTAATTTACACAGGACAGGGTTTTGTTTTAGACAAAATCAACTTTAATCATGCGAGTTGGCAAAGAAGCAAAAACATATACTAAATGCTGCATTTGTTCCTTACTGCTGTCAAAATGAAACGTAAATGGTTGATACAAATGCACAGCCTACCACAACTTTAGACCATGTCAGTTTTTAACTTCTTTGTCCATTGATAAGACAAACAGATTTTCATCATAAGCAATTGCTTCAAACAATTTTCCACTGCAATATGTGAAATACAAATATTAACATAAATACTCCTCGAAGACTCTTTTCCAGAGCATTTTGTAAGGTGACATACAGCCCGTCAATACAAAAACATGAGAAAGCTTGGAAGACTTAAGAGTTTACGAGGCCATTGCAATATCACAACTTTCCTGTCTTTCCTTTAAGGCTTTGGAAACCAGAAGCAGAATAAAAATATAAAAAAAAAAAGAAGGGAAAACTCATTCAAACGCCTAAATGATAACAACTTACTAGAAACATAAATGCTTCAAGCAACTCATACATTCTCTTTGAAAACACCATGAAAAAGTATGAATTGACAGAACTCTCAGAAGTGCAAACCAATAGCAACGTATTTGACAAACGAAAGCACTCCACAATGGGAACAATTTACAGGCATGTTCCGAACACAAGGTTCTAAAAGAAACCACTGGGCTTCATAACACATACCTGGAGCAGAATCTTTAACCGTTCTAATGGAGCAACAGCAGTACGTGACCTGCAACATGAAGGACATGGGATAGATTCAGCATAAAGGGAAGTTTCCCACAGATGCAATTCTTATCAACAGAATTTATATATGTACCCCGTGGGCAGTAGCCATCATCAGAGCTTGACAATAGCATAGAGACAGATCTACTTGGTAATTCTGATGTCAACAAATGATCTACATGGTCTTAGATTACTATTGCTAAGCACACTCCAGACTGCATAATAAAACTTCTTCCACTTTAGGGCTGGAGAAAAAGGTTTCAGAGCCCTTTGAGAACTCCTCAATATGACAGTTTAAGGGTGCACCCAACATGAGCACACCCCTATTAAAAACATCGCAAATTGACATTAGGATTCTCTTCAATGTTTTTCACATCCATGCCGTGAAGTTAGCTACAGTTCTTGCAACGGGCAACAGGCACAAAAGTAAAATAGAACAAAGAGAACTATAGAATGATATCTTAGAGCGAAATAATATCTTCTATGGTTTGCACATTCCATGCTATGAAGTCACCTACAATTCTATGCTTATCTGCAACAGGCTGCGGACAAGAAAATAAGATTGAAACAAACAGAAACTGAAGACCGATATCTTAAAACTAAATAATATCACTTGAATCAAACAGATTTCTGCGTAAATTCTACATGTGTACAGCCTACCTATAATCTATCTATTACTATAACAAAGGGAACAACCTTTTTGGTGTGAACGTCAGCTTTGAAGCTGCTCACACTTACTCCCCAAACTATCCCTTTAACTACCTAAAGAAACTGTCAAGAACTCCAACCCCAAATTTCTTCTCCCCTCTTTTCTACTTTCACATCCCATATTTCAATACAAGGTTAATCTCAATTGAAAATTTTCCTCTTTCCATCTTTTATACAACACGATTTGCACACGAGTCGCTCGGCGTCCAGTACACAGTACACACACACACATGTAAAACGAGTGAAGATTGCAATTCATAACACCTAATTATAAATACAAAGAACATGTACTTTATGTACGCAGAATTTTATCAGTGTTCTAAAAGTCGCTAGATGCTTGTTGGGTGGATGAGGGGCATCTAACACCAAGAGATAGAACAAAATCCGTTTAGCATCATATCTAAGGGATTCCTTGGTTCGGGCCGATGAAGCAATATCATCCGACTGGCTTCCTGGGCGGACGACTAGTCGGCGCCTAGACGGATTCTTATCTAGGAATTGGACCCCGCCTAGGTGCCAACTAGTCGGCCACCTGGACCGGTTTTTAGAACAGAGAATTTTATGCCTGTGTTGCAAATTACGCGGAGCACCAATAACAAAACTGATTATTCCATTAAGTCCGAAATCAGCAATAACATAAACAGCATCACTAAACAGAATAGATCTCGAATTGATATATTCGAACGATTCTATGACGACGATTCGATAAAGCTACAGCAAATTAGGGCGAAGTGAAAGCGAAATGAAATTAGGGAAGAAAGGAGGGTAGGAACGGACACTCCTCCTGCGACGCCGCCGGCGACGAGGGACTTGCAGATGCTCAAGAGAGCGGCGTGAGTGGGAGCCTTGACTCCTTCACTGGCAATCTTGGCTTCCTCCGCCAGATTGACGATCGTCGACACCGCCGTCTCGCTCGTCTTCCCTACCACATCCTCGGAGGCCATCCAAGAAAACCCTAACTAACTCGCCACCGCCGTCGGGGACTTTTTCCCGACGATCCCAATGGAAGGAGATGATTCTGTTCTTCCTTCGTGAGAAATGGGCACAGCAAAGTGGTTATATTTGTGTTTGTGTGTGTGTGTGTGTGTGTGGGGGTAGTGGAGTATGGAAGTGTGTGCTGATGATTCTACTTTGGGTTCTGTTAGAATTAATTATTATTGGGAAAAAAAAATGATACGTCCACCGCACCAAAGTCCGTGTGGGTCTATTTCGAGTTTCGCACTAATGATCCGAATCGTTCAATAATTTTAAAAAATAATTGAGTGAACTTGTAAAAAATTAACTCAATCCGATATGTGTAGCCACTCAGGGTTGTGCTTTGTGGTTACTTTCTATTTTTTGCTTGGACTTAACCTCTTAGGGTTGCAAATGGGAAATTTATTGGGTTGGGTTGGGTTGGGTTGGGTCAAATTTTTAATACAAATCCAAGTCCAATCTCATGAAATCTGAAAAACATGGTTTTGACTTTTTTTGATTTTTGATTTTTTAAAACGAATCTTCTTCCATATCTACACATAAGAGTCTTTTGCATGTGAAAAGGATTGTTAAATTATCCGGAATAATAAGGCACATGATTTTGGCACTCCACTTTTTACAATGACACTCTAAAACTTGTCTTTTAGTGTAAAAAATTATACATAGCAAGGCATACTAAAAGACAAATTTTGGAGTGTCATCATATAAAAGTGGAGTGTCAAAATAATTTTTCGAATAATAATTAGGCTGAATTAGTTGACTTTTTATTTTGTCGTAAATAAATAAAAAAACTCGCGGGTTTCTTAATTTTTCAAAAAAAATTGGGTTCGGCCATAATTTTCTGTTTTTTCAATTCCTCTTGTTGAGACGAATCAATAATCCAAAAAAAATTAGCACAAACCTTATAAAAACAAATTGGGGGAAAAAATGGGAAGCGGGAGCGCTGCTGTCCCCGAATTTTAGGTCCACTCCGGTCTCGTTCCGATGATTGGAAGCGTTCACTTCGTAGAGCTTGTCGAGTAAAACAATTATGCAAAAAATCAACTCGATTGGATATCATTAAGTGCCTAATTTGAACACATATAACTCTCATGGGTTACAGTGGATTTGATCCAATGTCTCGGATCCATTCTTTTCAGGATAAAAAGGTTCCAATCAGGCACTTAATGATATCCAATTAAGCTCTTATTTTGCATAATTGTTCTACTCGACGAGCTCTACGAAGTGAATGTTTCCGATTATCGAAGCGAGACCGGAGTGGGCCCAGAATTCAGACACAGCCGCAAGCTACAGCCCCTAAGGGGACAATAGCGCCCTCGCTTCCGAAAAAATGGGGAGTGGCTTTTTTTAGGGTTGGGAAAACTTACCTTTAGACAAAATCTCCACTTTATTTGTCATCATTGAGAGACAACTTTAACGGAGGATACTACATATAGTTTTCTTTGAATCATAAGTCATGAGTTCGACCAATCTTTTTTTCCCCCTCTTTTTGTCAATCATTAGAAATTAGTGTAAAAATACTGTTAGAACTGCACAAACTAGATAGTGTTTGCAGATTACTCCACCTGTGACCCGAAGAATACTCGAAAACTGCTTCCAATCTTGAATGTCACCATCTTTCTTGCCAGATAAGTCATGGGTATTTGATTGATGCTAAAGCCACAAACACACCTGATCCTAATGGTCCTTGAAATGACTGGTAGGTGAAAATGAAATCATGCCAATAATTCCAACTTATCCGTCAGCCCCTGGTAGAGATCAATTCTGTCCACCCAAGGTATTGAAAAAAACATCTAAATTTTGACTTAGCTTGATAATATAATATATATATATCCAATATAATATATATCCAACCAAACTCCAAGAGGTACGTCTGGCGGTAGTTTGGCAATAAGTAAGGGATTTAACCTGCAGGCTTCGGTGGCGGCTCTACTCTTTGCCAAGGGTGATCACTTGTGCTGTGTTTTGAAATTTTTTTTGAAAAATAGTAAGGATAATAAGTGGAGAGAGATAGAGAGAGAAATATTGAAAGTAGGGAGAATTTAGGGGGAATTTTTTGAAAAATTCTTTTTGAGAAAGGAAGAGAACAAGGCATTGAGCACCCAAAACAATATTTTTTTTTAATTTCTTATAGAATACATGTAATATTTTTAGTTTCATTATGGAGTAGTTATCTAAGTTTAATGATTTCTCAAAAAAAGTTCTATTATAGCTTAGTCATTATTGAACATCCTAACCAAAATATTAGAATACTCAATCCAAAAATCAACTCACAAATCAATCCAATGTATACAACCCAAGTAATACATAAATTTTTGTGCACATATAGTTGTGGTTTATAGAGACAGTAGAGATTTCTGAACACTCTTCTCAAATTTTTTGGAATTGCCGCTCATTGGCTTAATGATCTTCACTTGAGATTTAAGGGTTTGCTCCCTCCTAAGGTCTTAGGTTTGATTTTCTTTATCAATAACTCTTAGGTTCACCTTACCTTCACGCGTAAACATGTTGTGGGCTACCAGCAAAAAAAAATGGTTTTTTTCCTCTTATGGCTCCTTTTTGTATTTTTAGTTTACAAAAAGGAAAAATGTTTCATTTAAGAGTCGCCACCCAGGTTTTGAAAATGATTAACCCCGAGAAACTGTTTATTTGAAAATTTTGACTCTTTTGCCCTTTGAAAATGGGATTGGTCTTTGAAAACAGAGAATTTTGGGTTTGGGAGCCAGGTATCGAGGGGGGAAGGTTTTGTTTAGAAAAGCACCCCCCTCGCCCGATTAAATCGGTCTCTACTAATATTTGTGGGATTTGAAAATCATTTTATTGCTAAACTTTTTATGTCATATAAACAGTTTATAGCACGTAAACAATTTATAATTCATGTTAAAACAGATAATGACAGGCATGCCAAAAATCAACCTAAACAGCATGCATCTAAAGAATAACAGTCATGCTTGCATATTGAAAATTAATTGCAGAAAATAACTAAAACAGGATTCTGTCCCACGAGAAACACCACCGTACGGTAGAGAATTGTCCTGTACGGCGCATGGCTTTGTGGTTAGTAGTTTAAAAAAAGGGACCTTTTGACATACAATGATCTGAAACAGGCCTATGCATGCTTATGCACTAAATGAAACAAAGGAAGAAAAGAGATTTTTGGCAAAATGTATGCCTTGAAGGATCTCTGCCGTATGGCAATAGTATGTGCCGCACGGTAGAGATTGTGGGACATTAGTTTTGATTTCTTTGAAAATGTTTAAGCCATCTAAGCCCAGAGTTGGTATGAGGAACCAGTCTGAGTTTAGTGGCTTCCCCTCAGATTACAGAGACAAGTATTGGATAGAAGATTTATACCTCTTGGAGCGAAACCTTCCTCTAAAAAATTGTGACAATTTGCTTTGTTCTCTATAGGATTCAAAAAGAATTTTTCAAAAAATTCCCCCTAGATTCCCCCTAATTCTAACATTTCTCTCTCTATCTCTCTCCACTTATTACCCCTATTATTTTTCAAAAAACTTTTCAAATACCAATCCAAACACAGCTCCAGGTATACTGCGATGACAAGGTATGAGACTTGAGCTGCTGGCTGCCTTCGAAGAATGATTTTTTGGACTTGGTTTTTTTGGAAAGAAAATGGTGTTTTTGGTGTTTAGAAGAAAAATAAAATCAAGTGTTGATTTTCAAAACATTTCGAAGCTGTTTTTAGTTTTCAAAAACTGATTTTCTGTGTCTCTCTCCAAAAAATGTCTTCTCTTTCTCTTCAAAAAAATGTATATCTTGTCTAATGATAGGGGAGGTATTTATAGGGTAAAAAATGGCTTGGAAATCAAGCAAACTTGGTGTGCAAGCCAAGCATTTCGGCTGATTACCGTCTTCCTGACATTTTTGACCAAAAGAGTCCACCGTACGGTACTTAAGGTTCGTTGTACGGTACTGGGGTCCACCGTACAACACATCTCAACCGACTTAAGTTAAGGCAGTTAAAAACTCTACCGTACGGTAGATATATGTCCACCGTATGGCATAGTTGACCACCGTACGGCACAGTTGACCGCCGTATGACTGCTTAACAGACCGAACTTCGTAAGGCCGCCCCAGACACTCCCAAACTCGGTTTTGGGTGTTCTTTGGACCGTTGGAAAGCTCATTAAGTCTACTTTCTAACCCAAGTGGTTTGGATCAAAAATATTTTGTACATTAAAAGATATGACTATTTTACCCTCCGATGGTCGAAAAAGAAGTCGTTTAGGCAAAATCCTTGTATCTCCCTCATTTCAAATCGGATTAAGGCTTGTTATATATCGATAAAGAGGGTTTTGAATGTACTAAAAGATGGTGGACTCAAACCATAAAAATAGGAAAGTTTGATTTATGAAAAATGGGCTAAAATTAGACTAAATCGAAGACCGTTGGTGTCACGACGGCCAAAACACGTACTCACTCATTCTAAGTGTCACTTGGCACTCCCATACCTAGTTCTAAGGTGTTTTCTCACTCTTTTGAGTACAAAGAGCATTGTTTGAAGCTTTCAAGGCACGTTTTCATTATTGGGAAGCTTATCGGCTACTTGTCTACAGTTTTCGAAGGGTAGTGCTCCAAAAGGTTTTGATCAATCCAAAGGTTTAAATAATGCTTTGTTTATCATAATTGGGGAGTTAAAAAGGTGTCCGAGATTTCCAAATTGGGGTGTCTACACATGTAAAACAACTGGGGAAGAGACTCTAAGAATTCGTATGAGAGATATGCAAGCTGATCGGGACACCCTGCATTACCAAAAGAAGAGGTGAGGGATTCATCCTATAGTTTGCACTTTGCAGTTGCACTATAGATTCAAGTTAGTTACAAAAAAAATCTGCAGATACTGGTACAAGGCTAAAAGCCCATGGGCTTTTATATCGTAACACATACAAATTCGTTTTCTAGGTGGCAGTCAAATTTGCACAATTCTTGCGAGCGGGCTTGGGCCATCAGAATCGAGTACTCATTGATCGTGGCCGTATTGAAGTTTGCGGCGTCTTAACCGGACCAGGCTCCCGTCCAGTTTGCTTGCCTCCGGTCTGGTTTAGCTTGCCGAGAACATTGATCTTGACGAAAATCACGTTGATCGAAAACTGTTGATATGATTTCGAAATGCATTAAGTTTGTTAAAAAAAAATGTGCAAGACTGGATTGCAACCTATTTGACACAATTATTTGATGATTTAATGCATTTTGATATCACATCAAACGATATCCGATCAACGTGATTTTTGGCGTGATTGAAGTTCTCGGCGAGTTCTATAAAGTGAACAATTTGGATCATTGTTGAGAGCAAGAAAAAGGCCCACAAATGGTCTAAATTAAAGGGAAATTAAGTGAGACTGGATAAGAGCCTGGTCTGTCTTAACCACTTTTTTTTTTCCCCTATTAGGTTTATTTTCATTGTCGGAATATTTTTTTGCTTTTTGTCGAAGTATTAGAATTTTTATGTTTGTCTCAGATATCAAAAAAGGAAAAAGTTGCGTATTTATTGATTTTTGTAACTCTTGATTATAATTTTTTACTTTTTAAATTCTTCATCCTCGAGACGAATAAAAAATTTAAAAATGAAAAAAAACTAAATCTATATGTGAAAAAATTAGTCAAGACAAGAAAATCATAAGTGAACGGTTGATTCTTTGAGAAAATAGGAAGAATTATTGATTCAAAGGAAACAGCAGGAGATATAAACAAAAGAGTTGTACAACGAAGATAAGCTAAAGGAAATTGATATTTGCGCTTCACTTTTTACTACTGGTGGCGCTCCACTTTGTTCATAAACACGTTAAAATTAGAGCGCTATCAGTAAAAAGTGAAGCGCGAAATCAGTTTCCTAAGCTAAAATGTCAAAAATGAAAAGCCTTTGGTAAAACGACAAACAAAACCACCCACAGTTTTCTAATATTCGATTTCAGAAACATAAAGTCAAAAGGTGGTAAGAAAAAGTGCTGGCTTTTGTACTGTTTTTTTTGTTACCTACTGTTAGAGGTGACAAACGGGCGGGTTTGGGAGGGTTGAAACGGGTTGCGGGTCAAATATGGGCGGGTCAAATATGGGTCAAAAAGCAAACAGGTAGAAACAGATCGGATCGAATATGGGTCAAGCCAAACCCAAACCCGCCCGACCCGAACCCTTTTTATTTATTTATTTATTTATATTTAAATTTTTTGAAATAACTAATTCCCCTATATCGAAACTCAGACTTGCTAAACGAAAATTCCACATCTACGAACCTTTCTGAATCAATAAGAAAAAAAAAACCCAAGTCATGCCTTAAAAAAAAAAACACGAAATCGTTTCTGATTTTACTATTAAAATCAATGATGCGTGTACAAGAATATGGTTAGTTTATGTATGTAGAGAGAGACTTACGAATAGCCGAAGCCACCGTTTAGGTTTAGATTAAAAAGTCAAGTGACTTATTATTATTTTTTTGTCTCTATTCAATTTTTTTTTGTATTTGCTTGTTTTGCGACAAACTTTTTACCCCTATGAGTTCGTCTCGATGAGAGAATCGAGAAGGTAATTTTCTTTTACTTTTACCCTAATATTTTTTGTAATATTCAAGATAAATCCCCAAAAATCGGTTTTTGGGCTTTATCTTAGATGTTTTTAAAAATATTTGGGTAAAAGTCATAATTTTTTACTTTTCCGATTGGAGCGAATCAAAAATGGTAAAATACTTATCACAAAACAACAAACACGAAAAAAGTTGAATAAAAACAAAACGAAATTAAGCCCAAAAGAGAGAGAGGAGCCGGTACCGCGTGAAATATACCGAACTCCATGCATATTGATGTTGTTTTGTTTACTTTTTTTCGAATATTTAATTACCTTACAGAAGGATATTTCAATAACAAAAATTGTAAGGGAATTTGAGAGAGAGAGAGAATTTAGTAAGGGAATCTGATCGAAGTAAAGAAGACCGAATTGAATTTGATCCCGTACAGGGTGATTAACTTTTGTGCAGGGTATTTTAGGTCTAACCCATTTTTGACTGCTTACGCCACAACCTTGCCTTCAAATAAGAGGTTGATAGAAACCCGAAGCGTAGGGCTAGGTCGTTGCACGCATAATATCCGGAAGTCCGGGATCGTTCCCACAGAGAATTCGATTACAACTTGATTCGGATTGAAGGTTTATATGGTAGGTAACGGATTATGGCCTTGAAGACGGCTAACTTGGTTTTGCTTTAAAAAGAGACAACTTGAACTAAAACTAGATTAACGCTTGATAAACTTAAAGAGGCAAGTCTCGGGGTCTTCTAACCCTTGACAAAAGCCATTACCGGTTCTCGATTATAACTCAGGCGAGAGTCACGACCGCGCGCTCACGCCCGGAGGATTTAACTTTAAAAGACTACGTTTAACAAATGGTGTGATTAAACGGAACTAAACCAATCTATTTTTGCTAATGTATCTAACACGTAGGAGGCCACGAGCCCTCGGTATGTCGCTTGCCAAGACCGCTTGACTAAACTTCATACTAAGGAGTTAACACCCCTCGCTTAGACCAAAATGGCTAGGTTAATCCAATTCCGAAAACCATGATATAAAGCCCGATGGCTCGAGAACCAAATAACAACCTAAGTCCTCGGGAAAGATTATCCCGAGACTTAGCCGAACAACTACTCACACATAGTAAAAAGACTAGAAAGCATGCTTAAGAGAGAAAACATGATTAACCGACGGAAACGGAAATAAACTTGAGATTAAGATAGCTCTAGAGCGTAGTTACAACATTAATAAACGAGAAATTGAAATACGATAATTACTTACCAAAGTTCTTAAGGAAATAAACTAGGAAGCTTGGAAGACATCAATGGAGAAAACAAGCCTAAACTAATTCTCTCACCAAGAGAGAGAGAGAGGGAGAGAGGCTATATACAAGGAGGCCTAATCTCTCAAAATATCCCCCCAAAATATCCCAAAAGGTGAGACAAACAAAAAATCCCAAAAGCAAAAAGCAGAATTCGGGTTCCAGGCATGAACCGGTTGGTGATTTGGTCATACCGGTTCATGGCCTCGACCAAGGTTCAATCTTCAATTTCTGACGAGCATGAACCGGTTGATGATTTTCCCGTACCGGTTCATGGCCGACAGAAATTTGGGGCAACTTCGCGGGCTCGCTCCGGACACTCCCGAACTCGAAAATGGGTGTTCTTTGGACCGTTGAAAAGATCGTCGAGTCTACTTTTTAACCCAAGTGGTTTGGATCCAATATCATTTGTACATCAAAAGTTATGACGATTCTACCCTCAGTTGGTCGGAAGATGAGTAGCTTTGGTAAAATTATCACTTCTCCTTCAATTCCCTTGACCCTTGGGTGACCCGAGCAACCTCCAAACCACCTCTTCATGACTCCTCGGGCACCACAACATGGTGGCACATGGCCTTGAGCACTTGGTTGCATCCGGAGCATTCCTTGGCGTTCAAAACCCGCCTTATTAGCACGTTTCACCTGAAACACACAAAAACCTACCTTACGAGCAATATGGGGTAAAAAGAGATAAATGGGAATGAAACGCTACAAATAACAAGCTAAAAGCCCCCAAGATTATACAATCTTGGGTGCGGATCACGCCCCCCAACTTAAGCTTTGCTAGTCCCTAGCAAACTAAAACAAAACACATTAACTAAGCTATGCAACCTTCCCGAAATTCAAGACACGTAAACTATGCTCAACTACTACAACTAGGCAAGAGTCCATAAACACCCCTTCAAATCAGAGCATATGCAATCCACGCACAAACAAGCCATGAACTAGGATGAACAAACTATGCCATATTAGAGTAGTCAAGCATGCATGCACCACAACGAGTTTCGACTCCAAAACTCACAAGGGTACGCTCTTATTCGACTTTTCACACAGTGAGATACAAGATACATCCCATGACAAGCGCTAGCGAGTAAATGCAATAGCCAGAGACAAAAAGCTACGCATGCTATAAAAAGAGCGCTTAGAACGAAAGGAAAACTAATTATTCACAACTATGCACGACAAATGATAAATCATACTCAAAAAGCTGTAAATATCTAACATGCATCAAACGGAGTTAATTAGCGTACAAAAGATCAACGGAGGACTTTATTAACTTATAACGACCTTGGATACAAAGAGAAAGGGACTTCAAAATGTAGTGGCCATATACTTGCATGGTTAATCTACCATTGGCCACTACCGACCCTAAACTACCCAAGGCATGGCCACATATCGGCCAAAGAACAAACAAAATTACGAAGAATAAAGAAGAACTACTACCACCGACTCCACCACACGTAGTCGTCATACTCATCCGGCTCCTCATAGTATTGAGCATCGAGCTCCCCCTTTCCATCGGACTCTTTTTCATCCGGAATATAAGCTAGCCCGGAGGTCTAATCAATCCCCTCATCATTGTATTCAACCCTCTTTCGAATATGCTTTTGCTCTTTATAGCATTTCTTTGATTTTCTTTGAGGAATAGGGTTATTTGAATTGAGATTTGTAGTGAGAGAGACTTGAGCCAAATTTGAAGGCTTTGGAAAGGGAGATGAAAATTGGATCTTAAGCTTTTGTAGTGGGAGAGGAGAAACAAGGAATCACATACCAATTTTTCTTTTGCATCCCAACCACTTCTATCATATTCACACCACCCCCAAACCTCCTTAAAACATTGAGAAACACTTTCACACAACCCTCCGAACATCCGGTTACCTAGGTTTGAACAATGGAAGAGACTCGGACTATGGTTCAAAATAAGGACAAGGTGACTCTTATGTGGTTTAATCAAACAAAAATGCCTTGAATCATTTCCTAAGTACGCCAACAATTCCAAAAAGATGCAAGAAAGATATATACACTACTCAAGCATGAACAAAAGATATTATTTACGCAAGTGCGGAAAATGAGAACAAAAAGCATGGGATGCTTAAGAAATGAATCTCCACTCAAGCGATGCACAACACTTGACTTGACTTTTGGACTCAACTTATTCATCAATATTCATGTATATGCATGTGACATGGATTAAAACATACAACCGAATTCGACGGGATACATGACTCTTGCCATATTGACACAATTGAGCATATTTAAAGTATCTAGCAAGCGAAAACACTACTAACAAGAGAAGATTGCACACAAAATTTGAAAATTTTACCAATGAGACAAGTCTCATAAACATATATATAACATATATAATTTGAAAATTTTACCAATGAGACAAGTCTCATAAACATATATATAACATATATATCCCTCCCCCCAACTTAAACGATGCTATGTCCTCATAGCATAAAGAACAACAGTATTGAGAGGAAAGAACAAAAGATTGTACCTCCGGGGGAATGTCAACCCCCGTATACCTCGACCAAGTTGGAGGCTTTCTTGTCATTGCCCACTTCGATCCGGAGTTATGTGCTTCCAGGGCTTCACTCCTTCGGCCGGAACCACCAGCTAGTCACACAGGGCCATGGTCAAAGCTTTTCGGACTAACAACCGCGACACGTAATCGCACCCATGCTTAGGGCTCCTGAATGCCTTAATCACTCCGACGGTAGACCCAAACCACCAAGGCTGGTGTGGTAGCATGTTAACCCTGCAGAAGCGAAATTGTACGAAGGACCTACCAGCAGGCAAATGACATTAGAACCACCCGGCTCGTGTTATCCGGGCTCAAAAGTAACTGAAAGTAAAACACAACCAAATCTTCACGCGATTACACGAGTACTACTTTTCTCCCCATTTCCCACTCAAAGCATCATAGAGCAAGTCATGCAACTTTGAGCTAGAGACGGGTGGCTATACCAGACCATCAAAAGAGAAAAAAAAGAAAAGAGAAAGAGAAAGAAAGAGCTTATGTACGTTCAGCCAAACGCGGGCTTCGAACATTGATCATGCCAATTAGAGCTAATAAAATGAACATGGCACTCCACTCCACACTTTGCTTCAAAAATTGAATCCGACCATGCCACCAGAAAAGATACTTTGAATAGTGCATTTGCCGAATTCGTTTCATACATTTAAGTTCAACCAAGTGCGCATACAAAACTAGATTGATTTTCAAAGAGTTGACAAAATCCATAATATAAGGATGGTAAACCAAATCAAATTCATCAACACCAACAAAATCAATCAATTCGACTTTTAAAAACTCTTGCGAAAGTGGCGACTCAATAGGAGGGGTGGCATCATCAAAAGCCGAAACTATAGGATGGTTCAAAAGTTCTATGGATGGTATCTCCTCAAAGGAAGGAGACAAACTCTCAGGTCTATTCACATTCTTCCCATCCTGCTCATTCAGTAGAGCATACAAAAAGTCGACCTCCACATTCGTTTCCTCAACAATGAGAAATTTCTCCCCAGGATCATCACACAAAGAGGGATCCAAAGGGGGAGAACACTGGACATCAAGCTCAACATCCGACTCATATCCCCATTCAGACTCTGAGAAGCTGTCACAATCTAAACTAACATTTTCAACAAAGATATGCGGCTCAATTCCCTCATCCATGGCATTTGTGTTGGACTCTTGACAATGTTGAGCATACACCCGAGAATGTAAAATTTCGGCCAAACGATCAAAGAAATCTAAGGCTTGAGCGGGCTCTTTTTCAAAAAGTTTGCCATCACACATCTTGTCTAAGAATCGTTGACTCGTTGGAGAAAGTCCATCATAAAAATAGTTGGCAATTTGAAATTTTTCAAAGCCATGATTCGGGACCGCAATGAGTAAATCCTTGTATCGTTCCCAGCATGCATAAAACGACTCATTCTCTCCTTCAGCAAAAGTTTGAATTTGGTTCTTAAGATCAAGCCAATTGGAAATGGTCATACGACTTTTAAAAACATTGGCATCATGAGTGGCTATGCAAGGGGGTGTGAAAATTTGATTAGGACAAAGATACTCCCGCAAAGTCTTGTGGCGTGTGATAATTGGAGTGGGACAAAGGTAGTCCCGCAAAGTCTTGGGATAAGCATGATTGGGATAAGAGTATTCCCACATAGGCATGGGGGCTATTTCCCCATTTGCCGCCTCCATTCTACTAGATAGATAAGACATGAAGTAAACAGGCTGGAGGGGCTATGCCGCCACCTCTCTCAAAACAGTTCCATGGGGTTATGCCACCACCACAGCTATAGAATTAAAAACGGTAAAAGGCAATTGATGCTCACTTTAGCTTCGTTACACCTCAAGTCGAATTGGTGGCTCGGTTAGAGGTATCCGCTAATTTGAGTTCAATTACACAAAGTAAAAATAAACGGAATACTTACAGTGGTTTGGCGAACCTCCAAATAAGCTACAATAAGAATTCCCCGGCAACGGCGCCAAAAATGCTTACGCCACAACCTTGCCTTCAAATAAGAGGTTGATAGAAACCCGAAGCGTAGGGCTAGGTCGTTGCACGCATAATATCCGGAAGTCCGGGATCGTTCCCACAGAGAATTCGATTACAGCTTGATTCGGATTGAAGGTTTATATGGTAGGTAACGGATTATGGCCTTGAAGACGGCTAACTTGGTTTTGCTTTAAAAAGAGACAACTTGAACTAAAACTAGATTAACGCTTGATAAACTTAAAGAGGCAAGTCTCGGGGTCTTCTAACCCTTGACAAAAGCCATTACCGGTTCTCGATTATAACTCAGGCGAGAGTCACGACCGCGCGCTCACGCCCGGAGGATTTAACTTTAAAAGACTACGTTTAACAAATGGTGTGATTAAACGGAACTAAACCAATCTATTTTTGCTAATGTATCTAACACGTAGGAGGCCACGAGCCCTCGGTATGTCGCTTGCCAAGACCGCTTGACTAAACTTCATACTAAGGAGTTAACACCCTCGCTTAGACCAAAATGGCTAGGTTAATCCAATTCCGAAAACCATGATATAAAGCCCGATGGCTCGAGAACCAAATAACAACCTAAGTCCTCGGGAAAGATTATCCCGAGACTTAGCCGAACAACTACTCACACATAGTAAAAAGACTAGAAAGCATGCTTAAGAGAGAAAACATGATTAACCGACGGAAACGGAAATAAACTTGAGATTAAGATAGCTCTAGAGCGTAGCTACAACATTAATAAACGAGAAATTGAAATACGATAATTACTTACCAAAGTTCTTAAGGAAATAAACTAGGAAGCTTGGAAGACATCAATGGAGAAAACAAGCCTAAACTAATTCTCTCACCAAGAGAGAGAGAGAGGGAGAGAGGCTATATACAAGGAGGCCTAATCTCTCAAAATATCCCCCCAAAATATCCCAAAAGGTGAGACAAACAAAATATCCCAAAAGCAAAAAGCAGAATTCGGGTTCCAGGCATGAACCGGTTGGTGATTTGGTCATACCGGTTCATGGCCTCGACCAAGGTTCAATCTTCAATTTCTGACGAGCATGAACCGGTTGATGATTTTCCCGTACCGGTTCATGGCCGACAGAAATTTGGGGCAACTTCGCGGGCTCGCTCCGGACACTCCCGAACTCGAAAATGGGTGTTCTTTGGACCGTTGAAAAGATCGTCGAGTCTACTTTTTAACCCAAGTGGTTTGGATCCAATATCATTTGTACATCAAAAGTTATGACGATTCTACCCTCAGTTGGTCGGAAGATGAGTAGCTTTGGTAAAATTATCACTTCTCCTTCAATTCCCTTGACCCTTGGGTGACCCGAGCAACCTCCAAACCACCTCTTCATGACTCCTCGGGCACCACAACATGGTGGCACATGGCCTTGAGCACTTGGTTGCATCCGGAGCATTCCTTGGCGTTCAAAACCCGCCTTATTAGCACGTTTCACCTGAAACACACAAAAACCTACCTTACGAGCAATATGGGGTAAAAAGAGATAAATGGGAATGAAACGCTACAAATAACAAGCTAAAAGCCCCCAAGATTATACAATCTTGGGTGCGGATCATTGACCCATTTAAACCCATATAAATATGGGTTTATATGGGTCCAACCCATATCAACCCATTATACAATATGGGCAGGTTGGGTTGGGTTATAAGTGGGTGAATTTGGGCGGGTTAAAAAATGTGGGTTGAGATTGCCACCTCTACCTACCGTATAAGGTGTCCGAGCCGAGAAACTTTTTTGTATACCGGGTATACAAACACCCTTGGTATCCCCTCCGGTCTATTTTCTAATTTTTCGGTCATTTTCCGATTACACTTGGATGATCGACTCTGTTCATTTTGTAGAGTTTGGCGAGAACCTTAAACATACCAAAAACCGTGCTCATCGAATTTTTTTAGATACATGATCGGCACACATGAAAATTGAAGAAAATCAAAACTGGATTCAAAACCACACTGAATCGAAACCCAATTTTATTTTTTTTGCAATTTTCACGTGTGCCGATCATATATCAATTAAAATCCGATGAACACGATTTTTTAAATGATTATGGTTCTCGTTGAACTTTACAAAATGAACGAAGTCGATCATCCAAGTGTGATTGGAAAATGGTCGAAAAATTGAAAACGGACCGGAGGGGATATCCAAAGGTGTTGGTATCCCCGGTATACAAAAAAGTTTCTCGTCCAAGCCAGCTTAAATATACCGACTATTCCTCTCCTCGATCCGATCAAAGCCAGATCGTATCTGTAACCTGCCTATATCCTTTTGTACTGTTACATGTACTGACAGTTCTGTTACATAACCTTGTATCCTTGTTCATCGTTTAAAATAATTTTGATTTAAGTTGTTCATGGCCACTTGGGTCGATTCAACTTTGTTAATTTGGACCTTAAATTTGTAACGTAGACTCCATTTGTTTTGATGTAAAACGTTTTACAATATAAAATATTTTTTTAGAAAATAAATTTCAAATTTTTATTTTCTGGTGTTTGATTAGCATTTGAAAATATTTTCAAAAATCAACAAAATAGTGTAGAGAGAGGGAGGGGGACTTAAACAGTGGAGAGATCTGAGAATATTGGAATTGAACGTGGGTCAGGACTGACGATCGAGGAAACTGAGCAGTGAGAATTGCAATAGGTTTATTTTCGAAAATAACTTACGGAAGATTTAATGGTAAATTATTTTCATCCAATTGATGAAAAATATTTTATATGTAAAATATTTTTCCTAATTTTTTACTCAACCAAACACCAAAAAATAGGCATCATTTTACCGAAAAACATTTTACGTCCAAACAAACGGAGCAAACAAAAAAGAGAAATGCCAAGAGTTAGCAAACAAAAAAGTACTTAGCTCAATTCCCAATCTCCTTTTTCTTTTGCATTTTCCTCCACACAAAATCCTCATCATAAACTCCAGTGAAATGCTTCGTACACACCACAGAACTTACCATACCACTTTCCGTCCTGGCCATTCTCATGGGCCATATTATTGGAGAAAGTGTAACGAAAAATCTCAGCTATATAAAATATACCTCCTTAAAATAAAAATCGAAGGATATCAAGTCACTTATTTGAAAGCCCCTAACCTAGTTTTAGGGTCGGTCCTAACATTACGGGAGCTTAAGGCGAATTTCAAAAAAGAAGCCTCAATTAATTTTTCTTTTTGGGCTTATATGCTGAGTACTGATATTTATTTTTTTTAGCTTATATGTTGGGTATAGAAAATAATTTGGGTGTAATAACCCATCAAAGCTAATTTATTAGCCCTTAACCTAATCACGTGACTCAAAAGGTTGTTCTCGAGTTACACAGTAGTTGCTCGATAGATATACTTCCACTTCCAATTTCCCACCAATGTGAGACAAATTGGTCTCACATGGGCCCCCTAATTTATACTAATTTTTAGAGGGCTCAAGACGATTGCCTCTTGTGCTTTAGCTCAGGGCTTGCTCACCCTATCTTGATTTTTTCTTTTGAGTGAATTAAAAAACAATCATTCTATCCCCACACCCATTTATACACCTCCACTCACAATAGGGGTGGAGCCCGCCCGCACGCACTACACACCCAGTGTATGTGGGCCCCACCTCTATTGTGAGTGGAGGTATGTAAGTGGGTGTGGAGTTAGAATTTTCTATCAGAAAAAGAAGTGACACTTGGATTATTTGTAGATTAGGTACTGGCTAGCTAGACACCCACACTAAAAGTTCGGGCCTATGGAGAGGCATTGAAGATCTCTCTCTAATGCAATGGCTGTTTCTTTAATTCATGCTTCAGGGTAGTCTCATTTGTCATCCATGGTAGATTAGAATAATAAACCATGGGCTGGCGCGGCCATACACACTAGGGGCTCCATTTGTTTGGACGTAAAATACTTTTCGGTAAAATGTTTTAAGTATTTTTCGGTTTTTAATTGTGTAAAAAATGAGAAAAATATTTTACATGTAAAGCATTTTTCATCAATTGGATGAAAATGACTTACCCTTAAATCTTCCGTAAGTTATTTTCCGAAATGAACCCGCTGCTTTCTACTGCAATTCTCACTGCTTAGTTTTCTCGATCGTCATTCCTAACCCACGTTCAATTTCAATAATCTCATATCTCTCCACCGTTTAAACTCTCCATCTCTCTCTACACTATTTTGTTGATTTCTGAAAATATTTTCAAGTGCCAACCAAACACCGAAAAATAAAAGTTTGAAATTTTTTTTTTGAAAAAAATTTTTACATGGAAATTATTTTACATCGAAACAAACGGAGCCTAGAACACAAAATTGGAAAACCTTTTTAATTCACACATTTAGTACCACAAGAAAAATGTTAAGCCAACAACCCTACCTAGAACAAAGACTATATAGGCTAGATCCACAACCTCTACATGTAATAAGGCACAAAGAGAGCTTTTTTTTTATCAAAGTTTCCATAGAGTTACTTGAAAGATGAAGAAAGGAAAGGGAGAAACAGCTCTAATCACATGGGACTGTGGGAGTGCTTTGTATGATTCTGTTGAATTGGCTTCACTGGCCCACCTCCTTGAACGGCGCATGATGGCGTTTCCGGCACTCGATCGATCCAATAATGCGTCGAGATCAGAAGGTGGCGGTACCGCCGCGAAGATCACGAAGAATTTTCATCGAGCCAGCGCTTCGACTAGGTACGTAGACGGTAGAGCAGAGGAAGATGATGATAAAAAAGAGGAAGGAAAGAGAACCAGAAACCAAACATGATCAGGCCAGGAGTGCCTTTTGTAGACTTTTTAGTAGTCGTGGTTTTCTTGAAGAAGTGAATCTGGGATTTTGAATGGAGAAGAATTAAAGGGTAATAATAAGTGGTGGGATTTGCAAATAAACAGGGGAAAAGCAAAGGAGGTTTGAAAGCTGATTAGTGTGGATTTTGTGATGTTTTAAGATTTATGGTCTGTCTGCTAATGGTATGTGGCTTGTTATGTCTTTGTGGTTTTCATGCATCAAATTGTCCTTAAGTATAGAGTGGTTGGCCATGAAAAACAAGATTGTGTTTGGATCTCCAGTGTGCGGATCGAGCTCCTATCCAGTCTTTTTGTCGTCCAATTCGGTCTAGTTTTGGGTCATTGTGGGTCTCTCTTGGGCTCAACATAACGATCAGAATCGTTTATTGTGTAGAGCTTATTAGATAAGTCATCCATTTAAAAAAACTAGTTGATCAGGGAAAATGACGGCTTAGAACGTGTTCTGATAATTAATAACCGCCAAAGACATGCTGAGAACATTTGTTAATATTGAAAATGTCATTGACGAATATTAATTATCAAAACACGTCATTGGCCGTCATTTTCCCTTTGATCAAACATCGATATATAAGTATATAAACAAATAAGTATTCACTCATTCTCTCTTCTTCTCCCATCAAAACCCAATTAGAGGTAACATTGGGCTCAAATGTTGGCCCAACTTGTATACCGTGGGATCTTGTCGTTGTAACAACGTCTTTTTGATTTTTTTAAGGGAAAATGACGGCCAAGGACTTGTTTTGATAATTAATACCCACCAAGGACATTTTCAGCATTAACAAATGTTCTCAGCATGTTCTTTGCAGATATTAATTATCAAAACACGTCATGAGCCGTCAATTTTTTTTTTAAAGGGTTTTGTTAATGTGTGTCTCTAAGGCACATGTTAAGGCTCTATAAATGAAACCAACTAACCCCACTAGTATAGGAAATAGTGACAGTAATTGCAATATTGGGTAAAGTGAGAGACTTGTTTGATGAGACCGAAATACCCTTAACTTTCTACCGCCCTCCATTCAGTTTTTTTCCTCCATAATTCTTTGTCCTTTCCACTTTCCTGCTAACCTTTTCAACCTGTGCGTGGAACAATTTATTTATTTATTTATTTCATTTTTCCCTTCTAATCAAGATACAAGAGATCCATGCAATTCCTTTGCTGGATGAAAATTTATTTTTTGTAATTTTTTTTATTATAACTTATTTTTCATAGTTTTTTAGCAAAAGTTATTTTTGGTAATTTTTGTTTAGATTTTTATTGTTCTTTTTTGAATTAATCATTCTTCTCAACGTTTGGACCGAAGTTGAAAATTTTCATATAGGACGACATTGTAGACAAAAAATACCAGTTGTTTGGTATTTTCTCGTCTTTTTAGTGAATCTTTTTTTATTTTTTGTCATAATTTTTTACTTTTTAGCCTCATCTCGAGACGGTCCAGACGGATGATTAATCTAAAAAAAAACGTGAATTCAGCAAAAATTCAGAAAGGATGAAAAAAATGCGAAAAATAAGCATGAGCTCACCCTGAGAATAAGTACGTTGATACAGTGGAGGATCATTGAATGGACTCAAATACGCCAAATAAAAAAAAGGGAGATCCATTCTCAAAGAAGCTCAATACAAAAAAAAATCTCCGAAAAAAGAAAATTAGAGTAAGGAGTTTTTAGAACTTGGTAGGGAAAGATACGAAGCAAGTGTTCAAAAAATGCCATCTTTACTCACTCATCATACAATTAAGTACGATATTTATGATTTCATACAATAATAAAAATCAAACACAACAAAATAGCTTCGTTAGCAGGAAAGCTGAAAAGACAAGGAATTATAGTAAGGGAAAAAATTAATGGAGGGCAGGAGAAAGTAAAAGGTATTTTGGTCTCATTAAACAAGTTTCTCACTTTGCCCAATATTGCAATTAATGTCACTATTTCCTATACTAGTAGTGTTAGTTGGTTTCATCTATGGAGCATTAACATGGGACCCGGGGTGCCTGCCGAGCGGCACCCGCTCGGCAGGGGTGCCGAGCGGCCGTTAATATGTGCCTTAGAGGCACGTATTAACAAAACAAAACCCTTTTTTTAATCGTGTGTTGCCAATGAGGAAATTAGGCCCCGTTCCGCTTAACTTTTTTCTAAAAAAATATTTTGTCCTTATTTAATTTTTTTTTCGTGTTTGTTTGTTTTGCGCCAATTTTTTTTGACTTTCCGATTCATCAAAAGTAATTTTTTTTACTTTTACCCAAATATTTTGATCAATGACCATTTTAAAGCTTAAAATGTCGAATCCTTATTCAAAATATTTGAGTAAAGGTAAATTTTTTTTACTTTTTCGATTCGTCTCAAAAAAGTCAAAAAAATTAATGCAAAACTAAAAATTTAGAAAAAATTTCAAACACAGACAAAACAAAAAAAGGCTCAAAAAGCCCATAGAAACTCAGCCATAAGGTGATGAATTATTTCCGGGGTGTCCACAAATCAAAAAAGGGTCTGATTCCCATGTTTGGTCCCACCTCCCCCTCTTTTTTCCATGGACTTTAACCTCATGGGTCATGGCCCATACCTCTTCTTTTTGCCTGCAAAAGAGAGGAGGGTCAGTGGGTCAGTACTAGGTCTCTGGTAGTGTGCAACATGCCAACAACATAGAGAGAGTTGGGTTTATGTGCGTCTAACTCTTTCGCTCTGTTCGGTTTAAATTTTGAGGAATGTTTTTTAGAATAATGAATGGAGAGTAATAGATAGAAAAAATTTATTGGAGACCGTGTCCAAGAATTTTTAGACCCCAAAACGTTGTTTCTTTTCTTTTCTTGTCTTTTTTTTTTTTTTGGGGGTAAATCGAAGATTCAGTAAAAACTAAGCATAAATAGTTCTGAGATGTTTAAACCCTACGGCATCGTCCCTAAGTTGATTCAACATGAAACTAGAAGGTTCAAATAAAACATTACAGTCCTTGAAATGACATTTAAATTAAAAGCATCCTTCATCATCTAGTCCGCACTTCTATTTGCTTTCCGGTGCACAAACTGGATCTCACACACATTGCATTGGCATTTAAAACGTTAACAGCAATTTGACAGTCCATTTCCGCAATGAGATTTCCGATGAGCATATCCTTAGCAAGGCAAGGACCATCCCTAAAAGAGCCCATAATTAAGTCCCAAATACCGGAGTGCATACCAATTTTCCTTTGGAAACCACGGATCCGGTGGCCATTTGCATCTCAGATAACACCACTGACTGGCCGTAGCTAATACAGAACGAGAACTAGCTCCGTTGACATTTAATTTAATAATACCAATGGGAGGGGGGTACCATCCGACCGCCTGAACGGTTGGAGTTCTCCTAGAAGGCAGCCTATGGTCGAGGAATTGCCATTCCACAGCATGAGAGAGACAGTCACGAGCTAACATTAAAGGAGAAGGAGTAGCATTGATCGTGTTGAAATGACGCCGATTTCTATTCAACCGAATAACAAACATTTTACGGCCAAATCACGATCAAGCGGACATTACGGCCAAACCACGTCAAATACTCGTCTGTGTGACAGTGTGAGTGATCCTTAATTACCAAAAGCCCCTTTCCGATTCTAATTTTTACTACTATTATGCAATGGAAGGGGAAAAGGGAAAAGGGACAAGGCTAAAACCCTTGACCAAGTCCTGCCTCCACCTAAGAGTATTGTGATTAGTTAATTAACATTAGTGCTCTATAACCCTATCTCTTTCCACTAAGTTTATTCTTTTGTAGGCCTCTCCTCCAATTTGTTATTATTTTCAAAAGCGTAGGTTGTGAACGTGCTTCTTGTGAAAGTTATAGGTGGGAAGATTTTTCCTTTCAGAAGTCTTGACAAGTTTTTTAAGAGCTAATAATTGAAGGCGTTGGGAATTTTCCAAGAGGCCCATCATGTAACTGTTTCTTGTGTCTCTCTTTCCGGTTTTCATAATTTCACATGAAGAGTTGAACTCGCGACCGAATGACTGTGTTAATCCTTCCAATTTAACCTAGAACCATCAAATTGAATCATAGAAGAACTCTTGATCTTGTTGAGGTTGGAGGGGTAGTTTTGGTCCTTACGGAGAAGAATCTTTGCTCATCCTCGCGAGAGCGGCGTTCATTTGTCCAGATTCATTTACCAGGAGGTTACAAAAAAAAATTCGACTCAAATAGAATTTCGGAAAGTCTTAATACAAGAATCCAATTCTTAAGTTTGAGAATTTTGGAGCATGCAATCAAATAGATTTTTAAATAAAAAAACACTTACCAACATCCGATCGATTAAATTGGATTTTTGTTCGGTCTCCTAATAAAAACAAACGATTGCGACGTGGAAGTAGGCACACCCTCATCAAGGGTAAACAAAAATTCTCTCCTAATTAACCCCAAGATTTTGGTTAAGTTATTGTGAGAAAGCAATAAGTGTTTCTCAATAAGGTCACAGGTTCCACTATTACGGAGGTCAAATATTCTAAACCTTGGGGGCATTGGGGGTTATACTATACCTGGTCGTTACTTTCAGGGTCTCGAAATGAGTCGAAATGCGCGCAAGCTGATCCGAACATCCGGTTATCAAAAACACAAAAATCTCTCATAGTTCTGTTACTTCTGTAACCAATGTTGGTACTTTTTACGAATTGAATGGACAAAGTGAGGCGTTTCTCTTTAACCCACTCTTCTCCAAGTAGATCCACAACATTGCTTTTCTTCAAACCCAGCTAGCACATTGCTTTTCCCAAAGCTCTTTTGTACAGTATTTCTTTCGGAAAAGCAGGGATGGCCATCCCAACGGCAGCGTTTAAACTGACCAGCATACCCATACTACATCGTTTCCCTCCAAATTCAATAACCAATCAATACTGCTACTATTACCTTTGGTTCGTCCAGGGAGTTTCTCCTTCTTTAGTCAAAGAGAAATGTCAGAGAAACTAGTCACCCACCCACACCCCTTTTATTCCCTTCCCTCCAAACTTTCTCTTTTATCGGGAAGCGCAGATTCGCTCGCCTTTCCTCTCTCTAGCCTCTTTCTTTCTCTCTGCATCAACTGGGAAAAGACCCAACTTTGTTGTTTTCCTCTGGTTCAAAGAGAGCATCATAGCAAGCCAAATAATGGGTTCTTGTTTTTTGCTCAAGTACTTGTAGAACTGTTCTGAATGTGACTAAAATACGCTCGTTTTTGAGCTATTGAAAATCTCGGGGTTCGTCTGATTCGTGGGTAGTTTCTCATTTGTTTGGTTAGAATTTGTGATCTGGGCTCTGGGTGTTTGGTGTGATTTGAGATTCTTGGTTGAATTTTGAGATCGTGTGAAGTTGCTGTAAGGAGTTAATGTGTGTGGTAAGTGGGTGTGATTGAATTTTGTGTTTTTGGAATGGAGGAAGAATCAAATGTCCGGTTAGTTCGATGCCCTAAGTGCGAAAATCTTCTCCCTGAGCTCCCTGACTTCTCTGTTTATCAGTGTGGTGGCTGTGGCGCAATTCTCCGAGGTATTCTTCTTTCCCGGCCTCTCTGTACGTTTATGTGTGCGCCTGTGTATCTGTATTTAGGTTTTCTCCAGCCCTATACTGAGAATCTGAGATTTTCAGTCAATTCAAGTAAAGGCCCGGCTACGATGTATTAGATTCTTAACCACCAACTCACCTAAAAGCTTAAGCTGTGAGAGAGATTGGTTACCTTATTATTTATGTTCTAGACTCAACACTATGAACTGCGGACACTCCGGAGGTAATGTTATCAGTGACAGACACCAACACACCAACACTCTCCAGACACGAGTCCGAAAGTCAAGTGACTCTAGTGACTCTCCAGACGTGTCTACACTCAAGTCAAAAGTATCTTATTTTTTCTTGTCTTTTTTTCCCCCCCAGCTGAATGGCCCTGGAGACTCTAAAAATGCTTCGGTCACTTTCAGGACCCTTGCAGGACACGGTGAGCGTGTTGAAACAAATCAGCGGGGTCTAGACTCTAGGTAGAACTTAGGAAAATCTTCTTTTTTGTGTGATAGATGACAGTTTATTAATTACAAAGACACAAGTGAGTGATAAACTTGTGGAAATATTCTTAAA
This sequence comes from Rhododendron griersonianum, assembly GCA_018127125.1. NCBI lineage: Eukaryota > Viridiplantae > Streptophyta > Magnoliopsida > Ericales > Ericaceae > Rhododendron > Rhododendron griersonianum. The sequence goes on along the minus strand of CM030794.1, from coordinate 12,611,603 downwards.
ATGTGTCCCCATTGTGTCGTGCCCTTCAGTTTTTGAAAATTCACGTGTTGGAGTGTCAGTGTTGTGTCATGTCGGTGCTACATAGCCCTGATATGAAACACTTCAATAGGTCATGTTCAAGCATGAATTTGAGTAATCAAAAGAGTCTCCCTCAAACGATCGGAAAAAAAAAAGTGTCTCCCTTGATTTGTTTGAAAACATATGGCGAACTCGTTTGGGTAAAGGAGTGGGGATGGATTTGGCAGTTTTCCCCCCTCAAATTTAAGTTTGAGTTGGGATACAAATGAGGTTTGAAGAGGCCCTCGTTTGCGAAGCATGTCTATATTTTGTCAATCCTAACAAGTAATCAATATGCACGACAATTTGTACTCAAGAGCAAATGCGCTTGTATGAATGTGTTTAACTTATTTTTGTCTTCTATTATGTGTGAATTTTTTTTTTTTTGAAGAGAGGTCAATTTATTATGTGTGATTTCAATAAAGATATAAGACCCTTTCATTTTCTTAATACTGCAGCGGAGAAGAAGGGGCCCGTGGGTGAGCGCCTGTCAGAGAAATGTAATGGGGAGATGGGTAGAGGGGGTGTTGAGAATGGGCATGGTGGTACTTTAGAAAGCCCTTCCAAGTCTGCAAGTGATGATGGGCTTGAACGTGGTAGGAAAAAAGAACAATTTCCAGAAAGATCCGTGAGTTTGGTTACTAATTCTTCCTCCACAACAGAAAAAAGGAAGTTTGTTAACAATTTTGATCATAACACTAGAATAGAGGCCACGAATTTAAGGGTTGATGACAGTGATCAAGATGGAGACGGGGGATATCGTAGTGATAGATACATGAAATACTCGAAATGCTCGACTAGTAATGGGGTCAATGGACAAGGTGACGAGGTGAACACGAACATGAAAAAGCCTGAATCTGGTAATCCATGTGTGAAAACTATAGTAGAGGAAAATAAGCCACCAATTGGGAGGTTTGCAGGTTCAATGAGACCAAGGCCAATTATGGACCACTGTAATGTGGAGAGCAACGGACCAGGAGCATTTTACGGGAATGGCAAAGGTGTTGAGGAACGGAGGAGGTTTCCGACTTTGCCTTATCCTGATGAAGGACCTTCAAATTATTGGCATGGTTCCTTTCATCACTACACTGAGCAGAAAAGGATTCACCATGTTTTGGATGGGCGTAGTGGAGTTGAAAATTTGGAGAATGATCGAGCTGAGCTCATTAGGAAACTTGATGAGTTGAAGGATCAACTTAGCAGATCCTGTGATGTGACAGAAAAACCAAGTGTAAGGGCCCCTGTTAGTAGGACGACTGCTCCCCCGCCGTCTCCACCTCCCCCACCACCCAATCATTATTATAGACATGATTATCATGTGCCACAAGGGCCAAGCAATTTATTTTCTGCTAATGTTGAACGCTTTGCTCCAGATAAACATGTTCAGGAACCCGTTTACTGCAGTCATAGTCATGGACCAGTTCCTTACACAAATGGTCGTGCTTATTCTCATAGGGATGAGGCAAGTGAATTCGCGGGATATGAGCAATCCTATCCCCCACAAAGGCTTAGTCAGCCTCCTCCTCAACCAAACCCTCAATATTTTAAGCAGCCTTTTCATGACCATTTTCCTTCACATAACATGGATTTTAATCTGAGTTCCCTTTCTTCACACCACGGTGAAACATTTTCACGCATGCCTGCATGCTCTTGTTTACAGTGCTACAACAATTTTCAAGTCCCACATCCCACTGTTAGGTCACAGGCTGACCCCATCAATCCTAGTTTCCACCGTCTTGTAAGTTCGGCTGCATATGTCGCACAGGGTTACAATGGCAGAGGTACCAATCCTCCTCAGGCAAGAAGTTCAGCTGCCTTTGATGTAGACACTGTTGGTCTTGGTCTCCGGCGTCCAAGAAGGGTGGTGGTTGGAAATGGAAGCGAACGGCTTTGTCATCCACTAAGAGGTGGTGCTCCATTTATGACATGCTGCAGTTGCTTTGAGTTGCTGAAACTGCCAAGAAAACCTGTAGTAACAAGGAAGAATCAACAGAAAGTGCGATGTGGAGCCTGTTCTGCCATGATCTTGATTGAGCTTGAGAAAAAGGGGATTGTTGCTTCAGTTCCCACACAACTGAAGAAAGTTTTTCCTGAAGGTGGTGCTACGGACTCCTGCTCTGATGACTATGGTAATTCTGGTTATGACTTCCATTTGACAGATAGTGAACCCAATGTCTTGTCGACAGAGCAAATGTTAAACTTTGATGATTCTGATGAGAGGCAAGATCCTCTGTCTTCATCCTCCAGTTTTTCGCAGGATGAGCTGAGCGCAGACAGTACGATTTCTCGGAGGGAAATCTCTGATTCTGCTGATATGCCTGCAAAAGATGATGTCCCTATACGACTTCCAGATTCACCTCATCAGATAGATCCCGAAGCTGCTTCTAATTTTGTGGTTAGCAGATGTGGAATGGGAAATAAGAGTAAACGCAATGATCAAGAGAAGTTGATCCCTGACAAAAGTACCTCGCGACAGAATTCTGTAAAGGATGTTTCAGTTGCAACTGAGATGGAAGTTTCATTTAAGGGGTTTCCAAATAGCAGGGACTCTACGGAGGTGAACAAAGAAAATCAACCTTGGATCAAGAAGGGGAGTGAATCCTTCTTTGCAGGTCTCATCAAAAAGGGCTTTAGAGACTTCTCGAGATCTAGCCAAATTGTGGAGACAGGAAGAACGAATGTTTTCGTGAATGGGCAACCTATACCTGATCGTGTGGTTAAGAAGGCAGTGAAGCTGGCAGGGCCTATTCAGCCTGGAAGCTACTGGTACGAATACACTCACTGGCATCACATCATATCATCTGTATATGTTGACAACACTGTAATGTATGGATGGCAAAAGCCGCAAAACACTAATACCTAAGTGGAAATGTGTAATGTTTTTTTAGTAGCTTGAAAATAGGGATCAAATCTTGACCGACCAACAAAACAGCTGAAAAAGTTGGTTTCGATAGGTTTCCAGAGCTTAATCAGGCGGTTCAATCATCAGTGTTGTTTGTTTGATAAATTTGTGGACAACCCTGGCTTCAGTTTTTATGAAATTTGTTCACACCCTATAGATCTGAACATATATAAGTGCATATGCAGCTTTAATCGACTCATGACCGGCAATGTTGCAGCCCAAATGTGTGCACGGGAGACCATACCCTGCTCCCACCCAGACCCTAATCATATTTCCATCTTGGACCTTTTTCCCCCCCTTCTATACGAAGTATAGTGTTTTCCATTCTGTTTAGAAATTTATACTAGATGGATGCTTGTATAACTTGAGTATTTGCGACATGCTGTATCTGTTGTTGTGGGTAACCTGCAATGCTAATTAATTGGTGGTGTTGTACTCTTTCTGCTTGGTCAGGTACGATTACCGAGCTGGATTTTGGGGTGTGATGGGCCAGCCTTGCGGTGGCATAATTCCCGTGAGATCAATTACTCATTAATTCCTACTGCGTACTCTTCCTTGAGTTTGATTGGACCTAATAATTGATGCAAATGCATAATTACCTTGCAGCCTTTCATTGAAGAATTCGATTATCCAATGCCAGAGAATTGTGCTGCTGGAAACACTGGTGTTTCTGTAAATGGGCGAGAACTTCATCAGAAAGATTTGGATTTACTTGCTGGCAGGGGCCTGCCAACAGCAAGAGATAGGTCTTATATTGTTGAGATTTCTGGAAGAATTTTGGATGAGGACACTGGTGAAGAACTAGATAGCCTTGGCAAACTTGCTCCGACGTAAGTTCCACTGCTTCCTCCTCCAGATTATGTTTCTTGATTGCTTCCCAATCTCTTCATATTTTCCACAAGCAATCCAAGGGGGAAGGAAGCACCCCCCCCCCCCCCAAAGGAATCTAAATCTCTTACATTCTTAGTATGGTTACTGGATTCATGCATTGCAAGTATTCACGAACGACGTATTAAAGCTGTTTAATTGGATGCAAATGGCATACGAACAACCTCTCTAGATGACATTATAGGCTATTCCGCTATTGGACAAACCCCTATAGAGGAGTGAGATGCAAACAAAAGAGAGCTACTAATCATAGGCCAGCTACCAATACTCGATAACAAAAACAAGATGCCCAGTATAGTCCCCATTATTATGGTTAGGTCAGTGTGCTACTAATACTTGTAGAAAAGTTAATCTCCTCACTGATTTCCTTCTCCATCTTGCATGTGTAGAGTATCTTTTGGTAGTATCATTGTCGGTGATGACATGCATTTGGCTTTCACTTAGATGGTTTTAACATTGTATCCATTTTGTGATTTCTCCTTTTGGTCTGTCAATTGCCTTATCTCTTTCATAACTGTTTAAACTACCATAACTGCTAAAGCTACCGTCAATGGATGCGTTATTGACTATTGGCTGTTGGACAGGGTTGAGAAAGCGAAGCACGGATTTGGTATGAAAGCTCCAAGAACGCTTGCAGAATGACCAATTTCGGTTGAAGTGCAGTATGGTATGGTCATTCGCGAGAATAGGAATCTGTCACTTGCCATTTGGATTAGTGGTACGCGTTTAGTATGCAGATGTAGCATTGGAGTTTTAGTATTACGATGTAACCTTTTGTTGTTTGAGATTTGTCAATGTTTGTAACAGAATTTTACGTGAAAATTAAGCATGTGCTTTGGTTATGCTTATCTACCTCTCGGGTATGATACGCTCTTTCTATAAATTGTTTGCCACCTTCATGCATTAATTCACCAGACCATTGTATGTTGTTGGATCGATAGAAATTGGAACGCATACTTTCTTTTGCATGAGCTGGAACAAGCAATTTGAATGGGGAAGTAAATATTTGGTGCGTTAGGTAACTGACAGCCAGTACGCAAAATACCCTGTGGAATCCTTAAAACGGATTCATGTAGCTGATCCCAATCGATTGGGACTTAAGGCGTTGTTTGGTTTTGTTGGGTAAATAAAGTTGAAAAGTCCAGCCCACACTACTCCTTAAAATTCAGGTGTTAAGATGAGGGAAACTGGGGCCTTTTAACCAGCACAGATGGGGCATGTCCAGGCGATGTGGGATACATTCCAACAAATAAGAGCAACATGTGAATTGTCCTGTATTTTTGCACAATGTTGGGTTTGGCAATTAGATAAGGAAAATTCTAAATTAGGCTGACAATAACAAGTGTGTGAATATGTATTAAAAGGTGTAAAAAGTACACATAAATATGTGTTTTTCTTATCTTCTTGTGTGCACTGACAATAAAAAGACCGATTAGATAAACTTCCAGGGTACTTACAAAACTGGGCTGATGGCACTTTCACATATAGGCAAATAGCTTCCACTTTTCACATTCCAATTTGTATTGTTTTTATCATAACAACTCTAAAAGACTAAAACCACCCCCATAGCAGAACATAGAACATATTTTTGAAGGAAAATTAATTTGGTGTGTAAACTACTCTTTTGGTCCTTATATTTCAACAAGCTTCATTTTGTTGTCATAATTTTAATTCCATCAATTTAAACACTATATATCATTTCAATGTCAACCAACCCCGGCATCTTCTATGACTACTCCCTACCCCTTGCATCGCATTCTAATTCGATGCCAGGATGTTTCATTTATATTTTGACGAGTCAACAGGATAAAATAGGTCCTTCCCCTTGTGCTCTTCTACGTTGAATTAAAGTAAATACACCATAGAATGAAATGCAATGTGACAGTGACAATTCTTGAAAAGCTAGAATCTTTAATATGCAATTCTTATGTCTCTTTACCGGTTAAAATTTCAATATTGACCAATAAAAAGAGGTGAAGTAAGCATTTCAAAAGAAAAGAGAACATGTGCAACTCATGTGATTCATTTTTTAGGTTTTTTTTTTTTTTTTTATAGTTTTTCCGCAACAGCTCTAGACCAGCAAAGAAAACATTTATGCTAGTGGTTTCTAATTCCATCGGTGTTTGTTTTGATCTCCCATTTTAAATTACTCCATTTACTTTCTGTTTTCGATATTAATAGTAAATGTCAAAGAGACAACATTACGACGAAAGTAAAAGTACAAAGGTCAATGCTTTGTTTGGTTTCGTTTTTGAAATTTTTTTTATGATAGTAGGGGTATTAAGTGAAAAGAGATAGAAAGAGAAATGATTGAAAGTAGGGAATCTTTTGAAAAATACTTTTCAAAAAGTAAAATAAACAAGGCACAAATCTACCTAATAAAATACAAGGGTGTGGGGACCACACAAACACAAGTTGAAAGAATGGCTGAGATTCATTTGATCCAAGGGCTGATGTATGCTCTCCAACTCTCTTAAGAAAACACCCACACTCTTACAAATGTATTACAAAAATGCCATCGATTCTTTTTATCCACTATTCAGCTTCTGGCGTTGGCATTAAAAAAACAAAAATATATTACAAAAATGCCCGTGCCTACGGCACTACCGGGGTGCGAAATGCCGTAGGCACGGGCAAACACTAGTCTATGAAATTACAGCTACGGGTACCAAAGCAGAATCTTGTTAAAACCAGGGGAGCAATGGTGTAATTAATAAACCCTTTGAATTTTAATTAATTTTTTTTGAAATTGGCGTCATTTTCAATTCAATGTGAGACAGTGACAGAGACTCTTGTTCTTTATGGACCTAATAAACTTTAAATAAATTAAGCTTTGGTTGCAACTGCCGTAACCCTTCAATAATACAACACAGTACACCTGAAAAAGAACACAGTACACGTTATTGCACTCTACCCTGTTCGGTTAATTGTGTCTTGATTTCCAGTTAATTGGGATTTCGGCTCAAAACCCATGTTTAGATTTGTAGGAAAAATGGGCAACTTTTGATTTCCAGCGGTGAGCTTTTCACAGAGAGAGAGAGAGAGAGAGAGAGAGTAAAGAAAATGAAGTGGAACTGGAAGGCGTGGTGGTGGTGCATCCGAAGGAACAATTACTTTCTTGTGAAATTCGCGGTTTCGATTCTGCTGGTGGGTCTTTCTTTTAGACTGCTGTTCTCGCAATCAACATCTGGGTTTTCAAAGGTTGCACAAAATCCTTTTATTGATAAAACAATGAGCCCAGAATCCACATTTGTGAAAGATTTTGAAGATAGAGATCAGATGCCACCAAAAGTTGGAGACATGGATCTGGTGCGACCAGATTTGGTGGATTTCTCGGAAGCAAGAGATCAGATTCCTGGAACAGGTACTCAAGCTTTGTGCTATTATGAGTCTATGTTGTTTAGTTTTGTCTTGGATCATTAGATCAAATCAATTATGGTCCTCCAGATTAGTCGAGGTGTGCGTACGCTGACCTGTACATTATGTTATGAAAAAATTGTTAGATTTTTGGAGGGTTTCAACTAAAACCAACTGGTCATAGTATTGAGTAGCCTCTACAATATACTAATCAAGCTTGGATGAGCTACGTGGAATAAAGTCTAACAAAAAAAAATCAATGGAGAAGAGAAAAGAAACTTCTGAAGTTGTCATTGGCTCAATGGGTAGTGCTCTGCATTGTCAAGGAAAAACACAGATAAGAAAACACTTAAAAATTTGTATAGATCTGCAAAAAAGGAATTTTTTTTGTTTCCCTTATTTAGAACACTGGGATCTTAGATGGGTTTTTCTTTGCTATGCACTCTTACTGTTTCAAATTCTGAATTTTTTGATTGGTGCTCTATTGGAGTAGTTTTCTGGCAAATTAGATTGATCTACTTGTCTTCCTTCATTGGGTTGTGTACTTTTTTACCTTCTCTTAAGTATCAAATGTCGATCATCGTTGTTTTGGTTGTTGGACTGAAGGAAGTTGTGTTTAAACCAAAAATTAAATGCAGAAAAATGTGATCTTTTCACTGGGGGTTGGATCCCAAACCCGGCAGGTCCTGTTTACACTAATGAGAGTTGCCAGTTCATTGAGGTTCACCAGAACTGTATGAAGAATGGGCGACCGGACAGTGGGTATCTTTATTGGAGGTGGAATCCTCGTGATTGTGAGCTTCCTCAATTTGATTCAGTGAAATTTCTGGAGATGATGAGGAATAAGGCGTGGGCATTGATCGGCGATTCTATATCTCGGAACCACGTCCAGTCCTTTCTCTGCATGCTGTCTAAGGTAATATTGACTGTGTTAGATAAATTCTGCGTAGAATTCCGTTATTCAAACTGGATGTTCAATAGGTTGTATTCCTTGCTTATATGTCCTCTCTAGGATACTAGCATCGGTATGGCTTAACAAGGTATCTTGGAAAATAGCAATATGAATAGGTATTGATATGGTGTACCTTTTTTGTAGTTTTGATCCTCCATCAAACTTTGTAGAAAACAAGGAGGTTTCTACAAAGTGAGGAGCTTCTGAAATGGGCATTACCGCTTAGAATTAAGTGGTAGTTGAATAATGCTTAGAAGTATTGTTTGTATGCTCGGTTCATAACAATATATTTTGCACAACTTAGGCTATATGGTAATTTAGTATTTCCCATCTTCCTATTATTCTAGAGTCCTTCACAAAGTTTAAATGCTGGCCATTTAATGAATGGTTTGTCTTCGTCCTACTTCAGAATGTATAGTTGCATGACAGAGCGTATCACTAAGAATTGGTTATGGCTTAAGTATTGGAATGCAGGAATTTGTGTCATGATGTTTCGTATATGAATTTGAATAACTAGGAAACGTGGACGCTTCTCTGGAAGCTAATCAGGTTCATTCATATTGGTTTATGTAGAAGTTTCTAAAGTATACTATTTTTGTGAAATTTATCTCAAGGCAGAATAACTCGTGTTTCCTTTTTTCAAAAAAAGAAGAAGAGGCTTTTGTATGGGTTAACTTGTGGGAGCTCAACTGCATTTTCTTATTTGAGCTGCTCCCAAAATGAAGCTGCGTAAAATTGATGTTCTGCTGGCTTAGGCACTGAATCTTTATGGCTGCTGTTACTGCTGTAAGACTTTCATGGCTTAGTTGATGTTGTGGTTTTGTTAGTTCATTGCTAATTTACGCGTTTTGACATTCACTTTGGCATTTGTATCTGGATGTTTATGCATTGGTTCATATATCCTACTACTATATATGACACCAAGATGATATGACGGTTCCGTATGATCTTTGAAGCATGAAACCAATACAATAGGAGATGATCTTCAAATCGTGGCACCTAGTATCTCTTTCATGACATGTGATTCTGTCAAGTAGCTTAATATTGTGAGTCAAATATCCTTGACGAGAAAGCTAAAGCCTTAACCAAAGCATTCCTATAATTAATCGAACTAAACTATTTCCTCCTCAAGGTGGAACCAGCTGTTGAAGTTTACCATGATGCAGAATACAGATCCAGGAGATGGCACTTCCCCATTCACAACCTCACTTTCTCGGTCATTTGGTCCCCATTCCTAGCAAAAGCTGACATTTTCGAAAACTATGACGGTGTTGCAACCTCTGAACTCGAGCTGCATCTCGACCAACTTGACAAGACATGGACCGACCTGTATAACAGCTTGGATTACGTGATATTCTCAAGTGGTAAATGGTTTATCAAAACTGCAATCTACTACGAGAATGACAAAATATTAGGCTGCCACTACTGTCCCAAGAGAAACCTTATGGAGCTTGGTTTTGATTTCGCCTATCGCAAAGTCCTCAAAAACTTGTTCGACTTCATCATTGCGTCCAATCACAAGGGAATTATTTTCTATAGGACGACCACGCCGGATCACTTTGAGAACGGCGAATGGTTCAGCGGCGGGAGTTGCCGGAGAACGACTCCTGTGAAAGAAGGCAAGTTTGAATTGAACAAGATGATCAAAATCCTACGTGACATCGAATTGGAGGAGTTTGAGAAGGCAGCTACGGATGCTTCAGAAAAGGGTGTGAATCTTAAACTTCTTGATCTCATGGAGCTTTCATTACTCAGACCGGATGGACACCCGGGTCCTTATAGACACTTTCACCCCTTTGCGAATGATAAAAACGCTAAGGTTATTAATGATTGTCTTCATTGGTGTTTGCCTGGGCCAATTGACTCATGGAATGATTTGATCATGGAGATGGTGGTGAGTGGTTGAGAGGTTAACCAATACCAAATTATAATGATGTTTTGGAGTTTTGGGGAAACAAAGGATCTGTCCCCTAAAAATAGTGAATCAGTTTCTTTGATGCGGAAGGGTCATCACGACATGAGCTTTTGGTGACATAGCTATATTTTTAGTGGGAGTTATAATCCTGAACAGAATGAGGATATTGGTTTTGGCAAGAACGTTGCTTGGTTTTCGTGGCTGTCTCACACCGAGGTTTTCGTATTGGGTTTTATTCGGTTTGCATGCAAATTTGTCAGCAGTTGGAGGAGGAACTGAAGCTAATGGTATCCTCTTATGTTCTAATGTTGTAATTGGAGATTTCCATAAGATTGATTTCAAATTCAGCGATTGTCGCCAACTGGTACGATACTTACGAGCCTTGTGATGTTGTAAAGAGCAGTAAAGGGCTTGCTTTTGTATGGTATTATGAGCATTGCCCATTATGGTAACCCTGGGTCGTGAGTTTTCGCAAACTTCTTTTCTTTCAGCTAGTTTTATCTTGTAGGGTTTGAGCCTTTAAGGGCTTTGCTCCAACTAATTGTCCTAAAATTCAGGTATAACAGCAATTCCAAATGTTTAAATATAGAATGTATTGTAGGGGATTTTTATTTCCATAATTCGGTTATTTCCTATAGGTTGCTTGAACACCACTTCCTCATGCTACTCTTTATGAACAGCTCGTTGACAGTCTTGTATATCTTTGAGCTACTCGACCAGACATCGCCTATGCAGTCCATATTGTCAGTTGGTTCATGTCTGATCCCCGACCACCTCACTATGCTTCCATTCTTTGTGTCCTTTGCTGTGTCAATGGCTCTTTATTTCATGGTCTGCATTACTCAACCCATCCTTCTCTCGAGTTGTGTGCTTACTCTGATGCAGATTGGACAGGTGATCCTACTGATCCTCGTTCTACTACTAGGTGTTGTTTCTTTCTTGGCAATTCTCTCATCTCTCGGTGTAGTAAGAAGCAATCTGTTGTTACCAGATGTAGCACTGAGGCCGAATATCGTGCTCTTGCTGATACAACGCAAGAGCGCCTATGGAGTCGATGGTTACTTGTTGATATGGGTATCAATCATTCTATTGCCACCACGCTTTGTTGTGATAGTAAGAGTGCTATTCAAATTGTTTGCACCGATGTTTTTCACGATCGCACCAAACATATTGAGATTGACTGTCATTTCATTCGACAACATGATGTTTGTGGCACTATTCGTCTGGTCTCTATTGCTTCATCTAATGAGACAGCTGACATCTCCACCTGAACAATTCCATAATTTAGTTTCCTAACTCAATTTAGTCTCTGTTTTACCACCTTGAGTTTGAGGGGTATGTTAATATATGATATAGTTTACTTGTATGTCCATATTTTGGTTATTTCCTAATCTGGGTTGCTTGCTCCATCACTTCTCCCTCTTGTATTGAATTGAATGTTTATTTTCCAACACTCAATGTTGTCTCTATAATTGTAACAGTCAATTTCAAGTGGAATTGTAGCCCGGGCATCCTGAGATATAAAAAATAATCGAAAATGATATTGGTACCGATGGTGGGCGTAGGGAAATCGTACCGATGACCTTGCCGGGCCGTCTCCGGCCATCGGACGGCCGATCCGAGCCGCCCAAAAATTCTAAATAAAAAAACCGAGTGGGCCTATGCGGGAATCAACGGCATCCGATATGTGTAGGGTGCTTGATCTAAACACCCTTCAGGGTGGCCGGAGACGGCCCGGCACGGCCGTCGGTACGATTTCCCTACGCCCACTGTCGGTACCAATATCACTACTCAAATAATAATTCTAGTGCACTTTTAGTCCAATCCAATTTCCAAAACATCTAGGGAGACTGGGAGAGAGTTCATAAGAAGAAAACTTTTTGGCATACACCATCCATGTTCCTGGACCTCTTAAGACAGGACTTCTCGAAGCTGTTACATTCGGATTTGGGTTGCTGCTTTCGATTCTTTTTTTGGTACGACGGTGTTACATTCGGATATGGGTTTGCTTTCGATTCTTGTTTTTTGGTACAACGGAGATAAGAGTAACAACTAAGAAGAGGCTGAGCCTCTAACAAAACCAGCACTCACCACATTCGCAGCTCGCAGACTCCTAATTTCTTCCGGTGGAGTGAAGAAGCAGACGGGATCTTTTGATTTCTTCCTAGCTTGACCATCCTGTCTGCAAATCTCCTTCACGAGGGTGTGGTCGAGCGTGCATCCCGTCCTCCGCAACATCGCCTAGCTTGCTCTCTATTATTGCCCTGAAAAGCGAGTTTGAAGGATCTCGTTCATGATGAGGTTGATAGCAACCTTCGAATCCGATTCGGGTTATTCATCGTTCTACTCTGGGAGCACTGGCTCCTCAATCTCCTATGTATTTGGGAGGAAAAATTATAGGGTGGTTTTAGGACACCATCACGTGAGGCCCAAGACCACTGAATAATTACTCATTTGGGAGCTGTGAAGAAGCTGAAATTCTTTACTTATTTTTTTTAATGGATAAATTCTCTACTTATCTTATGTTTGTCTTATCCGTTCAAAATTCAGTTCATATTTCGGGAAAATTTTCCAAAAGTGCTAAAGAGGCTTCTTTTTTTTTTGTGTGTGTGTGTAGTTTGTGAAGAAAAAAAAAAACCTCATTTAGTGATGAAAAAAAGCTCATTTAGTACTTTTATAACACTTTTGAGAAACTACTCTTTTATTTATTATTTTGATTTTGATTATTCTCATCGAGACAAATCCGATAATAGTAACAAAATTTTGATGCAAGATTGGTAACAAATCAAATAAGACCCAAAAGAAAGAACAATGTGTGGATTTTACGTATATAATTATGGAGCCCATATATAGTATGTGAGAGGGTTGTGTTTGGTGGATTATGTACCCATCAAACTTGGCCTTAATATCCACGGATACACCTTAAGGTAACTTTTTACTGTCATCACTACAACGGTTAAATTCTTTCTAACTCTCCCATTTTTTCAAATCTCAACAATTCATTTGAATTTGAAAAACTTTACCGTTGGCTCCTCCTCTCCCCTCTGGCTCTATATAGAACCCCCTTCCTCAACAAAGAACAGTACCCAACTAAAACCTCTCTCTCTCTCTCAAAATCATGGCCGATACTATGATCGCAGACATGCCAACCAATACCAACCCTACCCGTTCAAAGAAAGGAGGGAGAACCAGGAAGGCATTGAAGCCGACAAACCAATCACCAGATGAGCCCATTACGTTGGCCGGAGTTGTTGCGACGCCACCGGAGGACTCTGCCGCCGGGAAGGAGAATCACGAGAGCCTCTCACAGCCCAAGAAAACCAAATCCAAGAAAAATCCCGACCTTTCTTCTAATTTCGAGAAAGAGTTGGAGGAAATGCAGGAGAAGCTCCAGCAGCTGAGGATTGAGAAGGAGCAAACGGAGGAGATGGTGAAGGCCCGAGACGAGATGCTGAAGCAGAAGGATGAGGAGATCAAGAAGTTGCAGAAGATCAAGGAGTTCAAACCCACCATGGTTCGTTTTCTTGATTTTCTTGATTTTTTTTTTCGCTAAATTGTTTGGTTGCTGAGAAAATATTTTTTGATTAGAGTAATGCGAGAAATGGGAAATTAATGAATCTCGATTGAGGGTTTTGACTTATGGGATGTCCTATATTCTCCTAGGAAGTGGTTCTAGGGTTTGATGATGGCTGTTTACTTGTTTTCTTTTATCTTTCTTGAGGCACTTTCAAAATGTTCAATCTCTGTTTGGTTGATGAGAACATATTAGGGTAAATAAACAAACTTCAGAAAGGATAACCCAATTGACCCATATCAGTGTATCAAGGCTACCAAACGGACTAAACGGGCCACAAAACCATGGATTTCGAGACAGGTCGTTCTCCTTCCATACATTAATTGAAGTCTTTAAGCTATCGACAAAATTTTGAGGTTTCACTCACCCTAAGTGTAAATATCTGATTTCCCCCCTTTATTTTCGTTGAAAGACAACAGGGTGGAAGATTCTTGATTTCTGGTTCTAGGATTTAATGGGTGTTTGCTCTTTGCGCTTTTTTATCTCCAGACATTTCCTATTGCTCTATCTGTGGGAGACAAAGAGCTAGAAAAGAAAGAGAAGAAGAAAGGATGCCCTCAAATGAAACGGCCATCTCCACCTTATATCCTATGGTGTAAAGATCAATGGAATGAGGTAAACTAAAAGAAAATGTTTCAATTTTCCTTTATTTAGGATTCAAAACTACATTGATCTGACTATATGTCACTGAATGCCTACTGGGTTATGTTGTTTTTAGATCAAGAAGGCAAACCCGGAAGCCGAATTCAAGGACATCTCAATCATTTTGGGAACAAAATGGAAGACCGTAACAGCCGAAGAGAAGAAGCCTTATGAGGAAAAGTATCAAGCAGAAAAAGAAGCTTATTTGAAGGTTGTCGGGAACGAGAAGCGCGAAAACGAAGCGATGAAGCTGTTGGAGGAAGAGCAGAAACAGAGAACAGCCATGGAGTTGCTTGAGCAGTATCTTCAGTTCAAACAAGAAGCCGAAAAGGAGACCAAGAAGAAGAAGTAAATTCACTAATCGGATTGGATTCATACCTATTTTTGGTTGTACCCAGCACCCCCATTCTCTCATTCACCTTATTGGTTTCTGCTTATGTACAGGAAAGAAAAGGATCCATTGAAACCGAAGCAACCGATGTCAGCGTTTTTCGTTTTCGCCAATGCGAGACGAGCAGCTCTGGTTGCAGAAAACAAGAGTGTTGTGGAGGTAGTAGGAGAAACCCTTGTCCTCATTTCTTGAATTTTTTGCCAATAATCCTAATGTACATACATAAATCGGCACCGTTTTGGGGGTACAGGTTGCTAAGATCACTGGGGAGGAATGGAAGAACATGACAGAGAAACAGAAAAAGCCTTATGAAAAGGTTTGTTCACTCTCTTTCTGTATTATGATTTTTTGACAGTGAAATCATCTTTTTTCTTGACACTATTATATTTTTCTGACACTATTTGGGAAAATTGCAGATAACAAACAAAAACAAGGAAAAGTATGCAGAAGAAATGGAGGCTTATAAGCAGAAAAAGGAGGAAGAGGCTATCAATCTCAAAAAGGAAGATGAGGAACAGATGAAAATTCAGAAGCAAGAGGCCTTACAATTGCTCAAGAAGAAAGAGAAAGCAGAAAACATAATTAAGGTTGTTACCTGCACTGATAAACTGTTAACACCTTCCAATTTTTTGGGACTTTAATGGTGGCTAATTATGCATGTTTGCCATGCAGAAAACGAAAGAGAATCGCCAAAAGAAGAAGCAGCAGAAGGAAGAGAAAAATGCTGATCCAAACAAGCCAAAGAAGCCTGCTTCTTCTTTCATTCTATTTAGGTGACTAACTTTAAAGTATCTTTCAGTTTATCTAGCCCGGATACCTGGTTATTGAAAATCTTTCGTATATCTGGCTTCAGCAAGTCAAATTTGGTTAGTAATTTATGCTTACTATGTGATCCTGTTGATGCAGCAAAGAGACAAGGAAGAACTTAATGGAAGAGAGGCCAGGAATTAATAACTCTACCCTTAATGCCCTTGTTTCAGTGAAATGGAAGGTATGTTACCCCTCTGAATTGGATGAAATCCTATGGGGTATTGAAGTAAATGTGGTGTATTAAATGTAGGACTAAAATTTTTGGCTTGTTTTGTTAAATTGATGTTGTAGGAATTGAGTGAGCAAGATAAATTGATATGGAATGAAAAGGCTGCAAAGGCCATGGAGGCATACAAGAAGGAATTGGAAGAGTACAACAAAATTGCAGAAGTGAAGGAAAACAGTAAAGCTTGAACTGAACCCTCTGTACTCTGTAGAGATGTTCAACTGGTTCTGTTGAATATCTCCGTTAACCGGCATTGTTGAACTAGAGTTAGTTTGCCAGCTTCTTGTCTTTGTTATTCGGAACTAGTTTCTGCTAATTTCTTAGGTCTTCTTTTTTCCATTTGGATGTTAAATTTGTAGTCTGGAATTCGTATTGATGTCATTTCATGAGGTTCTCCGGCAGGCTCATTTTTCCTTGTTCTAAACGTCAAAATCTATTAAGCAACAGAAGAAACAGACACCACCAGGCCAAAATAAGGACTCCAAAACAAAACAAGCCAAGGTAAAACCCCTCCAAGGTGGTCAGGGGTGGCGAAAAGGCGAAAACATGAACACAATTTAGATATGTGAAGTCGGAATGGACATGTGTTTTCGTTACTAAAAGGAAAAAAGGAGGCGTGGAACAGGTAGGACCAATGTTCCTTCAACTCTCACATGAACTCCCACAATTTTTCCAGCAAACAAAAGTAGTAGTTTGTATGGCAAAGAAGTTTTTGGTTATGATTTGGTCTTGATATTAGCCCTTTGCACGAATGCTGGTAATTTTGGAGTTATTGTAAGACACTTTCACGCTAGAACTTTTGCTTGCGCACCCGCGTAATATGACTTCGCTCTTTGACTTGAATTCTAATTTTCTAGGACCAAACGTATTTGAGCTGTCGTTTGCACAGTACATGTGTGATTAAACACCGAATTAGGACCGTTCTAACTCAGACCCCCTTTGTTAATTGTCACTTCTTCCCCACCTAACCACGCCACTATCAATCACGTACCGTATCGCCTAAATTAATCTTGTGAGGTGGAATTGTTTCTTTTACATACTCCATAATCAAACGTTGATCCTCACCATCTCTCTCTCTCTCTCTCTCTCTTAAAAATAACTCTCTGTTAATTCTCTGAGTTCTCTCTCTCACAAGCAACAGACAATGGAGAAGATTCAAGAACAGAAAGAAAAACACACCCAGAAAACCAACGACGACCACAACCCCAAGCCCCTCGTATGGGACTGCGGCAGCTCTCTCTACGACTCGTTCGAACTCAAGTCCATCGAACGCCAACTCGACTCCGCCATCGCCTCAAGGACACTGTCCATGCCCCACTTGCCCGACCGCCGCGCTCATCATCACGCGCAACCCAAGCCCATCTCCAAAAAGTCGTCAAAGTTCTCTCGCCCGTTCCACAAACTCGTCAAATCCGTTTTCGGCTGGAAAGAAAACACCAGCAGCAGCTCGTTGTTTAGTGACCTCGAAGGATCATCACAAGATCATGGGTTTTACTTTGTTTACGACAAGTCCGGTTCGCTTTCTATGATTCCTGAGGTGGCGGAGAAGGCGGCCGAGTACGGCAGTGTTTTGCCGGATTCTGATGAGTCGTTGGTGAAGAGGGCGGCTTCTGATCGGTTTACCGCTACTTCTGTCGGTATTTCATGTGCTATTTTTTTCCGATAGACTTGAACCTTTCACAATGTACGTAATATTGCTAATATCAAATTGTTTTATTTTTCGATATACGATCGAGCTGATTTTTGCGTACTTATTTTAATCGACGAGCTCCACAAAGTGAACATTTCATAACAATGAGAGAGACCGGCGCACGCGCGGGACGCCCCCTGAGTCCTATCCAAGTGTCATCATTTGCGGGGTATATTGTTTTCCCGTTGTTTAATGTGATCCTATGTTTTTTTTTTTTTTTTAACGTTAAAATCTACTCCTAACCAACATAAGAAACAGACAACACAAGAAGCAAAATAAGTACTCCCTCCGTCCTGATTTGTTTGTCCAATCTCAGATTTCCAACTTATTTAGGAAATGAAATCTAATCCTTTAATTTTGAAAATCTACATAATCAGAGCTATTGGTTTTGAAATTGGACAGTCAATTTGGAACATGTATAAATTAAAAAGACGACAATCAAATCGGGACGGAGGGAGTAATTTGTAGGAGAAAGAAGTTTTTTTTAGTTTTGATTAAGGGGGTGTTTGGGAGCACAATTTTCATATTTTGCATTTTAGATTACCGGACTATGACTGTTTGGGAGCGAAAAGCATCATGCCAAAAACAACTGCGTTAAGGCCTTCTAATTATGGACAGTGGAATTGATCTCTCAAGATTATTCGAAGTGCGCGTAAGCTGGCCTGAACACCTGATTATAAAAGGCAAGCGCATTAAATGCCGGGGTTTTTTTTTTTTCCCTTCCTTCTATAATCATTTGAGAAACATTTTTGTGAGAATGAATAGGTGTGAAATTACACAAAGGAGGCAACAGGTAAACATTAGTTACATTACCAGTGAATATTTACCTAGCTTGCATGAGTATTGAATTTTTTCGACAAACAAGATCATCTAGTTATATTAATACGACAAACAAGATCTTCTTGTGGAGGATCTTCTGTTCGTTCTCTCGATCTATGTTCTGCCCTTTATCTTAGCTCCGATGAATTTTAGTAATTTGAAATGTTTTTAAGATACTTTCACACGTTCGCGTCCATGCTATTGCTTCTCCTCCTCGATGTCCACACCAATTTTCTAAGACCAAACATACTTCGAGCTGTGGTTATTATTTTTTTGGGGGGAAATTAAGAGCTGTGGTTAATTTGCACAGTACGTGGATGATTAAACGCCGAGTTATAGGACGGTTGAACTCGGACCCCCCCTTTGTTAATTGCCACTTCTTCCCCACCTAACCACCACCATCAGTCACGTCTGATCCATGTGTAATGATACTTCGCGGAAAATAATCTTGTGAGGTGGAATTGTCTGGGTCGTAGACTTTTACTTTTTATTTTATTTTATTGTATGCAAGCATTTTGATCGTCCACGTTACAATATATACTACTATACTTTTTTTGCATTGGAACATTCCACCGAAATTTGCAAGGCCCAAGAGGTCCTACGACAAGGCACAAGAGGCCGTCGCCTAAAGTCTTCAATTTTTTGGCCCGAAATAGAGCCCCAACTTTTAGGTATGTCAGCATCATATGAGGGATTCCTTACGGTTTTACCGTAAGGGACTTTCCTTTTCCCAATCAAATTGCGACGATCCGAGCCGCTCAATGTGTTCAGAACGTGATTTTAAGGATATTCGAGAAAAATCGCCCAAAAAAATGACCCGGAAAGGCTTGATCCGAACAATTTTTTATAAAAACACTATAAATGCATTTTATGCAAAACTGTTCGAATCAAGCCCTTCCCGGTCATTTTTTTGGGCAATTTCTTTAAAGGTACCCTTAAAATCACGTTCTGAAAATATTGAGCGGCTCGGATCGTTGCAATTCAATCGGGAAAGGGGAGTCCCTTACGGTAAGGCCGTAAGGGATCCCTCATAGGATTCTGACTATATATATATATATATAATAGCCTTACGTTATACACACAAGATTAGGGTTCAATTCTCCGCGGCCAAAATAGGACTGTTCTACGCACCTACTACGTAACAGCATCTCTAACCCATACTTTGTTTTATTCGAACTGTCAAAGTTATATCGGATTAATTTGACCTTATGGTAATTAAGATGAAGACATCCACTAATTAAATTAGGCAAATGTCCAATTAATCCATATAGTGACTGTTACTTGACATTCCACTTGATCGATTGCATGTGAATGTGTTTACGTCGTGTACGATCGATCATAGTCTTTAATTAGTGGATGGCTTCATTTGTCTAATACAATTAGTTTTGCTTCAATTTTTTTTAAACAATTTATAATCATATCATTATTGGAGCTTTTTGCCCAAATTATAAACGAGTTTGTATTTCGGAGTTGTTCATATTAAATTAGGCTTTCACCCCAAAATCAAGTACGAGCACGAGAAATGGTGGGAGATAATCTAATTAAGGCCCACAATTTTGTATTTGGAGTGTTGTAATTGTATAAAATATGTGTTTACTTTTTGTGATGAAACCAATAATACGAATGCAATAAAATCAAGAGTCAAAACATTAAAATCGATGGACTCAAATGGTGATTAAGACGAGTGTAACATTTTATATTTAAGACAGATGCATTCCCGCTATACTTATAGTTTACTATTTAACAATTTGCAAAAAGTGTAAAATAATAAATTTAAAGATAAAATGAGAAAATTTCATGTAGGAGAGAGAGAGAGAGAGAGAGTTAATAAGAGAGTTTTATTTTATTTAAGGTAACCATATTATTTTCGTTCGTAATTGGTCGTTTTTTGTTTTTTGTTTTTTTTTCAACCGCGTAATTGGTCGTTTAGGTCCTCAGTTAGGTCACCTACAGGAGACACAACTTGGGTGTATGAAAACTCCACTATGGACACAAAATTTTACCGGTCCACATAAGGACAACGTGAAGATCTTCACCTTTTTGCTTTGTTCATAACTGAACCTCATCCAATATCATATTCCCTCCGTCCCGAATTGTTTGTTTACTTTTACGCTTTTAGCCGTTACAAAATATTTGTCAATTTGACTTTTCAATGTTTTAAGTTCCCATTTTGCCCTCTTTTTTCTGGATATAGTAACTTATTTTCAAAAAAATTGAAAGGTAAATGTTGAAAAGTTGAAGTTTTTCAGGTGTAATCACTATAAATCTGTTTGGTTTGGGTTTAGGTTTGGATTTTGAGAGTGATTTTTAAAAATAATGAATGAAAAAAGATAAATAAAAAAAATTTATTGAGAACCATGTACGAAAGTTTTGAGTAATCTAAAACAAACAAGGTCTGTGTTCCCTAAAAAGATTTATTTTTTCAAAATTGAACAAACAAATTGTGACGAGTGAAACATCCTTTTTATAGGTAAGTGGTAACATCAAGCATATATCTCTCTCTCTCTCTCTTAAATATGCGTCTTTAGACTCTTTAACGTACTTCTCCTCTGAGTTCTCTCCCACAACTGCAACAAACAATGGAGAAGATTCAACAACAGAAAGAAAAACAAACCCCAAAAACCGTATGGGACTGCGGCAGCTCACTCTACGACTCGTTCGAGCTCAAGTCCTTCGAACGCCAGCTCGACTCCGCCATCATCGCTTCGCGGACCCTGTCCATGCCCCACCTACCCGATCGCCGAGCCCATCTCCCTCCTCCAACCCCCCAACCCAAGCCCATCTCCAGAAAGCCATATTCAAAATTCTCTCGCTCGTTTCACAAGCTCCTCAAATCCGTCTTCGGCCCTAAGCAAAACGCCAGCTCGACGTTGTTTAGCCTCCTCGAAGGATCACGGCAGGACGGGCTTTACGTTGTTTGTAGCAGCTCCGGTTCTTCGCTTTCCACGATTCCTGAGGTGGCGGAGTACGGTGGTGTCTCGCCGGATTTGGATAAGTCGTTGGTGAAGAGGTCGGCTTCTGAGCGGTTTACCGCCACTTCTGTCGGTATTTCATGTGCTTGATTTTTGTTTGAGAGAGATCTAAACCTCTGACCATGTAATATTACTAATATCATGTCATGTGCAGGGATTATTAATTAGTATCTTTTTCTCGTGAATTACTAGAAAGTTTTAATAGAGTAGTAGGAGTTCTTTATTACTGTAATCTGATTTGACTTTAGTTGCCTTCTTGATTTGTACTTTGGTCTTATGCTGGTTTATACTTCATTATCGCCTACTTAGGAGTGTTTCCGGTAATGAAAAATTTGTAGATTTTTATTTGTGGTTGAGAAGTTATTAGGTGTTTTCGGTAGTGAATAAAATTGTTGAAAAATGTTAAGTTGTTTTCAGTAGTAAATAAGTTATTGATGGTTTGTGAGTAGAATTACTGTAGCAAAAAACAGTTTTTGTTGAAAAGTTTTTTGTTAGTAGAAACGAAATGAAAAAATGCGTTAAGTTTTTTGAGATTTTTGTTAGTGGAAACACTCCCTTAGTTATCGAGGTGACCGTGAACCAGCTGGGGAAAAAAAAAAAAAAAAAAAGACTTGGTACTGTCTAGAAAAGAGAGAAAACAGGAAATTGTCGCTTATAAAAAAAAATCCAGAAAACTGTCCATGACAACAAATTAATGGTTCATAACTCTTTCTTGAAAAACTAGAAGTCTTCCCTTCCTTTAAAGTTGGACCATTCATTCGTTTTTCTGGAAGGTTTCATGGTCCGGTTGTCCTGTTAACTTATTATCGAGGCAAATCGGGCCAAATTAATTAGGTAAGAGGTTTGGTAGGTAGGGAGCAGATGAAAGGTTTCGGGTGTCAAATGTGAATCATCTTATAACCCCTATAAAGATGGATGTATTAAAGTAGTTGACTGATGGGAATTTTGTTACCTTGCTATCTTTTGTCGTTGCTAACGAATTGTCCGTAATCTCACTGTATGTGGCAATATGGCAATAATTAAACGAATAAACAAGGAAAATGATTTTGCCACTCTTTTTTTTTGTTAACTCCACCCCCTGTAAGTGTATTTTTGCACCAAAAATACACTTGCAGGGAAGTGACGTTAACAAAAAAAAAGGAGTGGCAAATCAGAAACCATAAACAAACGCCTTGTGAATTGATTGAGCAACTCTATGTAATTAGTATGTAGCACCTCTTTCTGTTATACTGCATATGTGTCTTAGAAACGTACCGCCTGTGTGGCAGGAGGATAAAGAAGTCGGATATGTATATCCGGGTTGAGAGCATATCCATTGTTTGTTTGGGTTTCGCTTTCCCGGTATTATTTGACTTGGATATGTATATACCTTAGGAGAGGGGGAGGGGTGTCCAAATCTTATCCAGTTGGAGCAATGACCAAAATACCCGTGGGCCAACACTGACTGCCTGTGTTTGCCGGACGATTAAGGTTTTGGGTGGCTAAGGAAGAATGGTCGATAAGATGTGGATATGTTATGATGGGAGATTATTTAAGGAGGGGGATTACCTAATCCTTTGTTTAGGTAGTAGTTGATATGGGTGAATAAGAGTGGATAATGTGATAAATTATTTAGTTGCCCTCATTTAATCATTTCATTGAGAATACAAACTGATTTGAGGGGTAATTTGGTCTTTTTTCCCATCCAGATAAGCTAATCCTAATGTGAGGGTAGTTGTTAATTAACACCCTTAATTAACACCCTTGAAGGGGATAAGTGATCGTGTCGTTTCCGTATCAAAAATAATTAATAAAATGAAACAATTACTACTACCTAAAAGATAGCAGTAAGTACTCCGAGTATCGTCCTCAGGGATTATGAAGGCTGAGTTGCAGTTATTTCAATCGATTTCTAAATTAATTCGGAAAAGGATTTGATGGTTTGAATTTGAAAATATTAAAAGCTAAATTAAATTAAAGCAATTAAGAAATAACGAGAGTTTATGAGAGAAAAGATCTAGGGTTTCGAATCCACTCGACCCGTTGTAACAATATTTATGTGAAGATAAAGGTTAATTATTCGAATCAATCCGGATATCGTTAGGGTTTGCAGGCCCTCACGGTATCACCTAAAGATATTTATGCATCACCGAATAGCATGGGGTATCGCCGCCTAGCACGAACCGTCTTACTAGTATGACCCGTCTCTATGGCACGGATCGTCTAATAGCACGGCGCGTCTTACAGAGCATAACCCATCTTACTTAGTTATCACAAAACAATTAAGAACCGTTATATAAACGTGCATGAAACCCAAGAATTCATACACAAGATGTGATTGGAAAAATTAATATCGCAAATAAATTCTTTATGTCATACAACCATGATCCGAATAATAAAACACAAAATCAAAATATAAACATCGTTACTCAAAGTTCGAGCTTCATCTACACCCTAGAAAAGAGTTCAGCCGACCATCGAACGGGAAATCATCGCAGCCTCTGGTTTACTTTTGTTCCCAGCGGAACTGCCTACTGATCATGTCCGTGGCCTCCTTTTATAAGGAGCCAAGGGAAACCCTATTTTATTTCTTTTCTTTTCCCAGCCGACTTCTCTTGATTGCAAGCCCAAGTCCAATGGAATTAGATTGGGTGCTTCTCGCTTCCGTTATCCACCATAAGCTTTGGCCCATCTCTTTATTAATTTGACCTAGGGCTTTGTCTGTTTTGATACCGATGAAATCCAAAATTATACTTTTTCTTCCTGGCCGGCCCTGTTTTGTCAATCCCTACCCGTCCAAGCCCAGTCCCCGTCAAACCCCTTCCACATAAGCCCTCTTTTAAGTAAACTACCACAAATACCCCGCGCATGATAAGGGGTCTCATTTATGCGAGAAACTCCTGTGCGAGAAGCTGATGAAGGAGACGCCTTGTGCGGCGGTGGATGTCTACAGCGACAAGATCAAGCACCGTCTACAGCGACAAGATCAATCACCTCCTCGAACCGGCCGAGGCATCCAATGTGGCGGTGGGGCGATCTGCAACGGTGGAGGTGGGCGGTCATCGTGGTTGATGACGGAGAACAACTTCGGATCGTGGGCGGCGTCAATTTGGAGGGGACGATTACGAACAACTTCTCCATCGATTTTGATTTCGAGTGGAGGACGACGGTGGGTCGGGTCGGTTTCCGGGGCTCGACAATGATGATGGAGCCTTCTTCTTGGAAGGCGATGGCGGTAGTCCATGGGGAGGTTCTCGTTAGGTCTTGTTGGATCTCGTAGTATAGATTGATGATCTCGTAGTATATAATAGATGATGACGGCGACGGCAGTGGCTATGCCCGTCAATGACGAGGTCCTGGTGGATCTCTGGTGGAGGGACTAGTTTTAGAGCAATACACACAAATGGATGTTTTTAGTTGCAGAGCTGAATCATGGTGGATAGTGAATGAATTCACAACTTTTTTTAAATTTTTATGGGTATGAATAGTATAATTTGGAGGTGTGAATTCTTTGTAGTTTGTTTTTTACTTTGAGTGTTAGGCTTTTGCTTGAACTACAAATTTTGTACAGGTGTGAATTCTTTAGTGGAGATGTGGATTCTCTTCCAAAATGCAGAATTCACAAGTTCCAAAAATGCAGAATTTACACCCAAAATTCACATCAAGACTTCACCAAGAATTCACATCCCAAGAATTGTGTAATTTGGGAGTGTGAATTATGCAGATCTGGTTTGAATTCTGCAAAGAGGTGCGAATTTTGCAATTCACACCCAAGACTGAAAAGGTGTGAATTTTTATTTTGTGTAAATGTGGTGTGAACTATGGGGGTGAATAAATGTGGTATGAATTTTGAAAAGGGGTGTGATTTTTGCAAGGGGAAGTGAATTCTGCAAAAAGATATGAATTCTGAAAAATTTTGTACTGAAAAAATGTGTGAATTCTGGGTTGTGAATTCTGTAAATGGGTGTGAATTTTGGAGGGTGTGAATTCTTGCAAAGGGGTATGAATTCTGCAATGGGTGTGAATTCTTAAGGTGTGAATTCTTCAAAGGGGTGTGAATTCTTGGCGGTGTGAATTCTTAGCGATGCAAATTCTTTATTTAGGTGTGAATTCACCCAAATAAATTCACATGACCTAAAAACAGAATTCACCCCGTCCATTGGAAAGAATTCACATGCCCTAAAAATAGAATTCACACGCCTTAAAAACAGAATTTACCCCCTCTATTTGACAGAATTCACAAGCACTAAAAATAAAATTCACTCCCTCTATTTGATAGAATTCACCCCTTGTTGGTCAGATTTCACATGTCCTAAAAACAGAATCCATCCCCTCTATTTAACAGAATTCACACGCCCTAAAAATAAAATTTACCCTATCTATTTAACAGAATTCACACGCTTTAAAAACAGAATTCATCCCCTATATTTGACAGAATTCACACGCTCTAAAATTAGAATTCACGAAGGGAATTCACACGCCCTGAAAACATAATTCACCCCTGTTGCTCAATTTCACACGCCCTAAATACAGAATTCACCCTGTACAATTATATGAAATGAAAAATAAGAAAATAAGAAAGAATTCATAGCCCACGATACAAATATATCAAAATAAAAAATAAGAAAATAATAAATGACATGCCCCAAAACATAATTCTTCCCTTCTAGTTGGCAGAATTCACACCCCTCCTAAACAATTCACACCCCTCAAAATGCAAAATTCACACATCACAACTTACTCCCCAAAATACACAATTCACAAACCAAAAAGAAAGAATTCACACTTGTCAAATGCAGAATTCACCCCCTCTAAAATAAAAGAATTCACACGCCTCAAATGCAGAATTTACACAGACTCTACACAATTCACATCCAAAAAATACACAATTCACACTCTCAAAAACAAAACAAAAAATTGCACATAATTTTCAGAATTCACACCACTTTGCAGAATTCACACATTTTTTCAAAAATTCACACCCAAATTTTTTGGGAGTGTAAATTCTTAGGGGTGTGAATTCTGAAAAAAATATGTGAATTCACACCCGTAAATTACAGAATTCACATCCAAATGTAAACAAAAAATTAGAGAAATAAAAATAGACAAAAACATATCATATACAAAATGAAACAAAAAAAATTCTAAAATTACAATCTGCAAATCAGACAGTCCTTTGTCATATACGTATAGCATGTGGTGCTTTTATTTGTCTCTGTCCTTCACCCCCTTTTATCATATACATGTATATATGCATACGCATATGCTTCTGATCCTCGCCAGTTTGGTGGAGCCACGGTGTCGATTGGTAGTCGCCGGCGAGCCTCATTTCTCAGATCAGGACTCCCGCCGGAAGATCACAAAGCTAAGGGACGCGTTCCGGCCCATCAGACGAGGATACAAATACAAATACATACATGTGGATATATGTTTATACGTGTGGCAGCGGTGGCGGCGAGAAATATGGAGGTGGAGGAAGGATATGAGGGGAGCGGAGGCGGAGGAAGAAGACGGTGGAGATTAGCAGTGGCGATGGTGGAAGTTGTGGCAGAGGAGAGCGGAAGGCCGGGCGGAAGGCCAAAGAAAAAAGAAGAACTGAAGAAGAAAGAAGCTGGACGACTAGAGCGGGGGTATATTGGCCGGGCAAATGGGCAAAGTTGTAAAAGCACCTTTAGAAAGAGGCTGCACGGAATACAAATTACAAAAGGGGGTTCGGAAGGAACCCCAACTAAAAAACGGGGCCGGCCGGTAATTTCCTGCTTTATTTTGTATCTAAGCCTCTAAATACCGGCAACACAAAAATATAGCATAAAACTCCAAGTAACAATACAAATAGACTTAGCAATAATAAATTAGGGGCGTGTATGTGAACATTTACGCGTCTATCAATAAGCTCTCCCCCTCCTCCCTTCCCCCTTCCTTCTCCCACCAACAAACACCTTTCTTCCTTGTCTGCCGGCCTCTCCCCTTGTCCTCCCAACAAACAAACAAACCCTAGGTGTACTGCTCGAACTAGGACCGAAAAAGAAAATTCACGCCTAGATTAAGACACCAAATTTAATGTGTTCACGAGCCAAGCTAAGACATATTCGAGCTTAGTAGAAGTCTAATTAATAATTTTGCTTGAGCTCATTCATTTTAGTGAAACCACCGAGTCAAGCTCAAGTTGTCCGTGAACAACTTGGTTCTTTTTGGGACCTAGGTTGATGAGTGTTTGAATTCCTTGTGGTGGAGGTAACCGGGATGTAGTAGCAAGTTACTAATAATCCCAAGCAGTTGGCTGAGCTAGTGGGTAAGGCCTGAGATTTAGAAATTTGTTTTCTCCTAATGTCTTAGGTGCTGTGAACTTATTTGGGGTCAGTCCATACAGAACTTTGCCCCAATATTAGTTGAGGTTTACGTAAGGTGAGCCGAGCACCTAAGTTTTAAAAAAAAAAATACAGTACCAAGTTTTTTTTGGGGTAAACATACTGTACCAAGTTACCAATGGCAAGTTGTACTCCCGATCATAAATGTTAAGCTGCCTATTTGATACGTATTAAAGGTGAGAACGACACTCCAACAGCCAATATTAAAGACACCTGGGACCTCATGCTGATGCTTTTGATAAGTATCGCAACGCAGATAGGAATACAAGAAAACTTTACCGTATATGAAAGTAATTGTGACAGTCAAGGACGGAAATATGATTTTATCCTAGTAGTGACGAAATATATACTAAAAAAATTTAGTGATGGCGAGACTATATAAGTTGGGCATAAATTTTTTTTTACATATAATAATTGCATTTTCTAAAATTCTTGTCGTGGCGGTCGCCGCCACTAAACCCCCTGGTTCCATCCTTGGTGACAGTTATCCTTTGGCAATGTCTGTCGGCCTCCATGTCAAAAGAAAACCCTATTGGGTTCGGGTTATTTCCGGTCCAAGTCCAAAACTTGGACTGGACGTTGGCATGAATGCATGATGAATGGTTCGGATACTCTTATCGGCAAGAGTCTGTGAGGCAAGAGTATTCTTGCCGGTAAGAGTCTTTAAGCAAATCCGAACCAGATTTAGATATTCTCGTCCGGTCCAAATTGACTCTTACTTGTAAGAATCTCGGAGAGAAAATCTAAACCATTAATTTCTGCAATGAGCAATCTAGATTTTGACTATTTCTTCCAGTTCAAATTAAGAATTGAGAGCATATATCCAATTCTTATCATTGAATGGGCAAAAATAAGAGATCATATTTGTCATCGAATTTTTATCTACAGTTTATTTGGACCGAGAATACAACCCCGCTCTAAAAACAAATCTGTAGGTGCAATGTCGAGTGTCATACAAGACTTTAAAATGTAGTCCTCCCTAACAATAACACCAATTTCATATGAGGCCGAGCACCGAAAAAAGTTGCTTACGAGAATGGGCCATGATTTGCCACTGGACGTTTATTCAGAGCAATTTGTTCTGGTAAAAATTTCAGTTCAAAAGTGATCTATAGCAAGCAGGGTGTAAAGGAGTTGAGTGGAGCTTCAGGGCGTTTGAGTACTAAATGAGTCTCTACAAATGAGTAGAGCCCATACATACAAGCAGATCATGTCTACATGACCCGAGGTACGACAACTCAAGCTCGGTTGATTCAACGAGCAAAAATTTTGTCCGAATTCGGCTCGTTACTGAAGAAACCGAGCCGAGACGAACTTTTTACGGTTTTACCAATGAACGAATCAATCTGCTCAGTTTGTTCAGGCTTGTTGCCCTACTAGTTAGCAAAATCAAATAGCAAAGCATGCGCTGCTGACTGCTGAGTTGAGGCCCATGGTTTCTTGAACCGCTCTTTTTTCATATGTTGACATGTTAGAAAAGTAAACGTATTCACTAACTTTAACTGAATTTTAACAAAAATAAAATACTAGAATGTTTATTTTTAAAGATATATTTTTTAATTTGATCACTGTTTTATAGATATATACTTATCTATCAAGTCGTTTAAAAAAAGTAAGACAAATTAAGCAAAGGGGATGCTTGCTCGACCAAAGTGTGTCGTAGTAAAGAGTGTCCCAAGCGTAGGGCTAAGTCGGTTGTAGCATAATAAACTCGGAAGTCCGAGGTCGAATCCACAGGGAGCCAATGGAGCTAGGCCGGAGGTTTGATTTACGAAGGGTTTTTAGCGTTAGGACCGCCAACCTAGTTCGGCGTTGAGACGGCCAACTACAGGATTTAGTTAACTGGCTACTTAACCTATCTACGGCTTTTTAACTGAAGATTAAACTAAAAGCTAGGTTTAGGGATAATCAACACCCATAACACAAGAATAAGCTCGATTCTTCTCTTTTTAACAAAAGTGTTAAACATGTCTCGGGTTCTTTTTGAGACATTTAAACAAACACATGGAGGGACATAGCTCCAAGCATCAAATGTGGCAAGTAGTCTAACCCTTGCCTACATTTGATCAAGAAGATTAACACCTCTAAGTTTTGATACATAAATTAACCCTAACACATGCTTAAGCTAGAAAAACGAAAATTACAAGAGAAGAACAAGCAACACCCTTGGTTACGGGATGCTAACCATCCCACAACCTAACCTTACTACACTACTCACACATATCGAAAGAAGACATGAAATGAGCAAGGATAAAGATAAGGAAAATGCTAAACATTGATAAAATTCGAAATAAAGATCCACGAAGAGAACGAGATTCCTTACAACTTTAATAAAGACCAAAAGCTTCGAAAGTAAATGGATCGTACCTAAAAACCCACTCAAAGCATAAATGAAGAGAGAGGTGAGAGCTCCATTAATGGAGGTAGAGAGAGAAAGTGCAAAAGATGAAGATTGCCCTAAAATCGGGCTAAGGGTGATATATATACCCCCTTTACAAAAAAACTACAAAAATGCCACTGAAATGTCCGCGCAGGAGTGAGGGATCGATCCCTAAACATTGGGGGATCGATCCCGGTGCTTTCTGGATGCTGCAGGAGCTGAAAGGGTGGGGGGGATCGATCCCTAGTGACAGGGGGATCGATCTCTGGCTGGCTGGATTCTGCAGGCATTTTCTCAACTTTGCGGGGTCGCTCCGGACACTCCCGAACTCGGTTTTGGGTGTTCTTCGAACCGTTGGAAAGCTTATTGAGTCTACTTTCTAACCCAAGTGGTTTGGATCAAAAGTAATTTTTACATCAAAAGTTATACTGATTCTACCCTCAGCTGGTCGGAAAATGAGTTGCTTTGGGTAACATCCTTGCATCTCCCTCACTTCCCTTGATCATTGGACATCCCGAGTATGCTTCAAAGCTTCTTTTCATGACTTTTGGGACTCGATTGCGGAGCGCCACGTGGTCTTGGGTACTTGGACACACTCGGGGCTATTCATGGCCTTTAAATGCGCCTTATTCGCACGATTTACCTGAAAACGCCAAAAACACACATTTCGTGCAATATCGTTCAAATCAAGCAAGTTATGCACTTGTGTGTGACAAAAAAAAGAGAGATAAAGCCCCATTATTCACACTACTGAGGGCTTATCAGGGGATAAAATGGAGTAACCAAAATTGGTACATACTCTTTTTTTTTTCTTGGCAAAAGAAGATTTTATAAAAACTCGATAGGGATACATCGAGGGGAGAGAACAGAATGAGCGATTGGTACATACTTCTCTTCAGTTCAAGTCAGTTTCACAACACAAGACATAAAAGAAAAATCTCAGAATGGATATATCATTTTAATAATTTACCTCATTTGTTTTAGTACTACTTGTTCCAGTGTCTTATATCAGTAAATGATTCATATTATCTTAAAAAAAAACAAAAACAAAATCAAACGAGACTTCAGGAACTGTATTCATTCCGTCCAAAATTAATTTTCTTAGGAAAAACTATTTTCTTTGTTTAAATTCTAGTAGTAATATTTTACTCCAATTTGAAGAATTAACAATATAACCATAATTTAATTTATTCGTTAGTTGAGAACTTTGTTCGGGTAATGATATTCAGGTAATTCTTCGTCATCTTTTTCAGGGCGTACTTGCGATAGTTGTGGATACAGATTTTAGATTTTAACTTCAGATTCTGCTGCAGATTTTAGACTTCAGATTTTAGTAGAAGTTGAGAAACATGTTTGATGCAGCTGAGAGGTTATGAGAATTTCATTCTTTTTTCTTTTTTTTTTTGAGAATTTGGGTTGCAGAATCCCAAAAGCTACCCAACCCAACTTTAGAATTTTGAGTTTTCTTTTTTAGGTTCTCAAAATTTTGAATTTTTATTTTATTTTTCAGGTTCAGAATCTTTAGATACTAAAAATCAGTGATGCTGAATTTTTGACAAACATTCTAAATCGATTTTAAGAAGGTATAATTAGGGCTGTTAAACGAACCAAACAGCTTGAGCTCGGCTTGACTTTTGGTTTGTTCAAACTCGTTTAAAAGAGAAAATTTCTTTTATATCCCTTCGATTTTGACCAAAAATTCATTTTGGTCATTCACCTTTCAATTTCGGCAAAAAAATATTTCGACTTTTCAATGTCATCCTTTAGGGATATATATACATATATACACGAAAAAAAAATGATGTTTGAATCAAGCACCCTACACACATCGGATGCCGTTGATTCTCGCATTAGCCCCCTCTTTTTTTTTAGAATTTTTTGACGGCTCGGATTGGCTGTCCGGTGGCCGGAGACGGCCCGGTTCAGCCGCCAGTCCTTATAGCAGGACTCAAAGAAAACAGATTCCTTCTAAAGGATGACATTGAAAAAAATTAGAAAGTCGAAGTATTTTTATGCCGAAATTGAAAGGTGAATGACCAAAATGAATTTTTGGTCAAAGTCGAAGGGATATAAAAGAAATTTTTCCCATTTAAAAATAATATATAAGTCAAGCTCAATCACTTTTTTTGTTTGTTTATATGTTCTTGACAAGTGTGAGCATAGAAGTGTTTAGCTCGATAGATTCGTAAACAAATGAATCATTCCATAAATGTTACATATATAGGGATGGATTAATAAATATCTCAAAATATTAGATCGGAGTCGGCCTTCCATATATATTTTTACTCCAATTTTACTGTACTATTGCACCTTAGATAGGAAACTTTCTAGGTGAGATGAAAATTTGGAACTTAAAGACCCCGTTCCACTAACAATTTTTTTCACTTTTTTGTTTTTGTCCTTATTTGAATTTTTATTTTTATTTTTGCGTTTGTTAGTTTTGTGCCTCCTTTTTTTAGTTTTCCGAAAACTTTTTTTTTTTTTTTTTACTTTTACCCAAATATTTTAGGACAACTTTTTAAGTTTTTTTTTTTTTTACTTAAAAGTGGTCCTTATTCAAAATAATTGGGTAAAAATAAAAAACAATTACTTTTCTGATTCATCTCGTCGAAACGAATCAATAAATCACAAAAATTTGGCGCAAAACTAACAAATGCGAAAAAAAATTAAATAAAGACAAAACTAAAACTTTTTCTAAAAGTTATAGAAGCCTTGGTGGAACAAGTTGAGCTAAGTGCAATTTTTGAAATAAGAGGGGAGGCGTCTGTTATTGTCAGAAACTTCAGGGAAGGTAAGTGAAATTTACCCTAACAATAATTTATTCGCGAACACTCGCTCAATTAGGTAATCTCAGCGGAAGCGACAAACAACGTCGGACAAAAACCCAAGAGAAAGGGTTTTAGGTACTAGGATTTCAACCGATGTCGAAAGACTCCAAACAGTGAAATACTTTGGCCTCTCTCATCAGTTGGGTAGAGAGAGAGAGAGAGGGAGAGATGGAAAAGACAGTGACGACGCTGGACAAAGGGACGACCTGCTCGTCGTGGAACTACAGCGGGCAGAGAATGGCTACCGGCTCTACCGACGGTACCTTGGCAATTTTCGACTCAGTCGACACGGCTTCTTCCTCTTTCACTTGCTCTTCTAGATCCAGGGTCCGCAAGTAGAACCTTCTTCTCTTCTCTCTATTTTTATAAGCTAAAGTTTCCCCCTTTAGCTTGAATTTTCAGTTTATGTAGTATACTCGCATTTAGCTCTCGAATGCACTCATTCCGTGTAGTTTGAGTTGAGTCGACGTTTGTTTGTTTTTCAGTTGACTGAATTTTTGGTACAGTTTATGCAATGAACCTAATGATTAGGGTTCTATTTCTACCTTATACTTCAATTGGAAGTCTATAGCTATCAGGGGTTGGTTCAGTGGTGAAAACTCGGACTTGGTTGGACAAGGTCCAGGTTCGAGTTCCCGTAGCCCCTTGTTGGGGCTAAGCATACTCCTAACACCACCCACACATGGTGCAATCTTAGCTTCGGTCTCGACGTAGGTGCGGTGGGGTCCCTAAAGATAATGGTGTGGTGTGATGGGGCAATACTACCTGGCAGAGGTGAAGTGTATGGTACCCTGCACTCCGATTATTAGTATTATTATTTTTTAAGTTTATGTTGTTGGATTTCATATAAATTAGGGTTCTTACACGCCATTTATAGTTTGAGAGTTGGTAATAATGACAAGTATGGGGGATTAATTTATAAGATGATTGAATCAAAGGTTTTTTGGCAGGGAATGGTGTGGTGCCATTTTGGACTAGTTGAGGGCTAGAGCTATTCCTCTGTATGGAAAGTTCAGTAAAGATATCCAGTGTTCTAAAAGTTGGTCTAGGCGGCCGACTAGTCAGTGCCTAGGTCCTAGGCGGTCGTCCAACGCCTAGATTAAAATCCGCCTAGTCGGCTGCCTAGTTGTTGGTAGGTGCTAGGGCCTCTCTTCCACCCTACTAACTCAGCCTAGTGACTTTTAGAACACTTAAGATATTTTAGTATTTTTATTCCTCTCACCAAAAATTAGTCATCGACTTTGTGTATGTTGTGTACTTTGTTTGGACTTTGGCTAGGTGCCGGATCCTTTTTTGTTGGTTTCCGTTTGTGTCGAACTAAGTTTCCTAGTTTCAGGAGTGCACAATGGCAGTTGTAATTGCTAGAAGTGTGCTTAATAAGATGGCATACTTGCCTCTTAATAACTGAGCCTAAGCACGATACGAATTAAAAAGTTAACAATAAATTTGAACAACAAAAAATGATGCAGCCTACCCACAGTTACTGGCCCCAAGAGAGAGGAATATCTTTTGATTCTTTCCTAAGCACCATATAATTTACCTCCGAAATGTCTCGTGTTTGCACGGTAACTCTTTGCATCATTAATATTATTTCCCATCCTATGTTATTCTAAAACCAACAATGAGCATATTATGCATCTGTCTAGAACAATCTGTCGCCTTCAATTTTTTTACCTGGCATAATTGCCGAACGTGCCATGCCATCTTACTCTGACCTGAAAATTTGCTTCTAAAATTACCTGTATGTAATGAGGAAAGTGGCTTAAGGGAAGAGAAGTCCAGTCAGTGTAGCCATTTGAGCTAGAAAGGAGTTAATTTTCAAAGGGTCTTTTTCTTTATACACTCTGTAGCAATATGAAACTTGTGAAGTCGGTTGGCAAAGGTGTGGTTGAGAAGTATGCATGATTAGGTATGATGTGACTGTGTCGCAAAAATGTTTATGGGGAAAAATCAGGTTGTGGTGATCAATAGCAGTGATGTTAGGTTTTAGTTCAGTTTTTGTGAGAAGTGGCTCTCTGCATTTCATTGAATTCTGGCTTGTTGGGAGGCATATGTGTAGTTTTTATGTCATTACCCATATAACTCTGGATTTGCGTCTTCCACATTGCTCAAGGACGTAGCATATGTCATGTACTTTTCACAAAATTATCACATTTTTAATCGCCCTCGGCCCCCTTCTCCTACCACAACCCTAACCACGTTTACAGAAATAGAAAATGACTTTACTTTGTCAGCTGGGTTTCAAAATTATGCCCGGGTTGAGAACTTGAAGTTCCATTGAGAACTCAGCTTTTCCTTACTTATCGTTGACTTATTTTTGCATTGACAGTTTCTCATTTAAAAATCTGTCATGATATATTTGGCCATTGATATCTCCTAGGTTCATGAAGCAAGCATTGTGAAAGTTGTTTGGGTTCCTCCAGAATATGGTGATGCAGTTGCATGCATTTATGCTGATGGAACTTTGTCATTGTGGGAGGAGGTTGTTGAAGGTATCAACTGCATCTTCCATGTTAGAATTAGGAAGTGTAGTTCATGGATCTTTTGTTTTTTATGCGTGCTTACTGCATATTCTTTGAATAAACACATTTGCAGGGTACACCAATTTCATGCAGCAAGTTATCTACTTTGATTTCAGGCTTTGACTTTTCTGGCATATAGTGCCTTGCTCAACTACTCTTTCCTCTGCATTTCATTTGATTTGTTTGTTCTTCGCCCTGTTCACTTTTTTGCTTCATAAATACTGCTTTTGATGTTGATATGGTCATTTGCTTCTATTTTGTGATCTCTGAACCAATAGACGTTGTTGTTTTGAACTTTTTTCTTTTTAAATGCTACAGATTCAAGACCCCTTCAATGGAAGCTTTGCAAAGACTTTAATAAAAGTTCAAATCAAGTGCTAGATGTGCAATTTGGAGTCTCCCTCACTGGTTTGAAGTTGGTAGGTATTGGCAATGGGTATCACCTTACTTTTTCTCTTCATTTAACTGCTTGAAGTTTCAAGCGAAATATGCAAATGACTGAATGATTTGGTAGATATTGGCAATATAATTCCATTTTTAAGTTTAACTGCATTTCTGGACAGAACCCAAGTGTGGAGCACTAAGTTATCGCCCTACGAAGCATGGCTGTACAAAGTAATCAGATACTTAGATATCCTCCACTCCTTAGTGTGAATGACCACTGAATTGTTCACATTAATGCGACTGCTTCGAGTAGCGATTTGACTAGCCTCAGTTTTGGACCTTGGGTTACCTGCCCAGAAACGGTGATGTTGGTGGAAAACACCAGGGAACAGTTCTGGCATTGCCTTCATCGTTGAAGTACCTCAATCAAGCTAATCCAAACACCAAAGCTTATGGTTTACAGCTGCTCAATTTTCTTTCTTACAACTGGGAACATTGTGGAAATAGTTCTATATTGGCTTCCCTGTCATCAGATTTATATTGACTTTTTCGACGTAATGCCTAAAGGGGTGCTGTATTCTGAAGCAATTAAATTATTAATTGCGTAGATGGTCAAAATAAAAATTATGGTTTTGTTTTTATAATGATTTCCAAAGATTATCCAAAAGTCATTTTAGCAATGCATAGTCGATATAGGGAAAAGTTTGCTTGCCCCTTTTCTACTCTAAATGGCTTTGGGTTTTTAAGGTTGTATACTTGTATTTGGTTCTTATGACCTATGCAACCTTTTAAATAGGACTAACTTTTTTGAAGTGTACATCATTATCCTATTTGGATTTCATGCTGCATGGCTACATGACGATCTAGAGCTGTAACTTTTCATCTCGATGAAAGCTAAATTTTGATGTGGTGTTTTCTTTAACTTCATTTATAGGTTGCTGCATATTCAGATGGCCACTTGAAAGTCTACGAGCTCCTAGATCCATTAGAACTGAAGAATTGGCAACTTCAGGTGATATTGGTACTCCATACTACTCATAAAACTAACAATTTTAAGTCCTAAAGAATGTATATTATCCGAGTATCGAGAATCACAATGTGTGCGGAGAGCCCCTCGAGTGTTGCTGTGTTTTTGTTTTTTGTTTTCCACCTGTGCACTTTGCTATCACTTAAAGCCACGTTAGTATGTTCGAACAATTGGAATGAAATGCAGGCCGGAACAATAATGGATAGATTCGAATTGAATACTTGCTCTGAGTGTCCTATTTGGTTGCTGGTGTTTTGAATAAATCAGTCTTGAAGGGGACAAACCCCATTGGGCCTATTTTGTTTCGTCATGGACTCTAAATGTGTAAAGTACATATTGTCGGATGCTCGACGCTCAGATAAAGATATGCAATCCATGTCCCGCATATGCAGTTGGAAATTCACGTAGCAAGGATATTTTGTAATGCTAATTATCATGAACTATGCATAGAACTCATATGTTGTGCACGAGATTCCTTAAGGCACCTTTTAGACGCCATTTATTCAAGAAAATTTGAGAATATATACTAAGCGTCACAAATATTTAGCCATGTCCCCGTGTGCTTGAGATGCATATTAGATAAGTCCGACACTTAGGTCCATAACCGCACCAGACACCAGGTCCCAGTTCATGTAACTTAGAAGTGCTGTTGTAAATTGGAAGCTGATGGGCATTCAATTCAGGCCCATTTTTCTCTACTAACATGGCCTTAAGTTATTATTGGAAGTTCTTATCCTAAATATTGTAGTAAACGGGACAATGTCAATACCTCGTCTCATTCTTCTTTTGTTTGTTGTTTCGTATTTTTCTTAACCTTATCGGGTATTACCACCAAGCTTCTCTGGTAATGCTACAGGATTTGTACGTAGGCATTCTGACTTGCATATTTCAGTCTGACTCTGACACTGACCTTGTATAATTTTTTCCTCAGGCAGAGTTTCAGAATGTTATCGATTCAGTGTCAAAATTTGGAAAGGCTGCATGCTTGTCTGCTTCTGTCTCATGGTCTCCAGAAAGAGGGGAAAGCCAGCAATTGAGTTTTGTTCTTGGTTTCAATTCAAATATAATGCAACTCAATTCTGCCAAGGTTTGTTAAAAATTTTATGTCTTGCTTTTGAGTCATGTGCAATGCATATGATTTTCTTGAGGTATAGGAAGAGTGAGTGGGAGAGGTAGGAAAAGAGGCACCTCACTCTGAGGAAGTAGGTGGTTGAATGTGTATGTGGGATATTACATAATTGTAAGTGTATTGAATGTTATGCTCAGTTTATCCAAAGATATGGGGAGGTTCTTCTGATTACTACTCCTGGGGTTAGGATTCACTGGAACTCACAGTTGGAAGATGTGTAGCTGTATTACACAGAAAACGCACTGCTTTTTTTGTAGCCTTAGCTTATGTGATGATCTAGGGACCTCCTCGCTTGGCATGTTTTAGAGATGAGTATTGGACATCATGCTGCTACTATACAGCTTCTTGAATTCAAAGATTTCATGCATTTAAGATTACATATCTGGTTATTTGTATTCTTTAGGACTATTTACCCTCTGTCAGGTGGACACATGTATAGGTAGTGAGTGCTGTTACCGTGGCTGTCTCTGTCTGATTCTTCTAATCCCTTGTTGAACTCAATACAGGGCTAAATATTTGTATTCTTGATATGATTGTATACAAGGTATCGTGTATTATTCCATGCATGGCATCAGATGCTTGTAGATTGTTGTATATTGCACTCAGTTATTATACATGCTTATTGGGTGCATGATCAAGTAGACATGTTCGTTATCTTTGCGGAAATCATCTCTGGAATGATGCAGGGAAAAAGTTGACGTCTGCCCGGACATCATCTTTTGTTTATTAACGAATACATCTCGGCAGGTTTGGGAGTTTGATCAGGATCATCAAAGATGGCTCCCAGTTGCGGAGTTAGCTTTACCTGAGGAAAAAGGCGATCCTGTTTATGCAGTTGCATGGGCACCAAATATTGGCAGGTAACCTTGTATCCATCTTCTGATATAAATCTATGTTGCATGTGTTAAATTTAAACAGTGTACTCTACGTTCTCTACCCTTTGTAATATAGATTCAGAGCATCGTTTTGTGCATGCCATGATTCAAATTGCTACTGCTTTTTTCTTGGTAAAAGAAACGTGAAGAGCTTAATTAATTTAGATGACTCTAGTACGGGGTAACTAATTCTTTTTCTTAGGCCATATGAGGTAATAGCAACTGCAACTCACAAGGGAATCGCAATATGGCATCTTGGATTGAACCCCGATCTTGATGGAAGGCTCTCGGTGGAGAAGGTTGCTTCACTCTCTGGTCATGAAGGCGGGGTAATATTACTAAGCTCTCTTTTCTTATTTATTTTTTATCTACCGATAAAAAAGAGGTCACCAGTTGGGGGAGGGGTTGCTTGTTGAATCCCACATTTCAAATCTTATTTTTGTGATCAGGTTTGGGAGATGGAGTGGGACATGAGTGGGATGACGCTAGCGACCACCGGAGGTGATGGCGTGGTCAGGTTGTGGCAGTCTAACTTAAATGGCGTTTGGCACGAGCAGGCGGTTTTTGAACCCACCACCTAGCCCCCTTCTCTTCTCTCTTTTGCCATAACTTATTGTTGTATTCTGGCTCTTATGTTTACAAAATTTCAGTTGGATTCAGCACTTAAGGTTTCCTTCGCCCCAACTAGGCAGATGTGTAGTGGAATGTCATCATATACTGATTTCTGTGTACTGTTCATGTTTACGTTGAATGGAAAGCTGTTTTATTATCAATAAGTATTTATCATTTTAAGTCATAGTCATGTTGTAATTGAATTACACTGGTTTATCTGTTTTTTCTCGATGGTGACCTCGTTGTATAGGCTAAAAAAAACAAATTACTTAAACTCAGCTCGATTGAAGCTCATTTCAACTTGACTCATCTAACATACCCTAACCAACAAAGGAAAAAAACATGAAAGTTCTCTCTCATTTACATAACCCTAAACCACCACAAGTTGTTCTACAAAGCAAAATAGAAGAGGAGATACTTAAAAAGGGACGGAGGAAGTACTACAAAGTACAAAGCAAAGCACAAATATGAAGCTTTGATCCGTCCAAGAAATTTCTAGTTGCCATGCCAAAATAAAAAACATCGGGCTTGTGGGTCAGAATGACAGCCCAAAACAACTCAAATCGGGCCAGAACATGGGTCCAGGCCAGGCCCAAAATCCTCCAAAAATCTGTTGATTGTTTCTTAACAAAAAACTGTTGATCTCCAGTGGTTAAGGAAGGAGAGGTTGGCTTCTCGGGCTATCTCAGCCGTCCATTTCGGTTTTGGACGGTCCAGATTTAAATGAAACTTTTTCAAAAAAGTCCCGGAAAAGTTTCAATAACATCCAGACCGTCCAAAACACTCTTAGACGGTTACGATTCACCTCCGTAAACAACTGTTCACGGACCCGCAAAAAGATTTTCTCAAGGAAGAATAGGGTGGTTTTCTGATAGCTTTTGATAAGGAATGCACTACTGGTTGGAGGACTCTCAGAAAGAAAGAAGCTTCTGCTCAATGATGAATTTTAATTGTGTCCAACCCGTTTGCAAGAACCCCACCTTTCTGGGTTTCTCCTCTTCTTCTTTTCTGTTCAATACCCAATCAAATCCCAATAGAGAAGCCACTCATTTCAAGTGTTTCAGAAACAGAAGATATGGTGGCAAGAGAGGTGGAATTGTCTGCAGTGGGCTGTTCCCTGTTGACCCATGGTCACCCACCATTGATTCACAGAGCATTGCTTCACAGCTCTTCGCTTTCTCTCTCTTCCCTT
Organism: Rhododendron griersonianum; assembly: GCA_018127125.1. Taxonomy (NCBI): domain Eukaryota; kingdom Viridiplantae; phylum Streptophyta; class Magnoliopsida; order Ericales; family Ericaceae; genus Rhododendron; species Rhododendron griersonianum. The sequence goes on along the minus strand of CM030794.1, from coordinate 12,571,112 downwards.
ACATTGGTTTCCTGTACTTCATCACCAAATCCAAGTCTGCCCCAAAACTCACCCTCTTTGGATTCTACTTCTTGCTTGCCTTTGTGGGTGCCACCAGTGAGTTTCTTTCCCATCTTCACCTTTTCTTCTGTTTGATGGAATTGGGTCATTTTAATTTCTAGGGTTTGTGGGACTACTGGGTATGAACCCCCAAAAAAGTTATTTTTAAGCAATTCATTTGCTGGAAAATTCAGTGCACTGTGCAATTGCTAGGTCTATCACTGTTAATTTTGTGGAGAGTTCTGAAGAGACCTTCACTTTTAGGAAAGTAGGCAGCAACCCGTTCGAAGTGTGAGAAGTGGTAGGAAAAGACAAGGAAGGAGAACGAAGTCACTTGTTTGAACTTTGAATAATTAAACAATGTGAGAAATAGTGTGAAATGATGAGAATTGAAGAGAAAAGGATGGGTTTTTCTTTCTCACCATACCATCAAACCTCACAAAAGAAGCTAAATTCAGTGAGAAAGCGCACTCCTTTCGTTCCTTCCCCTTCTCTCAATCCGAAGTCCTTCATTGCAATTTACCTTTTGGAGTAAGAGGCTTGTGCACTTCCAGGCAATAGATAGGTTCTACATTGTGTTGTTTCTCAGAGTTTCATTAGTCACATTGCCTTTGGACAAAAGAGTTTGCTAAAGTAGATCATCAATGAAAGCACATCCTATTAGGGATACATTTTTGTCAACATGTTTTAGTTCAAATAGTGCCCCTTTTCTTTGTCCCATTCACAATAATCACTAACAACTTTACCAACTAAAGACTAAAATTTGTTTTTTTTGGGATCATAATCTATCCCCCATTTAGGTGGCCTCGAGGATACGACCTAACTCGGTTTCCTAAGCATATGCGCAACAGAGATAAAACCATTTAGCGAAGACATTTCAGTTGGGGCTTGATTTCGTATCAGTACTTACCGGTTTCTTCACCCCTAGCCAGGTCTAAATTTTTAATTAGCCCTTGGATTAGTCTTCCTTTCCCTGTGGCGGAGGATCACTTTTTTTTAGATAACAATTTTTTCTCAAAGACCCTGTTGATTGATGTAGCTTCTAATGAATAGAGCATTATTTTCTTATCACCCCAGATTCTGTTGTGGATCACTGATTCCTCTTTTGTGATTGCCACATTGTTTCCAATCGGTTAAATGCTGATAATATATTGATTTACCTCATGTTGTTGCTGCCTTGCCTCTGTTGAGCAGTCCCAGCTGGAATATACGGTAATTTCTCATCACTGAGCAAGGTTTTCTGTATAATTTGAAATGATTGAATGTGGTGAATTGCTAACAAGAAACTGTATTGCTCCAGCAAAGGTAAAGTATGGCACGTCCTTGTCGAATGTGGATTGGTTGCACGGTGGGGCGGAGTCACTTCTCACTCTGACAAATTTGTTCATTGTGATGGGGCTAAGGGAAGCTCTTAGGAAATCTAAGGATGTGAAATCAGACACCTCAGATGTGGTTTCCAGTGTCGAAGAAGAGAAGAATTCATCCGTATAGGTGCAGAGAACCCCCCTTCCCCTTTTCTTTTCCCTAGTTTCCTTCCCTTTGTTGTACGGGACTGATAGCAAAATAATATATAATCTCGTATGATATGTACTGCCGTCGGGCTAATGGTGATTAGACTAATAATACCACACATCTCATATTCTCATGGTATTGTATATTCCACACTTTGCGGGATTATATATCCGATGCCCATTTAATATGGACCGCAAAACTGTATTTAAACACCAGATTTTTTGCCCCGTTGGATATATTGTCCAATCCGATGCTCGTATCTGGTCAACAAACGGCCCCTTTAGATACATGATTTTGCCTTATGCTATTCTGATGCTGATTATTCCTTTTACTTGGTTTTTTTGATTGCCAGATGGAGTTCTTGATGACTACATTTCAGCAGGCTGACGCATCTTATGTGTTTATCTCGCGCGACTCTCACACCCTGTGGTCGTGTTTGATTATTGCTTTGCTGTTTTGTTGGAAGTAGCCATAGCTCTGAACAGAATCCCAAGTTGGCTATTGGTACGCTATGCTGATGAAGAAGTTAAAGTTGTACATGTAGCATAAGATTGATGACTTACAATTCAGACATTTGATTGCTATTTTTCGATGTAGTTATCGGGAACACGAAAATCTGCAATCCAGTTCATTACTACAAAATTTGGTTATAATACAAGGTTCAGTTCCTATTTTCTAGGCTGGCCTCTAGAAACTTACTATATACTAACTTGTTGAATGCAAGCTTTTGTTGTCATTTATTGACAGCAAACCAGCTTTTATTGCTTGGTTTTGATATAAGAAGTGGAACTAATTGAAAAATCCAGGGCTGTTAAATGGGAAGTTTGGATCTAGATCAATTGAGAAATCCAGGTCCCCAATCGGGGAATTGGTAGCCGAAGTGGTGGCTGAGATAATTTCGGATTCCGAATGTTGAAAATTAGGGACCATGTTGTTCATCTGGAACGGAGGCACCGAGTAGTAGTTTGTTTCAGATGTGGCCGGAGATATAAACGACGGAGAGTAACTCCCCAGGGTATGATCATTGACAAGGGTTGAAAGCCCGAGATTCTGATTTTCGCCGTTCATCCATTTGAACGATGCTGAATGAGGGAAAGTGAAGTTTGAAGCCACCTCCTTATTGTCCAAGTCGTCAGTACTAACTCTCAAGCTTGTCCTTAAGTTAAAGAGCAGGTTTTCGGGTGGCGGCTGCTGGTGGCTATTGCCATTGTTGTTTTGCTTCAGTTGTTGCTTTTCAAGTGGGGATGTATGGTGGTTCTGGGAGCAGGTATGCTTCCCTTTGTACGTGATCTCGAACACGGTCAGATCGTCGTCGGACCGTTGCACCTGCTTTGTTGCCCAGCAGTTTTGAGTGCTGCGATATGTGCATCTGTAGTAGCTTCTGTCAAACATAAACGACCCAGAATTAGATTCTCTCTCGTTTTTCTCATCTCAAGTCACTTTTGTAAAACAGAAAGTGGAAAAGAACCATAATTTACTACTACCATGAACATAATTATGTCTATTTCTTCCTGTCTATTTTGTTTATGTGTTCAGGTGGTGGAAATCTATGTACACAAACTTCGGACTTTCACCTGTGTTCGCAATCAATAACTCGACAACCACGAACACATACACGAGAGCTGTGTGTATGTGTTCGTGGGTGTAGCACCACTCAGACGACATTCGTTCTGAAAGGGGCCCACATTCTATAATATTTTATACTACAACATAAGTATGTGCATATATATAGATGCTTATGTGGAATTTTTACCCATGTGATACATATGTCTAATATACAAATATAGGGTGCACGAGTGGCTCTAATTACTATAAAGTAGACTAAGGGAATAAGACTTCTCACCTGGGATATTTGGCACCCAGAATGTCTTTCTGCCCATATTTTCTCCAACTGTACCCATCTTCCATGGGCCCTTCAAGCCCATTCTCAGAGCAAACTCTCACATGGTCAGTCCATGTAGGCATTAACTTCCTGCAAGACCAATTCAAAAAACAGGTTTTTCAGTTGGGTATTTGACCCAAACAGGTTTTCCATGTGCCCAAATTCACCACACACACACACACACACACACACACAATTCAATTTTTCTGGGAATTTGGAATTCACCTCTTCTTTGAGACATCACTCTGCTCCAGGTGATCCTTGAACCCCCTGTCGAAATCGTCGCTCCGAGGGCTCCCGTCGCCGGAAACGGACGATTCCGGCAGACCCGTGACCGGAGCCAGCGACTGAGGATTTCCCATTGACCCACTCCATTTCAGAATCAACAGGGCCTTCTCATAGGAAGACAAGATTTTTTGAAGCAAAAGTTCTCTGCTTTCGTTGGAGGAGGTTGGGTTCAGATGAGCCCTTAGCTGTTTGGCTAGCTCCATCCCTTGAGTCAGCTCATTGATCAGTGTGTTCTGTTCCAAAGTCAAACCATTCTCCATTGCGAATTCCATCTCGAATAAATTTTCACAAAGGCTATATATATAGCATATGAGTAAGAATTTCCAAACCGGAGTTGGGTAGTTTGAAGAAGTGGGAATTGGAAATGGGTTTGAATTCAGGTGGAAAAACTATGTTGTTTGATGGTAGGAAGTCGAGGGAGTTGTATAAAAATAGAGCAGGGAAGTGGAGCTGAGGAAGCAGAGAGTGGGGCATTTGAATTTAAAGAAGTTATTTTTGTACAGGATTTGAGAGAGAGAGAGAGAGAGAGGGGTTTGACTGAGAAAACGAGTTTTTCTGCAAAGACCGGTCTTTGGTCATAGGGGTATAGTGGTGATTTGTGAGTGTGGAAAGTTCAAGTGCTGACCCATTCAAAACTCCCCAAAAGGGGTTGGAGAATTTTATTGGGTAGGCATTTAAGTAGCGAAATCCTAAATGAAAATCATGGATGATATGCTTGGAAAATGATTTGATCTGTAAAACGACCCGCTCCGTCGGAGATAATATTGTTTACTTTGTCCGCACATGTAACGAATGGGTCCTATACCCATCCTTTCATGTGGTCAAAGAACGATTTTGTTTCTTTGAATCTTTCCGGAAGAAGGCCTTGTATGTGAGTTTAAAGTTTTTTTTTTTTTTTTTTTGTTGCTTCACAATATTATAGATTAGTCAGCTAAAGGTCTTCACTTATGTGGCACTAGAATTTATCATTTTCAGCCACTGTGAAAGTACTTGACGGGGTCTCACATGATTAATTCATCATAAATTTCTTGTCATTCTTTTGAAAAAATTTGATGCGTTTGTCTAACGTGTGACTAAAGAAAACATTTGAGATACATATGTTAAATATACTCCCTCCATCCCATTTTAAACGTTCTTATAGAAATTCATGCATTTTTAAATTAAAAAAAATGTTTTTACATATTATTTTTTAAATTTTTTAACACCAAATTAAAGTATCAGAATAAAATTAAAAGTACTGATACTTTAATTTGGTTTTAAAAAATTAAAGCATAATATATAAAAACATTTTTTGGGGTTTTTTTTTTTTTTTGGTGGGGGGGGATTGCATGGATTCTCGTAGGGACATTTAAAATCAAATAGAGAGAGGAATAACTTATAATTGGTCGAGGTGTCATAGGTGAGCCAACCTGAGATATCAAGGAAAATAACTTTTGACTAAGTACATCTTCAACATGAATTAAATGGAAATTCCAAAGAGTGAGCATGCTCCGCAAGGTTTTTCAGCCCACTACTCACTTAATTAGGTAGATAGGACCATTCTATTAGGGTTAGTAAACTCATTACATTCACTGTCCCAATCCCACGTTATGACGTTAAGTTTTTAGGTCATTCATTTTTACGTTCTCGTATGCAATTCATTCATAGGAAGAAAAAAAAAAAGAAGAAGATTTATCTAGTATAATCACTAAATTTTACTCCGTATCTCATTTATCTTCGCAACATAGACAATAAGTATCACGATATAATAGACTATCTTTTTCTCGAGCACAACAGTACTTTTTATTATATGCTTGCAGTTACAAGTCGATTTGATCTTTTTTCGTAGGTCTTTTGTACACCGAGAGTGGTAGAACAAACGACTCTGATCTTAACACGTGGCTTGTTGTCGGCCCATCATAGCCCCGACCGTGCCACTGACTCATTTTTTTTTGGTTAACTCTATTCCTTAGTTTTCCAAAAAAGGTCTTTTACCGGACACAAACGCAAACTAGTGTTTGGAGAAAAAGTTGGGAGGTCCAAATGCTGACCAATTCAAAAGAATAAAAAATATCTCTCTCTCTCTCTCTCTCTCTCTCTCTCATGTATCCTTAATGGCAACAATTATTGAGCTAAAGAAAAAGAAGAAATAAGAGAGTAAAGTGGATGAGCTGAGGAAGTGAAGATTAGACCAAAGAATCTTCAAACCTGAATCCGCGTTGCTGCTTATTTTGGTAGTTGTGGACCCTTTTGCCATCTAATCTATTTACACTCACATATTTTCTACTCCCTCCGTCCACCTTTATTGGTCCATTTTTGGAGATTCCAACTTATTAAAAGGACAAAATAATGTTGTTTTTTGTAAGATAAATTTCCTATTTTGCCCTTCAATAAAAAATTTGGCTCAAAAGTTAAGTTTCAAATATTAACGTGACCGGTCCTTTTCAAATCAGGGATTCCTGATTTTTCTTAAGGTCCGAACCTCATGCGAAAGTTCACTTTTTCCGATCAAATTTTGAGATCCGAACTGTTCAATGTGTTTAAAACGTGTTTTTAGGGGTACTCGCAAGAAATCGGCAAAAAATATGACCGTAAAGGGCTTGATCTAAGCAATTTTTTCATAAAATACATTTTAATGCATTTTTATGAAAAACTGCTCAGATCAAGCCCTCTACGGTCATAATTTTTTGCTGATTTCTTGAGGGTTTTCTTAAAAATACGTTTTAAACACATTGAACGATTCGGATTATCGAAATTCAATTGGAAACAATGAGGTCCGGACGGTAAGAAAATCAGAAATCCTTGACTTGAAAATTTCTATTAATGTGACTACACAAAAAAAGAAGGGTAAGAAATGAAACTCACTCTCTTTTACATATTGATGTGACTACATGGACAATTTTTGTGAGACTTAAAAAAACATGTTTGTGGACTAACAAATCCGGATGGAGGAAGTACTTAAAAATGGACTCCCATTAGGTAAGCAAAAGCATCCGGCCCGAATAAGAGTTTTTAAACCCGGGTTTGAGTTTCGGGTTTTGAGAGCAAAGTCATATGCGTTTGAACCGATGGAGCAGCAGTTGATTCTTTAGAGTAATTTCACTTAATTTTAAGAAAAGATTTCTGAAAAGAAAAAGGCAAGAGTTGTGTTTTGAGGCAAATCCCAATTTCTATCGCGTCAAACCAGAATAAACAAAGAGACTTGCTTAGGACAACCTCTTTGTCGGGCTGAGGAACCTAATATAAGGCCTCAAATTTTGAATGATTAGCACAACCTCTTTGCAAATCCCGATTTCAATGTTGTTTCACATTTTGAATGATTATATCACTAAGGAACCTAATACTATCCACAAGTCTAGCCTAGGGGATAGACCCACCAGGCGGCAGTCTTGGGCCTCCAGTTTTCAGTCTAATTTTTTTTGAAGTGGTTTTCATCGGTCTAATTATAAGGCCTCAAATTAGTAAAATATATTAGGCAAAGTACATAAACACCCCCTCAACTATCACTTTTTTCCACGGAGACCCCCTCACATTTAAAAGCTCCCATACAGACCCCCTCAACTACTGAAAACGAAAAAAATTGTTAACGCCGTTAACGGAATAGAGGAAATGACTAAGATACCCCTTTTTTTTATAAGGCGAAAGTACATAAACACCCCCTCAACTATCACTTTGTTCCACGGAGACCCCTTAACATTTATATTATACCCTTATTCTATCAGTCGTTGTTCTAATCGTTTTTTTCGTTTTATACAATTTCTTTTTTCCTTACATCAATCATTTTAAAGAGAACTTTCTGTATATAACCATAAAAAAATAGCTCGAAAACCGTGGAGCAACGGCGGCAAGTGCCGCGGTGGTTCTTTTGCTGATAAGAAATGAAAAGGGAAGAAGATGAGGGAAATGAGAGAGGTGTGGGAGAAGAGAAGTGAAGGAAAATGGTGGTGGTAGTCAACGACAGCTGCTGCGTTGCTTTTCCCATCTCTATTTTTTTAACTTTTCTTTAGAGAGAGTGTGTATGTATTGAAGGAGAGAGAAAAAAAAAAAGGTCACCGGAACTAGTGGTTAGTCCGTTAGGGTATAGAGATAGAATAGTTTAGATGGAGAGGGAGAGATTACTGTGATTGAGAGGGGAGAGGAGAATACAGTCCTTTTAAGTTTTAATCCAACCATTGATTTTAATGGTTGAGATGGAGTGTTTTTTTTAAAAAAAAATTGTGTGGGTGGAATCGGCCCCTATATATATATATATGAACCAAAGTTTCAGATCTGTTTGCTGATTTTGGGTTTTGATTGAAAGCTGTTTGTAGAGGGAAGAAAGAGAAGGATTAGAGGGGGTGTATGTATGCAATGCAATAAGGGTATTTTTGTCTGATTTATGGATGAGGGGATTCATCACAAACGGTTTAGAGACGGAAGGGTGCCACTTGGGTAACGGAGATTAGTTGAGGGGGTCTGTATGGACGCTTTTAAATGTGAGGGGGTCTTCGTGAGAAAAAGTGATAGTTGAGGGAGTGTTTATGTACTTTTGCCAATATATTAAATACAAAGTACTGTATTATTTATGTGAAGTATTTTCTAGTACTCGAGTGTAGTATGACAGTAAGAACTGCGGCCTTTATCCATGGGGTCGCATGTTCAATTCCTCTTGCTTCTTTCAATTTTTTCGCAAACAATTTCTGAAGTTGTACAAAAAAAGGATATTCAAACCGATGGCATTGAGTTTTGAACTCACAACCTGAGGTACAAGAATTATGTTCCTAGCATTGTGCCGTTGAGCCACAAGGCAATAGTACTATCCTTACTGAACAAATAATAGGAACTCACGACCTGAGGTACAAGAATTATGTTCCCAGCATTGTGCCGTTGAGCAACAAGGCAATAGTACTACCCTTATTGAACAAATAATAGCATACTGAGAAGAATGAGATGCCACATTTTCAAACCTCACCTAGGGGCTCAAAAATCTCAGGGTCGGACTTGACCATCCACCGCGTTAATAGTCATTTATTTAAATAATCCGAACGATTTTTGGTGAATGGACCCACTGTTTTTTTTTTTTTTTTTAACCACAAAAGACAATGCGTACGCGAAACGTACTATACATGTTAGAAGTGGTCCATTTTAAAAAAACTCTATAGTTTAGCCGTGTTTTTGTGGAAAATGATTTCACTTTGATGATGACAGATGATACAGTGACTGAGAAAACGACGGGTTGCAAATGGCCAAAGCAAACAGGTCATTAGCTGTCCTTCTAGATGCAGCCACCACCGTTGAACTCCCCACTATCCTTACGCCCGTCGGCCCACCATGATCCGGTTGTTGTTAGCCGAACCTTTGTTTCACTTTAGCCCATGATTCCGGTAAGAAAAAACGTAGGCGATTTTACCAAACCGTATCGTTCACAAAAGTTAACAAGTTCTGACTTTTTACCAAGTTGTTTCCGATAACTAACAATTTGTGAACAAATTTTTTTTTTTTTGCTACAACAACTCTACTCACAAATCCATCTACAATTTGCAATTTGATTGCAATAAATTCATTCTCAAAACTTGTGTGCTTTTTAGGTTTTTTTGTTTATGTTTTTATCCAAGAAATTTCGAATTTGTTAATTAGTTTTACGTTAAACTTAGATTTTTTGGGTTTTATCTTGGATATTGTGTAAAAATATTTGAGTAAAATTCATAATTTTTTACTTTTTCGATTTATCTCAACGAGACGAATCAATAATCCACAAAAATTTAACGCAAAACTAACAATTGCGGGAAAAAATTAAATAAAGATAAAAATCCAAAAAGTTAAGTGAAATGAGGCCTAAAACAATATTCCCCGAAACTAATATTTTAGTGCTTGGCTATTTTTTCCCCAAAGGATTATTATTTGGGACTTTGGGTTGATGCTGTGCAGTGAGGTGCACCGTGCTGCGCACCTCCGAGCCATCAGATCGTGCATGAAATTAGGCTCTGTTTGTTTAGGAGTAAGATATTTTACCTATTTTTCGGTGTTTGGTTGTGTAAAAAATGAGAAAAATATTTCACATGTAAAACATTTTTCATTAATTGGATGAAAATGACTTACCCTTAAATCTTCCGTAAGTTATTTTCCGAAATGAACCCACTACCTTCTACTGTAATTCTCACTGCTCAGTTTCCTCGATCGTCAATCCTGACCCACATCCAATTTCTCTCTTCACCGTTTACCCCCCTACACTATTTTGTTGATTTCTAAAAATATTTTTAAGTGTCAACCAAATATCAGAAACGGGGTAATGACGGGATCTCAATTTGATGATTCGAATCGTGTAAGTTGACCGCTCGCGGATTGATTAGGTGATATTGACCAAAAGATCAATCACATGGAAAAAAAAGTTTAAAAAACAGGACAGACAATACAAGTTTGTAAATAAACCGTTGACTTGATCATAAATACAAATCTGATGATGAAATCTCCATGCTACGCTCAGCAATTCAACGTACTCATGCTCTCTTCACGAGTGCTACGTGCGTACATTCCGATATCATCTCTCCTGTCAAAGTAAGCACGATATTCCACTCGCGCAGGGCCGGCCGTGAAGAACCCCTAAATCGAATCCATACAACAAGTAACATAGAATTACAAAAAATATCGTGTGCGCGCATGCATATCTTTGCTCTCTGGGCCAGTTGGATCTCTGATAGCTAGGATTCCCAGTACTCCTCAAAAACAAAAACAAAAAAAAGGATCGAAATTCTGTTCTACTGTACTCGATCGATCTCTAGCTTCTTCTTTCAAGAGAAGTCTTATTGTGTCTCATAATCCAAAACCTCTCTATTTCTTCTGGCTTGCGCCCTGGAACACGTCCGGCAATCAAATCCCACCTGTTGATCAAAGTGGAGAAGCCAAATCTTAACACCAAATGTAAAGATTTTTTAATTAATTATCTCACTTCAAAAGAATCATGCATCAAAGAGATTGACTTATTCACGGAGCCGCGCGATCACACCCATCCGTTTTGGTAATCAATGATCGAGATTTGTTTTTAAACTATTGACCGGTAATAGATTGTTTTTAATCCAGATCGAGATTGAGCTCTGTAGATCTTATTTACGGAAGCTCCGTAAATAAGATTTAGTTTTGAGGAAAGTCCACTTTCACCCCTTGTGGTTATCGCTATGTGCGGATACACCCCCTATGATTTAAAAGTGTGCACATAACCCCCTGTGGTTTTCAAATTGTGCGGATAGACCCCCTACCGTCATATTTTCCATCCATATTAACGGAAACAACGTTAAAAGTCCGTTATACCCCCATCACATCCCTTGATTCTTCTTCTTTTTTAAATCTAACCACACCATCCCGTATACCAAAAATTGAATCCAAACCGTTGATATTGTAAATTTTGACGAGTACTACGTCTATGCCAAAATTCAAGTCAATCAAAAAATGAAAAACTTATGGTCAAATCGATTTTGTTATGAAATTAAAATTTCAAATTTGAATTTACTAAAAATTAGATCATTGGGTTACTGATGGCTGATTAAGATGATTTTTTTACAGAGATACTCTATTCTTTATTTAATACATTATGAACTACTCAGATTACATTCTAGAGGTGTGTGAGATACACCTCCGTTAATATGGATGGAAAATATGACGGTAGGGGGTCTATCCGCACAATTTGAAAACCACAGGGGGTTATGTGCACACTTTTAAATCATAGGGGATGTATCCGCACATGACGATAACTACAGGGGGTGAAAGTGGACTTTCCTCTTTAGTTTTCATACCTAATGAGTTTGTCGGAGTGGTAGATAGTCACGCACTTTTATATTAAAAACAAATGACTTGTTTTATGGAGTAGTACTCTATTTAAACTTGTTTAAGACCACATTAATGCATGTCAAATTCAAATGACCTCCTTCCTACTCAGTGCATGCTAGATCACTTGGCTCATTTACATGATGACATCTTAATGTTTTTTTGTTTAACTAATTCCTGGCGTCCGAGCTAATTTAAGCATACTTTGACAAAGCCCTAAAAAAAACAATCCAACAGTGTGTTCTCGATCGCTAGCGAAAATTTGATTAAGGATTGACCAAGTTCCATATGATCTGGCCCCATAATAATTGAATACTTCTCAATGCGGATTACGTGCATGAGGTAATAGCACATTGCATAATTAATTTCTATCCGGTACTATGTTTCATGGACTTCAACATGTGTATAGAATTGATTTTCACACTCCTCTTTTTACAATCTACACTTCTTTTTTTTGTCTTTATTCGCGTGAATTTACTATGTTGCCCTTTTCTCAATATACTTTTTTATACATCTAAGGGCAATATTGTAAATTCACGTGAATAAAGACAAAAAAGAAGAAGTGTAGATTGTAAAAAGAGGAGTGTGAAAATCATTTCTTTAAAAATAACCCAAAAGAAAAGGTCGTATTCTGATCATAGGTATACGTGCGTGTGATAATGCGAGTAAGTGATGCAACACATGGGCCCATGTTCATTCTGATCACATGTATTATGTATATATAGTATTTGATAACCGGATGTTCATGCTAACTTACGCACCCCTCGACTAATTCCAGGGCTCTGAAACACAAGAACTCGAAACCCATGATAAAAATTGTGTTCTTATCTGCTATCTCAATTCTCTGAAACTTCTTCTTCTTTTGTGCAAATTAAACCTAGCTAAACACTAGTTGTAGCCTTAACAGAAGGCCTTGAATGAATTGGTGTGAAATAACTAAATAAAACTTAATTCCTCGATCCAAACCAAAATCCCAAACAAAAAATCATGAAAAAATAATTCGAAAACACAAATGTAAATTTGTTATATAATTACGTACCTATCTCCAACTAGTCTGTACATTCTGTTGATGATGTCTTCCTCTTGATCAGTCATGCGTATGAATTCCCATTCAATACTGCTCACTTCTGCACAAAAATAATACAACAGTTAGATGGTAATTAAGTGCTGGAAGAAGAAGAAGAAGAAGACAGAATTAATTGCCTTCTGAGGTTGTACTAGGAGTGGTCTTGGCTTGTTTTCTGGGTCTACGTCTGTCCATAGCTAGCTTTCTCCTACAGCTAACCAAGTCCTTTGAGATTTCTAGAGAGAGAAGATTGGAGAGAGAGAGAGAGAGATGAGATGAATTGGATTAAGATTTAAGAGGCCAGGGGGTGTGGAAAATCTTCTCTGATAAGAGCTAGCTAGCTGATGGAATGGCGGGTGGTGTAACGACCAGACGTTCTTGAAAGACTTCGGCAGTTGACTTGTAGTTACCTTCAACATTTTTGGCTGGGTCTTAATTTACTTTTTTTTTTTTGGTTGATAACTCAGCAGCACGCAACTCGACTATTCCACAGTCAGTTTGTTGGGTTTGAATTAAAGTAAGAGCGATTTCAAACCTGAAACCTTAAAAGAAACTAAACTCTAAATCTCGAAGTCGCAGCCCTTGACCGCTAGGTCTACCCTTTAGGTTGGACTTTCGGTTTGAATTTTGTGGGAGATTTTTTAGAATAATGAATAGAGAAAGATAGATAAAAAAATTTTATTGAAAATCATGCCTATTGCCCAGAGGTTTTAAGACCCCAAAACGAACCAGGCTTAAGCTGCGGTGATGGTTCTTCTCCTTAAAGCCGGCTAAAATAGGTTGGTCTTAGGGGGTGTTTCCACCAACAAAAAATACTAAAAAGTTAACGCATTTTACCATCTCGTTTCCACTAACAAAAAAAATTCAATATTTTACCATTTCGTTTTCACTAACAAAAAAGTTGTCAATAAAAAAAAAATTACTACAGTAACTCTACTCACAAATCCATCAACTTATTCACTACCGGAAACAACTTAATGTCCCAACAACTTATTCACTACTGGAAACAATACTTAACAAGTTAACAGCTTCTCAATTACAAATAAAAATTTACAAAATTTTCACTACCAAAAACACCCCCTTAAATTACTTTATTTTTTTTTAACGCGAAAAAAGGAATTATATTAATAATGAAAGAAGTACAACATGAGATGATGAGAGTAGCATCCCACTAAATTGGCACCCTGCACCACAACAACCATATGCTATTCAAATTAAATTACTTTATTCTCTCCCTACATTGAGATAAGATGCAGTGATGGGTCTTCTCATAAAATAGGTTGGTCTTTAATTACTTTATTCTCTCCATACATTGAGATAAGATGCAGAGATCGGTCTTGTCCTAATAAAACTAACAAATAAATTCATGAACAGTACTATAATTTATCTACTGGAGCACTGTATTAATACTAAAAAGTACGGAGTAATTATTATCTGTATGCTGCTCAAATTTTTTTATTTTTTTTGTATTACTTCTGATTTATCTTTGCTGCTTTGCAGGTTAAAAAAAAAAAAAACCTTACTAAGGTTTTCTAAATCATCCTTGATTATATGATGCTCGGAAACTAGTTTATGAGTTTGGATTGCATCTCCATTCACTGTTAAATGATTTTGAGATTGATGAATACAACTACATTCTATTTTCCGGGTTGGACATGACGTACGGCTATTCTTTTCTTCCAACTTGGAAAAAAAAATTGTTGTTATGTCGGCTTAAAGGCCAATCGGATCTTAATTTGATCCGGCCGGCGTTAAGGAACAGTTTCCTTATTCAGTAGTCGAAATCTTTGATTCTATGCCAGACCGAAGAAGCTGCTTGAAACTGTCCTTGAATTTCGACATGGGCGAACAGGGAGTCAACCTGAGTAATAAGTCAAGACGGAGCTAACGGGAGTTGAATATAAAACACCTGGGTTTACAGTTGATGAAAGTAACATGGTCTCATACAATATATTCCAACAAAATCAAGTTCCATGAAAAAAGGGCCCAATGGCTATTGGCTTTAGGAGGTATAGCAATGCTACCGACACATCTTTAAAACACAAATTCGGACACCACAGTAGTGTCCGAAGGTGTTCGATGTACATGAGTCCACATGCATTGAATGACTCCGGCCGGACGCGGTTTTGTTCGGAGTTATGTTTGTAGACTTTTTATAATGTAAGAACAAAAGAGGATTCCTTACATGATTGACTATGGGTACCTATGAAAAGTGCATCGACCATGCATAGATTGGCGCGCGAGGCCCATTTTCGGGTCCCATACAAATGATCCAAATCATTCATTAATTTTATTTTCTTGAGTGGCCCCGTGAAAAATCAATCTATTCGGAATGAAAAATTAGTACAATGGATTAAGCACTTGCAGTTACCCGTTTGAGTTGATTTTTTGCAAGGTCACTCGAAAAAAATATTTTAGAATCAATGAACGGTTCGGATCATTAATTTGTGTGGAACCTAAAAATGGACCCCACGCGCTGACTTGTACATGATCGGTACAATTTTGTCGGTACCCGTAGACGATTCATGTGTTGGGTACACGTATGACGATCCAATCAAAAAAGGGGAAGGACCTTTGATGTGGGATAATGTCAAGAATGGAATCATTTCTGCAAAGACCTTCACGGACTAGATTACATGGACGAGAGATCTCCAAGAACTTTTTTTTGTTTTTTTGGATAGCCAGATGTCCAAGAATTTATTTACACTTTCGGAAAGCCAGGGTGCATAAGCTTACGTGAACAGAAACACAAATATTTATAACCGGTCGATACACGTGAATCCCTTATTGTTGTGTAAGACTTACGAGAATCAGGCGACCGCATAAATCTGGGCGCGCGTAGCATTGCTCTCATTCTTTTTTCAAAAACAATTGGTAATTTGCCTAGTCATTGATCGTGGGAGCCAATCATTTTTTTTCCCCCTTGGCCTGCAAAGCTTTAGGCATATCACATGGAAGGTTTCTCATCTTCTCATGAACAACCTTCAATTTCAGATGTAATTTGCTCAAATTGGACTTGAAGTTGAAGATGTAGCAAGCTGGCAATGGGTTGATTGCTTGATCCTTTATGATCACCACTCCCCCATGTTTTATTTGACTTTTTTTTTGAACGCTCAAAAAGTTTTATTAATCTTTGAAGGATTACAAAGACTAAATGGACAAAGAGAAAGACAACAAGTGCCTATCCGAAACCCAAATTCTTGATTGGCAAGATGCCAACCAAAGAGCAAACCCCAAGAGCCAAAGTCCAACACCTAAAAGGCCACAAAACCCAGTAGAACAATAAAGAACAAATGGGATGCAGTCCAAAACTCCAGATCTAGCAAAGCATTTTAAGATCTAGAGTTTTTTGAGCTTCCCAATGGCAACAGTGATGGCGTTTGCAGCAAATCTGGCGTTGATCTTTCGACTTGCGGCAAGAAAGGGCATGCATGGTGCATGGTGCAAATCATGATCTTCCCCACCCACCTTCTTGAGTGAATTGATGGGTCCGACACTGAAACTGATTTGATACCGCTTTTACTTGTATTTTATTTTGTTACTTTTGTTATATTTTGCTTTTCTTCTAGTTGTAATATGTTTTTATTTTAATATAAATCAGATGGTCTGAAAAAAATAAATGCCAAGTGCCAGGCTCAAGATAATGGATACCCCACAATTGGGTTCACATTTTCTCCACACCTAATGCAACATCCTTTGGTAGGCTCATACAGGGGTTCTGTTCCATTCCTCTCTATCAAACAAAATCAAGAACAATGGGAGAACATGTATGATATAACTTGTTTTACAGTCCAGAGTTCCTTGTGTTTGTTACAAATGATATCTCGTCTTCCTTGTGTATATAAAAAAATAATAATTAGAGAGTAATACGACTCGAGTTTTGTGAGAAAAGGGCTAAAGCAACTTATATGATTTGAACCCCAAAAACTAGTGGAGTTATCCTACGAGTGAACGAAACACCCAACTCTCATGTGCATGTGAGGCACATTCACCCGCACATGAGGGGTGTGATCGGTGTCTTATCCGTAGCGGTGTCGTCTGAAAATATCGAGACTTTCTACTTACCGCGGTTTCCCAATTCAAGGAGATTCCAGACCAAAAGTTAGTACTACTAGTAAAAGATAGGCAGATCAAAACAATTACTCCACTTCATAGTTCATTTCTCTAGTAGAAAAACTGGGTCTTCATTACTCAGTTGACATTGTTATAAAATCATACCTATCTCAAGAAGGAACGGAACACGCACCACTCTGACTGGTTCTGGACAATTCTGCACATGGGAACGGGCTGACGTCCATGGCACCACCGCTAACATCAGAGCACTGCCACGGAGGGGTTCTCTCTCCTACTACAGCAGCAAGGCTAATGTTAGTGAGACAAACCCCAGAGAACGGGGAATCCTTCAACCCGCGTATCAAACCCGCCTGCAGGACCTTCTTCCCCCACACGTTTCGAATCGCGACATCTGTCATCACGGGAAGAGCATTCGGGTCGTACTTATCGTCGGGGTGGTCACCAACATCACCCGCAATCTTTATCCCTTTCCGCACATTTTCCATGTACACATCGGAGACTGTAATGTTTTTAATGAAGCCGCCTCTGCCGATGTTTGTTTTCAAGTGGATGCCGACTCCCATGTTGGAAAGGTTTATGTGCTCTGCTAAAATGTTTTCTATTCCGCCTGATGTTTCACTTCCGACTGCAATTCCGGCGAAAGGGGAAGAACCAGTTATCCGTCGGATGGTGATGTCGGTGCTGGGCCGGTTGTAAGCAATCCCGTACTCGTCCCACCCGCTCTTCACTGCCACAAGGTCATCTCCAGTTGAAATGTAGGAGTCCTCAATGCATACGTTGCTGCTTGAATCTGTCTCAGTTACGGGGGGATAAATGGGGTTAAAATTTCATAACATGGAGAGAAAAAAGACTCCTAATTAAACAAGAAGAACCCAGCACCAACAGATCAACTGACCTAACTGACATGAAGAATCTAATTTTATCCACTGAGACAAAGATTACCACAATAATCCACCCTCCTCTTCAATCAAGATGATCCTGATAATCTTAATGCCCCCTTTATGCACAAATACTTTCCTAAAGTCACAGTGGTGGGGAATGGTGGGAGAACAGAGCAGCATAAATCATTTTTTATAATTCACTATCAGGTCCAATGAATGGACTAATCCGGGAGACCATCCAACCGTCCACTAGCAGGGGCTAAATTAAAGCTGGGACGAAATCTCGTAAGGATTGGCCCAACACAAGAATGAATAGCACGCAGGTGAGAGTCGAACCTCAGACCAAAGGCTTCCTGAGGCCCCTAGTTGCCAGGTGCACTGCACCAATCCTGAGGGTTACGAAGCAGCATTTATTATGAACCATCCAAGTAATTTAATGTGCATTACAAAGTCTCACCTTCCCCACCGCCCAAACCAAAAGAGACTCGTCTTCCATATGCAAGACATGCAAATCTAAATACTTATTATCATGTGTGCTAGTTAGCTTAAACTTTATGACTCAGTTCATGAAATGTGCACTCTTACATTTGAGAAATTATAACTCACAAGTAGATGAGAACCCAAAAAAGAAAGAGTTACCCGGATCAATGCCATCCGTGTTGGGAGAGTCTGGTGGAGCCAATATCGTCACATGGTGAATAACAACATTCCTGTTAGAAGGAAATTCAATTGTTGGACCAAATAATTGTGCCACCATTGCATGTTTTTGCTAAAAATCCTGCTAATATCAAGAAGTATTACAAGGAGGCGAACCACAACCAAAAAAGAACAGGAATCAGAAAGGGCCAACTGACTTGTCCCATCTCAGCAGCCTAGAAGTGTGAAGTAAGCATACTAAGGCATCAATGAGGGGTGAGAAATGAATTTGAAAAAAAACAGAAAAAATGAAGAAGATATTGTAAGTGGGGGTAGCTCGAAGGGTAAGTTCCCGGGAATAAAGGTACAGTCCTAGTTTCAAACACCACACTTTTTCAGATATGTGAGGCTAGCCGAGTACCAGGTGGTCGCACATATTATGAGTAATTGAGTCCAACAACAAATTGTACAATAATTCAAGCACAATAACAGTTCGATTATTACCTGCAATAGACTGGGTGAATATTCCAAAAGGGCGAGTTCTTAAAAACGACATTGGAAATGATGATGCTCTGAGAGTTCATGAACTCAATAAGATTGGGTCTGGTGAATTGAAGGGTTCTCTGCCTCCACATGTTCCACCAGATGTCTCCCTGGCCATCAATAGTCCCATTTTCACCTAAGGGGGGACCACTTCATCAAACCCAAACAAAACAAGAGACGAGAGAGTAGACAAAGACGGGAAAAAAATGGTAAGAAAAGAAGTAAGTTGCACAAAGGGGAGATGAGGGAGAATTGTCAGTGTCTTGGAAATTGTTCACCCGGGCAAAGATTGCATATGAGAAATTAAATGCAATTCAAGAAGTGCTAGACCAACCATGTAGAGTTATGTACAATAGCCTTGTATTGCAGTTTTTAACAGTACTAATAGACTGAAAGCCATCTTTCACTAAAACCTGTAATACTGCAGCATGAAGGGAAAAAAATATGATGGCCCTTGAATGAGAAGAATGGGAAAACAAGATCCTTGTAATTGTTAACGAGTTCTTTTTAGAGGAGAGAAGAAACATGAACAAGCAACAAGCATTCAGACTAATCAGAATCCACACAGATGAAAAATCTAGCATGTTGTGTAGTGCAATTATCAAAACCTATTGATATTTGTTTTCAAAAACCTAGCATGTTGTGTCATTGTCTAACAGTAGGTCCAAAGTTTTTGGGATAACACAAATTGGTGTAGGAATGGAAAGCCATCATCTGATAATAAGAGCCATTGTATTAATTCTGACCTGTAATTATCACATCACGAAGCCCATCTCCATGGATAAAGCTCATGTATCTTCCTCCAGGAAGCTCCCTCCCTCGTCCATATGAAGGCAAGGGAGCAATCAAAGGCCAATTTGTTGTATCCTTGAAGCATCAAAGGCAAAAAGGTGAGGAGTTGCCACTAAAAGTAATAACAAAAGTTCTGAAGCCATCCCACTTATACCACGTGTAACTTTCCCAAACTGTTTTTCACTTAGAGGCACACTTGTTAGATGTCATACAACAATCTAACTGTGCAAATGGCACAGTGAATCCAGCAAAACAAAACAAATTTTAGAACGAAGATCGTAACCTCCAGTGTCAAGCATGTGTATCGATTGACACCGAGATTGCTTAAGGAAACATTCATGACTTCTTGTGCAACCAAGAGCATTAGATAATATTTACCCACAACCAAACCCAGTTCCAAAAAAGGCACAATGAGAGAGAGAATATAATTAAATATTATCGTTTCTTGGAATCCATTGATCTTATGTCATTGGATGAGAACAGTTTATTTTATCATCCAAAGGGATTAAACAACTAAATGCGCCAAAAAAACTGACGGATGGATTTTAAAGCACCCCTTTCCCATGGGGATTGGCCCTTGGAGAGAGGGAAAAAAAAAAAGTCTTTCTGTCTTCAATTTTCATTTATTTACTGTTTGACATGAGAAATGGAAAAGTTAGTCTGTTATTTATTGGTAGAAATCTGAATTACTAGTAAGAATCAAAACCTTCTTATTTGTCCTTTCTAATCATTTTTCTTAATTCTTTAGTGATACTATTCCCCCGGCCAACGGGGATGTAGCCCAATGGCACTTCCTCACCTCTTCCACATGGAAAGTGAGGGTTCAATTCTCGCCGGGAGCGCGAATGCTTGGTGTGATAGTTGATGCCCTTTGGGCTTGCCCCACCTGTAAACCGCTTAGTAGTATCCCTTCCCCATCTCCTTAGGAGTAGGCTAGACATGTATCGAGTGACCCCCCAAAAAAAAAAAACAAGTGACACTATTCCCCTGTAAGTAGCAGCAAGTAAGACAATAATGTCACTTTGGTATGGCTGTGGAATCCGCACATTATAAAATAATACAAATATGTCTCTTATTCTATATAGCTGTCCACTGGTTGTCACTAATATAATTGCATCACATGCAACCAGGTCCACCCATTCATCCCTTGGACCCCCATGCGGTTAGGCTGTCCCTCAATTTCCAAATATCCCATACAAATTGACAAATGCAAATGTTCCACAGATAGACACTAAGCACCACTTTTAGCACACTCCAGTCCACAAATAATGTAGTTGCACGTTATCCACAAGAGTTTCATATCCAATACCTTTCTTATTGTGAACAAGTATTTTCGTATAGAACATGAAAGATCAAAGCAAATGCAACCCTCACACAATCCCAATTTCAATATACCTTCCGGACCAGAAAATAAGCACAAGAATGCCTAACGTTCCAAATCCAATTCTTGTGCAAGGAAACATTAACACAATATGCTTTGGTGGTCTAAAGATCCCTTTGGTTTTTGTTAGAAAGGAGTGGAGTGGTCATTGGGCTCGTTCCTAAGACATCTAATGGAACAACCGCTCACCTAAATTGCTCACTCAATATAAATGTGCATTGTGTCATACTATTGCTAACGAACTAGAAAAAAAAAAATTCGGCACGAGCATCCCAAAAAAACGACCACTCAATTATAGCTTCATTCCAGTCACCCAAAAATTGCCTAAGCATGAAACTCCACAAAATTTGGTATTTTGCCCTAGACAAGGATGAAGCACCCATGTGTGAGCCTGTCAAACTCACACAAACATGATAGTTCTTCAATGCGCACTCAATCTAGTGCGTTGTTGCTAAATCTAATAGCTGAGCAACTTTCAACCATCAATAAATATGGTCGTATAATACGGGTGGGTATGGGTTAGTCTAATAGCTGCAATTGAACAAGTCATTCTGCTGAGCAACTTGCAACCATCCATTAATATGATACTCTAAGGGTGGGTTTGGAATAAACCGGTTTACTCTCGAACAATGTTGGTATTATTGATGTTTAAAAAATAATATTCGTTTAGCTTCTCGTCAAAATTTTTGAAATTAATCATTCGTCACCACCATAGGAAACAGAAAAATGCAAAAATATAGACGGAACTTGGAAAAAAACTTAGATAAAACGAAAAAGAAAAAAACAAGACTTATCTTGAACATTTTTTTTGCTTTTGGTGATAATTTTCAGAGTGATGTTAGGATACAGTCATTCAGAGCAATGTTAGGATACATTAAAAGTTTTCCCTAAAAAAAAATGAAAATGAATGATTCAGATTTACTTTAATATTTGGGTTCTAAATCTCAAATACTATTTAATTCCACTTTGGGTGACATTTTCGAGGAAACTTTTCCCGAACATTTCTGTAATTTTCAACTTACAAGAAGTCAAGAAGGATAATTCATTCAAAAAAAATTGGACGCAAAACTAACAAAATTTCAGGCAAAGACAATTGGGTTAATCTTAACAAAACCAACCTCACCCTAGTAAGGTTGGAGTACCTGAGTGGCTTTGATCACAGCACCACTGGCCAAGTAAAGAGTCATGTGGCTAGTGAGATTAAAGCTCCCCGTTAAATACACCCCAGGAGGCACGTACAAAAGCGTGCCTCCTGTCCGCCTCAGATGCTCTATCCGATAAACCGCCTTCCTGAACGCCGCCGTATTCATCGTTTCCCCGTCACCCACCCCTCCAAAGTCCGCTATCGATATCTCATCGTTCCTGTCCCTCCTTTTCACTATCCCGGAGCAGGTTTCCACGTCGGCAGAAGCTCCGCCGTTCAGGTACGCCGCGAAGCACAGGATAATTGAGAAAACTAACCGACGCATTTTGCACTTTCCGAGGATTATATAATATGAACCCTAATGGGTTCAAGGATAAGGGTCCAAAAAGTACTTTTAATGGACGATGGTTTTAGAGAGAGAGAGTGGGAGGAGGTGATTAGAGTGGTTTTTTTGTCGGTGGATTTGGTGTTTAGGGAGAATAATTTCGAGGGAGTGAGAACAAGAGAGCTTACTTGGTGGGTTCAAAATACATGAAGATGAATAGTAGTTAATTAATGTAGATCTAGAACAGGTACAAAGAGAAAGCTCCAAAAAGGGCGTCAATGGTGATTAATTTGCAACGGAAAAGCAATCAGGAAATGGAGAAACAAGAAAGTAAACTGGATATCATGGGGTCAGGCCCACATACGGAGAGAGAGAGAGAGCCTGAGACGGACTTCACACGCATTGCTGTCTGTAAATAGGAGTAGTAGAGTAGGAGGAGGAGTAACACAGAAGCGTTATCTATGGCAATCAGGGCCCGTTTGGATGCGGGATTAGGTTTGGAGGTGTTATGTAATAAGGGGATTAGATAGTAGGGGGTATTGGATAGTAAGGGATGGCCCACATTGATGTGATGTTTATGGAGGGGGTATTAAATAGTAGGTTGTTTGGATGAGGTATTAGAGAAGGGGAATTAAATAATACTTTGTTTGGATGGAGGATTAATAGGGGTTATAAGGAATGGTGGATGATGTAAAAATCTGCCAAATGACCATTTTGCCCTTGTGCAGTCCCAAACTTAATTATGTATTTCATTATATATATAAATGCAAATAGAATTAATTTTTCACATTTAATCCATAGTAATTAGTCTTACTAATAAATTAATTTTTTAAAAATATTAAAAATTAAAAAATTCGTTTTTTTATTATGGTTTTTTTATCCATGCTTTTTTTTTAAATATAACTTGTCAAAAGTATTAAAATGTTCAGTTTCGGTTGTATATAATTTTTATACCTTTAATTACTAATATTTTTTAATAAAAATATAGTATTTTTTATGTTCAGTTCAGTTTCGGATTAATTTTTCCGATTTTATATATAATTACTAAATAAATTACTTAACTATGCATTTTTTATTCCTAGCCGTTCATTCCAAAGCACATCATGTGCTCCCCGTGCATCTCCCCACATCAGATAATTGTTCCCCCATATAACAACAGTGCATCGTTCTTGTCCTCTTCGCTTTCGTCTCTCTCTCTCTGCAATACTCATCGGAGAACCCCTCTCTCTCATCATCTCCAACCACCTATTTCTCTCTTTCTCGCGCGCGGGTTCTCTCTTCACTCTCTTCTCCACCAATTCTCTCCCCTTTTTTCTGCGATTTGTAGGGTTCTTGGTTTTTTGACAGCGGCGGAGGCGAGTCACGACGGTGACGAGCAGTAACAGTGGAGGAAATGGGTACCTTGGGGTGGGAAAGGGGGATTAGGAGGGGTATATTCGTCCCAAAAAGAGAGAGATTTGGGGGATTACACAACGACTGGTCGAAGGGAGCCCATCTCCAACACCCCCTCAGGCGGTATTAGGTGGTGCAGTGGAACACCGGGTAAGGGAATACCCCCTCCCCTTTTGACTGCCAAACGGGGTATTACGATGGGTCCCAGGTGTTAAAAGGGGGTATACCACAACACCCCTTTACAATACTCCATCCAAACAGGCCCTCAAAGAAATGTGAGCAGACGACACGAGTCGTGGGCCTCTTTTTTTTTTTTTATAGGAGTACCATTTTAAATCTAAATCTAATATCTAATTATATTTGGTCATGACTCATAACTGGGATAAAACATAGGTGATCACACTCCTAGTCACATAATTCTTCAAAATATTATGTGCTTATGCTCTCAACAGGACGTAGCTAAGATTTTACTTTTGTGGTGGCGAAAAATGCATACTAAAAAATAAGAAGACAGCCCATAGTACGTGTATTTATCGATTTTAAAAAAATTAAAATAACATATTAAAACCTAGTATAATAAACATTATTTGTTATTCGCACGTATAGTATAAAGAACGATAATTTTAATTTAATCTAGTTACGAAAGTGAGACATCTTGATTGTAACGCTCTTTCGTGTTGTTAAAAGTATTGATAATTGAGTCATCACCAAAACTCCTAGCAATGTCGTTCTCAATTTACGTAAGAGAAATGATATTGGCACTCTAAAAATTGATGCAGGCACTCCAAATTCAGTGTAATTCCAAAGTCATTTTTCTTTGTTTTGTGGAGTGTCTGCATCAATTTTTGGAGTGCCAATATCATTTCCCTTTACATAATCAATAAACTTGCAAAAAAATCAATATAAGGCTCCATTTGTTTGGCCGTAAAATATTTTCCGGTAAAATGTTTTACCTATTTTCCGGTGTTTGGTTGTGTAAAATATGAGGAAAACATTTTACATGTAAAATATTTTCCATTAATTGGATGAAAATGACTTACCCTTAAATCTTCTGTAAGTTATTTTCCAAAATAAATCCGCTGCCTTCTATTGCAATTATCGCTACTCAGTTTCCTCGATCGTCAGTTCTGACCAACGTTCAACTCCAATATTCTCAAATCTCTCTACCGTTAAAGGCCCCTCCCCCCTCTCTATACACTATTTTGTTGATTTCTGAAAATATTCTCAAGTACCAACCAAATACTGAAAATAAAAGTTACAGTAGAAATTTGTTTTTTGAAAAAATATTTTACATTGTAAAATATTTTCCATCGAAACAAACGGAGCCTAAGTTTCATAACTGGAAATGCATGCTCCTTTGTAAACGTTGAAATGGGCATAGTCAATATAAGACGGATTAATCTTTCATCAAGAAGATAAAATTGTGAACTCTCTTATTTTGTCCAACATTTCACACAAAAAACTGAAAATGGTATTCAAATTTTGAAACTTGGAATGCTTAAAAATATTGAGCTCGTAATAAACTCAAGTTTACTTTTACCTTGCTCTGTGAAAGCACGTTGGACTATTTTTTTGACCCCTATTTTGAAAATAATAAACTAGATGATTAAAGACTAGCGATAGCAGGTATATATAATTTGAAAATAAAAACAAATTTTTAGTACATTAATAGCATTTTTTTGAAATCGTTGTGATGGCTACCGCTTGTCCCCTGACTCCATGCCTCTCAATCATCGTTCTTGCAAATTTTTATAATTTATAATGTGTTTCAAAAACGCTTTCATGTTCGCACATCCACACACAAACTACGTGACTTAGATCACACCACCATGTCACCAAAAAATAAATAGTATTCATATGTATCGTTCGTATTTCAACGTGCCATATCTTACACTTCACATTTCTTAACTCAAAGAGTTCACTCAAGTCCCCCGGACACCACTCTAAATGTGAGACTAGTATTAATCTCCAAAACACTTGAAAGAATGTGTAAACAAACCCAATATGGTCGATGAGAAGCCTCAAAATGTGATTTGGAAGATGTATGAAAAGCAACTCACATATACTACAGCAGCTCAATGATACTGCAGCGGCTCAATTACCTACCGATAGGTGAATGAGTCCTACCGGTAGAAGAGGAGAGTTCTGCACAGTAGGTGAATGAGTCCTACCGGTAGAACAGGAGAGTTCTGCACTTGACCTACCGGTACAAACTGAAAACAGAAAGGCCAACATTTGAACAAAACAACTTTGCACATGACCTACCGGTAGGTGAAAGTTCATACCGGTAGAAGGATGACTACGTTGAGCAGCTTTTGAGCTGCTGCTGTACGTTTGAGCTGGTTACGAAGGAATTTCTCAATTGTCCTACCAATAAAAGAAAAGTTCTTACCGGTAGAGAGAGTAACTTACAGACGATTTCGACAGAAAATTTCAGGTTTCGATCCAATCTCAATAACGACCAATACAAACTTGAATAAGGCACAAGAACACTAAAATAACATATAAAGAGAGGTAGAATTTCCTACCTCAAGTCTGGAAGGCGAAACTCCGAAGATAGTGCAAGCCCTAGACTCCGAAACCCTTGAATTCGACCGAATACTCCTCTCCAAGCCAAACCCAACGAACTATGAGCTCCAAATCACGCGTAGAAGGTGGAGTGAAGGCTAATCTTCATGGGTTTTGAATTTGGAGGTGAGAATTTGAGAGATGGCGAGAGAGAGTGAGAGAGCCGAGAGAGATGGAGAGAGCTGAGAGAAGAGAGAGAGAGGGAAATGAGAAATAATTTCTCTGCTACACACACCACACACATATATATACCATATTGCACTAACACCCACACTTTCCAAATCCTTACACATTAACCCACAACCATAATTTTCACATTTAACTATCATTTATCCACTTATAAAACATTAAAATTTTAAAAGAAATTTACGGGTCTCTACAAGATCCATGAAGAGGTGAGAACAGGATTTTAAAGGAGGGCAAATTGAGTAGGAGGATATACTATAAGGGTTTTTGCTATAATAAGGACATAAATATTTTCCCTTACAGTTTATAGGATATTCTGCCCAGAATTTACAAAAAAAAACCCCTCCCAAGGTTGATCAGCGTTGACCAAGGTTGACCGGCGTTGAAAGTGCCTAAAACCCTAGAGTATCCTATGAAAGTGTCTAAACCGCTAAAACCTTATAATAGAAAAGTGCATCATAAAACCCTATAAAAGTGTCTAAAACCCTAGGGTACCTTATGAAAATGTCTAAAACCCTAGGTACCCTATGAAAGTGCTGCCTAAAACCTTAGAGTATCCTATGAAATTGCATAAAACCCTAAGGTATCCTATGAAAGTGCAACAAGATCGAAAAATACAAAAAATAACATTTTGTGTTAGCCAAACAAGACCCTTATCTCATTTAAGACAATTTAAATGACAAAAGACATTTTTTGTATTAGCCAAACAAAACCCTTGTCTCATTAATGGCAATTTTGTCTTTTTCACGGACTCTAAACTCTAAAATATTCTTATTAATGGACTTTACACATTACAGAAACTTAGGTTGGACTAAAACTCCTATGAGATTGCTTCATTTGAACTTTAGATTAATACAGTATGTTGTTTAATAGATTGGGGTGATTTCCATTGAATCCAAGGGTATAGTGAGGTCCTGTTCCACATTTCAAAATAAGTACTTAAAAAATAAAAATTTATTTTCAAGTTTAAAAATAATGGATTTATAAAAATAATAATATATTTTTTTTTGCAGAGTTTGATGGATCTCTTCTAAATCTATAAAATTAGATCCATATTGCATATTTTTTTATTTTAGTAAACCTACTATTTTTAATCTTAAAAATTACAAATAAGTACTTATTTTTAAAGATAGAGCAAGTTTATCAGTGGGTAGATATATTACCTTGTAAACAGTTCACAAATCTATTTTAGCTATCAACTTTTTCTTTCACAACTACATCAACACAATCCATTTTACCTATCATCTATTAAAATATTATTTTTTCTATTTTCAATATTGAAAATAAAGAGAGGAGAAAGGAGGGAGGAGAGAAAGAAAGAAACAATAAAAAAAGAAAAGAGTATGAACAGTACTTAGGTAAAAATGACTATAAACTGTTCACAAATGTGTTTTACCTCATCTTTTACCTAATCTGGTGCAAGCATGTTTTTGTGATTTTTCTATCTAAAATAGAGACAAAGGCATTTTACATTCTCTGAGAGCAAGTACATCAATGGTTCGTCAAAATGGCAGGTGAATAGTGCATAAATGTATTTTTGCTACCTTATTTTGACTTCACACCACACCAATGCTCTGTACATAATATTCTACATCTATTAAAATATGATAAAATATGACATTTATAGTATTATAAAATACAAGGAAGAACAAAAGGAAGGGAGAGAGAGAGGGTGTCAATTGTGTAAAACAATAATAAAGTAAACAGTACATAATGAACAGTGCTTAGTTATTTCTACCGAACCATTTTAGAAAATACATTTCACCTTTGCGTTTTGCTAATCTGTTGCATTGCTTTTTTTGAGAGTTACTTTTCCCCCCCTCCCTTGACACCACCCCCCTCCCTGACCCTACCCTCTTTACAGAAATACCCCGCCCCCTAACTAATTTTTTTTAAATTTATTTTCTTAATTTTATATCTTAATTTATTTAATTACTTATTTAATTTTAATTTAGTTAACTCAAATTATATTTTCAATTAAATTTGACTTTATATTATTTTAATTAGTTAATTAATTTGTCTTAACAATGAATAATAAATAAATATGATTTCATTCATTGGTTTTTTATTTTGGGTTTAAAAAATATGATTAAAAAATTAAGTACTCCAATTTTCAGTCCGGTTGAAGCGGGGCGAAAATCTTATTTTTCTGATCATTTTATTTTAAATGGTCATAATGAATTTTTGGCTCTAAGGCCTTTCAACGAGCACCCTAAGACTCCTTATTTAGTTTTAGGGCTCTCTTACGGTGCCCATTGAAAGGTCTTAGAGCTAAAAATCCATCATGACCATTTAAAATAAAATGATCAAAAAAATAAGATCTTTGTACTGGTTCAAACAGATTGAAAATTGAAACACTTAAATTTTTATCTGTATTTTTTAATATATAAACGGTATAGATAAATAGTGTTCGAATTTTCAATCTGGTTGAACCGGTGCGAAGATCTTATTTTTTTTTTTATCATTTTATCCTAAATGGTCGTAATGAATTTTTGACTCTAAGGCCTTTCAATGGGCACCCTAATAGAGCCCTGAAACTAAATAAAGAGTCTTAGGGTGCTCGTTGAAAGGTTATGGAGTAAAAAATTTATTACGACCATCTAAGATAAAATGATCAAAAAAATAGGATCTTCGCACCGGATCAACCGGATTGAAAATCGGAGCACTTAAATTAAAAGAGAAAAAAGATATAAAGAGTATTAAATAAATATTCTTGGCACACGAATCAATATTTTTGTTCCATTCTGTCTGGTCTTTTTTTTTTGAACTAATAATAGGCCACATTTATTAATTGGAACACAAATCAACATTTTCGGCTTCCCAAATTCGGTGATTAAATAGACTGGTCTTTGCAGTATTGTAATTATCCCGAGCACATTTTAAACTGCACAAAATTATCAACGTTGTCTGATCAAGTCCCGAGATATGTCAATTTTCTCATATCGGCGCACACATTACAATAGTGAGGTTGAAGGAAAAAAAGAAATAGATAGAAAGAGATAAATAGATAAAAAAAAATATTCAATAAATAAAAGACATGAAGAAAAAGAGAAAAATAAATAAATAAATAAATGCATTAAAAAAATAAGATAAAAGAATTAAGAAATTAAATAAAAATAGAATTTAGTTAAAAGGGAGGGGTATTTTGGACTTATGACATGGGACCCATGGAGGGTGTGTCAGTGGGGTGGAAAAAGCAATTTGCCTTTTTTTTTTTTTTTTTGGCTCTACTTCTCTACTTTACCTAAATTTATGCATATACTGTACATACTCTGATGTTAATGCTCTGATGTACTTGCTCTTAAACCAGATATTTAACCGTGCGCCAAAGTACATACTCCGTTAAAGAAATAGGCGCCACGCCAAAATATTTTCCCGCCAAAACCAGGCTCCGCTGGAGCATTTCCCCCCAATTTTCGACCGTCTCAGTTTTAGCCCTAGACGCAACGAGCTTTCACCAGGCCTCGCGAGTTCAAGCACATCGCAGGTATCATCTTCGATCCGTCGGTAATTGACCCATGCGTAAGGTATTCATGCTTGCGTGCGTTTACATACATAATCGTTGTTTAGGTTGGGGTTTCCCATAAGCACTGGAGATCGATTAGCCTTCAAAGACAAGTTTTTATCTACTGTTTTTGCTTGGTATTTAGTCTTCGTATTGGTAATCTTCTGAGGATCCTTTCATTTTTGTTAACCGATGAAATGATACTGCAGATTTGTTCGAAAGATTTAGAACTCGAAAAATGACGGGAGATGAGGCTGGGAACGGAAGAGACGACATGCTAATTGACGGGTGTGAGCCTGAACCTTCGCAAGAAAATGCCGTTCCGGACGGATTCAACGCGGATTACCTCAAAGTTTACTATGGTAATTGCTCATAAAAAAATTGACTTAGATTTGAGTAAAACGCACTCAATGGGCAAATACCAGTAAAGCATAATATTGGAGTGAACGCTTATTAATGGTATAGTGTTAGGTTCGTTTGGGAAAAAAAAATGGTACAGTGATAGGTTTGAAAGCCACCAAACGGCCTTGAAAAAGTTGAGTAGAAAAAAGAGTCGCTATTTATTTGCCTAACAGGACTCTTTAGAAGATCCTGTTGGAGATGATTTTTGTTGTCCATTGTCCTCTTAATATATAGGCACATTTGCTGTCATTGAGGCTTTTTGGCTATCCGTTTGCTGACCAAGTTAATTGTGAATTAGTAACTATCCCCCCCTCTCTGGTAGGCCAGTGAATGTTAATAGATATATTTGATGAAAGAAAGAATCGAGTAATATTGTAATGGGTGTACAATGGAATTTTATTAGTGTGTTGATATGGTTGTTAGGTCTGGGGATTTCACGAGATGCTTGGATTAGGATCTTATATCTGCGAGGAAATGTGAACTTGTAGCTTCATTAGTTTTGAAATTACGCCTAATGCTGATAGTGACTAAAGTGATGTTTGATGGGTCTGAGTTTGTTAAATTTATGATAATTCAGTAATTTGTTGCTTTCAATTGTAAAAGGTTAAACCTTTTTTTTTTGCGCGGCAGGGAAGCTTTTTCCACATGATGATATGTTTAGATGGATGTCTTATGGAAATGGTAACCCAAATTCGTGTTTCGGTCCCTTCCCTTTCTTGTACTTATGTATCCTTATGTTAATATATTTTTATTTGACAATCATGTCTATAGATGGAAAGCATCCTGGATGTGACCAGTCATACTTTGGACGGAGAGAATTCTCTTTCACGTTGGATAACGACATATATCTGCGCTTCCAGTCTTTCAACAGTGCATCTGATATGGAAAAATCCATCAACGAGAAGTGTCCATTTAAGATTGATATTGGGCCTGTGTACAATGTGGATGTAAGATTTGCGTACTTCATTTTTGCATCAGCTCAAGCTTAATTCATACTGATTTACTGTTTTGGGAATTGTACTCCTGCATGTGCTGTTGTTTTATGCTTGCTAGTAAAGATATTTTATCAGCTGATTTTGATGCAGTTTATAAGGTTCTCTCAGTTACGTATGTATGATAAGCTTTTTTACATGTAGCTCATTGTTTCTCAGCATATGGAATGTCAATCTGATCTGCTTGTTTATATTTGCTTGTTGCTTCCATGATGGGTGAAGTCACCAGGTCAAGTGATTGATGATATGCCTGACCTTGGAATTGCCCTGAGTCATGGTGTTTTCAGCTATTGATTACTTACCAATTATGCTCTAGAATTCATTTTCCCGTGTCAAATTATAGTTCTTCACCGTATCACCATACTTGCTGATATGGTGATTCTTCATATTTTTGGGTTCTGCAGCCTGCAAAGAGACATGCTTATGCCCAAGCTGGTGATAATGGTTTTACTCCAGTGGAGAGGGAGCTTGTTTTTGATGTAGTAAGTGAATCATATTCTGAAGAGTTGCACCCTAGTTAACAGGGATACAATTTTTCATTCCTTGACACGCTTGCATTACATGTCCCACCCAGGATATAACTGATTACGATGATGTTAGATATTGCTGCTCAGGAGCTGATGTCTGTTTGGACTGCTGGCCGTTAATGACAGTTGCTATTAAAGTGATAGATTCTGGTCTCAGAGGTTTGACCATTTTGCCCTTCTAGTCTCAGCAATCTTTACAAAAGTTTTGCTGGTTATCTCTTGCAGGATCTACATGCCACAACATAAAAATCTGTAACAGTTATCAGCAAGTGAATTGCTGAGGATTTTTATCTTTCACAGAGATGAATTCATGTATTTAACTGTCATTTTGAAGCTTGAACTTGTTATCTGACGCTGCTGTGGTGTTCACCACATGATGGACTGTTCATACATCGTGCTGCATTTGTATCAATTCATATCTTTTGCGTTTACTTTATTGCTTTTACATTTTTAAAGCACTTTTTTGTATTTTCAATTATTGAAGCTTTTACATGGAGGAAAATGCGCCGTCGTGCTTATCACTTGATGGATAGTCGATGTCTTTACAAATGATACTATTATCATATTGATGTGACATTCACCTTGTTTGGATGAGCATTTTGAGAGTAACTTTTACTCTCGGTACAGTTTTCAATAAATTTCTCTCTCTATCTCTCTCCACTCATTACCACTCAACTCTCAAAAATAACTTTCTAAAAGTTCATCCAAACAAGGTGATTATCTTCTGGTCTGAAACTTTCTTTTCGTGATGCCTTGTGCCTTGGGGGTTGCTCGAAAATTTTCACATTTGAGTTTTGACTAAGGCAAACCACTAGTGTAGGTGTAAGTACAACTACTTAGCACTTGTATATGCATGTATGCATGTGTATTTATAATCTAGTTTATACTATTTGCTGCATTGTTATTCTGGCTTAGAGGACTTCTATTGATTTCTAATGCAGACGACTTTGGGTTCAATCACATTTTGTGGGTGTACAGTGGCCGACGCGGTGTCCATTGTTGGGTTTGTGATGGGAAAGCAAGAAGGTAAGTTCCTCAAATAGTTGGAAAGTGAAAGTCCCATTTATCCTCTCTTTATTATGACTTTTGATGGCTTGTTATCTTCTGCCATCAATTCCCAGGTTAAATAACGAGCAGAGGGCAGCTATTGCTGATTATTTCCGTGTGTATAAGGTTCGCTACTGTTGAATTGAATAAGTGCTTTGGCAAATTGTTCATTGCGTGACGTGCAGTGGAAACTTATCCTATTTCTGGTTCAGGGCAATGAAAATAGTCAAAAAAAGGTTACTCTAATGGGTCATGCACTTCACCCTTTCCTTGCGTAAGTTGTCACTCTATATTGTTGGTCTTCTCTTTGTAATTTTACGATTGTTCACCAAGTTTCAGTCAATCTCTGCAGGAGATCATACAGTGAGGTTTTACAAAAATTCTTTGAGGGGAAACTGCTTTGTAGTCAAAAATTGTTTTCGCATGAGGAGAGATTTGAGAAGATCCTAGATATGATACCTGATGAAAGTATGTGACATTGTACCAGATTTTGTCATTGATGTCAATAGTTCTCAAGAAATGCATGGTATATTAGTTCGTGCAACCATTAGAATGCATAATTAGAAGTTAAGTTTGCAGCTGCTACGTCGGAGCTTCGGGGAAAATGGCTGGAAAGCAGGCGTACCTCTATTTCCAAAGAAGACATTAACATTGCTCGATGGGGGACACTAAAAAAAACGCTGCACTTGCGGAGTAAAAAGGTACAAAGGGACTTTCTCAGTATGACAATCCTTATCTGGAAAATGGACTTTGCGCTGAACAGCTTTGCAAGTTTATGGTAGATAATCTGTTGCATCTCATTCTATGAATGCTGAAGCACTTATGTTTTGTGTTATTCGCGAGGATTATTACTGCCAAAGTTGTGACAGAGAGCAATTTAGCACCAGTGTTGTGGTTGTAGTTCTAAAAAATGATTTGTTATATCCACTTCCATGTATAGGTACTAGGGCTTGGTAGGTGTGTTGAAGAGATTGTGTTCTCTTATGCTTATCCCAGGCTTGATATGGAGGTTTGTTAAACATTTCCTCTTCCTCTAATTCTTTACAGAATTGTTCCTGTGCGTGGGTTGGTGATATCTTGTTCCTGTATATTCTTTAATTGTTTACGTGGAACTTATTGGATACATCTCAGGTTTCAAAACATATGAATCACTTGTTGAAGGCACCATTCTGCATTCACCCAAAAACAGGTTTGTAACCATCAGTAGTGATACTGATAGATATGGGCATGACGTATTTGGTATAATGCTTGAGAATAGCTACTTATTGAAGATAAAAAGAAAAGAAAATTAATGCTTGAGAAAAGCAAAAAGAAGGGAATGTTGTTTCATTACAGGAATTGTAATTTTAATATTTCACAGTCGTTGAATCCTCAGATTCTCCATTCTAATCATACAATTCATTTCGATTCAAGCTCTATTCATTCAAATAGGTCGGGTGAATGACTTAAGGCCTTGCATTGATGGGTGATGCTGGAAATAAATGACTGGATCAATGAATTGAGTAAATTGGTCTATTTACTATCAATGCATCCGAATGTATGTTCTTTTTTGTGGGGATTAACCTTCGGAAGGTTTGAATACTATATACCTGTTGAGGTGAGTTTTTGGGTAACTCAACAGAGATTAACTTCTTGACTTTCTGTTTGAAATTTGGGAGTTTGGTTGGCTTCTGTACTTCGTGAACCTGGTTAACATAAAAATGGAAGCAAGAAGTTTAGTGAGCTTATATGGTACCGCAGCCTGGTATAGACTATAGAATAAGGCAAGAATAGTATAGACCGTGTGATGTAGAAATGATATATTAGTTTAATCGCGAATTGTGGAACTTGTGATGTAGCCAAGAATTGTCATGCATGTTCTGTCAAGTATACTTCATTTTGAAAGTTTAAATCTTTCAGCTTCTTGTCTCGTGAACCTTGAGTGCTTCTTTACATTTTAGTGATTTTGTCTCTTACTGTATTGCATGTCTAGGGGTCCTTATACGTAGGGATACCTTGAGTTCTTTCTCTATCTCGTTGTTTACTGTCCTGCATCATGGATTACTTTTTTATTTTTTGCACTTGGGAGCTTCTTTGTACATGTTCTGTTGTTAATCTCCTTACCTTTTTTCCAGGTCGTGTATGCGTTCCCATAGACCCAGATTGTTGTGAAGAATTTGATCCTACAACTGTACCAACCCTTGCCGAGGTATACATATACCAGTATCTTCGCTGATCAATGTAGCTTTGTTGGTGATCTATTGCCATTCGCTTGAACTGTATAGTTCCTCATTTTCAGTGTCTATGCCACAGCAGTTTCCTTTTACAGGAGAATAGAACTGCTTACACTTAAAAGAAACCAGAGTCCGTACATTGACTGTTGATTTCATCTTATTTCGTTGTTTAGTTTTTTTATTCATCAAAATCATATGCAGTGGTGTTCGGTGTTCTCTTCTCCAATGAAGTGATTTCGTCTTCCCCTGTATCTCCCTGCCTTTTTCTGGATCTTGTTCTCAAAAAGAATCTTTGGCTCTTGTTTTGGTTTTTTATTTTAGAAATTTATTCAGTAGTTCTTTTTTGGGTGGGTGTTAAACTTTTTACGTGACTTACCATCCAGTGGAGTCTTCAGTATCGTTGCTTGTCTGTTCTGTTTTAACATCCTAAATTGATGTTTTACCCCTGATGATGCATGTTTAGAAGTTCAGCTTCACAATCAGTTAGGGAGTTTAGGTGCAACACAGCCAAGGACTTGTTTTCGTTATTTTGTCCAGAAATGATCTTAGTCACGTAATGTGCATTCGTGAGCGTGAGTGAAAACGGAAGTGAGATCGTAAAAGTGTCTTTCGAAAACATCCCAAGCTACTAAATTCCTGAGGATCCTACCAAAGTATTATGGTACCTAGATATTGATTCATTTTCAGAATTTAAAATCACTTTGCCCTGCATACAGGCTATTTTGTTATGACAGTACCCTTTATTACTTCCAAACTCCAATTCATTATCTTTTTCATCAGCAAAGTTCACCTGATACAGTGTTGTGATTAGTCATCTACTTTACTGTACAGTGTACACATATAGGGTAAGAGCTGTTAACAGGCCCCTGACCATCCCAGAGTTTTGCAGCCTTGTATGTAATCCCGTAACTGTGTATTTCATCACGACGATTATTGCCAGTGTATCGCATCAAAGATCTTATTGATAGAGTATATAAACAAACTTTCAACTCACCCTACGTGTAAAGATGGTGCGGGATGAATGCATCCTGGTTTGGTTTTAAACTAGTTCTGTTGTTTCTAAGTAGTTCCTGCTTGCTTTTGTCAAATCTGCAGCTTCTGGGCGAACTTAACATGGGAGTTATGAGATCAGATGGCAATGATGGTAAGCCAACTTTAATTTCAGTAGGCTTATACTTTTCAACATATTCGGGTTTTCCAAATCCATAGCGGTGATGAGTTGAAATATGTTATGTTGTTTGCTGATGAACAGAATGGGATAAAACATCACTTGGAAAATCAGTCAGATATTTCAGATCATATTTCCTGCAGCCTCTCTTGAAATCATGCAAGGTATGTTTCCATCATTCGTAATTTTACAGTATCCCTTCAGTGTGCATTTTGAGGTAATTTAGAACCCACCTCTGCCAACTTTGCCCATATAATATCCTCTTTCTGGGTAAAAGCAAGCCAGTTACCTCAATTTGACTGCCATTAGAGGTCAGATAAATTGATCCAACTGCTCAATTGGTTTTCTTCACTCCAACACATACCAACAGCCTTAAACGTGTCCTTGTGGCACTTTCAAAGTCAATCAATTCACTCCTTCCTACTGATACAATAACTGGTCCTCGCATTACACATGGCCACACTAAGCGTGGAGACTCGAAACAACTTCCCCATCTTTCATCCATTTCACTTCTGACTTTCTGCAACAACATTTCCTTGTTATTCTATCTTATTAGCTCATATGTAAATCATTAGGTTAGAGAGACCTCATTCCGCCAGCACAGGTGCACAGTTGTCTTTACATCGGAGAAGAGATGCCATGCTCTTCAGTCTTTGATTGAAGAAAGTGACCTCCTTCGCATTTTCTTTATCAAGAAAAACAGTTATAGATTTGGTTGTTCATCCTGTTTGAGTTCCTTCAACTCAAACTACATTGCATGTTTGTGCTTCTTCCTCTATTTTTTCCACTTTAAACATACCATTTCATAGCAGAAGCAACAGTGTTGATGTAAGTTATTTATGAAATAATTTCAGGAGGAGATAGAAAGTTCATACAATGCCAAACTTCAGGAGTCAAAAAATTCACTGAGCTGGTAGGCTTTATTTCATCAGCATGGTTCTGGTCTCTGAGCTTTGTATGTAAGTGAGAAATGTCTGGAGTCTGATTTTATTTATGTGGGTGTGAAGCTATGTCTCAATCAATCCAGTAGAATCGAAGAGAATCTCATTTAGATTATCGCAACGATTCAAGTTTCCAGACACTACATTTAAATCATGAATTGGAATTTGTTAGCAGCATTTGATGTGTAATTTACCAACTCTGATTGCACCATCAATAAAGGAACAGGAACAAGACAAGAACCCGTTAGGTATTTGTCATCCAAGACTTCAAAAGCAATTGATTCTACTGGAAAGAAGGTTAGGAATTAGGAATATGACAGGTCCTTGGAAGCTGTACACTTGTAGCAATAGCAATCCTAAGGATGCCATCTTCAGAGCTTGATTGAATGCTTTCCAATCGTGCATTTTGAAGGGAAATGGGAAACTTTCATCATTGAGGTCGTGACTTAGTGTGATAGCTCATCCTTATTTGCTTCCGTCAGAATGGAAGTTACGAAAATCACCTCGAAAAACAATGACAAGGCTGCATAGATAGTGGACGGCCTTGTGCATGATATGTTCTTCCATAGAATTCTTACACCAAGTGGTGAAGTTTAGCAACATACCGATGAAACTAATGAAGGGTTCGTAGTATATGAAGTACGAATTTGTGGTACATGCCTTCATACCCTAATAACAGTTACGAGACTTTTGTCGCTGTGTTAGTAATGAACTATTGTGTAATGTTTGCTTTTGTTTTTCGTAATGAGGGTGGCGGTGGCCGGTGAGTATAATCATATGGCTTTATGGTATCTTTGTTGCGGTATTTATTTCATGTAAGTTACGAACCATTGTGGTGCAGCAACGAAACAGCGTACAATGTGTTAGTCCTTTTTAGTTGTGCATTGCATTGTATTGCCTTCTATCAAAGAGAATGATAGTGTGAAAGGACCTGCTTTTTGTGTGTTTGATGGTGGGACAAGAGAGGTGGGACTAAGGAGAGGGATTAAAGGGTCCACATGTTTCCACGTTTTCCATAATCCCGTGTTTGTTTGCACACGGGATTAAGGTCGGATTGAACAAGAGTGGACTATCATTCAGGGGATTAACTAATAGGAGGGGGAGGGGCGATATTAGCTAGCTCCCCTCCCAATTATTATCCTCCACATCCAACAGTCAAAAATAATTTCTGTCATCTTTATGCCACTCTAACCGAATACAGTATAACTAATCTCAGTATCAATATAATCTTATCTATTATTCCGTGGATGCCACTTGTCCCCTCTATTTCCAATCTTAATCTCATCTTATCCAATCTTTTCGAAAAATAATTCGGCAATCAAACGTGCCCTATGTATATATATTACTATGTAATTGTATATGCTATACGTGTATGTGTGGTTATATTGACAGCAGGATGAGGACCACCACTGCATCACCAAGAAACATTTAGGGATGGGTAGAGAGATGTGGCATATGGATTGGTTTTCATGAATTTTCGAAACGTGAATTTTTCTTGAAGCTTATCGAGAATGATGCAATAGTGCAATGTGAATGAGGTAATAATGGTGAAATTTCAATGAACACCTACTTCACAAGTTAAAGCTGGATTTTCCAAGTGAGAAATACTTTGACCTGAATTTTAAGTGATACTGAGATTAAGGATTCAAGTCAATTTATAAGCGGTATTTCCTACTTTTGCTATCATAGCAGTGGACCTCTTGTAGCCTAGTTTAGCTAGAGATCTATCAATAACCGGTCTAGGTTTGTAAATTGATGTCTTAATTCATCCTGAAACCTGTCGACGGAAGGTAAAACCTCAAGATCTCAACAACTGAGATACTAATTCTACTATAATGGATGGAATAGGCCCTTAAATATTAGTCGAGAAACAAATTAGTTGATCTGGCACTGTGTTATAAAAAATAAAAATTCTAGTAATTGGATTGCCACCGAAACACGAGCGTTAATACATTACTAAACCTAAATTAAATAGCAAGTACTGACATATTGTAAATTAACATGGAAATATGTAGTTAACATTATGCTCATAACTTGAAACCTAATATTTTGCTGTTAAAAAAAAGAAACATTATGCTCATAACTAGCGAGGAAACAACTTCTAAGAGCCTTCTGAATGCCTCCAAACTAAAACGAGGGCCAAAGGCAACCTAAATTACCCTAATACTATAGACCCCTCCAAACAAAAACAAGGGCTCGATTCGGTTGTATAAATCACGAACAACCGAACCGACCGAACCGATCAAACCCCTACCCCTATAGACACCACAAAGAAGTACCCAAATTTCCCAGAAACCACATTTGACAAGAGCAACTATCAATAATACCTCAACATCAAAATTACAATTCACATTTTACCACTTTTTGAGTGTGTTTAGACCCATCCCAGAATTAGTGTGAAAATGAAGAAGCTCTAATTAGCTAGAACTTGCCAAATCAACTCCGGATCGAACGACGGCATGTGTGCCAGCGAGCAGCCTTCGGACTCCTCCGATTCCACTACCGCCACCGGACACCCACCGGAAACAGAGTCCGGCGAGCCCTCCCCCTTCCAAACCCCATCTTCAGAGACAGTTGGTGATACCATTCCACTACTCCAGCTGTTGTCATAACCAACCAAAGCAGACGAATCAACCTTCACTGCTGCTTCATCACCAGTATTTCCATTCCTACCCCCACAATGCCCAATTTTCTTCCCTTTCTTGTTACCCTTCTCTGTCTTCATCTTCTGGCATATTGCTTGAATCTTGGCATCCACTGCACTCTTCAAAGCACTCAGCCTCTTACAATCCCCAAACCCCAACTCCGCCGCGTCCCGAAGATTCGGGAAGTTCAACCGGGCGTATTCGCCGCGGAGCTTGTACGCCGCGCGGTCGTACGCGTAGGCTGCGGCCTCAGCGGTGTCGTAAGTTCCCAACCAAACCCTCATCCTGTTCTGGGGGAGCCTGATCTCAGCCACCCATTTCCCCCAGTGCCTCTGCCTCACTCCTCTGTACAGCTTTTTCTTGATTGGACTGCTATACTTGCTTGTGTATACAGAGTTCTGAAATGGGTTCGATACGGAAAGCTGTGAAATCGCGGCATTTGCTCGGCTTTCGTTGTAGAATTTTTGAAGTAAGTCTCTTTGTCTGAGATAAACAGAGGAGCCTATTGGCTCAAGAACAGGGTTGGTGATGGGATTCGACTGGGGGCAATATGAGAAGATTGAATCCAAGGTGCTTGTGCCACCTGTTAATATGATTTCTGAAAGTGAAGGTTTAGTATTGGTGCCATTGGAGAATGTAAAGGGAGCTTTGTTTTCTTGCATTTTTTGCAATGTTTCTGATTTTCCGGGAAAATTGGAACAGGAGAAACAGGGGAGTGAAAAATTGCTCCCTTTTCCTTCTAAAAAGGGAACGCTACAGTTTGTAACACGGAAAGCTATAGAGATGATGGAAAATCAACACGAAATGATTGAAGATTGATTGCCTAAAACCAGAGAAAACCTAAAGAGAAGAGATGATGATTGGTGGCAAAAAGTTCACTGATCCGAAGAAAAAAGTGGGGACAGTGAAGAACTGAAGTAAGATTTGGGCGTCAAGAAATGAATTGGTTGGAATAGAGATGGAAGATGAGAGTATGAGAAGCAGAGGTTATGGGAAGAAGAAGAAGAAAGCAAGAATTGAAGAGAGAAGGATTGGAATATTGTGAGAGAAAAATGGGGGATTTGGGGAAGAGAAGTGGTCTGGAATTTCTGTTCTGTTCCACACGGTTGTATTTATAGCCCGAAGGCCAAAAGTATGAGATTTTGCACGGACTAAAATGCCCTCATCTCAGCAATAGCTGTTGTGTCTTTCGTGTTTTTACGGCTCCGTATGCTGTGTTCTGTTCCTTATGCTCTAGTTTGGCCTTCGCTCGTCGCTGGCATATCTTCATTATTGTAACGGTGACAGCACAGTTATACTTTTCATTTTATTATTATCAATGCATTTCCATCGTGTCCAAAAAAAAAGAAAAGTGTCCCACTTATAACTTTATTTTTGTTCTTTATTATCTGCAGTATTTTATTTTTAGTATTTGAACAGAAGAGAACTACTTATTTAAATTAATCAAAAAAGATTTAAACAGGTAAATGCTGCTTAAATGGGTTCATTAATCCTATGGGTATCCACATGAAACTTCCATAAAATAGTATTGATAAACTGTATTTTCACTCCATTAGTAAATAACAAAAGATTTTAAGATTTCGATTTTAAAGATTTAAGAGGTTTTCTTATTTTATTTTATTAGAAGAACGATTATCATTATTCTAAGTCCAACGACACTTGCGTAGAAATTCATATGGAAGACATAAACACGAACCCAAAAAAACAACCTACTCTTACTAAACAACAAATAAATAAATCATGAGGGATTTAAAGGAGCGGTCGTTTATCAATCATCTTGACATGAGCATATTCAAATCTCCAACCTCGTAGCGAAGCAGATCGAAAACAAGTTCGACAACAGCGTGAGTCACACATAAAAAAAGAAAAAGAAAAAGGGTAACGATTTTCACACTCTCTTGTTTGATGAGTGTACTCCATTTTGGCATTAATTAAAAAAAGAGTGTGTGAAAAATTATTTTCTAAAAGAAAAAAGAAAACTCCGATAATAAAAAAAATGAAAAGGAAAACCAGAAAAAATTCAAGGAGTATCCAATTGGACTCTGTCAAATGGGGTGTAAAATAATTTGACTTTTGTTCATGTATGGACCCCACAGTCCACACATAAAGTCACACTGGTCCGTAGTTAGCAAAAAGCTAACTTTTTGGATTAATTGCAAGAAAAAGAGGGAGGTTGGCTTTTTGTGTGGTAAGTATATACACGCGTCTCTTCCATTTGTTGTTGAGTGTACAGATTTGCATTCATTACATTTTCAATCTTTCCATGGGAAACGAAATTGATTTTTGCGCTTTCATTTTTGTACGCAGACACTTTATTTTATACATAAAGTTATGTGTAAGTAACATGAAATTACTAGTAACTTCAGTTAAAAGTGGAGTACCTGCGTAAAAAAATCGAGCTCTAAAATCAGCATCCAGAAGAAATTTGCTTTCCACTCATTTTTCCCATTGAATGCTATAACTGGTTTTTTATTTTTTATTTCTAAATACTTACATATAATGTAATTATGTAGTTGTATGAAAGTTTTCCCAATTCATCAAAAGAACGTGCTAGTCAGTGTACGTACGTACATACATACACACACAGATCAAGCTTCTTGTAAGGGAGTCCTTTCACATTTTTCGATCAAATTTTGATGATTTGAACCGTTCAATATATGCGGAACGTGATTTTAAAGGCACCCGCAATAAATCGGCAAAAAAAATAATCGAAAATGTCTTGATCCGAACAATTTTTCTTCCATATTCCTTGTACGAAATCCAAGATCAAAAAACAGAATCACAACATCAAATCTAAGTAAAGCGACAAATTCCTAAATCACATGCAATGATGGAAAACTCGATTAATAATTCTACTTAAAGTAAGATTCTTGGTAAATCTTCTTGACACAAAAATGGAATGACAAGCCATATGAAGAGGCACTTAAATTTCAAAAGCAACCTAACCGGCGGACGTACAGTACTATACGATCCATGGACCATGACCACCACCTAAACTAGCATGGACAAAAAATTAAGGACACCATCACCATGTAGGAGTATTAATTAAAAGTGATCTCCAAAGTTTCAGTACGTACTTTCCCTCTTTTCCATTTGCACGTTTTGTTGATATTTTGAAATCAATTAACGGCCGGTGGAGCAAGCCATGCCTGCACTACAATTCAAGGCTCTGGATTGAGCTAGCTAGGGGTGTTCAAAAAAATCACCCGAATCGTAAAATCGGTCCGATTCGGACCAAATTGTCCTATTTGGTCCGGTTCTGCGGTTTTACGGTCAGGTTATGGTTCCAAA
The DNA here is from genome assembly GCA_018127125.1 of Rhododendron griersonianum. Classification (NCBI taxonomy): domain Eukaryota; kingdom Viridiplantae; phylum Streptophyta; class Magnoliopsida; order Ericales; family Ericaceae; genus Rhododendron; species Rhododendron griersonianum. Next base: position 12,527,896 of record CM030794.1, on the reverse strand, counting down.
AAAATAAGAACCCATTAATTTTGGTTCGGTTACTGGTTCTCAATTAATGAACCGTGGTTAGAACCGAATTGGACCGTTTAAAACTAAGATAAATATAGAAATACATATGTGCGTGTAATTAAATATGTATTTGAATTTGGTAGGTTAATCTTTTCCTTGCTAAACTTAATTTATTTAGAGATGAAATATCATTTGTTAGGAAAGCTTTTATTTTCTTCCTTCATTTCATATTCCAGCAGATAATTTTCCTATTTCTTTAATTTTATGAGTTCATATTTTGTGAATAAGTATTTGGATACTTATTGGATAGAACCGGAACCGAACCAAAACCAGACGGGTCTTGCGGTTTGGTTTTGATTAGGTTCCATACATATATTGGTTAGGTTCTGGTTTCCAATTTTCAAGAACCGTTTGAAATGGTCCGGTTATTGATTTTCTAGAGAACCGGCCGACCAATCCGGACCGTGTACACCCCTAGAGCTAGCCACCTTCCTTTCAAAATAATCTAGAACTTGACGGAGAGAGTTAGAGACAAAAGAGAGGGAAATTTTTAGCGTTAAGTAATTCTGAAACAATAAGTCTAGGTACACTACATCCAACCACTACACCTTCCACTACATGTTTTGTAGGGCCCCACTCCGGGTCCCAAAAAATACAAAAAAATGTTCATAAATTTTAAAATAATATATTATGGGGCCCTGTAAAAAATCAGCTCCAACAAATATTGATAAGTATTATATCTTGATTCATAGGAGCGAAACTGTGCAGTTGAGCAGTTTCGCCCCTACAAATCAAGAAATAATACTTACCGATATCCGTTGGAGCTGATTTTTTACAGGGCCACGTAAAATATTATTCTAAAATTTATGAATATTTTTCTATTTTTTTTGGGATCCGGGGTGAATCCTACAAAAAATGTAGTGGATAATGTAGTGGATGGATGATAGTGTATGTAGCATCTCTCTGCATTCTGAAATATGGTCAAGTGACAAGCTCCAGTTCTTTTTACTGCAGTAATTGTTACTACATCGGGCAATTAAACAAGTGTACGTAGCAACCCTACGTACAGTGCGTGAAGTGATCGAAGACAACCCATTTCTTCGAGAAGATAGAATCACAAGGAGATCGAGAGAGGTAGATAGATACTCAATCACAATCCAAGTAGGAGGTGGTGTTGGACTAGTTAAAGAGAGAGAGAGAGAGAGAGAGAGAGAGAGGGGAGGAGGGGCTCATTTAAGACGTAAAGTTAGGCTCTGTCATTTTGGTGTTTTAGTAGAAAGGAAGAAAAGACACATGCAAGCTTGTGATGGCCGACCCCATCTCTCTCTCTCTCTCTTTCAAAAAGCCTTTCCCTATTTGTGGAGCATTTGCATGTGAGCGCATACCTAATTTTGTGGGCATAAAAGTCAAACAGCACCACAATCCCTAGCTAGCTGGCTGTAATCAGTACTATTACTAGTACTTCTCCTTCTCCCGTGTACAGTGCCCACCGCCCCTTCCTTTTTCTTTCTTTTGGTTCTGCGGGATGTTTGCCTCGACCTCATTCCTATGCTACTCGCACGATCTACGCGCACGCTTACGCGTCAGGAAATAGAGACTCCGAATATTACCGACAAAGATATTCGAGCACATATAAGACCTTACTCGCACAATCCACGCGCACGCTTACGCGTCAGGAAATAGAGACTCCGAATGTTACCGACAAAGATATTCGAGCACATATAAGACCTTAGGAAAAAACAAACTTCTGAATCTCAGAGTAATTTGATCAGAATAGAGAGGGCATTCTCGTAATTGAACCATTCAAAAAGGTGTGCTTTGGCAGCATTATGGACTTGGTCCTGTGTCAGCAATAAAGTTTCTGGCAACGTTGACTTGTTGTGGTCCACTCTACCCCTACGGCCGACACGTGTTGACGTTATCTGCATTCTGCAGACAGAGCGTGTCGTTTATTAAAACTCCGTCAAAAAGTCTTAATTAATTGACCAGTATCTTGTGATTTCCTCTCCGGATTTCGGAATGCGGATTCGCACGTCGTCGTGTCGAGGATTTCTCACATCATACGGTGGCGCTTCAATTGTCTCAGGTTAGGATTTCGGAATAGAGTGACGTCATCCCTTGGTCACAGTTGCGTCATGATGACTTCCCAGGGATAAGTGATACTCCCTTTGTCTTCTACAGTATTTTCTGATTTTCATTATCTATTACTCCGTATTTTGTTTGTCTCTTTTGTATAAGTATATCTTTTAATGTGAATATTCAAAAACATGTAATACGGATTTTTTTGATACATTTTAATTTGTTCTATAATAAAAAATTGTCGGAATCATGAAAAATATTATAAATTGAAAGATATACGCAATAGACACAAAAAAAGAACTGCCAGAATAATAGTCAATAAAAATGGGACAGAGGGAGTAGTATATTTCTGTTCTTTTTCACTTTATTTTAGAGTGAGATGCTAGGAGCACATCAATTTATCACACTTCAACCACACCTCTCTCACATACATGTGGATTCCTAGCATTTATTGTGAAGTTCTCACACATGCATATGAGAGATGTGTGGTTGGGATGTGACTAGGGGTGTAAATGAGCCAAGTCGAACCGAGCTTCGGCAAGCTAGAGCTCGGTTCGCAAACTAAACGAGCCAAAAACTCGAGCTCGAGCCTTAACGAGTCGAGCTTAGTCATTTACTAAACGAGCCTCCCTTAACAAGCCGAAAATTCGAGCTCGAGATCACCTAATTGAGATAAATTCAAGGAAAATGATTTTGGCACTCCAATTTTTGTCTTTTAGTATGTTTGCTATATAGGAGTATAATTTTTTACACTAAAAGATAAGTTTTGGAGTGCCAAAATCATTTGCCATGCTTCAACGCCTAAAAATTGAACTTTTGAAGGCGAAATTACTACCGATTAAAAACTAAAAATTTCGAAAAATAATAATAATAATGTCCTTTTGGAAGGAGCAATGCGACGTACACAGCATATTTGTGTCGGCAGCATTTTTTTGTTTCGAAAGACATCCATCCAATATTGAATGCAAAACTCATGTTTGGCTGAATCAGTATTTTTACTCTCCGCAGGTCTTCTCTAGTTCAGTTGTACTCTTACAGGGATGATGTGTTTATGGATCCAAATTGATTACTTATGGTGGCATACTCTCTCTCTCTCTCTCTCTCTCTCTCTCTCTCTCTCTCTCTCTCATCATCATGTGAAAAAGTGTGAGGGTGTGGTGGTACTGGTATGTGATTGGTCAAAATCAACTTTTCTATAAGTAAGAGACATGATCTCCTTCAAGGATCTACCTACCTTTTAACACAAGAAAAAACAAAAACAAGGCCACCAAAGATGCTTGGGTCCTATTGATTTTTTCCACATATATGGATTGAGACAAGCTGGTAATTATGAACCCTGTAACATCAATTTGAATTCATACAAATGTAGATAAGATAGATTTTATACAAAGGTAAGGTTGATGGTTAATCTCTTAATTAATTACGTGATAATTCACGCCGTTCGTTCGATCACTATGTAGGTCTCGATATGTAATGGAGTGAATCGTATTTGTTTTTAATAAGAGCAATGGAAGGTCAAACTAATATAAACAGATCGAGCATATGTATGATTTTGTTCTCTGAACAACGAAAAAAGATGCTACGACTGAAAGCATACCAAGGAGTAGAACAAATCCCCCCCAAACTCGATAATAAGCGACAATACGAAACTCCCTAATTCAATCCCAAAAACTAATTGCCCCATTCGGTAGGAGCTAGCAATCAGCAATAGCACCAAAACCAAGGCAGTACAAACAGCAGCAACAGAGAATGATCATAACCAGATCACCAAGCACAAAAAATTTGTAGTTGCGGAACCGGATATCCTCAAACATTGCAGCATTTCCCAATAACGCATGTATGATGACCAATTGTTTTTACCACTGTCCGATTAACTTGAATCATATATATGAGACGGGAGACCTATTAAATGTATCGACTTGAATCATATGAGGCTGCGATAAATCTTATTTTGTATAGAATGATCGACAGTGAACAAAATTGGACTCCTATTAGTAAGGTTGTGGTGTGAAAATTTAAAAGATTGATTCGAAAGAGGTTTTTACAGCAATTGCTGCTTGCACATGCATGGACACCTTTTGTTGGATCCACAGTCTGCATCGTACGGTTTGTGGCTTTCAATGGGTTCTCCAAACAAGCTCTCAAGGATGGCTCCTAAGACATTTGTTAAAATTTAGGTAGCATTGTAGCTAGCTTTAAGTGGAACCCAAGCTCTTTAAATATTTTCTTACTATGATCATGAAATTTTCAAAAGATAAGGGTCTTTTGCACAAAATAGGGAATGCTCTTGCTAGTCCATTGAATGCACACACTCCCTAAATTAACAAGCTCTTAGGAGTGAATTTTATTTTTGGTAACCGAGGAACAACCCTGCAGCCGAGCCACTATTGGACCCGACCGCGCAATCCAAACCTCGGGGGTGACTAGCACAGTAATCCATCGCCATGGCCCCCCACTCAAATCATGGTTTGTCTTCAGGGGGAATCGAACCCTGCTATGTTGCAAGCGCAGGTTCGCCCCTTAGGAGTGAATTTTGGACCCTCCTATGCTTATGTGTACACTTTAGGATACAATTTAGGACCCATTTGTAGAGAGTGCATTGAGGGTGCTCTAAGAGAATCTAAATCTCTTGTGTTTGCAGATGTTGGGATTGTACACTTCGGAGACGCTAATACTTCGGTGACCATATATATTGGGGGGTACTACGTGATGTGTCACCAATGTATTGGTATTAGTACAGAATGTGCCACAATTGTCTTGTAACGGAACACATTCTACCAAGGGGATGGTGACATATCACATGGTCATCAAAACGTGGTCATCATAAACATTGGGAGATCATTGAATTAAAACAGGAGAATAATTCCCTACCTGAAGTCTTATTAGTGTGACCAGAATTTGCTTCAATGTGCTGTAGGGTTCCTCTAACAATATTTCTAAGATTTCATTTTGGACCAAGGCCTCTTCGACAAATTATTTCTTCTAACATGGGCTAAAATCAACTTTTCATAATACTCCAGAAGTCATTTCAAACACTTACTAAGCACTTCAATAATGGAGATTTGAGAGACGGTTGGCCACCTATTTGGAGTGCCTTTTAATTTGCTTTATGAGTTATCCGTCTGTGTGATCCGTTGTCAATATACCCTTAGACTGGGGTAACTTGACTTGGGTCCTTGTCTACCAATACCTAAATGCTCTAATTGATTGTGGAGTTTTCTTACCTAGTACATACGACGGACATGCGGAGTGCGTGTGGAGCCCACACCAAAACATGTGCGCGTCTAAGTTAACCTGAAGGGTTGGTCGAGTGAGAGCATAATCGTAAAGAGCTTTTTTTTTTTTTTATCCCGCAAAAACCCCCAAAGGGCACCGTAAAGAATTTATTCCCAAAAGTTTCTAGGTTTTGCTCTCTCCGCTAGGAAAAAGAAAAAAAATTAATGAAAATTCTTCGAACTATTGGTGATTTGTCTTGCCGTTGACTTATATTGAGTTTCTTTGGGATTTTTGAGTTTTTTTCTTATTTTGTCCATGTTTGAATTTTTTACTAAATTTTTAGCTTTGCGTCAATTTTTTTTGACTTCTTGATTCGTCGTTGAGACGAATAGGAAAAGTAATTTTTTTTTACTTTTAGCCAAATATTTTGTATAAGGACCACTTTTAAGTGGTCCTTGATTAAAATATTTGGGTAAAAGTAATTTTTTTTTTACTTCGAGATGAATCGGAAAGTAAAAAAAAAATTGGCGCAAAATGAACAAACGCGGAAAAAATTTAAATAAGGACAAAATGTAAACTTTTAGAAAAGGTTAAGCGGAACGGGGCCTTAAGAGTCTTGAGATTAGCTAAGATACGCGTAAGCTGGCTCGCCTCGAATGCTATTAATTAGAAAACACCACCTCATTACAAATATAAGTATTTCGTTGTAGAATTTCATGTTTCTTTTGAAACCATGTTGTGAAGTATTTGTAGGAAAATAGTGCGGAAAACAATAAACGATTTCACAAATTTCTGGAAATTACAACAAGAACATGAATCGCAAAATTACAGAATATGAAATGTAGACATAAACTGTAAAAGAGTAGTATTAACAATTCCAAACCGAGACCCGTTTTGTTCAACGGTGCCCTTAAGACAAATTCGCCGCCTCACCGGTGCTGGAGGTTGTGTCGGTGTTTGTCTCCCAGGGTTGACTCGGTTACCACTCAGCCGCCGGAGCACCGCCGTAGACTGCCCGTCGAACCAACTTGTGTTTGTACTCTCTCTCTCGAAAAGAACAATAGCAAGAGTAGAAGAGAAGCTTTCGATTTTGGTGTGTTGAAACCAATGGTAGAGGTCCCCTTTTATAGCTGAAGGAGGAGCCTCTGCAATCAATATGACAATGAATACGATATTCATGGAGGAGCCAATAATCAATAGGGGAATTGATTTCGCAATTCAATTCTGAAATAAAACTGATACAGTTATTATTCCCGAAATTGAATACACAATCATGGGTATAACTCCGGGTAATCAACCCAGCTTTGACCATCCAACCGTGCACTGTTGTTGGTCCAAAACCCATTTTGAGAGACAATTTCTCATTCATCTCTCAATGGAATTTGTTCATTTTTTCAACGGTTTAAACTCCTTAGCAAGAAGTATCTAAACCCACTTGGGCCCACCTCGCGCGGTGTGGGTCCCACCAAATTCTCTTTGGTTAAAATTCCATTTTTCCAACAATCCCCCACATGAATGAAATTGGCTGAATCCGACTCGGGAGACAAAGCTGACACGAGAGAGAGTACAATGGAAAAATTCCGCATAGGATAGGTAGCTTTTGGCCTTGAACCTTCCCTTGTGAATACCTATCGGATTTACTGGCTGACCAGTGAACATGTTGTCTTGAATTGTTCTGCCGTTTGTGTAAACCGACACAACAGGTATCACACGGAACTCTTCCTAACACAGTTTAGTTCTCACTGTTGGGTTCGTTTTGGCCATGACACCCCTTCCTGGTTCTGCAAGTATTTTCTCGAGAATTTCGCCTTCTTAAATTCTCAAAGAAGCGGCCCCACTTCATACTCACATAGGTGACCTTCTTATAAAGGGTATCCTGCTATACCCCGCCTGGCATTCCAGCGCATAAGAGTCATTAAAAGCCAACGCTTAACCTATTTCCATTTGCAGGTATCACTGTTTCACACCATAGGAATGAGCAAGAGAGCATGTCTCCTCAGTGACCGTTCTCCGTTACTCGCAAGTAGGTTGTCCCATTGAACCTAGATCTTGGGATCTCCAGTTAGCTAGGTTGGGTTTCCTTCATGGTAACACGAGCGTAGTAGGCTTTAGCCCCATTCCCTTCGATGCTTTCTCAACTAGCTCTTTGTTTAACCCTTTGGTTAGCGGATCCGCAATGTTGTCCTTTGACTTCACATAGTCAATAGTAACAACCCCAGTTGAGAGTAATTGTCTAATGGTATTGTGTCTACGACGGATATGCCTAGACTTACCATTATACATATTACTTTGTGCCTTTCCTATTGCGGATTGACTATCACAATGGACGCAAATTGCTGGCACAGGTTTTGACCATTTTGGAATATCTTCTAAAAAATGGCGTAGCCATTCCGCCTCTTCAGTTGCTTTATCTAAAGCAATGAATTCAGATTCCATCGTAGAACGTGCTATACACGTCTGTTTAGAAGATTTCCAAGAGACAGATGCACCACCAAGTGTAAAGACATATCCACTCGTGGATTTCGAGTCTTTCATATCTGATATCCAGTTTGCATCATAGTACCCTTCTAGTACTGCTGGATATCTGGTGTAGTGCAGTCCCAAATCACGAGTATGCCTTAAATAGCGTAGTACTCTCACTATCGCCTTCCAGTGGTCATGCCCTGGATTACTCGTGTATCTACTCAGTCTGCTAACTGAATAGGCTATGTCGGGCCTTGTACAGCTCATCAGGTACATTAGACTCCCAATTATCCGAGAATACTCCAATTGGGATACCCCTACCCCCACATTCTTGGATAAGTGGAGATTCACATCCACAGGAGTTCTTGCTATACTCGTATCAGACTTGCTGAACTTCTCAAGAATCTTATCGACATAATGAGACTGAGATAGTGCAAGTCCATCAGATGTTCTAGTGATTTTAACACCTAGTATTACATCTGCAAGACCCATATCTTTCATGTCAAACTTCGAGTTCAACATTTTCTTGGTAGATTTGATAATCTTATCGTTACTACCAACAATGAGCATGTCATCAACGTAGAGACACAAAATGACGTACCCTTCGTCTGTGTCTTTGACATATACACATTTGTCACACTCGTTGATTGTGAAACCACTTGACATCATAGCATTGTCAAATTTCTCATGCCATTGTTTCGGTGCTTGTTTTAGACCATACAAAGATCTAACAAGTTTACAGACTTTCCCTTCTTGACTTGGCGCGGAAAAACCCTCGGGTTGTTCCATGTAGATTTCCTCATCTAAATCGCCATTTAGGAAAGCTGTCTTCACATCCATTTGATGTATCTCAAGATTTCGCAGAGCTGCAATTGCGATTATCATTCGAATGGATGTGATCCTGGTGACAGGAGAATAAGTATCAAAGTAGTCTAGGCCTTCCTTTTGTCTATACCCTTTAATGACAAGCCTAGCTTTGTACTTATCTATTGATCCATCTGCCTTCATCTTCCTCTTGAAAATCCACTTGTAGCCCAAAGGCTTACTACCAGGAGGAAGATCCACCAATTCCCATGTATGGTTTTGCAGAATGGAATCAATTTCACTCTTAATCGCCTCTTTCCATAAAGGACCCTCAGGAGAGCTCACAGCTTCCTTGAATGTTCGAGGCTCACTTTCTAACAGATACGTTAGGAAGTCTGGACCAAAAGATGTTGATGTTCTAGCCCGTTTGCTATGTCTTGGCTCAACCTCAACTTCTTCCTCTTGGTCTTGACTGCTTTCATATACAGTCTCCAAAGTCCGCTTCACGGAACTTGACTCTTTTATGGATCTATACGGAAATATGTGTTCAAAGAACGTCACATTCCTAGACTCCATGATAGTGTTCTTGTGAAGATCCAGTATCTCAGATTCATACACAAGAAACCGATAGGCAGTGCTGTTTTGTGCGTAACCAATAAACACACAATCAACAGTCCTTGGCCCTATCTTCTCCTTTTTAGGTGGAGGTACAGCTACCTTTGCGAGACACCCCCACATTCTAAGGTAACTGTAGGTAGGCTTCCTACCTTTCCACATCTCGTAAGGAGTCTTATTGACTTTCTTGCGAGGTACCTTGTTAAGTATGTAATTTGCGGAGAGGATAGCTTCCCCCCACAAGTTCCGTGGCAACCCAGAACTTATCAACATAGCATTCATCATCTCTTTCAAGGTACGATTTTTCCGTTCAGCAATTCCGTTTTGCTGAGGGGAATAAGGTGCAGTGGTTTGGTAGATGATTCCGTGTTGTGCACAGAATTCTCCAAACGGTGATTCATACTCACCACCTCGGTCACTTCTCACCACCTTAATCTTTTTGCTAAGTTGATTCTCAACTTCATTCTTATAAAGAATGAATTTGTCCAACGCTTCATCCTTGCTATTCAGCAAATATACATAGCCATATCTGGTGCTATCATCGATGAAAGTAATAAAATACTTTCCACCAGTTCGCGTTTGGACATACTTTAGATCACACACATCAGTGTGAACTAAATCCAATGGCTCAGTGCTTCTTTCAACCGTTTGAAAAGAAGACCTGGTCAATTTGGCTTCAACACAAGTCTCACACTTGTGTTTTCTATCAATTTGGAAAGCTGGAATGTGGTCTAAGTTAATTAACCTTCGCAAAGCATCATAATTAACATGACCTAGTCTACCATGCCACAAATTGGAAGACTCAAGCAAGTAAGCAACTGGGGATTTCATTTTATTAATATGTGGAATTACAGTCATTACATTGAGCTTAAAAAGACCACCAGTCATATAGCCCTTTCCCACATATACCCCAGCCTTGGTGACAGTCACCCTATCCGCTTCAAACACCATGCGGAAGCCATGCTTGCTTAGCAGAGAACCGGACACCAGGTTCTTGCGAATGTCCGGCACAAACAGGACATTGTTGAGAGTCAGCTCTTTGCCAGATGTCATCTTCAAGATCACCTTGCCTTGACCCTCCACCTCAGAGGTTGCAGAGTTCCCCATGAACAACTTCTCGCCGTTTGTAACCGGCTCGAAGGAGGTGAACAGCTTCTTATCACAGCAAATGTGGCGGGTAGCTCCAGTATCAACCCACCACTCTTGAGGGTTTGACCCCACCAAGTTCACCTCAGAGACCACCGCTGACAGGTTGACATCAGAGCCATCCTCCAATTCTGCCAAATGCGCGCGCGCCCTTGGATTCGGAGGCTTGGTGCATTCTGAAGCACGGTGCCCAACCTTGTCACAATTGAAGCACTTGCCTTGAAATCGAAACTTTTTCTTGGCAATGCCTCCTTTAGGTCTCGACTTGACCTCTTTGCCTTTTTGCTTGTCAGACTGCTTCCCAGACTGCTTTCCAGACTGATGCTTCTTCGTTCCCAAAGACTGGCCATGTTCCACAACATTAGCCTTGGCGGCGTAGGTGCTCCCTACCCTCCTTTCAGCCATCTTATTGTCCTCCTCAATGCGGAGCCTAACAATAAGATCCTCCATAGTCATAGCCTTTCGCTTGTGCTTCAAGTACAACTTGAAGTCTTTCCAACTAGGGGGCAGCTTTTCTATCATGCATGCCACTTGGAAAGGATCACACAGCAGCATCCCTTCGGTAGCGATTTCGTGCAAGATCACTTGGAGCTCTTGGACTTGACTGATCACAGTTTTTGAGTCCACCATCTTGTAGTCCAAAAACCGGCCGACGACAAATTTCTTTGATCCGGCATCCTCGGTTTTGTACTTTCTGTCTAAGGACTCCCACAGTTCCTTAGCCGACTTCTTCACACAGTACACGCTGTAAAGTGCATCGTGCAAGCAATTCAGAACATAGTTCTTGCACAGATAGTCTTACTCTTTCCAAGTGATTTGGTCCCTCAGGACTTGCATGTCTTGCTTATCTTCAGCAACGACAGGTGCATCCTCACTCAAAAACCTCGCAAGGCTCAGAGTCGTGAGGTAAAACAGCATCTTCTGCTGCCACCTCTTGAAATCCACACCAGTGAATTTCTCGGGTTTCTCCCCGTGGTTCACAGGAACCGCACGCACCGCCGTTGGGATTGGAGGATTCTGAGCCAAAGTCACGGGAGTTTGCCCATTGTTGCCATTGGGGGTCCCGTTGCCACTTCCATTTCCAGTTTCAGTCGACATCTTTTCTGAAATTAAGATCAAACACAAATTAGTTACAAGATCTTAAACAGGAAAAAATAGCCCAAACAGCCTAATCTTTTGAACTCTAAATACTGGAATTGGAAAGCCCAAAGCCGAGAGTATCAAATAATCTTGAAAGAAATTTGATCACTGCTAGTGAAATGTAAACTTTAGCAAAACAATAACTTTGGTATTCCGAATTCAAATACCGTACTGAGGAGTAACAATTTGTTAAATAAATATGCACTGAAGTCCCTAATAGCAACGGATAGAAAACTTGTAGTGATGAAAACCAAAAGTTTGATCCACGTATTCAAAGCACCCAATAAAAAGTATTCTGTCTTTACTCCAATAAAACCCTTTTCTGTTACAAAAAACCAGTTTTAACGTTTGAAAAGTCAAACAAGTATATAACCCACCTAGCAAGATATAACAATGAATCTGCTGGTCTTAAAATCAAATGATACCGTAACAGTATTTTAATAAGGCAGAATACAATAACTTTACAGAAATGAATACTCTAGACCAAAATTAATTTTATCAGTTATTCACGAAACCCCTTCTCCAGTTACAAAAAAAATTGAAGTTTGAAAAATTCAAACAACTATCTCACCAATCAAGTAAAATCAAAACCAAATTTCACTAAAACAGTATAGAATCAATAGCACGCTATAAAAAGTTTGCACTGACAGAAAGAAACAGATTATAGCACAAACTTACAAGGCTATAGTAGTAGGAGAACAATTCTCTACTATGTGAAAGAATTGGGTTAGTCAGCAATCAACTAAGAATATGCAAATTGCTCTAGTACCAATAACAGTGGTAAACAATAACTTCTCAAAGACGTCAGTAGCAAATATGGAGTAAAAAATCCAAACAAAGTCTACTAACTTTTCTAGATTTACACTAGCAATGAAAAGTCAAACCAAATCATACTCTACTGTTATGGATCTGTTCAGTATTTTTTTTTTTTTTCAATATACTGCACCGAGAATATAAACAGTTATCATGCAAAACAATTGAAATAGGAGCACGTAAAGGAGCAACCCACTACTGTTAAAAACCTCGTTACTGTTTGTGGAAATGTTCAAAACAGTTTTCCAGAACCGTACTCTGCTAGACCAAAACTGTTGAGAAATCCGTGGGGAAGAAAAATAGTTGTTTTCTTTTTCCTCTTCAAAATCTGTTCATAACAGGAAATCCAGAAACTGATTTTCAAAACAGAACCGAAACTGATTTTCCCAAAAAAGGGTTTGTCTTAAGATTGTAGGAAAATAGTGCGGAAAACAATAAACGATTTCACAAATTTCTGGAAATTACAACAAGAACATGAATCGCAAAATTACAGAATATGAACCAAATTACCCCTATACACTTAATTACTATGTTACCATCGCTTTTATCTGTTCTGTACTTCCATTGCAAAACTATAATAAGAAACATATCTTTGCAGAAGGGTAAATACATATACTAAAGCTAAATAACAAAGAATGTAGTATTGATTAGATCATTCAGCCCAAAATAAGCGTGATTCAATAATCTTACCAATCCATATATTTCAAGTTTTCAACGTTATAATTGAACAAGAAGTCGCAACTAAAATAGGTTTTCCTCTGATTAATTTGCGAGTCGGCCGGGGCAATGTTTTCCCCTTGTCCAGCTAAACAAACAGCTACAAGCCTGTTTACCATACGTACGCACCACGTATACATAATCAGGGGCAAAACAGTCAACAAAATCCCCTCGAAAAGCATGTCCGCTACGTCGAACCAACTTGTGTTTGTACTCTCTCTCTCTAAAAGAACAATAGCAAGAGTAGAAGAGAAGCTTTCGATTTTGGTGTGTTGAAACCAATGGTAGAGGTCCCCTTTTATAGCTGAAGGAGGAGCCTCTGCAATCAATATGACAATGAATACGATATTCATGGAGGAGCCAATAATCAATAGGGGAATTGATTTCGCAATTCAATTCTGAAATAAAACTGATACAGTTATTATTCCCGAAATTGAATACACAATCATGGGTAATAACTCCGGGTAATCAACCCAGCTTTGACCATCCAACCGTGCACTGTTGTTGGTCCAAAACCCACTTTGAGAGACAATTTCTCATTCATCTCTCAATGGAATTTGTTCATTTTTCTAACGGTTTAAACTCCTTAGCAAGAAGTATCTAAAACCCACTTGGGCCCACCTCGCGCGGTGTGGGTCCCACCAAATTCTCTTTGGTTAAAATTCCATTTTTCCAACAGTATTTCCTCCTTGACCTTTGGGCGTAGCCCAGTTGGTCGTGTAGCTCCCTTTGAGAGTGAGAGGTCGCGGGTTCGATTCCTATAGATAGGAGATCAACTCCTTGTGGTAATACTAACTTCTAACACCTCCATTAACCCCCTGCTGATGTATATAATGTTGACAAAAAAAAGAAGAAGAAAGTATTTCCTCCTTTTCAGCAGTTCGTTGCAAGAACATGTTTGAGGTCGAAAGCCCAATACTGAAATCGGCCCAATAATCTCAAGAAAATCGGCCCAAAACGTTTCACACATATGTTCTGCGTTAGTCAACCGAAGGGGGTTTCACAAATGGGCTTATATATTACATTGACGACTTTGAGCGGCCCATAATTTGATGCAATCTAAATCATTTCAGACTGTTTACTTTTGTCCATTTTGGAGCCCTTTATTCAGATCTATTGTGTAGATCGGGTTTCGACGATTCGTTCAATTTTAAAAATTTGCCAAAAAAATATCAAACATATTATAAATCATGTTCATCGGGTATTGATTGATGAAATATAGTATCACATCTATCTTAAAAAACTAAAAATTAAACACTCGATCGAAACCCAATTTTTGAACGTATATAGTTTCTGAATACATATAATTATATAAACTTTGTTTAGTTTGGATTTTGAGGGATGGTTTTGGATAATAAGTGGGTGGAGAGATAGATAAAGTGAGAGTTATGGTTGGAGAGAAGGTACCGTGAGCAGAATTCTAGAGACCCAAAGCAAGCACAATCATAAGTTTGTTTGTCTGTCAGCAGATCAACGATCAGATTATAAATCCATGGGATATGTTGAATTCCAATATGGCATATTTTGTTGAAGCCCTAATTTAAAGTTGAAGAAAGAAAGGAGAGAGAAATAAAGGGAAAAAAGAAACTAATGAATTTTAGGTAAATTAGAGAGTACTGTTTGAGTGTTGAAGGGTAATTGGCTAGGCAAAACAAAACGTGTAATTTTTTTAAATCCGCAAACACGCCTTAAAGGCAAACAAAACATGTTGATATCATGGATTTTTTACTAGCTAATTTAGCGATGCCATGGTACAAATCCCAAAATTTTTATAGATCTCCTTGGGACACATTTCGGATCACACAAAGGTAATCAAAGTTGTTCGTTTCTTTTAAAACATCTTGTTTCAGGTCCCATTGGGAAAAAAAAACAACTCAATTGGATGTCGGTGGGTGTGGTTACGTAACATCCGATTGTGCTCCAAAATTCAAATTTAAATTCTGAAACAAAGTTGGACATGAAATACCTAATTGAGTTGAGTTTTTACAAAGACTCTAAATAAAAAATCGACGACTTCAATCATCCTTGTAAAACCGGAGACGGGTCGAAACTACTTGTTCTTGTTGTACATGCTCACGGCCGACGTAAATTGGTTGTTGCGGCATGTGAGGCGGAGCATGTCATGACACCACGTGTTCTTTACTGATTAGATATATAATCCAAGACGGAGCACGTGCAACTGTGGCCTATTCTCTCTCCGTCGGTGTCACGTGGTGGGTCCACCGTAGATTTAATGCACACGTCTCACCGATTTCCCCGGACACGCCGTCCGCTTAGTTACCGTTGATTCGGAATATGGGACCCACGGTTCTCGACGCTAATTTACGGGGGCTTCGGCGGCTCAAATCTTCGCAATCGGTATCTCATCGTATTCTCTTTTTTAAAGTGCTTTAACATGGGAGTGCATGTACGGTATTCCGACACCTCCGTCAAACAGACATCACATTACTTCGTGTAAGGGACCCCAACGCATTTCATATGTCGGTACCGAAATTAAAGTCTCACCAGTCACCACATGTGGTTGTGTTAAAAAATCACTCGGGCGCCATATTTTCAAAGAGAGAAACTTATTCACGGCTCCGCGCAATCTCAGCCGTCCGTTTTGGCAATCAATGGTGTAAATACATTTTTAAACTGTTATCGGTAAAAAATAATCTATTAACGGTAATAATTTGTTTTTAATTTGGACAGTTCAAAACACTTTTGGACACGCGAAATGGAACGCCGTAAATTTTATTTTACCGAAGGCCCCGTTTAAAAAGTTTTCCTGATTTTCAAATTAGTATCACATTTAGAAAACTTCCAAATAATTGCATGCGACATGTTCTCGTATAATTACAAAACGCTAGGGCCAAAAAATCCGTTAGCAGGTAAGTTGGGACGTTAGATCAATAGCAGAAACAAAATACTAAAATAAAATAGGCACGAACTGTAATAATAAAATAAGATCACCAGATAGCGGTCATTATTCAAGCCCCATGCCAACTATTTTAAAAATCACGAACACATTTGTGGTGTTTTTTTAAATTCCATGCGAAATAATAAAAAGTTAGTAATTCAGTGTGTAATTAAAAAGCAGTATGGGGGCCAAAAATCCATTAGTACGTTAGTGGGGAACCGTTAGGTCGATCGTTGGGATTCGGGTGTCGGCTTTTCTAATTTGATTTTTGTTTGAACCCCCGGCTTTCTTATCATCCTTTTCACAGTAATTTTCGTTCCCCTCGCGAGGGTGTACTCGTTTTGGGTCTTGATTCGATGGTCAAAATAGTTCACTTCGTTCAAATTCATTAGAAGACATGCGGAAATTGAGTTCGATCGGATATCGGTAAACGCTTGATCTAACGTTGAATTTTTTATTCGAGAATTATAAAGAACAAAGATAAAACACCTAGATAAGCACATTCCTATATCTGATTTGGGCTGAATTTTTACATGGTCTCCTAACAAATGAATCTTCACAAAATGAACGATTTTCAATGACTGAAATGGGACATACAATGAGCATACCCTCGCCGAGTATGAATAAATAAAATTATTCTCCATCGATTTGGTGTATTTTAAATTTCAGAAATGGTAATTGTTAGCCCAAAGGTTCCTATGATACCTTGATGATTTTGATGATAACTAACCATAGATTATTAAAGGAGAAATATAATTGATTTAATGATATTTGATACTGATTTGGATAAAAGTTTAATTTGTAGGATTTGATTAAGTTACACAAGGAGAGAGCCTACATCAAATCACCATCTTCAATGGTCAAGTTTTGAATTAAAAGGAAGAAAAGGACAAATATTCTCCTAATTTTTAATTGGCTACAAGAGATTTTATGGAATGCAAATGCTAATCAAGGAGGAAGATTGAAGATTACTTGGGAGCTTCATTATCTCTAACGGCTAGTTGATGGGTTAAGTAAGTGGAAGATTGATTTCTAGATTGAAGAAGCATATAAGTCAAGTGGAAGAAATCATTGTCTGCCTTAAAGGTATGACTACCTAAAATGTTCCTAACGGCTAGTTGGAATTTGGATGGAAGAATTAGTGGTGGAGATAAATTAGGAGGAAAGAAATCAAGTTTGGAGGTTGATTCTTTCCATTGGCTATTTTGGTTCTTGAAGGATAAATACAAGAAGAGAAGGAAGACAAGGGTGTAGACAGAAGTTTTGAAGAAAATACTTGTGAGCTATCACTTGCAAATCAGTCAATCAACTCAACTCTTCATCTTGATATCTATACACTTGTGTGTGAGAGAGTTCTTATTTTGATCTTTATTGTAAAAGGGATTGTACACCCTTATTCATACTCTTGAGAGAGATTATCTTTTTTGTGAGTGGTTTTGGAAAGAAAATCACTTGGAGTTAGGTGTTACTAGCACCGGAGTCAAAACTAGTTGGGATAGGTGTGACTAATACCGGAGTAAAAAATAGTTGGAGCGATTGGGGATAGATTGCTCGTTGTAAAGGTTGTCTAGCACCCGCGAAGCTAGAAGGATTGTAACTACTGGAGATAGTGTAGCAAATCCCGAGTTGGACACTTGGAGAGTGGATTAGGCCGTGAAATTGTGGACCGAACCACTATAAATCCTTGCGTTCGACTCTCTCTTCCCTACTCTCTTTACTTTCCGATTTGCATAGCAATATATATTGCATGAGTAGAATAGTATATCACTGAAATTGAAATTGTAGTTCTGTTCAAAAAAAAAAATTGAAATTGTAGTTGAATAGATTGCAATTAGTTTTTTTAAAATTTCGCGTTACATTTAAGATACCCAATTCACCCCCCTTTTGGGTTGCTATTTGGACCAACAGTAATATCTCTCGTATTTTTATTTACATTCCCCTACAGTGAGGGTTGGGACCATCCTGCCTAGGCCTCCGTATTATGTGGCTCTATGCATTTGGGAGTCGTCTCTTATTCCTACATTGTTCAGTTAGGAGTAACTATTTAGCAGTCATGAGACGCAATCACATAATGCCTAACACTCTTAACAACCATATATACCATCACACAAGGCTAATCCGCGACTCTTCTTCTAATACTAATAGAGCTTAAATATAATCCATTTCAATAACTCTCGGTTTCTATATATGAGGAGGGGTTCATGAAATCATGACTGAATGATCGAGGTTTAAAAGTAATTAAAATAAAAACTCACAAACAATTAATCACTGTATAAGATTTCAGCAGAAAAATACCCATCCAAGAAGATTAAGAAGGGCTAGTTAAGATGCAGGTTGTCTGTTTTTGACTGAGCAATTTCCATGTCTGCTATATGTATGTGCAACTTTTTATAACTAAACAGAGAGTTTGGTCTTGAATCTGGCTTCTCTGCGTTCTGTTGTTGGACTACAAAGTGTCGTCCAATGAAACGGCAGAGGCCTCTCTGCAGTCGGGTCATTTTGGTCTTTGGTAGCTAAAGTTTCTCCATGTTTTTCTTTGACCATCTTTTTTTTTTCTTTTTGATCCGATTTAAAGAGCATATTGACTTAATCAAAAGTAAAGATCATCCCATGAGGTCTTGGTTTGATACAAGATCTTCATGGTGGGGTTGGGGGTTGTCCAATTAAATTTCTTTTTTCTTTACCCTTTCAGCGCCAATCTTCTTTTCTTTTTCCCATGTGTCTTTTGTATTCTACTGTACTAACTGACTAATCTGTGGGAACATTCTCACCGGATTAGTTAAACATGTACTAATTGGGTACCGTAGGTCAACAGACCTACAATATCCATCACAACATATTAAGACATCAACTAAGGTCTCAGATGCCAATGGGCTTTTAGCCCAATGATATTTCCCGGGTTCGAGTCCTTTGTGAACGTTTGTGGGTTCAGGACTATAGACAATCTCTGGACCCCATGTGGACTAACTTACTAACTCCCCTCTAAACACCGCTGATGTATGACGTGTGGCAATACTCTATACGGGTTTTACCCCGATTTTAAATGCATCCAGCTCAGGATGGCAAAATTGGTTCTAAAGATTATTGAGGTACGCGTGCTTAGAGTCTTATATCTTTTTTACGCCTGGTCCCAAGCTTGAATAAAGGATGAGGGTTGTGTGTTAGGTAGTAAAAATCCCGTTAGATCTCTATTGACATGAATCCTAATATTTCTGTTTGGGTTACACGTAAGACTGATCTGAACACCTTGAGTTATCAAAAACAGACATCGCGGCTTTTTGGCATGTAATTAACAAACCCTAAGTTTTCATTGGAGGGTTGCGAATGTAAAATAAATTAGTCGATAGTTAGTTAGAACTTTCCTCTATTCTTGATAAATATACTTTAGTTGTCAAAGGGCAAACTAAACTTGGAAGTAAGGTCGGCCCTGAGTCCTGACTTAGTTGGACTCAAACCGATCCCTAAAGGTTAGGTCTTTGATTTCTACCCAATCTCAGATAAATACTATTTTGATTTTTTCCGTCGAGATGAATGATTAATTCAAAAACGACGGCGAAAAGCTACACGAACAATTACGAAAAGTGAAAAATACCGGAAAACTACCAGACCAAAAATTCAAAGGAGAGTGGGGCCGGACTTTGAACACTCCACGAAATAAAAGCACTAACTAAATAATCAAAGGAAAAAATAACAAATACGGAGTAATGATATCGGTCACCAACACAGGGTGGACCAAAGGTTTAGACATGCATGTGGAAATCGAAAATGGAAGCAGCATACAGAAGGACAAAAGGTGTAGCCAGCGCCACCACATGCCACCGTGATTGGCTAACTAGGCGTGGGACCACCCTGGACAATATAGAGCATGCATGGATCTTCCTTGATTTGCGCTAGCCCTAAAAGAAGCAGACCCATATCTCCATAGAATGGTACTCATACTTGACTGGGCATGCTTAAAATTCTAGGAGTCCACACCGGCTCGCTAGGGTTTTGGCATATGTGTTTAGGTCCACAAGGTAGGGTTGGATCGAGTTTTTAAACCCATTTAGTGAATGGGTGAACTTGAAAATATTCCTTAAAATTTGAAACCAAGTCTGATCCGGGCCAACCTGTAGACAAAATTAACCGTGATATGCTATCACAAAAATATAGAAAAGGAAACATCCGAATACACACAATAGCCTTTCTTCAAGAGCAAATATATATGGGCATCTTCCTTTGTGATTCTACAGAAGATCGAGATTCTACATATATCAGCATGATTATAAACGTTGTAATTAAATAAGCTTATAAATTCGTCCTTGTTTTAATGTAATATCACACAACTAATTCGTCTTCTCATGCCTCTAGAATTTTTTATTCCCTCCGTTCCATATTGAGTGTCCATGTTACTATTCTGAACATTTTTAAGAATTTTTTTTATATCTTTCAATCTATAATGCTAAAAATATCCAATATGGATATTGTTCGATACTCATCTCAACTAGTTTTATTGCACAAAAATTTTAAAATCATAAAAAATATTATAAATTAAAAGATATAAACAAGATAAAAATAACAGAAAAAAAAAAGTGAAAGTGGTACCTCAATATGGAACGGAGGGAGTATAACAATAGTCTTTTTTAATATCTCAGGTGTCCGGGCTAGCTTACGTGCACGTCGACTAATACCGGGAGAACTGACCAATCCCACCCTAATATTGATGAAACAGTGAAGACAAATCCCATTTGTATAGAGGCTTCCATGCCTCTCCAGTCTCCAATCCCATGTTACTTTCTCTAAACAAACAAATTAAAATAACCATGTTACATACCTGCCAAAAAAATAACCATGTTACAACTGCTTTAGAGGATAAGGGGAGGGTAGTCCCCTCCTGGGCCATTGAAATTTAGAGGCCTTTCTCTCAGCAAATATCATATTGAGATCTATATGGGGTCCTGTGTCTCTAAACTCTGTTTGTCTGAGTATGATACGCACGTGAGATACTGGGTCCCAATTAAGTCATGTTTCTTATTGTGTATATAACTCAAAAACTAAAATGTTCTTCTCTCTTTTTTTTTAATGCTAAGTAAAAAGAGTGGGCTGGATTGAAACAGTTTAAACTTGGGGAACTCATCCGACTTGGGATGTTTGGAAAGCCATAATTGATCTAGCCGGGGTGGAAATATTAGATCCCACACCACATTGCATGTTCTATCCCCAGGTCCCACCGAAGTTCAAGTTAAATTGGAGCCTCCTCTTCCGACCATTTTAGTATCGAACTCCGGATTGGTGGGAGAGAAGCAACATTTATGTAAGCTGCTCTAACCACTTCAACTACCACCTCGGTGGTTATTCTTCTTCTTATCTCTTACTGCTGAATCCCTCCATTTTATTTTTGATAACTCACGTGTTCGGGCTAAACTTATGCGTATCTCGATTAATCCTCAATCCCACTACCTACTTGCGGGAGTCTCAATGAAATCCAGGGAAAAACTCCGTATAGACTGGCCCCCAAAAGTGTTGATAGCACCAGAGAAGTTTTGAACGGAAAACGTTAAGAGGGAGCAAACCCATAAGTCTCACGTTGTCGCCACCGGCCGGCCAACTTGCGCTTAAGCCCCTCTGCTCTGTTGAAGTCTCTGCTTCTGTTGGGGTAGTTAAAATTGGAGGGTTCGACTTCCCATAGCATGTGGCCATAGAATTTCGATGCCTTTAAGCCTTAGGACCATTAATTGCTTACGAAACTGATATTGGACCTCATTTCAGAGCCTTGAAAGTAGTACTCCGTAATACGAATTGTCGATCGTTGAAAAAGAGAACTTTTAATTTTTTTTCCTGGGGCTTATTTATTAATTTTGTTACACGGAACACGGAATTTGAAGGAAATATTTGCCTGTTTTGTTATTCTTTTTGGGGCATGGCAGAAGGGTGATATTAAAATAGGGTTTGGACCATGCTTATACCTACACGCTTTAATGCTTTGATGCCAATTTTCACGCTTCCCTATCATATGATGGATACTTTTCATAAATTGGAACAACTATAGAAATAAGTCATGGACACAAAACATATCAGTGGTGGGGGAGTTTAAAAGTGAGAGGAAAAAAGAAATTTTTTTTTTTTTTTTTTACAAAATAATCGATCGTCTCCTAAAAGTGTGGTCCGTGATCCCTTCAAAGGTTGGCATGGTTTTCAAAGGCCAAATAAATGTGTGCTTTAGGTCCTCCAATAGTCGTGCTATCTTTTGTGCTAGAGTGTGTTGGTTCAGTTGATTTGTTAAGATGTACTATGTCATGGGAGAAATTTTCAGTTCTCAAGTTCGAAACCACTGTAAGTATTATCAACTCTGGTAGTTCTAGTCGGAGATTTGTCCCAGCTTTAAATGAGTTCCGCTAAGGGACGATAGAATTGAGCCCAGAAATTACTTGAAGTGCTCATAACTAAGTTGATCTGAACAACCTGAGTTACTATAAACAAGAGTGGCGGGTAGCTTTTTATTTGTTATATTGGAACCCTGCTCAAGAGTTTTAACAGAAGAGAGCCAAGTGCAGTAAATAATTTGGCATTGGCAACAATGTTAAAGGAAAATTGTTTCCTTGTTCAATTCAGGGTCGTACATTAATTGGAGATGTTTGGGAGATGCATGTGATAGCCGACCCTAAAAATTGGTACAAGAAAGAGACTCTGGCTTGAAAATATGGAACAGAGTGATCTGGTAATCACATGCTTGTGACCAATCCTCTGCAGCTCAGCTCTTACGTACTTTCCCCATTGTTATCGCTGTCGTCGCATTAAATCATGCCGTTGCGTCTCAAGCCAGCTTTGTTGGGGTGGACAGAGTTGGGGCGGGGGGGGTGTGCCTGTGCCTTGAGGGACAGCAGCCTGCTGTTCTGGGGAAAAACGATATCGTTCCGAGCCCAGAAACTTGATTCGAAACGTTCACTTGAAAGATCTCAGGGCTTACTATGGCCCTGTTAAAAATCAAGTCAATCGAACATCGAAAACTTAGTGAACGAATCATCTGTTTTAAGTGCTGTTAGCAATGTCTAAAATATTTAGCCAAAAATTCAGTCAAAAAAGTGATTTGTTCACAAGGTTATCGATGTTTGATCAACTTGATTTTCTGTAAGGCCATAGTACATGATGAGATCTTTTAAGCGTACGTTTCGGATCAAGTTTCCGGGTTCGGGACGATATTGTTTTGCCCCGGGACAGCAGACTGCTATCCCTCAAGGCACAGCAGCCCCCCTAAGTCCGGGTGGACAAGGACTGTTTTGTATGAACAAAGATATAGACAATAGACACAAAAGATAAATTTGCGTTTGACCAAAAAAAAAATAGACACAAAAGATACAAAATGAATAATGGACAAACAAAATGGGACAGATGGAGTATGTATTTTGTTTCAGGGTTAATTTGGCACGATAAGGTGGCTTCCAGAGGGTGGGCGGTTTGTAAAACTTACCCAATGGCCTACAACCGACGTCCTTTACATGTTTGAGTTTTTTTTTTTTATGTAAACATTCCTCAAACTATACACAGATTGTCTACTTAGTCCCGAAATTATTAATTTCACGTATTTCGTCCTTAAACTTCCTCATTGGGGTTTCCATTTGGTCTAATACTTAACAGACCCAACAAATTTGGACGGAAAACATTCCACGTGCAAATACTTCCCAGTCGTGAGGGGCAAAACAGCCATTCGCTCTCTCTTTCACCCCAGTACGCTATATTTCCCCATCCTAAGGAGCAAAATTTTCTTCTTCGTTGACGGCAGTGTGAATCATATATGTGCGCGTTTTCCAAGCAATGGTGCCTTGCTTCATGGTCATGTTATACGATTTGTTTCAAATTTTGCCCTAAAAAATAGAAAATCCTGTATATTTATTTGAATGCAAAGAAAAACTAGCCATATCAGTTTTTAATTAACTTTAACCACAAATTAATGAACTAGTGGGCTTTAAGTGCCATCCCGGAAGACATGCCTCCCCTTATATGTGTACTGTGTTTGCCAAATTCTATGATTTGTTTAGTGGCGTTTATAATTAAATTTTTTAAAAAGCACAAAGTCCCATCGATTCGTTGAATTTATATGGTTAATTGAATGGTCATAGATTACGTTCTTCAATGTCACTATCCCTTGTCAATGTTTGGTCTCAAATCCATTATAATAATTTATGCAAATCCGATTTCTTGATTTGATTGATAGTTTGGTAATTAACACAATCTCGATGCCATTTGAACTAGGCGGCTCTCACTCTGTCTCTCTCATGGTGATAAAGTAGTTTGTCCGATCATTAACTTCAGGGTCCCGTAATTTAAGTAACTTCAGCTTTGCAAGCATCTCGATTAAATTACGGGACATGAAGTTAACGTTCGGGCAAGACTCGGATGGCCCCAAGATTTGGAATGTTTGACCTTCATGAGATTCAACCTTGCGACCTGTCTCGTGCCGCTCGATCTAACTTCTTGAGATTTTGTGCATTAGAAATTTGAAACACTTACGGGTCAAAACCCACTTTGAAGTTGAAATTAACTTCGATAGCAATGTGAACTTGATTGGGTTTTTGGACTTTGTATCATACAATGTCTAATGTGAATAGTGAATACACAAATTCAAAGGGTGTCTCTCAACATGAATACAAAAGTGTTAAGATCCAGGACACTCGGTTCATGAAAGTGTTCGAGAAGAAAATGGATGATCCAGATTCACAGTACTGTGGATACCACCCATTTTTTTCAGGACACTTTTATGGACCTAGTGTCCTGGACTGTACCAGGCCTCACACGAATTAGGGCAAAGTGGAAGTGTATACTATTATTTTCTGATTTTTGGGGACGGTGTTTGGGCGTCATACAACAACAAAGCGTCCGTTATTAATTCAAGAGATTGGGTTTTTTGGGTCCTCATTCAAGTCTTTCCAACTACACGGAGCTACCACTTTCAACTACCAAACGTGAAACGCCCCAATTATAAAAGCAATGCCAACACACCTAAGTCCCCTGTGGCATTGCAATTTTAGGGCTCCCTTAATAGCCCTAAATTGAAGGGCAGCTACCCAACTGCCATAGGCCACACAAATATTGAAGACCAACCATTTGGCTATTATTGCACTTATTATTAACCATCACGGCAACGCTAAGCTTTATCTCCAGGCTCATAAAAGAACCAAATTATTCATGTTCAAACTTTTGCTTAACTGGTTAAAAGTCTACTAGATATCGATTAGGAATCAGGGGTGTTGTAGTGCATCCCATGATCGACGCCCGACAGCCAACAGTCGTCGCGACCATACCACAACTGGTCCAAGTCGGTGACTCCAACCTGTTGATTTCCAGTTTTTTAAAAAAAAGTCCAACGTGTTTTCCCTCTCTTCAAAATCAAATTTTTCCCGAAGCCGAAAGGAAAGTGCAAAGGAAAATGGAGATTGATCTCTTTTCCGGCGGAGACCGTTGATTGCGGTTAGGAATAAAGCGGGTGGGTCTTCGGGTAGGACCGACGTTTCGACATCGTCTGCCTGCCTTTGGCTTTTACTCGCTTTTTTCCTTTTTCCTTTTCCTCGGATGTACTAAATGTTATCAGAGTGGGCATTGTTTTCCAGAGATATTACGAGGGTTGCCCCTACATTCTGTTTCGCCCGCTTTAACTTACCCATGCTTTGTCGGTGCTCGCTTTTAATCGCTTTCACGGTAGAAGTTTAATACTAATTAATGCCAATTTGATTTCTATTCGGAAAACTCTCTCAGCACAAGGCATTGAATTGAGATGCTCCAATTAGCCAGGCAGAGTTGTAAAGATGGCTATAGCTCGGTGTAAGAAGTGCAACTTGCTATTATTAATATCAATCGGCGGGAGTACAATCGGTGGGCTCTCTGATGCCTAAGTCAGTGCATCTATCTACAAAACGTTAGGATTTAGAATCAAAACGATGGCGTACACTCTTTAGGGTTTTATTGCGTACTTATACTAAGAGTCATACTTGGGCTTCAAATATTAATCCCATGCCTGGTTTTGTGTCCATGTACTGTCATTTATAACTGCTTCTCCAAAAGATATCATGCATGACGATCGCTGACTCGCCAGGTAGACGACTGTCACATGGTTGAGCCATGCTACTCAATCGTCCTCATTTGGTGGGAAAACACTTATACTGAATAAGGCCTTATTTTGAACCGGCTCAATAGACACACCCCCTCATCTGGCTTGGGCCTATTCGCTTTGTTCTTGCATTAATGCTCATTATCTCTTTTGCAATGTCACCTTTTCATGAGATTTTTTGAGATTAATTGAAGCTACATAATAAAAGTAGGAATTACGTGTTTGATTTGGCTATTAAGAGAATCTCCAACACTTTATTTCTCTTAAATAGAGATTCAAAGACATTGAATCAAGCTCTGTATTGAGTCTACATTTTAGTGACCCTTATGTTTCATTTGACTTTTTATGCTTTTCAAAAACACACAGCTTTGAATATAATTGTAATTTGTTTAAAATTTGTACCAAAAAAGGTAATGATATCTTAAAAACTAGGTTAATATCCCATATATCTGATAAAAGTTATAAAAAAACAAACAATAATCTAGATTGTGAAGGAAAACAAATGAAATTCTTGTATGGAGATTTTTGATAGAAGATGAAATGAATAACATCATACTCTAATCTTGGAGTCACTGGAGATTATGCCCAGTCGTTACCTTCAAGGTCTCGGAATTAGTCGAGGTGTGTGCAAGTTGGTCTGGATATCCGATTATAAATATAAAAAAAACACACCGTACTCTATGATAATCACTTTTTGAAAAATAAAATCTTTTGAGTATCTATCTTAGAGATTTATTTTCGAGATGCCCAAGAACCACTCCATAAAGGGTGTACAAAAAGCTCATAAAACTATTCTTTGAAACGTTTTGACCCTCTTCACCGCACGCAACCCACCTTCCAGAATTGGTAAGTGATTAAACTCGTATATTTAACATCCACAAGAGTCTCTAAACTGCTAAGTAATTAAGCTTTGATTCACTTAATTTGACTAATCTCTGCACTTTCTTCATTCTTTGAGAAGACTAAAAATTTCTTCACCTGATTCCGCAGTAACTTCCAACACCGACCCTTCCTGAGTTGAAGAGCCCCCAACAAGCCCACATGACTTTACTGACTCTATCTCAACTGCATATCCCCCCAAAATAGCAAAACAAAACAAGAAGGAATTTAATTATCGATGCAGTAAAATACTCCACCAGCATTCATTAATATCTGCCATTTTTCTGCGCAATTGGCACCTTCCCAACTTCCATATATAGGGGCTTTAGCTCTTCCCCTTCCCACAGTCCCCTCTCTCTCTCTCTCTCTCTCTCTCTCTCTCTCTGTTTGGGTAGATTTATCAGAATTTTTGGCCGATAAATCATACCAGCATTCCCTCTTTGTTGATATATATACATTCTTAAATACATACTCCATCTGCTACAGAACAGTAGATCTGTATTTCTACCATCTTCTTTTTGTTTCTGTTATTGTCTACTTGAGGGGTTAATTTACAATGCAGAAGTTTGCGCGACTCTGTTGCATGGCTCCTCTGTTTTTGCTTCTGGGGCTACTTCCCTTCGCTTTGGCCGGCCATGACTACGGCCAGGCTCTGAGCAAAAGCATTCTCTTCTTTGAAGCTCAGAGATCTGGGTACCTTCCCAGCACTCAGAGAGTCAATTGGAGGGGACATTCTGGTCTCAACGATGGCAAGGCCAATGGGGTATGCTCCTCTGTTTGTTGTTTTTTTGTTTTTTTTTGTTTTTCCTGTTTTACAATCCCAATTTGTGTTTCTGATTTGGGTAAAAGTATTTAGGGGTAAAAATGGGAATGAATTGGCTAAATGTTTATGCTGTGAATTGGGTTGGTGGTGGTGCAGGTGGATCTGGTGGGAGGGTACTATGATGCAGGGGACAATGTGAAATTCGGATTGCCAATGGCATTCACAGTGACAATGATGTCGTGGAGCATAGTGGAGTATGGGAGGCAAATGGCTGCTAGTGGAGAGCTCAGCCATGCCATGGATGCTGTCAAGTGGGGCACTGACTACCTTATCAAGGCTCATCCTCAGCCCTTTGTCCTCTATGGAGAGGTACTCTCTCTCTTGTGTTTTAAACTGATTCAGAGTCAGTTGACAGAGTGAGTGCTCCTAAGAGAGCATGAATTTGTTCTTTCTCTTTGATTTGTTTATTTGGACAGATATAATCGGATCGGTCTATGCCCGCATTCATTCGATTTTCAATAAGAATTTTCAGTGTTAGGATTCCATATTCCTCGAGTGATGTGTTATCAGTACTCCATTTGATTCTTTATTCTAAATCCTGTCGAATAAACTCAAAAAATGAATTCTCAACTTCAACCCACACTTCTTATTAGGACTACAAGTTTAACAAAAGCATATTTATATTCGTGGGTTCCTTCTGCTTGTCGTTTTCAACGAGATTTTCCCGTTACTAAACCCAAATTAAATACTACTTTACGATTAAAAAATTGTTAATAAACAACTCTGAAATGTCTATTCATTCGTTTGAATTTTCTTTTGGGATTTTCTTGTGGAGGTTGGTGGGTAACTGAATTGATGGTGATTTTTCCAGGTGGGAGACGGGAACACGGACCACTACTGCTGGCAGAGGCCGGAGGACATGACCACCTCGCGGCAGGCCTACAAGATCGACCCCAGCAACCCCGGTTCGGACCTCGCTGGGGAAACCGCCGCCGCCATGGCCGCCGCCTCCATCGTCTTCCGCCGCTCCAACCCTTCCTACTCCAATGAGCTCCTCGCCCACGCCCATCAGGTTTTTACCGCCCTTTCTTCTCTTCTTTCTGTTTTCGGCGGGCCAACTTGGTTGGGCCTGACTGGGTCAGGGCTGGCCCGCTTTGTGTTGATGAGTAAAAGTGTCGCTTTGTGTTGATGAGTAAAAGTGTCGCAGTTAATAGAGGGGCGTTGCGATTCGACGCCTTTACGTCAGGCTGTCCGGTTGCCGGAGTAGATTAGCGTGGCCCCACACATTTATGACACTAGTTTCACGGTTTAATAATACAGCAATTTGGAGGTGTTGTAGGTCACTGGCCGTTCCAGTCTTCCCTTTCCGCACGGACGGTTCCGATATTTAAAACACAATTTTGAAAACAACTGTGTTCTGAGTCGTTGGATGCACATAGTTCCTCAGATCTCAGCCCTCCACGTGGACGACCTAAACAAACAAATCGCTTCACAGCTACTCCATTATGGTCTGTCACGTGATGAGGTGGTCTCGTACCACCACATATTCCCTACCCACTCGTTCGTGGGTAGGAGTTGTTTATTTTCAACTGTGAACGGTACGGACGATACGAGACCACTCGGTTCACATAATCGTGTTTTAAAACTGTGTTTTAAAATAGTTGTCTATTCCACATATATAGAACGATTTTCACATAATTGTGTTTTAAAATTGTACTCGTAGGCTTTTCTTTTTCTTTTTTTTAAATAATAATATGCTGTCACTGTGTTATCTTAAAGAAAAAGGAAGGGGGTCCGGTATGGTACTTTTTACTTTTGTGAAAATGATTTTGAGCATTTCACACATATTTCAATTCATTTTTTATTTTTTACGATGGCTCACTGGATTAGCATTTCCACGTTGGTCGTTGAAAGAAAAGGAGACATTAAATAAAGGCAGACATGTCCCATCGGGGGGTAAATGACCATGTCTCATGGTTACTTTAACTTGAGATGGAGCCTTGATAGGGGAAAGTTTTCAATATGAAAACACGATTATTTGTAACGTTCTTCCATATGAAATGTGATTTACACATACACATTACATGAATCCCCACTGCATTATATCCAAATTGTTTTCGATAACCTCTCCCACAATTTTAAGGGGTGTTTTTATCCCCAAAAAAAAAAGAAAAGCATTTGTTAGATTCGCGTCAAATTTTTGTGAATTATTTGTGCGTCTTGATGAGAAGAATTTAGAAAACTATAAAATTAGAGAAGTGATTTTGCCACTCTCCAAAAGTTAACAATTTGGGGAGTAGAAAAATCAGTCCCTCCCCTAAAATTATAATCCAAACTTAAAAATTATTTTTGTAAAGACAAAAAATAGTTTAAAAGACCAAATTTCTACTTTATTCAAAAAAAAAATTTGAGTTTGGATTACTCTGTTTACTTTTTCGATTCCTATCGTCGGAATGAATCAATGATCCAAAAAAATTTGACGCTAAACTACAAAATGTGAAAAAAAAAAAAAAATTAAATACTCCAAGTGGGTTTATATTTAGCCAAAACACCACAAATGCTGGTAAAATTAAATCGGCGGGTTATCCGTATCTACGACCAGGTTCACGTTGGGTGGACCCGTGTTTTTGCAGTACAGATCCGTGTGTCCTCAGATCTCAGCCCTCCACGTGGACGACCTAAACAAACAAATCGCTTCACAGTTTTATTATGGTCTGTCACGTGATGAAACCGTCGGTGGTCTCGTACCACCACATAATCCCTACCCACTCGTTCGTTCGTTCGTACTCGTAGTAGTAATAATATTTTTGTTTCCCATTTTACCCTCCAATGTTGAGCTTTATTTCTATATCTACCCTACTACTGATTCAACGCTGTTTACCTACTGC
Source organism: Rhododendron griersonianum (assembly GCA_018127125.1). Lineage (NCBI taxonomy): Eukaryota > Viridiplantae > Streptophyta > Magnoliopsida > Ericales > Ericaceae > Rhododendron > Rhododendron griersonianum. The sequence goes on along the minus strand of CM030794.1, from coordinate 12,497,393 downwards.
GTTTGCGTTTCCAGCTGTTCGAGTTCGCCGACAAATACAGGGGCAAATACGACAGCAGCATTACCGTGGCTCAGAAGTACTACAGATCTGTCAGTGGATACGCCGTACGTGATCCCATCTCTTTCTAACTGCCTTTGGGGTAATGGAGTATTGTGCACACACACGAACTCCCACACCCTCATGCATTGCAGCATTGGGGCCACACTCACATGTTCAAGACGAAAATTATTCAGGTTCACCGTCACGTGGTACCCCGGCCCGTTCACGTGACAATAGCCAGCGGGCACTGAACAATGTGTGTTGTGAATGTATGGAATTGCGCGTGGGCTCCAAAATTTATGTGAAAATATGCTAAATATGTGCGTGGGGAGAATATATGTTTAATGCAGCTTTTCGTGAATCGCGCCTGTTTGTTTCGGTTCTGGACATTCCGGATTTAAATGAATCTCTCTTTCCTCCCGAAACGGACGGCCGAGATTGCGTGGCTATGTGAATAAGGGAATCACGGCCGCTCCCTGAATAAGTCGATCTCGTGCGTGGGTTGTATCTTCTTAGGCCTTTAACACTTAATTAATGTGCATATCGTTGAACAAAAAAATATGTGCATATCCTACGTGCGCAATATTTTTGAATTTTTTTTTTTTTGGGTGCGCGCTCACGCCAAAATACAGGATGAGTTGTTGTGGGCTGCTGCGTGGTTGTACAAGGCAACCAACAACCAGTACTACTTGAGCTACCTTGGCAACAATGGTGGTTCTCTCGGTGGTACCGGTTGGGCCATGACTGAGTTCGGGTGGGACGTCAAGTATGCCGGTGTTCAGACTCTCGTTGCCAAGGTAAAAATTTTGGGAACTTGTCATTTCAATTCCTTGGCTGTGTGTTTTGATTTATTTATCATGTTTTATATCAACTTGAGTACAATGAATTGTTCTCTCCACAGAACTAAAAGTGTAAGGAAATTATAATTGCATAACATGTATATACTGCCATAAAATCTATAGCAATGAGATCAATACCACAATATTCATAGTATTGTACGTCTACATTTTACGAGATTATATATTCGACGGACATTTAAACTGGCCCGTAAAAACTTCAATCAAATACTAGTAGATACAGGTTTTAATCATTTACTTGAAAATCGGGTGTTATAGTAATTGCTGAATAACTATTTACTTTTGTGAGGTAACTAATAATACTTGGTGGGTTTGTATATTTTTTCAGTTTCTAATGGGAGGCAAGGCTGGTAACTATGCATCAGTCTTTGGGGAGTACCAGCAGAAGGCAGAGTTTTTCATGTGTTCGTGTCTTGGAAAGGGCGGCGGCAACGTTCAGAAGACTCCGGGAGGCCTTATTTTCAGACAGAGATGGAACAACTTGCAGTTTGTAACCAGCGCTTCTTTCCTTCTCAGTGTCTACTCCGATTATCTGACCTCAGCTGGGAAGACCCTGAATTGCCAATCCGGCAGGGTTGCACCGTCTGAGCTTCTTTCTTTCGCGAAATCTCAGGTATTACTGCCATTTTAAAAGCAATACATCTAGCTGCAAAGTGTTGGAATGTGCCTAGGTATGTAGTTTTTTTGTTTTTTTTAGTAGGAATGTAGTTGTTTGAAGTCCATATTGTAGCCATCTTCGGTTGCAAATTTTAGAATCTGTTCTCTCCTTGTCTATTAGCAGAAAACACAAAATAAGTGGTTGGTTGAAAGTTTTGGAAATTTGTTTTCTGAGATTTGAAAGAACATTTTTGGAACATCATGAAAGAGATGTTTCTTTGTTCTCGGGAACTATCTCACCAAAAAATTAATAATTTACGTAAATACTTCATCAAAAACAGTTTCTAAAGCATGTTCAGCAAAAACTAGTTCTCAAACAAATATCCCTAAGTCATCACCTCTAATGCCCCTAGTTTTGATACGAAAATCGAAAACGATGCTCATATTGACTCACATTACACATACCTTGTACCTAGGCCATTAGAGGTCTCTAATTCTTGCAATAATTGAACCTTCAGGTGGACTATATTCTGGGAGACAACCCAAGAGCCACAAGTTACATGGTAGGATACGGAAGCAACTACCCGCAACAGGTTCATCACAGAGCTTCCTCAATTGTCTCTGTAAAGGTTAATCCTTCGTTTGTTACTTGCCGGGGAGGTTATGCCACTTGGTATAGCAGGAAAGCAAGCGATCCAAATCTTCTTACCGGTGCCGTTGTTGGTGGACCTGATGCTTATGACAACTTTGCCGACGAAAGAGACAATTATGAGCAAACGGAACCAGCAACATACAACAATGCTCCTCTTCTAGGCTTATTGGCAAGACTCCATGGTGGTCATAGTGGCTATAACCAGCTCCTTCCAGGTATATATGGGTTGAAAATCCTAAACAGGTGTGTTTTGAACTTACGTAAAGAAGGAGAAATGGAATGGACATAAAAATTCCCATGTCATTTCTCTTTCGTTTCCACTATTTCCAGTACAATGAAAGTTTTTTGCTTGCTTGTTTGCCGCATAGATCAACAAAAGCATTTTCATTGTTACTGACAATGTGCAATAAATTTGTTTGACAGTCGTCCTTCCAATGCCTAAAGCCCAACCAAAGCCAGCTCCAGAAACCAAAACCGCACCAGCTCAAGGTATTTTTCTGCACCTATTTCGAATGACTCCGTGTACATAATCAGCTCCTAGAATGTGATTTATCAATAACTAAATCTAAAGCAAGTGCTTGTTTTTGCAGTTCCATCTTCTGCTCCCATTTCCATTGAACAGAAGATGACAACTTCATGGAATGATAAAGGGAAGACCTTCTACAGATATTCAACAACAGTGACCAACAAATCTCCTAAAACACTCAAGAGTATCAACCTCTCAATATCCAAGCTCTATGGTCCTCTGTGGGGACTCACAAAGTCCGGCGACTCATATGGTTTCCCAGCTTGGATCAATTCTTTACCTGCTGGAAAGAGCCTCGAGTTTGTTTATATCCATTCTGCCTCTCAAGCGGATGTTTCTGTCTCAAGCTACAATTTGGAATAAGTAAAGAAGAGAGGCGGTTCGCACTTTTTTTTCCTGGGATTGTCGTGTATAAGAATTGTGCAGCTGTACAAGGTGCAGTCCAGAAAAGGTGTTTCTTTTGTGTTACTAGTAATTTTCAATTACTTGTTGTTTTGGGGTGAGTAGGTTTTAGAATGGGTTTAGGTTATAAATAAGGTTGAAGGTAGGAGGAAGAAAGGAGTGAAGAGAGGACTAAAACAGGTGTGCTCATCCTCTTTCTCCTCCACTTCATTAGTTGCATAGAAGATAGGTTTGAGAGAGCCCAGAAATTTGAAAGAGTCAAAGAGTATTGAGAAGGAAATCAATACTCAACCAAATGCAAGGAGTCTTTTGTTTCCTTGTAATTGAAAATGTTTCCTTTTGTTTTTTTAAAAACCTCTTTTTTGTTGTGTGCTTATGATATTGTAAGCAATATGAATATAGCTTGTGCAAGAACAACAGTTGCTTTCTTAATGATGAATTCTGATTCAAGTGTTAAGGTCCTTTCTTTTATCACCTATTGTGCATCTCTATTTCAAATTCATGTAATTATGGTTGAGTACTTCTCCATCTTATCTTTCCTTCGCTATGCGAGAATCATGCATGCTACATTGCGCCGTTTCTTTTAACTTCATGGATTGACGCATTGGTAGAGTCCACCTACAACTTACGGACCTCAGGAAGCCTTTGACCTGGGTTTAACTCCTACCTCCGTGGTAACAAGAATTGTGTTTGGAGCGTTTGATACGGGTTAGATAAGCTTTATTCTTCTTGACCATTTAACTTTACGAGAAATCAATACAGGCATCTCTATATCTTTACCCAAATCTTAACTCAAACCTAACTTTGAATATACAACTTTATAAAAACCCTCTTCATTCAAAACTCATGTCAAACTTTACCCCAAGGGGTTGGTCTCGTGATCAAGGCTTGGAACTTATGGGGTTTCTCTCTCCTAGGTTCGAAACTTCTTTGATGCTATCAACTTCTTTGGGAGGCCAGTGCATACAGAGCTTTACTCTGGCTTCAATTGGGACCCCCATAAGTGGACTGTCAGATTGGTTCCCTAGAATTAGTCGAGATGCGCAAAAGCTGGCCCGGACACCTGAGTTTCCAATTGTCACTCTATAATTAAGAAAAAGAGAACGAGAAGAGGATATCACAATTCACAAGAGGAGGTATGAGCTAGCTTACTACTAGTATCACACAGAGCAAATATGAGTCTAGGATTTTAATCTTCCAGGTGCGAGTCCTTAAAGTTTCGTGACAAACTTAAAAATTGCTCCTATAGTCCTATATATACTATAATAATACTAAGGTGGTTTTCTAAACTCTAACAGCCAACTAATGAAACAAACTGGGCGCGCGTGCGCACACATAATATGGAGAGAGAGAGAGAGAGAGAGAGAGAGAGAGAGAGAGAGAGAGAGTAGTGTGTTCTTGAACCGCTTAGCAGCATGCAACTCGTGACCCCCAACAGAAGCTTGAGTGAGAATTGTGTGTGCTTTTCTTATGGGAAAGGGAAACTACCTGCCTTCCTCTTTATGTTTCTTATAAAAGGCTCTGTTTCCTCCATCATCTTACCTGCCCCCTTTTCAAACTCATGTAATGGCTGCAAATGTTCAAATCGAAGGTGAGAATTGGAAGATACCAAACAGATTGATATTGTAAATTTCATGCTCAAATCTGTTTGGTTTTCTCCAATATCTCATCTCCGACTTCTGTACTTATCCAAGTAAACACAAGGTACCAATTCTGAACACGAATGTTGTTTATACACAGAAAATGTCTTAAAATTCAATTTGTAAATTTGTATAATGCTGTTTTTGAGCTTTCTCGATGTCAGAAGGTAAGTCTTCTATTCAAATATTATGATCTCTGTGATTACACTTCGGAGGACTTTACTTTTCTCATACCCTTCGAAAGCTCAGACTAACTATTTGGTCTGAAACTCAAAATTGAAGGGCAAAAGTGTTGCGCCAGAAAATTTAGCCTTCACATGAATACTGTTTCTAGCTGTGAAGAAAGGTTTAAGCCTTCCGATTTGAAGCACAAGGAAGGCAAAGGGGGTTGCCGGTGAGACAGGATTGCATGAGGTGGACATGGAGGGAGGAGGTAAATACAAGCTCGTTCTGAACACAAGGGAAAATACCATTTTTTTGGTTTCCTAAAATTTTGATGAAACCTACTCTCTGAAGATAAAAAAAAAAAACGATTGTAAATGTGCGCGCTGCCAGTTTCCAAAATTTAAACAAAAAGAGAAATCATAGACATTTCCAAACAGCTAACGTTCCCAATTTCCAAAGTATCCTAGACCAAAAAAACTAGCCTTACCAAACATGCTTGAACTGTTGCTCCATGAACAAAACATTAACGACAAGGTAAAAAAAAAAAAAAACACACATAGGAGGACCTCTCATCTTGCCTCCCTCCGTTCTCATTTAAATAAGATCACTTTGGTTGTTTCCAAGGCTCAACATTCCACAAATTATGCTAATCATCAGGTATATAATTAACCTTATGTACAGTCACAAGTACAAAGAGGGCTCCAAAAGACAGATAAAAGTTGGCAATGGTACCACGGAAATGAAAGGACTTTTAGCGCTGTTAACTCGGAAGATACCATCTTCATGCATTTGGCTTCTTACTTCAAACTCTTGTACATGTTGTCAATGAAGCGCTGCAATACAAGACCTCTTTAGTACAACAATTACGTACTAAAAAGAACCCCCACAAAAAACCCTTGACAGATTCTGAATAATTTGATCGGAAATATCAGTCTCAGGAATGGTTCATGCATGACTAGTTGCAACCAAATGGCAACAAGGTGTGAGCAAACGACGTCCAGTGTTCAGAAATTCTCTTCCTCGATAAGAAGCAATTGTAACGAAAACCAGCATGAATCACACGTATCAATGCCAGATTCCACTTTTTTCTAGCCACTTGGGACCCATTGAAAGGTACATCCCCATGTGACCAAATCATCCTCATGCTTTTTGTAGGTGAAAGTATTACTGTAGGTATTCACTGGGAGAAAAGCAATCCCCACCTAATAGTGTAGGGGATGCAGATTCTGTTGATGATGACTAAATAATTCTCTCCCCGTTGAAACAAAAAGACTAAACAATCATCTGATATAGAATCATGCTCAAGTCCAAGAATCACTCCAAAAAAGGAGCAGGGGTAAAAAACCTAGTTAGTAGCGTAGTTGAATTTTAGCATGCCATAAGATTCCTAGAGAGAATCGGGTAGAGCTACCTGATAGTATTTCTGTAACTGGGGCCTCTTTTTCTTGAATGTTGGTGTGAGAAGGTCGCGATCCATGTCGAATGGCTCAGGGTCCAAATGAACAGCTTTTATAAACTCAAAGCCTTTCAACTGCCAAGCACATCATAAAAGTTATTAGGAATCTTCCAAAGGTATAGAACGTTTTTCCCCTCTCACCCACCTCCAAAAGTGTCAAACATTGCTCAATGATCAAAAGGAAAACAGCCGATCAAAAAAAAAATTGATCAAAGGTTAACACGTATAAACCTTCTTTTCTTTTCCAACTCTTGAGAGCTCTCCAATTATGTATTCTTTTGCCTTGGGATTTTCACAGAGGGAATTGAAATCCCCAGTTACACCTTTTTCTTCAGCCCAACGTTCGAGTGCATACTTATTTGGGTTAACAACAGCAACAAGGAAAGACTCAAAGCTGTTCCCATAAACCCATATCTGAGGTGGAAAGACAGGTAGCATGAACAACAAGCCGATGTTAGTAGGCAAACAACAAAAGATGTCAAATTAAAGAGCGCACTATCACCATAAGGACTGGCAAGTCACTCCTAAGGATAGTTTCCTATAGGATAAGTGCACAAAGGTGACAAGATGAACAATCTAAGCAGATCGATACGCGTACAGAAGCAGGTGATCTTTTCCCATTTCATGATTGATTCCAAATTACTTCCAATTATTAAGCAGCTAGAATGGAATGAAATTTTTAAACCAAGCTTGTGTAGTATATAGAACATAAAGATTCTGAATGAAATGTTTATACTGTTATGTTTGAATATAACCATGCCGTCTACGTAGATTTCATAATATCATACTGCTATTGAACTTAAAACAAAGAATGTCTTACCCTTGATCTTCCAACTCATGAACTTAATACTGTCTCAAGGCCTTCCAACTCACGAACTTAGCCGATACCAAGATATATAATAGCACTGATTCTTTTCTATAGATATTTATTATGCACAATACTAAACAAGTTATTTGTAAGATATCATCTGCGGCATCAATCATGCCACATGGGAATGGAATGGCATTTCCTCCCTCCTGAAATGGAATGCTAATTCCAACAAAATTGAGTGCAGTAATGGCCATTCCATCCCTAATTTGCTACTTGAAATATAAATAGTCACAATGTTGTTTTCTTATATTCAATTGGTATTTAACCGACTCAAGCCTTATATAATATATGCATTTAGACAGTTGAGAGGCATACTGAATCAATATCAGGAACGAGGCCATAAATATTCTCCAAGTTTTCAACTGCGACATATTCTCCTTGTGAGAGCTTGAAAATGTTCTTCTTCCGGTCAATAATCTTCATGCTCCCATCTGGTTGCCACTCGCCAACATCACCTGAAGCAAGCATTGTTAGGGGAAAGGTCGCCACTAATCATCAATCTATGAGAAAGTAGATACCGAATCCATTCCAGAAGAGAAGTGTGTTGGCTGACCTGTATGGAACCATCCATCCACCAGGACCTCCTTGGTTAGGTCTTCACGTTTATAGTACCCTGAGAACAAGGTCTCGCCCCTTATACATATTTCACCACGAGGTGTGCTTGAAAGGGCATCATATTGCATTTCAGGAACAGATTCTAAACACACATCCACATTGGGTACTGGGGGACCCACTGTACCAAGCATATCCAGCTCGTTTGGTAGTGAGACAAATGTTCCCGCACAGGATTCAGTGAGACCTAAACCACAGAAACAAAGAAAAAAAAGCTAGTAGAAGTAAAACGAAGTAAAAGAGGCACAAGTCTCTACTCGTATTTTGTAGACCTGGCTTCCACATATTCCCATGAGCTCAATGCCGAACTTAAAATTAACATCAAACAGCTAGCCACAATGCAGCCAAAACAAAGGCAAGTGTGCCTTCTGGTATGTTGTCAGTAAATCTCATCCAGTGTATCTAGTTAATCCTGTAAATATGAATAATGTCTAGTAGTTCTCCACGTCCAAAATAACTGCATAGTGCATACACATATTCCTCCACCTGTAGAATGTACTTGGTTATTCTTCATTTCTTACGCCCAATACAATACCTCAGTAATCAGTATCTACGCAAACTATGCACTAAATTGTGTATTAAGTTAAGTATATAGCGAAATGATGGGGCAAAATTTCAATCCACATAAAATCTTCAACGTAGTCATGCTTTTGTTGCAGGAGTAAACATAACATCTCTTGGGTGCACTACAGCAAGTTAGACAACTAGCTTCCATTGTTTCATAGTGTTGCTAGAAGTGCAAGTGGAACAGTAGATCTACTTGTCATCTAATTTTATGTTGCACAAGTAACTCAGAAGTAGAACAAGTAAAGAACTGTCTTTCCAGACCATGCATGAAGTCCAATGACCTTATGAGGTCAGTTGTACACTTGCACAAAATCAATCTAGCTGCCAAAATTTTAACTAGACTTGCAATTCTGGACACTTAGTCCAGACTTCACTGAACTTCGATGATCTGAGTCACCAACCACCATAAGTCGAAAGATAACATATACCAACCCACACCCCCCCCCCGACATCTCATTCCTTTTTTTTTTTTTTTAATTTTTTATAAGTACATAATTATATTAAAAACAAGGCCTTAAGGGAATGCCGCCCATATACAAAAAATGGCCACAAACAAAAAGGCCCTATACACTACCAAGAGAATGGAAAAATATCTAACCAATGGAAGAATAGGTCAAGTGATGGATTACGTTCCCTCTTGTCCCAACTACACAAGCTACTAACCAAAAACCTTTTGATTCTAAACAAAGTATTATCCAACCCTTCAAAACATCTAATGTTCTTCTCCCGCCATATTATCCGCATCAAACAAAGAGGAATCATGGCCCAAAGGCCCCAAACACGCTTCCTTCTTTTTCCCACCCTAGCACCTCTCCGCACAATTAAAAGATCCACGGCATTCCTTGAGAAAGCCAATTTCAACCCAAACCAAAAAAACACCAAAGCCCAAAGCTCCCACGCCACCGAGCAATGAATGAGGAGATAATCAATTGGCTCCGCATCCGTTTTACACATTCCTATGGTTCCGAAGAATTCGGTGGGAGAAACAATGGTAGATGGATAATTTTCCACAGATGTGGCAGAGCGCATAAGAGACAAGAAGACTTTGAAGTGGAGTAGCCGAGTGCGTTATACACAAAAGAAACACGGAGAGAGGGAGAATGTCAAAGTCCCATTGAGTATTGTGAACTTATGAGTGGAAAGATGATGATAGTCTCCATTTTTGAAGAAGAAGAACACCACTCCATTTAAAGCAATAAAGCAAATGCATGTAGCTGCACCAGTACATGTAAGGAAACAATTAGATTCCCCATGTGCTTCCTTTGACATGAAACCAAGGAGCCAAGCTTTTAGAAGGTTCTAGGAGATACAGATATGGGACTAGGTAAGACTCTCCCTATAGGGAGGGCGTGATAAGACACTTCACATGGGCTACACAACAAGGCAAGCCTTCATCTCTAGCCACCAAGCCATTCCAGTTGTTACCCCCACCCTACTCACAGAATCTCGAGGTGTCATTAGACTCATTACTACTACTCTGGTGGGATTGAGCACAGCTCTCCTAAAGCATGGGATCAAGGGACACACTGTGTGCCAGTGGTGTATTCTTGTTATGCTCTAGGCTAACATCAGCACCAAGGTATTCATTCAATGTGACCAAGTACGTGTTTGTTAAAGCTGACCCACAGAAGATCACATATCCGTGTAAGGTACGCACGGCGATGACTACCCAATGTACATGTGGTAGGCCATCAAGAGCCTAAAGTAAACATGACAAATTATTGGTTCTCAAGGAGAGAATCTATGTCACATGGATTCTCCTAAAAATAGACGAAATACCCATGTCAATGCATGCGACACTTGGATATGGGTAGAGGACCAAATGCAGGTAAGGTCTTTCACCAAAGTCCTATAGACTTGAAAAATCTAACATTACAATATCCAGAATGAAGTTAACTGCATATTATTCTTAGGCAGAAAACATGGGGATGTTAGATAGATTGATATATATTTTTGGGTCCATTTCCAAACAGCTTAAGCTTTTGGGACAATTGGTATCTTAACATGCTATCAAACCTCAGGTTGCAAGATGTCATGGTCAAGTCTCTCTATTTGCATTTGTTCTCTGTTTGCATTATGTTTCTCCCCTTTGCATTCTTTTGCAGTATGTATGAATATTTGCATCCACGTGCAACACGAAGTTTCATGTGAGGGACATCCGCATTAGATAGCTTGATATATATTGTTGGGTCAATTTTCTAACAGCTCAAGCTTTGGGGACAATTAGTAACTTAACTTGGGACATTGCCCCAAAGGGACATGGATCTAAAGATAGTTGCATTAAACTTTCTCAAAAGTCTTTAATGAAAAATGAGATACAAATGGTGGTTAAGCAAGAAGTAGACATATATCAGCAAGCCGCCTCACAAGACTACAAGAGCTAGCAAGTAACAAAAAGCCATTTGCCGAATTCAAGCGAAATTCGGATGCTAATAAAGCAGAGAAAGTAATCTACACATCAGTTGGTATGTTCAAGGATGGCATACCATATCCTTGAAGAACATGACAGCATGCCACTACTCGTAGAAAAGCTTCTACATGGGTAGCAAGAGGTGCTGCTCCTGATAAAATTATTCGTACATTTCCCCCTAGCCCTTCCTTTACCTGAGGATAGAACAAACAAATGAGCATTGAAGAAAAAGTTTTGTGCGTTGCACCATCAGAAAGTAAAAGAGGAAAGGTTGATATGGAAGCTGCTACAATATATGTCCACCACCTTACTGAAAACAAATTTGTCACACAGTGGAGAAGCATCTTCATGTTTATTCCCCTTCTTCATGTTATGTAGCTTGCTGCAACAATTTTTAGACTTGCATAAAATTAGACAGCACAAAACCCCAAGTATTAGATTATCTCACAATAAAAACACAAGATGTGGAAGAAAATCCAAGTACCTGGAGAACTACACCTGAAGAATGAGATGACACTAAAAATATGAAGGATATAGTACAAGCTGCTGAATGCAAGGTGAAATTTGTTCCCCCACAAGGAAAAAGGAGAAATGTGGAACACTAAGAAACCATCAAATTTTGACCAATCCAGTTGGCCCCAATAATGCCCTTTAAATAGTTAAAAGAAGGCCTTAATTTAAAGGTTCATAAGTTAATACAAACTAGAAATGTAAAAAGTTGATGCATGAAAGAGTGGTTCCACGAGACAATGCCCATTATACTTTTTCTTCCTTTTATAACTGGAAGGCAGGTCTGTAAATTAGTAAACCAAATACTGTGTTGTTCAAACTTGGCTTGTTCATACTTCAAGTTGATATTAACTGTGTCGTCAATCAAGCTGAGCTTCAGTCCATAATGCATACAAGCTTATTAAGGTCAGTTTGGCCCGTGCTCAGAATATTATCAAGCGTCAAAATGTTTGATGAGCCAAACATGATTCAAGCTTGTGTAGCTTGGTTTATTTACAACCATTCTAGCAGAAGGTCAGAACGATGATAACTGCAACACCTGGATCCTCAGGCACCACGACCAAGACATAACAAAATCAAATGTTTACACCAGCAACTCAATATAAACAACAAACAATTAATGAAAAGTCATCTCCCACTTCCTCAAATATTTTTACATCGTTCTTCATATACACTTTCCAGTACACGTACCCTTCTTCTTCTGGTTACCTAACTCACCTTCTCTCATCTTTCTCTTCCTTGTTACCCTTTGTACAACCCAGCTCCAACCTCTTGAAGCCTTCTAATTTCCTCATGGCTCTTTTTCTCCCTTCACCACTCATAAACAACCCCCCCTCCCAAATTAGCCTAAGAATTTCTCTTTATAGAATTGGTTGACTCATGTAGAATTCACCTCCAAAATTCATACTAGCACCTTAATATATTAGTATTTCTCACATACTCATCTCTATTTTTTATTTTGTTTTTGTCCCACTAATGGGTCCCATCTATTCATACCAATACCATATGGCTCCCAACTCGCACATGGTCTTAAACCCACGTGCACCCAAAAGGCCAAAACCAACAACTTAACGCTTGGGTTCTCCATGCAAATATACCATTTTGCGACTACATATACATCTTTTTCCTTTTTATCCAAATCATATATAGTTAACCAATAACAATGAACCTCAAATCAAAGAAACACCATACTTATCTCCTCCTATAAATTTGACAGGTATCACAAGAACTTACTAATGGTATGCAAAGCCAAACATAGACTTCTTTAAGAAACCTCCAGATGAAAGTTTCTGTTGCAAACCTGAAAATAAGAACGGGAAACAGAAAAATGATTGAAACTCAGAGGGCATCTTAAAGATCTAATACATTTTAATATGGGAACAGAAATAAAGAACATCACAGGCCCATGGAACGAGCACAATAGTCATTAATTTAGCTCTTCCCACATACACAAGAAGGTTTCGTGTCTTCTTTTTGCACATTTCAACAGTCCCTACTCCCATGGCACTGTCCAAAATAAATGGAAAAATACCACGCATAGACTAAAACAGTTTGCCCTTGTCTTTCTGATTTGTATTTATTCTTGGAGTTGAAAACCCAAAAAGTGAACAACGAAGGTTAATCTTTTTTTATTTGCATACTTATAATTGATTACATGTTGAATCAACAACCCCAGAGTTGATGAAAGCCATAACATCATTGAAGCACCATACATCCACCGACAATGATGAAAGTATCCCTTCTATATTGCTCAGATTGTCTACCAATGCACATTTGCATACCATTGGAAAGTAAACTCACCTGTATAAATTCTATCCAATACTCGGGGAACAGCACAGAAAACACTAGGTTTCAGCTCTCCAATATCTTCAATCAATAATTTAACATCCTGAAGATGCAACAAAAGCGTAGTTGTTAAAGTGTACTCTCATGTGGGAGGAAAGGAATTGGTAGTCATATTACCCCACGCCAGAATCCTATTGAGGCTCCATGGTTGATAAAACACTCTTCAATCACCCGATCAAAGATATGCGCCAGAGGAAGATAAGAAAGATATACATCCTCAACACGCAACTGTACAGATTTCCAACAGTCGTGTAAGATATCTCATTAAGCATAAATCCAAAGACGAATATATGGCGTTTTATATTTATGCAGGAAGAACACAACACTTCAGCTTCCTCATTTACTTTCTAGCAGTGCTCACTATCAAAGAGGTAGGAAAGTAAATTGAATTGAGTTCTTACTGCTTCATTGGCGCTCTCTAGCAGGCACTTCACCCCGGCTATAAGAGTAACAATGCTGTTATTCGATATCATAACACCCTTTGGGTCACCAGTTGTGCCACTAGTATACATTATTGTACAAATGTCACTTTTCTTCTTTACTGGAAGATCATGCTGATTATTATCTCCCTGCAAGAGGATGGACCTAAATCAATTTTGAGGAAGGACAGACAGCAAGATATTCTTGGCTCAAGGTTTACAGGTATCAGATGAAAATGAAATGACACTTTAGGAGCATTTTTCCCATTAAAAACGTTAACTTGGGCCAAGGTCCAAGACCAAATTGTGATGACAAAGATCAACAGAAGTATATATCATCAATACCAGGCTCCTTTTTTTTTTAGGCTCAATACTTGGCTCCTTGATGAACCGCTATCGTCTCTATTGGTAATTTACAAACTTATTCCATTGAAAACCTACATTGCCAAGACCAGATTAATTTGACCTCCAGAAGCATTTAGGATGCCATTAACATTTCATTTGACCATCAGATTAAGGTCAATAGTTAACTCATCCTCTATCAAAACAGAGTTGTCATAATAGGAACATCTTCGCCATGAAAAAAGAAATATCGAACCCTGTTGAAGCATATTCTGATGGTGGACCTCATATCAGAATCCTGAAGCAATGTAACAGCAGTAACCAACTAACCATAGTGCTAATCTCCAAAGTGATTAGCAAGTCATTCCTATTAGATTATTGGATAGGTACAACCAAGCAATTCGAACCAGAAAGAAAGTTTTCATCAAAGAAAGATATTTCCTTCAAGGCTTGGGGGCTAGACACAACAGATGCAAATTTTTCTTGTGAACAACTGGTAAAAAAAGTTCTTGAAATAAATTTGTTTTTATGTTATTTCGTACGGTACAATTCTTTCTTTCTTTTTGTGGGATCATTTTCACACGAGTGGTAATGAGAAGAATTATAGAATGGATTGCTACTTATGCCTAGATCATGAATAACAAACAAAATCATGTACTATGTCTATGTGAACAGGAATTTCTCAAAACTACACAATCATTGCAAAAAGGGCTAGATACAAAGTCTAATCGGAGATTAATCAAGTAGCTTACCAATAACAAAAATTCATCCCAGGAATATATAGCCAAACCAAACTTTTGAACTTCCTCCCTTTGTTCAGGAGTAACCTTGCCAAAGCTCACAATTGCTACAAGGAAAAATAATTGCAGATTATAATATAATTTCTTATTGCGTCTTGCAAATGCAAACAGAATATTCAATCAAATGCAACTTACTCCTCAAGTACTGTGTTGTGTTGGGAAATGTTTTCAGCACCTGAAAAGGCAATGGACAAATTAAGGCATATTACCCAGATAACTCATAGTCTCATACTATAGTTTGTTTTATTGCCGCCACCAACTTAGCACCAGTTACAACAAAACCTACCATAATATTAACATGTCAGGGACTCGAGAATGTTTTTGTTCGGAGTACCAAACTATATGTGATGGTTCACACAAGATGCACCAATTTTTGGAATCAATTTAAGATATTCATAACAGCCTTAGTAAGGAAACCAAAAACAAAAAGAACTGTTATTACCTCAGGAATCTTTTTTTCTTCCACAAAAGCAATCGTGACCTCCGCATGGCATATGACGAATTCCACGGCATCAGCACCTAAACCATGTCCGAGAAGTAGTCAAGATTCTCTAAAGTCTCAACATTATATTTCTCATCAACTGCACAGCTATTTATTGCGAGGCATGCATAACACATAATTCACATATATCAACGGCATGCTTATGCTCATCTTTGCACTAGTAGAGATAGGATATACCAAGGGTGTCATATAAAGGAACGCAATGAAGTCCATGAGCATTGCATGCCTGCATAAGATTTCAATGTTAAGGATAAGTCTCAAAAGAACTGCAGGGTATGTTTATAAACAAAATGCCATCTATTAGAGAAGAAATGTCAATGAAAAGGCACCATAGGAAATGAGATGGAATAACAGAACAGAAAAAGGCAATTTGTACATGTTTATGAATGGAAAACGAGTAGTTAATCTATCTCTCAAAACTATAAGGGATTCAAGCCCCGAGTACAGTAGCAAGTCACAACTCAAATAAAAACTAGATCCCAAAGTAACTTGTTAAGAACATAAGAGTACAAAGCAAAGTTTTTTTCTTGTCTATTTTTGGTGTTGAAGATAGATGGCCAGTCAAATGAGTAACGACTCACTTTCAATCATTTGTCTGTCAGCTAAATGCTTACCTATAAATCCACAATGTTATAACAGAATTAGGGGTGATCTACACATCCTCACACAGATGATAACAAGTAGTAGAATTAGAACAGCCAAGAGCCTTCCAAACTGCCTATGGCAAAAATCCAAACTCGACTAATACATTCAAAGAGATCTATGGAACCATCATACAAGTCAGGGGCCTCAGCAGCAGCCCCAAAAAAAGTGGTCCAATGGAGATCAACGCGTTGGCGGAAGCGCAGCTCTCTAGAGGTGTTATTGACAACGGTTAGAGGATACAAGCAATAGTGGCAAATTCCCTTTGCATGACCAAGGAATAAGATTTTAAGAAAATATCCTCATGCATTCAGTGGGCCAAACAAATATACTAATTACCTGGGAAAACAAGATGAAACAAGTAAACAAACACCAAGAACTTGAAGCACTCTAGGAATGAAAATAGGATAAAAAGGTTTACGTCTTGAGATGGAATTTAATGATCTCAAATCGACAACCATTCATATGAATTCCTCGGAATTGCAAACTCATGGATGTAAATTTCCTTTAGGAAAAACAATACGAGATATCGAAAGGATAAGTGGCAGTTTTTTTTCCAAGAGGTAGAGATGAAGTACCTCCATGCTCATAATCCACTCTGGGCAATTGGCACCAAATATACCACATCGTCCTCCCTAAGACAAGAAATCAACATATTTTATGACAGGTTCACAAATCATAAATGAGATAGAATCTCTCAACCTCTTCTCATTTCTCGAATGCAAGAGGAAGAAAGGGAAATTTTGCAGATTAGTTGTATACGTTGCTTAAAATTACCATGCAAGGAGAACAGTGTTTGAATTGAATAGATTGCAAAAGGTAGATAAGATAAAAATGTAAATCGGCACAATGGGTACCAGGGCCTTCAGAAGAGAGTTCATGATCAAACTTTGCCTCTGAAGACCCAAGGTGGTGTGAGCAGGACTTAATTTAGGCTGAGTTCATGATAGTTCACTTTCAAACAGACAAATTTTAGACCCTTGTGTCAATAGTTAACTAGTAGATATTCACTTACTTCCTCAACACCACAGCTGCGAATTGAATTTCCAACTTTTATTACTAAGTCATAAACTTCTTTGTAAGTAAGCCACACGTATTTGCCAGGCTGCAAAGTGAGAGAATCATATATAATTGTCAGGTAAAACTCAAGAACAAAAATATGATTGAAGCTATGGACAAGAAAACCAAATGTTAGCGGGTGAAAATACCTTCCCATTCACAACCTCCCGGCGACCAAGCATCCGATTATCAGGATACTTCTCTACAGACATTCTGTAACAGGTAACGAACATAGAGATCACCAAAAAGAATCTCTCTTTGCAAAGATTAAGGGCTACTACAACATGCAGTTGACTAGTAAACCAACTCCAGTTCAGAACAAGAAGCAAGCTCTTAACTAAGCAGTCTTGGAATATACGCAACAGCCATGGCATAACGTGTAAAAGACACAAACTTAAGTGTCTCTCACAGTCACAGGAAGCACAGAGCTGAGCTCTTGTTTCCCAGAATGTGGATTGTTTCACTACAAGGAACTGAAAGTGGAATGTAGAACTGCACAAGCCCTAAATTGTGGTACAATGGGGGAGGGTTTTCTGATTACAAAATTAGAATGTAATTCTTTCAAGCACCTAAACAAAATCTTAGTTTTCCAATTATTCATGCAACACACATTACTAGAAGCATAATAATTGGTAGCAAATATTAGTAATTGTTTTGGTTAGAACTCCACTCTCTATAGAGTTTCAGCTTATTATGTTTATTTTTTTAGAAGAACCTTGAGAATTGATTTGGATTCCTAAATTAGCTGTTTTGGTATGAAACGTTACCCTGCTTGGGAAGTTACAAACCATAATTCAGTATGAAGTAACCTTTCCCAGCAACACAGCTTGTTAAACTACCAAAGAATGTTGAGTGTCACATGCACATGCGAGAGTGCATAGCGACTATACTAACGCGTGGATTGTGCTCAGAGGGTCTCTGTCCAATTCAACTCCACAGTCAACTCGATTGTATCTTGATTCCATAAGCTTCATGTTCTTTATTTAATCAAGCATAAGCTTAAGGCTTATTCAGCACAAAAATAAGCAGTCGATATACGCATATATACAGCATTCAGTATCCTCATCCAATTTACCCAAACTACTAGTGAAGTCACTATTTAGTTTGATTTACTAACGGAATGGTCAGGGAAGCTTCTTAAACCACTCCGACAACAGAGCATATGTCGATGTCCATGTGATTGTGCACACCTGTGAGTCTTGGTCACATACTTGACACTTCTTCAATAGAACCCTAAGCTCGGGCTCTCAATGCTCACTCTACACTCGCGCTCTCAATTTTTTGTTCACATGAATTCCTGTGGTTTGGATTTTGGAATGTTTTTTAAAATACGCTTTCATGCCCATGCACGCGCCTCACATGACTTAGCTGTGAGTCTATTTCTACTCCGATTTCTCATTAAGGGGATAGTTCATTGCAATAATCCAAGTCGTGTACTCATTGTATTTGGATTCCAGAAGCTTACTGATAATTCGGTAAGAACTAAGCACTCTATATGTTTGGAGCACCCAGTATCTCCATGCAAACTCCAAACAGTGAAGTCAATATTCAGTTTAGCTCATACAAACTAAACAGTTAGCAAATACTACCATGCAGCATAAGCACACCAAAACAAATCAACGTTCCTCTTGAAAATATGCAGAGATTAACACACACACACACACAGAGCAAGCTAATCAAACCATGCCACGTCATCAAACTGAACCGTTTTTGTCCCCAAAATCAACCACAGACAGAGTACCGACGCTACATTCCACAACTCCATTCTATCATGTAGGAGCTTAGTCACATAATCCTTGTATTATAATTAATAATATATGAATTTTGTTATACAGGTATCCTGTAATAATTCTAATTAAAAATTCGAAATTAATATCGAATAATATATGATCGAATTAATCATGAGATTTATATTGAAATCAATCAAGTTGATAACTATCTCTTCCTCTCCATCCTCGCTCCGCCCTCGCACTCTTAATCCTCGCTCTAGCCTCTCGCGCTTTCCCACGCGCATTATTTGACTTAGCTGATAGCATACAATCTAAACGTATTTGACTCCACCGAACTTGAAATCAAAAAAGTCCAAAAAATAACTCACCGGAAAATGTCCCAGCAGCTATCCATGCCTACGATCGGCGCTGGAAACCCGTCCTTGGCGAACACACTTCGGTACACAGGTCCGATCGACGGCCTCCCGTCCTTGGCCTTCTTAGCCGGCTCCACCTCGATCAGAAACTTCCTCTGCGCCATCTCCGATCTCTCTTCTCTCTCTCCCTCCCTCTCACTCTATGTATAAATGTGTATATATATACGTATAGAGAGTCCTCTCTCTCTAGACTAGCATAAAGGTTAGGTGTCAACCGGTGGACAGAAATAAAGTCTGAGAGTGTTTATGAGGCTAGCGCGAGTTTTTTAGACTGGTTGACAAGTAGAGAGAGAGAGAGAGAGAGAGAGAGAGGCCTTTGTTTGGATTCGAGTGACGGAAGGGTTTAGGACTTTCTAGGTTTTTTTGGGGGGATTTTTTTATTAGTCAAAAAAGACGGGAAGGGTTTGGGATCCGTTTCTGGCCGTTGATTTGTTAGACCGCGATTGTTGGATCGGGTCGTTGGATTTGATCGGACGGTGACGGAGTGGGTGGATCCACCGTTAAAAAGGAGTTGGTGGTTTGTTTGAAGGGTCCTGTCGTTTTCTCCAATCACGCGGCTCACTATTTTTCTAGTATTTCTTTTTGTTTTTTTCTTGAGAAAAAGAAAGAACAAATAATAAAAATACGTAATAAAGATTCCTGATACTGATAGGGGTGATAATATATTAATAAAGTCCAAATCCACTTTTAATAACACAACTAGAAGGATTGTCAAAAAAAAACTCCTCTTCTCCCTCCTCCTCCCCCGTGGGTTTCGTACCCGTGTGCGGCGCGCCGGAGGGAAAGGTCATGGTATTGTTCCGACTCACTTTCTTTGCTTGTTCCTTTTTCTTTTTTTTTCTTTCTGTTTCTCCAGATCAACGACTTGTGATCTGTGAGAGTTTTGTCTCTCGTTTTACGAGAGTTGTTAGTTTCGTCTTTGGACGAATTTTGTCTACAGATCGGGTTTTCTTAATCGAGGTTGCTTCACAACGATATACGTGCTTCAGCATTCCATCCCTACATGATGTCTTTGGTAGGGCAACTCGTGGCGTCTTGAGTCTTGACAGATCCGTAGTTTTTGAGAGTTCATTGGTGCGTTCATCCTTAACTTTGCACTTTTTCTCATTTGAAACTCCTAATTAGATGTTAGGTAGTTTTAAAATGTCGCTATTGCCTCAGGCCATGCCTGGGTTAGGATGAAAGACATCGATTGTTTTGTGATTTACTCGTTTTATATTTGTTAGACGATTAGTTTGGCTTTATCTAACTTTTTTGTAATAATTCCCGTTTTGTAAGTGCCGCTGGGCGTTTATCAATACAATCTTCCCACTTTTGAAAAAAAAACACGGGGCTCGTTATTTTATTCTGAATTACTCTATGCGGGGCTCGTTATTATATTTTTAATTACTTCATTTGAACCGATGTGGTAGAGGATGTGGTAGAGTATAAATTAAGGTATAGTTAGATCTTAGTTGGGTTCTGTCTCATCCAGTTGAGTGGCTAGATAATATATTTTTAAAAAATTAATAATAAACTCATGTTAGATGTAGACAGCAAATTAAAAAAGAAAAGAGGTTTAGATTTATTAGGGAGATGTTGGTGCATTACAAAATTGTTCATTGACAAATTTTGTGTTTATGTGTCAGCGCAAAGAAGCAATGAGATTAGCTATTGAAAAATAAAATAAAGAAAAGGGCTTATTAAAAAAGGAATGTGATGGTTTGTGATATTCCGTATACGCCGCCAAAATTCTTTACGGACTATTAAAAAAAAATTACTATTACTCCCTCCATCTCAATATTGTTTGTCTAGGAAATTCAACTTTTTAAGAGGACCTGCAATTAATCCATGTATCTTTAAGAAGTTTGATTATTTTTTCAATGTTACCTTCTCTTCACTTAAAACTATATTTTTAATATTATATACGTAAGACATATATTTTGGGACATCCCAAAATGAAATACGGTACGAAAGAATTTGTGTGTTTCTTGTTAAATAAATAGTCGAAAATAGGTATGTACAATTAGGCTATGGCACTCCTCCTCTATAACCCTATCCTCCTATAGTCCGTCAAGTCTGTCTTTGTGAATTTCATTCCAAATCCACATTGATTGATTCTTTAAATAGTACTAAATTTCATACATTATGGGGAGAAGAATCTTTGTAAAATTAATTTGAGTAAATCCAATAAGTATGTGAAGACTCGTATTTTTACTATTAATTAGTTACTTAAGTCTAAAATTGTGTTTTTCGTCCGTTTTTCCTTAAAGCAAGTTACACGAAGTTCACATATCCTTATCGGTCTTCACTCAAATTGATTTCTTGCAGAGATGTTGTTCTCACGAAGACACTTATCGATCTTTGATGTGGATCCGAAAAAGGTAATTCAAAGGAATATGGGTAATTGCAATAATCAAGAATCGCGATCTCAAATTTGAGATGTCATTGGTTTCTATGGTTGCAATCAAATACTAAAAATTACTAGGTTATTTAAGTACTTCGAATTAAAATTCTGAGAGCATCCGTAGTGGAATAACCAAAAGTTGTCACTCATCTTTTGGTTATCCATTTAAGGGGTTACTAAGGTTAACAATGTAAAGGTCCACAATGGTATAATCAAAATTGAATAATCAAAACTTGCCACATCACATTTTCAACTTATAAAAATCCAAAAATTGTGACATAGAAAATAATTTTTTTAAAAATAGTTTTCAAACTAAATAGGTTATTAGAAAAAGAGAAAATAGTTTGATTTAAAAAAAAAAAGTGTTTGGGAAAAAGTTTAAAAAAATAGTTTTTGAAAAAAAAAAGTTTAAAAAAATTCTTTTGAAATAAACTTTTTTTGCAAAAAAATAAAAACTGTTTTTAAAAGTATTTTCTTAGAAACATGTTGAAAATGGAAGAGATAGAAGGTTTTTGTGTAATGATGGTGTACTTAAGGAAATGTAGGGACAACTAAATTTAGTTATTGGCAAAATGTTACTAGTTTTGATTATCCAATGGCCAAAATTTGATGAGTTGATAAGATGTTGCAAAGTTTGGTTATTCCAATGTGAGCTCTTTTTTGAGCAAATATTACTAATATTACCACTCTGGATGCTATGAGTTCCCCAATTTTGCCAAATCGAAGCCCACCCAAAGAACATTATTGTGCACATTGTCATATAGAAGGTCATTTAATGGGCAGACGCAGCGGTACTTTTGGTAGGAATGGGGCTACAGCCTAAAAAAACAGACTTGACCCCAAAAATCAATTTCCATCGACAATTCTTCCGAATCCTATGGCTACTTTCTGCAGGAAGAACATGACTTTGAATTGGCATTTAATCCGTAGTCAATAGTCATGTTGTTTTGGTGTGATTTGAAAAATTAGAGGGGTATGTGGTGTGATTTCATTGAAATTAACGGAGTGATAGTGAAACTTAGATTACAATGCAGGGGTGGCTTGTTATTCGGTCGATCGTTATTCTTTCTTCTTTATTTTACAGACGATAAGATGTTAGTATGCTAGAATTTGTTAAATTACTACGAGGATCAACCTCCTATACATAGGAATCGAACCCTAGATCTATACTAAACCAACATAGAATTACTAAAACCAACATAAAAATCCTCTTTCCCGCGTTAAAAAAAAAACAAACAAACATAGAATTACTAGTTCCCCTTTGATGTTGATCATCTCTACTAGACTACTATTATAAGTGTTCATAGAAATTCAGATGGCAACAACCTTAAAAACAAATAATCAAACGGTTATAAAGGTGGTTAACGTTTGTATCCTTGAGATGTTGTGTGAGTGCTTTCATAGAAATTATGTAGCGAACCAAAATATCTTCCCCAAGTTTGGACTATTAATTATGCTTCCATCTTTCTCACCTATGTAATTGCATAAATCATTGATAAATAACTTGTTAAACTAAAACAAATCAATACCTAATAGAAAAGTCACCTAAGTTTGGGGACCCTCTATTCATTGACTAAAACTTAAAAATATTGTCAAAGAAATAGACTTGCATGAGAAGTTACTCCTATCATATTCGTCATTGTAAATGATAAATTTCGATCAAACTTGCACGACTTGGTCCACATGAGTTTTTTTTTTGACAAACCAGATCATCCCAGATAATATATATAAGAAAAAGGTCCACATGAGTTAAATTAATAAATTAATAGCAATAACGTGCACATTCAGACCTAAAATAAAAAAATAAAAAAGAATACATAAAACATGCGAACCAAACCGGCCATTAGCGTGCACATTCAGATCTAAAATAAAAAAAAGTAAAAAAGAATAGGTAAAACATTTAGTAAATGAATGCCAATTAAATACTGTACTAATGTTTATATAAGGTATCTTTTTGCTCGATCGGCTATACCCTTTTTCTCCAATATTATCTATAAAAATAAATAAAAAGTCTCCTATTCTCCCCGCAAAATATTAAATGTAAGGAGTGGATTTGAAGGGTAAAAACATCATTTTCAAATGTAGATAGAACAAAACATCATTTTCAAATTTAAAGGATTAGGCCGAACCGCCGAAGTTAATGACTTAACGTGGACCACGAACAACATACAATTCTCCTAATACTTAGTACTCCAGTATTTAATTAATTCATTGCTTATGGTGCTTCTGGGTCCTTTGCCCAACGTCCTTGACCTTTGCATTTAGGGGTAAATGCGTTGAATTCGTCATGACCATGTGATTTTTGAAACGTTGGAATCGATACTTCAATAACATCAAATAACGGCAGATTAGTTCAGGTGTGCAATTTCTGTTAGTCAATGGACGAAAATTGGCATCAGATGCCCAATTTAACATTGGCATATTAGTTAAAGTGTTTAATTGAAATAAAAGAAAGTTTAGGTGTTTACAAGATAATGGGACGTAAGTTTTAGAGTTACTTAGCAAAATATTCACATGGTATCTGGTCGATCGGAAGAAAAAAGATTCACATGGTATCTGGCTTCAGGATCATCAAAAATAAGATACCACACGAATCTCTTTCTTTCTTCTTTTTTTTAAATAATCGGCTAGATACCATGCGGATCTTGGCAAGTAAAGCAGAGGAATTTATGTGCTCGAGCCTCGTATAGCAAGCAAATGATTTACCTTATAGCAAGCAAAAAAATGGATCTATTCATAATAATGTCCAGTGTAGGATTTACCTTATTTACGTTTATGTTTTTGCCCATCGCCAATATATCTAAAATCCCCACGACTGGAGAAGATATTTTTTTACAAGTCCAGAGCTTAGAGAGAGAGAGACCTCGCCTTACCAACTTGATTAAATAGGTCTTTTGGGCGAGTTTTCTCTCTGCTCTTCCTTTGGTTATATACCAACTCACGTCGAAGACCTGATCTTTGGTCATAGCCGTGTGAGAAGTCTGGTACTCTATTAAGAAGCAAATTTTCAGAGAGAGAGAGAGAGACAGAGACAGAGATGACCATTCACCAGTGGAAAGACCATGGGGTTGTGAAAAGAAATTGGACTAGCAAAAAATTAGACTCGGTCATTGAGCATGAAATAGTACCAAGTAAGAATATTCCCACTAGAGCAACAGGTGAGAATTTTCAATCTTCTAGCTTCAACTACCAACATTTTAACTCATCACTTTCCATCACTACATAACCTATCAAAATTTAAGAATTACAAGCGGCTCTCTCTCACCGTCTCTCAGAGGCATTCTATAAAGCAGCGTCTCAAAAGTAATACTATGACTGGATCGCCAGTTAAAGAATACATTTATTCTGATACGCACTATTGGACAAAACATTTAGTAACCGATACGGTTCAACATTTATATCTCAACACAAAATCACCTCTTCTTGTTCTTCTTTCTTCTTTTCACTTGCTTTTCCAAGCTTTTCAGCCTATGATTAATTAGTGAGGAGGAAGATGTTTTTTGATCTGCTGCAGGTGTTGATGCTTCAATGCGTGATTGTGGAGCCGCCTGCTGTTCTGCAAAATATTTTTGTGCTGCTGCAACTTTTTTGAGCGATTCAAAAAAAGAGAGGGCAGGTTTGTCTGCAGAAGTAGCAGACGACGGTGCTATAGGTATTTCAGGAACACCCAAAAACTTCTTCACCCCGGGAGCTTTAAGCACTGTGGATGAAGTGACACGATAGTTAGATACCTATTTGAGAAGTTTCCTGAAATCTATGCTCGTTATGGCACAAAAACCAAATACTCCATTGAACATCCATAATGGTTCTGTATGCTCGTTATGGTGCAAAAAGGGAAGTATTGAACATCCATAATGAATATGAACTAGATAGACTCACCTAATCCGTATGTAAGTGAGAAGAGGTTAGAGGTCACCCAATAACAAAATATAGCCTGGAGAGACAAGAATATCATATAACATTAAAGACCTTCCTCTGAAATGTGAAGGTGAAATTCTCATGGTATATAAAACAGTATAACTATTGCCAAAGTAGAAGCAAACTGATGATAAATAAAAGAAGAAATGGTAAGTGATGAGAAACATTAGCTGGTGCAGAGAAGTAGTTAGCTTGAGGGGTAATCCCTGCCAATCTCAAAAGGGAAGGGGCAGGACGCGAGTCCAAATGGCTAAATGAGACATGGGTCTGGAGATTCAATGACATGTTCACTACAAGTAGCTGATCATTCCCTAATTAGTGTTTTATTCTCATTTTTCAGTAATCATTACTTGAATAGAGTCTTATAAAAAGTACATATTTCTAACTGCGACAAAATTCCAACTTCAACCACCATCGCAACAATGGAGCAATCTCCACAGTACTATCACCAAGGGCGGGGGCCCACTGCAGGGTACCCTCTCAAACCATGACCATGCTATGCACACACTTCTCTATCTCCCAGGACAGCTTAAGTATAAAACCACAATATATGCCGTAGAAAGAGCTTCCATAAACATCTAGTGCTGCGATTTCAAAATTTCAACTATTTAAAGTATTAAAAGTCCAACTAAAATCAGCATCCTGTCTTCCAAGAAGTGAATAGTGATAAGCACCCAATAATGTACACTATTGATGGTTAAGTCCTCTAGTATGTTACGTTTTTATTTATATATGTTGCCGTTTTTATGCGATATTGCAAGTAAGGTAGTTTCTTAAGTGTTTCAGGTAAACCGTGAGAATAAGGAGTGTTTTGACGCCATGGATAACCTTCGGTCGTGTCCAAGTACCCGAGACCAAGTGGCGCTGTGCCACCAAGGCCCAAGAGTGAAGAAACGAAGCACCGGAGGGTGTACAGGGCCATTGGATGCCAAGACGGGGAACTTGAAGGCAGATCTGGAGTTATCAGTGCTGTATCGGTTGTATCGATACTATTAAATTATCTTTTGGACAGAGAGCTGCATCGATACAGAAGCGTTACAGCAGATCCAGCACAGGCTTAACTTCTCAGTATCAATACCCTTTACCTCAAGTATCGATACCATGTGCTTCCGGGCAGATTTTTGTTACTTTTGGACTTTCCACTTATGGAATACTTGCCACTTTTGGAAAGTTTTACCCCTCTCCCCTTAGATGGGATCTTATTTTTTGCTTAAATTTCTCTTTTCTCTCTAGGAACTCCATAGCTTTTCCTTCAAGCTTTTAAGTGTAATTTCCTTCAAGAACACCTTCAGGTATTTGTCGTACATTAATTTCTCGTTTATTAAAGTTGTTTGTACGGACTAGATTCTCCTTAATATAAAGTTTATTTTCGTTTTCTACGGTTAAATCTCATGTCTCTTTTTATCTTCATACTTTGTTCTTTTAAATATGTGTGAGTAGTTTATTGGCTAAGTCTTGGGGTGACTCTTTCCCAATGATTTAAGTTGTTATTAGTTCTCGAAATCTCGGGCTTAAAGAATGGGTTTCACCGTTTCGGAATAGACTAAACTAGAGTTGTTAACTTCTTTGATGCCGTGTAGACAATGAACCTTGGCACACGGCATGCTTGGAACTCTGTCACTCATAGGTATCGATAAATGAGTTCAAATGAGTTTATCTCTATTCCAGAAAACCATATCATTTGATTTAAACAAAGTTCAAAGCTAAATCTTCCGAGTGGGAGCGCACGGTCGTGACTCTCACTTGAGTTTTCTTCGAGAATTGATAACGGCCTAAGTCACGGGAAGGATGATCCCTAGCATTGCCTAAGTCACGGGAAGGATGATCACTTGAGTTAGGGAAGGATGATCCCTAACTCATCTTACCAATTGATGAGTTGGTAAGATGTTGCTAAGTTTGGTTATTCCAATGTGAGATCTTTATTGAGCAAATATTACTAATCTTAGCAACCTTTTAGTTTTGATTATACCACTCTGGATGCTCTGAGCTTCCCAATTTTGCCAAATCGAAGCCCGCCCAAAGAACATTATTGTGCACATTGTCATCTAAAAGGTCATTTAATGGGCAGGTGCAGCGGTACTTTTGGTAGGAATGGGGCTACAACCTAAAAAAAACAGACTTGACCCCAAAAATTCAATTTCCATCGACAATTCTTCCGAATCCTATGGCTACTTTCTGCAGGAAGAACATGACTTTGAATTGGCATTTAATCCGTAGTCATGTTGTTTTGGTGTGATTTGAAAAATTAGAGGGGTATGTGGTGTGATTTCATTGAAATTAACGGAGTGATAGTGAAAGTTTATCTTAGACAAGTCAAAGCTTTATCTTCTAAAGAGGATCTCAAAGGCTCAATCCCTAGGAATAGGAGGAGACTCAGATACAACAAACATGCCTATAGTAGATCGATGGATGCAGTAGTTATTCTGTAAGGTAAGGGTAGAGGGTAGTACTAAGGGGAGAGGAGTAGGCCAGGGTTGACCTTAGAAGCGGTATTTCGAAAGGATCTAGGTTTGTTGGCTATTACGAAACAGGATGCTCTCAACATACCTAAATGGAGAAAACATATTCATAAGGTCGACCAGTTGACCTTAATTGGTTGGAGTCTTCGGACTTAAGACTCTGTTTGTCTAGTTTTGGTTTTTAAACTTGTAGCGATTCTGTTCAAAAAAAAAAACTTGTAGTGATAAATTAATAAAACAACACCCCATAGTATTTTATATTTTACACTTTGTGGGATAATATATCCGATAGATATAATAAAATCCAATCCGATGCTCAAATCCCATCAAACAAACGGTCCGTAGGTATAGTCATGGGACCATAAATGCTTTATATCATGCCGTGTGCTTCTTGCATAAAGCTGAGTGCAGATTGGTGAAGCGATGAGGAAATGGAGCATTAAAACTATTTTCACTGTTAAAATGCAATGTGAATTCTGACTCTTTGCATCACTTGATCATGCTTCATTTTCAAGCGACATGACCTTCAACTCTTGAGCCGAGGATTAGCAACTTAATAAAGAAGCTTTACGGAATGGTATCCAATTGCCATGATTTTATCTTGACTAAAGAATCCTGAAGAATTTGTGATTATGCATAACGAGCACACATGCGTATGTCTATGTCAAACTCTGGGGGTATCGATCCCATTCATTTCTTGATCAGTTCAGGAGCCGAATATATGGATTACTTGCAGAAAATATTTATTGAGGTAAAAAGATCTCCTCTCCAAAAATAAAATACCTCACTTAAGGCAAGGTTTCAGAATTGAGAACAGTAATAAAAAAGGTGCCACTCTGCCAGCTTCAGGCAGTTCAACAATGCTTGCACTGAAACCAAAAAAGGAAGAGAGGACACTTGTGTTCTGTAAGGAGTGTGTAAAGAATCACCAGAAAAAATGGGTGAAACTTGAAAATCGAGATTGACATACTCTTCTAAGTAAAGTAAAGTGGGCATACATAAATAAGTATTTGGAAAACATACAATCCATCAAGAAAAATAGTCTTCACCATCTAGTTCCAGGAAGTAGAAGCAGAATTTTTGTAAGATTTCAACTTGTCTTGCTTTGAATATACCTTACAGACCTGCAAATCCAAAATAACACACATCAATCCCTGCAAGCGAAAAAATGTAATTGCTCAAGTGTCCAACCATGAAACTGAAGATCTAAGTCGATGTGTTTCAAATTCTTAACACCCAAGTCCAGCAACTCGATCATATCTTCAAGTAAACAATCATGACATACATATATGGCTCATTGCCACTTCCTCAATGTGATTATTACTCAGTTCGTATGACACTTCAAATACGTATCCAGCTCTTAACCTAGTCCTAAATGATGCAGATATGTTGAAGATGATTTGCATCAAATGCAGAGAAACATATACTACTTGGATTATTGGACTACCACTGCATTTGCTTTCTGATATTGGACTTACAAAGACAGTAAAAGGTGCAGAAGTAGTAGTACATATCAAGTGAGCATACAAGTAGCTTTCAAGGAAACTTTTAAACAAAACTTACAAGTTACAAGCACGCACACCATATATATAGAAAAGGTTATACATAGATTATTTTGCCTACAACAGCCTATCCAGCTATTAGTTCATTGGATTTGGTGGGAGGAAGAAGGTGGGAGGCTGTTTTTTGCAAATGCAAAGGTCCGAAGTAAATGGTTGTTACCCTAAAATGGAGACCCTTAACCGGCCGAACTTTAGATCGAACAGGCTCCCCCATCAAAAACTCCTTGCGGTCCAACCATGACTGTACAAAACCGCTACATGATAAAAACTTGCACCCACCTCTATAACAAAAAAACAAAAGGAAAAAAAGGGAAGCATACTTCTCAATGTTAATAATGTCATCTAAACAATCATCTCAAAAAACAGGATGGAAACAACACTTGTGGTTGTACCTGACCAATTATTTCCTCTGGTTCTCTTTAATTCTATGCAGAAGCTTCCCGCAAGTATGATTAACCACAAGCTCCTTCTCTAGCAACTCCTTCAACAACAACTTGGCGTCTCCAACCGTTTGATGCCGGCAGATCTCATCAAGCAATGTCTGATAAGTGATCAAATCAGCAGACCTCTGACACTTGCTCATCTCCCACAAAAGGTTTATTGCCTCGTCAACTTCTCCACCAAGAGCCAAAGAGTTCACGAGGGAGTTATACGATTTACTGCTTGGAACAAACCCTCTCTTCTTCATATCATTACACAAAACCATAGCATTCTGTGTCCTCCCTTGGGCACACAACCCATGAATCAAATAATCAAATGAATACGAATTCGGCAAACATTTATAAACCACACCCATCTGATGAAATATTCTGAGGGCATCATTCACGTGAAGTGAAAGGACGTACCCTTTTATCATGAAATTCAAGGAGAAAATGTCAGGTTCAACACCGTCATTCACCATTTGCTTGAAGAGGCATCTGGTTGTCTCCATATACATGTGGTTTACATAAGAATTTCTCCCCCGACTAAGAAGTGCAGAAAACAGAAGATTGTAGGTTCGTATCGAAGGCTTACATTCCATATTCTTGCTTTTTCTCATGTGCTTATATGTGTTGACAGCCTTGGTCAATTTACGATCTTCTGTGAAGAAGTAAATTATTGTATTAAACAAGGCCTCCGAACCAATGTGAAGAACATCAAGCACCTTGTTCACAACCTCATCCATCTCTTGGTACAATTTCGCAACACCAAGCTTTTTTATGGTAATATGGTATGTGGAAACATCATGACTAAACCTAGGTTGCTGTGAAGCCCAATTAAACAGCTCCAAGCACACAAGAGGATCTTGCTCTAGTGTTATGACACCGCATAGTTCTTCGGCAGTGAACCTTGGTGCAAGTTGGGACACTGCACGCCTAAATCGGGCTTCATTGAGTGTAGGTTTCGACGGAGGTTTTAATCTCTTATTCATTCTCGGCCTTAACGATTGTGACCCAGGTGTCAAGGAAGAATGATAAAGTGAAAGGTGCAAGTATCTGTGTAGGACTGTACTCGAAGTGACATTGGCACCTGTGTCAAATTGGGTCTGGGTTCGAAGGTCCATAGGCTTCAATGAGTTATTCATGAGATACAAACGGCGAGAGAAGCTAGGGCAGCTGGAATGAGGAGCCGAAAACATGGACATTTCATTACAAACTATCGACGGAGGAGATATAATGGGAGACGGGTATAGAGACTCTAAACAAACAAGATGATTCATTGCATAACTTCTGCTGACATAAAGGCGATGCAAGCGGATTTTGCCAACAGATAGCATGTTAACACACACAGAGCAAACCCAAATTCGTTGACTACAATCCTCAATCAGTGACAATGACAGTGAAGAGTGCAATTTACAGCCAAGAAGCATTGCCTCATTGTCAAAAATTAATCAGTTTCTGGAATTAATTGGGACCCCCACAAATGGACGGTAGGATTGGTTCCCCAGGATTAGTCCTAGATCATTCAGGCAAAAAATCAAGTGTATCAGATATCGGTAAGTTCCTCATTTCTATTGAAAACAAGGAACGGTTGAATTTTCTGACCGTCAATTGTTGAGGTGAGCGAAAGCTAGCCCTTACACCTGAGTTATAAGAAAAAAATGCGTATGATTCAAACACAGATGGAGAAGATGAGTAAACCATAAAATGGATGAGAAAGAATTGAACTTTACTAGGCAGAAATATGGTACTTTAGGAATCAGACATAAAAGAGGAGTTCTGCACGTGGGTATACACACTCGGCTAATTAGGGCTTCCTGGGTTTATCAAAAGAGGAAGAATTGGCAGAGGATTTTGGAATAAACACGACATATTGAATGATTAAGAAAACAAAGGAGAGGGGGGTTGGGAAGGTTGCTTTGAAGAGCTGACCTTTAAGGGAAGAGAGATGAGATTGACGCCGATTTTGGGCGGAGGGTGGTGCGATGGAGCTGGCGGCGGGTTGCAGTGGCAGTGCTATAGAGTTGGTGATTGGTGGAACTGGGACTGCAGACGGTGGTGTTGATTCCAAATGGGTGGGGAAAAGGCTGGGTGGGTTTATAAACTTGACCATTTTTTCTTTTCTTTTCTTTTTTGGAAAAATACATTAAACAAGAATTTTAAAAAAAAGAAGTATTAAGGAAAAAAAAAACGGGCATAGATGTAGGGCCGTCCAAGAAAAACCGAGAACCGTGAAACCGGTCCGGACAGGGATTTAAAAATTAAAAAACCGTGAGATACGGATTAGGATTGGATTTTCATTTCAAAACCGCGGATTAACCGAACCGAACCGTGAGATATTTAAAAAAATAAAAAATATAGATGTGTGTGTAATATATATAAACTAGCGTTTAACCCGTTCTATACACGGGTAAAACTAACACGTTATAGCATTGTGCCCGTTCAAACCTACTTTTATTAATTGTCCCGTGTATCGAACGGGCACAACGCTAGAACGGGTTAGTTTTGCCCGTGCATAGAACGGGTTAAACGCTAGTTTTTACTATTTGGAAGAGGAAGAAATGTTTAAGACCGATGGAGGGAGGGGTACTTTTGTTGTGTTGGAAGAAGAGGAGGTTTTTAGTATTTGCGAGATGAAGAAATGTTTAAGACAATGATGGAGGGAGGGGTACTTGTATTACAATAGAATTCAAATGTTTTTGACTTGGTACAAAAATGACTAAACTCACCTCTATTTAATATTTATACTACTATATGGATGATTCTAGTCTGAAGATATTTCTTACAAAATATTTCTATATAGAAAATTCTAGATTTATACATGTGCTCTAACAAATTTAGATATTTTGACAAAGATCTTCTAGTATCTAGAAGCTCGATATTAAGACTCCTCCAAAAATATCATTTATATTTGAGCTTATTTCTTGGGCTCGACTTGAGCTTCCAGAATATTTCAAAAAAATATCAATGTGAATTTTTTTGTGTTGCTAAGTTTCAGTTCACATGACACAATCTTAGATTGTTCTCACTTTCTGCTCCTTGATGGCTGGTGCTTTATTTTTATGGTAGCTGGTGCTTTATTTTTATGGTACTTTCTGCTATTGTGTGAAGATAAAAAAAAAAAAGGGGAGGTCAGAATTAAGTTTCATCATTTGTGGTTTCTTCATTTCTCTCTCTCAAGCTAGAACCAAAATTAACAAAGGGATTTTACACTTTTCCCATCTGCCAGGGGCAGTCGAGTGTCTCTCACAATCTAATGGTCAGTTTTGTAGAAAAGTAATGACAACATCTTAATTGAAGCATTCCAGACAATTACAGTCTTATAGAGGTACGGCCAGTTATGTTAAACTCAATCCCTTCTGTTAAACTATACTGAGATCCTAATTGAAGCATTCCATCGAACACGTGGAAGCCACTGAAGCATTATGTTTTTTAAGCCAAATTTTCCAATTACAGTTGAAGATTTTATCAAATACTTGGAAAGCAATTGAGGGAAGAACAAGAACCTAATTGAAGCATTCCATCGAACACGTGGAAGCCACTGAAGCATTATGTTTTTTAAGCCAAATTTTCCAATTACAGTTGGAAAGCAAAGAGGGTAAACAGATTTTTATTAAATGCAGTAAAGAGGGTAAACAGATTTTTATTAGGATCAAAGTAACGTCAAAAAATAAGGAAGATTATTAGGGCGAGAATGAATGGTCTACCTGTTTCAATCGTGGGCAGCGTCCTTGTGGTCGCTGGGGTTTTCGGAAATTAGTGCAAACAGATTTTTATCAGAGTAACATCAAAAAATAGGGAAGATTATTAGGGAAAAAATGAGTGGTTTACCTGTTTCGAAATGGTGTGGAAATGGCGTTGACAACGGCTGGAGGGTGGTCGCTGGGTTGGGTGGTGGTGTGGCAACAGGAGCGAACAGGAGAGAGGAGTGGGAGAGAGAGAGAGGAAGGGGAGAGGGAGGGAGGGAGAGAGCGGGAGAGTAACTTTGGAGGAAGACAGGAAACACGGTGGAGAGAGGAAGCACGATGGAGAAAAATATAGGGAAAAATTCAAAATACCCCCAACCTTTACACCAAAATTAATTAGACTTCCAACCTTTTAAAAATTTCAATTTTACTCCCAACGTTATCTTCCGTTAATCAAAATGCCCCCTTCCGTCCGAAAAACTAACAGATTTCGTTAAAGACTCCGTTAAATATCGTCCCGATAGAATTTTGATGATCCGAGCCGCTCAATGTGTTCAAAACGTGATTTTAAGGGTACCCGCAAGAAATCAGCAAAAAAAAATGACCAGGAAGTCTTCATCTGAATAGTTTTTTATTAAACTATTCAATAAAAAACTGTTCAGATGAATCCCTTTTCGATCAATTTTTTTGTTAATTTCTCGCGAATATCCTTAAAATCACGTTTTGAACACATTGAGCGGCTCAGATCATGGAAATTCGATCGAAAGGGAGAGGTGCAGACCGAAGCAAAATCCGGATGTCCGGACTTGAACAAAATCCGGATCGATCTGCACCTCCTCTTTTCCAATCGAATTTTGATGATCTGAGCTGTTCAATGTGTTCAAAACTTGATTTTAAGGGTACCCGCGAGAAATCAACAAAAAAAATGATCGGAAATGGCTTCATCTGAACAATTTTTTATTGAATAGTTTAATAAAAAACTGTTCAGATGAAGCCCTTCTCGGTCTTTTTTTTTTTGTTGACTTCTCTCGAGTACCCTTAAAATCACGTTTTGAACATATTGAACGGCTCGGATCATCGAAATTCGATTGGGACGCTATTTAACGGAGCTTTTAACGAAATCTGTTAGTCATTCAGACGGAAGGGGGCATTTTGATTAACGGAAGATAACGTTGGGAGTAAAATTGAAGTTTTTAAAAGGTTGGGAATCTAATTAAATTTTGGTGTAAAGGTTGGGGGGTATTTTGAAATTTTCCCAAAATACAATGATCGTAATAGGTTTTTCAATCCAACGATAGTAACCTAATGAATTTGCGATCCAACGGCCGGAGGGATGCTCATGTTTGTATGAGTAGACGAAAGTCTGTTCTGATTTATAATATAGATAGATTACAATGCAGGGGTGGCTTGTTATTCAGTCGATTGTTATTCTTTCTTTTTTATTTTACAGACGATAAAATATTAGTATGTTAGAATTTGTTAGATTACTACAAAGGTCAACCTCCTATACATAGGAATCGAACCCAAGACCTCTATTACACCAACATAGAATTACTAAATCTCCGTTCCAGAACACCTTCTTAAAAAATAAGTACTTATTTCACATTTTCAAACTCAAAAATAATTTAAATGAAAAATAATTTTTCAATTTTTTTTTGCACCGTATTAAAGATTTCAATGAGATTTATCAAACAAGATCCTTATTGATAGGAAAATTATTTGCGTAAGCACATGATTTTTGAGCTTGAAATTGCCTTCTTAAAAAATACTAAGTACTTATTTTCCTTTCCGGAACGGGGGCTAAAACCAACATAAAAATCCTCTTTTCCGTGTTAAAAAAAAACCCATAGAATTACTAGTTCCCCTTTGACGTTGATCATCTCTACTCGACTACTATTATGAGTGTTCATAGAAATTCAGATCGCCACAACCTTAAAAACAAATAATCAAACGGCTATAAAGGTGGTTAACGTTTATATCCTTAAGATGTTGCGTGAGTGCTTTCATAGAAATTATGTAGCGAACCAAAATATCTTCCTCAAGTTTGGACTATTAATTATGCTTCTATCTTTCTCACCTATGTAATTGCATAAATCATTGATAAATAACCTGTTAAACTAGAACAAATTAATACCTAATAGAAAAGTCACCTAAGTTTGGGGACCATTTACTCATTGACTAAAACTTAAAAATATTGTCAAAGAAATAGACTTGCATGAGAAGTTACTCCTATCATATTCGTCATTGTAAATGATAAACTTCGATCACACTTGCACGACTTGGTCCACATGAGTTTTTTTCCGACAAACCAAATCATCCCAGATAGTAATATATAGTATAAGATACCACACGAATTTCTTTCTTTCTTTCTTTTTTTAAATAATCGGCCAGATACCATGCGGATCTTGCCAAGTAAAGCAGAAGAATTTATGTTCTCGAGCCTCGTATAGCAAGCAAATGATTTACCTTATAGCAAGCAAAAAAATGGATCTATTCATAATAATGTCCAGTGTAGGATTTACCTTATTTACGTTTACGTTTATGTTTTTGCCCATCGCCAATATATCTAAAATCCCCACGACTGGAGAAGATATTTTTTTACAAGTCCAGAGCTTAGAGAGAGAGAGACCTCGTCTTACGAACTTGATTAAATAGGTCTTTTGGGCAAGTTTTCTCTCTGCTCTTCCTTTGGTTATATACCAACTCACGTCGGAGACCTGATCTTTGGTCATAGCCGTGTGAGAAGTCTGGTACTCTATTAAGAAGCAAATTTTCAGAGATGACCATTCACCAGTGGAAAGATCATGGGGTTGTAAAAAGAAATTGGACTAGCAAAAAATTAGACTCGGTCATTGAGCATGAAATAGTACCAAGTAAGAATATTCCCACTAGAGCAACAGGTGAGAATTTTCAATCTTCTAGCTTCAACTACCAACATTTTAACTCATCACTTTCCATCACTACATAACCTATCAAAATTTAAGAATTACAAGCGGCTCTCTCTCACCGTCTCTCAGAGGCATTCTATAAAGCAGCGTCTCAAAAGTAATACTATGACTGGATCGCCAGTTAAAGAATACATTTATTCTGATACGCACTATTGGACAAAACATTTAATAACCGATACGGTTCAACATTTATATCTCAACACAAAATCACCTCTTCTTGTTCTTCTTTCTTCCTTTCACTTGCTTTTCCAAGCTTTTCAGCCTATGATTAATTAGTGAGGAGGAAGATGTTTTTTGATCTGCTGCAGGTGTTGATGCTTCAATGCGTGATTGTGGAGCCGCCTGCTGTTCTGCAAAATATTTTTGTGCTGCTGCAACTTTTTTGAGCGATTCAAAAAAAGAGAGGGCAGGTTTGTCTGCAGAAGTAGCAGACGACGGTGCTATAGGTATTTCAGGAACACCCAAAAACTTCTTCACCCCGGGAGCTTTAAGCACTGTGGATGAAGTGACACGATAGTTAGATACCTATTTGAGAAGTTTCCTGAAATCTATGCTCGTTATGGCGCAAAAACCAAGTACTCCATTGAACATCCATAATGGTTCTGTATGCTCGTTATGGTGCAAAAAGGGAAGTATTGAACATCCATAATGAATATGAACTTGATACACTCACCTAATCCGTATGTAAGTGAGAAGAGGTTAGAGGTCACCCAATAACAAAATATAGCCTGGAGAGACAAGAATATCATATAACATTAAAGACCTTCCTCTGAAATGTGAAGGTGAAATTCTCATGGTATATAAAACAGTATAACTATTGCCAAAGTAGAAGCAAACTGATGATAAATAAAAGAAGAAATGGTAAGTGATGAGAAACATTAGCTGCTGCAGAGAAGTTGTTAGCTTGAGGGGTAATCCCTGCCAATCTCAAAAGGGAGGGGCAGGACGCGAGTCCAAATGGCTAAATGAGACATGGGTCTGGAGATTCAATGACATGTTCACTACAAGTAGCTGATCATTCCCTAATTAGTGTTTTATTCTCATCTCTCAGTAATCATTACTTGAATAGAGTCTTATAAAAAGTACATGTTTCTAACTGCGACAAAATTCCAACTTCAACCACCATCGCAACAATGGAGCAATCTCCACATTACTATCACCAAGGGCGGGGGCCCACTGCAGGGTACCCTCTCAAACCATGACCATGCTATGCACACACTTCTCTATCTCCCAGGACAGCTTAAGTATAAAACCACAATATATGCTGTAGAAAGAGCTTCCATAAACATCTAGTGCTGCGATTTCAAAATTTCAACTATTTAAAGTATTAAAAGTCCAACTAAAATCAGCATCCTGTCTTCCAAGAAGTGAATAGTGATAAGCACCCAATAATGTACACTATTGATGCTTAAGTCCTCTAGTATGTTACGTTTTTATGCGATATTGCACGTAAGGTAGTTTCTTAAGTGTTTCAGGTAAACCGTGAGAATAAGGAGTGTTTTGACGCCATGGATAACCTTCGGTCGTGTCCAAGTACCCGAGACCAAGTGGCGTTGTGCCACCAAGGCCCAAGAGTGAAGAAACGAAGCACCGGAGGGTGTTCAGGGCCATTGGATGCCAAGACGGGGAACTTGAAGGCAGATCTGGAGTTATCAGTGCTGTATCGGTTGTATCGATACTATTAAATTATCTTTTGGACAGAGAGCTGTATCGATACAGAAGCGTTACAGCAGATCCAGCACAGGCTTAACTTCTCAGTATCAATACCCTTTACCTCAAGTATCGATACCATGGGCTTCCGGGCAGATTTTTGTTACTTTTGGACTTTCCACTTATGGAATATTTGCCACTTTTGGAAAGTTTTACCCCTCTCCCCTTAGATGGGATCTTATTTTTTGCTTAAATTTCTCTTTTCTCTCTAGGAACTCTATAGCTTTTCCTTCAAGCTTTTAAGTGTAATTTCCTTCAAGAACACCTTAAGGTATTTGTCGTACATTAATTTCTTGTTTATTAAAGTTGTTTGTACGGACTAGATTCTCCTTAATATAAAGTTTGTTTTCGTTTTCTACGGTTAAATCTCATGTCTCTTTTTATCTTCATACTTTGTTCTTTTAAGTATATGTGAGTAGTTTATTGGCTAAGTCTTGGGGTGACTCTTTCCCAATGATTTAGGTTGTTATTAGTTCTCGAAATCTCGGGCTTAAAGAATGGGTTTCACCGTTTCGGAATAGACTAAACTAGAGTTGTTAACTTCTTTGATGCCGTGTGGACAATGAACCTTGGCACACGGCATGCTTGGAACTCTGTCACTCATAGGTTTCGATAAATGAGTTCAAATGAGTTTATCTCTATTCCAGAAAACCATATCATTTGATTTAAACAAAGTTCAAAGCTAAATCTTCCGAGTGGGAGCGCACGGTCGTGACTCTCACTTGAGTTTTCTTCGAGAATTGATAACGGCCTATGTCACGGGAAGGATGATCCCTAGCATTGCCTCTTTTAGTTAATCAAATCCGTTTTTAGTCTTTTCGAGAGAGAAATCTCCACCTTTCAAAGCAAAACCAAACGTTGGCCGTCTAAACGCCACAAACCCTGAAATCTACAATCCGAACTAGCTATATTCGAAGCTCCTATGGGTCTTTCTGGATATTATGCTGACGACGACCTAGCACTACACTTGGGGTTTTCAACCTATTCAATGGTTAGGTTGTGGTGAAGCAAATTAGGCCATGGACAAAATTCTCCTTACAATTACCTTCTCGATTCTTGCACAATGAAGAAACTTCAGCTTTCAAAGTGTTTGGTAATGGAGAACTTGTCTGTCTTAATTGACGCAAGGTATATAGCCACACACAAAATAAAAAACTATGTCAATGATGAATGATGCATACACTATCACT
Source organism: Rhododendron griersonianum (assembly GCA_018127125.1). Lineage (NCBI taxonomy): Eukaryota > Viridiplantae > Streptophyta > Magnoliopsida > Ericales > Ericaceae > Rhododendron > Rhododendron griersonianum. The sequence continues at coordinate 12,458,056 of CM030794.1, read as the reverse complement.
ACCCCTCCATCCAACAAAGGGAAATATGGCATTCTATACAAATCCTTACAATAACACCTAACCGGCATCCAAAGAATACTGCTTGTGCAACTATATATAAATACATCATTATACGGCGGTCTATAAAAATACTTCATTGTGCAAAATGCTGCCAACACGTACCTTTGGGAAAGTCATTGTAAGTGGAACAGTAAGACCAGCAAAGACCCTTGAAACAGTTTTCATTGTTTTAGCAGCAGGATTACCCTCCAAGCCTTCTTGCATGTTGCACTGAGAAAAGGTTGCATTTAGTTAATAGAAAACTCAAACACATCAAAGCAGAAGGAAAACTGAGAGATCATTATGGCGAGCGCACAGTATGCAGCACATTATGGTGAGTGAATAGCCAAACAGTATCCAGAACAAAAATAACATGGACATGATCAGGCTCGTGTTAATTTAATTCTTCTTGCCATCTTACTGAAAAAGAAATGTTTTGATTTAAGTAGCTATCAACACAGTAAATGTAGCACCAGTGCATTTGGTAGCATCTTACAAGCAAATAACAAGATCAGGAAATGTCAAACTGATTGAGCATCAGTTGTTTTCGTTAGAATTGTAGCAAATACAGCCTTCTCTTCTAAAGTATGAAGATAACACATAAACAAGACAAACAAGATTTTGCATCTTGTATATGGGTTTGAAAAAGGAGCTTTTGCCTATGTGCATACAATCTTCTTTAGTTTGATGACTTTTAAATCCACCTCCTATTCCATTTCACATCATAGAATCTCCTACCTCGGCTTTCCCAAAGAGGCTAGTTGATTGAGTAAAAAGACAAAAACTACAGCTCCTTTGGAAATGCTAGGCTCCAAGTTCTCACCTTTTTTCCTGTCATAAGAGGCTTGTGATGTTCTAAAATATTTCCTTGATAATATACACAAAGCAAATAATAATCTACAGTCTACACCAAATTCCAATATTTCTTTTCAACTTGTAATCCAATTGATGGGTGAAAGATGCCCGGATGTAGGTATTTAGTTAGTCTGTCAAGTGTACTTTCTCAAATTTTGGGCCCACTGAATTTAACCTAAAAGCTATGTTACATGAACCATCAAAACTCATATGTATGTCTAGTGGCTTAATTTAACTCTGCAAAATGTGTTTTCACACGTGAGGAACTTTAGAATATACAGCACAAAACGCAAATGAGTTGAATCTCAAGCTTAGCTTCTAAACTTAACTGGGTTCCAAGCTTAGCTCCTAAATGGAGCATTACCAATTGTTCTCCAGCAAAATTGTTGTCTGTCTTTTTTTCCCTTGTACTAACATTAACCAGTGGGATTTCTCAAAGGTTGTTTAAAACCCTTGCCTACATCCTTTGTCCAAACATGATCGGTGGCCAGCTCTAATAGGGAAGAAAAAGAACAAAGCCTGTTCAGGAGTTGCTTCTATCTCATCCACACATACAACCTTAACATCACCCAGTACTAAAGCCTTTCCGCCAGTGGTCCGCCTAATGTGGGCAAGGTCTACAATACAATAGAAACAAGAAAGCATAGTTTGATAAGGAGAATCTGCTTACCTCCACTGTTATCCAAAATGACAGTGCCGCCAATGCTGGACAGATATACAAACTATCTGGAGTGGTCAAATCAGTAAACCAGTACGCTCCACCATATTTAAAAGAAGGTACTTTTTCTACCATGTTCGAAATCTACAAACAAAATATCAAAGTGAGTACAAATCAAGAGAAAAACAAACATTTAACTATATTAAACGAACAGAACTCCTAGCAATTAATACAACAAGAAACGGAGATTCGTCTTACAGCAAGGAAGAAACTGACGAAGACAGGACCTTGGAAAAGGAGACCCTTCAATGGAGTTAAAGGAGAAACGCCATATCTGCAAAATCCCAAGTTATAACCTTCACTGAAACTGTGAAACAACAAAGAAGTAATCGGAGTGTGTGGAATTGCAAATTCCACAAGGAGATTACAAACTTTTAATATACTTGAGCCTATGTTGAAATACTCAACCTTAAAAAGCAACTAGGGCGTATACTTACATAGGGATACAACCAGTGGATATAAAGAACAAAAGTCACTTACCCAACTCTAACGGCTTAAGCTTTTAGACAAGTTGGTGAATTTTTACATATTACAAAAGCATCCAATAGATATTCAATTCAAACCTCACTGCCACCCTATCAACGTAGGACTGGGACTGGGACATGTTTGGCGCATTTGTATGGCCACAGGTGAAGGGTGTGCTGATGATATACCTGACTCAGTTACCCATTTCACTGACAACATAAGCTTTTAGATGTGTTTGTGGTAATAATATACGTTTAAACCTAGATGTGAGATCCAATCCACAGATTCGAAGCTCTAAAGTTGGGTGAAGAAAATAATTTTTTTGCACAAAGGGCCCTCCACACTTATCTATCAAATCAAGAAAGAAGGAAGGATTACACTCCTTCGACTCCTAACTAAGCCACCTACTGACAAACGAACTTTTAAGTCAGTAGCCTCAATAACATTGCAATGATGCCAATTATTGCCACCTTAAACAAAGAGGAATCATCGCCCGAATTCTCCTTCTCTTCCCCGCCTTAGTCCCTCTCCAACTATGTAGAAGTTCGAAAACTCCCTCCGGATAGACCCAAACCAAGATAAACCAAAGTGTAAATCTCCCAAGCTAACGGACAATAAAGTTCCGTTCGGTACTCCTTATGTACAATAAGATTAATCAAACCTTTTACAGGGCCAAAGTTGGGACAGAGTGAAATTTCAGATCTAGGGTTCATAAGCATGCGCTGTATTCGACCTTGTCCCATCAACATAAAAGAAAAAAAGGCATTTGGAAGATTATCAAGGCATATAATAGGGTTCCTTTCATCAATCAATGTCAGAATACACACAAGAGATTGTATTTAGAGATTTAAATGTAAACCATCTTACTGATGTACACTACTCTTAGTTATACAGAGTATCTTTAGTTCTTAAAGTTGGATCAATGCATACCGATTTATGCATCAAACTTGAAATTTGTTATCAGTTACAGGAAAGTCAAACAAACTGATTTCAATAGCTTATCTGTATAAAGTACATGGATAGTTGCTTACTCCCGAAATAGGGCTTGCATTCGTTGCTGACCTTCAGCCACTGCTTTAGGATCCATGCCCTGTGAAAAAGAATAATTTCTAGTTAGAATATATGGGATAATAAACTATTATAGTATGAGAAAATGAAACGAACACAAGTGTTGCAAACAAAACAAAAAAACTAAAAGTCATCGGATGTAGAAAACTTACATGCTAAGATATCAATCAATCTAGGAAAAAAGTAGTAGACATGAAATTATGCTACTAGATAGATGGTTTGATAAATCCAAAGAATAAGCCTAGTGCCCAATCAATAGAGCCTACATGAACCCTTTTTTCTCCATTCTGCTCTGATAAGGGCTATGTACAATCAACTATGTTTAATAAATCCATAACCTGTTTTAAGGTGCTTATATGGTGGAATATGTCATGTGTGTTTCCATGTTCAGGGGCAAAGCTGATTCGAGAATGGTTCGACTAGAAAGGGTAGACAAAGACGGAAGCTCTGGATTTTGATCAACCTTAGCTTGATGTGTCTTATTTGGAGAGAGCAGAATAGTGGACATTTTGATGGGTGGAGAGAGGACTGTGTCAAGGCTTAAGAGTCTTTTCCTATCTAATTATCCTAGTAAGGAGTCAAGGGTATGCAATCCAACCCTTGACTACTTTTGACATGGTAGATATTTTGTCAGTATAGTGGGGTATAGTGGTGTACAGAGATTTTTCCTGCATCGGTTTAGGATTCTTCATGCATAGGACCTTTTTGTCATTTGTTTTCTGATGTTCAGGTCGTTCGGTTTATATCGCTTGTTTACGTGGTATAAGTAGGTAATCTGCATATATAGTGTTAAAGCATCCAACTCCAAACCAATTGGCAAAGAGTGGAGAGGCCGCCCAGGCTCATATACTAGTTTTGGAGGAGATAATTAACCAATGTGGGACAAATCCCAACATTCCCCGCACGTGCGACCCCTAACTCGCACGTGGAGAGGTAAACAAAGGATCCATAACACTTGGATCACAACAAACAATGGTGCACTTATGGCACAAACAAGGGGGAACAAATTCTCCGAAACCCTAGCTCTGATACCATGTTAAAGCATCCAACTCCAAACCAATTGGCAAAGAATGGAGAGGCCACCCAGGCTCATATACTAGTTTTGGAGGAGATAATTAACCAATGTGGGACAAATCCCAACATATAGGTTTAACCAGGAGGGAAGAAGTACATGAACCAGGTCCATTGGAAATGATAACCTTCATACAATAAGTGAGTGGTCAACCAACATTACCGAGGCATTAGATATTACTCCCTCCGTCCCGCAATGTTTGGCACTTTTGGGAATTCCCACTTTTAAGAGAAATTTTTTGATGTACAATTGATGAGCTAACTATCCAATTTTACCCTTGTGTAATTTCAACACTATTTGAAAATTTTCAAATTTGGGCTGGATACCAAACAGTGTTGTTTCTGAAAAGTGTACTTTTGTTTTTGAAAAGTGTACTTTTGTTTATTTGAATTTTGAATAGATTGTTGTTTAGAGTGCAAAAGAAAAGGGTAAAATGGGAAGTTCACCTAATTTTGCTATTGACTTTTCAAACTAGCCAAATATTATGGGACAAGAAAAAGCACAAAAGTGCCAAACATTGCGGGAGGAGGGAGTAGATAATAAAACCACATTGCATTAAATTGATGAAAGTCCAAGGCATAGGCAGGTCCATAAGAAATTAACAACGAAGGAGAGATTCACATACCTTGTCTTGCATCTCTTGCTTAATCTCTTCCAAGTGTGGCCTCAAAAGCTGCAAAAAAAAAAGAAAAAAGAAGCAAGTCACAAAATGCAGTGTTTTATCTTCCTCGCAATTGGAGAATAATGCTACATGATAATCAAAATAGAAATAGGACCAAATAAATATCGATAACATGAAGTGCTAGACATATCAACCATATGAATGTTATGGAGAAAGAAATTTTAAAAATATAAAAAACCACGAGTAAGATTGAAATTGGAATTGCCGTGTCTTTCTAAATGGGGATTCTCAACAAAAGCATTGTTTGTCTAACATTTCCATGTCTACCAACACACAACAAAATAACCATGCTGAAATTTGATTCTCCACTCAAAAAAGATTAACCACCCCTCAAGTCATGTAACGAACGACACATCTTCAATTCTTCATTAACGGCCAAAATAATAATAATTAATAAACAAGCAAACTGAAGCATCCTTAGCTAAGCTTGTACTTTAAAGGTTTCCAATACATACAACATTATAATCCAAATATACAAAATATAAGAGTCAATCAAACCATAAAATGGCTTCTGATTCGAATTTTTTCCCTCCATTTGGGTGAGGTGGTGTCAATATGTAGTTAAAATGTCTACAAATAAACAAAAACCACTTAATCAAAATGTTGTATAAGAAAGTGCATCACTAATAAGCAAAAGACTTGCTCAAAGTTAAGGTCAAAGTAAAACTTTAAGACGCAATTGATATTATTTCAACATTTCCCCCAAATTCAATGGGTTATAAGCATAAACAATATACATATGCTATCACTAGCTATCACCAAATCCCTAACGCATAATAAACAAGAGATATGCATGAAAGAAAGCTACTTTAATGTCTTACTTTTGAGAAAATGACTTGCTAAGCGTATTAAAAGAACATGCAAGTTCCTCTTTTCATCGTTTTTTGGAGTCTTATTTCCATGGATACTATTGCATAGATAAAGAGGTATGGACAAATGCGACGCACATTTTATTCTTTCATCTAAAGGAAAGTAATATATGCATCTCCTAAACAACCATTAGAATTTAGCTTGTGTTTCTAAGAAGTTCAACACTGTTTAATCATATCAATATGTATCTTTCTAACAGCTTTCTCAAGCTCAATTCAAACTGTTATCCTGCAAATCCATACCAGTTCACCTATATGGAAACCTAAGAGATGGATGTCAAGATTGCATTCCAACCCATGGTTTGGGGATGGGAACCAAATATGCAGTATGAAGTGGCAATTAACTTCACCCTTCTGATTTCTTCTCCATTTTCCCTTTCTTTCTTGGAGAGAAACCATTGCACCCTTTTTGTTCTCTATCACCCTTTATAATGCATCATTCCGTAGAAGTGTATAGCAGAAACATAGACAAAAAAATTAATTGTTAAGAAAACCTACTGTAGAACCATATAACTGTAGTATTGTGGACAAACTCATTCACTCTGCAGTACAGATCAGTGATTATTGGGTTGCCAGACTTTAGAACTCTAAAACTCAACATAATAAATAAATAGAAGTGCAAATGCGGGAAAAAACACATAAACTTACACTCAATTTTGTAGTGGCCTTAAGCTGGTTTATCAAAAGTGGAATCATTGCTCCTCGAATCAGAAGAGTTGCCACGGCTATTGATGCCCACCTAAGCAAAACAAATACTTTCTTCCATGAAATCTCATATCATTTGGTACTTTCCAGCCTTCTGGATTCAACCCCACTAAGTTGCATGACGCAACGTTTTAATGCCTGATGATTTCATATAGTCACCATGGCAACCACACTCAGCGGTGGAGCTATGATATGCCCAGTGGGAACACATGCCCCCACTGTTTTTCAGACTTCTTTAAAAAATCAAGTTTAAAAATTACTCTTCTTTTTACCAAAATACTTCTAATAATTTTGATGGTGAAGATTGGAAGAGACCAGATTTATCCATCAGTTTACTTGCACTTGATTTTAGCATGAACTTTAGATGTTAAACCCACTACCATTGACTATTGAGAGAGCGTTGCGACTTGCGACTATGAATCATGTGAAAAATCCGTCACCCAATTGAATGGGTGATAATTGATGAGAGACAATATAATTGCATACTTGAGAGTAGATTCTTTTGAAAGCATTAACAACATACTATTGTGCAAAACATGAAAACACACCATGCGCTATTGTAAAAACTTTACATTTGTTGCTCTATAGATCAATATGCTAGTTTTGTTATTATTGGGATTGGAAAAAAGTTCTTAATGTCTCTTGGTCATTAACTACGGATTCGAGCCGCCATCCCCCACCCCCCCCCCCCCCACCTGATTCATATTCCTTGCTATGCCACGAATCACACTCTTGGAAGACACTAACGTTTTCACGAAAACCACAACAACAACAAACTCTATAACTAACACAGAATCAAAAGTCCAAACACACTAGTATACACAATCAAGAAAAAAACTGCCCTTTTTGACAACGCCACAAGTAAAGATAAATAGCTCCATACCAATTGAATCCAGTGAAAGAATGAACATTATCGATGAAGTACTGCAACGCCGCCACAGGGAAAGCCGAATCCGCGGCAGCCACCGCCACCTCGCTAACCGCTGGGGCGGCCGCCGCCACGGCCTCGACCGTCTTGTCAGCGAGCACTTCAGCCACGTCGCTCATGTACTCGATCTTATCCGCCCCTCCGTCCACGGCCGTGGACATGTTTCTCCCGAAAAACACTCCCGCCGTCGGAGGAAGATAGAACTGAGAACACCTCCGGTTTTGAACCGAGTTGCCGAACCCCAGTAACGAGTTAGCGCCGCCGCCGCTGCCGAAGTGGCGGAGGCGGTGGGCGGGGTTAGGGTTCGGATATTCGGGGCGTTTTTGATCGTCGTCGTCGCGGGGGACGTGGGAGAAGGATGGGGCGAGTGGTTGGCGGGCAAGGAGAGTCGCTCTGGCGGTGGAGAGGGTGCGCCTGTACGCCATTGTTTATTGCGCGGTGGTGCCGGCTGCGATGAATTAGTAACAGATTAGAAATGGATTCGTGGAAACTGAATCAATTGGTGCGTGTTAAACAGAGATGGATTGGGGGTGATTTGTTTTTCAGTTGGCGTGATTATGTTGGGAGATCGTAGAACAGTGATGTAGTAAAACTCCATGGCGGAGGAGCTGAAGAGAACTTACCACCGTCTTTGGAAGGCGTCCGGAGAGAGAGAGAGAGAGCGGGGCCGTGGTTTTGAGGGTTTTGGCTCGTTTGGGAGTTACTCAGGTGCGTGGACCAGGTGTTGGCATAGCTAACTCAGTTTCGCTAAGATTTTTAAAAAAATTAGTTTTATTTTTTAATTCAAAAAATGAATCCTTATTTCAAAAATAAGCATTTACTGTATTTTAGATTGTAGAAGGCTAGTTGGCTTATATTTTTGGATTTTTTTTTTGTTTTTTTCTTATTCAGCTTTTTTTTGCTTTTAGTTTTTATAGATTATTGATTTGTCTTATCAAGACGAATCGAAAGAGTAAAAAATTATAATTTTTAATTAAATACTTTTTGAAATGTTCAAAATAAAACCCAAAAATCTGATTTTTTTTAGGTTTTTCCCATCAATTTTTTCAAAAGTTCCATCACTTTCGTAGTGAACAAGTAATTTGAGACAGAATCCAATCAAATTTGTATGGTGCCCTTAAAAATATGAAATCCCACCTTCTAAGTTTCTACCTTCTGCATCCACACCCACCCAAAACCACAGCCTCCAACCTTACCTCTCCAGTCCCCGGCCACCATTTAGGCTGCGTTCCCGAACCCTTCTTATAAAATAAGTTCTTATTTGCTCACTTCTTTTTCAAAAATAATCCAACCTTCTTATTTTTCCCAACTACAAAATTCCTTCCACATTTTCAAACTCAAATATAGGGAAAATTTCTTTTATATCACATATGACGCGGGAATCAACGTCATCCGAGGTGTGTAGGGTGCTTGATCCGAGCACCACTTTTCAATGTACATATGAAGTTAGCGCTGCCGCCGGACCGATTTCCCTCCCGCCGGCCATACTACCTAAGGGTGAACAAAAAATAAGTTCTTATTTTGTGGAACACACCTTATTATTGAACAAAAAATAAGTTCTTATTCACTTTGTGGAACACAGCCTATTTTTCTTTATGCTAGTACTATTTGAATATGCTAGTACTATTTTTCTTTATAAGAGCATCCATAATGTAATAATCAAAATTAAAAGATTGCTAAAATTTGTGTGCTTGAAAAAATACTCACATTGTAATAATTAAAGTTAGCAACCTCCTAACCGAGACCCTTATGTGGGAGGCTCTAAAGGCACAAACAACTACTACCTCCTTGTTAACTTTATTTGAATATGCTAGTACTATTTCTTTATAATAATGTTTATTGTTTAGACGAACAACGATAACATTTACAGTTTCTAATTTTTAATCATGGCAAAATATTCAACATGAACCAACTCGCTATTTCATTCACTTGATCTTAGCCGAAAGACAGAGAAAGGTAAGGTTGCTATTTTCTTCCTTCAAACACTTTGGAATAACTCAGAACAGTTGAATCGACGATGTGCGACATTCGTGTTTGGAAACGTTGGGGAAGGCTAGACTCATAGCATCGTTTTAACAATTCCAAAAACTGGAACAGTGGACCATCAAACCTCCCACTCACAACTCAGAAGTATGTGGAGTTGGAGGTAGCAGTGGCGAGGAGTTCTATTTTGGGTCATGTCCTCAATGATAATTTCTAATTGGATTTGTGGCAAAATTGAAAACAAAACAATAGTCTTACGGCTAAGAGCAAGTTTATCAGCAAAGTTAAAATGTCTTTTTGAGCTATTATACCGAACAAAAACCAAAAAACTAGGCAGCAGCAGCTAAGTTAAAAGGGAATGTAAGAGCAAGTTTATCAGATTAGTTAAAATGACTTTTTCTGCTTTTTACCGAAGAAGAATAGGAAAAAGGGGCTGCACCAGAGGAGGAAAACATGAGAGGTAAAATAGATTGCCAGAACTGGTTCGGTACAAATACCTCACCACTGTTCACTAGGAATCCAATTTTTTTATTATTTAACTCTCTCTTTCTCTCTCTCTCTACCCCTCTCTCATATTATAATAATAGAATAAAAGAAAAGATTGTATATTTTAATAGAGAATAGGTTAAATAGATAGTGTTTTTTTTGCTAATAACTGGTAAACTTGCTCTAAAATGGATTTGATAAAACGGCTAGGTATTTGAGCAAGTTTATCAAAAGAGGTAAAATAGCTAAAAAGCTATTTTACCTAAGCAAAACCCCCAAATGGGCATTGCAGCAGATTAGGTAAAAGGCTATGTAAAATTCATTTATGAACAGTGGTTAGGTAAATATGCCTAAGCACTATTCACCATGTGTTCATTATTTTATTAATTGTTCCCCTCCCTCTCTCTCTCTCTCCCCACACAGATTGAAGAATAGGTAAAATAGATAGTATTGGTGTAGTGTTAAGAGAGATGTGAGTAGGTAAAATAAAAAAAGTGCACTGTTGACCAGCATTTTTACATTTTCATTGGTGTATATGCTCTAAGTTCTGCAAGGAAATTTTGAGATTTTTCTTCTTTTGTCTTTATTAAAAAAATTGGGTTTGTTAATTTTGCGCTTAACTTTTGTGGTTTGTCGATGCGTCTTGACGAGACTAATGTAAAAAATTACGACTTTTACCCAATTTTTTTTGGAAATATTCAAGATAAAACCCAAAAAACTCAAAACCGGTTTTGTGGGTTTTATCTTAAATATCTCAAAAAATATTTGGATAAAAATTGATTTTTTATTTTTTCAACGAGACGAATCAAAACATCATAAAAGCTAGGCGCAAAATTAACAAATGTAAAAAAATATTTAAATAAGAATAAAATAAGAAAAAACTCCCAAAAATTTGAGCGGAAAGCCTACTTCACTGTGAAGTTCTTTGGTGAGAACTGAGAAGCTCCCCTTTTAGTCTTTTACATTGAGATTTTTCTTTTTAAAAAAAAAAACAAAGAAAAGAAAATAAGCTCCCCATTTTCCTCTCTCTCCTCTCACTTCTCCACCGACGTCACTCGCAAAGCAGCAGCCCCAACACCACCACAGCTTCGTCGTCGGCGGTGGTGGTCTGTCCTCCGTCGTTACCTCTCTTCGCTCGCGCACCCCCCACCCCTGGTACGTATCCTTCTCCATTCTCCAATAGAATTAGGGTTTCCGGTTTTTAATCCCGTTAACTTGATTCTCGTTCTTTACGCTTGATTACTCATTTCCTCAATCTTCGCAACCATCTCTCTAACGCTTATCCCCCGACTTTGATCACTCGATTCTGATCCTTCTACTTAATCTGCAATTGATCTTTACTGTTTCTCTACACTATTTTTGGAAGTAATTTTTTGTAACAATATTTCAATTTTGACCGTTGTGTTTACTTTGTAGACTCCGCTTACCTTGTTTCATTGGAATCGAAAAAGAAGTGAATTCGTTAAGAGTAAAAGAGACCAAATTTTGTAAGAGATATGGTTGGGAATTCATTGGTCCAGGTTTCTACATGCCCTACTCTTGTATCTTCGTCTCTAATTACCAGCACTCGTAATTCCACAAACTTTTTGCCGCATTTGCCCCCGAAATCACAAAAGAAGCTGTCCACGATAAGAGCCGCGTCGTCTGCTGAAACTGGGCAGAGCAAACCGCCCTTGTCCAAAGCAGACGAGAAAAAGAACCCTTTCGCAATTATTTTGGACATTCCTCGAACCATCTGGAGACAAACGTCTCGTCCGCTGAGCGATTTTGGGTTCGGAAAGAGAAGCATTTGGGAAGGTGGGGTTGGATTGTTTCTCGTGTCGGGGACTGTCCTCCTCGCGCTTAGTTTGGCTTGGTTGAGGGGGTTTCAAGTGCGGTCTAAATTCAGGAAGTATTTGGCTGTTTTTGAGTTTGCTCAGGCTTGTGGGATTTCAACAGGAACTCAGGTTAGGATTAGAGGGGTCACTGTCGGCAATGTCATTCGCGTTAACCCTTCTTTGAAAAACATTGAAGCCGTCGTTGAGGTTTGTCACATGGCTTTATTGAATTTCAAACCTTGTTGATTGATTTAAGCTGCGGACTTTTGCTCATATATGCATCTCCTTTCTGTTGGTAGGTTGAAGATGATAAAATAATCATACCGCGAAATTCATTGGTTGAGGTGAACCAGTCTGGCCTTCTCATGGAGACTCTGATTGATATTACCCCTCGAGATCCTGTCCCGGCACCTTCAGTGGGGCCTCTGCACGCAGAATGTGCTAAAGAAGGTTTAATTGTTTGTGACAAACAGAAGATGAAGGGATATCAAGGGGTAAGTTTGGATGCATTGGTTGGGATATTTACCCGAATTGGACGTGAGGTAGAAGAGATTGGTGTTGCCAACGCCTATATGTTGGCTCAACGAGTTTCATCTGTTATTGAAGAGGCACGGCCACTGCTTGCAAAGGTGTGATGTGAATGGTGCAGCTAGTGTACTAATCGTTTAGTTGCTGTTATGCCTATTGAAATTCCAGTTCATTGAAATGCATATTTGCCATGGAAACTGAATTGGGCTGTTTGTCAATATATGTCCTCTACTCCTCTGAGTCCTTAAGTACTTTTTGAAAATAAACAAACCCAGAAACTACTTCTCATATGAGGACATATTCATTCTCATAGTTTTCCAAGATAGGTTAAGGATTCAGAGAGTTTTGTAGACAACCATTTGCATTGTCAATGACAGATATGTATCAGTGGTAATCAAGTAGAGTGACCTGAAAAACTAAGTGGGAGTTATTCTATTAAGTATTTGCTATCCAACTTAGAGACTGGGCATTTTTGCAGAAATGTCACTGTATTGGCCTGATTCCCCTGGACATTTTTCCCGGGTAATTGGGTATATGGTCCCAACTTACCAAGTAAGTGGAAATGATTCCCAAGGATTTAGATGAACTGTGGTGATTAGATGGATTTAGATGAATTGTGGTGATTAGATTCATTTGCTCCCTGCATACAGCTGTAGAGGTGTTTCATTTGCAACATGCATACGGAATTACAGATACAGTTTTTGAGGTTGGCGGTGTGGAACTTTTTGTTGTTGATCTCCAGTTGTTGTCGTGAGACAGGTGGGAATATATGAATATAGTTTCTGAGCGAGCATCAAGATCCTTTCTTGTACCCTCATTTTGTATATCCTAATGCACGGAAAAATTTATTTCTGATGTAGTGATGTCTCAGATTGAAGCCATGGCCGAAGATATTCAACCTTTGCTGGCAGAGGTTCATAACAGTGGTTTGCTGAAGGAAGTTGAGGGTTTAACCAAAAGCCTGACAGAAGCCTCTGTGGACTTGAGGTAAATAAATGTCATAACATAATTTAATCTTGTCTTCCTCTGTGACTAGGCTTAGGTGTCATTGTAGTTGAGAATGATTTGATGAAATGATAATCACCGGGTTAAATGTTTGTAAGCTGTTGTATCTGCCCAGATGTGGCTTTAGGCATACAGTCCCTTAACTCTCTCTCTCTCTCTCTCTCTCTCTCTCTCTCTGCAGACGGGTGCATTCATCCATTTTGACCCCAGAGAACACGGAACTGATCCGGAAGTCCATATATACCCTTATTTTCACTTTGAAGAACGTTGAGGTGTGCTTTAAATTGGCTTGATCCTTACATTATTATCCAACTACACGATACAATATTTATTGATTTCTTCTATCATCATTGTTCTTGTTTTTCTTGATCGTGTTTCTGTAATTGCAGAGCATAAGCTCTGATATTTTGGGATTTACGGGTGATGAAGCTACAAGACGGGATTTAAAATTGCTTATCAAGTCCCTCAGCAGGCTATTGTGAAGATAATGGGAAGTTGGGTTAACAGCAAAAGTTCACAGTGGTTTGGCTCACAACGGTGCTGTTTTGGTCGTTTGTTGTTTCAGAGGACGGAAAAAATAGTCACTTCTGACCATCCTGGTTTTTTCTAGAGAACGGAAATTCCTGTACTGGGCAACCTGTTGCATTGTTCTACACAGTGGAAAAGTATAAGTCTTGAATTTTCTTGAATCCCAATTTAGTATTGAAATTGTCGGGGCTTTTCATTGTAGGATATTTTCATTGAAATCTTTAGTTGCTGACATGCGTGCTAGCTCAAATTTTCATTAGTTTGTAATTGTCATAGGAATATCATTTCGTGGCTGCATTGAGAATACTAGTAGTATTAGTATCAGGTGTATTTTGAATATACGAGGGTTGACTTGGAGCCATTGAAACATTTGATTGCCAGAATTATGTTTACCTTGTGATTGTCATAGAACTTTCTCAGAAAAGCATCTACAGGAGAGCCACGTTAACTTCCCATACTTGCTTTTTGTCATGGCTTCATATTTCAACCCACTGTATTCTGGAAGAATGATATTGTTGAAGGAAAGACATGCATCCCCAAGCTTGTTGCCATTGAGGTCCGTCGTGTTGTAGAAAAAGTGAAAACAAATCCACAAGTTCTATGGACTTGTGGAACTGTCCGATTGAACGTCACATCAGACAGCTATGGACACATCGGTATTCGAACATTTTTCTTTGATGAGTGTATCTACACTTGCTGTTATAAGCCTTATCTATGCGAAAGGTCAAGATTCCACACATCCTTACTCCAAATTCCCAATTAGAGGTGATAATAATCAGGATTCACTCCCAATTTGATACCAAATGCCTTAATACCTCAATGTTGATCAGCAGACAATGAAGAAATATGCAAATGCTTATAAAACAGGTCTGGGCTGTACAAGTGACCAAGTTCAAAGACACCACCAATCAAGATAGGCCCATTATGGGACTTCATAGTGACAAAACATATTCTGGCTGTGAAACAAAATGGACCAGATTGTAAGTATCCTAGTTGTCCACTTCACTTTTGTTGATTCTCCCAACTTAAATCTATTTGCCACTTGCATAATCAAGCAATGGATCACCAAAATCACCCTCTTCTCAACCATATAAAAAGCAATCTCTCAAATCTCCCTCCAAAAAGGAAATTTTCTATGCTACACTCTATACATACAATATTGTTGGCTGAATGATGGAAAAATATAGCTACTCTAGGATGTTGACAACGACGACGACGATGACACTGACGAGGAGGGTGTCATGACGGATGATTCCGACGGTGTGTTCCGACACAAGGGACATGTGGCATTCATCCGGAGCCATTCATCAACACATTTAGCATGAAAATAGTGGTTGCATTCCGGTATGGTTCTTAAGGTCTCTTTGGGCTGGTACTCTCCCAGACAAATTGGGCAAGTGCCGTCATTAGGCCTGGGCAATCTCCGGCTTTCTCCGATCACCGTCTTCGGGTATGACTCTATTGTGCGCCCATCAAGGCCCGTTATGATGACCATGGGCTGCGGATTGCTTGTCAAATTAGAGAGTTGAGCATCAAGTCGGCGACGCTGACCGTACATCCTGACCTTGCCACAACAGTAACATACAAACGCAATAAGGCAAACAAGTCCAGGTATTCCAACGCCTATGATGATCCCGTACTTAGCACTCCTTGGTAGGCCTACAAGAGCAAAATTAACCATGAACGAAGTAAGCTTCAGAATTAGAAAAGTTGACTAACAGAAAAATCGTACAAATAGTCATGACTCATGAGACATACTTCCAAGTTTTATCATCATCAAGGCGACTTATGCTTACAAGAATATTGCCACATTTTGTGGGTTGAACGTTATGCGTCAAGACTCAACAATATCTGTATTGTCTTGTCATTTATCATGCTGAATAAAGTTGCAATACTTGTAAATATTTCACATCAACCAAGCTGTAACTTTTTAGTGACATTATTCACAAAACTCCATAATATTTGAACCATATGTCAGTGCTTCAAAATTTTGGCTACTATTTGTCAACAAAGCTCAGAGGGGGCAGGTGAGAGTGGGTGATGATTAATGTAGCCCACTCTTATCTTAGCAAATGAAAAAAGAAAGAAGTTGGGACCATCACAACTCTCTCTCTTAAATTTTCCTACTATGACACCATCCATAGAATGAAAGTCAATGTGATAATAAAGCAGTGTAAATTAGAATTGTCAATGTGACACTATCCACCGCCATATGAATGGATCTTAGCATTTTCTTACTAATAAATGACCCGCCATACTAACTTTTGCGAAGTCAACCGTATTGTTAGTTGTCGGAATCTTCCATTTCTTACTAATTACTAATTTGAAAGCCATGTACCTATCTGGTTATTTTGACTTATTCCAAATCCGGGCAAGGTTGATCATGAAAGCAGCAGTACTGTGGCAAATACGCCCTTCTTTCAAGTCACAACACAAACGAAGAAGTCCATAGAAAAAACTATTACAGCTGGTGACTTTGTAGGTAGCTACACACTTCTAGTCTTCTATTATTATCATATTGCTTTTCTGCTCAAATCTAAAACCAAATGACAAAGGAGTTTTCATAGAGTGCTGATGTGCTATACAGGGGGTAGTAGGCCTCGATGGGCTTTACCGGTTTAGTTTGAAGAGTTCACTGAGTAGATTATCTAGGGGAAAAAAATTATATTGATCTGATATGATTAACCTCTTGATTAGACAACTTTTGGTATACAAAATGAATGGTCTTCAAATTCAAAACTGAATCATAGATAAATCTATCATGATCATGTGGTTGTCAGTGTCTGGTTAATTAACGTCATTTTTGGTACAAATATAGCGTTCACTACAGAAACCCCTTCCCCAGGAAACTACGCCCATGTATACAAATAAAAGGTCCAAACAGTTACTTTTTAAGGCTAGGTACACTTAATCACGTAATAAGGCATAAATAAAGAGAGCAAAAAAGATAGTTCTCCATAAGAAACTGATGAGAATTTCCCTGGAGTCACCATCACACATATTAATGAGAATTGAATATGGAAAACTTGTTTGAATGCGTATTTCCCGACGCGATGGGTACCCTCTAACCCATGTGTATATTTAAAGTAATATCTTTAAGTTGGTTTTTATGATTTCTGTTCTTATAGGTTTTGAAACTAAGCTGTAGCCATCTGGGACCATTGTATGTCACTGCTAGATTTGACTTGTATGAGAGCATTCTTGCCTTGTTCAGAGTTAAGACTAGAGGTTTGTTTGGACTTAGGACCACTCTCCTAAAGTGTCCACTCTCTTATTTTGAATCCTAAGAGCATTCTCATTGTAATAAGCAAATGGGTGTGGATAAGCAAATTTAACAACAATATTCAAAAAACACATCACATTGTAATAAGCAAAGTTACAAGTCTTTTGGCAAATAATCAAATTCCACTCATTCCATAACCAAACTTAACAACTTTTACCAATAACCGAACTCAAAACTCATTAACATCCCACATTGGAATCGTCTCATCGAGACGAATAATTTGGTATGGTTAGGAACGTGATTGGAACTCATTTGTGCTTAGACAAATGTGCATTGTGAGGATTTTTTTGGTTAGGGATGCAAAAATAATAAATGTGAAGGTAGAGGTTGTTAAGTTAGATTATGAACTAAATGGATAATCAAATTAATGCTGACGTGGCACATTTTGGTTATTAGTTTTAATTATTACCATTGCGGATGCTCTAAGAGTATGCTAATTCAGAAGCATGTATGCGCTCTAATGGACTAGTTAAACCATTAGCTATTTTGAAAAGGAAAAAAAAAAACGCTTCACAAAAAATAAAACTGATTATTTTGAGACAACGGCCCCCACTTAAAGGCTAGTAAGATTTAAGAAGGCTCCCTGAACTTATCTAATGCGTTGAGAGCCTAACTTAGGAGCCTTTGTTTGGAGAGCCCATTGAAGACCAAAATTAAACAAATGGTTTGCTAAATATTTAGGAGCTCATAGAAGACTAATTTGATACTTTCAAAATACTTGAGGTCACTAATGTAGTTTTGAAAAGCAGTAAGCGAAAGATGTATAATCTTTGGGGGTCTAATGGAAGTTATACAAAAAGCCTCTTTGCCCCCGCAACTCTTCTGCAACCCCACACACAAACTCCTCTCACATGAGAAGTGCCACACACGCCTTACTCTTCATGTGAGAGGAGTTTTTGTAGTTGTGTGTGGTTATAGATTAATTGTTTGCCCCCTATACTAGCCAATTAACAGAGTTAGTGGATCTTAAAATGTAAAATGCCCTCGAAGATTCTGTTATACCTTTCTTGCCAAATCGAATAGACCATAGCAGCTAAAGCAAACCTTCTCACAGTAGTACTTGAAAAACTTTACTCTCTCTCTCTCTCTCTTTTTTCTTTTTCTTTTTTTTAAATTGGAACAGAACCAAGCTACTTTACGGGACCAAAGAGTAGGACCAGGGAATGTTTCCAAATAGAGAAGAGAAAACCTATAATGATTAATAAAAACATTGCACTAATAAATTCTATTCTACAGAACCACTCGGGCTAGCGAGGACTCTTGAATCTCGTTAGGAGATCAAGAGTTCGAATCTCACCTCATGCGTGTGGATGTTCTTTTCTTTGATGAACTTTTCCTTTTTTTCTTTGATTATCCATTCAACAGATTATTTTCCCATTGACAAATTAAGAAAAATGGAAAAAAAAAAAAAAAACGAAAACTTACCCCGGTTGCTATCACCAGTACTGCTGCCATCAAAAGACAAGCATCCGATTTTACTCCCCGTTTCCCCCACATACCCGCAGGTCCCACCCTCGGCTTGACATTCCATACAAATCGGCATCTGCCACCTCAGCGTCGCATCGGGGATCGGATTCACCGGCTTCAGCGCAACCGGAGACGCGACCGTCGAGAGCTCCCTACAAAACGGAGGCACACTGCTGCTCGCGTTCTCCATATCCCCGGCGTCCACCGCTATAACCGTAAAGTTAGCACTCCCCAGGCAAAACACGGGCCCGGATCCGGTTATGATGTAGTCGGGCCACTTGGACTCCGAGCAGTTGAAGAAAGTGTAGTTTTCGGAGTAGTTCGGTCTGAAAATGGATCCCGTGAGGTTGAAGTCGAGGAGGATCCGTCTGGGGAGGCACGAGTCCGGGTCGTTGATGTAAATCCACTGGTTGTAGTAGTCTATCTCCTTGACGACGAAGTCGCCGGAGTAGGGGAGGGTGAGGATCGTCTGGCTGTTGTTGTTGCAGGTGAGGTCGTACCCCGGGAAGCCGCAGCGGTCGGGCTCGAAGCCTTTGATCCGGAAAGGGAATTGGATCACGGGTCCGGTCTCGTCGCAGGAGGAAGGAGGGCAGATGATTACGGACGAAGCTGTGCAGGTGAAGAAGAGGAAGGAGATGGAGATGGAGATGGAGATGGAGAGGAAGGAGGGGAGCACTGTGGTCTCCATTTGGGTTTTGTAATCTGGAGTTCGAATAAAATGCGCCTGGATTTTGGTTTTTAATGGGTTGGTATAAGGAATCAATTTTTTTTTACGTAATTAGGCCTAAGGCCCACCCTGGTTTTTACTTTTATAGGACCCACCAAGATATTTCACTTTATAGGTTTCGACGTGTTAGATTATTCGCTAAATAAGTCAATTGGCTTATTTTCTTGTTTTTATTTAATTTTTTTTTCATATTTGTTAGTTTTTTGTCAAATTTTTTAGAATTATTGTTTTTTCATGACAAGAAGAATCTAAAAAGTAAAAAACTAATATCGAAATCTAATTTTTCGAAATAGAGACGAAAAAATAGGCTTATTGGCTTATTTTTGTCTTTATTCAAAAAAAATTAGGTTTCAATTGTAATTTTTTACTTTTTAGATTCCTCTCGTCATGATGAAGCAATAATCTTCAAAAAATTGACGAAAAACTAACAAATGCGAAAAAAATTTGAATAAAGATAAAAAAAAAAAAAACCAAGTAGCTTATTTAGCCAAACAACCTAGTCTGTAAAAAGAGCTAACTTGATCTAAAATTGATACCTATCTAAGCAAATCGTATTTGTCGTTGGAGGAATGAATGTTGCTTTATACTCCCTCCGTCCCATTTTCATTGTCCATTATTCATTTTGTCACTTTTGTGTCTATTGCGTATATCTTTTAATCTATAATATTTTTCATGATTTTGATATCTTTGTATTATAGAACAAATTGAAATCTATCAAATAAGATCCATATTGCATATTTTTTGAGATTCACATTGGAAGATAGTGATTGAAAACTGACACGAACATAAAAAAAAAGACAATAAAAATGGGACGGAGGGAATATTTCTTTTCGGACAAATACGATTCACATGTATCACTATTCACACAGAAAGAAATCATTGATCGGCTCGCTATTAGATCAACCTGATTTTTAGCATGTATACACATACACATCGATCGAGATCTAGAAAATTAATGGCTCGAGTATTCAACTCCGAATAAATTGGGGTGAGTTTAGGAAAATTTTACGTAGGGTTGTTCAGAAAATCCGTTGAACCGTGAAACTGGTTCTGATCGAACCGATTCGTACATTTTGGATTTTGTCCATGGATTAATGGTCCAGACACGGATTGAAAAATTAAAAAGCTGTGACTCATGGTTCGGTCAACGGATTTTCATTACGAAACCGTAGATTAACTGAACCAAACCGTGAGAATTTATTATATATTTATATATATGTCTATACGAGTCCCCTTCTTATAAAGGTGTCCGCATTTTATTTAAAATGCAGATGTCTCCTTTTCTCTCTTTTCCCGATCGAATTTCGCGTAGAAATCAACTCTACCATCACCCTGAGCAAATCCGTACCATAACAGAGATCATCTCGCGTAGTGATTATTAGGGCTGCTTGCGGTCCGGTTCAATTGGATTCATAGGAATCCGAGGGCCGAACCGCTAGTCATGGTTTTTTGAAAATAAAATCCGTGTTTGGACCAAAAGTTCTACGATTCGGTTCTAATCCAATCCATGACTCGCGGATCGATTACGGTTTTGTCCACAGATTTTATTACGTTAGTAAGCAAAAATTAAACACTAGCATATATCTCGCAGACTAATGATACATATCCACTCAAAAACAAAAGACCAAAGTATTAGCTGCAATGTTGCATTACAGTTCTAGAACAGAGTATACACCAAATGAAAGCAATACATGCAGTTCTAGTCTTCCAAATCTTCATTAAAACCAAAGAACAATAAAAACATCAAAGTGGAACAAAAAAAAAACACCAAATAAGATCTTTCATCAAAATGCAAGGCACGGCAACAGGCAAGAGTGTCACTATAGAATTGGATGAAGTGAAACATTTTGTAGAGCTGCAAATAAGTATATCGGGGCGGTTCCGGGGACCCTTAAAAAAATCTCTAAAAAATCCCCCAAAGTTTCTGATCGAATTTTGATGTCCGAGCCACTCAATGTAATCAGAACGTGATTTTAAAGATACCTGTGATAAATCAGCAAAAAAAATGATCGGGAAGAGTTTCATCCGAACAGTTTTTTATTGAACGGTTCAATAAAAAAACTGCTCAAATCAAGCCCTTCCCGGTTATTTTTTGCCAATTTCTCGCGGGCACCCTTAAAATCACGTTTTGAACAAATTGAGCGGCTCGGATCATTAAAATTTGATCAGGAACTATGAGATTAAGATTTGGGGGTTTTTTTTAGGGTCCCCGGAACCGTCCCGTATATATTTATGTATAGACATACAAACCTTCTTATAAGAGCTCCCTTATAAGAATGCTCCATTTTCCCGATCGAATTTTGATAATCCGAGCCACTCAATAGCGTTTTTTTTGAAAAATTAGGCCTAAGACCCACCATGCCTTTTACCATTGATCAGACCCGTCAGGATATTTCACTTTATAGGTTTCCACGTATTTAGTTGTCTGTAAAAAGAATTAACTCAATCTTAAGTTGATACCTATCCGAGCAAATCGTATCCGTCGTGGTCGGAATGTATGGTACTTTATATTTCTTATCGGACAAATACGATTCGGCTAAAAACATGTATCACTACTCGCACAAAAAGAAATCATCGATCGCTATCCGATCGACTTGATTCTTAGCGTGTACAAGTACCGAGATCTAAAAAATTAACGGCTCGGGTCTAGAAAATTGTACGGGGATGGATCGCTACGCTGCGCGAGATGATCTCCGTATGTGGTGGGGATTTGCTCAGGGCGATGGCAGGGTTGATTTCTACGCCAAGAAATTTCTTTTTTCTTTCTTGTAAATGTGAAAGTGTGTTGTACTTGGTGGGTTGGTGGAGCTTGTGGCTGTGGGTACAATGATATTGATCGTTCTACTTTAAATACCGACATTGATTTTCCACTTGACCGAAAAAAAAATAATACCGACATCGCGGATCCAAAAAACAAAAACAAGTACCGACATCAGGGTTTTCGAGTCTTTTGAATTGGAAAGAGGATGGACAGTTCTGCCGTGGCAGGGTTTTACTGGCCGGTGTGGAAAGAGAGCTGCCTTGTTGGTTTTCCTTTTTGGAAAAAAAAATAAATAATTCATTATTTTTATTTTCACTCATTAATCTTATCTCTAATCATTATTCTCATTTTTTTTTTCAATCATTACTCGTACTTTCAATCATTACTCTCGTAATTTTTTTTTCAAAAACTCATCTAAACGCAGTAAGCATCTTTGAGGAATTCGGGTTTGGATTAAAAAGTAGGGAGCAAAGTTTTTTTTCATTTTAATTCTTTTTTTTTTTGTTTGCATTTGTTAAATTTTTGTCTAACTTTTGTGACTTATTGATTTGTCACGGCGAGAGGAATCGAAAAGGTACAAATTTTTTATCTGAACCCCTAATTTTTTTGAAAAAGACAAAAAAAAAAAAGAAGTAAAAAAGCCGTCAAAAAAATTATGGGTTCCGATAAAAAAAATTATTTGCGGTGAAATTAACTAATCCAAATTTTTCTGAATAAAAACAAAACAAGTCACACTTTTAACTTTTTAATCCAAACCATCGATGCCTTTGGGACACCGCCACGTGGTATCTCAAGGTCTCTTTCCACCACACATCTTAGCGTGACCCATTCATTGTGTGGTTGAAAATATCTGGTAGTGCCTTACGGGCATGGAATAATCTCTCATCATTGAGGCTCCCAGGCTATTTGTTTGCACAGCTGTTGCCTGTTTAATGGCATTGGTTGGTCGGAACTTAGTACTTAGAAAGTCAACTTTCCCCTCTCTCTCCAAATATTTTGGATCCCACATCTCCGGATTGCTAGTTGCGAGGATGGTGCACCACCTCTTGCGGCTGTGTCTGTGGGAGGCGGGGGAGTTGCTGTCCCGGCAGATCAGGGCTCGCTTCGGTCTTGCTCTGATAACCGGTAATGTTCACTTCGTAGAGCTCGTTAAGTAGAACAAGTATATTCCAAAATTAGCTTGTTCGAATATTATTAATTAAGTGTCTGATCGGAACACATATAAATTTGACAATAATAGTTCCAGTAGATTTAATCCAGTGTTTCGGATCTATTATTTTCAAGATAAAAATGTTCCGATAAGACACTTAATGATATTCGATTGAGTTAATTTTTGCTACACTTGTTCTACTCGACGAGCTATACGAAGTGAACATTTCCTAAGGGATAGCAGCTCCCCGCGTCCGTGTCTGTGGGACTATTTTCTATGGAGTATCTTCCTGCCCTAGGAGCAATGTTTCTCCACTCGCGTAAGTGCATGGATCTCATTTTTCAAGTCGGTGAGCCTCACATACTTTTGTGAGAGAGAGAGGAGTGTCGCCCTAGCTAGGAGTAGGTCCATTTTGATACGGTTCGGACTTGTCTAATATGGGTTGTATTTCAGATCGAAATATATAGTTGAATTCGTAGACCTCGTTGACAAGATTTATGAGGAAATTTGGTGGATCGATTGGGGGAAAAAAATGGGCAAATCACGTTTCTTCATAAACTGTTGAAATTTCAAACCAAATTTGGCTCTCCAGAATCGGCCAATTTATAATTCATAGAAAAAAAGATGTCTAGTCAAATTGAGTCACGTGTCGCTCATTATCGTAATGAGTCCCGAACAAGCCTATATACAAAAAATTCCAAATCAAACAAAACTAGACTGCACCAAACTGGAGATCAGAGCCAGCCCCGTTATAGTTTCAGGAGAGATTCTTGCTTACGGCCGGTAAGAAAAATATGAAAATGTACTTAATTTGGACCTTCTATTAAAAGAAAAAGAATTTTGTTGATTTGAGTTAGTCCCAATTGATCGGTTACGCTGCTTACTTTTCTTACAAGAATCTATATTACAAATCGCAACGGTGTGGTGGCTCACACATTTTTCTCTGCATAAATCTTGGCCGTTTGATTTAGTACACATTTTTCTATATAAATCTCTACCCTTGATTTCATCCGATGGTTGAGTTTCTCCCTTTTTTGGGTTCTTATAATCTTCCCTTGATTTCATCCGAGTTTTTGGTAATGATTTTTCAGTTTCTGAACATAAAGAACTTATTTTTGGTAATGATAGTTGGGTTTCTACACTAAACAAATTTTGGGTAAAGAAGATACCCAGTTATCTCTCCTCACTCTTTTTTTTGGCCAAATCATTTCCAAATCAGAGCTTTTACGCATGGAATTAAGCCTTAGGAGATTAGATTTCACGCATGGAAACAGTATTGACATAAGGGAATCTGGTATAATGATTTTTCAAGTTTTCTTAGTCAATCCAGTTTTCTTACCAGATCTACCTTCTCTCTCTCTCTCCCCGACTCGGACTCGGCGTCCGCATCCGATGACGTGGACAGCCAAGAAACGCTGCTGCAGCGAAGTCGCAGCCGACGGTGCCGCGATTCCGACGATTCCGAGGATAGCGACGATGGCAAGGGGAGGAAGAGATCGTTTTCGAATAAGATTACGGACCATGACGTTGCCGAGCACCTTGCCAAGAAAGCTCCGAAGAAGGTACCGTTACTAGGATTCAATTGCTTCTTCTTCTTTTTTTTCCTACTTAGGGTTTTTATTTTTATTTTTATCAAACGGGCCTATAAAGTCTCGAAGAAATTAAAGGCGGTGTCTGGTTATTCAAACGATTCGAACCCCTTTGGTGATTCAATCTCAACGAAAAGCAAGTCTTTTTACTTTGGTTTTATCTGTGCACATATAGAAGATTTGAAAAATCATATCTGTGACTTCATTTCTACATCTATGTTTTACTTTTAATAGTTTTCCTATTAGATTAATTCTCTAAGTTGCAGAACGAATATGGAAATAGGCCATGATAGCCCAATATTTGTTTGTTTTCCAGTTTATTTTTTAGCCTAAAACTATTAGGTTGTGACTATGGTTTCATAAACTTACGTTTATTTCTGTCCTGGACCGGTAAGGTATTTTAATTTTGGTTAGTTTGTTACCATTGGTGAACTTAAGAATTGATTTGTCATTGACGTATCCTCCATTGAGTCTCATTTGTTGGGCACCCCCATAGCTATGAATCTTGTGATTCCATAATTCATTATAGATTCACTTCTCAGTATTCTCATTGTTGATGTTAGCTGTAGTCTTAGTATCTCCATTTTCTTTTTATTCGCTTTTTTCTCAAGTCACTAAGATATCAGTTTTCGAAGTTTCTCCTTTGAATATTAGTATATCTGAGTTGTTGGTGTATGTTTGCAGATTTCTCATGTTGGATAGCAGTCTACCAGGGGAAGGGCATTCGTGCAAATCTTGACGATCTTTGAAATGGTAAGACTAAATCATACAAAAACAAACTGATAATTTTATTAATTACCTTTCCGAAATTTTACTAAAGCTTTGTCGATTTTGTATCATTTTGTTAAATTTGTTGTGAGTTTGTAGGGCAAGTTTTTAGTATTTTTGGACTAAGGTATTATTGTCTCAAACCAACTTTGTTGCCATTCTCTACGTCTCATGAGAGCACCGTCACGGATACGGTATTTCTTTTTCTTTTCTATAAATTGAAATGATTTAATTTATGCCAAAAGTAGCTGAGATCAGGTTAGCCATATATTAATTGATGAAGGTGAAAAAAAGAGATGTGAAAGCAGGTGAAATTTTTGCTGGATATGGCTTCCTGTTGATTGTTGATAGTTCTTAGGGGAAGGGGCTTGAGATTAGTATAGTTATTCATTATCATTGTGCGGGCAAAAAAAAAAAGGTTCGTTAGCATTACTTCACTGCTTTTTAACTGGTTATGTGATCACAAACTTTTCAGTTGATCTTCAGAACATGGAGCATGAAACCAAGTCTTGCAACATTTTCCCCTTCTCTTTAACTCTTTGTTTCCCCTGCAACTTAAATTGGTCTTGGGCCAATTTTTACTAATAAAATGCCCTCTATTGCTTGGTGTTCATTGTGATTTAAGTACTCAATTACGTTTCTCATCTTTATGACTTCCGAATTGGTAGGTGTTGCCTTGGTCCTCTACCAATCCAATCATGTTCTCATTGATGGGCAAAGTGGAAGCGAGCAATCAAGAAACGCAGTTCTGGATGACGTTTAGCAAAGGCTTATAGAGAAGGTTGTGAGAGACCATGACGATGATGCTGGTGGATCTTCAAGTGATTAGGGTGCGGAACTAGGAATTGTTTTAAGTACTCTTTATTTATATGGGTTCCTTTCGTATATATTTACAAAAGCTGAGATCATGCTGAAATTAATTAGTTGTTGATGCTTTTATTTAAAAGTTGGTCTTAAAAAAAGGACTGCAAGTAATAGCTAGGATGCTCAAGTTGGTATATAAGTACTGGAATTGATGTTCAGGCCATTATACTATCTCAATGTTATTATAGATCTATCTTGCCCATGATTTTTGATTACTGCAGGTTGTTTTCAGTCATGAGAGGTTTATTGTTATTATGTGGTAGCTTTGAAATCGTTGAAAAGCAAACTCGCCTGAAGTCAGGTTTGTCAATCAATAGTAGGGAAGGGTGGTTTTGTTCAGTTGCGTAAAGATCATGTCGCGCCGTGCCTTCAGGCACGGCAATGCCTAGTAAATGTACGTAGAATGTATGCATGCTATATATTTAGAGAATTGGGGGATGGTGCTGCGCAGTGATAGCAGTCGGATCGTGCATCCGACGGCTCGGTTTTCATCTCGGTAATGAACGGCTCTCGATCGTTGGTTGCCAATGTGAGATCCAAGCCGTCGGAGGCACGATCCGACGGCTCGAAAGTGCACATCATGGTGCAGTGAATATTTAGAGGTGTTCCATTTTCTGCTTGGACTTTGGATTGCAAGAAAACCTAATAAATTGAAATAAGTACTTACTAGGAAGGCTCCTTTGGTCATAAACATGATCATGAGTCTCTTTCTGGTCCTTCATAGACCTTCTAGGTTTTTGATTCTCTTTTTGAAACTTTTGAATATTTTTATTTTTTTTTTGTAAAAAAACTAGGTTTTTCTAACAGAGTGGACTTTTTTCCTAAAAAATAAAAAAGAAAGAAAAAAAAGATTGGCCTTTCATGGTCTTATATTTGGGAATAGCGAGCTTTGTCTTTGTGAGAGTTTACTCTCTCAGGCTGTGCATTCTCTTGGTCTTAATTTAAACTTAACTTAAATCTAAAAATTGGGAAGTGCTACAATACACATTCGTTATTTGGGTGTGTATCATATGCATTCTCATTGAAACACACCAAAATGTCATGATTCCCAAAATGTTACTCTATGAATCTATTGCTAAAAAATTACAAATCATATTGATGAAAAGTTACGAATTTTTAGTATAAAAGTTACGATACGAAATAAAATGTTATGAATGACCGGTTCGACAAGTAATTTTTTATGAGGTGACGCAATATGAATCATACAATAGGTGCATATGGTACACACCTTAAAGAGGTGTGTATTGAAGACTTTCCCCTGAAAATTTTGTCCTTATTTGAATTTTTTTCACATTTGTTAGTTTTGCGCCAAATTTTTGTAGGTTATTGATTCGTCTCGAGGAGAGGAATCGGAAAAGTAATTTTTTTTACTTTTACCCAAGTATTTTGAGGAATAATCATTTTTTAGCGCAAAAATGACATTTTCAAGCTAAAAATGGTTATTTATCAAAATACTTGGAAAAAAGTGTCAAAATTTTACTTTTCCGATTCCTCTCGTCTAGACGAATCAGTAACCCACAAAAGTTTGGCACAAAACTAGCAAATACGAAAAAAAATTCAAATAAGGACAAAATTTTCAGATTTAAGTTAAGTTTAAGATAAGTCCAAGAGAAAAAACGCAGATCGTAGATTTCTAGAACATTTTTTTTTACGGAATCCTTCTCTTGTAATTTTTTTTTACAAATGGAGGTGTTACGCCGAACTACGTAAAAAATTTCCAGATAAATCTTGCTAATACATCATCTTTGTTTGCAGTTAGGTAATTTTTCCTTAAATTTGGCAAAATAAAGAAAGACATTAGTCATCTTATTTTGTTCGAAAAAAAGAACCACATGCTCCACCGTAGGCCCCCGTCAATTTCTTTGTCAAAAGGATTCGTTCGAGTGGAACGAATCAATTAATCTTCGCCCTTGCTTTCTTTCTTGATTCCCCTTCCCCTCGAGGCGGGAGAATGAAGCCGAGTTTGAGAAGGTTTCAAAGTGATGGTAAGAAACCATAATTCCAACGCTAGCGATTGATTAATGGGAGAGGGACGCGTTCAATCCATTTATTACTCAACATTCTCCTTCCCTACTGTGGTAGCCATCAAAAATTCATGGTGTGATTTGAAATTTTTTTCTGGCCTCTTGGCACAATTGTGCGTGGGCAGAAAGCAAGAAGACCTATTCAAAATTCCAAACGGTGACCAATACACTCATTCATGCTAACGGGCGATCCATATCTAGTCAAAATTAAACCGTGTTGAAGCTTTTTTTGGTTTTATATGATACCTTTGTTGAAACTTAAATTCACAAATTTTATACGGTGGTAGACTCTGTTTGGATTTTTAAAAAAAATAAAAGACAAGAAAAATTGATAGTGCTCCATTAATTTTCTCCCTCCAGCGTGGGACAGATTTGAAAAAGAAGAATTATTTCTTCATGGTTTTTTTTTTTTAATTTTAATTTTTTTGTTTGTTTGTACCATTCTTTTTTTTTTTTTTCTTTAAGCCAATTTAGGAAGAAGAGAAAATCATTTTAACGGCGGAGCCGTGAATAGTTGTTTACGGAGCCAATTGCGATCGTCCTGAACACTTTTGGACGGTCACGATTGGTTGCTGCTGTGAATGAAATTCCTATTTCAATATCCAACCAATCACCAAGCAAACAATAGGAATTGGAAAATAAACGATGAACACTGAATATACGTGGAAAAACCCTAAATGGGCAAAAACCACGGGAATGAATCAAACACTATAAAAACCGTTGTGCGGTTACAAAAGACCTTACTACGCAATTGTGAATCCTCACCAATTGACTCAAGATCTATTGCCGAATCCTCGTTCACCACACCCAGTATTTGATTGCCGCTGCCTTGACTTCTCAAGCCTTCCACAATACTTCGGAAATCCACCGAAGAGCAACTCTATATTTGTTGAAAGAACGTTGAGAACACCTATTGGAGTTTTACTGTAACTTCGGAAACTGTGTGAGAACTCCAATCATCCAAGGGAGAAATCTCCTCTCCTTTTCTTTAACCAAAACCCTCCTTCCTTTTCTATTTGCTGCTGCGTGTATTCTCCATGCCCTAGCAGTGAAGAAAAGTCCCCTTTTTATATATTAGTAATACCCGATCAATGGCTCGATCCATCTGGTCTAATTCCCACATGTGGCTCATTTAGTCAGCCGGTGCTTTGATCCATTTGTTTTAATTACAAACAATAATTCTTTCCACTCTAGTCCTGTACAGACTCGCTACGCTTAGAAAAAGAAAAAGAAAAAGAAAATACAACTCGATAAATTAAGAATGGGATACAAAAAAAATGCGTTTTGTCAATGGAATTGCCAAATAAAAAATAGTATTGCTTTATGGAGCTAACAATCTCCCCCTTTGGCACTTTCATGACAAAACACACTACAAGAATAAAGTTGTATCCATAATTTTTAATCCGCTGCAACAACAACTCAGGAAAGCAAAAATAGTTAGAACCACAAGAATCCTACTCCCCCTTTTTATCTTGGAATGACAAAGGATGAGCAGAGATACGCAATATAGAAAGAGGTAAAATCTACTAAACTCTATGCTTGTCCAAAATAACCAAAACACCAAGTAAGTTATGTTACTCACAAAAAGCAACCTGCCAGTTTAACTAATAACCAATAGTGCTCCACAAGATAAATGTCAGCCACAAATGGCTAGAGCCCAAATGAGTTTATCAATCGTTTTTATAAAAACTGTAAAACATGAATAGAAAATAAGCCAGACGGACTTAAAATACACCACTGAGATACCCAAAACAATGTTTTAGAAGTGGATTAGAGCATGTACACCAGCTTAGTTAAAAGAGCATTTTAGGTATTTTAGCTAGCAAAAACTCAAAATGTGCTCTGCACCAGCCTAGGTAAAGAGAAAGCCATTTTCCATTTTTGAAAAATGCTCGGTACTTATAGAGAGGTACTATTCACCAGGTATTTATTAAAATACTATTTATTTTCTCTCTCCTCCCTTCCCTCCCTCATTTTCTCTGGTCAACTAGTCCTTTCTTGATCATTGCAGTACACCTCCCTCATTTTTTAATGGGAATAGAGAAAATTGTAGAGACACTGGTGTAGTGTGAGAGGAAAATAAGGATAGGTAAAGTAAAAAAGGTACTTTTTGGCTAGGTGAAATACCTATGGTTGATGTACATGCTCTTAGACATGTAAAACTACCATGGTCCACACATCCGCCCAAAGCACTATCATTAATAACCATTAACACACACATCAAAATCAAAGCATGAGCAAACGATATGAAGTCTCATCAAAGAGGAATTGAGAGGACGAATATAACACAAGACATGGCCGAATGTCAAAGTGTGTGTGTGAATCACAGAAATCATATCAAGCTCAATTCAACAAAGTGGTAGGTTCTCATGTACACTTG
Source organism: Rhododendron griersonianum (assembly GCA_018127125.1). NCBI lineage: Eukaryota > Viridiplantae > Streptophyta > Magnoliopsida > Ericales > Ericaceae > Rhododendron > Rhododendron griersonianum. The sequence goes on along the minus strand of CM030794.1, from coordinate 12,427,295 downwards.
GAGTTTCAAGAGTCAAACCGAGCTAGGTTCCAGTGTGGTTCAATAAGAAAGAACAAACTCCCCCTCAGAAGCACATTATTTTTCTTTTTCTTTTCTTTTCTTTTTCTCTTTGTATAATTAGACAAATGAAATTCTTTCTTACCCCACTGCCGTTTGACGCGAACGCTCAAAGGGAGATTACCTCACTCCAATTGCCCGGTTACTAAGCAAGTGGTTCAACAAGCATACCTTCACAAGGTCTATCCACCTTTTTTCGCGAATACTTAGAGGGAGAATACCTCACTCCAATTGCCCGGTTATTCAATGAACGCCCGGATAGGTAGAGAATGAACTAATACCAAATAGGTACTTTCAGGAGAGAGGAGAAAATAAAACGAAAACATCACAAAGGGAATGGTAGCCAAAGGTCAATCTCAAAGGGGGATGAGCACGAGAACATAGCCACGTACATGAGACTAACCGCATGTGAAAAGGGACAATCTAGTATTTCCGTGAGATGGTGGAAAACATTCGTCCATATAGTATGCAACACTCATCATCTAAATGCATCTAAGATAGAGAAAACACATCGGATACTCATGCCTTATCCAGAATGTTTATGCTCATGGAAGATTAATGAAAGCAATTCAATAGAGAATGCAGCGCCCCAAAAAAAATAAAAAATCTTTTTGGAATTTTTGAGATATATGATTTTTTGTTTTTGTTTTACTAATCATATTAAACATATAAAGATGACTGACAAGAAAGGAAAAAAAAAAGGATACTAAAAAATAGAAGCAATAAAACTAAATAAATGACTCAACACATAGTTCTAGGAATACATTAAGGATTGAAAACCAAACTAGACTATGAGCACAAGAGCAAGCCTCAAAAGGCGAGGTCAACTTCTCTAGATGGTCCAATGTCATCTAGAGTGGTGATAGACAGATTTGTATAAGGTCTCAAATTTGACCTTGACACCCAAATAGGTCTAATCTTGACCTTCTCAATTTTTCCTACCTCTTTAGGCACATGATTAAGGTTCACATTCATCTTCTTTCCATGTGGACTCACCTTATGTCTAGGCCTATTAAAACCATTATCAGAACAATAATACCTACCCCCATAATTATTAACATGATGTTGGGGTGGAACAATAGGAAACCCATGGAGTTCAAAACAATTAGGTCGAATATGAACCTTCATTCCACAAAATGACAAGTAGGAACAAACTTGTTTAGACAATGTGAAAGTCCAACGTGTGTGTGAGAAGTATGTGCCATATGTAATTTCTTACAATGAGGTCTAATGTGACCTTTGATGTGGCAGTAATGACATGTAGGAATGACCTTTTCATTGCTTGTCTTATTAACATCTTGTACCTTCTTAACATTATTACAAACAATAGGAATAGCAGGAGGTTTAGATATTACCTTCTTAGGCTTTATTTCATTGACTTCACCTCCATTCTGTTTAGGTGGTGACTCTCTAAGATAGCCAAGGCCTGACTTGTCACCGAATGGTTTTTGCATAAGAAGCATATCATCCAAAGTTTTTGAACCTGCATTGAAACGCTCAAATATACCATTAGCACTTGCAAGTTCAATTTCAAGTTGGGAATTTTATCAGTCAAGACATTGTTTTTCTCTTTCAATGCCTCAACCTCCTTCTTGAGCATGCCTCTTTCTTTGTTGACAGAAACTAACACCCCTTTTTTATCGTTAAACTGATTCTGCACTTTTCCCAACTCTTCTTTAACCTCCTTATTTTTTAATCCCAACTTTTGGTTAATCTTACTGATCTTCATGCTTTCTTGGTACAACTGATCATACTTTTCCCTTAACACTTGACTGTCCTTTAAATCAACTCCTTCATCTTCATCACTATCATCCAAAGATTGGGAAGTGCTACAATACACACTCGTTATTTGGGTGTGTATCATATGCATCCTCATTGAAACACATCAAAATGTCATGATTCCCAAAATGTTACTCTATGAATCTATTGCTAAAAAATTACAAATCATATTGATGAAAAGTTACGAATTTTTAGTATAAAAGTTACGATATGAAATAAAATGTTATGAATGACCGGCCCTACAAATAATTTTTTATGAGGTGACACAATATGAACCACACAATAGGTGCATATGGTACACACCTTAAAGTGGTGTGTATTGAAGACTTTCCCCTGAAAATTTTGTCCTTATTTGAATTTTTTTCACATTTGTTAGTTTTACGCCAAATTTTTGTAGGTTATTGATTTGTCTCGACGAGAGAAATAGGAAAGTAATTTTTTTTTACTTTTACCCAAGTATTTTGAGGAATAATCATTTTTTAGCGCAAAAATTACATTTTCAAGCTAAAAAATGGTTATTTCTCAAAATACTTGGAAAAAAGTGCCAAAATTTTACTTTTCCGATTCCTCTTGTCTAGACGAATCAGTAACCCACAAAAGTTTGGCGCAAAACTAGTAAATACGAAAAAAATTCAAATAAAGACAAAATTTTCAGATTTAAGTTAAGTTTAAGATAAGTCCAAGAGAAAAAACGCAAATCATAGATTTCTAGAACATTTTTTTTTACGGAATCCTTCTCTTGTATTTTTTTTCTTTCACAAATGGAGGTGTTACGCCGAACTGCGTAAAAGATTTCCAGATAAATCTTACGAATACATCATCTTTGTTTGCAGTTAGGTAATTTTTCCTTAAATTTGGCGAAATAAAGAATTAGCCATCTTATTTTGTTCGGAAAAAAAAAGGACCACATGCTCCACCGTAGGCCCCCGTCAATTCCTTTGTCAAAAGGATTCGTTTGAGTGGAATGAATCAATTAATCTTCGCCCTTGCTTTCTTTCTTGGTTCCCCTTCCCCTCAAGGCGGGAGTATGAAGCCGAGTTTGAGAATGTTTCAAAGCGATGGTAAGAGCCATAATTCCACCGCTAGCGATTGATTAGAGGGAGAGGAGCGCGTTCAATCCGTTTATTACTCTACTTTCTCCTTCTCTACTTGGTAGCCATCAAAAATTCATTGCTTGATTTGGAATTTTTTTCTGGCCTCTTGGCACAATTGTGGTGGGTAGAATGCAAGAAGACCAATTCAAAATTCCAAACGGTGACCAATACACTAAAATAAAAATAATTAATCACTTTCTTAAATTCTCTTATTTTGTACTCATTCATGCTAACGGGCGATCCATATCTAGTCAAAATTAAACCGTGTTGAAGCTTTTTTTGGTTTTATATGATACCTTTGTTGAAACTTAAATTCACAAATTGATGGCGCTCCATTAATTTTCTCCCTCCGGCGTGGGACGGATTTGAAAAAGAAGAATATTTCTTCATGGCCGTCCTGAACACTTTTGGACGGTCGCGATTGGTTGCTGCTGTACAGAACTTGTTCCTGGCTGAGCTGTGAATAAGTTTCTCTCTCGGAAGAATGATTGTCATTCTCACTTTGCTTTTGTTTAGTTTGATATATGCATGCGCAATGATGAAGGCATATACAGACCAAACACGGCCTTGATCAACAGCCTCGAGCCAACTACAATTTAGACTTGGGAAAAAAATTTGTTTTCCGAAGTTTCTTTTATACGACTATTGTCAAGTCAGATGTCAGATATATGGGTAGAAAATGGAATGTTGAGGCAGCAGATTGTTAAAATGTCAATCGATCAATAGAAAATTCAGAGATACCAAATAAAAAAGACAGGAATACGTAGAAAGAAAATAAAGAAATTCAGTCAGTATACTTTTTTTTCCTTTCTTTGAAAAAATAGCAACGTTTACCAAACCAAATAGACCATTAAAGCTTTAAAATACTAGCAGTGACGAAGATTATTTGAATGAAAGAATGAACACATCTGTTCGCAACTGTGCAAATGGAGTCTACGTTTCTCTAGTCAGCTAGCTAGCAGCAGTTTCACCAGGTCATCTGCATTTTGCCTTTGTACTTTTGATCTCCGTGTGATTTGAGCCACGCGATTGCACAAAAATCTCATGCCCGTTAGAGCCTAGATAATCTACGGTTAAAATTGCACGAGACGAAAAATATAGAGACATGTCTGCCAGGGGTGATTTGAACTCCCAGCAAGCAACTCATTGTTCGATAAATGAACCGAACGTGAACCAAAATCAAAGAAGTGTCTTATTTGTTGGTCGTGGTAATCTCTTTTTCCTATGAACCCAGTTGTAACTAGTTTTTATTTTTGGTCAACTTGGATGCCCAAGCCAGAACTATCAACTTTATTGTTTTAGATGTTTTAGGGTGTTCAAGCCATTTTACGCGTACTTTGATTAAATTTCGGAAGGCAAAATGACGGCCAATGACGTGTTTTGATAATTAATACCCGTCGAAGACATTTTCAGCATTAACAAATGTTCTCAGCATGTCCTTAGCGGGTATTAATTATCAAAACACATCATGAGCCGTCATTTCCCCATTTCGGAAGGACCAATTTTACCGTGCACTTACAGGAGGCCATTTAAAAGCCGGATCAAAGCTTCGTATTGACCGACTTTCATATGAATTAATAGCACTTGGTGATTTCATAGACCGTTTTGTGGGCCGAGTACAAAGATGTCTTTCTGTACTAGGTCCGTGGGCCGATTGTCCTATAGTAATTTTCTAATTCGGTTCTGGATTTGCACGACTTAAAAGTCTTCGGCCTTTGAAATATCAAAATTTGTTGAATTATGGCCCATAGCTCACTTCACCTGAATTGCCTGTCCATCAGTATAACTGAGTTATGTAATTCAACCTTCGTTATGCAAAATTAAAATATAAGATAATTAGCGTTGTCTTTTGATAATCGCATGTCCGGACCAATTAATGCACATCTCGACTAACTCGAAACCGTGAAGTTAGGTACCGAGTAAACCTCCAATAGACCCAGTAACTCTTTGTTTGTTCTTTTACAGAAGATCATATGCAATAATATATTTGTATTACCAATGTGTCCGGGGTTTGATCTACCAAGGTTATTTGTATGTGTGCGTAGGTCTAATTCGTTGAAGAGTATCCACGCAATACACATTATATCACTTGGGTACAATATGCATTGAATGACCCAAAATCACTTAAAAGCTTAAGTCTCGCAGTGTCGGGCTACTCAATTATTATATATTAAGGTCTAATAATTTTGGAAAATGATAATGCCAAAACCCTTTTTGTTGGTGCCAAAACTCTAGTGCACAAAAGGTTTTTCTATTCATCCGACATGAGACTCGAATCCTTCACACATGTTCCAACAATCTCCTCCTCGATCACTATGTCTGAACCCCCCTGTGATACTCCATCATACTCCACGGGGGCCACCTTGTTGTCGACCACCTATTGTGTGCAGTAGGAATTCTCTTGCTCCATCTAGAGTTGCTATGGATTTTCATACTCCTCTGAGAGTCTCCGTGCTAGCCCATGTCCATTGATGTGTTCAGGAGAGTTCACCCAAAGATCGTCAGCCATCGGCATTGATTACTAATTGTTCGGGGTTTGATCCACAAAGGCTCTTCGTATGTGTACTTATGGCCAATCCGTTATGAAATAAGTATTCACACCACATCACTTTAACCCAATACACACCGAATCAATAGGTTTTCTTCCTAAACTTTCATGTTTATAATTCAAAAGTTCTCAATTTTTGCAAAAATGTCTTGTTATTGTCAACCCACTTGACTGACAATAAACACACTAAAAAATAAGGAAAATACATATTTTCTGTGTACTTTATACACCCTTTAATACGCATTCACACACTTACTATTGTCTGCCCATTGAGCTGATTTTAGAATTTTCCCATCCAAAAAACAGATTCTGAGAATGTGACCGAAATTGGCATCATTTGAAAAGTATAAGACGTAAAAGAACGAGGCCGCCAAAAAGGGGCTTGCTATTTGCAGCCACTTATTTCCTAAGCCTAGCCCGTCCAAAAATTAATGGTTTTCGGACAAAAATGCCCTTTTAAAAAATGGATAAAAATACCCCTAATGAAACTATGTCGTTTTGGGTCATCTTCTCCCCTACTCTTCTTCCCCAACCCACCTCCCACACCTACCAGTCTTCTTCTTCTTCTTTTTTTTTTTAATCTCCACCTCCCACCTACCAGTACCACCACCACCACCACCTCACCCACCAGTACCACCACCACCTCACCCGTCCCCTCCTCCTACTCCGCACCACCACCGCCACCGCCGTTACATCCATCGGTTTTCGTATGAAACTCGTATTTCTTCACCGACAAACCCAGTTCCATCGCGCATTAGCAAAATGCGCAATGCTAATCACGCATGACGCATTCGGAATTTGCGTTATTTGCATTTTTAACAGTCAGAATCTGCATTTAAAAAAAAAAAAACATGACGCATCTTCAAGATGCGTTATAAGGTGTTCAGATTTTAGAATCTGAAATTTGTAAACATTTTCAAGTTTAAAATCTGAAATTGTTAAAAAAATTTAGAAATGTGTATCCAAATACGTCGGAGAATTTTTTTTGAAATTTCAGATATACAGTTGTGGTGGTAGTGCGTACAACGGAAGTGAAGAGAAGAGAGATTGAGTGTCCGATTTTCAGAATCTGCTTTGTGTTGCTTTGGTCAATTCCAGTGGGCTTCGACCCAAGCCAGAACTAAAAGTACCACCACTAGTGGTGAAAATGGAAATGAATGAGTAAAAGTTGTTCGGGAGGTGAGAGGAGGGAGGTGGATCGAGCTCATAGAGAGAAAACCCACGGAGAGAGAGAGAGCATCAATCACCAGAAAACCGGCTATCCTTCGCATCAGTCACCATCGCGATGGGTTTTCCCGTCTGGTGTGGTGAACGGTGGTGGTGGACCACGGTGGTTATGGAGTATTTGGTGGTGGTGAAGGAGAGGGCAATTTTGGAAAATTATGGCTATTTGTTAGGTTGCATTTAGGAAATTGTTATAAGATTTGTGGGTTACATTTAGCACAGGCTAGGCTTAGGAAATAAGTGGCTGCAAATAGCAAGCCCCGCTAGAAAATATAAAAAAAACCATGTCGGTGGGGAAACGGCGTCGTTGCTAGACAGGTGTGAAACCCCTACAATGATGCTTTTGACTAATCAAATCACGTTTCCATCTCTCCGTAAGTAGTTTAGTTAACGGGTTGACCATTTCCATTCGATACACTACGCAGTAACTTCTTCTCAGTCCCCTCTCTCTCTCTCTCTCTCTCTCTCTCTCTCCATAACCATCGAAGATGAGCTCTCAGGCACGCAGATCTGCTTATCGAGCTGCGAGGACTCTCCTCTCCGCTCCAAAGCAGAATTCTCACGTTTTCGCTGGTAAATTTTCGACTCTCTCTCACCTTTTCAATTCCTTTCTTTTGTAGTTGGTTTTGATTTGATCCTTTTGTAAATGTTGTTGCCTTTGATGTTATGTTTAATTCACATGCTTTATGTGCTGATTCATATGGGGATTCACCAATTGTTTTAGATCTTGGAGATAAGATGTCCATATCACAGTTGTTTGGAGAATCTTTCTGATGCTTACAGTTGAGTTCGTGTGTTATCATCCATCAATAAGTTACGAGGGAGTGATTCTGAAACGATAGTCCCAACTCCCTGAACTGTTGATGTTAATACCGTTGTTGGTCTAGTTACTAGTGCCACCTCTAGCTTTTGTGTAGTGCATCCATCTGGAATTTTTCATTTCTCATGTACTGGGTTTTCCACTCACAGTAATTCTCAAGTCAAGAACTATAAAGTCAATCTGTTGACATAGTTACTTACCAATTACCATATGTTCCTCTGAATGTTGTTCTATAAGTTCGTTTAATGGATGTAGATGAAATTGAGATTTGCTTGGATAACACGATAAATGTTTAATTTCGCATACTGATGGAATTGTCTACAACTATAGAAGGTCGAGCTGTAGCTTCAGCTGCAGCAGTTGTATTCAGAGGAAAGGTGCCATTTTTAGCTTCATATGGGAGGACACATTCTGGAAATGCATCCGGAGGATGGATTTCTGGGGCCCTTGCCCTTCCTGCAGCAGGTTTGTGCAAAAACTTCTTATACTTCTGTATCTCCGTGCAAGTGTTTATACTTGAAAACATGCTTCTAGGTAGCCAAGAAAGTAGGGGAACTTTATTGTTTTTCACCAAAATCTGTACTGGATTACACCTGAACATGTTTGTGAATTGTGCACAATCTCATATCTTTGATATTGAGCCATGTGTGGTCCAGTCCTAAATGTCCTTCTATTATGAGATTCTAACTATGTTCTGGAGCTTGAAATAAGTATGTGTGCTTGACTGTTGCCTGTTGGAGATCCAGCTTCATTCTTTGAAATTGAATAGGCAATAGTTATAGGCTTCTAGCATAAGAAGCACTGTTTCTGTAGATTAACATCATTTCAAAGGTTTTAGTCTTTTAGTGTCTTCCTCTGTTTTATAATTTGCTACTTTATGTTTATGACTTTCTATAGTTGCGATAACCAGTTGTATGCACCTCTCTTAAGTTGACCAAATTTCTGCCTGGAAAGGTAAAAACGGTGCTTTTTGTAAGTTGGATTAGAAGGAAGAGGAGCCATGTCCCTTGTTGGAGAATTAGCATCGTGGCATCCGGGACCTCTTCTACATTCATTACCCAATGCTTAAGCATGGTAACGGGTTGAAACAATATGATGGGGGTCTTTCTAGTTTTGAACTGAACTCTTTCACTTGTTTCTCCCTAAATCCCCAGTTCAAAGACTTACTGTTTGGCAGCAAACTTCTGATCCTTCAACAGTTTATATTTGGTAGTTTGATCAAAGTTGATGACCTTTGATTTCATTTCCTATTTTGTTACAAAGAAGAAACTCCAATAGTTGTTGATCAGTCATCAATGCTATGACGTTCACACGTGATTTGTACCTCAAACAGTTGCGGATGCAGGATTTGTGTCTAGCAGGAGCTAGAATCACATGTATTTTCATATTCATAATTTTTTTTATAAGTATATATTGCTACTTGTGAGGTCCGAAGAAGAGACAAGATATTGTGTGTGCAAAGCCACCGTTTAATTTATACACGCAACTTAAATTTTTCTTAATTAAATTGAAAATTAGTAGAGTACGCGAGAATATTTGAAGTTGTGTAGAGGCCTGGGTCCCCCTTAGGACCGCCCCAGGCCTCACATACTTTTGTTTCGAATACCCATTTTTAGTACTGACCTAATTTCGTAATTTCTTTCGAAATTACTGAAAGAAATTACCTATGCGTGCTTAAGACTTTAATAAGAAGAGCCATTTCTTCTGTACTTGTTTAGAAGGTTTGGATATCTACATGCAGTAAGGAGATTAACTGTATGATAGCCAGGCAAACTGGATTTCTGTTGGGTTATCTGTGAGTCCTCATTTGGTCTTGTCTTTTTTGTTTTTTACAACGCAGCATACATGCTTCAGGAGCAGGAGGCACATGCTGCAGAGGTAGGCTATCTTGCACTTGATTATATACTCTTTCTGATTTTTCAAGTACCTTTTCATTTCATTAACTTATTTTCATCTGTTGATTATATTTTTTACCCTCTTTTCTTTCCCATTCAGATGGAGCGCACTTTCATTGCGATCAAGCCTGATGGAGTGCAGAGAGGGCTGGTAAGTACCCATGACATTTCAATATATTAGGCCATTTGCATGGGAATTTTAATTCAGTGTGTTAATCTTGAATTTTTGCTCCGTTAGTATGTTTAGGTGCTTTCGATGTGATTTTTTGTCGTTATTGTGTTTGCTACTTTGCTCAATGGTGATCTCTACCCATCCTTCCTGGACATCTATAACTGGGCACAGTCCAAGAGAGATATGTGTGTTACCTTTGGACCCCATGTTAGGAATTGGCGGATTCCAACGCTGTAACACCAGATCTAGGGATATAAATGCATGAAATAGAGAAAGTAAAAATGAACATCAAATTTACGTGGTTCACCATATGGGAGCTAAGTGCAATGGTGCTCCAACAACATCGTTATGATTAAAGATAATGAAGAAAACATTGGTGTTGCCCTGTCACTACAGAATGGTTGTGTGTATGTATATACATAACTTGGGTTCAAGCGAATCACGTTTCTGGAAAACACCCAAGTACATTTAAGAAGGTTCGCCTCGGGGTCACACTGTGTAACACTCACCTTACGTGAGACACATGGCCTGGTGTACAGCAGAGCATCTAATCATTAGCTGGAAAAGAATTTGCCAGTAGAAAATAAAAATCTCTTTTCTCTGGTTCCTATCCATCAATTAAATTTTTTTTTTGGGTAATTAAACCATTTTATAAAGCAAACCAACTAAAAACCACGGGAAAGACCCAGCATTACAAAAAAGAGAACTAGGCACAACCTAACAACCACCTATATGCCGAGATAAAGAAACAAAATAAAGCAACAAGACTTTACATTTGATCAAAAAATCTAGGGCTAAGACACCATGTCCTAGCTACCAAACGAGTAGTATCACAAGGCTTCACACCTCGCCACGAACACAAGCAAGCTCTAATCTCTTCAATGATCAGAGTACTCAGACTCAAAGTAGAAGCCCCTTGCCCCTGAAAAATCCTCTTGTTCCTCTCTCTCCAAATCCAGTAAATGGAGGCAGCCAAAGAAAGTTTGTACACTGTGCATAAGCACGAATTGCCAGCTCTATGGTTGACAGCCCAAGCCATCTCATTAGCAAGAGTAGCACACTGTCTAGATATATTGTTCCTTTGTAAGAGTGTATCCCACACTGCACTAGAATATGCACAAGCAAAAAACAAGTGTTCATGTGATTCGTTTTCAACCTGGCAGAGCACACATCTTTGGTCACTAACCACTCCCCAGCTATAAAGTCTATCTTTAGTGGATAGTCTGCCTAGAAACGCCAGCCACTCAATAAAAGCCCAACGCGGCACATAGTGTGAGAACCAGACACACTTAGCCCATGGGACCAAAGGGAAGACTTGCCTCATTCCCTGCCATGCTGACTTTGCACTATATACTCCAGATTTACACAAAGTCCATTGCACACAGTCAGGTACAGAGACGTTAGGGATCAAAGAGGGATCAGAATTTGATACAATCTCCCTAGTAATAGCACTCCTTGGTCTAGGCCACTGCCAAGTACCATTATGAATGATTGAAGAAACCTTGGCAGACAACGGCCTACCCACATGGAAGTCCCCAGAATCGCCAAATCTTTTGCAAAGAGGACCCAAATTATGCCAGTTGTCAACCCAAAGATATGTAGACTTACCATCACCAATAATGTATTTGATCCAAGGTTGAATCTCCTCCCTAAGTTTGAGAAGTTTTCTAACAGTCCAAGAAGCCTCCCGACTCCCGAGGAATTTTTACCCTCCATACACTCTGATTCCTTAAAATAAACGTGTGAATCCATTTAATCCATAGAGTATCTGCCTTCATGCAAATAGCCCATAAATGACGCATCATAGAAGCCTTATTCCAAGTTTTCAGCATACGAAGGCCCAACCCACCTTCCTCTTTAGGGACACACACCGCATGCCATGCCACCTTAGCACCAGAGTGCTTTAAATCAGGACCAGACCATAAGAAGGATCGTAATAGCTGTTCAATGTCATTCAGCACCCGTTGAGGCAAAATAAAAATAGAAGACCAGTAGATTTGAATGCTAAATAGAACAGATTGTATGAGTTGGAGCCGACCACCATAAGTAAGGGTGTTATTGGACCAAGACTGAATTCTGACCAAAGTCTTTTCCTTCAGCTGAGCACAATCATGAGCACGAAGCTTCGTAGAGATCAAAGGAACTCCTAGGTATTTTACTGGGAGAGAGCCTTCGGGGATAGGAAGGATCAGTCGCAGAGCCTCTTTGTAAGCTGCCTCCACCCCAGCAAAGAATATAGTACTTTTTTGCATGTTGGGCTGAAGCCCAGAGAAGTGGTAAAAGTCCGACAAAGAGTCAGCAATCAATCGAAAAGAAACTATATCAGCCCCACAGAGAACAAATAAGTCGTCAGCAAAAATGAGATGAGTGATATTGAGACTTCTGCACTTAGGATGGAAGATAAAACCCTCGTTTTGTCGAACTTTGTATTGCAGAAGCCCAGTGAAACCTTCCATAACCAACAGAAACAAATAGGAGGAGAGAGGATCTCCCTGTCTTAGGCCTCGTTTCCCAGGGAAGAAACCTTGTAGCTCACCATTAATGACAATTGAGAACATAGGGGAAGTAATGCAGGTCTCTACCCAAAGAATGAATTGATTAGGAAACTCCATAACTCTCATCATATCGAAGACAAAATTCCAATCGACTGAGTCGTATGCTTTCATAAGGTCCATCTTAATAGCGCATCTAGGTTGGCCGTCGTCCTTATGATAGTTCTTTACAAGCTCTTGCATTAGCAATATATTATCCATTATCGATCTACCTTTTATGAATGCTGACTGAAAGGGGCTAACAATGAGAGGGAGAATAGCTTGTAACCTGTTTGCCAGAACTTTTGTAGCACATTTGTAAACCACATTGCAACATGCAATGGGGCGAAAGTCCTTAACGGAGGAAGGAGAAGCTATCTTGGGAGCCAAAGTTATAGCCGTGCAATTCCATTGTCTTGGCATGATTCCGGTGTCAAAGAAAAGCTGAATAGCTTGCAACACATCCTCCCCCACAATGTCCCAGTTCTTGTGAAAGAAATCTGAACAAAATCCATCAGGGCCAGGGGCCTTGTCCCCTTTAATTTCCCACATGGCAATCTTAATTTCTTCTCTAGAGACGCGTCTAGCCAAACTAGTCTTCATAACAGCAGAGAGCCTCTGAGTAATTGCCACCCTCAAGCTCTGATAAGCACTCTTGGAATGAGCAAAAGGAGAACCTATCAAACTCATATAGTAACCCAAAATTTCATTCTTCACATCATCCGGATCAGTAAGTCTCACCCCAGAAGCAGTGGTAAGGCTCAGAATTTTATTCCTCAAACAGTGAGTCTTCATCTTTAAGTGAAAAAATCTAGTATTCTGGTCACCCAATGCTAGCCACTGAATTCTAGACTTTTGCTTCTTGAAAGATTCTTCAGCTAGACTAAGATCAATGCATTTCAAGTAGCATACCTTCTCACGTTCTATCAGACCAGCATCATAGGGATTCTGGGAACAGTGAATCTGAATCAGAGTCAATTCCTCTCGTGCATGAGCCACGCGTGCACTAATGCCAGAAAAGAATTCTTTATTAAGATCTCTAAGCACAGGTTTTAATCTGCTCAACTTTGTGTACAGCTTGGATCTCATAGAGCAATCAACAGGAGATAGCCACGAATTCTTCAGAACCTCCTTGAAAGAGGCATGCTTCATCCAAAAACTAAAGAATTTAAAAGGTCGTCTTCTTTGGACTTCAGGAAGGACATCCACCAAGATAAAACTATGATCAGAGATTCCGGGAGCCAAAAAGGTAGTGTCTGATTCAGGAAAAGTATCTAACCATGGTCCATTAATAAGAACTCTATCTAATTTGCTTTTAATGTGCCCCATTCCTCCTCTTTTGTTAGACCATGTGAATAACATACCCTTAAAGGGCATGTCTTCCATTTCAATATCATCCAGACAAGAGTTAAACTCCAAAGCAGAATTGCTATCAAAACCTACCAAACGTTCAGACATTTGCCTAACGACGTTAAAATCGCCAAACTGAAGCCAAGGGATATCCCCAATAATTGAAGACACGTACCTCATGGAAGCCCAGAGAGTCCTTCTGTCCACCATCCCGTTGTGACCGTAAATGCATGAAATGTAGAAAACCTTCTTATCCAGAGTAAGCAGCTTCAAGACAATGATTTGAGCCTCAGAGAGAACCAAATCAGCTTTAAAGATCTGAGTATCCCAGCCAAAAACAATCCTTGCTACACTACCATGACTAGCATTATGAATAACAGACCAATGAGGAGGAAAACAATGTTTTACAGTATGGGACACATTTTCCATTCTAAGCTTAGCCTCTACAATACCCATCAAACTAAGCTTATGGGTCTTAACCAAAGAAAGGATCTCTTTCTGCTTAAGGGGGTCATTGATACCCCTTACATTCCATGCCCCAAAGCTAACCTTGTCGGTGAATGCTAGAGTTTTGGACCACCCCCACCTCCCCTCGTAGCGAGGGAACTACCTTTAGCTTTAGCTCTGCCCCTACCTTTCTTGGTAGCCACCACAGGGATAAACTCCTCAAGGTTGGTAACAGTATCAAGAGTCTCTAAGACAGACATCAAAGAAATAGTAGTTTCAACAGTTTCCCCATCTTCAACAACAGCTTCCCCATCTTCAACATCTGCTAGGGTAGCAAAAGAATTATTACTACGCATCCCGGAAAGTTGAACATTCTTAGCAATAGAAGGACTAGCCGCAGGTGTAGCCACGGTTGGTTCCATCTCTTCCACTAACAAGAGACCATCTTTATCACATAGAGCAGTAGTAGGCTGAGGCTTGCTAACAAGGGCCTCAGTATGTAAAGAAGAAGTCACATCCTCAATGATTACTGCAGGGACAGCATCCCCAACAGTCGCCACAATTGGAATCCTCACAGGATCAATTGGGGCTTTATCCTCCATAGGAGCAGCCACTGATTTCACTACCCATGCTGTACGCTTTTGTTTAAAATTCTGATCTTTGGCAACACACTGTTCAGTTGAATGCCCAAACAAATGACACTCCATACACTTGACAGGTTTCCAAGGGTATTTGACCCCTATTGTCATCTCTTTCCCATTATATTCCACGTCCACAGTATCAGGAAGGTCAGATCCAACATCAACCTCAACGCATATTTTAGCATAACTCAATCGTTGGCAATTCTCTGTTAAGCTATCAGCGTGTAGAGGAACCCCCACTGCACTTGCAACATAGCTCAGCCCAGCCTCACTCCATAGTTCCAAAGGAACCTGATAGAATTGTGCCCATATAGGAACCTTAGCTAGTTGCTCTTTCACCAAACACAGCTGAGGAGACCACTCTTTAAGAACAAGAAGTTTGTCCCCAAAAAACCACGGACCAGCTTCCATGAGCTTCCTGAACACATCTTTTTGAGAGAATTGAAAGAAAAAGAATCCCTGCTCATTCGACATCACTTTTTGGATGCCAAATTTTTTCCAGATTTGGGTCGCGATATTGCAGACAGCTCGATAGGGGAGCTTCTTATCCAAGAAATAGCCAACTACACAATCTGCCCACTTAGAAATTCCAGCGTCAACAACCTCCTCTGGAGGACACACCACTAGTTTAGCATTTTTGATCTGTGGAGGATGATAGGAAAACTTCATACGAGATGCACCCCTATCCTGCGTGACAACCTCAGACCATGAAGGTTTAGGGTTCGCATCTGGAAGAGGGTTCCCAAGTTCCGTTTGCACCAGATTACCAGCAGAAACACGCTTAGGGCTCGAACGAACATCATCATTCTGCTCAATTTGAGGGCTAGCCGCAATATCCTTCTCCTGAATCCAATTAAAATTTGCGGAAAATAAAAGACTTTGGGTTGTGCACCCTTTAGACCTGAATCCAATTTGGTATTTAAAATTCTTTTCTCTATTACTAACTGATGAAGTTTTTAAATTCAACCTTGAATCTTTTCCTTTCTGCTTTGTATTTCAGATTGCCGAAATCATATCGCGTTTTGAGCGGAAAGGTTTTAAGCTTGTGGCCATCAAAATAGTAGTTCCTTCGAAGGACTTTGCCCAAAAGCATTATCATGATCTCAGTGAAAGACCTTTCTTCAATGGCCTATGCGACTTCCTTAGCTCTGGCCCAGTTATTGCTATGGTTGGTATAACTTTGATTCCTATTTCCTCGTACTTTTTGAATTCTAGTGAACTCAATATTTTCACTTCTACAGGTCTGGGAAGGTGAAGGAGTGATAAAATATGGGAGGAAGCTCATTGGAGCCACGGACCCACAGAAATCAGAACCTGGAACCATCAGAGGTGATCTAGCTGTTGTTGTTGGAAGGTATTGTTTTGAACCAGTGCAGCCATTCGTTATCTTTGTTCTTACTCTTTCCAAGTGGTGTTTCATTTCCAGAGGTGCTAGATTTGTGAAGGAAACAAAATAAACTCCGCCCCACCTCAGTTTTTGTTCTCTTTCCCTTTTCCCTTGGTCTTCCTTTTCCTTTCGTAAATCTCACGCCAAATGGCCTTTAAATTTATGAAGGTGGCAATCTGGTTTTTGGATTCATAATGTTTGTACGTTTGTTCTAAATAGTACATGGACTGGTGATCTTATACTGCAATCTGAATGCTGTTTTTTTTCTGCAGAAACATCATCCACGGAAGTGATGGCCCTGAGACAGCCAAGGATGAAATCAAGCTGTGGTTTAAACCCGAAGAGTTGGTTAGTTACTTGAGCAATGCGGAGAAGTGGATCTATGGAGACAACTGAGTTTTTGGTTCTTTTTCTTCACGGCGTAGAATACTATTGTCTGAATAAAGCGATTTTACTTCGGGCAGAGCAGACTCTCGGACTCCCACTGAAATAAATCGCCACAATGAGCCATTGTATCTCTTTGTTTACAGTTCCAATTTTCCTGCTGTATTTCTACCAAGTTTTGGGGAAAGTGTCTTTTTCTTGTTACGATGGATCTTTGTTTCCATTCTGATCAAGCTTTCACAGCGACTGAATTTTGCAAGAGGAAGTGTTTTACATGAATAACTAAGCTTGAATTTATTTTTGATGTTCGTTAAAGTGGTCTAAATGCAATGTTTTGAATCTTTTGATCCAGTTTTTTACGGTTGTGATTTAGTTTGAAGTTTGGCATTCGTAAGGACGCAGCAGCCCACCTGGATTATGGTTTGCTTAGCAGATTAAAAGGCTTGAGAAATAAGAAATATAGTGAAAGTTTGAAAATAAGACAAATATTTATGGGAGACGGCAAAAAACCCCTAGTAATGATAATTTCCGAGTTTAAGGACGTACTATTTATTACACAAGTATTACACTCATTGAGCACCCAAAAATACACATATTTGCTACTAATATTTTATGCCCACTAAAACACTCATTGGTGATTCTCTAAACGTGCAAAGTATTGTTTTCTAGTATTTGTTATACGGTATATTTTTACTAGTAGTATTCGTAAAAATAAATTTAGATGGTAGGATAATTACGTTACCCCCACCGCAAACCAGCTCACAACACGCGAATCAACCTCTTCTCCATAAGAATTGAATCTAGAGTCTCACAGCTCATAATTGAATCCCTTTATATTTTTCAAACTTTTTGTACGTCGAAAGTTTAGTGGGGTCAGTTGTCTAAAACATCATCTCTACTTAACTCGACTAATGTACTCCCTTCGCCCAGTTTCATAGGTCAGGTTTTCATGGAATTAAAAATAAATGAGAACAATGCTACAAACACAATTTTTTCCGGAACCATTCGATGCCCATGGATATCACACGCATCGAACAGTTGCAAATACAATTGTGTTTTTTTTTTAAGGTGTGCGCGCGTAAACTTTCTCAAAACAATAAATATCTAGTTCAGAGTTACTCACTGCACAATGCAAATTAGAAAAGAAAAGAAAAAAAAAAAATACAGACAGGGTTTCTTTGAATCCTTGATAAAGATCGCTAGTAATAGTATTTCATTGGAAATATAAATTATATATAAATCATTTCACTATAGAACCAACAGAACGGGGGTGTAGCTCATATGGTAGAGCGCTCGCTTCGCATGCGAGAGGCACGGGGTTCGATTCCCCGCACCTCCACCGCCTTTTTCATTATAGAAAGACTTTTGCAGTTTTGCTCTTTCGTTCTCCTTTTCCTCGAAAATGGCAGGAGTATAAAAAGACTTCCAGATTTGCTCCATTAAAATCTCAGATTACTCCCACTTTACTGCCCTCCCTTTTCGGACTCACTCTCACGCATTTTTACTCCTTTTTTCACAAGTCCGATTCCAAGTCCCAATTCTTCAAATCCCATTCCTGATTTGATTCCTCTTTCCTCCCTAGATCCAAGCTCTCTCTCTCTCTCTCTCTGCGTGTGTGTGTGTGTATGTACATACATTCACGCGAATAGGTAGATGGGGGAGAAGATACTGGTGACGGGGGGCGCCGGTTACATAGGAAGCCACACGGTGCTTCAGCTCCTCTTGGGCGGTTACAACGTGGTGGTGATCGACAATCTAGACAACTCCTCCGCAGTCGCAATCGACCGCGTTCAGGAACTCGCCGCTGAATATGGCCCCAACCTTACCTTCCATAAGGTGTTTGTCAATATGTCCGTGTTACTTTTTTGCCTTTAAAAGTTCAGGTTTTTGCGCCCAAAGTTTCTGTCCTCCTTTTTTCGTTATTAATGATTTGGTGTTTGGCGAATTAGTTACTTTTAGCAGTTAAAAAAGTTTCCGTCTTGATTTGCGTAGTTTTAGTGCTTGATCTCAGATTGTTTTCGTCAATGTACCACTTTGGTATTGTTTTTTCAAAAAACTTACACTGTTAGTGTGTAGATTAGGGGAATTTCTCTTTACATTGCCTTAATTTATTGCTTGGCCATGTTATGCTCAGCGAACTTCTCTTTGCACGAGAGTATGAGGGGTTTATCATGCATAGAAGATGGTGTATGTGTACCTAAAACAAGGAAATATGGTATTTGTGGTTTTTGTTTAGTTTTTTCGAACTGGGGAAATGTGGTTTAGGGTGTAGGGTTTTGAAGAACACATTTCACAAACTGTTTAGGGAACCGATTACAATCTACGTTCAAAATTGTATTCAGTAAGCGAGGCAACGGTACCAAATCAAGGATTGTGTTTGCTAGATGTTCTGATTCACGGCAACCTGAAAGGGAAGGCCATAAATTTTATGAGCTTTTGCTCTCTTGAGCTATGGAAAACTATACCCTGGGCGGCGAATATCTCTGTGTGACAAAGACATGAGAGGAAAGTGGAACCGGTTAATAATCAATGTTAGAGGGATCGGATAAAGCTGTTTTCAATTTAGCTATTAAATTACCCCATTGCAGGCAACTATTGTAATTTGCAACAAAGACATGCGTGCAGTTTGAGTTACTGACCTTCTGCAGCTGATAACCCGATATTAATACCTGAAATATTCTTGGTTGTTGTAATTCTATTGCTCATAGGCCATAGCCTTTGTTTTTGTAGTGGATGGCCCTGATGTCTATTATGCTGCTTTCACCTGCAGATGGACCTTAGAGATAAGCCTGCACTAGAGAAGTTTTTTGCTTCCACAAAGTAAGTTTACCATATTTCGTACAATCTTATATTTAGCACTTTGTCACTTTCAAGCTGTGCAAGGAAAGAAACCAGAGATGTCTTGTCTTCTAACAAGTGCAGACTAACATCACACTTGAGTTGCCTTAACCTTTATTGTTCTTAAGCATCACAGTTCCGACATATATACGAGTATTTGCAGAATTTTCTGCATCAGTCACATTGGAACCTGTATCAAGAAGCTTGTTGTTTTTGCGTGCTTTACAACCTGTACGAAAAGCCTTGCTTGTGCTGTGTGGTACATCGCATTGTTTCAATCATCAGTTTGGATTGTGAGATGCGTGATATTTTATCATGAACGTGTAATATAGTTATACCCTGTGAACCATTCGCCACTGTCAATTTGTTTGTAATGACAGGAAACAACTCTCTTCTACGTACGCAATGTTTGTTCACATTAAGAGGTTTTAGGAAAATACTAATTACCGTCCCTAGGGCAGTGGATAGGCTCTATGTATGGGTAAAAAGTGTATAAAAACTTGTGAATAACGCGTAGAAATATGTGAAAGTGCATGAAAACACATGAAGTGTGCAACATGATTCAAATTGTTTTGGCTTTTTACTCACCCACGGTTTTGGTAAATGAAGGTTATTCCCGTTGCCCAACTAAATGACCTTTTTGCCTTTTTCCCTCCTCTTAATCCTGTTTCCACTGCAGGTTTGATGCTGTCATCCATTTTGCTGGATTAAAAGCTGTTGGTGAAAGTGTGCAGAAACCCTTGATGTATTACAACAATAACCTCATTGGTACGATCACTCTATTGGAAGTCATGGCTGCCCATGGATGCAAAAAGGTATTTCTCTTATTATTTTCTCAGTGGATTTCACATTGCTTGGCTTCTAGTCCCATAGTAAAGCTCAAATAGGACTAAATTTTAGGAACATCGTGCCAGAAAGTCAGCTCCAGTTCATGGCTTATTTTTTGATAACTTAGGTGTCCGGGCCACTCCGGTTTATGGCTTATGGACTTGACAATTTTGTTTTGTTTTACGTTCTAAAGTTCTAATCCCAATTCCTGGAACCTTCATTGCGGGGTTGCTTACGATTTCATCTAAGTTCTAGTGCTGGAATATTGTAGCTTTCTAGGGATTATTCGATAAATTTGTGGAAACTATATGCCTTGGGTGTTATTTCCGATTAATGAATTTACACAACATTCAGTCTTGTTGTTTCTTCTATTTTTAATGTTATGTTTTGATCTTCTTGGCATGTTCAACTTTCTTTTGGAAAAAATCCAGCTCGTGTTTTCATCATCAGCTACTGTTTATGGTTGGCCGGAGATGGTACCGTGTACGGAGGAGTTTCCCCTATCTGCTGCAAACCCGTATGGACGAACCAAGGTACATTTTGGCAATGACTTTTGGTGCTTAAGGCTGGTTGATGGATGAACACACAATAAAATAGCAAACTTCAAGTGCATTTATTGATTTTGGCACTCCACTTTTTGATAATAATACTCCATTATTTGTCTTTTAGTGTTCAAAATACACATAGCATGAGCACTAGAAGACAAGTATTGGAGTGTGGTTATGAAATTATGGAGTGCCAAAATCATTTCCTATATTTAGTTCTAGCTTTAGCATTATTTTTCTTTCTGTTGCTTCACTTGGTGGGTCACAAGCGAATTAACTTGAATTTCTGGTCTCTCTCTCTCTCTCTCTCTCTCTCCACTAAGCATTTTCCTTCTTTTATAGAATTTACACGAATTCTACTAATGTGTTTGTTATTTCAGCTAGCCATTGAGGAAATATGCCGAGATATTCACCGATCAGACTCAGAGTGGAAAATCATCCTGTTGCGTTACTTCAATCCAGTTGGTGCACATACTAGTGGCTATATTGGTGAAGATCCTCGTGGTATCCCAAACAATCTCATGCCTTTTGTACAACAAGTAGCTGTTGGTAGGCGACCTGCACTTACGGTATTTGGAACTGACTACTCTACAAAAGATGGTACTGGGGTATGCATCCTTGATTCTCATCATTTTATTTTGGGTTGTTCCAAAGTGAGCTTAGTGTTAGACTTCCCCAATCTTAGTTGCTTTGATAGGTTGGCTACACTTTAAAAACACGTTGTGCTCTAGTTTTTGAGCCGCCCCCACAATTTGGACTTTGATAGTGCCAACTGCTTGCCCAAATACCTGATTGAAATTATCTGCAAAGACTGGTTTAGTTAGCTGCATGATGCATGGTATGAAATGCATCTCAATTTCTGATATGGTTGGGCATATGTGGTTTCTGGTACATTTGTCGAGCAATGAAACTTCATAGAATTGCATGAAGTGTTTTTGTGAACTTGAGGTCCTAGTATGTATCGATCCCCTGGCATCAATGGAAGTTTTCGGATCTAAGTAGTTTGTTATTCTATTCTCCTTTTCTTTCTGTTTTTCTACAGCTAATCATGATTGGATTGTGATGGTGCTTATTTTGTACAACGGTGTAGGTCCGTGACTACATTCATGTTGTGGATTTAGCCGATGGCCATATTGCTGCCCTGAACAAGTTATCGGATCCTTCCGTAGGTCAGTCATATTCTCTTTGGTTGTAATGGGAAATGTGTGTTTCAGTCTATGAATTTCTTTTGTTGCCACTATTCTTCAGATTAAATGAAAGATGGAGTAGGTACATGCATCAGGAGTTGTGTTAGTTTAAGGTATGCTGCCATATGATTGTTAAAAGGTTAATTGCATAGAAAATTTATAACCATTTGGTGTAGTGGAAAGCTTAGAAAAAACTTCTGACAAATCGTTAAACAATTCTGGGAGTTGTTTGGATGTTTAGAACACATGAGAGACATATCTTAAACGTTATTGTACTGTTATAGCAGCTTATGCATTTTATAGTTACCAAAAAAAAGCTTGTACGTTATACAGGATAAGGAGCACGAAATTCTCAAAAGAAAATCCTTGAAATTTATACTCCACCCAAATATTTGGGGTGTGTATCCTTTCATAAAAGTCTGTATCAATCTATTATTATATATCTTTTTTGAACGGCATCAATCTATCGATATTGTGCGCAAGGAGTTTGTATTTGTTGATTGCATTATGTTCATCCATGTCTTCAGAATCTTCACACTTTTTTTTTTTTTTAAACACAGAATGGTAAGAGAGTAATTCCATTTACCATCTCCACCTTGTAATTGCTGGCTAGGGAGGGGGTATGAGGACCCTCAAGAGAGTAATTCCACTTACGACCTCCACTAGGCAATTGCTGTCTAGGGAGGGGTATGAGGACCCTCTTAAACACACACTTAACCCAAACTCCCGATGTGGGAGCCAGCCCAGATCAGAGGCCCAAGAGCGTTACCCGCATATTGGCAGGATTATAATGATCGGACTAACGGGCTAAGACCTGGATCTAGCTCCCGCACGGGGGCGGGCAAGAATTTTCACACTTCACAGACCAAATGTCCTCAATTGGCTTTTTGGCCTTCCCTCAATGCAGCACTTTTTTAAAGCAAGTTAGGGTTAAAGTTTATGTGAAAAGCATTACCTATGGCATTGCATGTAGTACTATGTACACGGAAATTCTTGAAGGAATGTTGGTATCTTACATTGCACGGGTGCCATTTCATAAACAGTTCCAGATATTGGATTTGTCTCACATAGGACTTGAGGTGACCAGGCAGCGTAGGGATAGTGAGTGCAAGGCTTTGAGGTCTAGATTGGCAATTTATAAGAACTCGGTCATGTTAGTCTAAGGCTTTAAGAGAAAAAGTTGTTAGTATTACATGAACTTAAAAACTGCCAGCTTGGTAGAAAAATTCTTGAATGATTGAGTGTATGGATTGTTTTGAACCCTGCTACACATGTAGATAATCCGTGCACAGATTTCATTAAATGTAAAACAATTTTGTAAGGGCCCACACGATAAATCAGTTCAATCCGATATCTATAGATACTCGATCCAATCGTCTAACTTTTCATTCAGATTGAACTGATTTTTCGCGAGGATTCCCGAAAAAATGTTTTACATTTAATGAACGGCTCGGATTATTTGTGTGGGACCCGTGGTGGGCCCCACAACAAAATCTGTGCACAATCTGTGCACTAATAGTCTGTGTGAACAGACTTTCTGATTGTTTTATTTGTCCTGCAGGTTGTGAAGTGTACAACTTGGGTACTGGAAAAGGAACATCAGTTTTGGAAATGGTATCAGCATTTGAGAAGGCATCTGGAAAGGTACCTGCCTCTGTATTTGAGATATACCCTTTCTGCAAAAATCATAGAAATTAACAAACTTCTCGATCCGAACATCTTGTTTTGTTCATGCAAGATTTATGTTCTAGTTCTGTTCATTTTCATTTTTTTTTTGGTAAATCAGAAATTTCTGTTCATTTTTTTTGGTAGATCTGTTCATTTTCTTTGATCCTTCTTCGTATGTTCTTTTTCAAACAATGAAATTTCTCTTATGGTTCACAATTAAGCAAGTGCTGGGACAGAGAAATAGAGTTCCTCGTTACTATTTTACAAATTAAGCTATGAGGTACATGTGGCTGCCATTTTAAACTTAATAACTTCTTTTTGGAAGTGCCTATTGCCAATTCTGGTGCTGTCTAACTCTTCTAATACGTAGTGCACTGGGACAATAGACAATGACGCAAGCTGAGCACTTAAGTGTTGTCCCGCTCATGTACCGGGGTTCGAGCCCAGGGTGCCCCCCTCTCATTTTTCTTTAGAAAAGAAATATAGTAACACATACATTGGACTCCTCCTCGATGTCAACCTGAGTTGATGGTGCTATTGCCCCCGTTAATTGGGAAAAGAGGAAAAGATAGTAACAGAAGTTTGCTCCTAACATATTAAGAGGCTTTATATTTAATTCACTTTTTGTATTTTGCCATGATTTTTGTCTCCTCTTTTTTTTTTTCTTCAGGAAATTCCTCTAGTCTTCTCCGGGCGGCGGCCTGGTGATGCTGAAACTGTATATGCATCCACTGAGAAAGCAGAACATGAGTTGAACTGGAAGTAAGTGCGAAGCCCCTTGCCAATCACTCTGCAAATAAACATTCTGAGAACGGATTTGAGAATATTTTTCAATTTCGTGCTTGATGTCTATCAGAAGAAGTAAATTTACCCAAGTTAAACATACTTCTCAAGGAATTTAATGCTTGAATAACAGCCCTTCAAGATCGTTCATTTGTCTTCCTTTTGGCCTTCGTGCCTCTTTCATACCAAAGAAAAAGAAAAAAAAAGGGCTCTTTAGTTCCGAGTACTTGTTAGTATATTATTGTGGCTTACTCTAGTGATATTGGCGGGAAGGAAAAGTATGGTTTCTGTTGAATAGTGACGATTTGGATATCTTCTGAGGTGATTGGGACTTTCTTTGCAGGGCTATATATGGAATCGAAGATATGTGTCGCGATCAGTGGAATTGGGCAAGCAAGAACCCTTACGGATTTGAAGCTCCAGACTCCACTTCTTGACTGGAAGCCAAGCTTGGGTCTGTAGACTTCTTACCAGAAGTAAAGTTTCAAGTTCACAAGTTTATTCATTTTGTTAGGATTCTAGTGAGGGTTAAAATGATTTTTCCTTGTTCGAATGTACTAGCTGCTCCTGAGAAAGGATCTTGAAGCATAGTTTTGTATTCCCTCCGTCCGTCCCATGAAGGACGTTCATTTTGACTATTCACATATTTCATAAATTTTTTTGTATTTGTTAATGTATAATATTTTTCTTATTTGCAATATGGATCTTGCTTGATAGATTCATTTAACTTTGTTCAACAATTTTTTTAAAGTTATGAAAAAATATTACTCCGTATAAATCACAAATACAGATAATTTTTTTGGAGGGCGTGGATAGTGAAAATGGACAATATTTTTTTTGGGGATGGAGGAAAAGTTTAGTTCCCAGATGATATGCCTTGAACTGACATTCAACGTGAGTACTTCTAACTAGGGGCTAGGGATGAATATAATCCATAGTCTATTGTGAAAAGCCTTTTACTTTCTTTTTTGGTAGATTTTCGTTCTCCACTTTTTCAATTATGTTTCTTTTGTTGTTTTTGTCTATAATGGGCAAAGTTACAAAATATCAATTGGGTACTATTACCAAGGCATGGTTCACAAGGATGTCCATGACATTTTGGGAGACCGAGATGAACTTCAAAATCGGGACTCCTTACGTATTTCTACTAGCAAAACAATAACACATAAATTATTCTAAGAGTTTTTAAAAAAACTAAAGTAGATCGAATTCTCGAAGTAGTAATCATTACAAGAACTTACAAGTATCACTTAAATATCACTTTTCTTTTTGCATTTTTTAATGGTGAAAATAGCAATTACACTAGCATAATCAGATTTTGAAAGCACAATGACCCACATGAAAAATCTGTTTTGATTCCGATTAAAGAAGAGAACCCGTAGAATTGCGAAGAAAATTGAAACAATTATTATTCAATCACAAACACACACAATCACATTTTTTGGTGGGGTCACACACATGAGAGGTGTAGTGTGTTTGAGTCTCAATGTAAATGTGAGAAAATTTATGTAAGTATTTGTGGTTGTAGAATGATTGAAATCGAAATAGGTTTGCTTTGGAAAATGAGATACTGGTAATTGCTTAGCATCGATGCCACATATAAAAAGCAGAATTCTCACACTTTGTTGGAAGTGAATTCTTTAACCAGGCCAAAGGGCTTGTTTCCGGTCCTTACTTTGTGAGAGGTCAGGGTTTGAATTCGTCTCGTCAAGGGCGTTAGTGGTTCAGGATTATGAACGACTTTTGAACGTACTAACTTACTTACTACCCCTAATTCCGCTGATATATACTGCTTGGAAAAAAAAGAAATAAAGAATTCTTTAATGGTTTAACCATAACCTAATATAGAACGTTTACGCACTAAGTTTAGTGATAAGAGTAGAGTTCTCTCTTCTCCCTCTTCCACGGCTTTCCTCTCACCCCGACACTTTCTTAATTTCTCATTTTTTATCTCCAAATTTGAGCCCTCAAATGACGCAATGAACGGCTTGGATGCACGAGCGGCACCACGTTGTACACACCTGGCACTGAGAAACCTTCGGTTGCATTCCGAATTTTCCTGCTTAGAGAATACACAAGTCACCATCCCTTCTGAGCGTGAGTCATGAGCAAATATAGGTCTTCTCTCCCACTTCTCCGTCTACATTTTCCGGCGACGATCAAACACTGCCTTCTCGAAATCCAATTTCCGATGATTTTTCCTCTCGTACATGCTCTAAAAAACGTGCGGTGTTAAAAGAGTGGTGGACGTTTGCACAAAGACCACTGAACAACTACCACGCCCGGAACCCTATTTCTCTTACCTTTTTTTTTTTTTGCTGTCTGATCTTATCTCTCTTTTACGATCCTAATGTCTCACATTGACTAAGTATGGAATTAGCCATGTGCATATAAGCTCTTGGGCATCCTCATGGCTAAGAAGTGGTCGCACCTCTTTCGCCCTGGCTTTGTATCACTCTCAAGGTAAGAAGTGGTCGCACATTGGCTAAGAAGTGGTCGCACCTCTTTCGCCCTGGTTTTGTATCACTCTCAAGGTAAGCCGGGTTTTCAAGGGTGAGTTCTTCCCAAGGATTTGTATCACTCTCAAGGCAGGGTAAGGGTAAGGGTACCTGCCGCCGCCGCCGATCCACGATTATCTACGATTACGGTCAGGCGGTCAGCCACTGAGGGCCAGCCCTTTTTTTGTTTCTTCGATACGTATTTCTGTAGTTACACATGCCTAATCAATCAGTTTCCGTATATGTATATTTCTAATTAGTAGTATTAATTTTGCGAGAATTTGGATGTAGGATATCAAATCGACTCGGTCCAAATTCACAAATCCAAACGAAGTTGTTCTTTCTTCTCTTCATTTAGGGTTTGGCGATGGACGATCGACAACAACAAAAAGGGGAAGAAGCTAAACAAAAGAAGAGATCAGCCCGGGATGATGATGACTTCTCTAATAGTAGAATGACCCGTTCTGCATTCAAAAAGCAGAGAAGAAGGCAAAAAGCATGCCCCCCCCCCCCCCCCCACAAGGAAAAAAGCATGCCAAACAAAGAGGATCGAGTAAGGCGTCTGTTGGGCTCGGAGTGCTCTCATGGATTTGGTTACACAATGCCATTTCCTGCGATATCTCTAAAAACAGACTTACGGGTGCAATGTCGAATGCCATAAAAGACTTAATTGAAACCCTTCCTACCACCAATTGGTTTTAGGAGAGATTGTGGAAAAGCGGTCCGACAAGTGGTATCAGAGCCAGGAAGTCATGGGTTCGAGTCGCGGGAGCGTCATCGTGAGGGAGGAATTGTTGGGCCCGGAGTGCCCCCATGGATTTGGTTACACAATGCCACTCTCTGCGACCGCTCTAAAAACAGACTTACGAGTGCGATGTCGAATGCCATAAAACACTTAATTGAAACCCTTCCTACCACCAATTAAGCGGTCCGACAGCGTCTGTTAGCATGGGTGGATAACATACCAACGATACCAAGGTCGAGTTTGCGTGACTTTACCACGGAAGAGCGTCAGCGTTACAGCAACATTGTCGAGCAGAGCGGTGTATGTATATCTATCCTTCTCATTTATCGGCTTTTGTATGATCTCATACCTCTCTCTACTTTATTAACTCCTTATTATCTGTTTGTATTTTTCCTCACCTCTACTCCTAATATATTTGCACGCTTTTGCAAGTTAATTTATGATAGCTTCACGTCATTTTGTTTTTTTTTTTGAGAGGGTTTTGATGTTGGTGATGTTCCTCGGGAGATTATAGCGGATATAATTAAACCAGTTCTCATTGAATATATATCCCCCCTGGAGCATTCAGGCTATTTAGGGCCGAAGCCGCTTACTGATGCTGCTACCTAGGGGTGTTACGAACCCGACTGGACCGAAAAAACCGATCGTTCGGTTTGGTCTTCGGTCGGGGTGGCGGCAGAAAATTTTGGGTTCGGGGTGGACCGAACCGACCGAACTTATTTCGGTTCGGTCTCGGTTTTGTTAAAATCTGGACCGACCGGACCGGACCGAACCGAACCGATCGGACCAATCCACTCCGAACCGAATCAGACTGAACTGACCGATTATGTGTTTTTATATATTTTTATATATTTCAGATAAATCTTGACTGTTCATTTAAATCTCGACCGTCTATTGAAAACCCTAAATCCCCTCTTATCTCCAACTCTCATCTCATCTCAGAGAATCAGAGATCACGCAGCCGGCAGCCCAGCTCCAAAGCTCCTCTCCCCACTCGTAACACCCCTAGTGGAGAGGAGGAAGAAGAAGAATGAGATAGAGCAAAGGGTGCACAGCTCCATTTATGAATCGGTGTTGTACGTATAGATTGCATCGACATGGGCAACTGCTTGGACTCTCCTCAACAAGTTGGCAGCTTTGTCGTTGACAAGGCCAACTCTGGTGGCTTTGTTCGATTGCCATTTTACTTTAATTTTAGTTTTGTTTTTCAATCATTACCTTATATCTTTCTCCAATCATTACCTTATATCTCCAATTATTAATTTTATTTCTTTTTCTATCTCTCTCCAATCATTATCCTATTTCTCTCTCCACCTACTACTAAAACTAAACTAAACTAAAATACCAACCAAACAAAGCTGGTGTAATTTCATTTCTGGATCTGATGTAATAACTTTGCACAGCTCTATTTCGTTTGATTTCCTTGCAATTTGTGATTTCCTTCTCAATCCATGATGTAATTAATAGCTTCTGGTCCATTTCCTTCTCAATTTGTGATTTCTTCTCTCTCTGGTCCATTTCGTTTGATTTCCTTCGTTGACAAGATCGAATTCCCCGAATTCCACGACCGGATCGAATTCACCCCAAACCGAACCGAACCGAAGTAACGAAGTAAAAAATGAAGTAAAAAAAAATAAAATATTTTTGCTGATTTTTTTATTTTTGTACTTTCAAATTTACTTTTAATATCTCTGATTCTTTTCGTTTAGATAAATCAGATTAGTACTAGAAAAATTTAAATAATTCACTAAAGATGAATATAAAACTATAACTATAAAAAAAAAAACCTAATTCAAGTTAAAATCACGGTGGTTATAGTGTCCTTCGCTCCATCTCCCAATTACTTTGCTTTATGTTCATGGTCTTAATAATCGTTTTTAGTAGTTTGAAACATTTTTTAAAAATACTTTTATGCACACGCGTATGTTGACTTTGGCTAGGAAAGCGACAAGGACGATCACGAGTGACGTACTGATGATTTTCTTATTTGGTAAGAGTACCAATTAAAAAAGTTACGTAATTATTACTATATAATGGTGGAGTTTCCAGCCTATCAGTACTATCCGATCCGAGGTCAATACCTCTCGCTTTTTAACTTTCCGTCGAAGTGGACTGGTTAACAAAAATACTACGAGCATGGACAATTTGCAGGGATCCATGCAGGGACCGAAAGTCTACTGGTACAGAAATTTGTGCACAGATTGTGCAGCGAAAAATCAGCTCAATCCGACACCTAAAAGTACTTGATCTAATCGTCTAACTTTTCATTCTCTAAAAACCCGAATGAAAAGTTAGATGATTAGATCAAGCACTTATAGGCATTAGATTGAGCTTATTTTTCGCGAGGGCACTTGAAAAAATGTTTTAAACATAATGAACGGCTCGGATCACTTGTGTGAAATCCGTAGTGAGCCCCACAAAAAAATCTGTACACAATCTGTGCACAGATTACTGTACCAATAGCAAGGTTCAATTGGAAACCATTTTCTTCGGAAAATTCGATTGTACTTTTGAACAATCATCACCACCCGGACCCACCATAGAGCTGAGTGCGGCGGATTGATATCGTTTCATGGGACAAAAATTTAGGATACTCGAAACTGGGTTCATGAAAATGTCCAAGCAAGAAAATGTTCATGTTTCAGTATTTCCAGTCCTCACTGCCTTGAGGTAAGTTTAGACCGTTCTGAAGTTGGTCCCGACCATCACGAAGTTGGTTCCGACTGAATATGCAGAACACTGAATTCAAGGCATTCCACTACAGTTCCTATGTAAATGGTTGGGTCACGTGATTCTCCGGAAACGTTGAATAAATATTCGAGGTTTTTCAAAATTACCCTATGAGACTTTTACATTTTTTTTATTTGCTTTATTGAATCTTTAATTTGTCATTTGGAAACCAAATGTACAGATTCTGGCACAATCCTTGCTTATATATATCATTTGGCAGTCCGGAAGTGGCAACCTTGCTACGGAGTCACGGACACCGACAAAGGTGCAGTGACCGTCACGCGGGGTCTATTTTGGGTCCTGCACAGATAATTTGAGCCGTTCAATAATTTTTTTTATAAAAATCCTAGTGGGCCCTTTAAAAATAAGCTCAATCCAATATACTGTATGTAGGTATATGCTCGATTCAATCTTTCAATTTTTCATTTAGATTGAACGGCTCAGATTATTCTATGCGGAACCCGGAGTGGACCATGCGTGCCGGTATGTGCACAATCGTCCCCATTTTGGTTGGTGTCTATAGCTTTTTCGGGAAGTGGTGCATGCAATCATTAAGGCTCCGTTTGTTTCGATGTAAAATGTTTTACAATGTAAAATATTTTCCATGTAACATATTTTTTCAGAAAATAAACTTCAAACTTTTATTTTCCGGTATTTGGTTGGCACTTGAAAATATTTTCAGAAATCAACAAAATAGTGTAGAGAGAGAGAGAGAGAGAGAGGGCTTAAACAGTGGAGAGATCTGAGAATATTGGAATTGAACGTGGGTTAGGACTGATGATCGAGGAAACTGAGCAGTGAGAATTGCAATAGAAGGCAACGGGTTCATTTCGGAAAACAACTTACGAAAAATTTAAGAGTAAGTCATTTTCATCCAATTGATGGAAAATGTTTTACATGTAAAATGTTTTCCTAATTTTTTACACAACCAAACACCGGAAAATAGGTAAAACATTTTACCTGAAAACATTTTACGCCCAAACAAACGGAGCCTAAATTCGAAAACAAAAGCAGAGGTAAAAATGGATTTCATGAGTACATCCAGAAGTTTGGCACATGAACCATGATACAATATTGGTAAAAAAAAAAAAAAACAAGCCACCACATATTGGCAAAAAAAAAAGAGAGGAGGGGGCAACGTATATATTACTTTCCTATGGTTACACGCTTTGGCACATCACCTTCCCTACTTTTGAAACTAGCCAATTCCACATCTTATGATTTTGGATAGAATCGACCAAAACCACTGAACCCACACCTTATGGAGTTCTCCTTGGCCCATGAGGGGCGAGGGTTGGAGATGGTGACGGGGTTAAGGAGGAAGAGGGTGGCTGGCTGGCGGCACTGAAAAAGGAGGGACTGAGGGAGGGGCCATTGGTGGGTGTATATCTTCCTTCTTTTAGATGGTTAGAGTTCTTATTCTTACAGTTTGCAGATTAATGGAAAAATGGCATTGCAGTCTTCTTTGTATGAAATTTTTATTTTGTTTTTAACTTCAAGTCTTAAAATATGCGCGTGTGATCCACTCTACGGTAACTTAGACAGAGTTTTTAACGGTACGGAGGTTATGTGCAAAATATTGAAAACCATGAGGTGGGAAATTGGTTATTTCCAAAAGCCAGAGATGTGTTGTGCGAAAGCCCCTAACCACATGGAGGTAATTTGTACTTTGTCTAAAAAAAACAGGCCACCACTGTATTATTTATTAATTGCTCCCTAGAACACCAGCAAGTATATACTAATCAACATGCCTAATAATATGGACAATGTGAAAGCACTTAAAATTTACATAACAATTCTCTCTCTAAAAATAGGAGCACCTCTATCTAACCCTAAAACAGCTGTCACACTTCCTCTTCTCCTTCCCCTCTTTCCCCCTTGGGTTTATACGCAAATATGGGTGGCGGGAGGGGAGGGATCGATCCCTGCCTTCAGATCTGGTTTCCCTTCCCCCTTCTCCACCAAAACCGCTTGTCATTTGCCGTTGCTCCGATTTTGGGTTTGCAGTCACTGGTGGCTTCATGGGTTGCAGACTTGGGAGCTTGATCGGTAGATGGTTAGGCAAGAGAAAAGCTGCTCAATGACGGAGGGGAGTATAACAATGACGGAGGGGAGTATAATTTTTTGTTTTATTTTGTTTTTTGTCCAGAATTAGTCCGGATTCTGTCCGGATTTCTGTCTCGTTTATGTCCGGATTTAGTCCGGTGGTTTGTTGGTCATGTGCTTGGTATTAGTTTTATTTTATGCGAACCTGATCATGCTAGGCGAGTTTGAAATAGGGCTGCACATACTGTGCTCTGATTGCCCTCTCTAATGGTTTGTCCGGTCTGTGGACGCCCATTTGCCCCCATGGAATTCCTCTCTGTTGTGTAGGCTTTTGCCTCACAGTTGAATACAACTTCTTACATTTACCACAAAAAAAAAGCACTTAAAATTTAACAAATTAATATGTGTTATAAAATTGAGACATATATAAGAGGAACTTGCATAATAAAAGTAAACAAATATTGAACACACTATGTATGAAATAGTTCTTCAAGAACTATTGAGATCAATCTTTCGAACTGATCAAATTCTCATTACCTTTCTGTATGTTTCTTTTCTTTCCTTTTACTTTGCTCCGAAAGTGTACAATACTGATCATTTCGATTCAGTACTTATAGGCTAGGAAAAGATCAAGCATTTATTCCTAATCCTATTCCAACTACTATCAACAGTGTTATTGGAATGAAAGTCTTCTTTGGTGGTCAGCCACTTAAATGAGTTCATAACACTCCCTCTTGGATGACCACACACTAAGAACCTGCCTCGTTAAAACCTTGCCAAGAAAAACCCAGTGGGAAAAACCTTGACGAAGGAAAAAGAGTACAATATTCTTGTGTCCTTTGAATGTCTTCAGATTGCCTTATTAAAACCTTGCTATGGAAAACCCTGTGGGACAAAACCTTAGTCTAAGGAAAAACAGTACAACCTATATTTTGAAATTAGGTTCCTTGCTCCCCCTCAATGTTGCATAACAAATACTTGAGCTAACGCATTCCAATGTTATGGAACAACTTCTTGAATGTTGATTTTGGCAATGCTTTAGTGAATAAATCTGCCAGATTATCACTTGAACGTATTTGTTGGACATCAATATCTCCTGTAGAGACTCGCAAATTTGTATTAATTTTGGAAATCGTTTATTTCGTCAATTAGTTGTATTGCTAGTAAAATCGCTCGTATGTTGTGGGGGTGTACGGAGATACGTATCCGGGTGTGTATCGGACTCTCGTAGAATAGTAAAATGTTAGTTTTGGTGTTGTATTGATGTTTGTAAGTGTTGGTACCAAGTCGGGTTCGTTTCGGTGTCCGTTGGAAAATTCTCTTTTTTCTGCCCTGCATGAACCGGTACAGCTTTTCCCCGTACCGGTACATGATGCGTTTTCTGCAGATTTTCAGCACGCTTTTTGGACCACTATAAATAGACCTCTTATGTTATTTTCTCACTCCAAGGCCACGAACCAAGCCCTAAAATTGCCCCTCTACCTTCTCTCTTCAATCTCTCACCCAAATTCTTGGATTTCCACATCAAACACCTCAAAATCTTCACGATCTATGGGTTGTTCATCCTAATTTCATCCGGAATCAAGGTTATTGCGTTCAAAGAGGTAAGAACTTCATCATTTTCGGATTTCTCTCTCTCTCCTCTCAATCACTTGTTGAACCTCACTTATTTCTCTTGATCTTGGGAAATCTTGGACCTAGGTCTCGTATTGTAGCTTGGGAGGAGCTAGATCTTGGTGTTTCAAGCTTGGGTTACTTAGGGTTTTGCTCAAAACCCATTGTGGTAGGGATTTCTTACTCTCGTTATGCGTTGGTGTGATGTTTATGTACCTAGATCGTGCTTTATTTCGTGCTTGAGGTTGGGTTTTGTGCTTCTATCAAATCCGGAAATTTCTTCCCGTTTTTGGGTTTCAGCCCAACTTTGAACGGCCATAACTCCTTCATCCGATGTCCGTTTTATGCAAACTTTATATCGAATCGAAGGTCTGGAAGTTAGCTTTCGTTTGCCACCAAAATCACCTTTAAACTCTTTGTACACAGAAAGTTATGACCATTTGAGTAGAGGTGTGTCAGTCGGTCGATGTTTGCGGCTACTCCTAAGGTTATTTTGGTTCCGTGTTATGACTCCTATATGATTAGAATATGTTTGAGCCACTCTTGAGTATGGTTGCTTGTGTCCTAATGGCTCGTTATTCGATCTTGTCTTTTAGCACTCATTAGAGTATAATATTAGTTTCGTTGATTGGAGTACCGTGGGCTATAAAGGGATAAGTGGTGAATGTTACGAGTAGACGTGAGTTAGTCTAGTGATCCTATGGGTGGTATTGTGACTCGTGTCCTCGTTCTCTATGTTTTCCGTTAGGAACCTAATGGGTGGTGTGTTGTAGAGTCTTTGTGGATTCGATACGTGACGTAGGGCGTCGTGATAGACTTTGATGAATAACGTGGGCTTAAAGTATTTATCAATGTGCAATGGGTGTGCTTATGAGTTTGGTATACATGGATAATGATGTAAGAATGATTGTGAGTTTGGAAAGTGATGTTCGCTTATATACGGATTGATAATGCTTTTACGTTTACGTGATTTGTGAATTTTGAATTGAGGGTCCTGCAACGCAAGGTGTGGAAATGCGGGGACTCTAGAGGGCCCGCAACGCAAGGTGTGGTAGTGCGGAAACCCAGGTTGAGAGAATTCAATGTGACGCAAAGGGTGGTAACACAGTTGAATGTCTCGCATGATGAGGAGAATTTTGATTGACCTTAGAGGTCTATATTGATGTTTGGATTGCATGATTGCTTGAGATTGTGGTTGCCGAGACAGAGAATGAAAGGTTGATTTTTATCAAAGAAAGCAATTTGAGTTTTGAAAAGATGATTTTTATTTTAAATATCCTCCGGTATTCTTGAGCGAATCAACGGATCCGGTATTTGGGCACAAATCAACGGACTCCGGCATTCAAGCTCGAATCAACGGAGCTTGACCTGTGATGGTCTTGAGTTTTCCCTAAAATGTTTTGGAAATCTAAAAGGAAAGTTTTAAGTAATGAGACACCATGGTGGATGGTATGAAAAGAGGAGATGGTTTGTGGAATTCATTTGAAACGTGTTGGTTGAACTATAGTTGTTGTTTGTTTGATTGATATGAGTCCTAATGCTACTTCTAGTTGATGCATGGATGGTTAGGGTTATCTCTAAGATATACGGAAAGGTCTAAATTCGTCAGTTCTTTTTTGTAATCCCTCTTGTGTCTCATGTTCAATTGGGTGTCTCATTCGTGTCAGGTGTATATTTCATCTCATTTCCATATAACTTGAGTATAGATTTCTCTACTGGGCTAGTGTAGCTCAACCTATCATTTTCAGGTAAAGGTCAAGGAAGTTGGCATGACGTGCATCCCGTGCTTGCTGATCACGTGTCTCGGAGGTTCAAATGAGGAGTCAAGTTTGCATTTTTTTTTAAAGTAGTATTCAGAAAATTGATTAATGAAAATTGTAATATTGTTTTAGCGTTTGTATAACTTGGGGCTTCGAACCAAGATTGTAACTCGAATTTAATTTTTGAAAACTGGGAAAAGTATGTCATTTGGGTATTTCCGGTATTTCAGTGAAGGTTTTATTTATTAAAAATGTTTATAATTTATGTTAAAAATCGAGGGCGTGACAAATTGGTATCAGAGCAACTGGGTTAGAATACTTTGAGACCGTGGGGAGACTTTTAGTCTCATGGGTTCAAAAGTCGTTGCATTTCTTAACAAAAACATGTGTGTGCTTGAATGACCGACGTTTGTTCAACAGTGTGGCTTGTATTTACGTTTACTCTGTTAGGTGGAATGCTGGCGACCCTTGTTTGGGAAGAATGGAAGTTTGGTCTATGCGTAGGGGATGTGGCAGCGTTTGTTGTTATTATTGTGGTTTCCGTTAGCAGTCTTGTTATTGGATTCTACGTGGTAAGATACCTTTTAGATGAGCTGGAAAGTCGTGAAGGATTGTGGTAGTTATGCATAGTGGCGAGGTTGACACGTGAGAGATGATATCTGTTAGTATGTAATAGAAGTGTTAGACTGTTAGTAAGATTTGTGAGCTAAGTACCTGATGTGTTTTATTTGGATTGTGCAGGTTACTTGTTAAATTTTAAATACTTTAAGTAATTTTTATGTGAGGTAAGGTGTGACAGGAGCATAGTTTGTCCAGAAAGTGAGTAAGGTGTATCATAGCTAGGGGATTGAACTAAGGAGTAACTTGAATGTGTGAAGGGATGATGTTTTGTCGTGGCAGTGATTGTGCTTTGTTATCGTTATGGTAGTCATTGAGGTAGTGATATTAAGTATAGATAAGACAAGTCAAACCTTCGTAGAGAGTTGTAAGTATCTGAGGTTGACTTAGGAAGATAAGAGTTTTCGATAGGGTGTCTAGATACAGTATGTGTCTTCTGGACACCCAGGCGACTACCGATGAGATCCAGTTGGAAGAGGCGCTTGATCACCGCTCCTTCTAGATGGAAGTCTCGGAAAGTCAATTGGACACTAGGATTGTGTATAGGGGACTAGCTAGATCTCTAGGTTTGGGAATTAAGATAGATGGCCGTATATAGGAATTTTGTAAGAGGGACAACAAGACTTGAGGTGACCTATATCGATGTGACTTGAGCCGAGTGATTGATGTAAGTGTGTGGTGAGAGATTTAACTGAAGTGAGGGCAATACGGATGTGAATTGT
Source organism: Rhododendron griersonianum (assembly GCA_018127125.1). Lineage (NCBI taxonomy): Eukaryota > Viridiplantae > Streptophyta > Magnoliopsida > Ericales > Ericaceae > Rhododendron > Rhododendron griersonianum. The sequence continues at coordinate 12,390,384 of CM030794.1, read as the reverse complement.
TGAGGTAGATAATGAGGCGAAGTGTAAATGATATCCTGGGTGGGAAATGGTAGGAACTTGGAAGGGATAGGCGTGTGGAGAAATAGTATGCTGTAAATTGAAGGATTGAAGCGTAGAGATTGTGTGTGGAGTGTAACCAAGTATGTAGGCTAGACTAATGACAGTATAGGACATGTTTAGGTGTCGTTGAGATGATGAGTCTGTTTAAGAAAGATTAAGAGATAATAGTGATAGCAGAGATGGTGTTGGTAATGGAAGTCGTTGTTCCTGAGGTTGAGTGCACGAGTGGCGAATGCCTTTGAGGGATATTGAGATTGACATGATTACTTGATTGAGGGAAAATCGAGAACTGTGAGGTGTGTGGTGAGCGGAACCGTTAGAAATCATTGGTGTGAGTGAGATTAATCCTTAAGTAACGAAGTAGTCAGAGTCTTAGAATATAACGAGAAGTATAGATATGTTGTTAGGTTGTGATGTTGATGGAATAGGGGAATAATTAGAACTAATAATACGTGTATCTGTGATGTGATGTTTGAGATTATGAATTTGGAAATTGTGCGATTTGCTTTGACTAAATGAATGGAAATGCTTGAGATCGGTAAAGTGAATAGACGTGGTGTGAGGCTTCACGAGATTGAGAAGAATGAGATAACTGTAGGGCTTTTTAGAACCATGAATTGTGAAGTGTTGGATACTTGGTGAGTCTGTTGGACACTCTGTGGATCCGTTGGATATGGGGTGAGCCTATTAATACGTGAATGTGCTTGGTATTGTGTAAGCTGTTAAATGGTATGGTTGGTTTGTTGGGATGTATTTACTTTCAAAGTCGAGAATGATATCAATAGCTTTGAGACGTAAGAAGTTCAATCATGGGGAACTGATGTTAAAACTGAGCAGATGGTAAGGGTCACTATGAGGTCTAATCATTGAATTTTGGGCTTTCTTGGTTTTACTACCATAGAGATTATTCGAGGTTTTCTAGATTGATAGTTGGCAAAAAGAGAGAGAGAGAATGTAAGATTCAAAGTTTTGGGTAAACGAGGGGATATAAGTTGATGAATCTTAGAGTGAGTGTTAGAATTTGAGTGTCTGTGAAGGTTGAGATTTCAGGAGAGCAGTTAGAGGTTGGTGTGATTCTTGGGAAGAAACCAATGTACATCCTAGGCATACGAGATCGACTGTTGAGCGGTAGGAGCATACCGTTAAATGTGGAAATGTGGCATAAGGTTATGTATCGTGAGGGATGAGCTTAGTTGGCTTGAATTGTAAATTTCGGGACGAAATTTCTTTAAGGAGGATAGATTGTAGAGACTCGCAAATTTGTATTAATTTTGGAAATCGTTTATTTCGTCAATTAGTTGTATTGCTAGTAAAATCGCTCGTATGTTGTGGGGGTGTACGGAGATACGTATCCGGGTGTGTATCGGACTCTCGTAGAATAGTAAAATGTTAGTTTTGGTGTTGTATTGATGTTTGTAAGTGTTGGTACCAAGTCGGGTTCGTTTCGGTGTCCGTTGGAAAATTCTCTTTTTTCTGCTCTGCATGAACCGGTACAGCTTTTTCCCGTACCGGTACATGATGCGTTTTCTGCAGATTTTCAGCACGCTTTTTGGACCACTATAAATAGACCTCTTATGTTATTTTCTCACTCCAAGGCCACGAACCAAGCCCTAAAATCGCCCCTCTACCTTCTCTCTTCAATCTCTCACCCAAATTCTTGGATTTCCACATCAAACACCTCAAAATCTTCAAGATCTATGGGTTGTTCATCCTAATTTCATCCGGAATCAAGGTTATTGCGTTCAAAGAGGTAAGAACTTCATCATTTTTGGATTTCTCTCTCTCTCCTCTCAATCACTTGTTGAACCTCACTTATTTCTCTTGATCTTGGGAAATCTTGGACCTAGGTCTCGTATTGTAGCTTGGGAGGAGCTAGATCTTGGTGTTTCAAGCTTGGGTTACTTAGGGTTTTGCTCAAAACCCATTGTGGTAGGGATTTCTTACTCTCGTTATGCGTTGGTGTGATGTTTATGTACCTAGATCGTGCTTTATTTCGTGCTTGAGGTTGGGTTTTGTGCTTCTATCAAATCCGGAAATTTCTTCCCGTTTTTGGGTTTCAGCCCAACTTTGAACGGCCATAACTCCTTCATCCGATGTCCGTTTTATGCAAACTTTATATCGAATCGAAGGTCTGGAAGTTAGCTTTCGTTTGCCACCAAAATCACCTTTAAACTCTTTGTACACAGAAAGTTATGACCATTTGAGTAGAGGTGTGTCAGTCGGTCGATGTTTGCGGCTACTCCTAAGGTTATTTTGGTTCCGTGTTATGACTCCTATATGATTAGAATATGTTTGAGCCACTCTTGAGTATGGTTGCTTGTGTCCTAATGGCTCGTTATTCGATCTTGTCTTTTAGCACTCATTAGAGTATAATATTAGTTTCGTTGATTGGAGTACCGTGGGCTATAAAGGGATAAGTGGTGAATGTTACGAGTAGACGTGAGTTAGTCTAGTGATCCTATGGGTGGTATTGTGACTCGTGTCCTCGTTCTCTATGTTTTCCGTTAGGAACCTAATGGGTGGTGTGTTGTAGAGTCTTTGTGGATTCGATACGTGACGTAGGGCGTCGTGATAGACTTTGATGAATAACGTGGGCTTAAAGTATTTATCAATGTGCAATGGGTGTGCTTATGAGTTTGGTATACATGGATAATGATGTAAGAATGACTGTGAGTTTGGAAAGTGATGTTCGCTTATATACGGATTGATAATGCTTTTACGTTTACGTGATTTGTGAATTTTGAATTGAGGGTCCTGCAACGCAAGGTGTGGAAATGCGGGGACTCTAGAGGGCCCGCAACGCAAGGTGTGGTAGTGCGGAAACCCAGGTTGAGAGAATTCAATGTGACGCAAAGGGTGGTAACACAGTTGAATGTCTCGCATGATGAGGAGAATTTTGATTGACCTTAGAGGTCTATATTGATGTTTGGATTGCATGATTGCTTGAGATTGTGGTTGCCGAGACAGAGAATGAAAGGTTGATTTTTATCAAAGAAAGCAATTTGAGTTTTGAAAAGAGGATTTTTATTTAAAAATCCTCCGGTATTCTTGAGCGAATCAACGGATCCGGTATTTGGGCACAAATCAACGGACTCCGGCATTCAAGCTCGAATCAACGGAGCTTGACCTGTGATGGTCTTGAGTTTTCCCTAAAATGTTTTGGAAATCTAAAAGGAAAGTTTTAAGTAATGAGACACCATGGTGGATGGTATGAAAAGAGGAGATGGTTTGTGGAATTCATTTGAAACGTGTTGGTTGAACTATAGTTGTTGTTTGTTTGATTGATATGAGTCCTAATGCTACTTCTAGTTGATGCATGGATGGTTAGGGTTATCTCTAAGATATACGGAAAGGTCTAAATTCGTCAGTTCTTTTTTGTAATCCCTCTTGTGTCTCATGTTCAATTGGGTGTCTCATTCGTGTCATGTGTATATTTCATCTCATTTCCATATAACTTGAGTATAGATTTCTCTACTGGGCTAGTGTAGCTCAACCTATCATTTTCAGGTAAAGGTCAAGGAAGTTGGCATGACGTGCATCCCGTGCTTGCTGATCACGTGTCTCGGAGGTTCAAATGAGGAGTCAAGTTTGCATTTTTTTTTAAAGTAGTATTCGGAAAATTGATTAATGAAAATTGTAATATTGTTTTAGCGTTTGTATAACTTGGGGCTTCGAACCAAGATTGTAACTCGAATTTAATTTTTGAAAACTGGGAAAAGTATGTCATTTGGGTATTTCCGGTATTTCAGTGAAGGTTTTATTTATTAAAAATGTTTATAATTTATGTTAAAAATCGAGGGCATGACATCTCCACTTTTCTGAAGGTCATGTGTATAGAAGAATTTTGGAGAAATGTGTTTAGTTCTGTCACCTTTAATGTGTTTAGTTATGTCACTTTAGTGTTTGAGAACTTTTTCTGTATAAGTTGACTGATGAACCAGGATTCCAGTTGACAAATGCTCAATTTGCAGACCTAAGCAAAATTTGGTTTTGCCAAGATCTTTCATCTCAAATTCCTTCTTCAGATAATTTGCAGTTTTTATTAGTTCTGCTGGAGTTCCTACAAGATTCAAATCATCGACATATACAGCAATAATAGCAAATCCAGAATTCGATTTCTTTATAAACACACATGGACAAATAGGATTATTTTCATATCCTTCTTTAAGCAGATATTCACTGAGTCGATTGTACCACATACGACCAGATTGCTTAAGACCATATAAAGATTTTTAAAATTTAAGAGAATAAACAGTCTTTGGCTTTGAGCTATATGCTTCAGGCATTTTGTATTCTTCAGGAATTTTCATGTATATGTCACTATCTAGTGATCCATATAAATATGCCGTAACTACGTCCATTAGACGCATATCCAGACATTCATTAACTGCCAAGCTAATAAAAAATCTAAATGTAATAGTATCCATAACTGGCGAGTATGTCTCCTCATAATCAATTCCAGGTCTCTGCGAGAAACCTTGCGCAACGAGTCGTGCTTTATATCTCACGATCTCATTTTTTTCATTTCGCTTGCGTACAAATATCCATTTGTAGCCAATAGGCTGTATCCCGTCAGGGGTTTGAACTACTGGTCTGAATACTTCCCTTTTTGCAAGGAAGTTCAATTCTGTTTGAATTGCTTCTTTCCATTTCGACCAATCATTTCGACGTCGACATTCTTCGACGGTTTGTGGTTCAATTTCTTCATTACTTCTAGTAATGTTTCCATCTTTACTTCTGGTAATGTCAAGGGCGACGTTAAATGAAAACACGTCATTCACAATAATTTTTGTTCTATCCCATATTTCTCCGTGATTAATTGAGATCTCATTATTATCACGTACGTGTTCCTCTTTAGGAGATTTCTCTTCAAGAGATTCTTCTTCAGGAAATTCCTCTTCAGGGGAGTTAGTAGGAGAAATTTTGGATGAACTAATTATATGCCCTTCAGTATTTTTCCCCTTCGTAGGTATAGCCTCTTCAGGGGCACTAATTTCTTTGCCTTTAATATTCCTCTTCCGGGAAACTTTATCTTTTGCACCAACAGGTCTCCCACGCTTTTGTCGTGACATAGATTCCTTTGCTGAACTCCCAGTGGATTGTCCAGCTGGGACACCAATCCTTGCTGGAGTATTAATTAGCAGCTGGAATATGAGACTTTGTAACTTTATTTGTATTGGTAAATGCATCTGGCAATTAATTTGCAATACTTTGTAAGTGAATGATCCTTTGAACTTCTAGTTCACATTGGTTAGTACGAGGATCAAGATAAGATAAAGTTGAGGCATTCCAAGTAATTTCTTGTCGAGCTTCTAGTTGTGACTTTTCTCCCCCTAATAGTGGGAATACTGTTTCATCAAAATGGCAATCCTGAAAACGTGCCTTAAAGATATCACCTGTTACAGGTTCAAGATATCTAATAATAGATGGGGAATCAAATCCAACATAAATACCAAGTCTACGTTGAGGACCCATTTTAGTGCATTGAGGAGGTGCAACAGGAACATACATAGCACAACCAAAAACTATAAGATGAAGAATATTTGGTTGTTGGCCAAGCACAAGTTGAGATGGTGAAAACTTATGATATGCTGTTGGTCTAATACGAATTAGAGATGCAGCATGTAATATAGCATGTCCCCAAGCAGAAATAGGGAGTTTTGTTTTCATAAAAAGAGGTCAAGCAATTAACTTTCAACTAAGCCATTTTGAGTATGAGTGTGTGCAACAGGATGTTCAACATCTACTCCAATGAACATACAATACTCATTAAATGACTTTGATGTAAACTCACCAGCATTGTCAAGGTGAATTGCCTTGATTGGATAATCTGGGAACTGTGATCATAACCTGATAATTTGACTAAGAATCTTAGCAAATGCACTATTTCTTGTGGATAGTAAACACACATGTAACCACCTAGTTGAAGCATCTACTAAAATCATGAAGTAACAAAATGGTCCAGATGGTGGGTGTATTGGGCCACAAATATCCCCTTGAACCCTTTGCAAAAAGGATGGGGATTCAAGAACCACTTTAGTAGGGGATGGCTGAATGATCAGTTTTCCTTGTGAACAAGCATTACATGGATAATCACTAGGTAAAAGAATTCTCTGGTTCTTTAGTGGATGTCCACTTGAATTTTCTATAATTCGACGCATCATTATTGATCCCGGATGCCCAAGACGATCATGCCATAACATAAACACTTTTGGGTTAGAACACTTCTGGTGTATCACAGCATGTGATTCAATCGGTCTTATCGTCGTATAATATAACCCAGATGACAAAGCAGAAAGTTTTTCTAATATCAGCTTTTGACCAGACTTCATTGAAGTAATATAAAGATATTCTTTACTGCCCTCAGTTGTCGTTTCAACATGAAAACCATTACGGCGTATATCTTTAAAACTTAGCAAATTTCTTCTGGATCTAGTAGAATATAAAGCATCATCAATACATAATTTTGTTACATTAGGAAACAGAATAATAGCTCTTCCGGAGCCTTCAATAAGATTCGCAAAACTTGAAATTGTATTGACGTTAGCCTTTGTCATTACTATAAGTGTGTAAAATATTTTGTGTTCTGAAGAATAGTGTGAGTTGTTGCGCTATCTGCCAAACAAGTATCTTCATCACTCATCTTTAAATTGGACAAAGTATCTATAGTATCCATGCAGCTGCAAATAAATATGACAAAGATTTAGTATTATCAAATCCCCAACTTGATATTATAGAAATCTTACATAGAAGGAAACAAACACACTTACACATAAACGTAAACACACTAACATAGTGATAAAGGAACTAATTTAACCAATGTTTTCATTTTATTCACCGGTTAGAAAATCAAATGACTCCTCTGGTTCAATAATAAAATCCTCAATATCCAGAAAAGTATTGTCAAAAGATTCATTCCGATCTGCAAAATTCGCTTCAATTCCCTTGCCTTTCTTAACAGATACTTGAGATAGATTAGCCAAATGTCTGGGCGTACGACATGTACGTGACCAGTGACCACTCATCCCACAACGGAAACATTTATCTTCATATTTCTTAGGAGGCTTATTCTGTACCCCCTTCCCTTTCCCTTTGGAGGACTCAGGGTCATTGGACCCTGTTTGGCGAGTAGTTTTGACATATTGGTGGGATGGTTCTGGATTGATATTCCAGTTTTGGTGAGATGGTTGTGCATTTCTGTTGAAAGGTTTTTGAATGTAGCCCCCGCGGTTTTGTCGATATGAATTTCGACCACGTCCCCGTGCATATCCACGATTGTATCCTCAACCGCGACCTCGAAAAGAAACTCTATTTGCCTCAGGGACTGGTGTGGCACCAGTCGGGTGAATTTGATGATTTTTAAGTAAAATTTCATTGTTTTTCTCGGCCTAAGACAAGTAATTAATTCAGAAAATTTTGTAAAACCACTCTTTCAGTATAGTTGTTGAAGAGTAATATCATTTGGGTGCATAGTAGAATACGTTTTTTCTAGCAAATTCTTTTCAGTGATTGTCTCGCCACACAATCTTAATGTTGAAACAGTTTTAAATAGAGCGGAATAATATTCTTGAACTGTTTGAAAATCTTGCACTCTTATGTGTGTCCAATCAAAAAGAGCTTTTGGGAGGATTATCGATTTCTGATGTTCAAATCTAACTTTTAAATCGTTCCATAAAATTTTTGGGTCTCTGACCGTTAGATACTTGGATTTGAGATCCTCGTGGATATGGCGACGGATAAAAATCATTGCCTTGGCTGTATCTTCCAGTGATGCACTATTATTTTCTTCAAGGGTGTGACCAAGATTCATACCATCTAGATGAATTTCAATATCCTGAACCCAAGGTAGGTAGTTTCTTCCCGAAACATCTAGGGCAGTATATTCCAGATTTTTTTATGTTCGTCATATTCTATAAAACAACAGAACATTTAATAAGGAACAATCAAATTAATGACATGTTTTTTAAAAGAACTAAAGTTTAAAGGATGCATAAGATTTCAGGGGATAAGTGTATATGACATTAATTATAAGTCAGCAAAAGACAACATCCATTAACTCCCTGGGCAAGTGAAGAATTCAAATAATATTTTATGCAAAATAGTATTTGACGACAATAATCATTTATTTTTTTTCACAGTAGAGTTGGTTTCATTTCATTGGTTGTACTTACATGCTTTCCAAGACCCACCAACGCTTATTGCATATATAAGTAGATATGTAACAGATAAATCAACCACTAGGGTTAGCCTGGTGGCCAAACTCAACACTTCCCTTAAGGAGGTTGCAGGTTCGAGAGTGCGTGGTGGATTCCATATTGAAGATCCACCAACTCTTGTCCCTTTTTTCTGAAGTTTTTACTGAGAATATTTATTGTGTAAAATAAAATGAAATCATTGATAACTAATTCTTCTGGAAAATACTTCGAGTATGTTTTAATGAATATACTTCAGGTATTCCTTTTTTTCTTTTCTTGGCATAGCTAGATTACTTCAAATGTCTAGCAATACTTCTGGTATTAGGGGTACACTACTTCTAATAGGACATCCTTTTCTGGTTAAAGCATACTTCAAGTATTAGGGGTACACTACTTCTAGTAGGACACCCTTCTTGGTTAGAGCTTCGTGCTAATAACGTGTTATAAAATTGAGACATATATAAGAGGAACTTGCATAATAAAAGTAAACAAATATTGAACACACTATGTATGAAATAGTTCTTCAAGAACTATTGAGATCAATCTTCCGAACTGATCAAATTCTCATTACCTTTCTGTATGTTTCTTTTCTTTCCTTTTACTTTGCTCCGAAAGTGTATAATACTGATCATTTCGATTCAGTACTTATAGGCTAGGAAAAGATCAAGCATTTATTCCTAATCCTATTCCAACTACTATCAACAGTGTTATTGGAATGAAAGTCTTCTTTGGTGGTCAGCCACTTAAATGAGTTCATAACAATATGTTGCGGCAGTACAATTATTTGTTACTTAACTAAAAGCCAAGAAAAGGGTGGGTGTCATCATAATCAAAGCCGGCCAATTAATAAGGTAAGGTTCTTACACTACTGTATCACCTAACCAAATACACTAGTGTCATCATAATCAAGGGGATGCTTCTACCGTCCCCTTGACCAAAATCCTCATTACTATGAAGCCGTGAATCCACATGCTTCCTCTAGCTCTAGAATTGTTGCTGCGCATGGAGGTTAAATAACTGGAAATGATGTAAAAATAATAATTTCAAGTTCTTTTAGGTTTATTCTCCCCCCCCCCCCCCCCTATAAATCACCAATTGGTAGTACGTATCAAACTCCATACAATTTGAGAAGGTAGATCGCAAGCCTTTTCTCTTAATAAACATCACACCTTTTGGTCAAGGGTTATTTTGGTTTCAAACAATTACTCCCTCCATCCAGATTTAATTGTCCCTAGTTCTATTCTAATCGGCTAAAAAATGGGTTATATCTTTGAATCCGTAATGAATTTCATGTCAAATATGGGTCTTGTTTGATAGATCTCGATTAGTTCTATAATACAATGTTTTTGAAATCACGTAAAACATTATAAAGTGAGAGATATAATCAATTGAAAAATGACACGAACTCCAAAAAAAGACTATTAAATCCGGACGGGGAGAGTATATTTTACCAAAAGGATTCGGCCATTACAGTTAAGTAATCAGTTTTTGCATCATATTTAAGTAATGTTATTGGAACCGGCATATATATGAGGTCACACTTCTTTTCGGAATAAAAACATAATATAGTAAAAAGTGGAATGTCTTTCAATTTAAAATTTGGGATCAGTAAACTCCACCTTGCAAAATATTAAAAAAAAAACTTCGATTCTACAAACCTTATCCAAATTCCAATTTTTCATTTAATGAAAGCGCATACTAAGAAACCTAGCAATGCGGAAAGTTGACTGGCAAAATATTTAAAATGACGACCTAAGTTTTTAATCGCAACGGTTGGTTAGGTGGCGAAGGGTTTGCTCCTCCTAAGATCTCGCGTTCGAAATTTTGCTGCTGTTATTAATTCTTTTCGGTTTAATTCATACAAAGTTTTACTCCAGTTTTAATTGGTGTCCTAATTGGTCTCCCAAAATTTATCGAGACGTGCGTAAACTAATCCAGCCACCTGAGTTATAAAAAAAAAATTTACTATTTTAAGTTTGGAAAATAGGTAAACTCAAGGAGTCCACTTATAAGACTAAATAGCATCAAAACAATTAAATACAAACGTGATAGCAACTTCGTTGACTGACCTAAAACATGTGTCCCAACTAGGGATGGCAAATTGAATCCAGACCCATTAAAAAACCCAAATCCATCTATTAAAAAATAGACCTAACCCAACCCATTTATTAGTTGGGTTAGAATGGGTTTGGACCCATTCTAACCCATTTATTATTGGGTTTCAATTGGGTCAACTTAAATGCCCAATGGGTCATGAACATTACCCAACAAAAAAATAGAACTACCATATAAATGAAAAAAACAAAAGTAAACATATTACGTGGAGCGAACCTTTTTCTTGGTCAAATCGGGAACTGGTGACTTGGTTTGAACTGTTTCATGTTGCGAATTCCAATTACAGTACAAGCCGAGTTTTGTAGTGAACTCGTACACTAAACAAAACAAAAATTTGAACTCAAACTTCGTTTGTTTGTAAACGAGCCGAGTCCGGTTCGAGCCGAGCTTATACAAAACGAGCCGAGGATTCTGAGCCAGAATGCGGAACACCGAGACAGAGTAATCACATACTTAGGCAGAAACATGAGTACTACTAGTGATAGTACTAATATTGATCGAAGCAAGGAACCGTCATCGTCGTCGTCGGCAATGACAGACCCAATATCGAAGCAAGGTACCGTCATTGTTATGTGAGTGAGGATTTTGATTCTCAGTTGTGTTAACTGTTTATGAAGTTTGAACAAAATTGGTCCCAATTTTAGGAGATATAGAATTCCGGACGGATTTGGTCCGGACATGAGTCTTTACAAACGAGCCAAGTATATACAAACGAGTTGTGCTTTTTTGAGCCAAGCAAGCTTTAGACTGCTAAGCTGCTATTGATTCGTTTCGACGAGAGGAATTGGAAAAGTAAAAAAATTTGATCGAAACTTATAATTTTTTGAATAAAGAAAAAAATAAGTCAATAAGACAAAAAAAATTACTTATTCTTGTCTTTTTGAAAAAAATTATGAGTTTCGATCACTAAGTCACAAAAATTTGACGCAAAACTATCAAATACGAAAAAAAATTTGAATAAAGACAAAAAAAAGATATATACATCTCACAACATGCTAGTTTTGATTATGATCAAATGGAAAGCTGGCTTGCTCGTGGCTTATTTTTTTGTCCTTATTCAATTTTTTTCGCATTTGTTTATTTTTCGTTAATTTTTTGTGGATTATTGCTTCGATATGACACGAGGAATCTAAAAAGTAAAAAATTATGACCGAAATCTAAATTTTTTGAATGAAGACAAAAATAAGCCAATTTTTTAGTCTTTATTCAAAAAAAATATGAATTTCGATCGTAATTTTTTACTTTTAGATTCTCCTCGTCATGGCAAAGCAATAATCCTCAAGAATTTGACAAAAGCCTAACAAATGCGAAAAATATTTGAATAAAGACAAAAAAATAAGCCACTTGGATACGCTGCGATTCGGTAATTAAGAGTGACCAATATAGTAATTAAGTGTACAGGGGTAATTTGGTCATTTTTGTAGTAGAGGGATAGTATGGTAATTTTAGTCCTTTAAATTTATACGGGTAATATGGTCATTTTAGTGTACATATGTATTTTAGTCATTTTAGTATAGTATGTAATTGGGCTAATGGGCGGGTCGGGTTTGCTTTTAAATAAATGGGTTAGGTTGGGTATGGGTAATTAGACTCATAATTAATGGGTCTAAATGGGTTAATGACCCATTAAAGACCCAACCCACTTACAACTTACCCATTTTGACCCAAACCCGCCCATTTGACACCCCTAATTAAGAGTGACCAATATGGTAATTAAGTGTACAGGGGTAATTTGGTCATTTTTGTTATAGAGGGATAGTATGGTAATTTTATTCCTTTAAATTTATACGGGTAATATGGTCATTTTAGTGTACATATGTATTTTAGTCATTTTAGTATATAGTATATAATTGGGCTAATGGGCGGGTCGGGTTTGTTTTTAAATAAATGGGTTGGGTTGGGTATAGGTAATTAGACTCATAATTAATGGGTCTAAATAGGTTAATGACCCATTAAAGACCCAACCCACTTGCAACTTATCCATTTTGACCCAAACCCGCCCATTTGACACCCCTTGTCCCAATCAACCCAAGAGAGTCCATTTTTCATTTTTCCTAGGTCGTCCCCCCTCCTTCGGTCCCCTCCCCCCCATGGCGGCCCCTCCCCCTCTTTCCTCCTGTTTTCTTCCCTCCTCCCCTTCCTCGTATTCCTCGTATGGTTGGGGAGAAATTTTTCAGTGCCGAGCGGGCACCATGTACAATATGGTGCCCGCTCGGTGCATTCGGGCCATCCATTTCGATTTTGGACGGCTCAGATTTGGAGAGAGAATGTGGGGGTGAGAGGAGAGAGGGCGTCAATTTGGGCCGTTCAATACACTTTTTGATTGCTCGAATGTGCCCGCTCAGGCACCATGTCAGCCGGGTGACGTGGTACCCATCCGGCACTGAAAAATTTCTCATAGTTGGGAGATGGTCGAGACTCTCTCTTTAGGGAGAATAAATCTTCCACTCTCATTATATTTGGACTACGAAAATCCCCGAATCTGGGTTCTAGCTCTTGAATCGAACGGACAACAGTGATCCTGAGCTCTCTAGCGGCAATGGTGAAGGCATCAAGATGTAGATCCAATGATGATACTGCACCAGGAACATGATCTAGTGGCGATCCTCCACTCATCACCAACAAGTGGAGTGTTGGATTTGACATCTGAACTAAGCGGCTTTTCCTTTTATTTTATTTTTTTTTGTTTTTTGTTTGTTCTTGGAATTTGGTTTATTTGTTTTATTTTGTTGTACTTGTTCAGGTTTGGATATATATGGATTGGTCTTGTTTATTGGGAAAAAAAATACTCCAATATGATATTCCACAAAGAAAAAACTGGCAAAAAACAAAAGTCAAATTTAAAGTGACTACGTGTCAGAACCGTACGGGACGAAGCTTCCCCGTGGGGAAGAGGAAAGGACATGAGAGCATGTACACCAATAAATAGCCAAAAATGCCGGTGAACAGTATATTTTTTTCATTTTACTTACTTACATCTCTTTTAACACTACATCAATATTATCTATTTTACCTATTCTCTAATAAAATACTATTTCTTTCTTTTTTCAAAAAAAGAACAGAGGAGAGAGGAGGAAAGTTTGGGAGATAATAGTATTAAATGATTTTACTTATGAACAGTTGTTATAGTTAAATATACATACGTACTGTAGTTGGAGGTATTTTCCCATTTGGTTTACCTAATCTGTTGCATGAAAGTTTTTTCACTTTTCATAGGTAAAATAGCTAATTTTGGGTGTTTACATGAGCTGATAAACTTGCTCTGAGATGTCTTAAATTGATACGAAAGGATACAAAACCGTCGGTGCAAATACCATTTTCGTTAAATTGATTCCGTTGCCAAAGATGCCCCCATGCATTTAAACACGGGCCCCCTATTCTATTCTACGGAGCTCTAAACCTCAAACACGAACAACCTCAGATCTCTCTCTCTCTCTCTCTCTCTCTCTCTCTCCACACTACTGTGACTATTAAACTCCCTTCCCTCTGTTTCTTGAATCTCACCCACCCCAAACTTCTTCTCTCTCTCTCTAAAACTCTCTCCCTCTCTCTCTTCCATATATTTTGCGTTGCTATCTTCCAACCCTCTCTGCATAGATGTTTCCTTTTCTTCGGAGGAGTGTCGGCGCTTTCTGAATCAGCACTACTGAGGTAGGAAGACATCCCATTTTCCTATTTTTTTCGGGGTTTTGTTAATGTTAATACTCATTTAATAATGCCAACTATACTCAGGAGTATATAGGATCTCACAAAGGTAATAAATAGGTTAGGCAACATTGACTAGCTAGAAAACTTGTTTATGGTGAGACGGAATTACTCTTTTTACTTTTCCCTTCATGCTATCTTTTCAACTCCTTTTATTTTTAAGGTCTTTCAACTCCTGCGGGTTTAAGGAAAAAAAAAAAAAAAGGAAGGGTATTGTAGCACTTCTTTTGAAAACTAAGTACTAGTAATAAATTCCGAAACAAGTTATTGTTTTTTTTTTCTTAACCAGATTTTAAGCCAAAAAGTTTATACTTTTGGCTTATTGTGTGGGCTAATGTTATATTTTTCGAACCATTTTTTTTATATATATATTTAGCCTTCTTTTACTTTTATGTTTTCTCTCATTAAAAAAAAAAATCAGCGAAGTAAATTCTCTTGATCAAAAATTCGAAAAAAAATCGCGAAAGCCAAAGAATAGATAAATTAGTAGTCAAGAAAATTCAAACGGACTTTTAATTAGCATATTAATATGTAATTTTGAAAAAGAGGAATGTACCGGCCGATTGGAACTTTGTAAAGTGGTTAGGTCTGATTCAATAGCCTCTCTTCTTTTTTGTGGCTTACGTGTGATAATTAAGTTCGTTGAAATTAAATTCCAAAAATTTACGAGAGAACACGAGCAAACACTTTTTTCAAATAAGTTTTCATGTTTATTTGGTCAATTCTTAACTTTTACAGTAGGTTTTTGTTTGCTGGGTAGCTAGGGCAGTTTCATCTAACAAAAAAAAGGTTTATCTTTCCAAAACATAATTAATTACTCTAGCATTGTTTGTGTTACATTCCCCATGAAAGTGGAGTAATGTGGAGCAATTAATGTGCTTTTATCATATGCCGCTAGGGCATACATTAACAAAACCCTTTTTTCGATATATAAAATGATTGTTTGTTGTTGCAGTTAAGTCCCTCTCAATTTTGATTTGTTTGCAATTAATGCTTTTATTGAGTGAGATTTTTTTTGAACAAACTCAAAAAATTTTGACTACTCAAAATCTGCCCAAAGGGCTACAAGCCCCAATTTTAGGGGAAAGGTTTTAGGGTTGGGGAAATTGTATTGTGGGTTGGGGAAATCATGTAGGAGTATCGTGAATGTATATCTACCTGTATTGTATAAGGGTATTTACGTAACTTTGCTCAAAACGTTAACAGAGTTAAAGGGGTGGCAGCGAAATAATAGTTAAAGGGGGTTAAGTGTTCGATTGAGTAGTTGGAGGGGGCAAAGTGTGGCCGGGTGATAGTTTAAGGGGGCAAAGTATAATTTCCCCAAATATTTTTGTACTGTAGTTTTAATCTTTAATATTGTGATTATTCCCCTAGTTACATACATAAACAGATTCGATTCACATTTTTGCTTGCGATGCGACCCTTGAATTGGTAGCTCGAAGATATGGGTGTCAAATGAACGGATTTGGCTCAAATTGGATAAGTCGTAAATGGGCGGTTTATTTTCTTTTATTTCTCATGATTCAACCAACCATTGTTGGTTTTGGGGTGATGCAAATCTGGTGAGATTGAGATATTCTTCTCTGCCGATACATACGATAGGTTGGTTTTCGATACCTTTTTCCCTACAAAAAGTCAATATAAAAAGTATCGTGATTCCACTTTTGAGGATGCTGACATTCTTCGTATTTAATTTGTTTCTTTATGTTATTTTATTTCGGTTTGATTCTCTCTCCTACTAGTCCTAGCTTTCCACTTGTACTTCTTTTAATATTTTTCTCTCCGAATTTAAAGGAGAAATATCATTTGCTACCAAGAACCATAACGGATTCTCAATTAAGGTGTTGAGTATTTAACATCTAGTACCCAATTTCATTCTTTTCCTACTCCAATATTTTTTTTAATTGGCTTTGGAATCTTAATAAAATTCTTTAATTATTTTATGAGTTGTTTCGTGCTTTAAATTCGGACTGGGGGAGGTTCTGTTCCACCCGAGAGGGTCTGCTCCGGTCTCGCTCCGATGGTCGGAAACAATACACTTCATAGAGCTCGTCGAATAGAACAAATATGTAAAAAATAAGCTCGATCATGTATCATTAAGTGTCTGATCGAAACACATATAACTTGTCAATAATGAGTTCGAGTGGATTTGATCCAGTGTTTTAAATCCATTCTTTTCACGATAAAAATATTTCGATTAGGCACTTAATGATATCCGATCAAGCTGATTTGTTTTTTTACTCGACGAGCTCAAGAAGTATAGTATGACCTCTGCTTATTTTTGTTAAGGTAACTGTTCAAAATTTTGCTGAAATTGGAATTACTATACAGTTTCCATCTAATGGTATCAGCCAGCAACTCAGCATCATTCGCCTTCCTTGCTGTGCTTTTTCGTGTGTTGTGCATTGGTGCACTACAAGGTGTTGTGCGGTACAAGGTGTTGTGCGGTATCCTGCAAGTCTGAGCTGTCCATTATCGAGATGACGTCTAGACTATTGATAGCCGAGATGGACAGCTGAGATGCCGCACTACACCTTGTATTGCACCTCGCATTACAGGATCCCCGTGTCCCTCAATTAGTGCTGGTTTCATATATATATATATATATATATATTTTTCAATATGTTGGTTCAGAAATGAGAAACCATACATGTCCAGGAATCAATCTGTTTATGTTAGTAGTAGATAAGCCATAGGTATATCAAACTGCACACGGAAAAGTTCTCTTGTTCTGAATACTGATGACTGGTTTTTTGCACTGCTATATACGCAGAAAGGCTTCTGTTACTAGGAAGAGAGAATCAGGATTATGATGCGATCGATGATCTCAGACAGGGAAATTTTTGATCTTTCAGGACCCTTGCATCTAACTTGTGTCAACTGGTAAGACCTTTTCTCCCGCGCCCCCACATACTTGTGGCATTGATTTCAAGGATAGGAGACGATTTAATGGGAGTATAGTACGTGCTAACTGCTAAATGACTATGCAAATATTGAAGCCATTCAAGAGAACTCAAATGCATGTTCTACCCGATATCATCTCTGAGATCTTCTCTTGGGAAATCATTGAAGTCTTGTTCTAATGTCAAACCCTAATACAAAAGGAACATATTTCTTTCTGCTATATCTCAAAAAAGGAAATTTAATTGAAAAAGCTAATTTCTATTTTATCTTACTAGCTAGCAATAAACCCGTACTACACATAGAACTGAGTAAAGATCGAATGTTTTCAAAAAAGTGAAAGGACAATAAGAATTTCATCCAAAAAAATGTAAAAAATGGTATGTATTTAATTTGTGGTCAGGTCGTATATTGTCCTTATTTATATAGGTGTATGACGTCAATCTCTTTTTAATAATGTTCCGTGAGAATCAAGATTGGAGATACCCCTTAAAGTGATAGAAATAAGGACTCTCTTGTATATTTATAGGCCTTTCGCGCTAATTGTGACCTATGTACAATTATCAAAATATCTTTATGCATTACAAAATTGTACAATTATGGGGTCCCTAGATTAAATACACACAAAGAAAAGAATGTATATATGCCCAAGTAATATTAAATCAAAATTCATGATTCGAACTCAACATAAAAGTTCTCCCTTGAAAAAAAATAGGATATTTCTTATGCAAGCAGTGGCGCCACCAAGCTCAGTTTTATACGCAAATTATAAAGGCCATGATAATTTGTATAAAAAATGACACATATTTTCTTTTATAACACTTACCTCCCTAGTATTTTTGTGAGGTTTCTAAAAAAGTTATCTTTTATGTTTTTGTTATCAATAAAGACTCATTATCTATATGTATATTGTAGCAAATTCTATGTTTTAAGTTAATTTGTTTTATATCATGGTTATTTACAAAGTAAAAGATAGAAAATTCTAAGAACATGTTTAATGCAGCCCCACCATCCTAAATTTTTGACTGCGCCACTATATGCAGGAACAATGTGAACCACCAAAGGTCTGTTGCTGCTTGCTTGGTTCAGGGTGTCTACATCTTAGAGCGAGACCGCCAGGAAAATAGACAAGGCCCCCAAGCTCTAGCTTCTCGTTGGTGGGAGTTCTTTGGTTTCCGATTGCACACTCAGCTCATCGATGATGCCGATGACTCCATCTTCGGCGCCATCTACGAATTCACAGTGAATGGAACTCCGCGTTACGTAATCGCCTTCCGAGGCACCATAACCAAGGGAGATGCATTTTTAAGGGATTTACAAATGGACCTCCAGATCATCAAAAATAGGCTCCACCAGACATCCCGTTTTAAGATTGCCATGCAATCCGTGCGGGATACAGTTACTGATTTCGGAAACTCCGACATATGGTTAACTGGCCATTCCCTGGGGGCAGCCATAGCAATGCTCGCCGGAAAGACCATGGCGGAAGCAGGCATTTTTCTTGAAGCTTTTCTCTTTAATCCGCCTGTCGTTTCTGTACCTATAGGGAGAATTAAAAACAAGAATGTGCAACAAGTGGTCCGGATCACTAGGAGTTTTCTAGCCGCGGGGGTCACTGTTGCTCGGAAGGCTTGTCGCAGCCACCACCAGCAGACGGATGTTGAAGATCCGTTTGTGGCTTTGTCGGGATGGGTCCCGCGTCTGTATGTGCATCGGGGCGATCACATTTGCTCAGAGTACGTAGGGTATTTTGAGCATAGGAAGACGATGGAGAAGATCGGAGCTGGGCGCGTGGAGAGGTTGGCCACCCAGCATTCGCTTAGGGTTCTTGTGAAGAGTGCAATAGGGAAGGAGAGAGAAGAGCCGTTGCACCTTATTCCTTCAGCTGATTTAATAGTTAATTTAACTCCTGCGCAAGCTTTGAAAGCTCATGAACTTCGCCAGTGGTGGAGATCTGATCTGCAGCTGCAGTCTAAGGTGTACAAGTAGGATGATGCTACGGTGTCCACCCGCTATTTGGGGACACCGTAAAAAATGGCATAACTAACCATTTTTTACGGTGTCCCCAAACGGCGGGTGGACACCGTAGCATTTCCCGTACAAGTATATTAATTAACAGTGGCAAAAAAAACTTTTGGAATTCGCCAATGTGAATTTCTGTTGTCATCGTATCTCTCTGTTGTTGTCAAACGGTTTCATTTGTGATAACGTGACTTGAATAGTGTTAAAAAGTACTTTTTGTTTTTGTTTTTTTTTTATGCTTCTTATTTTATTGATACAATAATTTTTAGCTAACACCGCACTCAAATATACACTCACAATAGAAGTGGAGTGTGTGCGGACTTCACCCCAATTATGAGTGTAGGTGTGTAGTTGGGTATGATAGTAAAATGATTGGTATTAATAACCTAATAAACTAAACTTGCCAAGTTGTTGAAATTAAACGCCGATCAAACAAAAAAAAAGTGGTTGAAATTAAACTATTATACGCAACAACTTTCTAGTAGGATTTTAGAGTCCACCTTTTGACAACCTTAGCTTTCGTTATATGGCAGTGGTTTCTCCAGCAGATAAGGTTGGAGAATATAAAACACACGTCTCAATTTCTGAATTGTGATTGTGACGACATTTGAACCGCTAGTCTCTCCTCCACGGAGAGAGAGAGAGAGAGAGAGAGAGAGAGCACTGTTGGTTTGGGGTGATGCAGTCTGGTGAGATTGAGAGATCGTCTTCTCTGCCGATAGCTAGGTTGGTTTTCGGTATCTTTTCCACTACAAAACGTCAATACAAAAAGTAAAAGTATCGGCCGGGATTCCATGTGTAGGAGTTAAAAGTACGTAGTTACCCTTTTTTGAGGATGCTGATGGGTTTTCTTCGCATTTGTTTCCTTATTATGTTGTTTGATTCTCTCTCCTACTAGTTCTAGCTTTCCACCTTCTTTCAATACTTTTTCCCCCTAAGTTGGGATATTCAAAGGAGAAATCTCATTTGCTAGGAAGTTTTTTTTATACGGGAGTCCAAACCATTACGGATTCTTAAGGTGTTGAGTGTTCAACATCCAGTACCCAATTTCATTTTTTTTTACCTACTCCAATATTTTTTCAAGTGGGTTTGGAATGAGAGCTGCTAAGGATACAGCAGCCTGCTGTACAGCAGCGGGTACAGATCCCGTTTGCGTCCGTCTCGAGTCCCGCAAAGACGATCAGAGCCGCTCATTTTGTTCAAAATACTTCGTTTATGGTCCCTGTAAAAAATCACCTCAATCTGATATCGGAAATGATATTGGAAAGGGTGTTTACAAATCATCCAAATTCACTTCAAAATTTAGTACAGCAGGCTGCTGTACCCTTAGACTTTCTAGTTTGGAATCTTAGTAAAATTCTTTAATTATTTTATGAGTTGTTTGGTGCTTTAAATTCTCAATTATTTTCTGACTTCATGTGTTCGAAAATATATTTGGATGCTAATTGGATAGACTGGGAACCGAACCACAACCGGACCGCTCTTGCGGTTTTGTTCTTGTCAAGTTCCACACATATACTGTTTTTGAAATGACGACTGTGGTTCCTGAGACTTAATTTACTCTATTGAGACTTTTCGAACTACCATAATGAGAGATTTGTCTATCCACAGTAAAGCATGCGTCCAAACACTAGAAGTCCCTCTTTAGCAATTGATTTATCAGAGTTCAAGAAGTTGAGTATGAACTCTGCTTTATTTTTGTTAAGGTAACAGATCAAATTTTGCTGGGCTGGGAATTATACTGTTTCCATCTAATGGTACTATCAGCCAGCAACTCAGCATCATTTGCCTTCCTTGCTGTGCTTTTTTGTGTGTTTCTTTTTTTGTAGTGCAGGGGTGTACTACAAGGTGTAGTGCGGTATCTGAGCCGTCTGTTTGGCATGAGATGTCCATTATCGAGATGAGATCTGGACTATTGATAGCCGAGATGGGCGGTTGAGATGCCGCACTATAACCTTGAATTGCATCCCGCACTACAGGATCCCCGTGCCCCTCAATTGGTGCTGGTTTCATATATATATTTTTCAATATGTTGGTTCAGAAATGAGAAACCATGTGATGTATCAACCTGCATATGATCAAAGGAATGAATGCGTTTATGTTAGCAGATTAGTCGGTATCAAACTGCACACAGAAAAGTTTCTTCTTCTGAATACTGATGACTGGTTTTTCGCGCTGCTATGTACGCAGAAATGTTTCTGTTACTATTAGGAAGAGAGTATCATGATTAAGATGCGATGATCTCAGACAAGGGAAGTTTTGAGCTTTCAGGACCCTCTCACCTAACTTGTGTTGACTGGTAAGACCTTTTCTCTCCTCATACTTAATGGCATTTCTCCTTATTATAATGTCTTTCTACATAGCTTCAATGTAGCAGTGAATCCCATGAATGAAGAATCAAAGCTTGCTGATCAAAATTTATCTTATGCAGGAACAATGTGGACCACCAAAGGTCTGTTGCTGCTTGTTTTGTTCGGGGTGTCTACTTCTTAGAACGGGACCGCCAGGAAAATAGACGAGGCCCCCAAGCTCTAGCTTCTTCTTGGTGGGAGTTCTTCGGTTTCCGATTGCACGCTCCTCTCATCGATGATGTCGATCACTCTATCTTCGGCGCCATCTACGAATTCACATCACCATCCTACGACAACCACTTAACAGCAAATGGAACTCCGCGTTACATAATCGCCTTCCGAGGCACCCTAGCCAACGGAGGTTCATTTTTAAGGGATTTCCAACTGAACCTCCACCTCATCGAGAATGAACTCCACAGGACATCCCGCTTTGAGATTGCCATGCGATACGTGTGGAACACAATTGATGTATCCGGAAGCTCGGACGTATGGTTAACTGGCCATTCCCAGGGGGCAGCCATGGCAATGCTCGCCGGAAAGACCATGGCGAAAGCAGGCATTTTTCTTGAAGCTTTTCTCTTTAATCCGCCTTTCATTTCTGCACCTATAGAGAGAATCAAAGACGAGAATGTGAAACATGTTTTGCGAGTCACGAAGAGTTTTCTGGCCGCGGGGCTCTCCGTCGCCGCTCAGAAGACCCGTCGCAGCCACCAGCAGCAGACGGATGTATCGGAAGATCCGTTTGTGGCCTTGTCGGGATGGGTCCCGCGTCTGTATGTGCATCTGGACGATCACATTTGCTCAGAGTATTTAGGGTATTTTGAGCATAGGAAGACGATGGAGGAGATAGGAGCTGGGTGTGTGGAGAGGTTGGCCACCCGGAATTCGGTTAGGGGTCTTTTGAGGAGTGCATTGGGGAAGGAGAGTGAAGAAGTGCCGTTACACCTTATGCCTTCAGCTAATTTAGTTGTTAATTTAACTCCTGCGCAAGCTTTCAAAGCTCATGGAATTCACCAATGGTGGAGATCTGATCTGCAGTTGCAGTCTAAGGTGTACAAGTACAGGTAAATGACATTGAATTAACATCGGCGAAAAAAGCTCATGGAATTCGCCAATGTTAATTTAAGGTGTTGCCATCATATCTCTTTTACGGTAGTAACTTGGAGTTTGGTGGATTCATCATATTTTTGGGGTTTACGTGTAATGGGGTTACGATGCTGCATTGATTTATACCTTGTAATGGGTGATGAGGCATTGATTCATTTCCCCATGTATCTGCCTGTTCAATTGGTTTGGTGGCATCATAGTTTTAAATCTCGGTATCGGTCGCCGTCGCGGTATCGGTCGCGGTATATCGGTATCGGGACGTATCGGTGATACGTCGCGGGAATCGGGTGTCGCGGTCGTGAATTTTTAAAAATCATCAGCAACATGTATAAAACTTGAAAAATATACTTTTGCCCCCAACATTGGCTTAAATTATCACATTTTAATTAATTTAATTAAGACATGTAATAGCCCATTCTCTTCATGTGAAATATCCAATAATTTATCAAAACCCGCAAGTCAATAAGATTTTACAAATATGAGAAAAATGCAACATTATGAGTTTCGATATAATTGACATAAACAACAAAAGTAAGATGATTTTTGGGAAAAAGCTGTGAAAAGTGGAAGATGTGCCTGCTGCCTATCAGGAAAAAAAAGAAGTGGAAGATCGATGCTCTGTTTTTTTTTTTTTTTTGCCGAACTGGTACGAACCGGTCCAGGCGAATCGGTTACGGACCGATACGTATCGGGTATCGGCCGGTTCATCTGTGAATTTCAATCTTTCCGTTATATCGGTCCATATCCGAATCGGGGACCTCAAATCCCGGTACGAACAGGCCGATACGGTTCGTACCGGCCGATTTTTAAAACTATGGGTGGCATGCACCATTCTAGCCGTTCGTTTGGCAATTCAACGGTCCAAATTTCATCTTCACCGTGTAGCATTCGAGCCGTTCGCTGCTGAGATGAGATTTGGAACGTTAGATTGCCAACGAATTGATCGGATGGTGGTGCACAACACAGTGTTGTAGTGTGTTTTTTTTTTTTTTTGGGGGGGGGGGGGGTGGGCAAGTTATTTAAGAAAGGCTGAATGTATAAAAATCAGACTCTTTTATTACTTCAATTCCCAAGCAGGATCATCCCGAAGAGCTAGCCCATTTTAGACCGATAAGGCTTGCGCAATGTTTACCTGCGCGAATCATTTCAAAACTGCTTGTGAGTAGGTTGCAGCCCTTGTTGAATCAGATGACTACTTTGTCAATACTTGTATATACAGAGAACATCTCTTGTTTGCTTATGAGAAGAGGTATTTTTAATTTCAAGAAACTGCAATTTTTCATTTTCCATTCCCTATGATGGTATAGACTTAGGATTCCTGGTTTAAAAGAGAGGGAAAAAAAGGAGGAATTTTGATGATACGTGGTGTGTATGGGATGGACCCACAACAATACAACCTTTATCACTGTGCTAAATTGGAAAAATAACATTTTTGGGTTTAAAAAAAAATCCTCCTCATTTATAACTAGTGCTTGAGTTTAATCTTCATTTTCTCCATTTCTTTTGCATCACACGGGGTGCCACTTGCGTAGAAAATCACTCTCCTTTTTTTAAGGAAAAAGGCTCTTTCAATGATGAAAAAAAAAAGGGGGGACTTTTGGTACTTTTAATTAGGGGTGTTACAAAATCGACGAGCCGAAAAAATCCAAAAAAATCGATCGATCGGATCGGTTTTTGATCAAGGTGACGGCAGGATTTTTTCGGTTCGGGGTAGACCGAACCGAACCGAAATTAAACCGAACCAAACCGACTATATTTTTATATAATTTGCATTAATCTTGACTGTTAATTTATTGCGTTTAATCTTGACCGTTTATTTTATTTATTTATATATATATTAGTAGTGTTTGCTTTGGAATAAAATAAAAAACAGGTTTGGCCGTTTGGGCCATTTGGCCCACTGTCAAGTTGGGAGAGAATGGTATGGGTTTATTTAATTTAAATGGTATGGGTTTAGGCGCAATGGTCCACTATTTTTACAAATGGGCCCAACTAAGGTCCATTTCGGGTGGGCCAAAATCCCCGACTGAACCAACTCCACCCTGAACCGAATTCCAATACCGGTCGGGATCGGTCCGGAAAATATTTACCCGAACCGAATTGGTCTTCGGAAATTCCACCCCAAACTTTTAGACCTTGTTCCAATAGGAACTTTTAGAACTTTTTTTCAATTTTGTCATTCTCTGAATTTTTTTCGCGTTTATTAGTTTTACGAGATGAATCGAAAAAGTAAAAAAATGATGCGTAAAACTAACAAATGCGAAAAAAATTTGAATAAGGACGAAATCCAAAAAAAGAGAAAAAGTGTCAATGAAATCATCGAGGATCCCCTGTCCGAACCCAATCCGGACAAGGGCCTGTCCCACCCTTTGTTAGAGCAAAAAGTGTTCGGCCCATCACAACCGTTGAACGGCTCCGAATGGTGGAACAGACTTCTGTCCGGATTGAGCTCCGACGGGAGATCTGGACTCCAATGAAATGGGGTCTTAGCCAATTTAAAAAACTGAAATTTGATTATTATTTGTAAGACAAACTTTTGAACGGAAGGGAGCAGTGGGACCCTTACCTTCCACGTCGGATCGGGACTGTCGGTGGATTTGAGTCCCAACTGATAGCAAAATTGTAAATTTATAAAAGTTGAAGGCCCCAAGATATACTATTGCTAAAAATAAAAGAACAATAGCCTGCCAACCAGAAACTGCCCCTCTCTGATTAGGACGCCACCTTTGATAACCTTTTGTTTTGGGAAAATCGTCAAAAAAGTACTGCGAACGACGTCGTATGCAAACAATTTTCGGACATCGCACTGGGTTTCTCCAGCAGATTCAGGTAGACAGAGAAAAAGGGTCCAACTTCTGCATTAAGATTGATAACGACATTTGAACCGCTCGTCTCTCCCCGGACCCCAGAGAGAGAGAGAGAGAGAGAGAGAGAGCGACAGATTCAAATCCATCAAGGTATAATTCTCTCTCTCTCCCTCCCTCCCTCCTCGGCATTGTTAAATTTGTACTCCATGTTCAATTACTAATGTGCATTGCTTATACCCTAAATCCTAATTCCCATTTAAACAAGATCCATCCATTGAAGGAGTGCCTAGCCCATATTCTCTCTCTCTCTCTGGGCCTTGTGTATCGCTTTTGGGGTCACGAAATGTGGTGAGATTTACATCTTCTCATCTTTTCCATTCCATTTCTAAGGCACAAATGAGATCTAATTAACATTCATGTTTTTTGTTTGTTTGTTTGTGTTTTGTACTATTCTTTTTTCAAGATTGCTTTTCGATATTTCTATATTGAGATTACGATTCAAAAGTAGGTTCCTTTTTTATGATGCAGATAGGTTTTTCTTCCAGGAGTATTTGTTTTCTTGTGTTATTTATATTTGTCTCCGATACCAAAAGCTTGGATTAGTAGATATGATGCCTTCCTTATCGGTCTATGTCGCAGTTTGATTCTCTGTCCTACCACGATTGTATATAAAGAAATTAAGAATAAGATTTTGGTGACAGGGCTCAAATGGATCTAGTGATGATTAAGGGATTTGTAAAGTTCTTTTGTGATAATTCTTCTCAGTTTGAGACTCAAAATGGAGTTTTCAGCCCTTCAAAGTTGGGTCACGTGTTCAAACATCAGGACAGGATCAAAGTTGACAATCTTTGGTTGATGGAAACAAGGCAATTATGCTCAAGACGCGAATATTATCTATGCGATATTACTTGAACCAAATTCAGCAAATCTTTATTAGATGGAAGGCAGATATTTTTTGGTTTTTGCCCCCACTCTAATTCATGTTGGCGAGCTTGAATTTCTGTTGAAGTCATGTGTGTTGCGAATACGAGGGTTCCTGGGACTTAATTTAGTCTACTAAGACTTTTGGACTGACTATTACTACCAGAAAGAGAGATTTGTATATCCAGAATATAGCATACGTCCAAACATAAGAAGTCCCTTATTAGAAAATAATTTTCAGAGTTCAAGAAGTAGAGTATGAACTCGGCTTTATTTTTGTTAAAGCAATAGTCAAATTTTGTTGAACTGGTAATCGTCAAAGAGGTTCGATCATTCTCCTTCTTGGATATGCTAGTCTGTGCGCGTGTTTTTTTTCCCAAGTCTCATCTGGTGCCCCATTCATGTTTTGTTTCTGAATATGCCGGTTCAGCTACTAGAAAGTCACGTGAGTTGATGCATATCAAATTGCATATGAAGGATTCTGTTTACGTTAGTTGATACATATCAAACTACACAAAGAATGTTTCTAGTTCTGAATAGTGACTGGTTTTTCCCTTTGCTATGCAGAGATGTTCCTATTATAAGGAAGAGACCATCACGACTAAGATGCGATGACCTCAGAAAAGGAAAGTTTTGATCTTTCAGGACCCTTACACCTAACTTGTGTTGACTGGTAAGACCTTTTCTCCTACATTCTTATGGCCTTAAATTTCAAGGATATGAGAAGATTTTAGGAGGTGGACGTGGAGTGTGTGCTGATGATGATGCAAATATTGAAGTCATTATGGAGAACTCAGAGATGTTCTACGCTAATATCAGAATCATCTCTGAGATGGCTTCTCTTGGGAAGCCATTGACTTCTTGTTCTCACTATGTTGAACTTTTGGAATTCCTATGGCATGTTCTCAATTCCTCATTTTCTGTTAGTGACTTAGTGTGTCCTACCATTGAAGACCTGTTTGCACACATCTTAAACCCAACATTGTATTGCTTATATGATAGGGCAGTGTGTAGTTACTTGAAAATTAATGTTCATTTCCTTGCGTTCTTTTGGAAGATACATGCACACACATACAAAAAGAAAAATGTGAAGGGATGGTCGAAAATAGATACAAGTACATACTACGTTGCCATCCCCAGTTCTTAGAGTTTATGCATCGACATAGCAGCCTGCAGGATCACAGCTGAATCCACTTGCACAATTGATAGGTTTTTTGACGTATTGGCATTTCCCCTGATTATCTATCTAAGCTTGCTTCTGCTGCAGTTTATATAGGAGGAACTTATTGCTTTCTCAAAATGGAAATTCGAAAAGGTTTATTCCTATGCTATCTTATGCAGGAGCAATGTGGATCACCGAAGGTCTGTTGCTGCTTGCTTGGTTCAGGGTGTCTACATCTTAGAGCGAGACCGCCAGGAAAATCGACAAGGCCCCCAAGCTCTTGCTTCTCGTTGGTGGGAGTTCTTTGCTTTCCGATTGCACACTCAGCTCATTGATGATGCTGACCACTCCATCTTCGGCGCCATCTATGAACTCATGCCACCATCCTACTCCAAGCACTTAACAATAAAAGGAACTCCGCGTTACATAATTGCCTTCCGAGGCACCCTAACCAAGGGAGATGCATTTTTAAGGGATTTCCAACTGGACCTCCACATCATCAAAAATGGGCTCCACCAGACATCCCGTTTTGAGATTGCCATGCAATCCGTTCGGAATGCAGTTGCTGCATTCAGAAACTCGAACATATGGTTAACTGGCCATTCAATGGGGGCAGCCATGGCAATGCTCGCCGGAAAGACCATGGCGAAAACAGGCGTTTTTCTTGAAGCTTTTCTCTTTAATCCGCCTTTCTTTTCTGCACCTATTGAGAGAATTAAAGACAAGAATGTGAGACATGGGATCCGAATCGCGAGCAGTTTTCTAGCCGCAGGGCTAACCGTTGCTCTGAAGTCTCGTCGCGGCCACCAGCAGCAGAGGGAAGATCCTTTTGTGGCCTTGTCGGAATGGGTCCCACGTCTGTATGTGCATCCTGGTGATCACATTTGCTCGGAGTATATAGGGTATTTCGATCACAGGAAGAAGATGGAGGATATAGGAGCCGGGGGTATCGAGAGGTTGGCCACCCAGAATTCGCTTGGGGGTCTCGTGATGAGTGCAATGGGGAAGGAGAGTGAAGAACCGTTGCACCTTATTCCCTCAGCTCACTTAATTGTTAATTTAATTCGCGCGGAGGATTTCAAACAAGCTCATGGAATTCACCAGTGGTGGAGACCCGATCTGCAGTTGCAGTCCAAGGTGTACAATTACAGGTAACGATATCCTCTTCTGTTGTTGTCATTGTATCTGATTTAACTTGTATTTGTGGAGTTTGGTGGATTGATGGATCTCGGGCGTATAACTGTAACGGGTCATGATCCGTTGATTTGTTTCCTTTACCTTGTAATGGGTGACGAGCCATTGATTTAATTCCAATGTATCATCTTGTTCAATTGGTTTCAGACATGAAAATTTGATGCAAGTTATCTAAGAAAATGTGCTATTTGTCCTTGCTTTTATTTACAGAGATAATCTCCTGTTCGCATTTGAGAAGAGGTATCTAATTTCACAAAGGGAAATGATTTTGTCATACCATTTTTTGATAATGTCACATCCTGCAAGTGTATTTTTGCACCAAAAAATACATTTGCAGGGTGAGGCATTATCAAAAAATGGTGTGGCAAAATCACTACCCTTCACAAAAGTTCTTTTGTGTAATTCTTGCCATAGTTTTTTGTGTGAGAATCAAATGAAAGGAGGAACTCAAATTGGTGTGATTGCAGCCGGATTCATAACTCGGCATTTTAAAGGACTATATTTTGCACAAAAGAGTCCATTAAAATTGCTTGCCTCGAGAAATTTTTGGGTGCCGAGTGGGTGTGGTACTCGTCGGCGATCCCAGTCATCCAAACGTGTTTTGGACGGTCTGAATTTTAGAGAGAAAAAGAGGAGAGAGAGTGTTATCGGGTGAGGCTCTAAAAAAAGAGGGAAGGGAGAAAATAAATCTAAGCCGTCTAAAACACGTTTAAACAGCTGGGATCGCTGATGAATACGGGGTTCGTGTGTGTGTGGTACCCGCCTGGTTCCAAAAACTTGTCGCTTGCTCGAGAAATTTTTCAGTGCCGAGCGGGTATATCCCATGTGGTGCCCGCTCGGCACTCCCGAGCCATCCGATGCACTTTTAGACGGCTCAAATTAAAACCTTCTCTCTCCTCTCACCCCTCCTCTTTCTCTTTCATTTTTCTCTCTTTAAATTTGAACCGTCCAAAATTGCATCGGACGGCTCGAATGTGCCTAGCGAACACCACGTGGTACCCACCCGGCATTGAAAAATTTCTCCGCTTGCTCCAATCCAGGGACCTGGGGGCACTGATTCAAACGGAGTGAAAATTTGAGCACTTAATTTTTTGAGACCGTTTATATATTAAAAAATATGGTTAAAAAATTAAGTGCTCCAATTTTTAATCTGTTTGAATGGGTGTGAAGATCTTATTTTTTTATCATATTATTCTAAAAGGTCGTAATTTATTTTTATCTCTAGAGCTCTCATATTAAGTATATACTCTTTATTTAAGACCCTGTGAGCTCTCATAATCAAATTTTGTCTCTAAGACTTTCATAATCACGTTTCTGCTCTATAAGATTACAAACCGAAGGCTGGGGATTTTTTTTTCCACCAAAACGGCAACATTTTGGTACACTGGGCAGGGGCTGCTGCCTCTCTGGTGTAGCAGAGCCCCGGGTCCCCAATCCAGGGGCAATAATTGCACCATTCCTGTGTGGCCTGTGTCCAAGTGGGTATCACGAGCCGCAAGACGAGGAGGAGCTTTGCTCGAATCCCAAAGCTCATTGTTTCTTTCTTGATGAGAATCGAGAATTGCGATTCAAGTCTTCACTTTCTGGAGTGCGTGGGTCCACCACCAACAACGAGCACCACCGCAATCACTTCAGTCTTCAAAACAACGTCACTTCTAAACTTGAATTTCTGTTTCCCGAAATACAAAATTGAGAAAAGAATCTCCAGAGCACAATACACTCCATTTTTCTTCTTTTCACCCTTTCTTTCTCCGCAATTTTCTTTTCAGATCTTATCCCTCACCAGTCTATTGCACTATGGAGTAATTCAGGAGAGTGGACAGCCCGGGTGGGTTGCTCGGGCAGCAGAGCACGGCCACGTGATATACATTCGGTATTCAAAAATTTCTCGTAATTCAGGAACACAGAAAAACAAAACACTAGTATAACATTAATGAGTAGAAATTAATTAAGCTAGCCCTCCCCGAGATGGAACTGCCATTGAATCAACAAAAGGAAAAGGGAAAAGGAAAAACTCCCACAAAACATGCTCCTGAAAAGCTCAACTATCGGCTCCTTTCATTCTCCACTTTTGCAGGACAGCGAATCATCCACTCACTCTCACTCTAACTAAAAAAATCACCTAAATCAACCTCACAATTAATGAACTTAAGCTAAAAAAAAATCAGAATTTGAACTTAAAAGTACACTGAATGTAGATCACGTACAGATCGAGCATAAAAAAAAACCCAGTTCGCAATGTCAGCAAAAGTCAGTTTGTACATACACACTTAACCAAATCCTGCTTCATCAAAATCACCAATAAACTAATAACCCAAAAACAATTAAGGAAAAAACTACTCCTACTAGCAATGAAAACCCAGAACAGATCCATCACTCACAGAAATCGCCACCCGACAGTCGGACACAGCCTCCACGTTGTGCGAGAAGAAATGCAGAACCCTCACCCTCCCCGCCATCTGCATCCTCGACTCGATCTCCATCGTGGGCCCCATCCGAAGCCCGTTCGAGCCGTCCGTGACAACAACCGGGCCCACATTCTCCGGCGCCGCCCCCGCCGCGTAAAGCGGAAAGGACTGGACGGAGAAGGTGGCGGCCATGTACTGGGTCCCGCCGGCCCTGATCTTCCCGGCCGGGATGAACATGAAGCCCACCTGGCTGCCGGCGTACAGCAACTGGAGCGTGCTGTCGTAGTGGGTGAAGGAGGCCCGGTTGGAGTTCTTGACGGAGACGTACTGGGAGAAGGTGAAGTTGACGGTGGTGCTGTTGGCGACGGAGAAGGTGGGGAGCTGGACGGAGTTGACGGAGATCTTGGGCTCGGTGGGCTTGAAGACGGTGAAGAACACGATGAGGACCACGATGACGACGAAGACGAGGAAGATCGTGGCGACGACGCACGACGCGAGGTTGGTGCGGCCCGGTGGGGGCTTTTGGTGCCGTGGTTTGCTCATGGCTAGCTGATCTACTACGTGTTTGTGTCTACTTTTCTATCTACCACGCAATATTCGGTATCTATCAACCCACCGATGTTGTGGGGATGTGATGTGTGTCTTAATTGAGAGAGAGAGAGAGAGAGAGGCAAGACGGGCTGTCTGCAGTGTTGAGGGAGAGTGCGTGGTGGTAAAATGAGGAAAATTTGGGAATCCGGGGACTGTGCTGTGTCGGTCCGATGATCGGAGACGTTCACCGCGTAGAGCTCGTCCAATTCTACATGTGCACTCATAAATCAGCTCAATCAAATATCATTAAGTGCCTCATCGGAACACATATAACTTGGAAAAAATGGATTAAGTGGTTTTGATCCAGTGTTTCGTATCCATTAGGACTCATTTTTTCCCAAGTTATATGTATTCCGATGAGGCACTTAACAATATTCGATCGAATTGATTTTTGGTACTTTCGTACTATTCGACGAGCTCTACGCTATGGACGTCTCTGATCGTCGGACCAATGCCGGCAAGGCCTCGCCGGCGACTGCGCAACACGGAGCTGCACAACATAGCCCCGCCTCCAAAATTTGGAGTGTAGTAATTGGAAAGTGAATTTGTTCTTTTTGAACATCCAGTGGGTAAATGATGGAAAGGGAATTTCGAATTTAACCAAGTAAATATGAGAAAATTAATCCGTGTTTGTCCTTTTCAAGATCCTATGTTCAATCACATGTGTGAATGTCGAAATATTTTGAACCTCGAGACTTTGGTAATGGTGCCATGGTTTGCTCATGGCTGATCAATGTGTTTATGTCTACTAGGAGTATATTTTATCTGTCTACCACACAATATTCGGTATCTATCAACCACCTGACTAACCCCTCGGGATGCAGTGTCGAGAGTGTTTGTAAACTGAGGAAAATTTGGAGTGTAGTGGTAAAATGATGGACACGGAAAGAAGTGTGTTCTTCCAGAGGGGGTTAGTCAGGACCTCGGGTGGTAAAAACTTGGGATTAAGAGTTGGAGATGGCTGCAGTTTGGGAGAAAACTGCATAGCATGCAGTTCTGCATTTTCAGTGCCTTTTTCGGGCCTCGCTCGATGATCGGAATCGTTCATATGATAGAGCTTGACAAGTACTTTCACCTTACCAAAAACCATGCCAATCGGATTCCGATCGATATTCAATTGAAACACGTTTCTCTTTGAAAAAGTGTACCATGCAATAAACCCATCTTCAACCCTTCTGTTTGAAGATAAACGTGCTTCAATTGGATATCGATTGGAATCCAATGAACATGATTTGGGTATGGTTGAAGTACTCGTCGAGCTCTATCATATGAACAATTCCGATCATTGAGTGAGGCCCGAAAAGGGCACTGAAAATGCAGAACTGCACATTGTGCAGTTTTCTCCCAAACTGCAATAAAGCCATCTTCTTAAGAGTTTGTTTCTTCTCCGCTCTTAAGTTTAGAATCTTTCAAATACTATCAACACCTTTAAATAAGGCTAGTGATTTTGCCACACTTTTTTTTGATAACGCCACATCCTGTAAGTACATTTTTAGTGAAAAATACACTTGCAGTGTGTGGCGTTATCAAAAAAGAGTGTGGCAAAATCATTTCCCTTAAATAAAGGTTCAATCTACAACTCTCGGCCTTAATTGGATGAGGTCAATCTATACGGGACTTTGTCTCAGTTTTAATTGGGTCCATGCTAGTGGGACTTGGGGAAAACTTTTCAATGTCGGGTGGGTACCACGTGGTGCTTGCTCGGCGCATTCAAGTCATCCATTATATTTTTGGACGGCTCAAATTTAGAGAGAGAGAAGTGTTCGGGTGAGAGGAGAAAGGATTTTAATCCGAGCCGTTCAAAAGTGTATTAGATAGCCCGAATGTGCTGAGTGGGTACCACGTGGGATATACCCACCTGACACCGAAAAATTTCTTCAGACTTGGGGATGCTGGAGGGCACCCCTACTCTAAAGCGTATAATGTGGCCGATCTGGCCGTCCATTTTGACAATGAATGGCTCGAATTTTAAGAACGATTTAAATTTGTTGGAGTTCTGATTAAATTTGAACCATTTGTACCGAATTGAACGACTGAATTAACCACACTACATGATGCAGGATGGGGTGCCTTACAACATAATTGATGATGAGATTAATCCTAAAAAATTATTGAAATGCGCGTAAGTTAACCAAACAGTTGTAAAAAGGGGGAGAAGAGCCTATTTGGGAATAGGAGAAAAGTATGAAAGGAGAGACTTTACTTGCTTTTGTAACTTTTGTACTAGTAGACAACTGGACTTTCTTGGCCCATTTTGTGACTTTTGTCTTGTAGGCTGAGTCACCGAAATGAACTTTAGCTAAATTATCTGAGGCGTTGACTGGAATCATGGACTTTTAAGAGTTAAGACTGTGATAAAATTTTTTGTGGCCAAAAATGTTAAGCTGAAAAATATTTAAAGTTATTATAGATCCTTTATTAGTACGGTGTTTTGTTTTGTTTTTTAAATTAATAAATATTTGGAGAATAGAAAGAGAAAGAACCAGTCTAAAGTATGTCCTCTTCCATGAATTGTAGATCTGAAAACGAATATGACCTATTTCTATTAGGTGAGATAAGGTTGATCTGATTTGGATTTTAAAAAACAAAGTTCTAGGAACAAAGAAAAAGTATCCGAAAATTATCCGGAATACATTTGTAAAGGTATTTATGATCGATAATAAATCATAAATACTTTGTTCCGGATAATTTCCGGATATTTTTTCTTTGTACCCTTTAAAAAACTCCAAGGAGCACCATGCATTGTCTCAATCTAGTGTTGGCACAGTTCATGGTTCTTATTAAAAAAAAAGTCAAAAATACGAACCAATGGGAAAATCAACACTTTTTCTTAATTTTACTCATTGCTTAAATTATAATATTAAATAAATAAATAAATAAGCAACGCAAATCAACAAGACATACCAATGGGCTCGTGTCCCAGTTGGTAACTCCTGTCCTCCCTATGTGGAAGGCCAGGGTTCGAGCCCTGTCATAGGAATTTTGGGATTCAAGGCTATGGATAGCCTCTGAAATTCTCCATGAACTAACCTACTTACGAATTGGGGTCCACGGATATAAAATTTGAGTCGTTTGTTACTGAGCAGCTCGGATGGGGAAAATAACGGCCCAAGACGTGTTTAGATAATTAATATCCACCAAGGACATTTTCAGTATTAACAAATATTCTCAGCATGTCTTTGACGGGTATTAATTATCAAAACACATCATTGGCCGTCAATTTCCCAGGACATTTTCAGTATTAACAAATATTCTCAGCATGTCTTTGACGGGTATTAATTATCAAAACACATCATTGGCCGTCAATTTCCCTACACAATATTGGCACACACAAAAAATCAACAAGACTTTTACTGTGGACAACTTTAATCCATTTCAGCATTATGCTTGGAAAAATCTGATTGGGCTGAAACAGGCTGAGAGTACATGAACTTGGGCTCAAAGCATCAACAAAGCCCATTTAAAAAGCCCTTCTCCAATTCTCGTCCTGTATTAAACCCATACCGAAGGGCACTTTCGAGTTTTGCCCAATTCAACCGTCCTTTTACCCGCCAACTGCTCTCTCTCTCTCGCTCTCTCCACCAATGGCTCCTCCGGCAACTCTCGTCCTTTTCACCCTCATCTCCGCCACGTTTCTTCTACCAAGAATAGCATCTCTAGAATACAATTACCCGTACTCTCAAGAACTCATCAATCGCTTCCAACCTAACTTCATCGGCCGCACAAGTCCAACGATTTCTCCTCCTGAATCAGTAAACCCCCCGATGCCACCGACCCCAGATTCACCCCCTCGTGTTCCTGCATTGTTCGTCATCGGCGACTCGACCGTCGACTGCGGGACCAACAACTTCCTCGGTACTTTTGCGCGTGCCGATCGACTTCCTTACGGGCGAGATTTCGACACCCATATGCCTACTGGACGGTTCTGTAACGGGAGGATCCCCGTTGATTATCTTGGTAAATATTATCTGCTTTCTTGATTTTCTTGTTTGGTTTGTGAGAAAATGAAGCAAAAATTGCAATTTGGGTCTTGTTTCTTTTTTTTGGGTAAAGTGATTCTTGGTTTTGTGTTTGATTTTTGTGCGTCGTGTCATGGGTTTTGTTTTTCTTGGGTAATCTAGATTTCAATGCTTTGCTCTGTAACCAAAGCGAGGAATTTTTTTCCTTAGGAAAATTTCCCCGTAATTTGAGATTGAAACAAGTCTTGAGCAATGGAAGACTTCCCGTTGATTATCTTGGTATTATTATTGGATTTCTTGATTTTCTGTAGAGAACAAAAGGGAAACAAAAATGAAATTTTCGGAAATCGTGTGTATCTACTGTGGGATTATATTTATGTGAACTGAGTCGTGGGTCTTGTAATTCCAATCGAAACATGTCTGAATTTGTATTCTTGTAGTTCTTGGTTTGAGCAACTCTGAATCTTTTCTCTCTTCTTCTTTTAAGGATTTTGTCTGCCATATGCATTGATGTTTATGGGTGGAATTCGGTATCCAGTGTTGATATTTCGTTTACTTTTGATCAGCTCTGCATCTTGGGCTTCCATTCGTACCGAGTTATCTTGGACAGACCGGAAGTGTCGAAGATATGGTTCATGGAGTGAATTATGCATCTGCTGGTGCTGGAATCATTTTCTCAAGTGGATCAGAATTGGTAGCTTTTCCACTTCTTGTGTTATCAATCTTGCATTCACATATTGTCTAATGCGATATCAACATCAGTGCCCATTGGTCCCGCTCATACAACTTTTAACCAAACACTAGATATGTGGTCCCCTTGGATATATAGTCCAATCTGACACTCATATCCGGTCAAACAAACGGACCCTAAATGTACTTGTTAGATCAATATCAACTGCTCATTTCTGTACAACATATGTGGAGAAAAATGCGATTATTGTAAGACAAGACAACAAAGAGGGCTTCTAGGTGTCCTAGGACGACCAACCTATTCATGTTCAATATCTCACAGATTAGTTTGATTGCCGAGTTTTAGCCTTCTTCCTTAGTTTTCTAGTGGATCAAATAGAGCATAATTGAAATCTGAAAGTTCATTTTTCCAAAAAGCTTTAAACTAGTTAAGTATAGTTTTTCTTTAATACTATCATCATCACGAAAGGCTAGTAATTCATGAAGTGATATTGTTCAGGGTCAACACATCTCCTTTTCACAGCAAATTCAGCAGGTTATGGATACCTTCCAGCAGTTTACGCTGAGCATGGGAGAGGGTGCAGCAGCTGAACATATCTCGAATTCGATATTTTACATTTCGATTGGAACCAATGACTACATTCATTACTATCTCCGTAATATATCCAATGTGCAAAATCTGTATCTACCTTGGAGCTTCAACCAGTTCTTAGCAAGTACAATGAAGGAGGAGATTAAGGTGAGTTGTGACTATCCCTCATATTTCTATCCCAGTTAATGATATTTAATGTTAATGTATAGTACTACGGAAGAACATGTCTTATGTGTAAACTTTCAGCTATATACAGTGTGTTTGGAATTTGAGAAAAGAAAGGGAAGGGAAGGAAAGCCATGATACTCCTTACTCTTGTTTGCTTTTTCTAACTCTAAGCGAAAAAGGAAAAAATCTGAGGCTGTGTTTCGGTGAAGGATTTGCGTAGGGATTTGTTGAGGGAAAGATACCTTTAGTTGTGAAGGAAAACATCAAACATACCTCCAACAATCCTTGATCCAAACCAAGCCTGAAGGAAAACACGTAGCAAGTTATTTCCTTCAGTTTCCTTTCTTTGCCTTTCATTTCTCCTTTCCTCTTCTCTTTCTTATTATAAGACCTTCAGTTATCCTGTCATTTTCTTCTCTTTCCTTTAAACTCACACAAGGGAAGACTGTATTCCTTCTCATTTTCCATCGAAAATGAAAAAGGGAAGACTATTTCCTTCTTTGCTTTGGTTTTTCTATCTCTGCAAAACCTGCCGTAGAAAAGTAACTACTTCCCATCAAATTTATCTCCCACTCGCACCTGCTTTCTCTTTCCCTCTCACAAATTCGAAGCACAACCTTATGTCTATGCAGCTTTTTTGTTTGATTGTCTGTATTTTACATTGTTTTAATGATGCAGAACTTGTACAACGCAAATGTGAGGAAAGTAGTGTTAATGGGACTCGCTCCAATTGGTTGTGCTCCTTACTACTTGTCGCTGTACGATAGTAAAAATGGGGAGTGTGTCCATATGATAAACGACATGATACTTGAGTTCAACTTTGTCGTGAGATACATGGTTGAGGAGCTTGCTCATGAGCTCATCGACGTTGACATCATATTCTGCGATGCTTATGAAGCATCCATGGACATAATGACGAATAATCGCCTTTACGGTAATTCATTCTTTTTTATCAGATTGACAGTAACTTATTAATCTGCACATACTTATGCTCGGAATTCTGTGGGAATAAGTAGAATCCATATCTAAAACCACAATGTGCTGCTTTCCTATTCAGGTTTCAATGTAACTGCGGATGCTTGTTGCGGGTTAGGACCGTACAGGGGTTGGATGATGTGCCTTACACCTGAGATGGCTTGCAGCAATGCTTCCAATCATATCTGGTGGGACCAGTTCCATCCCACGGATGCAGTGAATGAAATCTTGGCGGACAATGTGTGGTCTGGATTGCACACTGAGATTTGCTATCCCATGAACTTGCAGAACATGATAGCTCAGAAGGCCAAAAACGATTTGACAAAGTTGTTCACGATTAGTTGAGGTGAAAAACACCAGATAAGCTCTTGGTATGTAGACTTCCTGCGATCTGATTCGACTGAAGTAAATAGGAATATAGGATACTGGATAGCATTGTAAGCTACTATATGCTGGCATGCATTTGATAGATTTTCTCCTTTTCCCAATTCAGAGGTGGAATGTCGATTTGTATAGACACAATATTGCCACATTGTTCACGGTTGGGGAATAGTGGCACGCTTTCCATTTTTAGGCAAATTTAGCTGTATTGTTTTCGAAGTTGTCTATATGATCTTTCAAGTTTTATGAGGAAAAGTTTTCACTTTTAGAGGGACCATTTCTTCTTCATTTGAGGCTTTCCTACTGGATGCACTCATCTTCTGATACTGTTATTTATGTACTTACCCATGCTACTCAGACACAAATACTCATTTTCTAATGTTCGATCGAAAGCATTGGTGATCAAAAGCATTGACAGTGATGTGTCAATTTAGGCATTGACAAATTTTGGCAAGAACTTTGGCTCAACCAATGGAGCTCCTATTTTGGTGAGCTGTAGCCAAATTTCAGCTTTGGCAAGGAATATAGCTCGCCACCAGAGCTGTTCTAAGGGGTTTTGGCAAAAGTTTGTATATTTAAAAATTAAGATTTGCAGTTTTAAGTGGCGTCTACTTTTGCCCAGATTATGTTTCTCAAGCAGCAAACTTAGGCTCTGAAGGTATACCAGTGCGTCGGTTGTTTTGCTTAGAAGAACTAATGGAAGCTACAAACAACTTCGACAAGTCTAACATGATGGGTGAAAGTTCATATGGGAAGGTAATAACCACGATCGAGAAGAAAGTTTCTTTCCATTGCCTCTATTTTGTTAGTCATAGCATGCCCTATGAAAGTAAAATCATTAACCGCCAATGCCTATGTTAGCCTAATATTCACAAAGGAAGACTAGAGAATGGAGCCCAAGTAACTATTAGATGCTAGCCTAATATTCTGATGTGTTTGCATATAATAATCCAGAAAACACTCTCAAATGGGCAGACAGATAGTCAGCTCTGATTGGCGTGGCACTTCCTACATACTGGATTTTGATTGAACTTGCAGTCATTAAATCTTTAAGTATATCATTTTCCATCGTTGCAGGCAAATGATCAATATATAAGTTCCTCCTGTGGGTTCACCATGTGAGGTACATCATTTAAGCACAGCATTGTGTGAGACCCATCTCGAGATTCCACACAACTAATCGAAGCCACTTAATTTATTTAACATATGTTTTTAAGATACCCTGTAAAAAAATCAGCTCAATCAAATATAGGTAAAGGCTTTGCACAATTTACTGATAGAAAATTAAGTAAAGAACTGATCAAGCAATTATTTGATACCCGATTGAGTTGATTTTGTAGAAGGATCCTTCGAAATACATTTAAATAAATAGAGAAGCTCCGATTATTTGTGTGAAATTCTGAAATGTGTCCCACACAACGCGGTGTGCATTTAGTATGTATCTTCAAGGGGCAATTACCCC
Source organism: Rhododendron griersonianum (assembly GCA_018127125.1). NCBI lineage: Eukaryota > Viridiplantae > Streptophyta > Magnoliopsida > Ericales > Ericaceae > Rhododendron > Rhododendron griersonianum. Next base: position 12,350,618 of record CM030794.1, on the reverse strand, counting down.
AAAATCTCGGCACGTTTGTCCACACAATTAGGGAACATTTATTCAAGATACTTTATTGAAAAATGAATTGCCTGGATTTGGGGTCTTGTCCCATCTGAATCGTTCAAAAGTGTTTTCAAGTATACAAATTTCAAATATTATCCTACAATATAAGATACTTACCAAACATGTAAAATAATATTTGGACTATTGATTACCGAACAGACGACAAAGATGGGACCCCAGTTTCATCCCCTTTGCAGATTGCACCTTAGTTGGGGTATTTGTAGGTTCTTCCCGAGTCTATAGAAATCATGTTGAACGAATATTGATAGCTCAGTGATCGAAGTACATTGTTTGGATAGGGCTATGATGCCCCAAGTTCGATTTGGGGTATCTCTATACTCCCCCCCCCCCCCCTTTCCCTCAACTATTGGATCTCTATTTTTCAATCGGACTTCGGGTTGGTACTGTGTGGTGAGGTGCATAGCACCCCCCCCTCAACTATTGGATCTCTATTTTTCAATCGAACTTCGGGTTGGTACTGTGTGGTGAGGTGAACAGCACCGTGCTGAGCGCCTCCGAGCCGTCGGATTGTGCATCCGACGGCTCGGATCTCATCTCGACAACCAACGATCGAGAGCCATTCATTGCCTAAATGAGATCCGAGCCGTCGGATGCACGATCCGACGGCTCGGAGGTGCGCAGCACAGTGCTGTGCACACCACTGCACAACACCATCTCCCAATTCTTTTTCAATCTCAACCATTGGTTCCATCCCACTCATAATAAGTGTGGCTATACATTCTGGCCATACATTGTGGTAATTGTGATTATAGCAAATGGTATGTAAAATCAGTTCGCGTGGTACGTAAAATAGAATTTTTTTTTTTTTGAAAAATCATAAAATCAACTTATTTTTTGAGTGATTTTGATCAAATAGCTGAGATTTATCCATTTTTTCAATCTAACTGTGGGCCATGGAAGAAATTTTGACATTATTCTTGTAGAAAATGAAAAACAAATACTGTAGTATAATTTTGAAAATGTACTTCACAATAAATTCCATTCCGCACACAAATGGTTACGGAGTATAAAGATTGAGAAGTCCCTTCCTTTACTCCTTCCCTCTGCTGGCCCAGAGTAGGAAAAATATGACAAAATAGGAAATTCAATAAATAAATGTGCTTGATTAAAAAGGAAAACTCAATAAATGTGGAAGGAATATACAGCATCAGCCTGCACGAGAAAAACAAGGCCCAATAAAGACGACGTCGTAGCTCCGTAAATGAGGCGAAGCTTGACTTCGCGATTTGCCCTTCAACATCCTCCCTATTTACCACTCAACCCAAACCGTTTCACCCCCAATCCGCCTCCGACTTTCTAGTTCTGCACACAGTTACAGAAATCTCTCTCCTCTCTCTCTCTCTCTCTCTCTCTCCGCCCTAATTCCATACATGCGAGTTCGCTAGGGTTTCAATCAAGAGAGAGAAAGGCAGACACATGCACAGATAACAACATCCAACTGCCATAAAACCCTAGTTTCACTCTCTCATTCGCTCACTTCCAACGCCCTCGCTTCTGATTCCTAGGTTTTTCCTTTCCAGCAACGCTCCCATGTCTTTCGGATGGAGATTGCCGCTGTCTTCATAGCCCTATCCAGGCCCCACACTCCGTTCGATTAAACCCGGTGGAGTCACTCGATTCGAACGGTAGGGATCGCAATTGCGTCCTGGATTCCCTATCCGTGATGGCCACCGCAGCGGCGACGGCGGAGCTGTATCTGAACGGGGGCAGCGATCGTGACGGGGAGGTGTTGGAGAGGGTGCAGCCGGCTGCGGCCGTGGCGGAGCGGCAGACGACGGGTGCATCCATGATGGAACAGTTGGTGCCGGAAATCACGACTCATGCTCTGACTTACTTAGATTTTCCGAGCCTGTGCCGCCTTTCGATGACCAATTCGTTGATGAGGAGGGCTGCCAACGATGACAATGCCTGGAAAGCGCTTTATCACAAGGTTGTTACTTCTTCTTTTGTAGTAAAATCTGAACTTGTTAGGTTTTTTTTTTTAATTAGTTGTATAGATGCCGTTGCGTGTGCAAATGGTACTATGCTAAAGATGGGAAGAGAAAAATCTTCGATTGAGATTAATCTCTGATGGAATTTGAGATGTGAATGTAGAAATGAGGGGAGAACTTTTTTTTGGTAACTCAGGTGTCCCACCACCCACTTGCGGGGAGCCCAATTAAAGCCAGAGCAAAGCTCCGTATGGACCGGCCCCAAAAGAGTTGATAGCACCTGAGAGGTTTCGAAAGACCTTAGGAGGGAGCAAACACCTGAGTCCCAAGTCTTGACCACTAGGCCAACCCTTGGTGTTAATTTAGGGTGTTATTTTTTGTTTTGTCCTTCTTGGCAATTTCTTTGGGCAGTTGAGGGGTAAGTTTATAAAGCTAAATTGTGAGCCAGCCTCAAAAAACTGAAGTTCGCACCAGAAGGGGTTTTGCTTTGTGATGGTAATAGATGCTTTTGATTTGAAAATGTAATTTTTTTTTTCTCTCTGCAGTTCATTGTTCTACTTTGAGGTTTGGTCAGCTTAGGCTTGCAAGATGTCAGTTATCGAATTTTAGACTGGTGGAAACTTGTGCATTTCTACTACGCTCTTTGGTTGCTGTTTGGTAATGGAACTGCATGAGAACGTTTTGGGTCAGTTTGATTGGCTGGTTTAGGGATGGAATAGGATTACAAATCCACCATTTGAATGCAACAGTACATAGAGGGATTACGTGCCCTTTTTGACAGAAGATCCTACAGAACATGGATATACATTAGCTCGGGCCACGACGTGTTAATAATCCCTGACTATTATTCCATTGGTATTACCATTTGAGAGTATGTAACCCTCATTATTCACCCAGTCAATCAAACATGACTTTTAAGAAATCCAAAAACTGTGAGTTGTGTCAGTTGCAAAGAAAAAGGAGAGGATGTAAAGAAGGGGATCAAGGTTGATGAATGATACCTTCAGTATATGATACCTTTATGTGTGATTATGGATAGTATGGTGGGAATGATTGTTAAACTTGATCGAATTTGGTATGATGTATCAAATTGGTCTGGTGTGAATGACTGTATGGAATGCAACAAAATGGTGTCTAGTATTTGTGTTTCATCTTAAGTGCTGCCAGTGTCTAATTTGATTTAATGTTGATGACCATCGTGCTGTCTGGAAATGCTCAAATGCTGTCAGACTGTTGAGGATTTCTTGCATATTGTTGTTTGTAATTGGAAAAGTAAATGAGTGGTTCTAGCAGTTGTGTTTTGGGTTTGCTTGAACCGAATTTTGGATAATGTCACATCTTTTCGCACAAGAGTGAATGTTATAAGATCACCTCTAACCCTTAGTCTGCAGACAATACTTCTCTAACCTTGTGAATAAGGTTAGAGAAGCTGTGCTTGACATTCACTTTGGCATCACAAGAGCATGGAGTTGAGCTAAAAAAAACACGACCCAAACTTTTACTACCTTTTGGGTTTGGACATCTAGATTGCAAATTTGATTGACATTGCCTCTTTTGCTAAGCTTTTCCCTCATTTATGGACTGTTGTGAACTGCTTCGCTAACTTCTCAGCAATTTTCTAGATGTTGAACGGACCATCTATTTCTCTATGTTTGTAGGATTTCACATTGGAACAGGATAACATAACACCTGTTAATGGGTGGAAGGCGTATTATGCTGCTACAAGAGCTATTATGAATGTCAATGCAGAATTTTTTAACATTATTCGAGAAAGATCACTTTCAGCAATGGGTCGCCTTTGGCTTAACGCAGACTATGTCAAGTGTGTTCATGCCTCAGGAGAGCTTTTTACAAGGTATTATTCTTGTTATCTTTTTATTCTTGCTACCAGTTTTGAATTTTGACTGATTCCTCTTTTAAAAGCTTCACTGTAGTAGATTATGTTATTGTCTGGTTTTTGTTATTGGATTTGGTTTTGGATTTTGGGGAAACATATCATTCAAGTGATTGGTTTAATAACTAGTTTTGTGGTTTGGTTGAATAATACCCTAGGATCCAAAGTAATTGCGGTATTGCTGGTACAAATGCATTTCTTGAAATTATCTATACAAACCTTCTATGTTGTGCTTGCCTTCTCTCTGAAACTTTGGGGGTAGTGGGTCCTTGCTGTTATAGAAATCGGTGGTGTTAACCTGGAAGGGAACATATTTTTCTAAAGGTTCTGCGTAGTGGATTGGGGACTTGATGGGTTCTGTTGTTGTTCTGCGTAGTGGATAGTCGGGAGGAAGATCTAAACTGGCTTTGGATATACCGGGATGGGAAGGACTTGAGCTTACTAAATCTAAGTGAAGAGGGAGCCCTAGACAGAGCTCAATGGAGAAATAGGATTCATGTAGCCGATCCCAATTGATTGGGAGACAAGGCTCGGTTTGGTTTGCTGTGTAGCTATTAGTTGGAGCATGCTAGGCACATATAGAATAGATGGGATCTGGTGCTTCTGTTGAAGCATGTAAGATGGCGTAGAGAAGAGGACACACTATCATAATTTGCATTAGTGAAAACATTGTGTTTTAGTACTGGTCATGCAATTGTGGGTCTTAAAAAGAGGGTGTATTGGTATGAAGAATTGCTACAGTTTGCAGTCAATATTTTTCCAAGGATGAGTCAACTGGAGGTTCTGCAGTATATTGATTCTAAATCGATTCACCCACTTAGGATAAATTGATTTAGTTTTTGCTTCTCATGCAACAGAATGAACAGGTGACTTACATTTACCAGTTTTTTTATTGGGTCACAAAATGCAGTTACAATGCGGTTATGGAGAGCTGGCAGCTAGCATTTAATTGGGATCATGGTGGTGGCTTCCAGGTTAGGGATGTACGTGCACGGGTACTTACAGAAATGGCTTGGGTTACCATGAAAACCTATGTTGACATGGACAATCGGCTATTCAATATGTCTAATATTTTCGAGTTCCATAACGGCCGGTGGTACATGGTGCACCATCATAGCTCTCTGCTGCTTATTGATGGAGAACCGGAGCAACAAATTGTGCAGGGTTAAGGAGATAAAAGAAAACAAGACGAAGATGAGTTGAAGGATAGGGATATAAATGTAACTACAACAAGATGATATAGCTCTATCTGTTCTTAGGACCGAGGAGCTCTGAAATTTGTCTATGATTTTTTTCCTTCCGAAGATCTTGTGCAATCTTTGGTTTCAACCTCAGTTTTGGTTGTTTTCCAGTGAAGATGGTTTTTATTTTCCCTCCAATTCATCATTTCTATTCTCCTTCATTGAGTAATCTTTTATTGGGTTTATACGTTCTTGCATGCCGTTCCCTTCTTTCAAGCTTGCTTTTTTATTTTTATTTTGTTATTAAATGCATTAATTGTATGGAGCTTCAATTTCTGGATCTTAGTTATGGAGTGGTTTCTGTGCACCAAGCCACCAACTAAGCATTGTGCGACCAGACCTATTTGATTTTCAACGTAGTGTGTAGCTCAACAGACTACGATTCACTCGCCTATTGGTTTTCCTTAGGATGTCTGACATATTTGATTTTCAACGTAGCGAGGATTCTATGGTTTAATGGCGTAATTATGGACTGAGACACAATAACTCAAACCTGCATTTGTGTTGGCGATAGAGTCTTGGGATACTGTTGATATGGGAGGGGATGCTCTAGCTTTTATCAAGTCTAATAGAGGTGAAGTTCAGTCACCGGATTCGTTGGTATTTCGCCTTCGTCCCCAGGCAGGCAAACGGGGTTGCATTCGACTTGGGCGTTTTAAGACCGATTTCTCTGCCCCTCCAATTTGATAACCTTCTGTTGTTTGGTGCTGGTAGTTTTTCATGGGTTTTGCTTGAGCCATAGTTTGGAATCTTTGCCGACAGTCGAAGATAAAGAAAATATCTGTTCGTAATCTGGTATCCTTTTTCAGATTCTTTCGTCTTGACAAATCCACTGGATTGAAGATTTTCAATCCAGCAAGAATTACCTGAAAAGTTTTGGAGAGTGATTTTTGTGCTTCCCAAATTGTTAGAAAATCAATACAGAGTTGATTTTCGCACTCCCCAAATTGTCAACTTTTAGGGAGTGTGAAAATCAACATGAGTGGAGTGTGAAAATCACTCTCCATAGTTTTTGGTTTGGTTAGCAGATACTTAAATGCGGAATAATCGAGAAAGAATTGTTGGGAAAAACATTATGTACAAAAGAAAATTTGTATGTTATCTGCCTTTGATGTGTCATTGTTTTGTTATTTAGAGCATTTCGAAAAAGATTTACAAGTAATTTTTGAGGTAAATAAATAGAGTGAAGCGCAAAATGGAGCTTTTTAAAATTTTGAATTTGTAATGGTCCTGTTTTTTAAAAATATTTTGTAGATTAAAATTTGCTATTGTGTATAAGGAGTTTTTGCATTTTATTATATACTCTATTTCTTAATTTGTGCGTGTACAAATATGTGTGTAGGTGGGTGATGTGTGTGCACATATACATACACATTCTCCTATATTTTTATATACTTATTACACCTAAAACAAAATTGCAATATTTAACAAGGGTTAAGCTCTCTTGAATACCCTTGTCCAGTTATCCTCTATATTCCTCCAAGCTCATATTTTTTTTCTCCATAACGGGCCAACACAAATAATCTGAACCCTTCACTTCGTAGGTCCTGTCAAGACCTTTGTGTTTGCAAAAAAATTGCTTTGATTGCCGATCGGTATAGAAACTAATCGTTTACAGCTGGCAAATTAAGTTCACAACTATATTTGCTGAACAGTTCGGATTATTTTTATAAGCTTGCCTTGGAACCAAAAAATGTGGGTTCAAAGGAGTACAGAGGTTTAAGGTATGGGGTGGAGCTTAATCTGTGGAGAGAGAGAGAGAGAGGAGAGAGAGAGTTATCATTCAGTTCATTGCCGAGATGAAATCTGAGCCATCCACTGTCGAAATTAGACGGCCTGGATGGAAACAACACCCAGACAGGATCCCCGAATTCATCTTCGAGAGGGAGATAGATTTATCGTACTCAAACCATTTCCCGTGTCCCTTGTACTCAGTGTGATGACATGCATATATGGACCTTCGAACGGAAAAAATGCATTTCGGCGGAAACCAGTGATACCCAGATTGAATGTTTTTGTCACATACTCTTAACATTGCGCCCACTTAGTAAAACCTTGCGGCCACCTACCAAAACCATGCGGCCATAAACAATAACCTTGCGGTGACAAACTCGGACGTTGTGGCTAACCCTTCAAAACCTGCATGCGGCGACACACATAATGAGAATGTGATCTTTGACATGTGGAACGGACGAATGCGTAGAACCTCCAAAATTGTTAGTTTGGTTCAAGGTACTTTGGTCAGAGTTCGATTCGTGGCCTAGTTTTCTTAATCACAAAAAGCCCGCTTCTAGTAAAGTACTTTTTCTGAAGACCTTATACTATTGTATGTCCATCATGGAGGGATTCACTTGTTCCGTAACCAAGCTTTCAAAAGATCGCGGCCATGTGTCAAAACTTGAGTCCAGGAGTAATAAGATGCGGCCAAGATGTCTGAAAACAGACCATACACTAATCACATTTTTACTAGCACTCAAGCAAGAAGAAAAAGCGTGTTCCGTAACCATGCTTTCAAAAGATCACGGCTAGGTGTCAAAAATTGCGGCCAGAAGTAATAAGATGCGGCCAAGGGTAATAAGAGGCGGCCAAGATGTCCGAAAACAGACTGAAGCGGTGAGGTTCCCCCGCAACTCTGTGGATTGGTATAGGAATAATATCGTTTGTCTCAGTGTGAAGTGCAGCATCAAGTCTTTTCTTAAGTTAATTTTGGATTGTCATTTTTGGCGGATTAGTCCGATCCTGGAACACATTGCTCAGTCTTAATAAAAGCATTGACATCAGAGTGGTGTGCACCTCTTAAAAATCATCAGTCTAAAACTCGGGCCTCATTTTCAACAAGTCATAGTTCGTATGCCTAAATGTTCAATGTGCGGATTCATCCACTCCTAGCCAACGCTAGCATACACATTTAAGTGTGACTTGTAATTTTGAGTTCTTTGCTACTACATGCTTTGTTAAGCACTAATCGAATATTTCGTGCCGGTTTTGATTTTGATCAACAAGGAGTGTCTTCTCCTGAGGAAAAAAGAATTTAGCCTTCACAATCTGCTTTTTCTAGCCCGGCCTTTAGGGAAGCTGGTGGAGTTTGAGTGAGACAAACCTTGTTGAATCTACTTTATTCTTCCACGTATGATTTTTGATGGATTTTCTGATATGTATGGGCATCCCTTAGAGGCTCAGACATTGTCTAGACAAAACAGATTTTGAAATATAATGCAGGTCACCACAAATCTGGATTTTGGAACCACAGAGTTAATGCTGGCTTTTTTATCTTGATCTTGTTTGATCGCAGGACGAGCCAGGTGCTTCGTGGTGATTGAGTTGACGAAGTTTGTTAGTTCTGCTAGTTGTTAGCTGTTCAGGTACTGAATTTTGGCTGAAAAAAAACAGGATTTCCCGGGAAGATCATGCCTTCGCTAAGCAAGCAAGGGTTTGTATTAAGAACTTCTGTTTGAAAGGATGTGAAGTTAATCAAGTGTTGACCATTCTCATATGCTTTCAGAGAGGAAAGGTTGGGGCATGGTAAAAGGAGGGGAAGTGTGTGCGCTGGTATTGAGGAAATAGGTGTTGCAAAGAAGCTGTTAAAATCTAACTCCTAGAATTGATTGGACTGCATTTGGAAATTCTGGCTCTTCCTCTAGAATCTCAATTGGACTGCATTTAGAAACAGGAGGAAATTCACTGATAAGGGCCAAACAAAACTTCTTTCATCTTCGTCCAAGCGACATCATCCAGTTTTCTGTTTTCCTGTCATTGTCATTTGATAAACAGGCATTCGGGTCAGTTACAAGCACCCCGCCTGATGTTGAGGTCCAAAAGCTGATGACCAGCTAACCTCCTTTTTCTATTTTGCAAGGGTGCATTAGTGAATAAAACAACAACTTAGACCTCGCTCAGCAAATTTTCTAAAATCTCTACGAATGTGAAGTTCATGGATATTATCCCTCCTTGTGCGCCAACCGGCCGAAACAACCGAGGACCCTTACATTCCCTAAGCAACACTAGGCTACAGCTTTAATACAATTGCCCTGATCTTAACTTACCAAAAAAAAAAAAACTGAAATTTCAGTTTGTGTTGGTATTTTCTTGTAGTTGCCTTCATCAAGAACTGCATGTTTGTGCAGACAGATTGGAGTTTAGTTTTCTCAATGCACACACTTATTAATGGTGCAACGTCTTCCGCCATCTCAATTTTCGAGAGAAAAGACAACTATGCGCGGACCTAGGAGATATCAAGAGAACTTTCACGGGAAGTTTTAGGTTAGCTCTAGTCAAAAGACTCAAAACAGATCACATGGAGCCAGTAACCAGTTCCTTTATTATTTCAACATAAGGATTAAGGTGAGACCCACGCGAAAACCAAATCCAAACGATTGCTAGCCAGCTTCGCTATTAGTATGGCAGTTGTTGGTAATTGGCTCTTACTTTGAAATATTGCAGTTGTAGTAGCAATTGTGGTGAGACCCACAACAAACTAGTGACCTCACTGCAGTCGCAAGCGTGGTGGCCCCACAACAGACTATCGAGTATGGCATGGTTTACGAAGTGTCCCTAGGTGATCAAAACAAAAAAATGTGTCCCTAACATATCAAGAAAGATTTTTAAGGTTTTGAGGCCGACCATTGCGGATTCCTCATCTTTTGCTGTATATGCGATGGAGACCTGCATTTTATTTTCCATCTTTTGCTGATGATCAAGGACGATCAAGGACCAATGCGGGCGAAAATTGTCTCTAGATGCATATGCTTGTACATATGTATTGTTTCTTCCTGTTACAACAGCTGCTAAATGCTAATCGGTGCATGCTCTCTCTTGGGAAGCTATAGCTTACTTGGATTGTACGCGTACATGTATGTCTGCGTACGTATGTTCACATGCCACGAATCTGAACTATTTCAAAGGGGCCAAGGATTCATTATAGGAAGAAAACAAGTGAAGCTGCAATGTATGTTCACGCGCATGCTCATTCTTTGTTGTTTTGAAAGTTTGAACGTAATGTATAACTAGCTAGACCTTTGGAAGCATCAATTAAAGCACAACTTTTATCTGATCCCCAGGCACAGGACTAGAATGACAATCTAGATTAGTATTGGTTATAAGAGCAAGTCCACCCCTGAGTGCCGGAAAATGGTTTTCTCAAATTCATATTTTTGGTTAACTAAAGTTCCATTTTGCCAAAAAAATAGCATGTTTGCTCCACCAATGCAACGCGCAGAACTACCGTTCCCTTGATTTTCAACTACCTCTCTCCAGCTAATGCCATTTTGTCAATGCAATACGCTCAAGCATTCGCCGCGGTCTTTGCAGCTGATGTGGCAGTATTTTATAAATCCATTCTTGGTTCCGAAATTTGGCTGCAGATTCGACAGCTGGGTGGATCCAATTTCGCCAAATTTTCCGTCAAATTATATGACAAATTGACAAAGAATATAGCTGTTCACCGTAGCTGCCCGGTGGAGTTGCTCCTAAGGACAGGTTTTTCCCCGGGCCAGTGTCAATCATGAAGATGCCTTCGGTTGGCATCGAGCCATCAATACAGTTCTTTGGATTCCATTTTGTGGTCTTCCTCACACATGTACTATAAGTATATTTAACAGCAGTACTTATATCGAGAATGGTGATGATGATGCATGCCCTTGCATCATTTTCATGCTCCAAATGTTTAGGGAATGGACTTCTACGTAGTAAATTAGCACATGAAAGGGGGTGTTTTTTTTTTTTTTGCCAAGACATGAAAGGGTGTTCGATAAATTAATTCTTCGCGAATACAGTTGTTACAGGTTTTTGGATTAGTACGACTTTTTTTGCGAACATCCTGAATCGAACCGTTCATAAGGGTTCAAGGAAATAGTAAAACCGAATCAAACTGTCGCACATGTGAAACCAAACGAGTCAAAGTAAAAGGCGAACGCGGTTTGGTTTTAATTCGGTTTCACAGATTCACCATCTCATGTATGAATAGTGATAAAGTAAATCTTCGCGAATACAGATGTTACAGGTTTTCGGATTAGTACGACTTTTTTGCGAACATCCCGAATCGAACCGTCGGTAAGGGTTCAAGGAAATAGTAAACCGAATCAAATCGTCGCAACACGTGAAACCAAACCAGTCAAAGTAAAAGGCGAACGCGGTTTGGTTTAGTTCTGTTTCACCGATCCACCATCTCATGTATGAATAGTGCTTTCCGAGTGTTACCGACTCTTATCGAGTTTTAAAAAAAAATGTTAAAGCACTCGAATTTGTGGGCCCCACATGACCACTCATTTTCGATTGATCACGAAGAGTTTCTTGTCTAACTTATATAATGTGACCCTAATTCCAAATAAACACATACTAAAAAATACTCCTACTAATAAATTTAGATTTGCTACGTCAAGGAAAAAAGCACGCGTAGCAAACAACCACATTTGAAAAAGTCATGAGCATGTGAACACCCAAAACAAAAAAGAAAGAAAGAAAAAGAGAGTCGGTCGACAACCTTATCCTTCCCCATTCTCCAGTAGGTAAGACCAATTCTGATCATTCGAGAAAGCTTCTTCTGAACTTTTCCATCATGATTTTTCATTTTTCTCTTTTGGACTGCCAACTGCTCTCCAATAAAAGTATCCGTAGATATTTTGACCGACATACGCTATTGACTTCCGTGCTCTCGACTCTTAACCCACTCCTGTTAAATATTTGCCGACAGAAAATGCTTCGATACGGACCCGCTACTCTTAAAAAAAATATTACGTCTATATTTGGTGAATGGTATGACTTCATATTAAGATGAAATAAGATAGGCTTAATAGATTGTGGTCCAAAATAAATATGCGGATCTTATGTAGAGCGTGGTATACAAAAAATTTCTTCACGTTTTTGTCACAGCCGATGTATAATTCTGGAGCCACCTGATGGTAGTGTCCCGGGCTACCGAACAATTTCCAGTGTACAAGTTGATAGATTATGTTCAAGACTATAAAGACTGCAACCCCTACCATCACCAAGAGGTAGATGGTGTGCGTTCGCAATGCAAAGGATAATACGCCAAAGGCTTAAATATGTAATTGGGCAGTTACCAACGGATACAAAGAAATGTTGAAGCCAGAGATACAAATATAGACATTCTTCACCATGTATGCTTACTTATTCATTGCAATTGTACGCAGTACTCAGGAGGCCAAAGAACGAAAAAGAAGCATGACAGCCGCCTCCAAACACGAAAAACAGTTTTACTACAGATTGGGTAGTAGATCAGAGACCCTCTGCTATTCTTCCTCTTACAAACTCTTCAACCTCCAACATATCTATCTATATATTTTAGTCTTTACTTTTCATTACTGTTGTTCTCATTCCTGTTGTTCCTTTGGTGTATGTGTGTGCCTCTGTGTCTTTACGGCATGCTGTTTAGGAGTTATCTGCAATAACATCTAACAGAGAGAGTGCCTGCAAAATTCAAGATGATAGTTTAGTTTATCGTTGGATTTCCAATTATGATGATCGACGCGCTAACTTTGAACAGATCTAAACTGGTTAATACCTCGGGAATGTTTAGTTCAAGGCGGAACTTGGGACCGTCGTAATGATGGAGAATCGGGCGGAAGGAGTCCTCTTCCAATGGCTCACACAGTTTCCTTGTCACAACACGCACCTGCCACAAACACGAAGCAAATTCCCAAATGAGTTGTTGCAAGCAGAACATGACGAAACAATATAAAAATTTGCAACGGCAAGCTAGCTAGAAATGTCAAATTACCAAACCATGATCTAAAACTCATCGAAATCCAGTCAAAATACCTGAGCAGGGAAGCGTGATTCGCCAGGGTTCTTTTTGTCCTCCCATGCTGTTGGATCAATATTTGTTCCACCAAAGCTTGCAGCCTGAGGAGACCATTTTCAACTAAGTTAGTTGAACAATCCTCAACAACTAAATCCCAAACGAATAACTCGGATGAACATGAAGCTAAAATTGCAAGAACTGAGCATCATGCTTGGTAATTGGTATTAAACAAGTTTCTCCTGGGACTTTCAAACTATCAACCATTTGGAGTAAATCGAAAATACATTCTATGAAGTGTTTATTCGTTCTATGAGGTGCAAAGTCTCTTGACAGTTCAGTGAATAGAGTTCTTACCAACCAAGAATATAGAAATTGCTATTAATAGATTTAGAAGAGAAATAAATACAAACCTCAAAAACGCCATGGAGTTGGTGGGTGGAGTAGTTGTAGAGGAAAAGGGGCAGGCCTGGGGTTATTTGCCGAACTGAATCACGGTAGCGGGGAGGCAAACCTGGAAGTTCATTACAGAAAACATTAATCAGGAGAGGATACGATGAGAGAAAGTCTTCAAACTAAAAAACTCAAGAGGACAAATGGATTAACAAGGCATCAACTACTGTAATCTGTGCTTGGCTGTCATTGAAGCATATTTGTTTTGGAAGATAGGCCATATCGGCAATTAAGTCAATCTGAAACTTCTTGGTTTGATTCATCATGATAACCCAAGTCTAGGATATCATTTATCATTTATGTAAATCTCGGATCAAATCCGAAATCGACCTCTCCACAACAAGGCATATCCTAAATTAGTTATGGATTTCCCCCCACCAAACCCATAAGAATATTTTGTTCCTTTGAATTGGTTAGATGAGTATTTTGTTCCTTTGAAAGGTTAGACAAAACAATCCCGTCAAATATGAGAAATCAAATAACTTTTCAACTAAAATTGGATGGTTGAATTAGTGACCACGAAAAGCTCATCTAAACCAACCCTCCAAACCTACACACAGAAAAGTTGAACCTTCCATGTGATTGGAACATGGAAGGTTTCATTCACCACCTTAATAACCCTCCATGTTAGGTGGGTCAACAAAATCAGACCCATACAAGGATCAGAGAAATTAAAGGCCCGCCTAATTATTTTTGTCTGAATCTAGATTCAGATTCTAATTGAGATACAAAATAAGCAAATAAGATACGATAACCAAACGGGGCCTTGAGTCGATAGTTAAAACTCTTATTCCTGTTTCAGATCAGGGCATGGTCAGCCCAAATCACCCGGAAGGAGAACTCATCGTACCCATGAATCAAAAAATCATTCTAGTATGCAAATCATTTGTCACTATTCAACCGGAATCAATGGATCCTTATATCAATCTATTTTAACATATAATTGCGAGAAAAAGAACGGAAAAATAAACTGCATAGAGAAAAGAGTTAGAAGGAGAGACATACCGAAGAGCTGCCTCTTGAGATTCTCTTCCATGGTATCATTGTTGCAAACAAAGATGTACCCACCTACCGTCTCATTCCTCGGCAGAGACTCCGACGGGGGAAGCGTCTTGAACCTCTTATCCACACCGTTATTCTTCTCGCCGTTATCCTTCTCCTTATTCCCATTCTTGTTCTTCTTCCCCAATTTAGTCCCGTTGTTATGATGGTTATTGTGCTGATCCTCCAAACCCTTCCCATTCCCACCCTTATTATACTTCGAACCCACAATAAAACCGTTGTTATTGTTATTCTGATTAAAATTCACCAGAGGCTTCGAATAAAGCCCCTTGTTGAACCCACCGTTGTTAAGCCCCACCATGTTGTTATTATTCTGCTGCTGCTTCCAACCATCGTTGAACGCGTTCAAATCCGACCCGTTGTTGATCTTCCACCCGTGGTTGAACCCGTTGAAGTCCGACTCGTTCTGCTTAAACGGACTCGACGGGGCCACCGCACCAAGCCCGTAATTAAACCCGTTGAAATCCGTCTCGTTCTGTTCGAAAACCGAACGGGACGGGTTAAAACCCGACTCGTTCTGCTTAAAAACAGACGAGGGGTTCACCAGGTTGCCGTGGTTGAACCCGTTGAAATCGGACTCGTTCTGCTTGAAAAGCGACGTCGGGTTGGCCGAGCCGCCGTTGAGTTCGCCGCCGACCCTGGCGTCGAAATTCCGCCTCTCCTCGGCGGGTTTCTTC
The DNA here is from genome assembly GCA_018127125.1 of Rhododendron griersonianum. Lineage (NCBI taxonomy): Eukaryota > Viridiplantae > Streptophyta > Magnoliopsida > Ericales > Ericaceae > Rhododendron > Rhododendron griersonianum. The sequence goes on along the minus strand of CM030794.1, from coordinate 12,335,538 downwards.
GCCGACGCGTACAAGTTGGTGCTCCACAGCGAGTTGAAGTCGGATTCGTTGATGAGCTTCGGGTTGGCCGCCGAGTTGAGGTCGCCGCCGACGCGGATGTCGAAGTTGCGGCGCTCCTCGGGGCGCTTGTTGTTGTTGCTGCTCCATATGGAGTCGTTGAGGGAGAGGTTGGACAGGCTGAGGTTGTTGGTGTGTACCCTGAGTTGGTCGCCGAATTTCCAGAAGGACTGTTGCTGGTTGTTCTCCATATCTGCTAAGTAGTTTACAGTTCAGATCTCAGACCAGTCTTTCTTTTGTGTAGAGAGAGAGAAGCAGTAGAATTGTGGGATTATTGTTAAGAGTGGAGTGGGGTTGAGGGTATAAATACGAGAGAAGGGAAAAATGGAGAAATTTCTGGGAAAGAGAAGGTGGGGGAGAGGTGAGGTGGAATGGCGTGTAGAATTGGGACGGGAGAGAGAGAGAGAGAGAGAGTGTTGATGACGGCAATAAACGCGTTTATCTGGAGGAGTGCGAAAGAGAAAGGTAACTACTAGGGGGTGTTTGGGAGGTTAATTTTCAGATTTTCGGATTCCCATTTTCAGATTTTGAGTGTTTGGCACTTATTATTTTCATTCTAAATCACAAGAAGGAAAACATACCGAATGTCTGCAACAAATTTAAAAAAAGATACAAATTTACATATGAAAAATAAACACAGTAAACATTCATGCCAAAGGCAAATAGGGGATCTGAAAAAAAAGAGGGAAAAAATAAACATTACTTTACAATAATTAATAAACATGCCATACAAACACAATTTTAAAAATTCTAAAAAAATAAAGTGTGCGAAAGAGAAAGGTAACTACTAGGAGAGAATACCTCTAGCCTCGTTTCGGCTAGTGTATAAATTGTACTAGTAGATTACAATTTTTTTTTATTCAATTTTTTTTTGTATTTGTTAATTTTGTGCTAAATATTTATGTATTCTTAGTTCATCTCGACGAGAGGATTCGAAGAAATAAAAAAAAATTGACTATTACCTTTTTTTTTTTGCGAAATATCCGAGAAAAAAATCTAAAAATTGACTTTTGGAATTTTTTTTCTTGAATATTTCAGAAATAAAGTTGTGTAAGTAATTTTTTTTACTTTTTGATTTCTCTTGTCTAGACGAACCAATAATACTTAAAAGTTTAGAGCAAAACCAACACACGTGTAAAAAATATTTGAATAAGGACAACAAAAAAGTTATAATCCACAACTTTTAGATTAGTTTTAGTGCGTATCTGGAGCGTTCGTTTCCGTAATCGATGGTTCAGATATGTTTGTTAACTCTTAGGAGTACTAGAAAGAGTTAACTTTGACTGGTAATAGTTCTTCAGCGAATCTGAACCTTCTATTGCAGAAACGGATGGTCTAGATGCATACTACAAGTAGTGCACTACTGGACCCTCGGATCCCTTTGTGGTGTGGTGTGGTTGTGGTGCCCTACTTCAACTGCCTTTTTTTTTTTTTACACCACCACATATTCACATGAGGTTTATATGTTATCATAGATCTCAAATGGATGTGCCGTGGTGGAGGCCGTTGAAGTATCACATGGCGCTCTGGAAAGAATTATTGTTAAAAATTTACGATGACTAGTGTTGGTCCAAATCTCTCTGGCTGTTGAAGAGATTGAGAAAGGTGATGACTAGGGAGAGCCAGAGCCGGTCTTGACCTAATGCATGTATTACGATCGCTTTAAGCTTTCAAAAAATTCTGAATTTTTTGAAATTTATTATGTTTAACAAAAGAGGCTTTATTTTTAATTTTTACTTTAAACCCTCGAAAAGTCAGGATCGGTCCAGAGAGTCAAATCGTCCCTGTTTCGGTCTTTTGAAGGTGAAGATTTTTTCCTAACATCTATTTAAAAAATCATAAGTATCAAGTTTGGTCATACCGAGTCTCATTTCATGAAGTCTGGATTTTTAGTTAATATTGCAAAAACTTAAGACCACGAGTTGAATTATTTGATCAATTTTGTTGATACACAATTCGGTCAATTCTGAGTAACTCAAAAAATTAAGCCGCACAAATTGAAGGTATCTAACCATCGAAGTAGAGATAGCAATGAATTTCACATAAAGTTGATGCACAATTTATTGTTTTTTTGAAGGCTAATTTTGGGCCCCACAAATATGATTCAAACCGCTCGTTATTTCTATTTTTTTATAGGTTCATTCAAAAAAAATTAGCTCAATCGAATATCGGTAATAATTTTTCCTAAATTTGGAATTGACTTTCAAAATTTTGTTGGTCAAGTAATAATTACTACTCCGAGTATTACTCTCGAAATGTACTTATCCTGAAATAGAACTAATCAACACATGTGGAGAGAGAGAGAGAGAGAGAGAGAGAGAGAGAGAGAGAGCATGTTGGTGAAGGGAGAGTGGGCCGGGTCCGTCGGTAGAGGGGGAATGGGGTGGTTGAATTCTGAGTGGGATTCTAGAAGGTCTTCTCTTGTGGTAGGTTCTGTTCACACTTGGAGCAGCTTTCATTCGATTTGCTTAGGTGCTAAGATAAAGTCTGTCTCTCTCTCCCTTTTTTAATTTTTTAAATTTTCTTTTTTTTTTTTATAACTGAGATAAGGCCAGTCTCTCTCCACACCCCGTGACTTCGTATTTTCGCAGGTGTCATACAATTTGCGGACACAAGTGGATATACTAAGCAAGCCCGAGGGAAAGACGAGGAAAGCTTGCGCCTCGGACTCCCAATTTTTTAAAAATTAGGGACCTCCAAAATTTATAGACTGTTATACCAGAGTATGTATAATAAAAAAGAGTTCATTATAAACGAGAAAGATTGATTATACTACTAAGATAATTGCTACTACTTCTGCGCAAATAATATAAGAAAAGTGATACGCAAGTTATACCTTCGAATTTTCGTAAGAATCACTTCTTCTTTTTACCTAACTTATTACAAGTTGTTTTCATTTGCTATTGATTAACTGTTTATTTTGTGTACTCATATACTTAATATGTGCGGACCGAGAAAATTTTTCAGTGCCGGGTGGGCACGGGCCACGTGGTGCCGAACATGCATCTCAGCCGTCCAAACGTGTTTTGGACGGTCCAGATCTGTTTGGACTTGAGGGGGTGTTTTGGTAATTTTAAACTCAAAAACTTGAGGGGGTGTTTTAATAATTTTACACTAAAAAAGTATCCAAACAGATCTGGCTCGTCCAAAAACGTTTGGACGGTCGAGATAGTGCTCGGCACCACGTGGCCCGTCACCCGTGCCCACCCGGCACTGAAAAACATCTCGTGTTGACCCCATATTTAAAGTTCGCATTGGGCCTCAAGAATGTCAGCGACAGCCACGATATACAGTCGATGGTTGGGTTCAGTCGGGCGGGCTTGAGCCTTTCTTTTTGGTTTGGATTCAGTTGGGCCTTCATTTATTGGACCCTTTTGATGTATGTATGTACACAAGAACAAGGTGAATGAAGAGGCCCTGTTTGGTTGGTTCGCATGGGCCCATTTTGAAGGTCTTCTGATCTTCTCTCTTTAAAACGGGTATTGTTTGCAATGATGGTAAACGAACCAAGCTACCTGAGTTTGAATTTGTATTCGCTTGTCAAATGCTTGTTCAAAATTGGTTTGTTATGATTAGTTACAAACTATGCTTACATATATTTGTGTATCTCGTTAAGGTTTCAAATCGAACTTAAACAAGCTACTATTCGGTTTATTTGGCTTATGATGTATAAAAAAAAAAGTAAAAAACTCAATCTACTCGAGATGAGCTCCTGTTCGACTTGATTAATTCTCGTTTGAGATAATTTCAACAAACAAGCCAAGCATGATTATGTTTTTGAAGCTTATTAAGTTTTCAAAACCAAGCTTTAATCAACCGCATGTTAGGCTCGTTCGTCGAGACAAGAGTCGAGCATGGCACACCAAAAAAAAAAAAGAATGAAAAAAAACATAGTAAAGCCTGTGACCCTAAAAAGCAAAGGAGGAACAAAAGTTACACCTTTTTTTTCTTTTTCTTTTTCTTTTTTTTAGATTCAAACAAGAAGTTACACTAAATAGCTAGTTTTTGTTCTTTAAATCGAAGTTCTATATCCAGGTTGAATGTGGACGGCACCCCTCCACTAGCTACTGTCATTCATGCACCTTGATCACCACCGTCATCTCTCCCGCCACCACTAACCACCAGGTCCACCACCATCAACACATGACAACCATTACTAAAATAAAAGAGAACAAACACAGATTAAATAATCAAAACTTACACTTGTTTTTAATTCAGCTCTTAAAAAACTTTTTTTTTCTCATTCGTTAAATCTAATTTACTCTATACTAGGAGACTTGGAGAGGGGGATGGTGCTTACGGGAATCGAACCCTGCCCACGTGCATGAGAGTATAAGGGAGGCACCAACTGCACTCTACTCCACTTGCTCAGCTCTTAAAAACTTCATCAAACAGTTTTCAGTGTAAATGTAACGCCCCGATTTTCGGACACGTTAATTAAATCATTTCTAATTGATTTAATAATCCATAAAACTGATTTAAGAAATAAAATTTTATTTAAACAGAGTTTAGCAGCGGAAATCTCAAATACTAAATTCAAAATTATTTAATTGTCTTACAACTGGACAAAAATAAAACGGAGTTTGACAAATGTAATAACACTTTTGGAAATTCAAATAACAGAGCTTCTAAGGGTTAGACATCCAAGACTCAACAAACTCCCCTTCCTCAGCTGGGAGGTCTTCACCTTGATACTGATCATCTCGAAGAGGGTTCTGTTCTTCGGTCTCCGGATTACCTGGCATGAAACGCCAGCCCAACGGCACTATGATGAGTTTTGAAACTCAGTAGATAATCTCAACCCTACTAACCCCTTACTCTACAGTTAGCAGTTCAACAATACAACAATTGATAATATACAGAAGGTATAGAATAATAGCACATCATCTTTTTCTTTACTATCCATCAACTTACATGAAATCTAAGGATCATCTCCACGAGATCCTTTCCTCCCACATCCACTAACTACAACCGTCTCATGGGTCCACCCTTCCTCTTGCTTGTCCTGCACCAGGATCCTAGGTGAGCGCATCTAAGTTATGTACCGAGTATGTTCTCACTTAAAACCATAACAGGAGGATTGAGTCATCCCATGACGTATCGTACATTAGGGTCGCACCATTCCTAAGCCACTAACTATGACCGTGTCATGGGACAATCCCCCTTGCTGGCCTTGCAAGGCACGATTACCCTTTGGAACTTCCCATGGCGTACCATACGTTAGGGTCACCACAATAGCATCACCGGGCCCCGCAGGTAACCCATTCAACACAGGGCCCCACAGGTTACCCTTTGCCATCACCATGGCTCAATTTACAATCCACACAGTACTCACACTTTCAACACTTTACCATTTTCCATTTACTTATCATCGTCTACATGATTCACTACTCGTAACCACCCCGTGAACCTAAGTCCATTCTAGCACGTACAACATGATACAATTAACAACAGCTTAAACACGATACATTTCAATGAGACAACAATATAACAATTGATAGGTGCAATTAATTAAACACATAAGGGATTTGGATTGGGTCGGTGCCTTTCGAATATTTAAATTTTATTGAACATGTATATAATTTTATTAACTTTAAGGATTTCCATTAGTATTTTCGAATTCCATAGGATATTTATAATCTGGTGAATTTAAGAATCCTAGTGTCACTGTATTTATAATTTTAGGATCATACAAGTAGTTGTTTAATCTTTTGTCCAACTGTACTTAACATATTTCTTTTCTCTTAGCATTATTTGTTGGCTTGCTAGTAGAAATTTGAACTTTCATTTAGTTGTTTCATTGAGTCTAGTGTTAGATATGCATACTAATCTTTTTTTTACTTAGCCTAGTAATAGTTTTAATAAATATGTACTACTATATAGTTTAAACATTAAAGCATCCATTATCTCTTTTCTTTTTATATATATTTTTTATAGAACCTAACTATCATTTTTATTGTTGATATTAAATAATACATTATCTTACCCAATTTGGATTGAAATAATTATACCATGTATTCGATATTTGTGAACATCAAAAATTAACACCACATAATAAGAGGGATGTATACAGTGGAGTATATCCATAATTGAGGTTAACTTGTAAAAGTAGTAAACTATTTGGGAGTAAATCCTAAAGCACATAAAGTCAAGGGTTAATAGTGTAATAACATCATATGGTTTCAAACAAAAAGAAACAGAACACGCAGGAGGAAAAGAAAACAGAGTTTCGGTTCTGTTCCTTTTTTTTGTTCAACATGGTTTCGATTTTCGTCATTTCTAAGTATTAAAAATAACATATACGGGTTTGTATATATTTAGGATAATGTTGGTAAGCTATTATTCTACCTTAACTCCGGCCTAAAAAGCAGGTACTAGTTTGCGGACGATTTCAGTAAAATAAAAAAAAACGGCGGCGGCGGCAGCGGGGGACTCGGGGTTGACTCGAAATGATTGGAAGGTGGTTTGTGGATGCATGGTGATGTAGTGGTTGCTTGAGAACCTGAATATGATGTACGGAGGGGTGTTACGTAGAAACCCGTCTCTCCCTCTCTCTCTCTTTTTTTCTAGACTCAACAGTATGATTGAGAGTGAAATAATATACTGGTGTTCAATTTTCAGATTTATGTGGGTATGTATAATGAGAGAGAATAAGGTAGTGAGAAGGTGAGAGGATAAGCGTGGAAGTGGTGTAATTGGGAAGGAGAGTGAAGGAGATGGATACTGATAATCATAAGAGGGGTAGGGGACAAGTGCCACATTTGGTGGGATTTTCTTTAATTCTAATGTATGTGGACGCGTGTATGTATAGGATAAGAATGTATGTGGACACGTGTATGTATAGAGGAGTGAGAGAGAGGAAGTACAAGTTTGGAGGTGGTGGGAGTGTGAGAGGATAAGTTTGGAGGATAAGGATAGAGGTGGTATAGTGTGGGGGGAAGTAGAGAGTTAGTTTGAATAGAATTCTAGTTAGGGTTTAGATAGTAATGATAAGAGATGAATATGAATCCCTGTATATCTAAAGTATAAATATATATCTTATACAAGAGTGTAAATAATATCAATTATACACATAATAATGTATTTTAATTATTCAATCTAATTAATTATTGAATTAGGAATTTAACAATATAAATTTGTATTAAAAAAAAATTAGGTCAAAAATCCGGGTCGTTACAGTAAAAAGTTCAACTACGTTTTTCCCCTTCATGCTAGTTTTATAAAGGAATTTGGGCTTTTTTGGCTAAATAATTTATTTGGATTATTTTTTTTGTCTTTATTTAATTTTTTTTCACATTTGCTAGTTTTTTGTTAATTTTTTGTGGATTATTGTCTCGTCATAATGAGAGGAATCTAAAAAGTAAAAAAATTAACATTGAAACCAATTTTTTTATAGATAAAGACAAAAATAAGCCAATAAACCTTTATCTAGCCTCAACCAAGCTTTTCGTTCGAACGAAAAGGAAAAGCCACAGCTGGCCATTAAAAAGAATGCATTTTTTTCAATCAAACGGATTGTTTTTTGTTTTTATTCAAAAAACTGAGTTTCGATGTTAATTTTTTACTTTTTAGATTTCTCTCGTCATGACGAAACATTAATCCACAAAAAATTACAAAAAAACAAAACAAAAATGCGATTTTTTTGAATAAGGACAAAAAAATAATCCAAATGGATTATTTAGCCAAAAAAATCCGAAACCTGTAACTTAGGATCTATTTGGGTCAGCTTATATATATGCGCACCACAAATAATATTTGGGGATCCAATTTCGCTGTCAATTAGCCGGAAGTTTGCTTAAAACAAGGCAAAGCCCCCTAAGTTGATAGAACCTGGAAAGTTTCGAACCTGAAACTTTAAAAAGACAAACTCTTAAGTCCTTAGTCTTCGAGGCCAGACCAAAAAACTTGATTACCCCTTCATTTTCAGCCGTTGCCAAATTTTGTTTTCGAGTACAATCAATACAAAACGATACATCACGAGTCTTACCTTGTGCAAATTGTTACTTGGCTTATATGAGATGGAGATTGTTCAAGAACACAAACGATGGTGGCCGGCCTGGGGTCCCAATTTGGACTGATCAGAATTAATAATGTCTTCCAAGTTACTGCTTTCTATCCTTATCAATTTTGGTCCACAGTCTTCTTGAGGATTACGATCGCACTACAAGAAAAAAGGGCAAAACCGGCACTTGATTGCCGGCATTTGTAAAAAACCCCGGTAAATATCCAAAAGTTACTGTAGCGGAGCACGCCAAAATTACACTATCCCCCTTTTATCCAAAGCCTAAACTCACAAACCCTCCATCAGAAAAACTCTCTCTCTGCGTACAACCAACGCGACCTTCGTTTAGGGTTCGGGGGAGGCTGCCGCCTCCTCCCCCGCCACAATCCCCCCACCGCCGCCCCCTCCCTCTCTCCCTTCCCCACCGACATGATCTGAGCCCCTTCCGCCGTCGTTCTCAGCGCCCCGTGGCCCTTCTCCCCTGCATCGTTTCAGCACCAGTCGTCCGCCGTTCGTCGAAGTTTTCCTCTTCTACAATTTCGGTCTGGTTTTCCTCCGTCGATCAGAGCCCCTATCACCGTTGGTCTGCCGTCACCATTACTCTCAGCATCGATGCTTCCCCTACAGCCGTTGCCGTTCACGCCTCAGATCTGGTTTCCTGAGCAGTCGGTCGGAGTACCAGTGGGTCTCCCGTGATCTGCGTTTAGGTTTTTCCTCCCCCCGGCGTTGTTTCCGATTGTGTGGTCCGTCTTCTTTTGCTTGCATATGCTTTTATCATTTGATCTTAGTTTTTCAGATTTCCAGTAGATTCGTATAGCTCTTACGCATGATTTCTTTTGTGTATTGCCGGAATTCTTAGCTTGTTCTTATTTCGGGTTGCGGCGGGCTGTAATCTGTTAGGGTTAGGGTCTGTTAGGGCTGTGATGGGTTGTTTTCAGTTTGTGTTGGTGGCGGCAGGTGTTGGGATTTGGTTATGTGTTGTTGGCTGACCGATTGGTGTTGGTCTAGTCCTGGTTTACAGTATTTTGGTTATTGTATGCACACACAGTTACACTTTCACACACACCCACTGGTCTTTGGAGGTTTGATCTGTATCAGCAGGATCTGAACAACGGCTATCTACACCAGTGTTTAAATTTGGGGCTTTTGTAGGGATTTTTGGTTATATTGTGATTAAATTTGGGGCTTTTGTAGACCAAGAGTGAATGGATTCGATACAGGCAGGTTGGATACGGGTCCATAGACCCATGAACCCCCTTTGACTCAACATCTTTGAGAATTCAGTTAAGGCCCCACAAACCTCTGTTTGGTCATCGAGAAAATTGGAGGAAAGAAATACACGTTTTGAATCTCTTTGGTGTAAAAGAGAGAGAGTGCGTCAGCCTAACTGATTCTAGTACTGCCATGATTCATGTTTGCCGTGATGACTAAGTCGTTTATTAAGGTTTTTGAGGACTGGACTTCAAGTTTACAGTTGCAATTGTAGGGAGGGCTTGTAAATGTAAATGAGGCATTCATCTCAGGCGTTGAGGCTTCCAATTTATGCTTCAATAAAATTACAGCTATCATATCACTACTATTTGGTCTCCAATTATCCTAACGCCTAATTTGTTAGGAAATGGGTCTACAATGCCTACCCCGTGTCCAACACTTACACTACTGGAAAAAATTGTAAAAGATTTCTTATTGTCTATTGCAAGACATGTAGTTGAAGGATCTGGTTGGGCTATCGTAAGTAGTTAATTAAGATAAGGTTTTGTGAGCTACAGTCACGATTTGAACGCAAAACTTTGGCGAATCCTATAAGGAACTTGTATTGTAAGATGTGTATACTCGTTCTATTCAGCTTGGGCATCTTCAGAAGTTCTTTTGTTTTTTTGTTTTTGGTATCTCAAATTTTTATTGAAGAACAAACATTACAAATAAATTGGAAGGCATACCTTTCAGTTACTAGAGAGTTTCACTAACAAACAATTAGGAACAGGAAACTGCAACCGTAAGGGGAATGGGCCCAGAATGGCACAGGGCAAGGTTGAAATGGAGGGCTTAACATTTCTGCAAATGTTGGACTTGGTAGATTATTCTATTGTTTTTATTTCTTCTCTGGGGTAATATCATGATGTTGTTCTATTCTTTGCTTTTTTTGTCTGAATTTTTTTTTACAGATCTAAAAGCTTGTGGAATTGGGGGACATGATTGTTTTCAAACAATGGGAGTCCTTCGCATAAGTTTAGGATGCTTTGTATCGTTTTCATCATACAGTACTTACAAGTTTCGTTATTCGTGTACACAATTGTTAAATGTTCCTTAAACTGGAGGCTGGAAGTATGGCCTGGAATTTTTGGTTTTTGTAATTTAAGTTGTTCTGTCTAACGCATTTTCTCAGGTACTAGATCTTGGACCCTTACATTCTTGTTTGTTGGAGAAGGCAAATAAGATGTTTGATATAAAATTAAAAAAAAAAAAAAACTAACGACTCTTAGAACTGTGCTTCATTACCTTATTATGCCTCTTATCACTTCAACTTTTCTGTACTCTACGGCATCCTTGACACTGTGTGCAGATATTTTTCTTTATAATGTTTGTAACGACATGTAGTACAAGCAAGCTGCATGAAACTCGCAACATTTGGCATTCAAGATGGTGGCCATTGAAGTTCATTATGTTGGTTGTTTCACTAATCATTCCATTCTTTGTCCATTCAGATTTTATTCAGTTATATGGTAAGCTAAATATTTCCCTTTTTTCACGCATACTTTATTGGACCCTTTACCTGCTTTGTTTGATGGATAAACATTAAAATGTTTGCTTTTCTTTTTCATAGGTGAGCTTGCTCGTGTGGGTGCAGGGTAAGCTTTAAATTCATTTTACTCAAATGCTTCCACTTATAAGTGCCCATAAATTGGTCAATATGAATTGGTTTTCTGAGGCATTTTGAAGACTGTACCAGTTTTGAAGCGCATCAAGTGTACCTATTCCATGAATTATGCCATTGCATGAACTTGAAATTTTGATTGGGTTTTGTGCAAAACCATCAACAGTAACTTCACAGTGGCTATTAAGATGCAACAATCTTCTATGTTGTAGTTTCTGATCAGCTGTTCAATTTGACAATAGAAAGAAACAATAGTATAAGTTTACTGCCTATTCGGTTGAAGTTTCATTTTCCTTATCAGGGGCTGTTCACCTTGGACTTCTTGCCAACCTTGGATTGCATACATAGAAAACCCATCCAAGTAAACAAATAGTAAAAAAAATAGGAGGGAAGTTTTTGCAATGAGCTTCGTATATGTACTGCACTCATGATTGTATCAAAGTATATTTCTCGCGCTGTTCAACTACGAGAATTCTGATAGTTCATTGTGTTTCTGTTCACAGTTGCTTCCTCGGATTATTTACATCGACAGTATTCTACATTGCTTTTGTATGCGGAATTGGTGTTATGTATTCGCACTATGTCCCCAGGCCTTCTTGCACTCTTAATATATTTTTCATCAGTTGGACTGCAATTTTGCTTTTGGTAATGATGGTCATATCCCTACATTCAAAGGTAAGCGTTTGTCAAGAACTAGGGTTCCTCCGCTTCGTCCGTTCGCCTCCTCTCCATCTGGGGCTCCCTCCTCTTGGTTCGTTCTCTCTCTCTCTCTCTCTCTCTCTCTCTCTCTCTCTCTGTGTGTGTATCTATATCTTCTCTTCGGTATTCATGCGGGGGATTGGGAGTTGGGGTCGCAGGGTCGTAGGCTTCAACTACGATTGGGTTCAGAGGGAAGGGATCGGGTTAGTTATTGATTTTGAAACATGGATCAAAACTGTTATGGATAGAGCTGTTGACAGTGTGGCACCTTTGATGATCTTCGCAGGAGTTGTTGACTGTGGCGAGAGCAAAACTGATACTAGCTGATTTTGTTTTGCATAAGATGATTACATCATCCGAATTTGATGGAATTTTTGCAATAGAACATGATGCGGGTACAGGTAATGATATTTTTATGCACCTTACTATGGGCTTACGGCTTTTGTAAAACATACGATAATGATCTCTTTTCTATATTGCACAATATTGCAAGGGGCCAAGGGCTTAACTCTTGGCTTGCCCTTATCCTAAAATGTGTGTATTTTCCATCAAAATCCCCATCAATCTCGCAATTTTTCATTAAAATACCCGTTAATGAAACAATTTGGTTACTATCTATTTCAGATTTGGTTGGCATGTTACTTGCAAGTGTCGCTAAAGCTTTCTTCTTGACAGGTAAAGGTCTTTTTTCCCTGTCTGGTGTGTCTTTTGTGTAAGGCCTTTGCTAGGATATTCTCTCTATGATCCTGCTATTTTTTTTTTTTTGGGTAAATTGATCCTGCTACTGTTGTGCTACCTTTCCTCTGCGCCTCCTAGAAGTGGAATATCGCTTTTGCTCAATTATTGAAGTTGGTTCTTCTACTCCTTTGGAAAGCTTAACTTTAGGAGTTGCTTCTGTTGTCCTTATCCAATATTATGCCTTGGATTGCTGGCCTTGATACTGTTGCTGATTTCATCTTGTTTGATGATATCTTTGTTGCTGCAATGTGGCTGCAGTGCTGCACTATTTTTGTTGATGAAAATGATTCTGATTTCCTTGTTAGCTACTATAATGCTGAACTCTTGTAAGCTTCTAGTGCTGCTTCATGATATTGTTGATTGGATGTTATGTTTTACAGCTGCTCCTTGATGTTCGCGCTTGGAATGTTTTGCTATTGGGAAGCTGCTTAGATTTCGTCCGTTGCTGTCTTTGGAGTGCTGATAATGTCTTTACCATGTTGTCTTTATTTGGCTTGGATTTTTATCTTGGATGTACCATTTGTCGAGTTTTAATAAATTTTGTCGATTTGTATCAGTGTATTTGTTATTTATTACTTATATGTTTGTTATGTTGAACGTGGGCAGATGTTAATGAATTATGAACAGATGAAAATAATAGTAAATGAGTAAAATGGTATAAGTATTTTTTTTAATAAAAAAGGGACTATTCCCGGCGTTTAATAAATGCTGGGATGCCGGTATTTTTTTTTATAAAAAAAGACTATTCCCGGCGTTTCGTAAACGCTGGGAATTCCCTCGCCGGCGGCGGTATCGATTCTCACCGGAAAACTTTTCCCGGGGTTTTCATAAACGCTGGGAATTCTCTCGCCGGCGACGGTATCGATTCTTACCGGAAAACTTTTCCCGGGGTTTTATGAACGCTGGAAAAAACGTGGGGATTATTCCCGGCGTTTATAAAACGCCGGTAAGTATTCCCGAGCCCGGCAGTTGCGGCGTTCACGGAAAACGCTGGGACAAACGCCGGGAAGACTTTTACCGGCGTTTATTTCACTTTTGCCGGCGTTTAAAAAACGCCGGGAAAGCTGTGATTTCTTGTAGTGCGAGTAGCTATTGTGGCTGCTTTACTTGCCATATCTCCGTAATGATCGATCAGTAGAAGATCCTCAAATCACAGCACAAGGTGAGGGAAACACAGGAGCTCACACCCTCACTCTCTATCCTGAGACACCAAAAAACCAAGGAAGGAAAATACAAAGGCAACATCCTCATCCACCACGCCAACAGACCAAGATGAAGCTGGAAACATCATAATGCAAAATGCAGTACTGGAAGGAGATGAAACCACTGAGCATGCAAAGAAGAACGATTAGGGGAATCACTGCAACACTTTTTTGAAAGCTAACCCAGACTATGGTTCTTGCATCAACCATCCAAAACACTACTGCTATCTTTTGGCTCCAACTAATATGCTTCGAAGCATTAATTGTAATATGAAACATAACTCCAGACACTCAGGAAGGTGTAAATATAAACTTCCAACTACTGCTACCTTTTCAAATCCAATCTTTTTACAAAAGAATGGCTTTGAAAAGATATTTCCCACAACATCTACAAATGTTGGTTTATAATATAAGGAATTAAATGTGTGTAAAAATCCGATCTTTCATTTTGCATACCCATAATTCCGTTTACTATCTACACCAAAACAAAAATATTCACTTGAAAAACAATAGCGATCATGTTATTCGTGCTTAGCACGAAGGAATCCACCTAGTGTGTATATATACACACACACGGTTTGTTTCAAATGTCATTTTAGTTAAAATGCGGATCCCTCTTTTTCGATTGAATTTCGATGATCTGAGCCGCTTAATATGTTCAGAACGTGACTGGGGAGCCCGAGCCCACATACGGCACTGTGCAAAAGGACCCGAAAAAATAAAAAGAAATATACGAGTACATCTTAAACAGATATAGAGCAAAAATGTGGAAAAAAATGTCACTCCAAAAGGTCATCAACTAGGACATGTCACTTGTAAAACCGGCCTCAAGCACACCCCTTTACAACATGTGCAGTGATCCGTTGTATGAGCTTGCATATATAGTTGGTAAAAGAGATTAGGAGGAAAGGCATGAGAAAAGATTCTAAAACAAGGCATGAGAAGGTGTTGGCACATGGACGAAAGGGAAAGTTTAAGGAAAGCAATTTATAAGCATGTTGGGACGTTCATTTCGAAAAAGGTCATCATGCATTTTCAAAAGAGATCACCATTGCAGCTATTGCCTGTCATTATTAGGTACTATCACTACTACTAAGGTGGCGTCCACTTTTGAAAAAAAGAAGGCAATTTTAAAGTAAAAACTCATATGTTGACGCAATTTTTTTTTCTATCAATATAGATCTTGTTTGATAGATCTCATTGAGATCTTTTAAACGGTATAAAAAAATTGAAAAATTATTTTTCATTTTCGTTATATTTGAAACATGTTGGGATTTTTACCACTAGGTATAGAAAACCAAATCTTAATTCCCATTAAGGTAAGATAGAATATACTTAATTAATTACCACTAGATCCACTTTTTACAAAATACATTTACCATTAATAGAAGTTTCACCATAAGACACCCAGGATTTTAGGGTATTTTAAGATTTAAGTTTAGGCGTTTTCATAGAACCCTAGGGTTTAAGTTTAAGTACTTGGAATTTTAGGATGCAATGTCCTATCATAGGGACAGAAGCTCCATTTATAGACTGAGCTTGGAGTCCTGGCAAAGGAAATGGCCCTTAGCCGGCTTCGACCACAGGAAAAAGAGGAAGGATCAGGAATGCTTCCAAAAAAGGAAAGAAAGCTAGAATAAGATGACGATCGCTCATGCACGATCAATAATGGTATGTAACTTCACCGGGCCCGGCCCTGAGATTTTCGAAGCCCTAGGTGGAGTGAGAAAATAGGGCCTCCCATCTTTTCTATATATATTAGTTGTGGGATAAAAAATTAAAATGTACATGTGGCTCAGTGGTAGGTGCGCGAAGAATAGGTACTCGATCGTTAGGTCCGGTGTCCGAGTCCTGAAAAAGGTAGTCTTAAATCATTTTTTTGGTAAAATTTGAACAATTGTCTGCGAAAAAGAAGGAAGGAATGGGGTTCGAACTTTACTCGCGTCCTTATATATAGTAAGAGAGCAAAGAACTTACCACCAGAGCTACACTAGCCTCTTTACAAAAATTTGTATATACATAATATTTAATATATTCTAAGATTTTGGGGTCCTATAGTTGGGCTAAAAACCAAAGGCCAAGGCGCTTGGTGAGCCTACGCCCGGGACCAGCCCTGCACTTCACTACCTGAAAGAGAAAGCCAATACTGGATGCAAGAGAGCAGGGAAAGTAAATAAAGACAGAGAAAGGTAACTAGCCCCATTAGAAGGCTAGCCTAACTAGTTTACATCGCTCCTGCAAGAAAAAGAGGGACGTCTCACATTCCACATCCCAATTCAAACGATTCCTCGGGGAGCCTCCTTTTTAGAAAGGCATTCCAGCTTCAGAGGCAGTGAGCCGTGTCAGGAAGGGAAAAATTTTCAGTGGTACCACGTGGTGTCCGCTCGTGCATCCGAGCCGTCCATTTCATGTTTGGACGGCTCAAATTTTGAGAGAGAAAAAGGAGAGAGAAAGTGTTAGGGTGAAAGGAGAGAGAGAATTTTAATCCGAGCCGTCTAAAAGTGAATCGGACGGCTGATGTGTGCCGAACGGGTGCCACGTCGGCAATACCCGCTCGGCACTGAAAAACTTCTCGGTTCCGGAAGGAGTTTGACTGTTGCCGTGTCAGGAAGGAATTTAGTAATTCTTGACTGGCTGGGGAAGATGACTGGCAGGGAAGTAGATGGCACACTAGTCTTCTCTGGTGTGCTAGCTACAGTGAGGATGGGAGCCACCCAAAGTTAACATATACGTAGGTTCCGTTCCCGAAAGGAAAATAAGTACTTATTTTTTAAGAAGATAATTTTAAGTTTAAAAATTATGTGCTTACGCAAATTATTTGTCTATCAATATGGATCTTGTTTGATAGATCTCACTGAGATCTTTTATACGGTGCAAAAAAATTAAAAAATTATTTTTCATTTACATTATTTTTGAGTTTGAAAATGTAAAATAAACACTTATTTTTTAAGAATGTATTCTGAAACGGAGCGTAGTCATGTATTTGTATCCTTCCTCGATTAAAAAAGGGGTGAAAAAAGGCAACTTCCAAGTTTTTTTTATTGTTGTCAATCATTAGAACCTACTCTAGGGGAAGGGGAAGGGGAAGGGGAAGGGAAAGGGGCATCACACCCGCAACACCTCACTTATGGGGCTTGAACCTGGCCTCCACTAAAGAGGCTTTTGAGTAATACCATCAAGCTAAAAGCTCGTTGGAGCAGCACAAAACTTGGTTTTGGTTATCCTAAAAGCTACAAATATTAGGTTGTTCGGATAAATTTTTGTCCTTATTCAATTTTTTTTTGTATTTTGTGGCTATTGTCAATTTTTTAAGGATTATTGCTTCGTTATGACAAGAGGAATCTAAAAAGTAAAAATTTTTGGTCGAAATCTAATTTTTTTTGAATTTCGACGAAAATTGGCGGGAAAGCCACTTTTTTCGTCTTTATTCAAAAAAATTTGGATTTCGACCAAAATTTTTTACTTTTTAGATTCCTCTCGTCATAACGAAGCAATAATCCCCAAAAAATTGACAATAAGCCACAAATTGCAAAAAAAAATTGAATAAAGACAAAAAATTTGGCGGGAAAGCCACTTTGGCTTTAATAGCCGAACAACCCACACAGCTAAAGCAGACAAATACTTTATACTCCCTCCGTCCGGATTTAATTGTTCCTAGTTCTATTCTAACCGGCTAAAAAATGGGTTATATATTTAAATCCGTAATGAATTTCACATCGAATATGGATCTTGTTTGATAGATCTCGATTAGTTCTAAAATACAATGTTTTCGAAATCACGTAAAACATTATAAACTGAAAGATATAATCGATTGAAAAATGGCACGAACTCCAAAAAAGGACCATTAAATCCGGACGGAGGGAGCATGTTGTTTCGATTTTGGACGTTTAAGGTTCCCGTGGCATGCATTCTGGACCAAAGTGATCCGTTGTATGATCGGATGCTTATTTCTTGCTTTGGTTTGGATGCCTAACTTCGTTTGGTATGCGTTCCTTTGGCTACAATGCTGTTCTTAATTTGATTCCTTTCTCGATGTACTCATGTACGAGCTCCAATAAATATTTCTTTGCCGATTTAAAAAAATTGGTGAGCGTTGGAATATGTGATGCATGTGATTTTTGGAATCTCGTATAAACTAAATAAGACTCGACCAATCATGAACATTAAATTAATCATTCTTGATGTACTTTTTGTCAGTAGTCTGCGCGGGATTTGTCTTTTTTGCTCAAAACAAAGAAACTAAAAGCATTACAAAAATTCACGTACGCAATTATAAAACAAATTGAATTATGGGGTACCATGAGATTATGATCACTCACGATGGCCCACTCCAATAAGTCTACCAAAATCATAAAACTATATGGTAAGTTGGTATCAAACGTGCCCATTGCCATTGGAGCTCACGCATCTTCTTTTTTAAAAAAATAGTACTATCTATCTTTTCTTTTTGCTTTTTCTGAAAGGATCGATCTGTTCTTTTTGTTTATTCTACGATTGATCAGGCCTTTCTCCGTTTCGCTAATACAAATAAGCTGGAATCGAGAATCACTTTTAGTGAAGTTGGTTGCTCATCTCCCTCCCTTAATGGTGACCAAGATTCAAGTCTCATAGGGGAGGTTTGGGGGGCCAGGGCTATGGAGAGCCTCTGGACCCCCCTGTGTTAATTCTAACACCTCCACTAACCTCTGCTGATATATATAATGTTGACAAATAAAAAAGTTGGAACCTTGAAAAAAAAAGAAGAAGAGGATTAAGCGGATTAGTATATAGCAAAAAAAAAAAAAAAATTTAACGGTAGGCAAGTTTATATAAGTTAGGGTTAATTTTTTTTTTACATATAATAATTATATTTTCTAAAATTCTTATCGAGGCGGCCGTCACCACTAGTCCCCCATCATTTGCAACTTGTGTTGCAATATTATGTTCCGCCCGTGTGAACACACTTCCAAACGGGCTTATAAACACACACACCGTAACCCGGTGTGGCCTCTGTGACACAGCTACAGCAGCATAGAAATGGAGGCTACCGCTGCCAAGCCCCCTCTCCACACGCTCACCTTCTCACGTGTAACGGCTGTGAACCGCGTGTTTGCGGCCGTCTACACGTGCGCCGTCCTTGCTCTTCTCTATCAGCATGCGCTCAGGGCCCTCAACTCCACCACCTTCCTCTCCTTCTCTCTTTCCCTCACCTTCCTATTCGCCGACCTCCTATTCGGCTTCATGTGGGCCACCGGCCAGTGCTTCCGCATGCGGCTGGTCCACTGCCACGTCTTCCCGGAAAACCTCCTGAAAGTGACGAGGGAGGAGGATTTTCCGGCGATGGACGTGTTCATATGCACGGCGGATCCGGACAAGGAGCCGCCGATGAGCGTGGTGAACACGGCGCTGTCGGTGATGGCGTACGATTATCCAGCGGAGAAGCTGTCGGTTTATGTGTCGGACGACGGCGGGTCGGCTTTGACTCTGTTTGCTTTTGTGGAAGCAGCTAAGTTTGGGAGCCACTGGTTGCCCTTTTGCAGGAGGAACAAAGTAGTGGAGAGATGTCCCGAGGCTTATTTCAGATCGAATTACCCTCGGTCCGATGAAACAAAGCAAATAAAGGTACTTTGTTAATGAGGAAAACTATTTTACGGAGCTTGCCGTGAATAGTGGTTCACGGAGGTAAATTGCGCTCGTCCAAAGTGAATTGGACGGTTCGGATTTTAACTTTTCCCCCGAAAATTTTTATTTAATTCCGGACCATCCAATACCGGAACGGACTGTTGAGATCAATCGGCTCCGTAAATTACATATTTACAGCGACTCCGTAAATAAGCCATACTCTTTGTTAATAATTGCTACAAAGTTTTCATGAATCACTGATTAATATTCTCCTTAATTTTAGTTCACAAGGAAATTACCTTTAGATACGTACGTTCCCTAGTTTTTTTTTTTTTTTAATGCCTAGTGAAACTACTTAACTGCTCAGTTTCGCCCCTACAAATTCAGAAAAAATCCTTATCGATATTGAGTTGAGCTGATTTTTTATAGGACTCTATAAAAAAATATTTTAAAAATAATACTAAGTGATTCGAATCATCTTTGTGGAACCGAGGTGGACCCCACATAATTCATATGTACATGGCATATGTACACATAGCGGTACTCATATTAGTAGTAGTTGAACACTTGATTCCTTCTGGAGCCATTTTTCTTCTCTTCATGTTTCTTTGTTAAAATGATTTATCTGTTTCAGTTTATTTAGTTTTTCCTATATTTTCCAAACATAAATTAGAGCTTAGCCGTGCAAGTAAATTAGAGTGGATATACATGTTATGTTCTTGAAGATATTTAATTCTGATGCTTCGATAAAATCTACAAGAAAAATGAAAATTTTATGCTCGATAAAAAAAAAGAAAAAAAAAGAGGACAGACAAATTCGGTGATGGGCAAAAGTTGCGGCTAATAAACGGCTAATTTTCCGTGGTCTTTAGCAGCAAGAGACCAACCAACCACGTTAATCCATAGGACCGAATTAAAATCTATGAAAGGTGCCGAAGACTGAAAGTTCCTTTCGACGGTGCAACCCCGTCTTTCCAAAAGATTAGCGGGATGGCTACACGCGGGTTTTGACAAAACATAAAACGCAATCGATGACGACGATGAAATCTACCAAATGAATGATTCCGATTATTCTTGTGAACCGAGAAGGAGCATACAAAGGCTCAAAACTGGACTAAACAAAAATTGAACAGGTGCTTCCTCCTTGTTTGTGCGAGTCTCATACCATTGGTACTGAATAATTCCACCAAACCTAGAAGCATGATACCAATCACATTAACAATTTAATTAACATGCAACGAGGAGAAGGGTTTTTTTTTTTGAAAGGTTCGAGAAGTTAATTATTCATCAGTGTTTTCAAGGGTGCAATCGTTAATATAGTAGTATTTATCCCCTACCAATATATAGTTTAATAGGCGGTCATTAGCAGGACCCATGTGACTTTGGATCGTTTGTCAAGATCCTATTTGGTGAAGTGACGAGAATAACCCCTATGAGTATTTATGAAAAAACTCTGTTTAAACCCGTAAGATTGTCTCGAATGACGAATCCCAAATTTCTTTTCAAGCTCATTTAGGGAAGTTTAATTTAATACTGTATGACCCAAAAATGTCATCATCTACAGATTCAAAAACCTAGTAATTTTCTTGTATACTCACCACCAATTGCAGCCCTAACCCTTCCCGACGTACCATGCCCCAACCATTGACCAATAAAGAAGACTAGAAGAGACCATATAATTATAAAGTTTTTAATTAATCGGGTGTGTGGACAATACAAACACAAGTTGAAAGAAGGGCTGAGATTCATTTGATCCAAGAACTGATGTGTGCTCTCTATAACTTTCCTAAGGAGGAGGACACACACACACACACACTATATATATATATATATATATATATATATATATATATATATATATATATATATATATATATATATATATATATATGGAAAATTTGTTTGGGTTCTAATAGAATCACGCTGTGTACATTAATCGAGTCCCAAAAAGAGTCTAATGATGATTTTGTATCTACTAATCAATCATGTTACAGGTGATGTACGAAAGCATGAAGGAACAGGTGGAGAACGTGGTCGATTCAGGAAAGGTTATCGACGACTACATCACTAACGAACGAGAACGCCAAGCTTTTAACAAATGGACTCCAGGCTTTACTCGTCAAGACCATCCCACCGTTATTCAGGTTTAATACTCCAATCCAATAAACAGCTTTAATAATTAATAATTTATATAAAAGAAGATTAAAAAACCAAAATTTTACCCAAAAATAATTCCAATCTCTCTCCTTTGTACTATAACTTCTCAATTTTTCTACGCCCACTGCGAATCTACCAAAACAGGTTTTGTTGGAGACAGGCAAAGACAGAGACATCACAGGCCAATCAATACCAAATCTTATCTATGTTTCCAGACAGAAAAGCAGAATCTCACCACATCACTTTAAGGCCGGTGCTCTAAATGTCTTGGTAAGCCAAATTAATCCTTTGATTTAAAAATATGTTTGTATCGAATAAAATAATAAACGAAAAGTGGATGTACAAATATTTTTTTTAATTGTCTAAATCCAGTGTCATTGCCACTATTATTAAACCATACCATGTTCAATATGTGTCCTCTTTAGTTTTTAACTATAATATTTATGACTTGAAGCAATGACAAGTATTGGGATTAAATTATAACAGTTCTAATGTTAACCTTGTTTTCGTGCTTATTTGAATGCCATGTTTTGAAGCTTCGAGTATCAGCTGTCTTGACTAATGCACCTATAATCCTGACTCTGGACTGCGACATGTACTCAAACGATCCCCGAACACCTTATTCCATGCTATGTTACCTCTTTGACACCAAAATCAACCCTGAATTAGGGTACGTTCAATTTCCACAACGCTATCGTGGACTCAACAAAAACGACATCTATGCCTGCGAGCTTAGGCGCGAGTTCCTCATTAATTCGGCGGGATTGAACGGGCTGGCAGGTCCCAATCATGTCGGGACTGGATGCTTTTTCTCTCGCCGAGTTTTCTTCGGAGGTCCCTCGTCTTTCGTGTCTCCTGAAATACCCGAATTGAGACCCGACCATGTCGTAAAAAAGCCCATTCAGGCCCAATCAATCTTGGCTATGGCACACCATGTGGCGGATTGCAAGTACGAGGACCAAACTAATTGGGGTTCCAAGGTAAGTTAGTTTATTGTAAAGGGGTTATTGTTCTTTTTCTTTTTCTTTTTTCCCTTCGTAAAAAAAGGTTTTAGTTTTCAGACAAAAAAGTCTTGGAATACAACTTCAGACACAACTCTATCTCGGGCCGTTCGACGTACATGCTCCCATATACATCGAATAGCTCCAGACACACTTGTATATAGAGTAGGTGTTCTAAAGTTGTTCAAATTATACTCAACAATCAATTGAAACCTTTGAGTTGGGCCCAAATATTTCAGATGGGCTTCAGATATGGGTCTTTGGTTGAGGACTTTTATACGGGCTACCAGTTGCAGTGCGAGGGATGGAGGTCCGTGTTTTGCCACCCGAATAGGCCTGCATTTTTAGGCGATGCACCGATCACCCTCAACGATGCCCTAAATCAAATCAAGCGATGGTCCGTGGGCCTTCTTGAGGTGGCCTTCTCCAAATACAGTCCATTAACTTTTGGCATCCGGGCTCTGGGCCCAATAATGGGTCATTGCTACGCACACTATGCCTTTTGGCCCATTTGGTCCATTCCACTCACCATATATGCCTTCCTCCCTCAGCTGGCTCTTCTGAATGGAGTCTCCATTTTCCCCAAGGTATGTCACTCCCAACTGCTCTCACCGATGTGGTACTCAATAACTAGATTCCTATATAACACGTCGAAAAGGCCTTTACGAGTTGAAAGTTGTCAATCCATTACGAATTAAAGTGACCTTTCCAATAGACAATGATTGAGTACGCTTCATCTTTGTCCGATAATTATCAGACGCTTCACTCAATTTCAGCTACAAACATGTGTATTTTTATTAATATCATGATGGGCTTCTTCCTTGAGTCTTCCCTGCCTTTTTTTTTTTTTTTTTTTTTTTACGAAATTAATTAAAAGGGTGTTATCTATATTCTTTTTTTGACTCAGAGGCACTAATGTGCGTTGAATTCGGATCTTGTCTTGAACTCGAAAACATAATCCGAACCGTTTACTTTCTAGAGATAGATATGAATAACAACCTTGTTAAAAATCAAGTCAATTGGACATCGTTTATCTGGTAGACTTATCGCATTTTTGTTCAGTAAAATAATAGCAAATGATGTATCAAAAATACGTACAAAGATTATTTGATTCGATCAGTAAGCTACTGCTGCCCGATTGACTTGGTCTTACCAATGTTGTTCGCATTTAGCTCTAAATAGTGAACATTTTGAATTATATTTTCAAGCTCGAGACGAGACCCGAACTGAAGGCACAACAGCCTCCTACACTGAAAAGATCCCTGAGTCTTGTCTTTTTTATTACCAGTATCAAGGAAGGATCCTAAGAGCCGAATTAGATTAAGTACGTACATACCTAACTTTTAATACTCTTTATTGTTTGCACCTCTCGAAAGCAAACCTTTATCCTCAAGCATGGCAGCTTGAACTTGTACGTACACCATAGTATCTTGCAAATTAATGTCTACTCTCTTCTCTTTTTTTGGCATGTAATGTTTGTTGATCAAAATGGAATTTCATGTTATAGGTATCGGATAACTGGTTTTTCTTATATGCATTTCTATTTCTCGGGACCTATGCACGAGATTGCCTCGACTTCATTTTATCCGGAGGGACATTTCAAAGGTGGTGGAATGACCAAAGAATGTGGATGTTAAGGGGAGTCACGTCTTACCTTTTTGGATTGATTGAATTATTAACCAATCGCTTAGGCATTGCCAAAAACGGATTCAACCTGACGAGCAAAGTACTCGACAACGAGCAGAGCAAGAGGTACGATCAGGGGACCTTTGAGTTTGGAGTCGAATCCCCCATGTTTGTGCCACTGTCAACGGCGGCCATAGTCAATCTAATCGCGTTTTTCGGAGGGTTGATCGGAGTTTTCAGGGGAGGAGATTTCGGCGGGTTGTTTGTCCAGATTTTTGTAGCTGGATTTGTGGTGGCCAATTGCTGGCCAATTTATGAATCCATGGTTTTGAGGACTGATAAAGGGAGAATGCCTACGAAGACTACCCTCATTTCCACATTTCTTGCTTGGGCTTTATACACAGCAGCTTCTCACACACCACATAAATGAAGGTTGGGGGAATTTAATTTAATTTCAATGTAAAACAAATGAACAATTTTTTTTTTATGCATGTTATTCCTATTATTCTCAATAAATTATTCCTCTTGTAGGCTAAAGGTATGTATGGACCGATTCGGCCCCAAATGAGTTGATAGCACCTAAAAGGTTTCGAACCTGAGACCCTAGAAGAGAACAAACTCCCAAAAAGCATAACATGCTGAAAGACGCAACCCAACCTCGGGGAACCAATCACAAACGCTGCATTGTTGTGCTATCTTCTACTCATTAGCGGCGAAATTTCGATTTCGGTGAATATTTGTTAAGAACTTTTTTGCTAGCTAGACAAGTTAAATGGCTATGAAACGATGAATAAAGAAATTAACGAGTTAAAACAGAAGTGGTAGCTAGCTAGTATATGACGTGGAAAGTCTCTAGGCACACATGTACGCAGTGATTGATCTCTGAGTTTGCGTAGTTGGCAAAAGATTCTCTGAGGAAAAGAATGAGAAAATATTGATGTTGGTACGTGGGCGAGAGGGAAAGTAGAAGGAAGCATATATAGTAGTATATGTTGATGTTGGTACTTGTTCTATGAAAGCAATAAAGCATGTTAATTAGTACTCCTTTCATTTCGGAAAGAAGTTAGAGCATCCGCAATGGTAATAATTAAAATTAATAATTAAAATGCGTCATGTCAGTATTTGATTATCTATTTAGTTCATAATCAATTTTAACAATTTCTATCTCCGTATTGGTTATTTTTGCATCATTAACCAAAAAACACCCCACAATACACAATGCATATTTGTCCAATCGCAAATAAGTTTCAATCACGCACCCGACCACACCAAATTATTCGTCTCGATGAGACGATTTCAATGTGGGGTGCTTTTGAGTTTTGAGTTTGGTTATTGAGTTTTGGTTATTGATAAAAGTTGTTAAGTTTGGTTATAGAATTGGTAGAATTTGATTATTTGCTACAAGACTTGTAATTTTGCTTATTACAATGTGGGGTGCTTTTTGAGCATTATTATTAAATTTGTTTATCCACATTCATTTGCTTATTACAATGGGGATACTCTTAGGCCCCGTTCAGTTGCCAGGAAAGGATGGAAAAATCAACTTTCCCATAACTTTTGTAGTGTTCAGTTGGCAGGAAAGTAGTGGGAAACATGTTTTTAAGTTTTCATGCAAGATTTACTTTCTTGCAAAAGTGATCCGGCCAAAAGCATAGGATTTTGTGTCGCGGGAAAAATTTTCTCCATTGTGGGACCAAAATAATTGGCGGGTAAGAAAAAAAGTGAATGACGCAAATACCAAAAACAAATTAGGTTCTTAGAAAGACACTTTGAGATTTACGTGAGCAACAACAATTTCGACTACTATGGTTCTTTCTGAGATAATTGTTGTGAAAAAATATTGGTAGTTTATTTTTTTTTGAAGTATTTATTTATCTTGTCATTAGTCTTCAATTTTGTTTTGTACTAACTAATTTTCAATGAGTTTTTACATCGGCAACTAATCAAGCATGGTTGTTTAATATTTATTTATTTAGTTATCATCTACTTATTTTTTAAACTTTATTTGTACGGTTGATTATCAGAGAATATCAATTTAAATGGGAGATTTGCATGACTATTCAGAATATAGCAAATTGAATAGGGAATTGCAAGTCGATTTTTTCATTTCATGTTAAGGTTTTGCATTAGATAAAATACATTTTCCGTATGTGTTAATTTTTGAAATATGATAGCCTATTATTTAGCTCTCAAAGTTACTTTTTATTTAAAATTAGCCTTGGGATAAAAATAAAGAAGTTTCTCATAAGTGTCTTTTTCCGGCAAATGAACCACTAAATTTTAGTTTTCCTGCAAAAAAAAATTGTCAAATGAACACTCACAAGAAAATAGATTTCTTTTTCCTTTACTTCACTTTACTTAACTTTCCTGAGAATAATTTTCCGGTATAACATTCCTGGCAACTGAACGAAGCCTTAGTAACTTTCTTTTTAATCTCTTGCGATCCATTCTTTTCTTAGAGATTAAAATTCTTTAACCTATAAACCCCACTTTTCCACCACCACCTTTATCGATCGTACCGTGTATTTATTATTGTTTTGAACCGTTCATCTTGTAGACCTTACATAGTAGTGTATCTATGCAAAAAAAAAACTTGATCGGATATCGATATGAGTATCAAAAATTGAATTTTGCTTTATAAAATGGATAGTTTATCTTTATTATTATTGACAAAAATCAGATCGTCCATTTAATAAACCAAAATTCAAATTAATTAATTAAAACATTCTTTGGTTATACTATATGTTTTCGCGATCAAAAGAGTGGCAAACTTTAATTAATTGGAAAAAAAAAAGGGTTTTAGTTGCCACTAAAGATGGTGGCCGTTGGAATATGTGATCATCATATGATGCATGTGATAAATGGGATCGTATGTGAGGTGCATAGTATCGTATTGCGCATTTTCGAGCCGTCGGATCGTATATCCAACAGCTCGGATCTCATCTCAGCAATGAACGACGGCTCCGATCTCATCTCGGCAATCAACTATCGAGAGCCGTTCATTGCTGAGATGAGATCCGAGTTGTCGGATGCACTATCCCCCAATTAGTATTAAACTAGGCTAAGTCCTGCTAAATTTTTTAGGTTTATTTTAAAGTTTTATTCTTATTAAAAAAAATCGCATTTGTTAGTTTTGCGCCAAATTTTTGTGAATTATTGATTTGTCTCGATGATAGGATTTGAAAAAGTAAAAAATTTTTACTTTCACCAAAATATTTTTGAAAATATTCAATATAAAGCCTCGCACGTGTGTTGCGATATTATCTGTTCCGCCCGTGTGAAAACACTTCCAAACGGGCTTATAAATACAGACACGGTAACCCGGCGTCACCTCGGCGACATAGCAGCAGCATAAAAATGGAGGCTCCCGCTGCAGCTGCAACAGCCAAGCCCCTTCTCCACACGCTCACCTTCTCACGTGCAACGGTCGCGAACCGTGTGTTCGCGGCCATCTACACGTGCGCAGTCCTCGCTCTTCTCTATCACCATGCACTCACAGCCCTCAGCTCCACCACCTTCCTCTCCTTCTCTCTCTCCCTCGCCTTTCTGTTCGCGGACTTCGTCTTCGGCTTCATGTGGTCCACCACCCAGAGCTTCCTCATGAGGCCGGCCCACCGCCGCGTCTTCCCGGAAAACCTCCGAAAAGTGATGAGGGAGGAGGATTTTCCGGCGATGGACGTGTTCATATGCACGGCGGATCCGCACAAGGAGCCGCCGGTGAGCGTGGTGAACACGGCGCTGTCGGTGATGGCGTACGACTACCCGGCGGAGAAGCTGTCGGTTTACGTGTCGGACGACGGCGGGTCGGATTTGACCCTGTTTGCTTTCGTGGAGGCTGCCAAGTTCGGGATCCACTGGTTGCCCTTTTGCCGGAGGAACAAAGTAGTGGAGAGATGTCCCGAGGCTTATTTCGGGTCGAATTACCCTCAGTCCAATGAATCAAAGGAAATGAAGGTATTAATATTAGTCTTATGTTTGTTTTTACTCGCGTAATGTTTCTCTAATATAGTATATAATTCAATCACAGACGTAGTTAAGTGAATAACATGAAGACTGCAGATTGAGTTGGCATAATATCTCACTCCCTCAGTCCCATTTGATAAACAAGGACGTTAAATTTTCGGATAAAAAAAATACTTTCATGCATAATTTTTTGAATTTTTTCGCACCAAATTAAAAAACAATCGTTGATCTTTAATTTGGTACTATAAAACTCAAGAAAATCATGTACAAAAGTACTTTATTTTTTATTTAAAAATTACACGTCTTTTCATAGGAAAATATCATTTTGAAACGAAGTCAGTTGATAAAAGAACACACTGAGAACTAGTATTTGAGCGTGCGTGTTTTCCTTTTTATTTTTAACTAGTAATGCTACTATAGAAGTTCAAGTCTGGAGTCTGGCTAGTCATCATGTTGACGGAGTAATCTTCGATCAAATGGGAATCCACACAGCAATTAGCCAATGAAAACTTTATCCAATATTGTTATTGGGGATTTAATCCGTCTATTACGGAGTAATCTTCGATTCATTGCTTACGTAGAGGAATATCACTAATTAGGTTTAATTTTGTTGTATTGTTTGCATATAAGAGAGAGAGAGAGAGAGAGAGAGAGAGAGAGAGAGAGAGAGAGAGAGAGAGAGAGAGAGAGAGAGAATACCAAGGGCTGTGTTCGTTTTGCATTTTTGAGTATTTTAGTTTTAGTAGTGGGTGGTCCAGGATGGAGAGAAAAATATGGTAATGAGATTGGAGAGATGGGTTATAAGTAGAAAGAGATAAAAAGAGATGGCAAAGTAATAATTGGTGAAATAG
The DNA here is from genome assembly GCA_018127125.1 of Rhododendron griersonianum. Lineage (NCBI taxonomy): Eukaryota > Viridiplantae > Streptophyta > Magnoliopsida > Ericales > Ericaceae > Rhododendron > Rhododendron griersonianum. The sequence goes on along the minus strand of CM030794.1, from coordinate 12,306,766 downwards.
GATAATAATTGAAAAGAGAAATAAGATAATGATTAAAAAACGAAACAAAAACAAAAATAAAATGTGAAACGAACAAGGCCATTTTTTTTTTCTCAGTCAACCATATAAACGAAAACAAGAGAACATTGGTATTTTCTTTTGAAAATCTGTCCCTTCACTTTTCCGCAATATCATATTACTCTCTCCGTCTCGTTTTGTTTGCTTGTTACACCGAGCTGTGTTAGTTTTAGGATTCAAATATTTTCACTGGACCTGCAGGCCCCTGTGCCCCTCCATGCATGTGTCCGCTAGCAGACTTGGATCTTTCAACACCCAATCAGTAGCTACCTGACAACTTGATAACAAATCTTAGAGCCATCACGTACATTATTGAATATAAAAGACACACCCAAATATACAATTACTCACGACTTGTTTTTCTTCCGTTCATGTTTCTTGGCTAAAATGATATATCTGCATGTTTCAATCTTTTAGAGCATGTTCGTTTTGAGATTTTGGATTTAAATTTGTAAATAATAAGTGTAGAGAGAAATAGAGTAATTATTGAAAATCGGGGTATAATGATGATAGAGAGAAAAATAAAAATAATAATTGAAGATATGAGTAAAAAGTAGAGAGAGAATTATTCTAGTTTTACAACAAAATCATATAACATCCTTACACGCGCCGCTCAAAAAAGAAATCTTACACGTCAGTACGGGACCCATCAACTGATGGGTCACATAGACAAAAAGAAAAAATTCCAAAAATTTATGGCCCCAAGAAAAAAGAAAAGGACAAGTTAGATGATGGACATAGGTGCGGCCGATAAACAGCTACTGTAGGTGTAATTTTGTGACGTCTCTAACAGCAAGAGTCCTACCACGTACGTTAGAAAAAATATCTACTGCTGGAGTATGAATTATTGGAGTTCCTTTTGACGGTTCGACCCCCCATCTCTTTCCATAAGAAAAATATGCATGCATATTTGACCGAAGGAATTATTCGACAATAATCTACGGTGACGTCTATATATGATAATCCTCAAAAGGTTTACGATAAACTAAAAAACGAAAACACGTCAAATGAAAGTATTGTAAAATCAACGACAACATCATCGATTTCCATCCGGATTAAAGAGCTTATTAAAGGGCAGCACTCCTTTGTCGTGGATGATGTTTTGAACGAAGTCATTAAACTTGACAATTAGGGTTGTTGATGAATGATGAGCCCAAGAAATGGAAGACGTCTGGATTTAGATTCATAATGCTAAAAATTAAGGGGGCGACTATTCGCAGCCCTCTATTTTCTCTCACCCATCCCCAATATTTTTTTTAAAAAAAAAAATTCCTCCATATAACCCATTAAATGTACCAGATCTTCCCATTATACCATTTTCCTCTAAAAAATTACACTTTTAACTCTCACCCTCTCGTCTAACCTCCATAGCCACCACCACACCACCGCCACTCCTGCCAGAACACCGCCGTTACACCACCGCCACCCTTCCCTCCTCTCTTCAAGTTGTCGTTCTCTCTCTCTCGGAGCCGATTGAACACTGTGTTTTTTTCGACGCAGGATTTTCAATTTTTTGAACTAGATTTTCGGCGTTTCAGGTTAAAAAAATGTAATATTTTCGACATTTGAATACTGTAATATTTAAATAATTTCGACAGTTAGTTACCGAAATGTTTATATATTTTCGGCAGTCAATTACCGAAATGTATATATATATACAGGACTTTTCTAATCTTCAGTAATATAATATTGTCAAATAAATTTTTGGTAACCTAATACCGAAGTATATACCAGAATTCGGCAGTTAATTGTCAAATTATATATATTTTCAACAGTTAGTTACCAAAATATATATATATTTTTGACAGTTAGTTATCGAAATTGTTTTCAAAATGGTCGCAGTGTGATCGCAGTGTGATGATTCAATGATGACTGAACTGAGAGAGAGAGAGAGAGAGAGAGAGAGAGAGAGAGAGAGAGAGAGAGAGAGAGGAGTGGCAGTGGTGCAGCGGTGTTCTTGATCGAGTGGTGGTGGCTATGGCAAGCTATGGAGATGGAGGAGGTGTGAAGTGACTGAGGGAATAGAGGAAGAAGATGATGATGGGTTGTGTCTAAAAAGTTAGAAGGGCAAGTAGGACATTTTGCATTGGGGTCTCATGTTGTAATTATTTGAAAATTTTTAATGGACTAATGGAGAAAATAAGGGGTTGCGAATAGTCGCCCCCAAAATTAAATCAGCACTCTTTATTTATGACCTTCTAGTTAACCCTTCAATTTGCGTACTTCTCCCCAAACCCACCCCCCCCCCCCAAAAAAAAGTTCCAAATTGCGTAGTCTGGTTCAGGGACGGAGGGAAAGGGGGGCACGTGCCCCCGCTCGAAACTAAAATAATTTTGTTATATTTTCATATATTTTACATAATTATGAAATTAAGTATGCTACTATACATAAACAAGTGCATATATCTTGAAATATACATATAAAACTAGTTTTAGGTTTCAATTTCGTCATATGGTACATTTATACTTGTTGATTTTCGAACTATTTGTCTACTTGGATCGATTCTTTCTTAATTTTACATATTTTTAACCGTCCAAGAGCAACATTTTAAAATAATATCATTAATAAAACTATATCGATCATTCTAAAATTTGTCGATGTTCATGTAAAACATACTCTCAAATTTTGTTTGAGATTTTGTGCTTATTTTTACATAATTTAGGTGAAAGTATGTGTTATATATATTTGTAGTTTGTATTGCATGCCTTAATTATGTAACGATCTTATTATGGTTAACTAGAAAAATAAATTTTCGCCCCTATTATTAACAAGGTGCTCCCACTAAATGACATTTCTGAATCCGTCCTTGGTCTGGTTACATTCATCTGTACAAATAAGTAACGAGGGACCATTTTACAGAGGACTTGAGTTTCATGGTTGTGTAATTATTGATATTGAAAAGTTATATTTTTCCCATATACTATATTTTTGGCTGTGTTTTTTTTTTAATTTATAAGTCTGAAACTTATTTCGGTATTTTCAATTTTTTTATTTAGCTTTTCGACGTAATTTTTGAGATTAATCATTTTTCTCGATGGGACGAATCGGAAAAATATAAAAATGTGGACCGATGTTGAAAAAATTCAAATAAGACGGCACTTTAGACAAATAAGACATCTGTTTGATACTTTTTCTGTCTTTAGTGAACTTTTTTTGTTATCGGTCATAAATTTGTACTTATTAGACTCTTCTTGTTGAGACAGATGATTAATCCAAAAATTATAACGCAATTCTAATAAAAATTTAAAAAAGACGAATAAAATATAGTACAAAACGAAGAAATAAGCTAACTTAAGTTAAAAAAAAAAAGTTAAAAAGAACGCAGTAAATACTCCATATCCTAGAAGGTGGGAAGAGTGCAGAGAGCCCCATATGTAGATGAGAATTGACCACTAATATAAAAATCTCAAAAGAGGAAGGAAAAACTAAAAAGGGGAAGCCACTAGCCAAGACGCTACGGTTTTCCCCTTGATGCTAGTTTTATAAAGGAATTTGGGCTTTTTTGGCTAAATAATTTATTTAGATTATTTTTTTGTCTTTATTTAATTTTTTTTAAAGATTTTCTAGTTTTTTGTCAATTTTTTTTGTGAATTATTGTCTTGTCATAATGAAAGGAATCTAAAAGGTAAAAAAATTAACATTGAAATCAATTTTTTTTTTAATAAAGTAAAAAAAAACCCAATAAACCTTTATCTGGCTTCAACCAAGCTTTTCATTCGAACGAAAAGGAAAAAACGCAACTAGCCACTAAAAAAAATGCATTTTCAGCCGTTGCCAAATTTTGTTTTCGAGTACAATCAATACAAAACGATACATCACGAGTCTTACCTTGTGCAAATTGTTACTTGGCTTATATGAGATGGAGATTGTTCAAGAACACAAACGATGGTGGCCTGGGGTCCCAATTTAGACCGATCAGAATGTCTTCCAAGTACTGCTTTCTATCCTTATCAATTTTGGTCCACAGTCTTCTTGAGGCTTACGAGTAGCTATTGTGGCTGCTTTTCTTGCCATATCTCCGTTATGATCAGTAGGGGGTTTCTTGTTTCTAGCTACTCCATTCTATGTTCCTGTCTGTATATGCATATGGAAATTGACTGAGATTCTTCTCAGTAGTCCAAAAGTGGAGAAATTTTTCAGAGCCGGGTGGGCATGGGCACGTGGTGCCCGTGCACGCATCTCGGTCGTCCAAACGTATTTTGGACGGCTCAGATTTGTTTGAGTTTGAGGGGGTGTTTTGGTAATTTTGTACTTAAAAATTACCCAAACAATACGCCCCCCGCGGTATGGTACGGCCGTACAAGGGTTTTTTTGGGGATAAGACCAAATACCATATTAGGGTTAGAATAGAGAGTCGCTATAAATACTCTATGTTGTAAACCCTAGTGGCGGTAAACTGTGATATTAAAAGAACAGCCGCTCTCGCTCCCAAAGACGTACCCGGTTTTGGGAAACCACGTATATCTCTGTATTAATTCTTTACTGTTTCATACTCGTAAATCGTGTGCGTGTGTATGACGATCCTAACAAATCTGGACACCATGTGGCGGCACTGAAAATTTCTTCCAAAATTGGGATTGTACTCAATCCTTTTAGTTGTACGTTTATCTCGGAGGGTTAGTTGAGGTGATCATCCATGTCATGGGTGATTGATTGTCGCGCAGTAGCCACACAGTTGAAGAAAAAAATTAACGATCTATATACACACGATGTTCTCATCACGCAATATCTAATGACATTCAATTAATTTGATTTTTGTACGGATAATCTATTGACAAACCCTGTGAGTGAGCGACTCAGATCATCACTGTAAAAGTACTCTTTAATTGGTTATAGTAAATTGAAACAAACTTTGCAAGGCAGCCCATTAGATGGAATGAAAACATCTCTGGCCGGCCCACATGCATGTACTACGTACTCTGGCAAAACATTGATACGACCGTAGGTAAATCATTTATGCTACATCAATCATGTTACAGGTGATGTACGAAAGCATGAAGGAACGGGTGGAGAACGTGGTCGATTCAGGAAAGGTTACCGACGACTGCATCACTAACGAACGAGAACGCCAAGCTTTTAACAAATGGACTCAAGGCTTTACCCGTCATGATCATCCCACTGTTATCCAGGTTTAGTTAATTTACTACTCCAATCCCATTTGTCCACTCCATTCCAACAAATTAATTAACAGATTTAATTATGATTTCATAGCTAGGGACAGGGATAGCCTAATTAAGAGTGGTGTAGTCTACAATTAAACCACAATATGTAAATAAATCTCAGTACACACAAGAACCATAGAGTACTAGTGCTTAATTAACAGCTCAAGATTTCCAAATTTTAAATAGTTGTTATTCAATTTTTATGCATTAAATATATTGGTGGTGGTCCTACATAATTTTTATAAAAAATTGTTGGCGTGACCGCGGTCACTTGTTCTTCTTGGCTCCATTTACGATAGCAGGAAAAAAAAGGGTCCAAATTTTTCCAAACATTTCTTCCTAAGATCTAATTTCCTCTATTCCTCAATTTATCTACACTCCCAGTAACTCTAACTCTGCCAATTAGGTTCTATCGGAGGTAGGTAAAGACAAAGACATCACAGGCGAATCAATGCCAAATCTTATCTATGTTTCCAGACAGAAAAGCAGAAACTCGCCACATCACTTTAAGGGCGGTGCTCTTAATGCCTTGGTAAGCTAAATGAGCTCATGTGAAAAATCAAGTATACTTTATTTTGTATCAAATAAAATATAGCGCACTTGCATAGTTTGTGGAGTCTATGTTCTATGTTAATGTTAGATTTTTTTATGTGCTTTTGAATGTCATGTTTTGAAGCTTCGAGTATCAGCCGTCATGACCAATGCACCTATTATCCTGACTCTGGATTGCGACATGCACTCAAATGATCCCCAAACACCTCATCGCGTACTATGTTACTTCTCCGACGCCACAATTCGCTCGAAAGTAGGGTACATTCAATTTCCGCAGCGCTTCCATGGACTTAATAAGAACGATATCTATGCTAGCGAGTTTAAACGTTTGTTCCTAATCCATCCGATGGGAATGGACGGTCTGGCTGGCCCCAGTTATGTTGGGACTGGATGCTTTTTCTCTCGCCGAGTTTTCTTCGGAGGTCCATCGTCTTTCGTGTCACCCGAGTTACCTGAGTTGAGGCCCGACCATGTCGTAAAAGAGCCCATTCAGGCCCAATCAATATTGGCTATGGCACACCATGTAGCAGATTGCAAGTACGAGGACCAGAGCAATTGGGGTTCCAAGGTAAGCTAGTTATATGTATGGGGTTATTGCCAAATTGTTCAAATCATATTCATTATCATTCTATTTATAACTTCCTCAAAATCACTATATAGCGGTATTGAAACCTTGAGTTGGGCCCAAATGTTGCAGGTGGGCTTCAAATATGGGTCTTTGGTTGAGGACTATTATACGGGCTACCGGCTGCAGTGTGAGGGATGGCAGTCCGTGTTTTGCCATCCCAATAGGCCTGCATTTTTAGGGGATGTACCCATCACCCTCAACGACGTCCTAAATCAAAACAAGCGATGGTCCGTGGGCCTTCTTGAGGTGGCCTTCTCCAAATACAGTCCAGTAACGTTCGGTGTCTGGGCTATGGGCCCAATAATGGGTCATTGCTATGCACACTATGCTTTTTGGCCTATTTGGTCCATTCCACTCACCATTTATGCCTTCCTCCCTCAGCTAGCTCTCCTCAATGGAGTCTCCATTTTCCCAAAGGTATCTCACTCCACTGCTCTCATCTGTTTGGTTATCGTAAAGCTAGAACACATTGAAAGGGCACAGTTGTGCGATTTGAAAGTCGATCCAAACCCGACTAAAGTGAAAACTTTTTCAACAGCCAGTGTTTGAGACTACTTTGTCTTTGTTCAATTATTATCAAACGCTTCACTTACTTTCAGCATAATTACTGGTGAGACAAACGTTTTTATTCATATGATTGTGGGCTTCTTTCTTGAGTCCTCCCTTTTCTATGAATTAATTAAAAGGGAGTTATCTATGTTCTTTCTTAGTTATGGTTTGCACCTCTCGAATGCAAACCTTTATTGTCATGCTTGGTAAGTTGACCTTTTACTATCGTACCTTGCAAATTAATGTCTGTATACTCTTTGCCGATGAACCAAAACTACAAGACTTTGCATATAAATGTATGTCTTGATCAAAGTGAAATTTTTTATATTACAGGTATCGGATACCTGGTTTTTCTTGTACGCATTTCTATTTCTCGGGGCCTACGCACAAGATTGTCTCGTCTTCATTTTATGCGAAGGGACATTCCAAAGGTGGTGGAGCGATCAAAGGATGTGGATGCTACGGGGAGTCACGTCTTACCTTTTCGGATCGATTGAATTCTTAACCAAGTGCTTAGGCATTGCCGCACACGGGTTCAACCTCACGAGCAAAGTACTAGACGGCGAACAGAGCAAGAGGTACGATCAGGGGACCTTTGAGTTTGGAGTCGAATCCCCCATGTTTGTGCCACTGTCAACGGCGGCAATAGTCAATCTAATCGCGTTTTTCGGAGGGTTGGTTGGAGTTTACAGGGGAGGAGATTTCGACGGGTTGTTTGTCCAGATTTTTGTAGCTGGTTTTGTGGTGGTCAATTGCTGGCCAATTTATGAAGCCATGGTTTTGAGGACTGATAAAGGGAGAATGCCTACGAAGACTACCCTCATTTCCACATTTCTTGCTTGGGCCTTATACACAGCAGCTTCTCACACACCGCATAAATGAAGGTTGGCGCCTGTGGAGATAATTGTTACTGCTATTCCACTTTTCTTTTCAAAGAATTAAGAAAGAAACTAGTCTCTGTATGCATTATCATTCAGGTGTTCAAGCTGAATAACAATGGCATGGCTTCTTTCGACTTCCATTTATGCATATTTTCCAAAATAGCAGAAGTTTAAAACGATAATTTCCATCTCCATATAACGAAACGATGTAGCGAGTGATGTTTCAGAAATTATAAGCTCCAACAAGGGGTACTTATATGTAGTTTGAAATGAAAGGAGCACAACATTCCACCTCACTCTGCATTGAATTCTCTAGATACAATGTGTCTTTATAGCATTATTACTCTTTCGAGGAAAAAAAAGCCTCATTTCGTATAACACTCGTACTAATGTATCTCACTACCGGAAAGAAGGCTTATCAGGGAGATACGTACAAAAGCAAGCAATATATTGTACAAAAGCAAGGTTTATGCAATCGATATGGAACACGTGTTTATATGTCGGGATCTGGTTCAGCTCCTCTTTCAACTCAAATTCTCCCAAACAAACGCAATACCTGCAAAATTTCAGATATTTAATGAGGTTTAGTAACAGTAAATAGAACACACACAATGCATTGCATCCCTTCTTATTAAACTCTGTGTTTTAACTCAAAGTTAAACATGCCGAGCAAAAAAAAAACTCAAAGTTAAACATAATACTATGGAATAATTGAGAAGCAACAACTAAGGTGATAAGTGTACATGGCCTTCCACCATGTCATTTCTCATGGTGGATGAGTCACTTTTGTACCGGGCGCGATGTCGGGCGTGCAATTCACCCTACTTCCTTTTCACTACTTGTGTCAATATGGTAAACTACGTTTTCCCAAAGCACCAAAAGAAAAAAGGATATGGTGATTATGAGTGTACGTATGTAAATATTTTATGTTGAATTTCAGGGTATACTACGCTTGGGTATGCTTGGGTTTTTTTTGTAGTTCCTTTATACATCTAAGAAAAATGATGTTGAAGGACATAAAGCAAATGGAGGAATTCGAGATTTTACCAATTATTTCATAAGATCTCTTGTGTGGTTTCTCGGGTGGCATTATAGTTCATATTATCTTTTCAGATGGTACATCCTGTGTGTGCATATGATGTTTTTAGTGCGGAATTGTGGATACACCTAAGAAGGTATTGTCTTTCCAAACTCATCAGGTAATTTCGGAAAAACTTACATCGATTCCCTTGTCCTTGTATCTTCATCGAACAAGATTACGGGCAGCTTCTATTTGTTGTTACCCTTAAAACCAATCACACTCTACACACAAACAAAGCAAAGAAAGAGTACAGTTAGATCAAATCAAACAAGCTTATATGCAACTCTGCTTACATGACTTCCTTGACTGGACTGACATATAAACATGCGTGCGCGCGCGTGTGAGAGCGAGCGAGAGAGGTCTTACTGAAGAGCCCAAGGGGGTGTCAAGTGAGGTTCTTGGGAGTGGTGGTTGGGGGGAGGAAATATGGGGAGCCCTTCTCTTGAGATAGAACAAGTAAAACAAGAGAAAAAGAATTATTGAGAAGAGAATCGGGATTGAGAATATAAAAGCTTGGTAAAGCTTAATTTGAAGTGATACGACAACCACTGCTTAGTGCAGTTGGTAAGTCATTGCCGCCCCTTTATGGAAGGTCTTGGGTTCGAGCCCCACAAGGGGCAGGCCCTTTTGAGGGTCAGGGCTATAGATAGCTTCTGGTCTTTCCGTGTTAACTCTAACACTCCCACTAACCCCCGCTGATGTATATCGCTGTGGCAAAAAAAAAATTAAAGTGATACAGGGTACAAGTGAGGAGGGCTTGGAACTTGAGGATTACTCATTACTATTTAATCAGCACCCCTTCGAAAAACTTGCTTCTTACAAAGGCCTCGTTGATTTTATATGAGGAGAAATATCTTCTGAACTGTTGCAGAGAGAGAGAGAGAAAGAGAGAGAGATGAGAGCTAAGGGAGAGAAATGAGTATTAACGATGTTGGGCAAAAGTGCATTAATAATTTCTTCTTCGTCAATTTGTTGGATTTATTTGCAATTACAATTATCGTTTAAGGAAAAAAGATGCATCCATGTTAATGATGTACTCATTTTTGTTAATTTGATTCATTTCTTTATATACCCCTATTGAGCTTCAATAAATATATATATTTTTGGTCAATATTTTATACATCAGGGAAAAGTTAGTGGGGGAGTTAATTTACAGAGAGTCCAGAAGTTGTTCATAATCTTGAAACCCAAACGCTTGCCGAGACTGAAACCTTGGTCTCCCAAGGGAGGACCAGGAAATGACCTCTGCGATATAAACCCTTTGGTTATATATGTTTGTGCAATCAAAAGAGTGGCAAACTGTTGGAAGTGTGGCTCAACAGAGCTGTGGGTAGCGCTACAGGCATTTCTATGTAGCGCTACCGGTTTGCTTCGGGCTAGGATTTGTATAGGGCGGGTATATAAGGCTCCCTATTGTAAAATCCTAATGTATTGAAACTGTGATAATAAGAACAGTAGCCGCTCTCGTGGACATACCCGATTTTGGGGAACCATGTATATTGCTGTGTTGATTTCTTTACTGTTTATACTCGTAAATCGTGTGCGTGTGTGTTTCGATCCTAACACAAACTTTAACTAATTGGAAAAAAAAAAGGGTTTTAGTTGCCACTAAAGATGGTGGCCGTTGGAATATGTGATCATCATATGATGCATGTGATAAATGGGATCGTATGTGAGGTGCATAGTATCGTTTTGCGCACTGATGCGCCTATTCGGTAGTCGTTGAAGTTTACCAAACGGCCGTCAAATTCAATTATTTATTAATCGGACTACAACTAAAGATTTGCATAGTATAGTGAAGTCCAAGTCGATCCACAGGGAGCTCGAATATAACTTGTTCGGATTGTAGGCTTTACATAATGTTTTCGGCGTTTAAGACGGCCAACTATCGGTTTTGCTTTGAAAGGTAATAAATGCTCTTATGAAAAAGACTAGAAAATGAGTTTGAGCTAAGAATTAAAGGCAGCAAGGTGTTGGAGTTACTAACGCCCGTAACTTAAGTCATCTAATCATTCTCAACGAAAACACGGTTGAATCGCACGACATAGGCTATCAACCGGAAGATTTAGCTATGAAACCATTAAAAGACTAGAAATGTAGTATGGAGGACAAGTGAGCTCTTTCGTTCTTTTGGCAAACACGAACCGAGACATCGCTCCGGAACCATGTGAGCAAGCACATGATCACTGAAGATTAACATCGACAAGTTTTGTTACATAAACGGTGAACCCTTCTCATTTTCCATACCGAACCTCAAGTATTTAGTTGAGAAAGGCAACATTAACCACAGTCACGAGGCGTTATTCACCCCAATGCCAAGCCTAATTAACTACTCACACATAGCTAAAAGATTAGAAATTATGCTTGAAAAGGTAAACATGATTAACCGATGAAAACGGAAATAAACTTGATTTATATGAAAATCCAACAAGTAACTATAATATTAATACACGAGAATACATCAAAACACTTAAACTTACTTGAGTTCTTGAAGAAGATAACTAAGAAAGCTTGAAGATGACAATGGAGTTCCTTGAAAGCAAGAAAAAGACTTAAGCCTAAAAAGACTAGAAATAGCCATCTTTTTTATAAAAGGCATACAAGCCTATTTATAAGACTCTAAAGTTAAGTTACAAAGGACCAAAAAGTCCCCAAAAATATCCCAAAAACATTCTACAAATGGAATGTTGAAAAAGATAACAAAAATCTGCAGATTTTTCCATGCAGTACCGGTACTGGAAATGCCCCAGCACCGGTACAAGGCTTCAACGGGCTGGAAAAAATGATCTCTGGACACTCAGTACCGGTACCGGGAGTTGGCCAGTACCGGTACCCGCTTGACAGATTTTTGAGCAAACTTCGCTGGCTCGCTCCGAACACTTCCGAACTCGGATTTGGGTGTTCTTTGGACCGTTGGAAAGTTTGTCGAGTCTATTTTCTAACCCAAGTGGTTTGGATCCAATATCATTTGTATATCAAAAGATATGACAATTCTACCCTCAGCTAGTCGGAAGATGAGTAGCTTTGATAAAATAATCATTTCTCCTTCAATTCCCTTGACCCTTGGGCGACCCAAGCAACCTCCAAACCATCTCTTCACGACTCTTCGGGCACCACAACATGGTGGCACGTGCTCTTGAGCACTTGGTTGCACCCGAAGCATTTCTTGGCCTTCAAAACGGCCTTATTAGCACGTTTTACCTGAAATACACAAAACTTACCTTACGTGCAATATGACTATAAAAGCTAAATAAACGCGAGTAAAACAACATAAAACGGGATTAGTCACACCAAATATCTACAATATTGGGTGCTCATCATGCACCTCCGAGCCGTTAGATCATACATTCGACGGCTCGGATCTCATCTCGGTATCGAGAGCCGTTCATTGCTGAGATGAGATCCAAGTTGTTAAATACACGATCCGACGACTCGGAAGTGCACAATGCCGTGCTGCGTACACCAATGCACAGAACTATTCCCCAATTCGTATTAAACTAGGCTAAGTCCTGCTAAATTTTTTAGGTTTTTTTTTAGAGTTTTGTTCTTATTTAAAAAAATCGCATTTGTTAGTTTTGCGCTAAATTTTTGTGAATTATTGATTTGTCTCGATGATAGAATTTGAAAAAGTGAAATATTTTTACTTTCACCAAAATATTTTTGAAAATATATATAAAGCCTTGCACGTGTGTTGCGATATTATCTGTTCCGCCCGTGTGAAAACACTTCCAAGCGGGCTTATAAATACAGACACGCTAACCCGGCGTCACCTCGGCGACACAGCAGCAGCAGCATAAAAATGGAGGCACCCGCTGCAGTTGCCACAGCCAAGCCCCTTCTCCACACGCTCACCTTCTCACGTGCAACGGTGGCAAACCGTGTGTTCGCGGCCATCTACACGTGCGCAGTCCTCGCTCTTCTCTATCACCATGCACTCACAGCCCTCAGCTCCACCACCTTCCTCTCCTTCTCTCTCTCCCTCGCCTTTCTGTTCGCGGACTTCGTCTTCGGCTTCATGTGGTCCACCACCCAGAGCTTCCTCATGAGGCCGGCCCACCGCCGCGTCTTCCCGGAAAACCTCCGAAAAGTGATGAGGGAGGAGGATTTTCCGGCGATGGACGTGTTCATATGCACGGCGGATCCGCACAAGGAGCCGCCAGTGAGCGTGGCGAACACGGCGCTGTCGGTGATGGCGTACGACTACCCGGCGGAGAAGCTGTCGGTATACGTGTCGGACGACGGCGGGTCGGATTTGACCCTGTTTGCTTTCGTGGAGGCTGCCAAGTTCGGGAGCCACTGGTTGCCCTTTTGCCGGAGGAACAAAGTAGTGGAGAGATGTCCCGAGGCTTATTTCGGGTCGAATTACCCTCAGTCTAATGAATCAAAGCAAATGAAGGTATTAATATTTAGTCTCATGTTTGCTTTTACTCACGTAATGTTTCTCTAATATAGTAATTCAATCACAGATTGAGTTGGCGGAATATCTCACTCCCTCAGTCCCATTTGATAGACGAGAACGACGTGGAATTTTCGGATAAAAAAAATACTTTCATGCATAATTTTTTTGCACCAAATTTAAAAACCAATCATTTGTCTTTAATTTGGTACGAAAAAACTAAAAAAATCACGTACAAAAGTACTTTAATTTTTATTCAAAAATTACACCCTTTTTTTTTTTTAGGGGGAGTATCAATTTGAAACGAAGTCATGTGATAAAATAATGCACTGAGAACTACTATTTGAGTGTGTGTGATTTCCTTTTTATTTTTAACTAGTAATGCTACGTACTATGGAAATTCGTTTAACACGTTTTGAACTGGAAGCAAATTAGCTAGCAAATGAAGGGGATCGGTGACGGACACATTATTTATGATCGAGGCCAAATCCAAGTCTGGATTCTGGCTAGTCATCATGTTGACGGAGTAATCTTCGATCAAATGGGACTTAATCCACACAACAATTAGCCAATTAATGAAAACTTTATCCAATATTGTTAAATTTGTTATTGGGGATTAATCCGTCTATTACCGCGTATTGATTCGTTGTTTGCGCAGAGGAATATCACTAATTTGGTTTGATTTCGTTGTATTGTTTGCATATATGAGAGAGAGATTGAGAGAGAGAGAGAGAGGAGGGGGGAAAGAAAATACCAATGGTTTTTGCTCAGTCAACCATATAAACAAAAAACAAATCTTAGATCCAAATATACAAATACGCACGACTTGTTTTCCTTCCGTTCATGTTTCTTGGCTAAAATGATAGTATATCTGTTTCAATCTTTTATAACATGTTCGTTTTGAGATTTTGGATTTAGATTTATAAGTAATAATGTGGCAGCCCACCTATTGGGTAAGTCCTACGTCGGGAACTTTAGAAAGTGTGAAATGGTATATAATGGATTTCGACTAGCTATTGTAAAATTTGAGATTAACTTTTTGAGCCATGTGGTTGGACGAATGGTTAGCAGATCAGCTGGGGCGGGTCGTTACAGTTGGTATCAGAGCACAACCCTGATCTACATGGTGGGGGCCACCTCTAGAATCTGGTACGAGCACACTAATTGTGCTGTACAGAACTAAGTGCCACTCCATGGCCACCAGGAGAAGGTTGTTGGGCCAATGCAATGAGGACGTTGCAGCCTAAGTGGGGGAGATTGTGATCGACAGCCCACCTCTTGGGTAAGTCCCACATCGGAAACTTTAGAAAGTGTGAAAGGGTATATAATGGATTCCGACCAGCTACTGTATAACTTAAGGTTAACCTTTTGAGCCACGTGGTTAGGCGAATGTTTAGCAGGTCAGCTGGAACGGGTCGTTACAAATAAGTATAGAAAAAATATATTAATGATTGAAAGTAAGGATAATAGTGATAGAGAGAGAAAAATAAAAATAAAAATTAAAAATAGGGACAAAGAGTAGTGAGAGAATCCAAAATCCAAATCCCAAATCCCATAACCGAACAAGGTCTTATTAATTTGCAAGTATAAGATCTATATGACTACATCTATAAGAAGGAAACATATATATACGAGTAGTATTATTCTTGGTTTACAACAAAATCGTACAACATCCTTACACATGCCGTTAAAAAAAAAATCATACACGTCAGCACTGGGCCATCAACTGATGGGTCGCAGAGAAGGAAGTTGGATGATGGACATAGGTGCGGCCAATAAACAGCTACTGTAGTAATTTTGTGACGTCACCTACCATGTTTGAAAAAAATACTCCTATCTACTGCTGGAGTATGAATTATTGGAGTTCCTTTAGACGGTTCGACCCCCCCATCTCTTTCCATAAGAAAAATATGCATGCATATTTGACCGAAGGAATTATTCGCCAATAATCTTCGGTTACGTCTATATATGATAATACTCAAAAGGTTTACGATAAACTAAAACGCAAACACGTCAAATGACAATATTGTAAAGTCAACGACAACGACAACATCATCGATTTCCATCCGGATTAAAGAGTTTACTAAAGGACAGCACTCCATTATCGTGGATGATGTTTTGAACGAAGTCATTAAACGTGACAATTAGGATTGTTGATGAATGATGAGCCCAAGAAATGGAAGACGTCTGGATTTAGATTCATAATGCTAAAAATTAAAGGGGCGACTATTCGCAGCCCTCTATTTTCTCTTTTAGCCCACTTCTTCATATAACCCATCCCCAATATTTAAAAAAAATAAATTCCTCCATATAACCCATCAAATGTACCAGATCTTCCCATTATACCCTTCTCCTCTCAAAAATTACACTTTTAACTCTCACCCTCTCGTCTGACCTCCATAGTCACCACCTCCATCACCCACACCACACCACACCACCGCCACTCCTGCCAGAACACCGCCGTTGCACCACCACCACCCTTCCCTCCTCTCTTCAAGTTGTCGTTCTCTTTCTCTCTCTCTCTTGGAGCCGATTGAACACTGTGTTTTTTTCGACGCAGGATTTTCAATTTTTTGAACCAGATTTTCAGCGTTTCACGTCCAAAAAAATGTAATATTTTTGACATTTGAATACCGTAATATTTAAATAATTTCGACAGTTAGTTACCGAAATGTTTATATATTTTCGGCAGTCAATTACCGAAATGTATATATATACAGGACTTTTCTAATCTTCAGTAATATAATATTGTCAAATAAATTTTTGGTAACCTAATACCGAAGTATATACCAGAATTCGGCAGTTAATTGTCAAATTATATATTTTTTTTTAACAGTTAGTTACCGAAATTATTTTCAAAATGGTCGCAATGTGATGATTCAATGATGACTGCACTGAGAGAGAGAGAGAGAGAGAGAGAGAGAGAGAGAGAGAGAGAGAGAGAGAGAGAGAGAGAGAGAGAGAGAGAGAGAGAGAGAGAGGAGTGGCGGTGGTGCGGAGGTGTTCTTGATCGAGTGGTGGTGGCTATGGCGAGCTATGGAGATGGAGGAGGCGTGAAGTGACTAAGAGAAGAGAGGAAGAAGATGATGATGGGTTGTGTCTAATTAAAAAGTTAGAAGGGCAAGTAGGACATTTTGCATTGGGGTCTCCTGTAATAATTATTTGAAATTTTTTAATGGGCTAATGGAGAAAATAAGGGGTTGCAAATAGTCACCCCCAAAATTAAATCAGCACTTTTTATTTATGACCTAGTTAACCCTTCAATTTGTGTATTTCCCCCCCCCCCCCCCCCCCAAAAAAAAAAAAGTTCCAAAATGCGTAGTCTTTCAGGGACGGAGGGAAAGGGGAGCACGTGCCCCCGCTCGAAACTAAAATAATTTTGTTATATTTTCAAATATTTTGCATAATTATGAAATTAAGTATGCTACTATACATAACAAATTCATATATCTTGAAAATATACATATAAAACTAGTTTTATGTTTCAATTTCGTCATATGGTGCATTTATACTTGTTGATTTTTGAACTATTTGTCTACTTAGATTGATTCTTTCTTAATTTTACTTATTTTTAACCGTCTAAGAGCAATATTTTAAAATAATATAATTAATAAAACTATATCGATCATTCTAAAAATTGTCGATGTTCATGTAAAATATACTCTCAAATTTTGTCTGAGATTTTGTGCTTATTTTTACATAATTTAGGTGAAAGTATGTGTTATATATTTTTGTAGTTTGTATTGCATGCCTTAATTATGTAACGATCTTATTGTGGTTAACTAGAAAAATAAATTTTCGCCACTATGATTAACAAGGTGCTCCCACTAAACGACATTTCTAAATCTGTCCCTGGTCTGGTTACATTGATCTGTACAAATAAGTAATGAGGGACCAATTTACAGAGGACTTGTGTTTCATGGTTGTGTAATAATTGATATTGAAAAGTTATATTTTTCCCATATACTATATTTTTGGCTGTGTTTTTTTTTAAACTTATTTCTGTATTTTTAACTTTTTATTTAGCTTTTCGACGTAATTTTTGAGATTAATTATTTTTCTCGACGGGATGAATCGGAAAAATATAAAAATGTGGACCGATGTAAAAAAAATTCAAATAAGATGGCACTTTAGACAAATAAGATAGCTGTTTGATATTTTTTTGTCTTTAGTGAACTTTTTTTATTTTTGGTCATAATTTTGTACTTATTAGACTTTTCTCTTCGAGACGGATGATTAATCCAAAAATTATAACGCAATTCTAACAAAAATTTAGAAAAACGAATAAATACAAAACGAAGAAATAAGCTAACTTAAGTTAAAAAGAACGCAGCTACCCATAATGTGGATGAGAATTGACCACTAATATAAAAATCTCAAAAGAGGAAGAAAAAACTAAATAGGGGAAGCCACTAGCCAAGACGCTACGTTTTTTCCCCTTCATGCTAGTTTTATAAAGGAATTCGGACTTTTTTGGCTAAATAATTTATTTAGATTATTTTTTTGTTAATCTTTTTTTAGATTTTCTAGTTTTTTGGTCAATTTTTTGTGAATTATTGTCTTGTCATAATGAGAGGAATCTAAAAATTAAAAAAATTAACATTGAAATCAAATTTTTTTTTGAATAAAGACAAAAAAAACCCAATAAACCTTTATCTGGCCTCAACCAAGCTTTTCGTTCGAACGAAAAGGAAAAAACGCAACTAGCCATTAAAAAGAATGCATATGTTTCAATCTAACGGATTGTTTTTTGTTTTTATTCAAAAAAATTGAGTTTCGATGTTAATTTTTTACTTTTTAGATTCATCTCGTCATGACAAAGCATTAATCCACAAAAAACAAAAAAGCGAATTTTTTTGAATAAAGACAAAAAAATAATTCAAATAGATTATTTAGCCAAAAAAGCCCGAAACCTATAACTTAGGATCTATTTGGGTCAGCTTATATATATGCGCACCACAAATAATTTTTGGGGATCCAATTTCACTGTCAATTAGCCGGAAGTTTGCTTAAAACAAAACAAAGCCTCCCAAGTTGATAAAACCTGAAAGATTTTGAACCTGAAACTTTAAGAAAAGACAAACTCTTCGGTCCTCAGTCTTCGCGGCCAGACCAAAAAACTTGATTACCCCTTCATTTTCAGTCGTTTCCAAATTTTGTTTTCGAGTACAATCCCTATTCACTACAAAACGATACATCGCGAGTCAACCTTGTGCAAATTGTTACTTGGCTTATATGAGGAGGAAAATTTCACGTACGCACCTGACCTTTCACACAAATCACACATAAACACTTGACTTTTCTTAAATTTCATGTAAACACCTGAGCTTTCTAAAAACTCATCAATTCGATCAACACCTGACCTTTCTTAAATTTCATATAAACACCTGAGCTTTCTAAAAATTCATTAATTCAACACCTGCCGTCACTCTTCCGTCTAAAACCAAACGGAATGCCTTAGGTGCTCCAAGCAAAAAAAGTTAAGTGCTCCAATTTTTAATTTGTTTGAACCAGTGCGAAGATCTTATTTTTCTGATCAATTTATCCGAAAGAACCATAATTAATTTTTTACTCTAAAGTTCTCGTTAGTCAGCCCTAAAAAAGTCGTAAAATCAAATATCTCTTAGGGCTAACTAACGATAACCTTAGAGTCAAAAATTAATTATGACCCTTTAAGACCATCCACAGTGGTATAATCAAAAGCTAATTGTTTTTAAAGTTAACAATGTTGGTGCAAAAAATAGCTCACAATGGTATAATCAAACTTAGCAACATCCTTAAAAATAATCAAATTTTAGGCTTTGGATAACCAAAACTAGCAACCTTTCTCAATAATCAAAATTTGTGGACTTCACACCACATAAGTTAACTAGTTCCAAAATTTGTATACACGCGTGTTTCAACTGGTATTTTCTTCTTCGCCTACTCTATATCTTCTTCACTTCACCGACAAAATTATTTCTCTTTCTTTCCCTCTAAAAGTGAAACTCATATCTCTCGATCATCTATAATCCAACCCATCATCGCCGGATTAAGGTATTTTACTATTCTTTCCCGTTTTTATCCCCCCCCCCCCCCTGATCCGCACCCAAGATTGTATAATCTTGGGGGCTTTTATCATAGTGTTTGTAGCGTTTCGTCCCTATTTATTCCGTTTTATCGCATTTTGCTCGTGAGGGTTCGTTTTGTTGTTTTCAGGTAAAACAGGGCAATTCCGTGCTTCTAACATTAAGAATTTGTCAAGGAAGTATTCCACCGACCAAGGCCACGTGGCATTGCCAAGCATCGGGTCGCTGTCGGGTGGTTTTGCCCGAGCAATTGAAGCATCGGGCCATCGTCGGGCCGTTTTGCCAAGCGAAGCAGAAGAGAACCAAGTCTGCCGTGCATGAACCGGTACGAAGGAATTACCAACCGGTTCATGCTCGTCAGAAATTGAAGTTTGGACTTTTATCGAGACCATGAACCGGTACGAAGGAATTACCAACCGGTTCATGCCCTGGAATCCGAAATCTGCTTTTTGCTTTTGGGATATTTTGTTGTCTCACCTTTTGAGATATTTTGGGATTTTTGTAGAGAGAGAAGGGGACCCCTTTAAGTCTTTCTCCCTCTCTCTCTCCCTCATAACACACCTTGTCTTCTCTCTCTTAATTTCTAGTCTTTTTTGTCTCTCCTCCATTGAAGTGTTGTTCAAGCTTTTGTCTTCCATTTTCACTAGTAAGTAATCAGTTCCGTTTAATTTAACGTTTATTAAAGTTGTTTGTACGGTTGTGATTATCGTTAATCTCAAGTTTATTTTCGAATCCGTCGGTTAAATTTTATGTCTCGTTTTCATGCTATGTTTAATGTTTTAGCCATGTGTGAGTAGTTTCTTGGCTAAGTCTCGGGATAATCTTTCCCGAGGACTTAGGTTGTTACTTGGTTCTCGAGCCATCGGGCTTTTAAAGCATGATTTTTCGGTTAGGACTTAATTTGCATTTTAGGTCTAAACTAGGGGTGTTAACCCCTTGGTAACGAGTTTGTCAAGCGGTCTTGGCTAATGACTTACCGAGGCCTAGTGGCCTCCTTTGTATTCGATGAATATTACAAACAAGTTGGTTCGCCTCCGGGAAATCATATCTTTTATTAAACGTAGTCTTTTAAAAGTAAAATCATCCGGGCTTGAGCACGCGGTCGTGACTCTCGCCTGAGTTATAATCGAGAACCGGTAATGGCCTTTGTCAAGGGTTAGAAGACCCCGAGACTTGCCTTGTTAAGTTTATCAAGCTTTATTCTAAGTTTTCGTTCAAGTCTTTCCATTTCAAAACAAAACCGGGTTAGTCGTCTTTAAGGCCGAAATTCTACCTTAAACCTACAATCCATCTCAAGCTAGAATCGAATTCTCTGTGGGAACGATCCCGGATTTTCGGATACTATGCTACCGATGACCTAGCCCTACGCTTCGGGTATCTATCAACCTCTTATTGGAAAGCAAGGTCGGGAAGTAAGCATTTTTGGCACCGTTGCCGGGGATCTTCTTATTTTAGCTTATTTGGAGGTTACGACAAACCGCTGTAAGTATCCCAATTAATTTCTCTTTTGTGCACCGTATACTCAAGTTAGCGGATACCTCTAACCGATCTTCATATCAAACTTGAGGTTTAACGAAGCTAGTTTGCGTATCCTTGCCCTTTCTTTTCTTCTTTTTGTTAATTGCTTCGCTATTGGGAACTCTTTGCATGTTGTGAACTCAAGTTAGCGGATACCTCTAACCGAGCCACCAATTCGACCCGAGGTTTAACGAAGCTAAATTGAGCGTCACTTTCTTTTTGTTTTGATTCTCATCGTCTTTATTCTCTAGCCGTGGAGGTGGCATAACCCCACGAGACTGTTTGTGAACGAGGTGGCGGCATAGCCCCTCTAGTCTGGTATTTTAGTTTTGTGCAGGTTATATGCGTACCATATACCGTAGCCCTTACTCCAATCGGCTGCACCGTTCTGCTTCTCCACCAAGGGTTCGTCATGCATATTCTCCACCGCGTCAATTATCTCCACCATTAAGGCACATGGCAGAACAACCAGCAGGCCGAACGCTGAGAGATTATTTGACTCCGGAAAGGGGACCGCATGTTTCGCCAATTGCTATTCCAAATTGCACCGCCGCCAATGCTTTTGCTTTCAAGCCGGAATATCATCGGGTTATACCGGAATTTCGGGGGCGTGAACTTGAGGATCCGTATTGTCATATCCGGGAATTCGAGACTATCGTGAGCACTTTTGTGACAACTCCGGGGCAATTGGATCAAGCAAGGTTGAAGTTGTTTCCGTTTTCGCTCAAGGATAAGGCCAAGCAGTGGTTCCATTCGTTGAAGCCACAGTCGTTGCGTACTTGGAGGGAAGTCCAGGACGTGTTTACCCAGAAGTATTTTCCGGTCAGCCGAACCAAACTCCTTATGGATCAAATCGCGAATTTCAAACAAAAGGACGGGGAAATCTTTTACAAGTATTGGGAACGTTATAAGGATTTGCTAGCTGCCGTACCACACCATAACTATCCAATGTATTTGGTGATCAACTACTTCTATGTCGGATGCAATCAACAAGCCAAGCAGCTCCTTGATACCATGGGAAGCGGTGACTTTCTAGGGAAAGATCCAGAGGCCGCATGGGAATTTTTGGATGCTTTGGCCGAACGAGCTCAAACGTGGGAATTCATCGACCCAGGCGATCAAGCTATGAGAAATCAAGGACCCGGAGGTTCCGGTAAGTTTTCAGTGAGTGAGCATACGATGTTTGAATCTAAGTTGGAGGAATTGTCAAGTAAGTTGGATAAAATGAAGTTGGATGCAATTCAAGTAAAACCTGCAAAGGAAGTGAAGGAGGTTCGTCAAGTTGAAGAAGTATGTGTCATTTGTGAAACCTTGGGTCATTCGACGGATAATTGTCCTACCATTCCCGCCCTTCGGCTCCATTATAGTCAACTACCTCAGGAAGAAGTATGTGCACTTAACCAACGGTGGGATCCATACTCGAACACCTATAATCCGGGGTTGAGGTCTAATCCAGCTTTCCGCTGGAATAATCAGAATGAAGCAGGGTCTTCTACAGCTACACAAGCTCCACCCCCAGCTCCGAATCAGAATTGGCGACAATCTCAGTTTCAGGGTCCACCTCGTTTTCCATCAAGCCAAGGACCGCCAGGGTTTATTCCATCGGGCCAATTCCAAGGTCAGGGTCAGAATCAGTTTCAGCCGCAAGCACCACCACCTCGGCGATCATTGGAAGATACCATGAATACCTTTTGTCAGATGCAGATTACGACTAATGAGCAAACCACTCAGGCCATGAATGACATGAGGGTTCAGATGGGGAAATTGACAACAGCTATTGGTCTATTGCAACAAGAGAGAGGGAAACTTCCCACTCAACCTTTGCCGAATCCACAAGGACAACAGTTGTCTGGTAGCTCTTCGGTGACTTTCCCCGAGCATGCCAAAGCCATTATCTCTCTGCGAAGTGGGAAGACGGTGGATAACGCTCAAGTCGAACCACCGGTGATACCACTATTAGTTCCCGCTCCAATACCATCAAATCCGGTACCGTCAAGTGAGGAATCGCCTAAGCAAGTTTCTAACGATAAGGAGAAAGGAAAGGACAAGGAAAAGGAAAGTGATATTCCGCCAACCTTTACCGTTCCGGCCCCTTTTCCCAATCGGTTGAGAGCGCCGACTAAGCCTAACCTAAAGTCGGATATCTATGAAGTACTCAAGCAAGTAACGGTCAATCTTCCTTTGCTCGATGCCATTAAGCAGATTCCGTCCTATGCTAAGTTCTTGAAAGATCTTTGTACTCACAAGCGCAAATTACAAGTTCAAAAGAAGGTTTTCCTAACCGAGCAAGTTAGTTCACTCTTTCAATCGGTCCTTCCACCCAAGTACAACGATCCAGGGTGTCCCACAATAGCCATTACCATTGGAGGAAAGTTGTTGAGAAGGCACTTCTTGATTAATGTGCAAGTGTTAACCTTTTACCTTATTCTGTTTATCAGCAATTGGGTTTGGGTGAAATGAAGCCTACTAGGGTGACTTTGCAATTGGCGGATCGGAGTATCCGTGTTCCAAAAGGGATGGTTGAAGACGTTCTTGTCCAAGTTGATCAATTCGTTTATCCCGTTGATTTCGTGGTCCTTGATACATGTCCAGTGCCAATTATTCTCGGGCGGCCTTTCTTGGCGACATCAGATGCTGTGATTCATTGCCGGGATGGCCGGCTCAATATGAGTTTTGGGAATATGCAGATGCAGGTCAACATGTTCAGTATTGGTACTCAGATGGGAGACGACGACGATGTGTGCGGGGTTAGTATGATCGATTCACTTGTGCAAGACCATGTTGATGAGTTTCTTTGCAAGGATGAGTTGGAGTTAGCACTCACGTCCGCCGAAGCCGATTTTCTTGACGCTCCCGAGGTTGCCTATTTATGTTCGTTGTTAGATGAGGAGGATATGTGTGGTATCAACCCATGGGTCCCTAAGTTCGAGGAGTTGCCACCTATTGAAAAGCGAGCTGTCCCGTCATGTGACAAGCCACCAACACTTGAGCTCAAGCCGCTACCGGATAAACTTAAGTATGCTTACCTTGGAGAAGATCAAACTTACCCGGTGGTGATTTCTTCCTCTTTAAGTGATTCACAAGAATTGGAATTGCTAGCTTTACTACGAGAGCATTCGAAGGCCATCGGGTGGTCCATCGCCGACATCAAAGGTATCGACCCTTCCCTTTGTTCTCACCGTATTTATATGGAAGATGATTTCAAACCATCCCGCCAACCACAAAGGCGTTTGAACCCAATAATGAAGGATGTAGTCCGAGCGGAAGTTCTAAAGTTGTTGGATGTAGGAATTATCTACCCGATAGCGGATTCCAAATGGGTGAGCCCGATTCAAGTGGTACCTAAGAAATCCGGGGTTACGGTGGTTCGAACGATAAGGATGAGCTTATCCCGACAAGAGTGCATACCGGTTGGAGGGTGTGTATCGATTATCGGAAGTTAAATGCGAGCACTAGGAAGGATCATTTTCCACTCCCTTTTATCGATCAAATTTTGGAAAGGGTCGCCGGTCATGAGTTCTACTGTTTCCTCGACGGGTATTCCGGGTACAACCAAATTGAAGTTGCGTTGGAGGATCAGGAGAAGACCACGTTCACGTGCCCATTTGGAACCTTTGCGTATCGTCGTATGCCGTTCGGGCTTTGCAACGCCCCCGGTACTTTCTCGAGGTGCATTATGGGGTTATTTAGCGACATGGTGGAAAAGATTATGGAAGTATTTATGGATGATTTTTCAGTTTTTGGGGATTCGTTTGGGGCATGTTTGACCAATTTGGGGCTTGTGCTAGCTCGTTGTGAAGAGAAGAATCTCGTATTGAATTGGGAAAAGTGTCATTTCATGGTGACCGAAGGCATTGTTCTTGGTCATATCGTTTCTTCGAAAGGGATTGAAGTTGATCGGGCGAAGATTGATTTGATTGGCAATCTCCCGACGCCAAAGTGTTTGAAAGATGTGCGGTCTTTTCTAGGGCATGCCGGTTTCTATAGGCGTTTCATTAAAGATTTCAGTTCAATTGCCCGGCCGTTGTGTCACTTGCTCGCGAAAGATGTTCCATTTGAGTGGTCTTCGGCTTGTGAAGCTGCTTTTGTCAAGCTCAAGGCCAGCCTCACCTCTCCACCCATAGTTCGGACGCCAAATTGGGATTTGCCTTTTGAGCTTATGTGCGACGCCAGTGACTACGCCGTCGGGGCCGTTTTGGGTCAACGCCAGGGCAAGGAGCCGTATGTGATTTATTATGCGAGTAAGACGTTGAACGAAGCTCAGATGAATTATTCAACGACCGAGAAGGAATTGTTGGCGGTAGTCTTTGCTCTCGACAAATTTCGATCTTACTTGGTGGGCGCTCCAATCACGGTTTATACCGATCATTCGGCGCTTAAGTACCTTTTTACCAAGCAAGATGCCAAGGCAAGATTGATTCGTTGGATTTTACTATTACAGGAGTTTGATCTTACCATAAAGGACAAGAAGGGGGTTGAAAATGTAGTAGCCGATCACTTGTCTCGTTTGGAATTCGACGATCAAACGGCTCATATTCCGATTCGGGATTCCTTTCCCGATGAACAGTTGTTTGGGATCTCTACGGCTCCATGGTATGCGGATATTGTCAACTATTTGGTCACCGGGATGTTGCCAGGACACCGGAATGTTCAAGAGCGCCGCCGGTTCTTAGCGGAAGCGAAGCGGTTCACCTTCGACGACCCGTATCTCTTCAAGTATTGTGCCGATCAATTGGTTCGACGATGTGTGCCTGAGTCCGAACAACAGAATGTCATTAAGTTTTGTCATACTGAAGCTTGTGGAGGTCACTTTTCATTTCGGAAGACCGCAGCGAAGATTTTGCAGTGTGGGTTTTACTGGCCAAAGTTGTATAAGGATACGTTTGCCTTTTGCCGGGCTTGTGATCGATGTCAATTGTTGGGATGTGTAACGCGGAGGAATGAGATGCCGCTTTCGCCGATACTGATTATTGAGGTTTTTGATTGTTGGGGAATCGATTTCATGGGGCCTTTCCCTTCGTCTTTCGGCTACCTTTACATTTTGTTGGCGGTCGATTACGTGAGTAAGTGGGTTGAGGCTATTCCTACTCGTACCAATGATGCTGCGGTTGTAGTTGAATTTTTACGGGAGTATATTTTGGCACGCTTTGGGATGCCAAGGGCTATTATTAGTGATCAAGGCTCTCACTTTTGCAACCGATCATTTGCTGCCTTGATGAAGAAGTATTCCATTGTGCACAAAGTTTCTACGGCGTACCACCCTCAAACCAATGGTCAAGCGGAGCTGGCCAATCGAGAAATTAAGAATATCTTGGAGAAGACGGTTAACCCTACCCGCAAGGATTGGTCAACTCGTTTGGTCGATGCTCTGTGGGCTTACCGTACTGCGTACAAGACTATCTTGGGAATGTCTCCATATCGACTTGTTTATGGAAAAGCTTGCCATTTGCCGGTGGAACTCGAGCATAAAGCGTATTGGGCAATCAAGAAGCTCAATTTCAACATGGCCAAGGCCGGGGCTCGCCGCAAGTTGCAATTGACGGAGGTAGAGGAATTGAGGTACAATGCTTACGATTATTCTAGTTCTTATAGATCCAAAGTCAAAGCTAAACATGATAAGAACATTGTGATTAAGAACTTTGTGCCCGGTCAATGGGTGTTGTTGTATAATTCGCGTTTGCATCTCCATCCTGGTAAACTGCGGTCCCGTTGGGCCGGTCCTTACGTAATACGAACTGTTTTCCCTCATGGGGCAGTTGAAATTGAAAGTCTGCAAAATGGAACCACATTTAAGGTTAACGGTCAGAGGCTTAAGCTTTTTCTTGGTAATTTTGAAGTTGGAGAACCCGATGAGGATTTGGCCGATCCTGCTTACGCGGATGGCCCGTCAGTTTAGAGTTGTTTCGATTGAATTTGCACGGGGAGCGAAAGCGTAACCGCTGAACTTAACTGTTTGTCGGACCCGGCCCCATGACTTAATTGTATGGGGTACCCTCCATTGACTTGGGTATATGTAGCTCCGCACGCCGCTACTAAAATAAGAATCGTGTGCCCAGCTCCGGTTCGAAGGGCAATTCTTTTTAATATCAGTGACATAGGGCTTTCATTAGCTCTTCTGATAGGAGTAATTCACCGTGCACCACTCACGTCTACCAGATTAGCCCCATCGGGGGCGGTATAGATCTTAGGTTAGGCCTTGGTAATCCCGTGCTCCATAACCGCACTTGGCTCTATCTTGTGCCTGCCTAGTTACGATCTTAGGGGACGCTGGACTTAATTGTTTGGCGGAGTCCAGCGGTGACTTGGACGCTCCGAGCTCTGATATTAACTCTATGCATGTTTGTATATATTGTTCATATTGTATATATTGTTTATAGTTCTTTTCTTGTTTTCTTTGTTTTCTTTGTTTCGGGATTTTATCACTAAGAGATTGCAACAATGCATCATTGTATCGGGCTTTTATTAGCCCTTCCTTGTGGTAGTTTGCCGTTAATGATCCGTGCTCTCCGCGATCGTCCCTATCGGTGGCAACTTAGGTCTGTGGGTGAGTTTTGCTTTTGACCTTTTGTCTCACTTTGTTTCGACCAAGGGAACGCTGGGCTTCATTGCTTGGCGAGGTCAGGCGGTAAATTTTATTGCGGGCGTGATGTAACAAACCTTGACGGTCTAGTATAGCCACCCGAGTTTTATCTCTTCGGTGAGACTCGGGAAGAAAAGTATGACTCGTAAGATTGCGTGAAGATCGGGTGGTGTTCTTTGTTGCTTTTCTGTATATATTTTTGTTGTTGGAGCCCGGATAACACGAGCCGGGCAGTTCTAATGTCATTTGCCTGCTGGTAGGTCCTTCGTACAATTCCGCTTCTGCAGGGTTAACACGCTACCACACCAGCCTTGGTGGTTTGGGTCTACCGTTGGAGTGATTGAGGCATTCAGGAGCCCTAAGCATGGGTGCGATTATGTGTCGCGGTTGTTAGTCCGAAAAGCTTTGACTATGGCCCTGTGTGACTAGCTGGTGGTTCCGACCGAAAGAGTGAAGCCCTGGAAGCACATAACTCCGGATCGAAGTGGGCAATGGCAAAATCCTCCAACTTGGTCGAGGTATAAGGGGGTTGACATTCCCCCGTGGGTAATCTCTTCCCTTTCCCTCTCAATACTGTTGTTCTTCATGCTATGAGGGCATAGCATATCTTAAGTTGGGGGGAGGGGATATATCTGTGATATATTTTTCGTTGTTTTTCTGTTTCTGTACAAATTTTTCGCTTTTCTTTGTTTTTAGGTTGGTAATCCTTCCGTTATTACAACTTTAGTGGATTAAAGCAACTTGGCACATGCTTAGTATTTCTTAGTTGGCAAAAGTTCGGTGTACATGTTTCGTGTAGTGTGTCCATTTTAACTCATTGGCATGTTGAAGTTGAGCAATTAGGTGTTAAGTGTGTTTTTGAACAAGTTTGACCCATATCCCGGTTGTTTTCTTCTTTTGTTCGTGTTTTTCATCTTATGTCATGCCTAAACGTGTTTATAGCATTATTGAATCGTTCCGGAATCTATAACGTACTTAGGGGATGATACAAGGCCCTATTTCTTTGATTTGACCACAAAGAGTCCCGTTGTCCTAATTCGTATCCTAGTCCGTGTCTTACCGTTTATTCAACGAACTTAGGGAACCGGAGTAAGGAGGGATGTTATTCTGATGCTTTAAGGTGTTCGGAGGGTGTTTGAAAGGTGTTGGATACGCTCGGGGGTCAATAGGATGGACTTTGGAAATTTTCAGATTTTTTTTGGTGCATGAACCGGTACGGGATAATTACCAACCGGTTCATGAGGGGCAGATGTTTGATTTTCAGGATTTTAGCTCATGAACCGGTACGAGATAATTACCAACCGGTTCATGGAGCTCAGAATTGGAAAAAATTTTGGTTTTCACTTTTCTCTCTCCTACCCCACATTATAACTTCCACACCTCCTTTCTTCACCATAACCCACGACCTAAAATTAAATCCCCCTCCCCTGGCCCTTCGGTTACCTCTCCAAACTCCACCAAATCACCCAAAAACCTCCATCAATCTCTACAAGTCCATGGATTCTTGAAGATTCAAGGGGGAAATCAAAGGTTTTCAAAGATTCAAGCTTGGGTTTCTCTCTCTCCATCCGAAAATTGGTTCAACCCAAGGTATTCCGAAATTTCTCTCTTTTCCTTGAGTTCTTGGGTTAATCATTGAAGTGATCCACCAAATTGAAGGGTTTTCAAGTTGCATTGTTAGTTTTGGCATGATTTGGAATCCTAGATCCCCAAAATCAAGTGGGATCCGAAAATTTCTCTCTCCTACCCCCAAAATCCGAAATTTTCCCACATACCGTAGCCTTAATTTCTGAAATTTCTGTTGCGAGCTGTTGTGGGGTTCGATTTTCTGCTATTGTACCTTAGTGCTCCGGTTTTTGTTGGGAATTTGAACTCTGCTGTGCAGGTGGTTGAAATTGTAGTAAGGGGGTGCTCTGTTTTGCTCTGTTTGGTGGTAGTAAAAATGGGAAGAACGAAAAAAGTTTTGGGGGATGCAATGAAATCCACGGATGCAGTGGCATCGGTTGATGCTAGAACGGGGAAAACAACGTACTATAAACGCTCCGATCCGGAGGTACAGGCCGAGAGGGCCGAGTTGCAAGAGGAGGAGAGTAGGAAGAGGAAAAGAGAGAAGAAGGAAGAAGCAAAGAAGAAATGGGAAAAAGAGTTGAAAGGGCGTAACTACATCTGTGAGCGTCAAGTAGACCGAGAGAGGATAGGAGATCATCCTATCATTGATATTATCATTCAACGTGGTCTACGGTTTTTCTTTAAACCAGTATCTGGGTATAAGCCTAAGATGGTTTTTGATTTTTATGCAAATATGGAGATAGATGAGAAGGATCAGAAGATTACGTCGGTAATGGGAAAGAAATCCGTTCTCATATCCCCCAATACCATTGCGAAATACCTGGATGACTACCAGCGGCCCCATTTTGGTACTACAACCTATCCCGCTCTGAATTGGTCTAAACCCGAGGAGGAGATTCGTAATGCCTTGACCGACAAGCCACTGAAGGTCGATCGTTTTGTCAATGGGAAGCTTTTTGAGAAGTACCGGGTGATCAATAAGGTGGTTCATTACAACCTATGCCCTCACGGTTCAGAAAAGAACCCGAGGAAGGAGGATGCAGAGGTCTTATACGTGTTTGGGTCCAGTGACGAGGTGGTGGATTGGGCGTTGATGATTTGGAACTCCATGGTGACATTTAGGAAGCGTTCGGGTCCATATAAGCCGAATTTTCCATTTCTGGCAATGGTGACTGCCATTTGTGGTGCGCAGGGTGTGATTTCTCCGGAGAGGTTCGTTCCCGGATCGCCCGGTCCGATTACGGGTGGTTCCGTGGAGAAGAGCAAGTCTTTGTCGCAGCCTCCATTGCCCGGACCTTCTGGTTTGCCTACTTCTACTGCTAGGACGTCAACGGGAAGGGTTGAAGAGTATGTGAAGGGGATGGCGGTTCAAATTCAGACTCTGGAAGCACGTCAGTTGAGACAGGAGACTCAATTACGTAGAACTAGGAGGGATCTCTCGGTTGTGAAGAAAGTCACCTTATGGATTGCAGCGAGATGTGGCAAGGAAGGGGATGTTTATGTGCCCGACGAGGAGGACTTGCGAGAGTCGACCCCCGAGGTGTCTGTGGATGAACCGGGAGTTGGTGCTAGTGGTGGTGAGCCTGGTACGAGGAGAAAGGGTAAAGAACATGTGATTGGTGATGATGACGAGGATGAGGATTTCGATAGTGAGGAATAGTGTCGGTGGTGGTCATTTTGTAAAACCCTCTACTTGGTCGGGGTGCAAGGTGGTTGACAGCCCACCTAGTTATCTTGTTTTCAGTTTTTAGTGTCGCTTTGTACAAAGTTTAGGAAGTTTTTGTTGTGGCCGGCATGTGGCCTTTTGCCTTGACTTGGTAGTTAGTGTTGGTGGCGACCAAGGGTAGTTAAACCAAGCTTGGTAATGGTCGCCATCGTTTTGTTAACCGTTCTTTCTTAACCAAGGTCATTATAAGCCAAGAAAGTCCTTAGTTGACCGTTCATACGTTTTGATTCCGGTTTGATTCAATTCTTGTTTGTTGGCATGTTTAGTTTGTGGCATACTTATTTTCGGTTAATATTTGGTTTAGCTTAGCTTTCTTTCTTTGGTGCTCTCCTTATTTAAGGTTTGGAATTTTTGTTCACCGAACCTAGTTTCGAGCACCTTTTGTGGGATGTGGCTGCTTTTGTTTAAAATATTTTTGGCCGTGTCGTATCCTCTTTTTGATCTTGGATACGCACGTTGGATACTTGTTGTTTACATACGTGGTGTCTAGTTGCTCTGCTATTAACATGTTGCAAGTTTGTATGGATAACAATGGTTCGTTTTGAATTCTTGTAAACTAGGTTTGCCGAGCATGTGCCATAGTTGTTTTTCCGGAAGGCTTGCGTTGTTTTTCTTTTTGTTGGTTATTTTGGTTGCTAGGGGCTAGCAACGCTTAAGTTGGGGGGCGTGATCCGCACCCAAGATTGTATAATCTTGGGGGCTTTTATCATAGTGTTTGTAGCGTTTCGTCCCTATTTATTCCGTTTTATCGCATTTTGCTCGTGAGGGTTCGTTTTGTTGTTTTCAGGTAAAACAGGGCAATTCCGTGCTTCTAACATTAAGAATTTGTCAAGGAAGTATTCCACCGACCAAGGCCACGTGGCATTGCCAAGCATCGGGTCGCTGTCGGGTGGTTTTGCCCGAGCAATTGAAGCATCGGGCCGTCGTCGGGCCGTTTTGCCAAGCGAAGCAGAAGAGAACCAAGTCTGCCGTGCATGAACCGGTACGAAGGAATTACCAACCGGTTCATGCTCGTCAGAAATTGAAGTTTGGACTTTTATCGAGACCATGAACCGGTACGAAGGAATTACCAACCGGTTCATGCCCTGGAATCCGAAATCTGCTTTTTGCTTTTGGGATATTTTGTTGTCTTACCTTTTGAGATATTTTGGGATTTTTGTAGAGAGAGAAGGGGACCCCTTTAAGTCTTTCTCCCTCTCTCTCTCCCTCATAACACACCTTGTCTTCTCTCTCTTAATTTCTAGTCTTTTTTGTCTCTCCTCCATTGAAGTGTTGTTCAAGCTTTTGTCTTCCATTTTCACTAGTAAGTAATTAGTTCCGTTTAATTTGACGTTTATTAAAGTTGTTCGTACGGTTGTGATTATCGTTAATCTCAAGTTTATTTTCGAATCCGTCGGTTAAATTTTATGTCTCGTTTTCATGCTATGTTTAATGTTTTAGCCATGTGTGAGTAGTTTCTTGGCTAAGTCTCGGGATAATCTTTCCCGAGGACTTAGGTTGTTACTTGGTTCTCGAGCCATCGGGCTTTTAAAGCATGATTTTCCGGTTAGGACTTAATTTGCATTTTAGGTCTAAACTAGGGGTGTTAACCCCTTGGTAACGAGTTTGTCAAGCGGTCTTGGCTAATGACTTACCGAGGCCTAGTGGCCTCCTTTGTATTCGATGAATATTACAAACAAGTTGGTTCGCCTCCGGGAAATCATATCTTTTATTAAACGTAGTCTTTTAAAAGTAAAATCATCCGGGCTTGAGCACGCGGTCGTGACTCTCGCCTGAGTTATAATCGAGAACCGGTAATGGCCTTTGTCAAGGGTTAGAAGACCCCGAGACTTGCCTTGTTAAGTTTATCAAGCTTTATTCTAAGTTTTCGTTCAAGTCTTTCCATTTCAAAACAAAACCGGGTTAGCCGTCTTTAAGGCCGAAATTCTACCTTAAACCTACAATCCATCTCAAGCTAGAATCGAATTCTCTGTGGGAACGATCCCGGATTTCCGGATACTATGCTACCGATGACCTAGCCCTACGCTTCGGGTATCTATCAACCTCTTATTGGAAAGCAAGGTCGGGAAGTAAGCACCCCCCCCAAAAAAAAAAAAAAAATCATAATAAGAGGGAAGAAAGTCACCGATTTTTTCCCAAAATTAAAAGAGAAAATTGATATATTTTTGCCTAAAAAAACGTAAATGGAGGGAAGTGAATGCGCGAGAAACAAAGGGGGAGAGAGAGAGAGATTGTAGTGGACCCCTTATTTTGGTTATGGACTAGAAATGACCATTGTGAAGCTTAACATTATTAAGCTTAGCAACCTCTTAAGTGAATAATCAAAAGCTGATGTGTCAACTTTTGGTTATCCTTTTTTGATTATATCACTGTGGATGGCCTAAGGCTATCGTTAGTTAGCCCTAAGAGATACGGAGTATTTGATTCTACAACTTTAATTCTTAGGATTGACTAACGAGAGCTTTAGAGTCAAAAATTAATTACGGTTCTTTAGGATAAAATGATCAGAAAAAAAAGATTTTCGCACTGGTTCAAACAAATTAAAAATTGGAGCACTTAACTTTTTTTGCCAGGAGCACCTCAGCCATTCCGTTTGGACAGAGGGGTGACGATAGGTGTTGATTTGATGAATTTTTAGTAAGCTCAGGTGTTTATATGAAATTTAAGAAAGGTCAGGTGTTAAATTGATTAGTTTTTAGAAAACTCAGGTGTTTATATGAAATTTAAGAAAAGTCAAGTGCTTATATGTGATTTGTGTGAAAGGTCAGGTGCCTAGGTGAAATTTTCCCTAAATGAGATGAGATTGTTCAACAACACAAACGATGGTGACTGGTCTGGGGTCCCAATTTAGACTGATCAGAATTAATATGTCTTCCAAGTACAGCTTTCTATCCTTATCAATTTTGGTCCACAGTCTTCTTGAGGCTTACGAGGAGCTATTGTGGCTGCTTTACTTGCCATATCTCCGTTATGATCAGTAGGGGGTTTCTTGTTTTTAGCTATCATTCTATGTTCCTGTCTGTATATGCATTATGTAAATTGACTGAGATTCTTCTCAATAGTCCAAAATTGGAGAAATTTTTAAATGCCGGGTGGACACGGCCACGTGGTGCTCAGATTTGTTTGGGTAATTTTTTAGTGCAAAATTATCAAAACACCTCCTAAAACTCAAACAAATTTGGGCCGTCCAAAACACGTTTGGACGGCCGAGATGCGTGCACAGGCACCACGTGACCGTGCCCACCCGGCACTGAAAAATTTCTCCCAAAATTTGGATTGTTGATAAGCACCCGACAATGTAATAAAGGGTGCGCTAGTGTCTAGTCTTAGTTACTTTTGTTATTTAATTAGTTGTTTTTAGTTACTTTTGCTCGTAAGGTATTTTGGCTTTGTTTTGTAGAGAAACCCTTTATTCAGGTATTTTAAAAGACCAAAGCGTGCCAAGGGCATTCAAAGCCCAAAAGATGACCCGTTGGCCACACAAGCGCGGCCCGTTGCCAAGTCTGCCCGGGCAGAAGCAGCCAAAAGCAATGATAAAGCATAAGCTAAGAAGATGGCCAAGGCAAGGCCAAGGTGGCCCGAGCAAGATGGCCAAGGCAAGGCCAAGGTGGCCCGAGCAAGATGGCCAAGCCAAGCCAAGAAGCAAAGTCAACGCCAGGAGGCAAGCAGTCAAGGCCAGGAGATAAGGCCTCGCCATCGATGGCTGACATCCTGGACATCGGTACCGAAGCCTTACAGTCAACACAGTCAACAGAAGATAGGAGCTCGGCATCGATGGCTGATATATGGGACATCGGTACCGAGAGCTTATCAACATTTTAAGCCCATTGCCATCGGTACCGAGAGCTTACTAGGGGATCTGCAAAGCATCTTCTAGGAATATCCCATGCGCGTATCTTGGAGTATAAAAGCCCGTGATGTCACCATTACACGACTTGGACAGAAATGTACCCATTTTTGATCTAGATTTCAAATTTCTTTGCTTGTTCTTGAGTGTTCTTAATTTCCAGCCCTTAATTTCTGCATTTTCAACTCTTGTAAGTTAATTTTTGCCACTCTCTCCTCAATTAAAGTTGTTTAGTTTCTTCCGATCTATCTTTCCATCTAATTTTCTTTTAGGCTTGTGTTTACACTTATGCTAAGTAGATTTTTGCTTGCTCTTATCTTTTTAGATATGTGTGAGTAGTTTCATAAGGTTGGGTCATGGGGTGACTAGCACCCCATGGCTTGAGTAAAAATTGCATTTTTCACCAAAAAGTTTGCAACTTTGTTTTGGAAATTGATGTGGGGCTCGGATTTGTTTGTCAAATTACCGAGGTGATAACCTCCTTGATCATGTGTAGGTAAGAGCTTCGCCTACTTACCACACATGATGCTTGGAGCTCTGTCGCTCGAGGTGTTTGCTAAATGAATTCTATAGCTAGCTTGATTTTCGAACCATCTTATCTTCCGGGTTAGACCGTGTATTGGGGTGAAAAGTGTGGTTTTGCTTGAGTCGTGGGCGCTCGTGATTCCTAGACCTAACCTTCTTTTTATCTAGTTTATTCTCGTTTAATTTAGCCTTTTTAATTTCCACCGCATACGAAAAACCAAGTTGGCTGACTAAAAGCCGGAAACCATACTTGCATCTACAATCCATCAAGCCGTATTAGTTATCTCTGTGGGTACGATCCCGGACTTCCGGATTTATTATGCTTCAATCAGACGCTGATGCCCTACGCTTGGGGTGACCTCTTGGATATACATCGAGAAGAACGAAGCATTTTTGGCGCCGTTGCCGGGGATTTCTTATTATGGCTTTATGGAGGCTCGACAAACCATTGTGAGTATCCCGCTTCTTTCTTTTAGTTGTAGTTAGTAGTTTATTTGTTAATTGCTCGTATCTAATTCGGTGGATACCTCTAACCTGGTTTCATGCCAAACTTGAGGTGTAACGAAGCCGGAGTAGATATTGAGTTAGTTAGTTTCATTTAATCTGCATTGCTGAGCCGAGGCGGTGGCATAACCCCTCGCACTTTTTGTTTTCTGTTTTGTCTTGTTGAGGCGGCGGCCTAGCCCCTCCGGTCTGTTAGTTTGCTGGTAGTTAGTTGGTAGTTTTGCTTGTTTATGTCTGTTGTGTATCGGAGCCCAAATTCCAATCGGCTTCACCGTTCTTCATCGCCTCCGAGAATCCGTAGCATTGTCAGGGCGTATCCTGCCCACTCTCCACCGCGCAAAGTAAATCAAAATCGCAATAGAAAAGGCCCAATGGCCGACGAAATTCCAGTTCGCACTCTCCGTGACTTGTTGAATCCAGAAAGGGCTCCTTCTGTATCGCCTATCGTTATTCCGACTCCGGTTGGTGGGAATGCATTTGAATTCAAGGCTGAGTATCTTCGGGTTATTCCAGAATTTTGGGGGCGAGAGTTGGAGGATCTTGGAGAAAAAGCAATGTTCAATCAAGGTCCTACCAGTTCAGGGAAATTTTCTATTGCTGAGCATAGTTCTTTTGAGACTCGTTTGGAAGAAATCGCTCGAAAGCTTGATAAGTTGGAATTGAAAGGTGCTCAATCTCATAAAGTTAAGGTGGTACGTCAAATGGAAGAGATGTGCGTTATATGTGAAATGTGGGGACATTCTACCAAGGCATGCCCAAATATTCCCGCTTTAAAGAATGTCATAAACAGAATTGCTCCGGAGGAAGTGAATGCGGTAAATCAATGGTTTGACCCCTTCTTTCAATCATACAATCCGGGGACACAACAACATACGACTTTCCAATGGAATCAATTGAATGATGTGGGCTCTTCCCAAATTTCACCTCCTGCTCCGCAATTACCATGGGAGCAACCTCCAAATGCTTTTTGTTTCCCTCAAGCGCAAGGTCCGCCGGGTTTCGTTCCATCCAATCCATTCCCAAGTTCGACTCAGTTTCAACACCAACCCCCGAGGTGTTCTTTGGAGGATCAGTTGAATGCTATCATGCAAGAGCAAATGACATTTAACGACCAACAACCCCAAATGATGGGAGAGATCAATTTCCCTCATGCAAACCAATTTCAACAACCGTCTCAGTTTCAACAACAACCCCCGAAGCGTTCTTGGGAAGATCAATTCAGTGCTCTCTTGCAAGGTCAAACTGCTATTAATGAGCAACAATCCCAAATTATGGGAGAGATCAAGAACCAAATGGAAAAGTTGACCACGTCGGTGGGGATCCTACAACAAGAAAAGGG
The DNA here is from genome assembly GCA_018127125.1 of Rhododendron griersonianum. Taxonomy (NCBI): domain Eukaryota; kingdom Viridiplantae; phylum Streptophyta; class Magnoliopsida; order Ericales; family Ericaceae; genus Rhododendron; species Rhododendron griersonianum. Next base: position 12,269,784 of record CM030794.1, on the reverse strand, counting down.
GAAGTTCCCTACCCAATCTCAAGCGAACCCCCAAGGCCAACACTTTGTTAGCTCTTCGGTGTTTTTTCCCGAGCAAACAGAGTCTATCATCACATTGAGAAATGGGAAGGCTGTGGAAAATGCTATCGTTGCTCCGCCGCTTACACCTACCTCGTTGCCTCCTCCTATCGAACGTTCAATTCCGACATCAACTCTTGGGGAATCTCCCAAGGAGGCAAGCAAGGAAGTTTCAGAAGACAATGAGAAGGAAAAGGGTAAAGAGAAGGAGAGCATAGAGGATCCTAAAGTTGTTCCAACACCGGTACCGTATCTACATCGCTTGAAGGCCTTGGCGAAACCGAATTTGAATTTGAAAGTTGCTCTTATAGCCGAAGAGGCTAAATTTCTCGAATCTTCCGAAGTCAGTTGTTTGTATACATTACTGGATGAGGATGAAGCTTGCGCACTGAATGCTTGGACCCCGAAATTTGAAGAATTTGAAGAGTTACCGCCAATCGAGAAGAAAGTTCTTCCCTCTCTTGTGGATCCCCCTTTATATGATGATCCGGGAGGAAAATGCCTCACCGCTAAAGTTGTCTTTTCCAATCTCCCGTATCTTGACCCTTCCCCAGAGGAATTACTCCTTGCTCATGAGATGAACATGTTTGAAATGTCGGGCGTCTATTGTGATGATCCGTTGGCAAAACCTCTCACCGCTAAGGAAATGGATGCCGAAGTGGATTACTTGTATGCGTTGTTGGCTAAGCAAGATGCTTATGGACCAATCTTTGAAGATTTGGAGCCCGTGGAAGCTACAATTGTCCCTTCGAGTTTTTCGTGCCTTGATCCTCTCACCGCTAAAGAAATGGATGTTGAGGTAGATTCCTTGAACTCTTTGTTAGAAAAACAAGATGCATGTGAGCTTAATTTTGAGAAATTTCCAATCATAGAAATAATTGATTTTCTTGGTGTTGACGATTTTCTTGTGGTTTATCATCCTTATATTGTAGATTTTGTCAACAACTTGAAAATTGATCTTGTTTGGGCTATGCACTTGGAGGAACTTAAATTTTTAAAACGAATTCAACAATTGCTTTACTCAAAGTTTCTTATCTTGTGGCATGGTCGAGTTCAATTCTTGGTGAAGAGTGTAGCTTGGAGTGCTATGTTTCTTCTAATAGTTATTAATGGTGTGCTAAATGTTTGTAGCCTGTGTGCTCACGCACTTGGCTCTATCTTGTTGCTTGCCTGGTTACGATCTTAGGGGACGCTGGACTTCATTGTTTGGCGGAGTCGAGCTGTAACTTTGACGCTCCGAGTTCTGATATTGAATGTGTAAATACTGTACATATGTGTTTTCTTTCTTTCTTTTACGTGTTTCTTTTCTTTTGTTTAGTATGCATGTTTAGGTCTGCTTTGTGTTTCTTGTTTTGAATAAAGTTTTGGAGATGTTTCACATGAAAAGATTTCACCAACGTGTTAGTGTAAAAGGGCTTTCATTAGTTCTTCTTGGTAATAGTTTGTCGTTAATGATCCATGCTCTCTGAATAGGCCCCTATCAGTGGCAACTTTGGTCTATGGGTGAGGTGTGATATTGCCTGGAGTGCACCTAGGTTGTATTGTATCTTGCTTTGTTTTGATCGTAGGGGACGCTGAACTTCATTGTTTGGCGAGGTCGAGCGATAAATTTTATTACGGGCGCTAGCATAACAAATTCTCAACGGTCTAGTATAGCCACCCATTGCTTACCCCACCGGTAAGGAATGGGAAGAAAAGTATGACTCGTTTGATCGCGTGATGATCGGGTGGTGCATTGCATTTTGTGTTGCATTTTCTAAATCGTTTTGCATGATCTTTTGTGTTTTTCTTTGTTTTTCTGTTTTTATTTTGGTTTGGTTTGAAGCCGGATAACACGGGCCGGTGGTACTAATGTCATTTGTTTGTGGAAAGTCTTTCTCTTAAGTCTTCTGTAGGGTTTATTTGCTACCACACCAGCCTTGGTAGTTTGGGTCTAAAGCCGGGGTGAGTGAGGCATTCAGGAGCCCTAAGCATGGGTGCGGCTATGCGCCGCGGTTATTAGTCCGATAAAGCTTTAGATATGGCCCAGTGTGACTAGCTTTGGTTTCGAGTGGGCAAAACCGAAAGAGTAAACCCTGGAAGCATCTATACGGACTGGAGCAAGCATTTGACATGAAATCCTCTTACTTGGTCGGGGTATTTAGGGGTTGACATTCCCCTTGGACGGTACATTCGCGTACTCTTTCCTTCCTTCACTCTTGTTCCTAATGCTATGAGGGCATAGCATCGCTTTAAGTTGGGGGGAGGGGTTAGCTTATGTGCTATTTGTTTGCTAGATGCTAGAAAATTTGAAAATCCAAAAACAATAGAAATTGAAAAATCCAAAAAAATGAGAAAATTGAAAATTCCAAAAATAAATAAAGGTTTTTACTTGCAAATTCTTCCTTTTTATCATGTTTTTAGCTCTTTTTCGTAACTTGTTGCATGCTCAATAATTGAAACCTGGCAAGAGTTCGTAACAATCCTAAGAAATTTGGTGCTTCTCAAATTTGCATGCTTAGTTGAAAATTGAACGGTTTAGGTCTTGAGTAAAGTTTTTGAGCAAGCTTTGGCCATATCCCCACCTTTTTCAATTCAATAAAAAGTTCGTAGTGAGGTGAATAATCGCATGCCTGTCTCTAATTGTGTTTAATGTCGATTTTCAATCATTTTGGAATCCAAAGCGCACTTAGGAGAAGATACAAGGCATTCTTTGCATGATTACACCACATATGAGTCACCTTGTCCTATTTCGCAACATGTTATTTCTCCCATTCTTTGCTTAACCTAGGAAACCGGTTGTTCGGAGGGATGTTGGGATGAGTTTTCATTGTTCAAGGAGATTTGGGGGTGGTGTGAAATGATAGAAGTGGTTGGAATGCGAAAAAGCGAAAAATTGTTACATGATTCTCTATCTCTCCACTCCCACTACAAAAGCGAAAGACCCAAATTTCCATTTTCCTCTCCAAAATTGGCTCCAATCTCTCTTACTACAAATCTCACCTCAAATGACCCCATTTCTCAAAGAAAAAAAAAAGAAAAGAAAAAGAAAGAAAGAGAAGATCAAAGAAATGCTATGAAAGAGCAAAAGTGAATTTGAATGAGGGTTGTATACTTTGATGAGAGAATTGGTTTGACTTATGGGCTATTATTCATTCGGGAGGAGAAAAAGTTCAATAAAAAGGGGAAACTCGATGCTCAATACTGTGGGAAGCCGGATGAGGATGGTGACTAGTTGTGAAGGAGTTGGTGGTAGTAGTTTTCTTTACATTAGTAGTTAGTTGGTGGATATTGGTTTAGCCGGTATGGCCCTTGACTTGGTTGTTTTCATTTGTTGGCGGCGGTCATTTGGGTAGTTGACCTTGCTAGTATAGACCGTCGCCCATTTGTGCTAACCCTTTCTTGAATACCAAGGTCATTAAAAGCTTAAAAAGCCCTTAGTTGATCTTTTGCGCGCTTGGATTCCTTTATGATTGACTGTCTGATATTTGCATAATTAGTTGTATAGCTTGCTTTCCTTTCGTTATCCAATAATCATCTGTTAGTTTTCAATTATGTTGAATAAAGTGCTTTAGTTGTTTAAGGCGTAGTATTCCTTTTTCGCTATTGCCTGCCTGTCAAGCACTTCTTTCGGTGGATATGGTTTAGTCTGAATTCGCAAGGTTTTGTGTCCCGTATCCTCCCATTGTTCGAGGACACAAACCTTTTTAGCTTGCTCTTAACTTGCTTGATAATTAGCCTGTTTAGTTTGAAACTGAAACTGTGAGTTGTAGAAATGAAATAAAATGTTGGATTGTTTGAACTCTTGCTAGGTTTCAAAGTTGAGCATGTTCTAAGTTGTGATAGCGGGGGAATTGCAAGTTGTTAGTTTTCTGTTTTTCGTGTCTTATTTGCTAGGGACAAGCAAACCTCAAGTTGGGGGGTGTGATAAGCACCCGACAATGTAATAAAGGGTGCGCTAGTGTCTAGTTTTAGTTACTTTTGTTATTTAATTAGTTGTTTTTAGTTACTTTTGCTCGTAAGGTATTTTGGCTTTGTTTTGTAGAGAAACCCTTTATTCAGGTATTTTAAAAGACCAAAGCGTGCCAAGGGCATTCAAAGCCCAAAAGATGACCCGTTGGCCACACAAGCGCGGCCCGTTGCCAAGTCTGCCCGGGCAGAAGCAGCCAAAAGCAATGATAAAGCATAAGCTAAGAAGATGGCCAAGGCAAGGCCAAGGTGGCCCGAGCAAGATGGCCAAGGCAAGGCCAAGGTGGCCCGAGCAAGATGGCCAAGCCAAGCCAAGAAGCAAAGTCAACGCCAGGAGGCAAGCAGTCAAGGCCAGGAGATAAGGCCTCGCCATCGATGGCTGACATCCTGGACATCGGTACCGAAGCCTTACAGTCAACAGAAGATAGGAGCTCGGCATCGATGGCTGATATATGGGACATCGGTACCGAGAGCTTATCAACATTTTAAGCCCATTGCCATCGGTACCGAGAGCTTACGAGGGGATCTGCAAAGCATCTTCTAGGAATATCCCATGCGCGTATCTTGGAGTATAAAAGCCCGTGATGTCACCATTACACGACTTGGACAGAAATGTACCCATTTTTGATCTAGATTTCAAATTTCTTTGCTTGTTCTTGAGTGTTCTTAATTTCCAGCCCTTAATTTCTGCATTTTCAACTCTTGTAAGTTAATTTTTGCCACTCTCACCTCAATTAAAGTTGTTTAGTTTCTTCCGATCTATCTTTCCATCTAATTTTCTCTTAGGCTTGTGTTTACACTTATGCTAAGTAGATTTTTGCTTGCTCTTATCTTTTTAGATATGTGTGAGTAGTTTCATAAGGTTGGGTCATGGGGTGACTAGCACCCCATGGCTTGAGTAAAAATTGCATTTTTCACCAAAAAGTTTGCAACTTTGTTTTGGAAATTGATGTGGGGCTTGGATTTGTTTGTCAAATTACCGAGGTGATAACCTCCTTGATCATGTGTAGGTAAGAGCTTCGCCTACTTACCACACATGATGCTTGGAGCTCTGTCGCTCGAGGTGTTTGCTAAATGAATTCTATAGCTAGCTTGATTTTCGAACCATCTTATCTTCCGGGTTAGACCGTGTATTGGGGTGAAAAGTGTGGTTTTGCTTGAGTCGTGGGCGCTCGTGATTCCTAGACCTAACCTTCTTTTTATCTAGTTTATTCTCGTTTAATTTAGCCTTTTTAATTTCCACCGCATACGAAAAACCAAGTTGGCTGACTAAAAGCCGGAAACCATACTTGCATCTACAATCCATCAAGCCGTATTAGTTATCTTTGTGGGTACGATCCCGGACTTCCGGATTTATTATGCTTCAATCAGACGCTGATGCCCTACGCTTGGGGTGACCTCTTGGATATACATCGAGAAGAACGAAGCAATTGTACTCAACCCTTTTAGTTGTACGTTTATCTCGGAAGGTTAGTTGAGGAGATCATCCATGTCATGGGTGATGAATTGTCGCGCGGTAGCCACACAGTTGAAGAAAGAAATTAACGATCTATATATACGCGACGTTCTCATCACGCAATATCTAATGACATTCAATTAATTTGATTTCTCTACGGATAATCTATTAGTGAACCCTGTGAGTGAGCGATTTAGATCATCGTTGTAAAAGTACTCTTAATTGGTTATAGTAAATTGAAACAAACTTTGCAAGGCAGCCCATTAGATGGAATGAAAAGATCTCTGGCCGGCCCACATGCATGTACTACTCTGGCAAAACATTGATACGACCGTAGGTAAATCATTTATGCCACATCAATTGGGTTACAGGCAAAGTTGTGACATCCGTTCCGTATCGGCCGGTACGTACCGTACCAGTGCTTAAACGGAACACAAAGATTCAAGATCCGTTCCGGTCAAAATACCGGGTTGTTCCGGCCAATACCGGATGTACCGGACGATACCGGTCTGTTTCGGACATTTTCCAGTGTTCCATTCCGGTAATTTTTTTTTTTTAAAAAAAAACTTGTGGGCTCTAAACTAATATATATGGTAGATATATATTAAATATATATAAAATATTAATTGCGGTAAATTCGGAACGGTACCGAGATACAGTCCGGTATCGGTACGTACCATTCCAATAGTGAAAATGGTATGCTAGCCGGTACGGGATTGACAACTTTGGTTACAGGTAATGTACGAGAGCATGAAGGAACGGGTGGAGAACGTGGTCAATTCAGGAAAGGTTACCGATGACTACATCAGTAACGAACAAGAACGCCAAGCTTTTAACAAATGGACTCAAGGCTTTACCCGTCATGTTCATCCCACCGTTATCCAGGTTTAGTTTACTACTCCAATCCTATTTGTCCACTCCATTCCAACAAATTAACAGATTTAATTATGATTTCATAGCTAGGGACAGGGATAGCCTAATTAAGAGTGGTGTAGTCTACAATTAAACCACAATTTGTAAATAAATCTCAGTACACACAAGAACCATAGAGTACTAGTGCTTAATTAACAGCTCAAGATTTCCAAATATTAAAAAGTTGTTATTCAATTTTTATGCATTAAATATATTGGTGGTGGTCCTACATTTTATAAAAAAATTGTTGGCGTGACGGCGGCCACTTGTTCTTCTTGGCTCCATTTACAATAGTAGGAAAAAAAGTCCAAATTTTTCCAAACATTTCTTCCTAAGATCTTTCCTCTATTCCTCAATTTATCTACACTCCCTGTAATTCTGCCAAACAGGTTCTATCGGAGGTGGGTAAAGACAAAGACATCACAGGCGAATCAATGCCCAATCTTATCTATGTTTCCAGACAGAAAAGTAGAAACTCGCCACATCACTTTAAGGGCGGTGCTCTTAATGCCCTGGTAAGCTAAACGAGCTCATGTGAAAAATCAAGTCTACTTTATTTTGTATCAAATAAAATATAGCGCACTTGCATGGTTTGTGGAGTCCATGTACTATGTTAATGTTAGATTTTTTTTTTATGTGCTTTTGAATGTCATGTTTTGAAGCTTCGAGTATCAGCCGTCATGACCAATGCACCTATTATCCTGACTCTGGATTGCGACATGCACTCAAATGATCCCCAAACACCTCATCGAGTACTATGTTACTTCTCCGACGCCACAATTCGCTCAAAAGTAGGGTACATTCAATTTCCGCAGCGCTTCCATGGACTTAATAAGAACGATATCTATGCTTGTGAGTTTAAACGTTTGTTCCTAATCCATCCGGTGGGAATGGACGGGCTAGCTGGCCCCAATCATGTTGGGACTGGATGCTTTTTCTCTCGCCGAGTTTTCTTCGGAGGTCCCACGTCTTTCGTGTCACCCGAGTTACCTGAATTGAGGCCCGACCATGTCATAAAAGAGCCCATTCAGGCCCAATCAATATTGGCTATGGCACACCATGTAGCAGATTGCAAGTACGAGGACCAGAGCAATTGGGGTTCCAAGGTAAGCTAGTTATATGTATGGGATTATTGCCATATTATTCAAATCATATTCATTATCATTCTATTTATAACTTCCTCAAAATCACTATATAACGGGATTGAAACCTTGAGTTGGGCCCAAATGTTGCAGGTGGGCTTCAGATATGGGTCTTTGGTTGAGGACTTTTATACGGGCTATCGGCTGCAATGTGAGGGATGGCAGTCCGTGTTTTGCCATCCCAATAGGCCTGCATTTTTAGGGGATGTACCCATCACCCTCAACGACGTCCTAAATCAAAACAAGCGATGGTCTGTGGGCCTTCTTGAGGTGGCCTTCTCCAAATACAGTCCAGTAACGTTCGGTGTCCGGGCTATGGGCCCAATAATGGGTCATTGCTATGCACACTCTGCCTTTGGGCGCATTTGGTCCATTCCACTCACCATTTATGCCTTCCTCCCTCAGCTGGCTCTCCTCAATGGAGTCTCCATTTTCCCAAAGGTATGTCACTCCAGTGCTCTCATCTATTTGGTTATCGTAAAACTAGAACACATTGAAATGGCACAGTTGTGCGATTTGAAAGTCGATCCAAACCCGAATAAAGTGAAAACTTTTTAACATCCAGTGTTTGAGACTAATTTGTCTTTGTCCAATTATTATCAAACGCTTCCCTCACTTTCAGCATAATTTTTGGTGAGACAAACGTATTTTTATTCATATGATTATGGGCTTCTTTCTTGAGTCCTCCCTGTCCATTTTTCTATGAATTAATTAAAAGGGAGTTATCTATGTTCTTTCTTATTTATGGTTTGCACCTCTCGAATGCAAACCTTTATTGTCATGCTTGGCAAGTTGACCTTTTACTATCGTACCTTGCAAATTAATGTATGTATACTCTTTGCCGTTGAACCGAAACTATAAGACTTCGCATATAAATGTATGTCTTGATCGAAGTGAAATTTTTTATATTACAGGTATCGGATACTTGGTTTTTCTTGTACGCATTTCTATTTCTCGGGGCCTACGCACAAGATTGTCTCGTCTTCATTTTATGCGAAGGGACATTCCAAAGGTGGTGGAGCGATCAAAGGATGTGGATGCTACGGGGAGTCACGTCTTACCTTTTCGGATCGATTGAATTCTTAACCAAGTGCTTAGGCATTGCCGCACACGGGTTCAACCTCACGAGCAAAGTACTAGACGGCGAACAGAGCAAGAGGTACGATCAGGGGACCTTTGAGTTCGGAGTCGAATCCCCCATGTTTGTGCCACTGTCAACGGCGGCAATAGTCAATCTAATCGCGTTTTTCGGAGGGTTGGTTGGAGTTTTCAGGGGAGGAGATTTCGACGGGTTGTTTGTCCAGATTTTTCTAGCTGGTTTTGTGGTGGTCAATTGCTGGCCAATTTATGAAGCCATGGTTTTGAGGACTGATAAAGGGAGAATGCCTACGAAGACTACCCTCATTTCCACATTTCTTGCTTGGCCTTTATACACGGCAGCTTCTCACACACCACATATATGAAGGTTGGCGCCTGTGGGGATAATTGTTACTGCTATTCTCTGTGTGTATTCTCATTCAAATGTTCAAGCTGAATAACAACGGCATGGCTTCTTTCGACTTCCGTTTATGCATATTTTCCAAAATAGCAGAAGTTTAAAACGATAATTTCCATCTCCATATCCATTTAACAAAACGATGTTGCGAGTGATGTTTCAGAAATTATAAACTCCGACAGGGGTACTTATGTAGTTTGAAATGAAAGGAGCACAACATTCCACCTCACTCTGCATTGAATTCTCTAGATACAATGTGTCTTTATAGCATTATTACTCTTTCGAGAAAAAAAAAAGCCTCATTTCATATAACACTCGTACTAATGTATCTCACTACCGGGAAGAAGGTTTATCAGAGATACGTACAAAAGCAAGCAATATATTGGGTCGCTGTTTGCCAATTTTGAAATTGGCAAGTGAGGGAGCACAAGATGTTTAATCCCACTACAAATGGATGTTCCATAAGCATTGTGCTAATCCCCGTAGGTCCATTCCAAGGACCAGCTATGAATACTGGTCCTTTGGGTAAATCAATCCCCTATATGCCAGGGTTCGAGTCTCATCACTACGATTTGCAAAGGTTTACCCTTCTCCTCTAACCCTAGAAAGGACCGAATCTTATTCTTTCCGTTCCAAAATAAGCTTTGTGTAGAAGTTCAACTGTTGTGTGTATGAATAGTAATAACCACATAATATTGATGTGAACAAGTACCCATCTCATTCTCCTTGCAATTAAGTTGATTCAATACCAATAGAACTGGACGATCCTTCCATTTGATCATGTATTCTTCAATGGGGAAATTGCATATCAGTGGAAAAAAAGGGTAAATAATATCCAAGTGGTCGAGAGGTTTTTTCGAAATTGAATAAATATGGAAAAAAATTCCCCATACATGAAATGGAGGAAAAAATATATGAATTTCTAACAAGTAGCTACAACATTAATACATGAGAAAACATCAAAACACTTAAACTTACTTGAGTTTTTGAAGAAAATAACTAAGAAAGCTTGAAGATGACAATGGAGTTCCTAGAAAGCAAGAAAAAGACTTAGAGGCCTAAAAAGACTAGAAATTGCCATCTTTTCTATAAAAAGCATACAAGCCTATTTATAGGGCTCTAAGGTTAAGTTACAAAGGACCAAAAAGTCTCCCAAAATATCCCAAAAACATTCCATAAATGAAATGTTGAAAAAGATAACAAAAATCTGCAGATTTTTCCATGCAGTACCGGTACTGGAAATGCCCCAGTACAGGTACAAGGCAACGGGCTGAAAAAAATGATCTTTGGACACCCAGTACCGGTACCAGCTTGACAGATTTTTAGGCAAACTTCGCGGGCTCGTTCTGGACACTCCCAAACTCGGATTTGGGTGTTCTTTGGACCGTTGGAAAGCTTGTCGAGTCTACTTTCTAACCCAAGTGGTTTGGATCCAATATCATTTGTATATCAAAAGATATGACAATTCTACTCTCAGCTAGTCGGAAGATGAGTAGCTTTGGTAAAATCCTCATTTCTCCTTCAATTTCCTTGACCCTTGGGCGACCCGAGCAACCTCCAAACCATCTCTTCATGACTCTTCGGGCACCACAACGTGGTGACACGTGGTCTTGAGCACTTGGTTGCACCCGGAGCATTTCTTGGCCTTCAAAACCGTCTTATTAGCACGTTTTACCTGAAATACACAAAACCTACCTTACGTGAAATATCACTATAAAAGCTAAATAAATGCGAGTTAAAACAACATAAATCGGGACTAGTCGCACCAAATATCTACAATATTGGGTGCTCATCATGCACCTCTGAGCCGTCGGATCATACATCCGACGGCTCGGATCACATCTTGGTATCGAGAGCCGTTTATTACTGAGATGAGATCCAAAACGTTGAATGCACAATCCGACAGCTCGAAAGTGCACAATACCATGCTGCGTACACTACTGCACAACACTATCCCCCAATTCGTATTAAACTAGGCTAAGTCTTGCTAAATTTTTTAGGTTTTTTTTAGAGTTTTGTTCTTATTAAAAAAAAATCGCATTTGTTAATTTTGCGCTAAATTTTTGTAAATTATTGATTTGTCTCGATGATAGGATTTGAAAAAGTAAAATTTTTTTACTTTCCCCAAAATATTTTTGAAAATATATATAAAGCCTCGCACGTGTGTTGCGATATTATCTGTTCCGCCCGTGTGAAAACACTTCCAAGCGGGCTTATAAATACAGACACGCTAACCCGGCGTCACCTCGGCGACACAGCAGCAGCAGCAGCATAAAAATGGAGGCTCCCGCTGCAGCTGCCACAGCCAAGCCCCTTCTCCACACGCTCACCTTCTCACGTGCAACGGTCGCGAACCGTGTGTTCGCGGCCATCTACACTTGCGCAGTCCTCGCTCTTCTCTATCACCATGCACTCACAGCCCTCAGCTCCACCACCTTCCTCTCCTTCTCTCTCTCCCTCGCCTTTCTGTTCGCGGACTTCGTCCTCGGCTTCATGTGGTCCACCACCCAGAGCTTCCTCATGAGGCCGGCCCACCGCCGCGTCTTCCCGGAAAACCTCCGAAAAGTGATGAGGGAGGAGGATTTTCCGGCGATGGACGTGTTCATATGCACGGCGGATCCGCACAAGGAGCCGCCAGTGAGCGTGGCGAACACGGCGCTGTCGGTGATGGCGTACGACTACCCGGCGGAGAAGCTGTCGGTATACGTGTCGGACGACGGCGGGTCGTATTTGACCCTGTTTGCTTTCGTGGAGGCTGCCAAGTTCGGGAGCCACTGGTTGCCCTTTTGCCGGAGGAACAAAGTAGTGGAGAGATGTCCCGAGGCTTATTTCGGGTCGAATTACCCTCAGTCTAATGAATCAAAGCAAATGAAGGTATTAATATTATTCTTATGTTTGCTTTTACTCACGTAATGTTTCTCTAATATAGTAATTCAATCACAGATTGAGTTGGCGGAATATCTCACTCCCTCAGTCCCATTTGATAGCAAGTCTTTTTTTGTAGGGGGGTATCAATTTGAAACGAAATCAATTGCATGACTTCGTTTCAAATTGATCATGTGATAAAATAATGCATTGAGAATTACTATTTGAGTGTTTGTGATTTCCTTTTTATTTTTAACTAGTAATGCTACGTACCTATGGAAATTCGTTTAACAAGTTTTGATTTCGTTGTATTGTTTGCATATATGAGAGAGAGAGAGGGAAAGAAAATACCAATGGTTTTTGCTCAGTCCCATTTGGTATTTTCTTTTGAAAATCTCTCCCTTCACTTTTCCGCAATATCATATTACTCCCTCTATCTCGTTTTGTTTGCTTGTTATACCGAGCTGTGTTAGTTTTAGGATTCAAATATTTTCACTGGACCTGCAGGCCCCTCTGCTCCTCCATGCATGTGTCCGCTAGCAGACTTGGATCTTTCAACACCCAATCAGTAGCTAGCTGACAACTTGATAACAAATCTTAGAGCCATCACGTACATTATTGAATAAAAGACACACCCAAATATACAAATACGCACGACTTGTTTTCCTTCCGTTCATGTTTCTTGGCTAAAATGATGAGTATATCTGTTTCAATCTTTTAGAACATGTTCGTTTTGAGATTTTGGATTTAGATTTATAGGTAATAATGTAATAGCCCACCTCTTGGGTAAGTCCTACTTCGGGAACTTTAGAAAGTGTGAAATGGTATATAATAGATTCCGACCAGCTATTGTAAAACTTGAGATTAACCTTTTGAGTCATGTGGTTGGACGAATGGTTAGCAAATCAACTAGGGCGGGTCGTTACAGTTGGTATCAGAGCACAACCATGATCTACATGGTGGGGGCACCTCTAGAATCTGGTACGAGCACACAGATTGTGCTGTACAGAACTAAGTGCCACCCTAGGCCAATGCATGAGCCAATGCAACGAGGACGTTGCAGCCTAAGTGGGGGAGATTGTGATCGACAGCCCACCTCTTGGGTAAGTCCCACATCGGAAACTTTAGAAAGTGTGAAAGTGTATATAATGGATTCCGACCAGCTACTGTATAACTTAAGGTTAACCTTTTGAGTCACGTGGTTAGGCGAATGTTTAGCAGGTCAGCTGGAACGGGTCGTTACAAATAAGTATAGAAAAAATATATTAATGATTGAAAGTAAGGATAATAGTGATAGAGAGAGAAAAATAAAAATAAAAATTAAAAATAGGGACAAAGAGTAGTGTGAGAATCCAAAATCCAAATCCCAAATCCCATAACCGAACAAGGTCTTGTTAATTTGCAAGTATAAGATCTATATGACTACATCTATAAGAAGGAAACATATATATACGAGTAGTATTATTCTTGGTTTACAACAAAATCGTACAACATCCTTACACGTGCCGTTAAAAAAAAAAAATTCTTACACGTCAGCACGGGGCCATCAACTGATGGGTCGCAGAGACTAAAGAAAAAATTTATGGCCCCAAGAAAAAAGAAAAGGAAGTTGGATGATGGACATAGGTGCGGCCAATAAACAGCTACTGTAGTAATTTTGTGACGTCACCTACCATGTTTGAAAAAAATACTCCTATCTACTGCTGGAGTATGAATTATTGGAGTTCCTTTTGACGGTTCGAACCCCCCATCTCTTTCCATAAGAAAAATATGCATGCATATTTGACCGAAGGAATTATTCGCCAATAATCTTCGGTTACGTCTATATATGATCATACTCAAAAGGTTTACGATAAACTAAAACGCAAACACGTCAAATGACAGTATTGTAAAGTCAACGACAACGACAACATCATCGATTTCCATCCGGATTAAAGAGTTTACTAAAGGACAGCACTCCATTATCGTGGATGATGTTTTGAACGAAGTCATTAAACGTGACAATTAGGATTGTTGATGAATGATGAGCCCAAGAAATGGAAGACGTCTGGATTTAGATTCATAATGCTAAAAATTAAGGGGGCGACTATTCGCAGCCCTCTATTTTCTCTCTTAACCCACTTCTTCATATAACCCATCTCCAATATTTAAAATAAATAAATTCCTCCATATAACCCATTAAATGTACCAGATCTTCCCATTATACCCTTCTCCTCTCAAAAATTACACTTTTAACTCTCACCCTCTCGTCTGACCTCCATAGCCACCACCTCCATCACCCACACCACACCACCGCCACTCCTGCCAGAACACAGCCGTTGCAGCACCACCACCCTTCCCTCCTCTCTTCAAGTTGTCGTTCTCTTTCTCTCTCTCTCTTGGAGCCGATTGAACACTGTGTTTTTTTCGACACAGGATTTTCAATTTTTTTAACCAGATTTTCAGCGTTTCAAGTCCAAAAAAATGTAATATTTTTGACATTTGAATACCGTAATATTTAAATAATTTCGACAGTTAGTTACCGAAATGTTTATATATTTTCGGCAGTCAATTACCGAAATGTATATATATACAGGACTTTTCTAATCTTCAGTAATATAATATTGTCAAATAAATTTTTGGTAACCTAATACCGAAGTATATACCAGAATTCGGCAGTTAATTGTCAAATTATATATATTTTTTAACAGTTAGTTACCGAAATTGTTTTCAAAATGGTCGCAATGTGATGATTCAATGATGACTGCACTGAGAGAGAGAGAGAGGAGTGGCGGTGGTGCGGCGGTGTTCTTGATCGAGTGGTGGTGGCTATGGCGAGCTATGGAGATGAAGGAGGCGTGAAGTGACTAAGAGAAGAGAGGAAGAAGATGATGATGGGTTGTGTCTAAAAAGTTAGAAGGGCAAGTAGGACATTTTGCATTGGGGTCTCCTGTTATAATTATTTGAAATTTTTTAATGGGCTAATGGAGAAAATAAGGGGTTGCAAATAGTCGCCCCCAAAATTAAATCAGCACTTTTTATTTATGACCTAGTTAACCCTTCAATTTGTGTACTCCCCCCCCCCCCCCCAAAAAAAGTTCCAAATTGCGTAGTCTTTCAGGGACGGAGGGAATGGGGGGCACGTGCCCCCGCTCGAAACTAAAATAATTTTGTTATATTTTCATATATTTTGCATAATTATGAAATTAAGTATGCTACTATACATAACAAATGCATATATCTTGAAAATATACATATAAAACTAGTTTTATGTTTCAATTTCGTCATATGGTGCATTTATACTTGTTGATTTTTGAACTATTTGTCTACTTAGATTGATTCTTTCTTAATTTTACTTATTTTTAACCGTCTAAGAGCAATATTTTAAAATAATATCATTAATAAAACTATATCGATCATTCTAAAAATTGTCGATGTTCATGTAAAATATACTCTCAAATTTTGTCTGAGATTTTGTGCTTATTTTTACAAAATTTAGGTGAAAGTATGTGTTATATATTTTTGTAGTTTGTATTGCATGCCTTAATTATGTAACGATCTTATTGTGGTTAACTAGAAAAATAAATTTTCGCCACTATGATTAACAAGGTGCTCCCACTAAACGACATTTCTAAATTTGTCCTTGGTCTGGTTACATTGATCTGTACAAATAAGTAATGAGGGACCATTTTATAGAGGACTTGTGTTTCATGGTTGTGTAATAATTGATATTGAAAAGTTATATTTTTCACATATACTATATTTTTGGCTGTGTTTTTTTTTAAACTTATTTCTGTATTTTTAACTTTTTATTTAGCTTTTCGACGTAATTTTTGAGATTAATCATTTTTCTCGACGGGATGAATCGGAAAAATATAAAAATGTGGACCGATGTAAAAAAAATTCAAATAAGATGGCACTTTAGACAAATAAGATAGCTGTTTGATACTTTTTTTTTGTCTTTAGTGAACTTTTTTTATTTTTGGTCATAATTTTGTACTTATTAGACTTTTCTCGTCGAGACAGATGACTAATCCAAAAATTATAACGCAATTCTAACAAAAATTTAGAAAAACGAATAAATACAAAACGAAGAAATAAGCTAACTTAAGTTAAAAAGAACGCAGCTACCCATAATGTGGATGAGATTTTTATATTAGTGGTCAATTCTCATCCACATTATGGGTAGCGTTCTTTTTAACTTAAGTTAGCTTATTTCTTCGTTTTGTATTTATTCGTTTTTCTAAATTTTTGTTAGAATTGCGTTATAATTTTTGGATTAATCATCCGGGAGAATTAGTCGTAGGTCCACTGTAGTATTTTCCTAAGCCCTTGCGTCCACTGTAAACTTTTGTAAAGTTTCCAGTCCATCACGCGTCCCAAAATACAAAAATACCCCTCGCTACAGTGACAAAGATCTGTTCGTCTGAGGTCCAGCAGCCGCCTCCAACTCCGACGCCGACCTAATCTCGAACAAAACCCCGTCGGCCGCGTCCAACTCCGCCGCTGACCAGATCTCCGGCATCCCATCGTTCATGTGCGGCGCCTTCATCTGCTCTAAAACGTTAGGCGAAAGCTTCTCGGGGAAGTTGATGGGGTGGTTGTTCGATTTTGTCAGCAATGGATGTAGTGAGAGAGAGAGAGGGAGAGGGTCTTGACATTTGTAGAGAGAGAGAAGGAGTCGATAACAAATCTCATATAGAGAGAGAGAGAGAGAAGGAACTTGATACGGAGTATTTCTTTATCATTGTTTTGGACTTTGTGGCATTAACTTTTGGTCTTTGTAGGCATTAATTGACTGGTGGTTCAAGAAAATGTGATATTACAAGTATGGATTTTTGGAGTTCTTTTTTTCCTTTATTTTGTGAGGTTTAGGATTTTTTAGCCAGGTGAATTTTTCTCTTGTTTTGTTTCCTAAAAATATTAAAATATTTAATTTTATGATTAAAAAATTGCCCTATAGTCAAAAAATAAAACACATATGTTGGTTTGGATATATCACCATATCTATTTGTTTTATTGTGATTATATATAATACAAAACTTGCATATATAACTTTATCTGCTATCTTTTGAGATAATACAGAATATAAATTTGGATATATAACCATATCTGTTTATTTTATTATGATTATATAAAATATATAATTCGCATAAATGAGTCTTTTTATATAATACAAAGTATAGCTTTGGACAAATAAGCATATCTGTTAGTTTTATTGTGTTTATATAGAATACAAAATTTGCAAAAATAACATTATCTGTTTTTCTTTTGGGGATAATACAGAGTATAAATTTTGACAGATAAGCATATCTGTTCATTTTATTGAGATTATAAAGAGTACATACTTTACATAGATAACCTTATTTTTTGGTCTTTACAAAAATTAAAGTAGTATAAATTTAGACAAATAACACGTATAAGGTCATTTGTTTTGTGTTGCACACATAACATCTTTTAGTTAAAAAATACCACATATAGTTAAACTTTTTTATATTTCCCTATAGTAAAAAAAAAAATTGAAACACATATGTTGCTTTGGATATATCACCGCATATGTTTGTTTTATTGTGATTATATATAGTATGAAATTCACATAAATAACCTTATCTGTTATCTTTTGAGGTAATACAAAGTATAAATTTAGATTGATAACCATATCTGTTGATTTTATTACGATTATACAAAATACATAATTCGCATATATAACATTATCTGTTAGTTTTTTTGTATAATACAAAGTATAGCTTTGGACAAATAAGCATATCTGTTGATTTTATTGCGTTTATACAGAATACAAAATTTGCAAAAATAACCTTATCTGTTTATCTTTTTGAATAATACAGAGTATAGATTTTGACAGATAAGCACATCTGTTAATTTTATTGCGACTATAAAGAGTACATATTTTGCATAGATAACCATAATTGTTGGTCTTTTCAAAAATTAAAAGTATAAATTTTTTTATAATCTTTTAGTTAAAAAATCATAAAAGTTAGAAACATTTCTTTTTGTGGATATGAGAGTAGAGGATAACCACTCAAGCTCTCCATTGTTCAACTCAACAATAGTATTTCAGCTTTTTGCATTTGCAATTACTCGACACAGCTACTCGCATTGGTGCATTTTCCCAAGCAACTTCTTTCACTTTTAATCTCTCTCTGTCTCTCTTCCAATCGGCTATGCTCTCTGGCATCCCGTAGTGTTGGAAATTCACCCATGTGGGTGATGGTGATGGCTTGCCAAGAGTCAAACATTGAGCAGCATAAATGGACTCTGAAAGATTTAGGCATGCTCTGGAAGATCTCCCGGAAATCTCACGCGTGATGAGCATTGAATGCTCTTGGAAGTTTTCTCCCAGTAACTCCCTATAAATACTAACGTATTTGAGAGGTTGAGGGGTGTGGTAGCAGAATGTGAGCGTGAGAGGGTGAGGTCTGAGAGGGGGAGCCGGTTGTGGCTCTCCCCGAGAGGTTTTTTCAAGTTTTGTATATATTGTGAGTATATATATAGAATTGAGTTTTTCCTCTGAAATCAGTGTGTGTTGTGTGCGTGAGTGACCCCCAGGCGCAACAATTGGTATCAGAGCACAGGAGGAGCGAGAGGGTCACCGGGTTTCACGTTCAAACCCACTGGTTTGAAATTGAAAAAAAAAAAAGTTTTCCTTACCCACAGATCTGGAAGCTCTCGTAGATACGAGTCCAACAGCGTGATCGGTGCGGAGATTGGAGTACCGAGGTGCGCACACGGGTTGCCGGAGCAGAGCCCTGATGTGCTCTGTTTTATTTTTCCTTTTCCGAATCTGGCGTGGAAGAACAGATTGGGGAAGAAAAGGAGAAATGGAAAATTATCCCATGTGGCAGGTGCGCCACGTCATCAAGAGGGGTCAGGTGGACCTGGGTTTAACCTGTTTGACCCCTTGTGGGTCAAAAGGGTCAGAAGGTTCAGGAGGTTCAAAAGGGTCAGATCTGCTGGAAGAAGGGTCCATGGTGTTTTTCGCAATTTCGGAGTCGATACAACTCCGTTTTTTGCGTGTGAGTAGTTGATTTTGACTATCTCGACGTTCCAGATCCAACCCCATGCTTCGTGTTTCGTGTGGAGGCTCCTAAGCTGATGCGATTGCTTAGTTGAGCAGGATACGAATGGTTGGAGCATGCTTTGGGTTGTGAGGGGGCTTGATTCAGCAAGGATTTTTCGGTGGTGATCTGTTGCGGAGCTAGTAAGCAAGGAGACACTCATTCGAGCAGTGTATCCCGATTTTGGGGTACGAAAGAGCTCGGGTTTGGCAGTGACACAGGCGCTTATTAAGGCAATTGATCGGTGTATCGATGGATGATCCAGGGATGTCGTGGGAAAGCCAAGAATGGAACGAGGATGGACGAATGGCCGGAGGAGACCCGAGGAGACCTGGGAGAGATGACGGAAAGTGGCGAAAGTTGTGGACAGTGTTAGAGGAGCTACCCACCATGGACGATTGACGGAGCAGACTTGCGGTGATTGGGGCAATCAGTCACGGAAAAATTAGTTGAGCAAGGAGACACTCGGTTCAGGCGATATATCCCGGTGTATGGGATGTTGGAATGCTTGGCTTTGGTAGTGACACAGGCACTCACTAGGGTGATGTATTGCAGAGATGATCGATGGGCAGTCTGGTTCAATCGGGATTGAAGACTTATCATCCGGACATGCAGTTTTTGATTCGGGCTGCGGGAGGTGCTGATCGGATGGCGATTTCCGGTCTAACGGATGAGGGGCAACCTATATAGGCTTGTGGGAGTGCAGCGGCAGATGGAGCTGATGCCGGGCATGGTCAAGTAGTATGGGTGTGTATTGACAATGAACTGAATGAGTAGCAGTTGCGGATGCACACGAAATAGGCACGGGAGTACGAGGAGTCGCGACCTGAGACGTACTGATATATGTGCCTGTAAACGAATCTGGTGGTGTGCGGGATGCTGGCCAACAACGACAACAGCAACAGCTTGCTGGGAAAGTGTTCATTGGTGCTCCGAACAGAGGAATTGAGATGGAGATGAAGACAAAGCTTTGCAGGTTCTCTTCCTTTGTGGAATTTTGTGACTGGATCCTCTCCTGGATATACGGCCGTATGAGGAGGAGAGATGGAGTCACGGTTTTGTGTCCTATGACTAGGCACGGGCGTTCGTGGTTTGTCGGACGCGGTTATCGGCATCCGGAGGAGTGATGCAGGCGCTCAAGTAGCGGAGGAGCTCCATATAAATGGGTTCTGTTGCAGAATACTTGCAAACATTGTGAATTCTGGCAAAACAACCTAAGGGTTGAAGGAGAATGGTTTTTAAGGAGGCCGAGTCCCCACCATTCTTTCCTGGGAATTCATAATGGTTAATGGCAAGTGGGTCATCCGAGTTCAGATGAGGCATACCGGAGAAATAGGCGGGGATGTTGAGCTGATTGAGCTCCATCGGGTTCTGATGGAGATCGGCCAAGTGCACAGGCCGAATGCAGACACTATTTCTGGGGGATGCAGACATTGTTCTCGTGGATGACGGATTGGGAGCATTCGGTTTTGGATGCAGGCACTCCGGTCAAAGGGTGCGGGCACTCTGGTCAGGGGGTGCGGTATATTGGTTTGGAGGTATGGCGTAGCTCGGCGGGGGATGCGGTGTGTCAACAGAGACGGAAGTCAGCCTCTTCCCAGATGGTGTGTGAGACCATTTGGCGAACGGAGCCTCTGGTGTGAGTAGAGGGAAGCTGTGTTGGTGCTCTGGTACACAGGAATTGCTAGAGTGGTAGTATTGCAGCCGGACAGTGCTGCAAGATTAGCCTCAGAAGATCTAGTCAAGCAAGGAGACATTCAGTCGGGCATGGGTACTCCGGTGTGAGGGTGCTGGAAGCTACACTTGGAGTGACACAGGCGCTTGATAGAGAGGTGAACGGAATCAACGACACCCCACATGCGTGAAGGGGGTGATTGTTGGAAATTCACCCATGTGGGTGATGGTGATGGCTTGCCAAGAGTCAAACATTGAGCAGCATAAATGGACTCTGAAAGATTTAGGCATGCTCTGGAAGATCTCCCGGAAATCTCACGCGTGATGAGCATTGAATGCTCTTGGAAGTTTTCTCCCAGTAACTCCCTATAAATACTAACGTATTTGAGAGGTTGAGGGGTGTGGTAGCAGAATGTGAGCGTGAGAGGGTGAGGTCTGAGAGGGGGAGCCGGTTGTGGCTCTCCCCGAGAGGTTTTTTCAAGTTTTGTATATATTGTGAGTATATATATAGAATTGAGTTTTTCCTCTGAAATCAGTGTGTGTTGTGTGCGTGAGTGACCCCCAGGCGCAACACGTAGTTCTCCTCTCGCTGCCATGGAATCCGACCTATCACTGCTCGCCTCCATCACCGTCTCCGTCATCGACCACTATGCCGGCTCTGGTTCCCATAAACTCCGGCTAGCGTACGTGAAGCTGGTGATTGGAAAGAAATAGTGACACCAAGCCTAACCTCCCGTCACTGCTGTGTTTGGGTATGGTGCTGGCGGTGGTGCGACGGCTACCATTTTTTATCGGGAAGAGAAAGGGGGGACTGAGAGAGAGGGGGGGAGGGGGGTTGGTGGTGGTGGTAGTGGTGTGGGATGGGGAGTTGTCGTCGGTATCCATGGCTGCCGGTTTGGGCACAATGCGTGGGTATGGTTTGAAGGGTAACTTTGTCCACAAATTTGCTTCTTTTAAAATTAGAGGACCTTAGGCCTTAATACTTTTAAAAGCGTGGATCTATAGCCTTAAGAAAGTTCAGCATGTACTTAATGTACCGAGGGCCCTTCATTTTTGGACTCTAGGCTAATTTCCTGAAAGGGGAAGCCACTAGCCAAGACGCTACGTTTTTTCCCCTTCATGCTAGTTTTATAAAGGAATTCGGACTTTTTTGGCTAAATAATTTATTTAGATTATTTTTTTGTTAATCTTTTTTTAGATTTTCTAGTTTTTTGGTCAATTTTTTTGTGAATTATTGTCTTGTCATAATGAGAGGAATCTAAAAAGTAAAAAAATTAACATTGAAATCAATTTTTTTTTGAATAAAGACAAAAAAAACCCAATAAACCTTTATCTGGCCTCAACCAAGCTTTTCGTTCGAACGAAAAAGAAAAAACGCAACTAGCCATTAAAAAGAATGCATATGTTTTAATCTAACGGATTGTTTTTTGTTTTTATTCAAAAAAACTGAGTTTCGATGTTAATTTTTTACTTTTTAGATTCATCTCGTCATGACAAAGCATTAATCCACAAAAAACAAAAATGTGAATTTTTTTGAATAAAGACAAAAAAATAATTCAAATAGATTATTTAGCCAAAAAAGCCCGAAACCTATAACTTAGGATCTATTTGGGTCAGCTTATATATATGCGCACCACAAATAATTTTTGGGGATCCAATTTCACTGTCAATTAGCCGGAAGTTTGCTTAAAACAAAACAAAGCCTCCCAAGTTGATAAAACCTGGAAGGTTTCGAACCTGAAACTTTAAGAAAAGACAAACTCTTCGGTCCTCAGTCTTCACGGCCAGACCAAAAAACTTGATTACCCCTTCATTTTCAGTCGTTTCCAAATTTTGTTTTCGAGTACAATCCCTATTCACTACAAAACGATACATCGCGAGTCAACCTTGTGCAAATTGTTACTTGGCTTATATGAGGAGGAAAATTTCACGTACGCACCTGACCTTTCACACAAATCACACATAAACACTTGACTTTTCTTAAATTTCATGTAAACACCTGAGCTTTCTAAAAACTCATCAATTCGATCAACACTTGACCTTTCTTAAATTTCATATAAACACCTGAACTTTCTAAAAACTCATTAATTCAACACCTGCCGTCACTCTTCCGTCTAAAACCAAACGGAATGCCTTAGGTGCTCCAAGCAAAAAAAGTTAAGTGTTCCAATTTTTAATTTGTTTGAACCAGTGCGAAGATCTTATTTTTCTGATCATTTTATCCGAAAGAACCATAATTAATTTTTTACTCTAAAGTTCTCGTTAGTCAGCCCTAAAAAAGTCGTAAAATCAAATATCTCTTAGGGCTAACTAACGATAACCTTAGAGTCAAAAATTAATTATGACCCTTTAAGACCATCCACAGTGGTATAATCAAAAGCTAATTGTTTTTAAAGTTAACAATGTTGGTGCAAAAAATAGCTCACAATGGTATAATCAAACTTAGCAACATCCTTAAAAATAATCAAATTTTAGGCTTTGGATAACCAAAACTAGCAACCTTTCTCAATAATCAAAATTTGTGGACTTCACACCACATAAGTTAACTAGTTCCAAAATTTGTATACACGCGTGTTTCGATCAACTGGTATTTTCTTCTTCGCCTACTCTATATCTTCTTCACTTCACCGACAAAATTATTTCTCTTTCTTTCCCTCTAAAAGTGAAACTCATATCTCTCGATCATCTATAATCCAACCCATCATCGCCGGATTAAGGTATTTTACTATTCTTTCCCGTTTTTATCCCCCCCCCCCCCCCCCCCAAAAAAAAAAAAAAATCATAATAAGAGGGAAGAAAGTCACCGATTTTTCCCCAAAATTAAAAGAGGAAATTGATATATTTTTGCCTAAAAAAACGTAAATGGAGGGAAGTGAATGCGCGAGAAACAAAGGGGGAGAGAGAGAGAGAGATTGTAGTGGACCCCTTATTTTGGTTATGGACTAGAAATGACCATTGTGAAGCTTAACATTATTAAGCTTAGCAACCTCTTAAGTGAATAATCAAAAGCTGATGTGTCAACTTTTGGTTATCCTTTTTTGATTATATCACTGTGGATGGCCTAAGGCTATCGTTAGTTAGCCCTAAGAGATACGGAGTATTTGATTCTACAACTTTAATTCTTAGGATTGACTAACGAGAGCTTTAGAGTCAAAAATTAATTACGGTTTTTTAGGATAAAATGATCAGAAAAAAAAGATTTTCGCACTGGTTCAAACAAATTAAAAATTGGAGCACTTAAAACTTTTTTTGCCAGGAGCACCTCAGCCATTCCGTTTGGACAGAGGGGTGACGATAGGTGTTGATTTGATGAATTTTTAGTAAGCTCAGGTGTTTATATGAAATTTAAGAAAGGTCATGTGTTAAATTGATTAGTTTTTAGAAAACTCAGGTGTTTATATGAAATTTAAGAAAAGTCAAGTGCTTATATGTGATTTGTGTGAAAGATCAGGTGCCTAGGTGAAATTTTCCCTAAATGAGATGAGATTGTTCAACAACACAAACGATGGTGGCTGGCCAGGGGTCCCAATTTAGACCGATCAGAATGTCTTCCAAGTACTGCTTTCTATCCTTATCAATTTTGGTCCACAGTCTTCTTGAGGCTTACGAGGAGCTATTGTGGCTGCTTTACTTGCCATATCTCCGTTATGATCAGTAGGGGGTTTCTTGTTTTTAGCTATCATTCTATGTTCCTGTCTGTATATGCATTATGTGAATTGACTGAGATTCTTCTCAATAGTCCAAAATTGGAGAAATTTTTAAATGCCGGGTGGACACGGCCACGTGGTGCTCAGATTTGTTTGGGTAATTTTTTAGTGCAAAATTATCAAAACACCTCCTAAAACTCAAACAAATTTGGGCCCTCTAAAACACGTTTGGACGGCCGAGATGCGTGCACAGGCACCATGTGACCGTGCCCACCCGGCACTGAAAAATTTCTCCCAAAATTGGGATTGTACTCAATCCTTTTAGTTGTACGTTTATCTCGGAAGGTTAGTTGAGGAGATCATCCATGTCATGGGTGATGGATTGTCGCGCGGTAGCCACACAGTTGAAGAAAGAAATTAACGATCTATATATACGCGACGTTCTCATCACGCAATATCTAATGACATTCAATTAATTTGATTTTTCTACGGAAAATCTATTAGTGAACCCTGTGAGTGAGCGATTTATATCATCGTTGTAAAAGTACTTTTAATTGGTTATAGTAAATTGAAACAAACTTTGCAAGGCAGCCCATTAGATGGAATGAAAAGATCTCTGGCCGGCCCACATGCATGTACTACTCTGGCAAAACATTGATACGACCGTAGGTAAATCATTTATGCCACATCAATTGGGTTACAGGCAAAGTTGTGACATCCGTTCCGTATCGGCCGGTACGTACCGTACCAGTGCTTAAACGGAACACAAAGATTCAAGATCCGTTCCGGTTGAAATACCGGCCTGTTCCGGCCAATACCAGATGTACCGGACGATACAGGTCTGTTTCGGACATTTTTCGGTGTTCCGTTCCGGTCTTCTTTTTTAAAAAAAAAACTTGTGGGCTCTAAACTAATATATATGGTAGATATATATTAAATATATATAAAATATTAATTGCGGTAAATATGGAACGGTACCGAGATACAGTCCGGTATCGGTACGTACCATTCCAATAGTGAAAATGGTATGCTAGCCGGTACGGGATTGACAACTTTGGTTACAGGTAATGTACGAGAGCATGAAGGAACGGGTGGAGAACGTGGTCAATTCAGGAAAGGTTACCGATGACTACATCAGTAACGAACAAGAACGCCAAGCTTTTAACAAATGGACTCAAGGCTTTACCCGTCATGTTCATCCCACCGTTATCCAGGTTTAGTTTACTACTCCAATCCTATTTGTCCACTCCATTCCAACAAATTAACAGATTTAATTATGATTTCATAGCTAGGGACAGGGATAGCCTAATTAAGAGTGGTGTAGTCTACAATTAAACCACAATTTGTAAATAAATCTCAGTACACACAAGAACCATAGAGTACTAGTGCTTAATTAACAGCTCAAGATTTCCAAATATTAAAAAGTTGTTATTCAATTTTTATGCATTAAATATATTGGTGGTGGTCCTACATTTTATAAAAAATTGTTGGCGTGACGGCGGCCACTTGTTCTTCTTGGCTCCATTTACAATAGTAGGAAAAAAAGTCCAAATTTTTCCAAACATTTCTTCCTAAGATCTTTCCTCTATTCCTCAATTTATCTACACTCCCTGTAATTCTGCCAAACAGGTTCTATCGGAGGTGGGTAAAGACAAAGACATCACAGGCGAATCAATGCCCAATCTTATCTATGTTTCCAGACAGAAAAGTAGAAACTCGCCACATCACTTTAAGGGCGGTGCTCTTAATGCCCTGGTAAGCTAAACGAGCTCATGTGAAAAATCAAGTCTACTTTATTTTGTATCAAATAAAATATAGCGCACTTGCATGGTTTGTGGAGACCATGTAATATGTTAATGTTAGAATTTTTTATATGTGCTTTTGAATGTCATGTTTTGAAGCTTCGAGTATCAGCCGTCATGACCAATGCACCTATTATCCTGACTCTGGATTGCGACATGCACTCAAATGATCCCCAAACACCTCATCGAGTACTATGTTACTTCTCCGACGCCACAATTCGCTCAAAAGTAGGGTACATTCAATTTCCGCAGCGCTTCCATGGACTTAATAAGAACGATATCTATGCTTGTGAGTTTAAACGTTTGTTCCTAATCCATCCGGTGGGAATGGACGGGCTAGCTGGCCCCAATCATGTTGGGACTGGATGCTTTTTCTCTCGCCGAGTTTTCTTCGGAGGTCCCACGTCTTTCGTGTCACCCGAGTTACCTGAATTGAGGCCCGACCATGTCATAAAAGAGCCCATTCAGGCCCAATCAATATTGGCTATGGCACACCATGTAGCAGATTGCAAGTACGAGGACCAGAGCAATTGGGGTTCCAAGGTAAGCTAGTTATATGTATGGGATTATTGCCATATTATTCAAATCATATTCATTATCATTCTATTTATAACTTCCTCAAAATCACTATATAACGGGATTGAAACCTTGAGTTGGGCCCAAATGTTGCAGGTGGGCTTCAGATATGGGTCTTTGGTTGAGGACTTTTATACGGGCTATCGGCTGCAATGTGAGGGATGGCAGTCCGTGTTTTGCCATCCCAATAGGCCTGCATTTTTAGGGGATGTACCCATCACCCTCAACGACGTCCTAAATCAAAACAAGCGATGGTCTGTGGGCCTTCTTGAGGTGGCCTTCTCCAAATACAGTCCAGTAACTTTCGGTGTCCGGGCTATGGGCCCAATAATGGGTCATTGCTATGCACACTCTGCCTTTGGGCGCATTTGGTCCATTCCACTCACCATTTATGCCTTCCTCCCTCAGCTGGCTCTCCTCAATGGAGTCTCCATTTTCCCAAAGGTATGTCACTCCAGTGCTCTCATCTATTTGGTTATCGTAAAACTAGAACACATTGAAAGGGCACAGTTGTGCGATTTGAAAGTCGATCCAAACCCGACTAAAGTGAAAACTTTTTAACAGCCAGTGTTTGAGACTAATTTGTCTTTGTCCAATTATTATCAAACGCTTCCCTCACTTTCAGCATAATTTTTGGTGAGACAAACGTATTTTTATTCATATGATTATGGGCTTCTTTCTTGAGTCCTCCCTGTCCATTTTTCTATGAATTAATTAAAAGGGAGTTATCTATGTTCTTTCTTATTTATGGTTTGCACCTCTCGAATGCAAACCTTTATTGTCATGCTTGGCAAGTTGACCTTTTACTATCGTACCTTGCAAATTAATGTATGTATACTCTTTGCCGTTGAACCGAAACTATAAGACTTCGCATATAAATGTATGTCTTGATCGAAGTGAAATTTTTTATATTACAGGTATCGGATACTTGGTTTTTCTTGTACGCATTTCTATTTCTCGGGGCCTACGCACAAGATTGTCTCGTCTTCATTTTATGCGAAGGGACATTCCAAAGGTGGTGGAGCGATCAAAGGATGTGGATGCTACGGGGAGTCACGTCTTACCTTTTCAGATCGATTGAATTCTTAACCAAGTGCTTAGGCATTGCCGCACACGGGTTCAACCTCACGAGCAAAGTACTAGACGGCGAACAGAGCAAGAGGTACGATCAGGGGACCTTTGAGTTCGGAGTCGAATCCCCCATGTTTCTGCCACTGTCAACGGCGGCAATAGTCAATCTAATCGCGTTTTTCGGAGGGTTGGTTGGAGTTTTCAGGGGAGGAGATATCGACGGGTTGTTTGTCCAGATTTTTCTAGCTGGTTTTGTGGTGGTCAATTGCTGGCCAATTTATGAAGCCATGGTTTTGAGGACTGATAAAGGGAGAATGCCTACGAAGACTACCCTCATTTCCACATTTCTTGCTTGGGCTTTATACACAGCAGCTTCTCACACACCACATATATGAAGGTTGGCGCCTGTGGGGATAATTGTTACTGCTATTCCACTTTTCTTTTCAAAGAATAAGAAAGAAACTAGTCTCTGTGTGTATTCTCATTCAAGTGTTCAAGCTGAATAACAACGGCATGGCTTCTTTCGACTTCCGTTTATGCATATTTTCCAAAATAGCAGAAGTTTAAAACGATAATTTCCATCTCCATATCCATTTAACGAAACGATGTTGCGAGTGATGTTTCAGAAATTATAAACTCCGACAGGGGTACTTATGTAGTTTGAAATGAAAGGAGCACAACATTCCACCTCACTCTGCATTGAATTCTCTAGATACAATGTGTCTTTATAGCATTATTACTCTTTCGAGAAAAAAAAAAGCCTCATTTCATATAACACTCGTACTAATGTATCTCACTACCGGGAAGAAGGTTTATCAGAGATACGTACAAAAGCAAGCAATATATTGGGTCGCCGTTTGCCAATTTTGAAATTGGCAAGTGAGGGAGCACAAGATGTTTAATCCCACTACAAATGGATGTTCCATAAGCATTGTGCTAATCCCCGTAGGTCCATTCCAAGGACCAGCTATGAATACTGGACCTTTGGGTAAATCAATCCCCTATATGCCAGGGTTCGAGTCTCATCACTACGATTTGCAAAGGTTTACCCTTCTCCTCTAACCCTAGAAAGGACCGAATCTTATTCTTTCCGTTCCAAAATAAGCTTTGTGTAGAAGTTCAACTGTTGTGTGTATGAATAGTAATAACCACATAATATTGATGTGAACAAGTACCCATCTCATTCTCCTTGCAATTAAGTTGATTCAATACCAATAGAACTGGACGATCCTTCCATTTGATCATGTATTCTTCAATGGGGAAATTGCATATCAGTGGAAAAAAGGGTAAATAATATCCAAGTGGTCGAGAGGTTTTTTCGAAATTGAATAAATATGGAAAAAAATTCCCCATACATGAAATGGAGGAAAAAATATTTGAAGTTCTAACAAGTAGCTACAACATTAATACATGAGAAAACATCAAAACACTTAAACTTACTTGAGTTTTTGAAGAAAATAACTAAGAAAGCTTGAAGATTACAATGGAGTTCCTAGAAAGCAAGAAAAAGACTTAGAGGCCTAAAAAGACTAGAAATTGCCATCTTTTCTATAAAAAGCATACAAGCCTATTTATAGGGCTCTAAAGTTAAGTTACAAAGGACCAAAAAGTCTCCCAAAATATCCCAAAAACATTCCATAAATGAAATGTTGAAAAAGATAACAAAAATCTGCAGATTTTTCCATGCAGTACCGGTACTGGAAATGCCCCAGTACAGGTACAAGGCAACGGGCTGAAAAAAATGATCTTTGGACACCCAGTACCGGTACCAGCTTGACAGATTTTTAGGCAAACTTCGCGGGCTCGTTCTGGACACTCCCGAACTCGGATTTGGGTGTTCTTTGGACCGTTGGAAAGCTTGTCGAGTCTACTTTCTAACCCAAGTGGTTTGGATCCAATATCATTTGTATATCAAAAGATATGATAATTCTACCCTCAGCTAGTCGGAAGATGAGTAGCTTTTGTAAAATCCTCATTTCTCCTTCAATTTCCTTGACCCTTGGGCGACCCGAGCAACCTCCAAACCATCTCTTCATGACTCTTCGGGCACCACAACGTGTTGACACGTGGTCTTGAGCACTTGGTTGCACCCGGAGCATTTCTTGGCCTTCAAAACCGTCTTATTAGCACGTTTTACCTGAAATACACAAAACCTACCTTACGTGAAATATCACTATAAAAGCTAAATAAATGCGAGTTAAAACAACATAAATCGGGACTAGTCGCACCAAATATCTACAATATTGGGTGCTCATCATGCACCTCTGAGCCGTCGGATCATACATCCGACGGCTCGGATCACATCTTGGTATCGAGAGCCGTTTATTACTGAGATGAGATCCAAAACGTTGAATGCACAATCCGACAGCTCGAAAGTGCACAATACCATGCTGCGTACACTACTGCACAACACTATCCCCCAATTCGTATTAAACTAGGCTAAGTCTTGCTAAATTTTTTAGGTTTTTTTTAGAGTTTTGTTCTTATTAAAAAAAAAAATCGCATTTGTTAATTTTGCGCTAAATTTTTGTGAATTATTGATTTGTCTCGATGATAGGATTTGAAAAAGTAAAATTTTTTTACTTTCCCCAAAATATTTTTGAAAATATATATAAAGCCTCGCACGTGTGTTGCGATATTATCTGTTCCGCCCGTGTGAAAACACTTCCAAGCGGGCTTATAAATACAGACACGCTAACCCGGCGTCACCTCGGCGACACAGCAGCAGCAGCAGCATAAAAATGGAGGCTCCCGCTGCAGCTGCCACAGCCAAGCCCCTTCTCCACACGCTCACCTTCTCACGTGCAACGGTCGCGAACCGTGTGTTCGCGGCCATCTACACTTGCGCAGTCCTCGCTCTTCTCTATCACCATGCACTCACAGCCCTCAGCTCCACCACCTTCCTCTCCTTCTCTCTCTCCCTCGCCTTTCTGTTCGCGGACTTCGTCCTCGGCTTCATGTGGTCCACCACCCAGAGCTTCCTCATGAGGCCGGCCCACCGCCGCGTCTTCCCGGAAAACCTCCGAAAAGTGAAGAGGGAGGAGGATTTTCCGGCGATGGACGTGTTCATATGCACGGCGGATCCGCACAAGGAGCCGCCAGTGAGCGTGGCGAACACGGCGCTGTCGGTGATGGCGTACGACTACCCGGCGGAGAAGCTGTCGGTATACGTGTCGGACGACGGCGGGTCGGATTTGACCCTGTTTGCTTTCGTGGAGGCTGCCAAGTTCGGGAGCCACTGGTTGCCCTTTTGCCGGAGGAACAAAGTAGTGGAGAGATGTCCCGAGGCTTATTTCGGGTCGAATTACCCTCAGTCCAATGAATCAAAGCAAATGAAGGTATTAATATTATTCTTATGTTTGCTTTTACTCACGTAATGTTTCTCTAATATAGTAATTCAATCACAGATTGAGTTGGCGGAATATCTCACTCCCTCAGTCCCATTTGATAGCAAGTCTTTTTTTGTAGGGGGGTATCAATTTGAAACGAAGTCAATTGCATGACTTCGTTTCAAATTGATCATGTGATAAAATAATGCATTGAGAATTACTATTTGAGTGTTTGTGATTTCCTTTTTATTTTTAACTAGTAATGCTACGTACCTATGGAAATTCGTTTAACAAGTTTTGATTTCGTTGTATTGTTTGCATATATGAGAGAGAGAGAGGGAAAGAAAATACCAATGGTTTTTGCTCAGTCCCATTTGGTATTTTCTTTTGAAAATCTCTCCCTTCACTTTTATGCAATATCATATTACTCCCTCTATCTCGTTTTGTTTGCTTGTTATACCGAGCTGTGTTAGTTTTAGGATTCAAATATTTTCACTGGACCTGCAGGCCCCTCTGCTCCTCCATGCATGTGTCCGCTAGCAGACTTGGATCTTTCAACACCCAATCAGTAGCTAGCTGACAACTTGATAACAAATCTTAGAGCCATCACGTACATTATTGAATAAAAGACACACCCAAATATACAAATACGCACGACTTGTTTTCCTTCCGTTCATGGTTCTTGGCTAAAATGATGAGTATATCTGTTTCAATCTTTTAGAACATGTTCGTTTTGAGATTTTGGATTTAGATTTATAGGTAATAATGTAATAGCCCACCTCTTGGGTAAGTCCTACTTCGGGAACTTTAGAAAGTGTGAAATGGTATATAATAGATTCCGACCAGCTATTGTAAAACTTGAGATTAACCTTTTGAGTCATGTGGTTGGACGAATGGTTAGCAAATCAACTAGGGCGGGTCGTTACAGTTGGTATCAGAGCACAACCATGATCTACATGGTGGGGGCCACCTCTAGAATCTGGTACGAGCACACAGATTGTGCTGTACAGAACTAAGTGCCACCCTATGACCACCAGGGGAAGGTTGCTGGGCCAATGCAACGAGGACGTTGCAGCCTAAGTGGGGGAGATTGTGATCGACAGCCCACCTCTTGGGTAAGTCCCACATCGGAAACTTTAGAAAGTGTGAAAGTGTATATAATGGATTCCGACCAGCTACTGTATAACTTAAGGTTAACCTTTTGAGCCACGTGGTTAGGCGAATGTTTAGCAGGTCAGCTGGAACGGGTCGTTACAAATAAGTATAGAAAAAATATATTAATGATTGAAAGTAAGGATAATAGTGATAGAGAGAGAAAAATAAAAATAAAAATTAAAAATAGGGACAAAGAGTAGTGAGAGAATCCAAATCCCAAATCCCATAACCGAACAAGGTCTTATTAATTTGCAAGTATAAGATCTATATGACTACATCTATAAGAAGGAAACATATATATACGAGTAGTATTATTCTTGGTTTACAACAAAATCGTACAACATCCTTACACGTGCCGTTAAAAAAAAAAAATTCTTACACGTCAGCACGGGGCCATCAACTGATGGGTCGCAGAGACTAAAGAAAAAATTTATGGCCCCAAGAAAAAAGAAAAGGAAGTTGGATGATGGACATAGGTGCGGCCAATAAACAGCTACTGTAGTAATTTTGTGACGTCACCTACCATGTTTGAAAAAAATACTCCTATCTACTGCTGGAGTATGAATTATTGGAGTTCCTTTTGACGGTTCGAACCCCCCATCTCTTTCCATAAGAAAAATATGCATGCATATTTGACCGAAGGAATTATTCGCCAATAATCTTCGGTTACGTCTATATATGATCATACTCAAAAAGTTTACGATAAACTAAAACGCAAACACGTCAAATGACAGTATTGTAAAGTCAACGACAACGACAACGACAACGACAACATCATCGATTTCCATCCGGATTAAAGAGTTTACTAAAGGACAGCACTCCATTATCGTGGATGATGTTTTGAACGAAGTCATTAAACGTGACAATTAGGATTGTTGATGAATGATGAGCCCAAGAAATGGAAGACGTCTGGATTTAGATTCATAATGCTAAAAATTAAGGGGGCGACTATTCGCAGCCCTCTATTTTCTCTCTTAACCCACTTCTTCATATAACCCATCTCCAATATTTAAAATAAATAAATTCCTCCATATAACCCATTAAATGTACCAGATCTTCCCATTATACCCTTCTCCTCTCAAAAATTACACTTTTAACTCTCACCCTCTCGTCTGACCTCCATAGCCACCACCTCCATCACCCACACCACACCACCGCCACTCCTGCCAGAACACAGCCGTTGCAGCACCACCACCCTTCCCTCCTCTCTTCAAGTTGTCGTTCTCTTTCTCTCTCTCTCTTGGAGCCGATTGAACACTGTGTTTTTTTCGACGCAGGATTTTCAATTTTTTTAACCAGATTTTCAGCGTTTCAAGTCCAAAAAAATGTAATATTTTTGACATTTGAATACCGTAATATTTAAATAATTTCGACAGTTAGTTACCGAAATGTTTATATATTTTCGGCAGTCAATTACCGAAATGTATATATATATATACAGGACTTTTCTAATCTTCAGTAATATAATATTGTCAAATAAATTTTTGGTAACCTAATACCGAAGTATATACCAGAATTCGGCAGTTAATTGTCAAATTATATATTTTTTTTAACAGTTAGTTACCGAAATTGTTTTCAAAATGGTCGCAATGTGATGATTCAATGATGACTGCACTGAGAGAGAGAGAGAGAGGAGTGGCGGTGGTGCGGCGGTGTTCTTGATCGAGTGGTGGTGGCTATGGCGAGCTATGGAGATGGAGGAGGCGTGAAGTGACTAAGAGAAGAGAGGAAGAAGATGATGATGGGTTATGTCTAAAAAGTTAGAAGGGCAAGTAGGACATTTTGCATTGGGGTCTCCTGTTATAATTATTTGAAATTTTTTAATGGGCTAATGGAGAAAATAAGGGGTTGCAAATAGTCGCCCCCAAAATTAAATCAGCACTTTTTATTTATGACCTAGTTAACCCTTCAATTTGTGTACTTCCCCCCCCCCCCAAAAAAAAGTTCCAAATTGCGTAGTCTTTCAGGGACGGAGGGAATGGGGGGCACGTGCCCCCGCTCGAAACTA
Source organism: Rhododendron griersonianum (assembly GCA_018127125.1). Lineage (NCBI taxonomy): Eukaryota > Viridiplantae > Streptophyta > Magnoliopsida > Ericales > Ericaceae > Rhododendron > Rhododendron griersonianum. The sequence continues at coordinate 12,235,592 of CM030794.1, read as the reverse complement.
AAATAATTTTGTTATATTTTCATATATTTTGCATAATTATGAAATTAAGTATGCTACTATACATAACAAATGCATATATCTTGAAAATATACATATAAAACTAGTTTTATGTTTCAATTTCGTCATATGGTGCATTTATACTTGTTGATTTTTGAACTATTTGTCTACTTAGATTGATTCTTTCTTAATTTTACTTATTTTTAACCGTCTAAGAGCAATATTTTAAAATAATATCATTAATAAAACTATATCGATCATTCTAAAAATTGTCGATGTTCATGTAAAATATACTCTCAAATTTTGTCTGAGATTTTGTGCTTATTTTTACAAAATTTAGGTGAAAGTATGTGTTATATATTTTTGTAGTTTGTATTGCATGCCTTAATTATGTAACGATCTTATTGTGGTTAACTAGAAAAATAAATTTTCGCCACTATGATTAACAAGGTGCTCCCACTAAACGACATTTCTAAATATGTCCTTGGTCTGGTTACATTGATCTGTACAAATAAGTAATGAGGGACCATTTTATAGAGGACTTGTGTTTCATGGTTGTGTAATAATTGATATTGAAAAGTTATATTTTTCACATATACTATATTTTTGGCTGTGTTTTTTTTTAAACTTATTTCTGTATTTTTAACTTTTTATTTAGCTTTTCGACGTAATTTTTGAGATTAATCATTTTTCTCGACGGGATGAATCGGAAAAGTATAAAAGTGTGAACCGATGCTAAAAGAATTCAAATAAGATGACTCTTTAGACAAATAAGATAGCTGTTTGATATTTTTTCATCTTTAATGGATTTTTTTTACTTTTGGTCATAATTTTGTACATTTTAGACTTTTCTCTTCGAGAGAGATGATTAATCCAAAAATTATAACGCAATTCTAACAAAAATTTAGAAAAACGAATAAATACAAAACGAAGAAATAAGCTAACTTAAGTTAAAAAGAACGCAGCTACCCATAATGTGGATGAGATTTTTATATTAGTGGTCAATTCTCATCCACATTATGGGTAGCGTTCTTTTTAACTTAAGTTAGCTTATTTCTTTGTTTTGTATTTATTCGTTTTTCTAAATTTTTGTTAGAATTGCGTTATAATTTTTGGATTAATCATCCGGGAGAATTAGTCGTAGGTCCACTGTAGTATTTTCCTAAGCCCTTGCGTCCACTGTAAACTTTTGTAAAGTTTCCAGTCCATCACGCGTCCCAAAATACAAAAATACCCCTCGCTACAGTGACAAAGATCTGTTCGTCTGAGGTCCAGCAGCCGCCTCCAACTCCGACGCCGACCTAATCTCGAACAAAACCCCGTCGGCCGCGTCCAACTCCGCCGCTGACCAGATCTCCGGCATCCCATCGTTCATGTGCGGCGCCTTCATCTGCTCTAAAACGTTAGGCGAAAGCTTCTCGGGGAAGTTGATGGGGTGGTTGTTCGATTTTGTCAGCAATGGATGTAGTGAGAGAGAGAGAGGGAGAGGGTCTTGACATTTGTAGAGAGAGAGAAGGAGTCGATAACAAATCTCATATAGAGAGAGAGAGAGAGAAGGAACTTGATACGGAGTATTTCTTTATCATTGTTTTGGACTTTGTGGCATTAACTTTTGGTCTTTGTAGGCATTAATTGACTGGTGGTTCAAGAAAATGTGATATTACAAGTATGGATTTTTGGAGTTCTTTTTTTCCTTTATTTTGTGAGGTTTAGGATTTTTTAGCCAGGTGAATTTTTCTCTTGTTTTGTTTCCTAAAAATATTAAAATATTTAATTTTATGATTAAAAAATTGCCCTATAGTCAAAAAATAAAACACATATGTTGGTTTGGATATATCACCATATCTATTTGTTTTATTGTGATTATATATAATACAAAACTTGCATATATATTTTTATCTGCTATCTTTTGAGATAATACAGAATATAAATTTGGATATATAACCATATCTGTTTATTTTATTATGATTATATAAAATATATAATTCGCATAAATGAGTCTTTTATATAATACAAAGTATAGCTTTGGACAAATAAGCATATCTGTTAGTTTTATAGTGTTTATATAGAATACAAAATTTGCAAAAATAACATTATCTGTTTTTCTTTTGGGGATAATACAGAGTACAAATTTTGACAGATAAGCATATATGTTCATTTTATTGCGATTATAAAGAGTACATACTTTACATAGATAACTTTATCTGCTATCTTTTGAGATAATGCAGAATATAAATTTGGATAGATAACCATATCTGTTTATTTTATTATGATTATATAAAATATATAATTCGCATAAATGAGTCTTTTTATATAATACAAAGTATAGCTTTGGACAAATAAGCATATCTGTTAGTTTTATTGTGTTTATATAGAATACAAAATTTGCAAAAATAACATTATCTGTTTTTCTTTTGGGGATAATACAGAGTATAAATTTTGACAGATAAGCATATCTGTTCATTTTATTGAGATTATAAAGAGTACATACTTTACATAGATAACCTTATTTTTTGGTCTTTACAAAAATTAAAGTAGTATAAATTTAGACAAATAACACGTATAAGGTCATTTGTTTTGTGTTGCACACATAACATCTTTTAGTTAAAAAATACCACATATAGTTAAACTTTTTTATATTTCCCTATAGTAAAAAAAAAAATTGAAACACATATGTTGCTTTGGATATATCACCGCATCTGTTTGTTTTATTGTGATTATATATAGTATGAAATTCACATATATAACCTTATCTGTTATCTTTTGAGGTAATACAAAGTATAAATTTAGATTGATAACCATATCTGTTGATTTTATTACGATTATACAAAAAACATAATTCGCATATATAACATTATCTGTTAGTTTTTTTGTATAATACAAAGTATAGCTTTGGACAAATAAGCATATCTGTTGATTTTATTGCGTTTATACAGAATACAAAATTTGCAAAAATAACCTTATCTGTTTATCTTTTTGAATAATACAGAGTATAGATTTTGACAGATAAGCACATCTGTTAATTTTATTGCGACTATAAAGAGTACATATTTTGCATAGATAACCATAATTGTTGGTCTTTTCAAAAATTAAAAGTATAAATTTTTTTATAATCTTTTAGTTAAAAAATCATAAAAGTTAGAAACATTTCTTTTTGTGGATATGAGAGTAGAGGATAACCACTCAAGCTCTCCATTATTCAACTCAACAATAGTATTTCAGCTTTTTGCATTTGCAATTACTCGACACAGCTACTCGCATTGGTGCATTTTCCCAAGCAACTTCTTTCACTTTTAATCTCTCTCTGTCTCTCTTCCAATCGGCTATGCTCTCTGGCATCTCGTAGTTCTCCTCTCGCTGCCATGGAATCCGACCTATCACTGCTCGCATCCATCACCGTCTCCGTCATCGACCACTATGCCGGCTCTGGTTCCCATAAACTCCGGCTAGCGTACGTGAAGCTGGTGATTGGAAAGAAATAGTGACACCAAGCCTAACCTCCCGTCACTGCTGTGTTTGGGTATGGTGCTGGCGGTGGTGCGACGGCTACCATTTTTTATCGGGAAGAGAAAGGGGGGACTGAGAGAAAGGGGGGGAGGGGGGTTGGGGGTTGGTGGTGGTGGTGTGGGATGGGGAGTTGTCGTCGGTATCCATGGCTGCCGGTTTGGGCACAATGCGTGGGTATGGTTTGAAGGGTAACTTTGTCCACAAATTTGCTTCTTTTAAAATTAGAGGACCTTAGGCCTTAATACTTTTAAAAGTGTGGATCTATAGCCTTAAGAAAGTTCAGCATGTACTTAATGTACCGAGGGCCCTTCATTTTTGGACTCTAGGCTAATTTCCTGAAAGGGGAAGCCACTAGCCAAGACGCTACGTTTTTTCCCCTTCATGCTAGTTTTATAAAGGAATTCGGACTTTTTTGGCTAAATAATTTATTTAGATTATTTTTTTGTTAATCTTTTTTTAGATTTTCTAGTTTTTTGGTCAATTTTTTGTGAATTATTGTCTTGTCATAATGAGAGGAATCTAAAAAGTAAAAAAATTAACATTGAAATCAATTTTTTTTTGAATAAAGACAAAAAAAACCCAATAAACCTTTATCTGGCCTCAACCAAGCTTTTCGTTCGAACGAAAAAGAAAAAACGCAACTAGCCATTAAAAAGAATGCATATGTTTTAATCTAACGGATTGTTTTTTGTTTTTATTCAAAAAAACTGAGTTTCGATGTTAATTTTTTACTTTTTAGATTCATCTCGTCATGACAAAGCATTAATCCACAAAAAACAAAAATGCGAATTTTTTTGAATAAAGACAAAAAAATAATTCAAATAGATTATTTAGCCAAAAAAGCCCGAAACCTATAACTTAGGATCTATTTGGGTCAGCTCATATATATGCGCACCACAAATAATTTTTGGGGATCCAATTTCACTGTCAATTAGCCGGAAGTTTGCTTAAAACAAAACAAAGCCTCCCAAGTTGATAAAACCTGGAAGGTTTTGAACCTGAAACTTTAAGAAAAGACAAACTCTTCGGTCCTCAGTCTTCGCGGCCAGACCAAAAAACTTGATTACCCCTTCATTTTCAGTCGTTTCCAAATTTTGTTTTCGAGTACAATCCCTATTCACTACAAAAACGATACATCGCGAGTCAACCTTGTGCAAATTGTTACTTGGCTTATATGAGGAGGAAAATTTCACGTACGCACCTGACCTTTCACACAAATCACACATAAACACTTGACTTTTCTTAAATTTCATGTAAACACCTGAGCTTTCTAAAAACTCATCAATTCGATCAACACCTGACCTTTCTTAAATTTCATATAAACACCTGAGCTTTCTAAAAACTCATTAATTCAACACCTGCCGTCACTCTTCCGTCTAAAACCAAACGGAATACCTTAGGTGCTCCAAGCAAAAAAAGTTTAAGTGCTCCAATTTTTAATTTGTTTGAACCAGTGCGAAGATCTTATTTTTCTGATCATTTTATCCGAAAGAACCATAATTAATTTTTTACTCTAAAGTTCTCGTTAGTCAGCCCTAAAAAAGTCGTAAAATCAAATATCTCTTAGGGCTAACTAACGATAGCCTTAGAGTCAAAAATTAATTATGACCCTTTAGAATAAAATGATCAGAGAAATAAAATCTTCGTACCGGTTTAAACGGATTGAAAATTGGACCACTTATTTTTTTAACCATACTTTTTAATATATAAACGGTCTATACATTGTTGAAAAATTAATTGCTCAAATTTTCAATTCGTTTGAACCGATGTGAAGATCATATTTCTCTGATCATTTTATTCTAAAAGGGTCATAATTAATTTTTGACTCTAAGGCTATCGTTAGTTAGTCCTAAGAGATATTTGATTCTAAGACTTTGGTTTAAACGAATTGAAAATTGGAGCACTTAATTTTTTAACCATATTTTTTAATATATAAACGATCTATACATGGTTGAAAAATTAATTGCTCCAATTTTCAATTCATTTGAACCGATGTGAAGATCTTATTTCTCTGATCATTTTATTCTAAATGGTCATAATTAATTTTTGACTCTAATGCTATCGTTAGTTAGCCCTAAGAGATACGGAGTATTTGATTCTACAACTTTCTTAGGATTGACTAACGAGAGCTTTAGAGTCAAAAATTAATTACGGTTCTTTAGGATAAAATGATCAGAAAAAATAAGATTTTCGCACTGGTTCAAACAAATTAAAAATTGGAGCACTTAACTTTTTTTGCCAGGAGCACCTCAGCCATTCCATTTGGACAGAGGGGTGACGATAGGTGTTGATTTGATGAATTTTTAGTAAGCTCAGGTGTTTATATGAAATTTAAGAGAGGTCAGGTGTTAAATTGATTAGTTTTTAGAAAGCTCAGGTGTTTATATGAAATTTAAGAAAAGTCAAGTGCTTATATGTGATTTGTGTGAAAGGTCAGGTGCCTAGGTGAAATTTTCCCTAAATGAGATGAGATTGTTCAACAACACAAACGATGGTGGCTGGCCAGGGGTCCCAATTTAGACCGATCAGAATGTCTTCCAAGTACTGCTTTCTATCCTTATCAATTTTGGTCCACAGTCTTCTTGAGGCTTACGAGGAGCTATTGTGGCTGCTTTTCTTGCCATATCTCCGTTATGATCAGTAGGGGGTTTCTTGTTTTTAGCTATCATTCTATGTTCCTGTCTGTATATGCATTATGTAAATTGACTGAGATTCTTCTCAATAGTCCAAAATTGGAGAAATTTTTAAATGCCGGGTGGACACGGCCACGTGGTGCTCAGATTTGTTTGGGTAATTTTTTAGTGCAAAATTATCAAAACACCTCCTAAAACTCAAACAAATTTGGGCCGTCCAAAACACGTTTGGACGGCCGAGATGCGTGCACAGGCACCATGTGACCGTGCCCACCCGGCACTGAAAAATTTCTCCCAAAATTGGGATTGTACTCAATCCTTTTAGTTGTACGTTTATCTCGGAAGGTTAGTTGAGGAGATCATCCATGTCATGGGTGATGGATTGTCGCGCGGTAGCCACACAGTTGAAGAAAGAAATTAACGATCTATATATACGCGACGTTCTCATCACGCAATATCTAATGACATTCAATTAATTTGATTTTTCTACGGATAATCTATTAGTGAACCCTGTGAGTGAGTGAGCGATTTAGATCATCTTTGTAAAAGTACTCTTAATTGGTTGTAGTAAATTGAAACAAACTTTGCAAGGCAGCCCATTAGATGGAATGAAAAGATCTCTGGCCGGCCCAGATGCATGTACTACTCTGGCAAAACACTGATACGACCGTAGGTAAATCATTTATGCTACATCAATTGGGTTACAGGCAAAGTTGTGACATCCGTTCCGTATCGGCCAGTACGTACCATACCAATGCTTAAACAGAACACAAAGATTCAAGATCCGTTCCGGTTGAAATACCGGCCTGTTCCGGCCAATACCGGATGTACCGGACGATACCGGTCTGTTTCGGACATTTTTCGGTGTTCCGTTCCGGTCTTCTTCTTTTTTAAAAAAAAAATTGTAGGCTCTAAACTAATATATATGGTAGATATATATTAAATATATATAAAATATTAATTGCGGTAAATATGGAACGGTACCGAGATACAGTCCGGTATCGGTACGAACCATTCCAATAGTGAAAATGGTATGCTAGCCGGTACGGGATTGATAACTTTGGTTACAGGTAATATACGAGAGCATGAAGGAACGGGTGGAGAACGTGGTCAATTCAGGAAAGGTTACCGATGACTACATCAGTAACGAACAAGAACGCCAAGCTTTTAACAAATGGACTCAAGGCTTTACCCGTCATGATCATCCCACCGTTATCCAGGTTTAGTTTACTACTCCAATCCTATTTGTCCACTCCATTCCAACAAATTAACAGATTTAATTATGATTTCATAGCTAGGGACAGGGATAGCCTAATTAAGAGTGGTGTAGTCTACAATAAGGGCGTGTTTGATTGCAGATTTCGTTTTTGGGGGATTCGTAATGAGGTGGAATTAGGATTGGGATTGAGAATGAGGTGGGATTATTAATGAGGGGATATATCATTTATTCATGTTTGTTTTGCACAGGATTAGGATTGGAATTGGGATTGAGAATGAGGTGAGATTGTAAATAACATGTTTGTTTTGGTTAGGATTAGGATTGAGATTGGGATTGAGGTGGGTTTTTAAAACATGTCTTGCTCAATCCCATGGGGATGGGATTACTAGTAACACCCCCCACATGGTATTGCTAATACCCCCATTTAGGGGATTAACAATCCCATGGGACAACTAGTTACACCCATAAAAACCTAACCAAACAAGGTATTAGGAGCCCCATGGGATTATTAATCCAATCCCCCCTCCCAAACCTCCTATCAAACACGCCCTAAAACCACAAGTTGTAAATAAATCTCAGTACACACAAGAACCACATAGTACTAGTGCTTAATTAATAGCTCAAGATTTCCTAATATTAAAAAGTTGTTATCCAATTTTTATGCATTAAATATATTGGTGGTGGTCCTACATTTTATAAAAAATTGTTGGCGTGACCGCGGCCACTTGTTCTTCTTGGCTCCATTTACAATAGTAGGAAAAAAGGTCCAAATTTTTCCAAACATTTCTTCCTAAGATCTTTCCTCTATTCCTCAATTTATCTACACTCCCTGTAACTCTGCCAAACAGGTTCTATCGGAGGTGGGTAAAGACAAAGACATCACAGGCGAATCAATGCCCAATCTTATCTATGTTTCCAGACAGAAAAGTAGAAACTCGCCACATCACTTTAAGGGCGGTGCTCTTAATGCCCTGGTAAGCTAAATGAGCTCATGTGAAAAATCAAGTCTACTTTATTTTGTATCAAATAAAATATAGCGCATGGCATGGTTTGTGGAGTCCATGTGCTATGTTAATGTTAGATTTTTTTTTTATGTGCTTTTGAATGTCATGTTTTGAAGCTTCGAGTATCAGCCGTCATGACCAATGCACCTATTATCCTGACTCTGGATTGCGACATGCACTCAAATGATCCCCAAACACCTCATCGAGTACTATGTTACTTCTCCGACGCCACAATTCGCTCAAAAGTAGGGTACATTCAATTTCCGCAGCGCTTCCATGGACTTAATAAGAACGATATCTATGCTTGTGAGTTTAAACGTTTGTTCCTAATCCATCCGGTGGGAATGGACGGGCTAGCTGGCCCCAATCATGTTGGGACTGGATGCTTTTTCTCTCGCCGAGTTTTCTTCGGAGGTCCCTCGTCTTTCGTGTCACCCGAGTTACCTGAGTTGAGGCCCGACCATGTCGTAAAAGAGCCCATTCAAGCCCAATCAATATTGGCTATGGCACACCATGTAGCAGATTACAAGTACGAGGACCAGAGCAATTGGGGTTCCAAGGTAAGCTAGTTATATGTATGGGGTTATTGCCATATTGTTCAAATCATATTCATTATCATTCTATTTATAACTTCCTCAAAATCACTATATAGCGGTATTGAAACCTTGAGTTGGGCCCAAATGTTGCAGGTGGGCTTCAGATATGGGTCTTTGGTTGAGGACTATTATACGGGCTATCGGCTGCAGTGTGAGGGATGGCAGTCCGTGTTTTGCCATCCCAATAGACCTGCATTTTTAGGGGATGTACCCATCACCCTCAACGACGTCCTAAATCAAAACAAGCGATGGTCTGTGGGCCTTCTTGAGGTGGCCTTCTCCAAATACAGTCCAGTAACGTTCGGTGTCCGGGCTATGGGCCCAATAATGGGTTATTGCTATGCACACTCTGCCTTTTGGCCCATTTGGTCCATTCCACTCACCATTTATGCCTTCCTCCCTCAGCTGGCTCTCCTCAATGGAGTCTCCATTTTCCCAAAGGTATGTCACTCCAGTGCTCTCATCTATTTGGTTATCGTAAAGCTAGAACACATTGAAAGGGCACGGTTGTGCGATTTGAAGGTCGATCCAAACCCGACTAAAGTGAAAACTTTTTAACAGCCAGTGTTTGAGACTACTTTGTCTTTGTCCAATTACTATCAAACGCTTCCCTCACTTTCAGCATAATTTTTGGTGAGACAAACGTATTTTTATTCATATGATTATGGGCTTCTTTCTTGAGTCCTCCCTGTCCATTTTTCTATGAATTAATTAAAAGGGAGCTATCCATGTTCTTTCTTATTTATGGTTTGCACCTCTCGAATGCAAACCTTTATTCTCATGCTTGGCAAGTTGACCTTTTACTATCGTACCTTGCAAATTAATGTCTGTATACTCTTTGCCGATGAACCGAAACTATAAGACTTCGCATATAAATGTATGTCTTGATCAAATTGAAATTTATATTACAGGTATCGGATACTTGGTTTTTCTTGTACGCATTTCTATTTCTCGGGGCCTACGCACAAGATTGTCTCGTCTTCATTTTATGCGAAGGGACATTCCAAAGGTGGTGGAGCGATCAAAGGATGTGGATGCTACGGGGAGTCACGTCTTACCTTTTCGGATCGATTGAATTCTTAACCAAGTGCTTAGGCATTGCCGCACGCGGGTTCAACCTCACGAGCAAAGTACTAGACGGCGAACAGAGCAAGAGGTACGATCAGGGGACCTTTGAGTTCGGAGTCGAATCCCCCATGTTTGTGCCACTGTCAACGGCGGCAATAGTCAATCTAATCGCGTTTTTCGGAGGGTTGGTTGGAGTTTACAGGGGAGGAGATTTCGACGGGTTGTTTGTCCAGATTTTTCTAGCTGGTTTTGTGGTGGTCAATTGCTGGCCAATTTTTGAAGCCATGGTTTTGAGGACTGATAAAGGGAGAATGCCTACGAAGACTACCCTCATTTCCACATTTCTTGCTTGGGCCTTATACACAGCAGCTTCTCACACACCACATGTATGAAGGTTGGCGCCTGTGGGGATAATTGTTACTGCTATTCCACTTTTCTTTTCAAAGAATAAGAAAGAAACTAGTCTCTGTGTGCATTATCATTCAGGTGTTCAAGCTGAATAACAACGGCATGGCTTCTTTCGACTTCCGTTATGTATATTTTCCAAAATAGCAGAAGTTTAAAACGATAATTTCCATCTCCATATCCATATAACGAAACGATGTAGCGAGTAATGTTTCAAAAATTATAAGCTCCGACGAGGGGCACTTAAGTAGTTTGAAATGAAAGAAGCACAACATTCCACATCACTCTGCATTGAATTCTCTAGATACATTTGTGTCTTTACAGCATAACTCTTTCGAGAAAAAAAAAGCCTCATTTCATAAAACACTCGTACTAATGTATCTCACTACCAGGAAGAAGGTTTATCAGATAAGCAAGCAATATATTGGGTCGCCGTTCGCCAATTTTGAAATTGGCAAGTGAGGGAGCACAAGATTTTTAATCCCACTACAAATGGGGATTCCATAAGCATTGTGCTTATCCCCATGGGTCCATTCCAAGGACCAGCTATGAATACTGGTCCTTCGGGTAAATCAATCCCCTATATGCCAGGGTTCGAGTCTCATCGCTACGATTTGTAAAGGCTTACCCTTCTCCTATAACCCTTGGACTGAATCTTATTCTTTCCGTTCCAAAATAAGCTTGGTGTAGACGTTCAACTGTTGTGTGTATGAATAGTAACAACTACATAATCTTGATGTGAACAAGTACCCATCTCATTCTCCATGCAAGTTGATTCAATACCAATAGAACTGGACGATCCTTCCATTTGATCATATATTCTTGAATCATTACCCACATCTGCGGCGAGTCTACCCGTTTGTTGTTCTTGTAATTGCTCCTGATAAACCGTCGGTGGGTTCGGGTCGGAGTCCTGGTTACCTTGCCCGATTGGGTCGGGTCCAACAGGAGCATGTGCTCTATTGGTGGGTAGTCCAATGAAGCATCTACATAGTGGACAAGTTGGGTTTGAATGGACCCAGAAACGTATGCAATCGATGTGGAACACGTGTTTACATGTCGGGATCTGGTTCAGCTCCTCTTTCAACTCAAATTCTCCCAAACAAACGCAACACCTGCAAAATTTCAGATATTTAATGAGGTTAAGTAACAGTAAATAGAACACACAATGCATTGAATCCCTTCTTATTAAACTGTGTGTTTTAACTCAAAGTTAAACATAATACTATGGGATAATTGAGAAGCAACAACTAAGGTGATAAGTGTACATGGCCTTCCACCATGTCATTTCATGGTGGATGAGTCACTTTTGTACCGGGCGCGATGTCGCGCGTGCAATTCACCCTACTTCCTTTTTACTACTTGTGTCAATATGGTAACTACGTTTTCCCAAAGCACCAAAAGAAAAAAGGATATGGTGATTATGAGTATACGTATGTAAATATTTTATGTTGAATTTCAGGGCATTCTACGCTTGGGTATGCTTGGGTTTTTTCTAGTTCCTTTTTACATCTACAAAATTGAAGAAAAATGATGTTGAAGGACATAAAGCAAATAGAGGAATTCGAGATTTTACCAATTATTTCATAAGATCTCTTGTGTGGTTTCTCGGGTGGCATTATAGTTCATATTATCTTTTCAGATGGTACATCCTGTGTGTGCATATGATGTTTTTAGTGCGGAATTGTGGATACACCTAAGAAGGTATTGTCTTTCCAAACTCATCAGGTAATTTCGGAAAAACTTACATCGGTTCCCTTGTCCTTGTATCTTCATCGAACAAGATTACGGGCAGCTTCTGTTTGTTGTTACCCTTCAAACCAATCACACTCTACACACAAACAAAGCAAAGAAAGAGTACAGTTAGATCAAATCAAACAAGCTTATATGCAACTCTGCTTACATGACTTCCTTGACTGGACTGACTGATAAACATGCGCGCGCGCGTGAGAGAGAGAGAGAGAGAGAGAGAGAGAGAGAGAGAGAGGGAGGTCTTACTGAAGAGCCCAAGGGGGCGTCAAGTGAGGTTCTTGGGAGTGGTGGTTGGGGGGAGGAAACAGGGGTAGACCTCCTCTTGAGATAGAACAAGTAAAACAAGAGAAAAAGAATTATGGAGAAGAGAATCGGGATTGAGAATATAAAAGCTTGGTAAAGCTTAATTTGAAGTGATACAGGGTACAAGTGTGGAGGGCTTGGAACTTGAGGATTACTCATTACTATTTAATCAGCACCCGTTCGAAAAATTTGCTTCTTACAAAGGCCTCGTTGATTTTATATGAGGAGAAATGTCTTCTGAACTGTTGCAGAGAGAGAGAGAGAGAGAGAGAGAGAAGAGCTAAGGGAGAGAAATGAGTATTAACGATGTTGGGCAAAAGTGCATTAATAATTGATTCGAGTGACTGCTAAAAATACGTGTGCTATTAAGAGCTTTTAACATGAACCGATCAAACAACACATGATGACTTTTTCTCTCTTTTTCCATGATGGGGACAAGCCTCATGAATTCCCACTAAGATCTTAGGCCCCAACACCAAGCACTAAGCACATTTGTCTTTATCTTTTAAGCATGAACTCAAATGGGCATTCTTTAAATGCCAAGCAATCTGCCTTTAACAGCTTGGTTGGTCAAAAGAAAGTTAATTTGCAAATTTGTCTCTATTGAACTCACCTTTTGAGAAGCTAATTATCTTTCAGTTGGAAGGTCTCAATTGAGTAAATATCAGGAGAATGGCAAGGTAGGTTCACATTTGACAGTTTTCTGAATTATAGGTGTCCTTGTTCATTATTTCAACCGAAAAATGTAGTACTTGAGCCCACTAGTCTCAAAATTTGGAATACGAAGCCAATGGTCTTAGATGTAAACTTAACTTTCTAACGACTCTAATGCGCTAAAGGTGGTCACCTATACCGACGCACACTATGCCGTCGTCAGTTGTGCACTGAGGCCCACTCTCAACTACGAGGTTGGAGGATCAATTTTCAACGAAGTAATGATTGATTATATCTTTTTCTGGTATAAGATTTCCAAGGAGCTGTTTGTTTCCTTCGCATTATGGAACTCGTTCTTGTGTTGACGTTGTGGTGGTTGGGTTTCTGGACTTGTGTTGTTAGACCCCTTGCACAATTGATTGTTCATGACTAAGTATTGTCACTTGATTATGACCAGGACTAGAATTAAACAAGGTTAACATACTTTGGTGTGCATTATTTCAAGACCCTAGTTCACTTTTCTGCACCATACCGGTTTTGTAGTGTTTATTTCGTGATCCTAAATGGTGCAACTTGCCTTTTTATATTAAGTAACTAAATATATAGATTTCGTGTGCGAATTTCCTACCTTTATTTCTTTCTCTCTGGAAGTGGGGGTGGGGTAAGACCTCAAACTGCACCACTGAATCAGATTCTCAAGATACGGTTGTCAAATCTTCACTTCAATCTTACTCATTTGTTTTAATTGAAAATAAAGTTCTTCACAGAAAGGAAAAAAGAAAGTGCTTCCACTTTCATTCCTGATTAATCCTCGGAGATTGGCAGCTGTAGAATTTTTTAAGACAAAAAAATGATACTGAGACTACCGTTATCTTATGATGTGTAAGATCCTATCTAGACCAGCTTTAGCCTAAAAGGCACATGAATATCATTGGGAGAGGCCAACAATGGAGCACTTTATGGGTAGATTAAAGTTGACAAAAGTCAAAAAACAATTAGTTTATGATGAGTGCTATATCAAAGGTTACACCCCATGAACCCTTGTCCTGGATGTAGGATATTTCGTACTTCTATAAAGATTACAGCAATGATGGCACTTGAAAAAGTTAGTGATGTAGGGCACCGTATGAACTACGGAATAATCTTGCAACAAAGATGGACACAAACTATAAAGTTAGAGAAAACACTCTTTAGACTCTTTTAATTTCAATAATAATCAACAACCTTTCAGCCGTAAGACTTACAACTCTTTAAATACGATGCAAACCCTAAATTGACTAGGAAAAGGAAAAATATCAATTTCGGAAAATTCCAAAATTATTACATATTCTGAAAATATAAGAAAAAACAAAACTTCTCCAACAAGAATGGACATTATTAGATTTTCCTACCAAAATATATAAGCAAAAAGATTATTTCCAAAAACGGCAAATTTGGCCTTTTGGAGCCCTAAATGGCCGAAAACGGCTAAAAAACACACAGCACATGGCCAAAGGCGATGTGTCCTGACCGTTGGGCCATCTCGGATCGAACCCAAGTGGGCCCAAAGCCAAATCCTTCGGTCAGTTATTTACGAAAATACCGCTTAGTGGAAATAAGTCTTGGAATGCTTGCGGTGGTACTCCTCCGCTATGGCATCTGCATCATCCTCCCCAGCTAAAAGGAAATTCGTCCTCGAATTGGCATCGTCATCAGACGAACTATCACCTCGGAATGGTATCAGGTGCTTGACATTGAATGCGTCGGCAGTACGAACATGACTGGGAAGCTTCAGACGGTAGGCATTCGGGTTGATCTTCTCAATAATCTCAACGGGACCAATCTTTCGTGCCTTGAGCTTATTATACTCCCCCTCTGGAAACCGGTCTTTGATCAGCACGGTATAAACAAAATCACCAACCTCAAACTCCACATTCCTGCGCCTTTTGTCCGCTGCTTCCTTATACTTGGCAGTAACACTGTGCAAACGTTGCTCAGTATCCCTGTGAATTTGCTACAAGCTGTTCATAAACTCCTCAGCTTTACCACTGGCGTGTTTCAGATCAGGAACAGGTATCAAATCAACTGGAGCACAAGGATTGAAACCATTGACAACCTGGAATGGAGATAGACCGGTGCTTCGGTTGACAGATCGGTTGAATGCAAACTCGGCTTGGTACAGTTGCTGATCCCAACTCCCACGATGGTCCGCAAACAGGCTACAAAGAAAATTTCCCAGAGAATGATTCACCACCTCAGTCTGGCCATCCGTTTGAGGGTGATAAGCCATGCTAAAATCCAGGGAGGTATTCGCCAGCCTCCACAAACAACGCCAGAAGTGGCTCAGGAATCGTGTGTCGCGATCAGAGACAATGGATTTTGGCAACCCGTGCAAACGATAAACCTCTGAAAAATACAGTTGTGCCACCTTGACGGCATCCGTGGTTTTCTTGCAAGCAATAAAATGGGCCATTTTGGAGAACCGATCCACCACCACAAAAACGGAATCGGTACTTCACAGTAATCTTATTGATAGCTCTGCTATCCACACACATTCTCCATGAGCCATTTTTTTTTTGGAGTTAACAAGGCAGGGACTGCGCAAGGACTAAGGCTTTTGCGGACAAAGCCTTTAGCCAATAGCTCCTCTACTTGACGGCGCATCTCCTTATGTTCTTTGGGGCTCATTCGGTAATGGGGTCGGTTTGGCAAACTGTAGCCCAGCACTAGGTCAATCTGATGCTGGATATCCCGCAATGGTGGTAACCCATCTGGTAACTCGGCTGGAAACACATCCCGAAATTCTTCCAGCAAGGGACGAATGATAGCCGAAATATTCTGATCGGTTGAAGGCCGTGAACCCTCCTACGTGACCAGCACAAATACCACCTTGCTTTCCGTCGCCTCCTCCTCAAACTGCGCTTGTGACAGAAAGTTGGTTCCTTCCCTAGCTGGGGTTTAGGCCCAACCTCCTTTGAAGGCAATAGCGCAATTTTTGTACCACCAAATGACAGAGTATAAGTGTTAGTGCCACCGTCATGTGTAACTTGACGGTCATACTACCACGGTTGACCCAGCAAAAGGTGGCATGCATCCATCGCCACAACATCACACCAAATTTCATCCTTGTATTTAGAACCAACAGAAAAGGCAACTAAACATCTCTTGGAAACTTTAACTTCATTACCTCTCTTTAACCACGACAGCTTGTAAGGATTGGGGTGCGGCTCTGTCTTCAACCCAAGCTTCTGGACAGCCTCTTCTGCAACCACGTTCTCGCAACTTCCCGAATCGATCACGAATCGGCAAACCTTAACCTATAACACAGTCGACGAACCACTAATAGCGGTCCGACATCCCCAACAACCTCCTCTACAACCTCCTCATGCAGGGCTAACTGGTGGTCATCGTCGTAGATAGCCTCCTGCTCATAGGGTTCATACTGATCAGTAACAACCCTCTCCGCATCCACAAACAAGGCTTTTCCCGCTCGATCACTCTTTCTGCACTCGAAAGCGCGATGGCCTGGCTCACCGCACTTGTAACACTTTGAACCCGAACCTCTTGTTCTAATCGCGGGTGGGACAGTTGGAGGCAGATTTCCCGTTGGTTTCACTGAGATGGTGTTGGCCGTGGGCCGGGTCACAGCACCCCAAGGAGTAGACGGGGGTCTGCGACTGGCTTGTTTTTCCAACTGTAAAGCCCTCTGGTGGGCATCTGAGACAGAATATAAATCGAACATATTTAAAGTAAACGGAAACTGTTCGCGCAGTCCTCCCACATACCTCGCGACTAACTGCTCATCTATCTCTGCAAGGTCGTTTCAGGCTACCAATTGATGAAACTCTGCGGTGTAGTCATCCACAGAACGCATATTCTGGCGGAGATTCTGCAATCGCTGGAACATGAGACGAGAGTAGTTATGGGAAAGAAAAGCCACCCGCATCTTTTTCTTCAACTTCTCCCATGAACCAATCTTGTCCTTGCCCTGCCGCACGCGCGACAGTTTTAGTTGATGCCACCATGCCGCAGCCCTACCCCGAAACCTGGTAGCAACTAACGACACCCGTCTGTCCTCCGGAACTTGTTTAAACTCCATGACTTCTTCAGTGGTTGTAACCCAATCAAGGAACTCTTCTGGCGTCAAACCTCCTTGAAACTCAGGCAGTTCGATCTTCAAACCAGATTCCCATTGACGGACATCGCGGTGATCGACGCAATCTCCCGACCTCTTGCCCTCGGTTGATAGTAGCCACCCATGCCAGTTCTTCCGCCACCGGGTGCTCCCACCGCAAAAGGGTTTTCGGCCTCTTCACCGTCTGAATCCTTGTCCTCCTCTTGAGGCTCCGGAGCATAAAGGCGATGGCGAGGAGGGTTCCCCCCAACAGCCAGGGCAGCCATTTGATCGGATAGGATGCCGATCGCATCCATCATCCGCTGCTCAAGTTGTTGGAACCGCGCCTTTGTTCGCGCCTCCTGCGCAACGTCATCCCTTTCATAGATCTCCTCCACAGGAGCTGTACGACCACCTCGCCCCTCTCGACTTCCAACACGTCTAGCGGCCATAGTCGAGATCGAACTTGTGCTCTGATACCAACTAATGCAGAGCACTGTATGAACTACGAAATAATCGTGCAACAAAGATGGACACTGATAAGCCCTAAATAGTGTAAATAACCGGGCTTATCTCGCTCATTTTTTCCACGCTCACGCGCATAACTCCTTGTTTTTGATTGATATTGCGCGAAAGGTGCGTTTTTGGTGATTACAGGTTTTTCTTGTGAATAAGGCTTGATTAAAGCCAAGTTTCGCTCCAACAAACGTTCGGTGATCCGAGGGCTCCCATCGGAGCGATTCCGGAGCTTGGGGATTGTCGTGGAAGCCCCGGAACAAAGCCTGACATGAACTGCTGTGGAAGGCTGGCAGACACAATGTCTACCGGTAGACATTCAATGTCTACCGGTTCAATTCCAGATCAGTGAGGACACCATTTTGCATCAATTTGAATCGGCCAATGTCTACCGGTAGATATTCAATGTCTACCGGTAGACATTCCCAAATTTCTGCATTTTTTTGCCCGACTGTTGGACATTTCAGGGGTAGTTTAGACTTTTGTATCCCGAATGTTTGGGACTATAAATAGATTTTAACCTCATTTTGAGAGGATATCTTTCATATTTAGACCTAGAGCTTTCTCTCTCTACCTCCCTCTCCTCTCAAACTCTTCATCTCTCTTCAAAGGAGATTGAAGAGTTGGGTTTTGAGGTATTTTGTCTTCATTAATGTTGTAGGTACGTTTGAGATCTTCCGTAATCTTAAGTTTATTTTCGTTTTCATCCATGAATCGTATTTATCTTTTTATGCTTGTTCTTCGTTCTTGTTCTATGGTTGAGTAGTGATAAAGGCTTGGTCATGGGGTGATTTCTATCCCGTGACTTGGGTAGTTTAATGGCTTCTCTCTTTTCTTGTGCTTAATGTGGTTTGTGAATGGACTAAGTTCATTTTTATGTACCAAAACCTAGGGTTGTTAACCTCTTTGATTATGTGTAGGCAAGGACTTGATCTCTTGCCACATATAATGCTTAGAGCTATGTCACTCTAGGTGTTTGCCAAAATGCCTCAAAGAACTTGTTGAACTCTAATCTTTGGTCTAAACTTAGAGTTGTTAACTTCTTTGATCGGGTGTAGACAAGTCTCCTTGGCACACCCAATGCTTAGAACCATGGCACTCTATGTGTTTGATAAAATGCCTAAATGAGTTCCTTTCCATTTCCAAACCCCGTTGTATGAGTTAAACTTGATTTTTATGGTTAAATCTTCCGAGTGAGATCAAATGATAATGACTCTCACTTGAGTTATCAAAGAGAAGCATTGAACGGCCTAAGTTATGGGCGGAATGAACCCCTAGACCTTGCCGCTTTTAATTTCGAGTCAATCTTTGTTTTCAATTAAAGTTAGGAGGTAGAGAGAATTTCCATCACTCAAAAGTTGGCCGTCTCAAAGCCGAACTAAAGGTTAGCGGTCCTAACGCTAAAAAGCCCTTCGTAAATCAATCCTCCGGCCTAGCTCCATTGGCTCCCTGTGGATTCGACCTCGGACTTCCGAGTTTATTATGCTGCAACCGATCTAGCCCTACGCTTGGGGCACTCTTTACTGCGACACACTTTGGTCGGGCAAGCATTTTTGGCGCCGTTACCGGGGAATCAATTGGTAGCTAACTTGGAGGTATTGTTTTACACTGCACTGTAAGTATTCCATCTTTTGTTTTTAATTTATTTTTTTTATCTTTGTAGTAGAATGGCGGCGTCAAATGAGGAATTAGTCCCTCCTACCGCCAGTGTTTTTAGTGCTAAGCCGAGCATGCTTCAAGTGTTACCCTCTTTTCATGGCTTAGCCTCTGAAAATCCATGTGCGCACATCTTAGAACTTGAGGAGCTTTGCATGAATGATAAAGTGGCCTTATTTCAGATATTTCCATTATCTTTGAAAGATAGGGCTAAGAGTTGGTTTCATTCATTGAACCCAGGATCAATAGTTACATGGCAAGATATGGAAAATCAATTTTTCAAAAAGTTTTCCCCAATGCATGAGACTCATATGCTGCTACGTGAAATCGTAAATTTTTGTCAACTTAAAGAAGAGTCTTTTGCATGTTGTTGGTGGCGGTTTAGATATCACATACTCTATTGGTCGCAGCAGTGCTGTGAAACAAGGCACCTTATTCCCATTTTCTATAAGAGTTTAAATTCTACAATGCGTCAACTTGTAGATAAAATGTTCGATGGTGTGTTTTCGGATAAAACCGCCAATGAAAGTTGGGATTACTTTGATCAATTGGCTGAAAATTCTGAATCTTGGGTTTATGATGTCATTGTTGAAGATGCCAACTTAAATGTTGAGAAAGATGAAATAGAGCCGCTTTTCATTATTGAAGAGGTTGGTTTAGATTTGCAAAACACCTCGGAGCTTGGATACCGTGATGAGCTTAATGTTCAATGTTCTCCTCATGAGAATTCGGTAGATGTTGTTGGCACTCTTGTTGAGTCTCCACCATTCCAAGATTTTGTGGGAGTGGAACTAATTGATTTTCTTGGTGTTGATGACTTTGATTTGGTTTACCATCCTTACATTGTAGATTTTGTCAACAGTTTGAAAATCAATCTAGTTTGGAATGCTCATTTGGTTGAATTTAAATGTCTTAAACGAATTCGGCAATTGCGCTACTCAAAGTATCTTATTTTGTGGTATGGCCGAATTCAATTTTTGAGCAAGATTTTGGAGTGGAGCGATGTGCTCATGGTAATAGCTCTTAATGGTACAATCAATGTTCGAAATCCACGGTTGGCTGAAAATGTTTGAACTTGGCATTCTATTTTTTTGTTTTTGTTTTCTTTTTCTCTTTTGATGGTCCGGTATAGCCACCCGTGTCGCGCCTAAGATGTTGTATGACTAGCTCTGCGGCGCCTTAAGCGAGACACGGGAGAAAAGTAGTACCCGTTTAATCACGTGACGATTCGGTGGTTTAAATACTTGTTGATAATAATTTTTGTTGCCGGGCTACCACGAGCCGGCGGTTCTAATGTCATTGTCTCCAAGTAGGGGGTTGGTTCTTAAGCCTTTTGCAGGAATGAGTCTTGGAAGCTTTACTGATGACGAACGGCGGCAATGACGATAAATCCTCCAACTTGGTCGAGGTATCGGGTGGTTGACATTCCACCCAATCGGTTTGTTCTATCCCTCTCTTATTTTTTGTCTTTTTGCATTGAGGACACTGCATATTTCAAGTTGGGGGATGGTTTATGCTTTAAGTTTATTTCGTTCTCGGTATTGCATAGAAAATTTTAAATTTTTGTGCAATTTTTCCTTGTAATTAGTGATTTCAAGTGCTAGATACTTAGATTATGCTCAATTTTCCCTAATAATGGCAAGAGTCGTGCACCCCGTCGAATTTGATTATGTGTTGAATCCATGTTGCATGCATATACGTGAACTTTGTTGAACAAATTGAGCTCCAAGGTGTGTCAAGTAGTATGCGTTGCTTAGAGTTGAAGTTCATTTTGAAGCATCCCAAGCTTGTTTGTCTCTTTTTCCGCACTTGCGTAAATAATATCCGTTTGTTCATATTTGAGTAGCTTTCATATCTTTTATGCATCATATTGGAGTTGATGGGCGTGCGTAGGAAATGACACAAGGCAATTTTTGCGTGATAAAACCACAAATGTGTCCCCTCGTTCCAATTTGTTGAACCGTAGTCCGAGTCTCCATTCTTGCTCAAGCTTAGGAAGCCGGATGTTTGGAGGGTTGTGTGAAATTGATTTCCAATGATTCAAGGAGGTTTGAGGGTGGTGTGAATGTGATGGAAGTGGTTGGGATGAAAAAAGCTAAGAATTGGTACATGATTCCCTATCTCTCCTCTCCCATTTCAAAAGCTAAAGTCCCAAATTTTCATCTTCATCTCCAAAGCTCTTAGAATTGGCCCCTCAATCTCTCTCACTACAAATCTCACCTCAAATGACCCTATTCCTCAAAGAAAAATCAAAGAAATGCTATGAAAGAGCAAAATCGAATTCGAAAGAGGGTTGAATACTATGATGAGAGGCTTGGTTAGACATTCGGGCTAGCATACATTCCAGATGAGAAGGGAGAGCACGAGGCTAAATACCGCGAGGAGCCGGATGAGGACGACGGTGTGGTGGAGTCGGTGGTAGTAGTTTAGTAGGATTAATCTAGTAGATTTTCTTTTTTGCCTTCTTTGTAGCTTTCTTTTGGACAATCTACTTGGTGGCCGGCTTGAGGCCATGGTTGGGTAGTCTAGGGGATGGTAGTGGCCAAGGGTAGTTGAAACCAAGCAAAGTTATGGCCGCTACCCCTTTTGTTTCCCTTTTCTTGGCACCAAGGTCATTATAAGCTACTAAAGTCCTTATTTGATCCTAATGTACGCTCGTCTAACTCCTTTTGATGCATGATCGATATTTAATGCTAATCTAGTATGAAATTTCTGTTGACTTTGTTTGTTGTGAATAATTACTTAGCTCTTTTGCTCGGCGCTCTTTTGATTAGCATGCATAGCTTTTTGTTTCCTGCTATTGCGATTCTTGCTAGCGCTTATCATGGGATGTTATAATTTATTACTTTGTGCAAGTTCATTTTGATGTACGCTCTTTTGAGTCCTGGAATTGAAATTCAAGGTGGATGTGTGTTGCTTGGCCGTTGGCATAATTTGTTCACCTTAGTTCATTGTATGCATGTGCGTGGGTTGCATGTGATTGAGTCCGAAGGGGTGTTGATTGTGGACTCTTGCCGTATCCTAAGTTGAGCATAGTTTCGTATCTTGTTTTGGGGGAAGATTGCATAGAATTAGTTATATACTTTTTGCTTTAATTTGCTAGGGACTAGCAAAGTCCAAGTTGGGGGGTGTGATAAGCCCTAAATAGTGTAAATAACCGGGCTTATCTGGCTCATTTTTTCCACGCTCACGCGCATAACTCCTTGTTTTTGATTGATATTGCGCGAAAGGTGCGTTTTTGGTGATTACAGGTTTTTCTTGTGAATAAGGCTTGATTAAAGCCAAGTTTCGCTCCAACAAACGTTCGGTGATCCGAGGGCTCCCATCGGAGCGATTCCGGAGCTTGGGGATTGTCGTGGAAGCCCCAGAACAAAGCCTGACATGAACTGCTGTGGAAGGCTGGCAGACACAATGTCTACCGGTAGACATTCAATGTCTACCGGTTCAATTCCAGATCAGTGAGGACACCATTTTGCATCATTCTGAAACGACCAATGTCTACCGGTAGATATTCAATGTCTACCGGTAGACATTCCAAATTTCTGCATTTTTTTGCCCGACTGTTGGACATTTCAGGGGTAGTTTAGACTTTTATATCCCGAATGTTTGGGACTATAAATAGATTTTAACCTCATTTTGAGAGGATATCTTTCATATTTAGACCTAGAGCTTTCTCTCTCTACCTCCCTCTCCTCTCAAACTCTTCATCTCTCTTCAAAGGAGATTGAAGAGTTAGGTTTTGAGGTATTTCGTCTTCATTAATGTTATAGGTACGTTTGAGATCTTCCGTAATCTTAAGTTTATTTTCGTTTTCATCCATGAATCGTATTTATCTTTTTATGCTTGTTCTTCGTTCTTGTTCTATGGTTGAGTAGTGATAAAGGCTTGGTCATGGGGTGATTTCTATCCCGTGACTTGGGTAGTTTAATGGCTTCTCTCTTTTCTTGTGCTTAATGTGGTTTGTGAATGGACTAAGTTCATTTTTATGTACCAAAACCTAGGGTTGTTAACCTCTTTGATTATGTGTAGGCAAGGACTTGATCTCTTGCCACATATAATGCTTAGAGCTATGTCACTCTAGGTGTTTGCCAAAATGCCTCAAAGAACTTGTTGAACTCTAATCTTTGGTCTAAACTTAGAGTTGTTAACTTCTTTGATCGGGTGTAGACAAGTCTCCTTGGCACACCCAATGCTTAGAACCATGGCACTCTATGTGTTTGATAAAATGCCTAAATGAGTTCCTTTCCATTTCCAAACCCCGTTGTATGAGTTAAACTTGATTTTTTATGGTTAAATCTTCCGAGTGAGATCAAATGATAATGACTCTCACTTGAGTTATCAAAGAGAAGCATTGAACGGTCTAAGTTATGGGCGGAATGAACCCCTAGACCTTGCCGCTTTTAATTTCGAGTCAATCTTTGTTTTCAATTAAAGTTAGGAGGTAGAGAGAATTTCCATCACTCAAAAGTTGGCCGTCTCAAAGCCGAACTAAAGGTTAGCGGTCCTAACGCTAAAAAGCCCTTCGTAAATCAATCCTCCGGCCTAGCTCCATTGGCTCCCTGTGGATTCGACCTCGGACTTCCGAGTTTATTATGCTGCAACCGATCTAGCCCTACGCTTGGGGCACTCTTTATTGCAACACACATTAAGGTCGCAAGCAGACACAAACAATAAAGTTAGAGAAAACGCTCTTTTAATTTCAATAATAATCAACAACCCTTCAGCCGTAAGGCTTACAACTCTTTAAATACGACACAAACCCTAAACCGACTAAGAAAAGGAAAAATACCAATTTCGGAAAATTCCGAAATTATTACATATTCTGAAAATATAAGGAAAAACAAAACTTCTCCAACAAGAACGGACATTATTGAATTTTCCTACCAAAAGTTATAAGCAAAAAGATTATTTTCTAAAACGGCAAATTTGGCCTTTCGGAGCCCTAAACGGCCGAAAACGGCTAAAAAACACACGGCACATGGCCAAAGGCAATGTGTCCTGACCGTTCGAACCCAAGTGGGCCCAAAGCCAAATCCTTCGGTCAGTTATTTACGAAAATACCGCTTAGTGGAAATAAGTCTTGGAATGCTTGCAGTGGTACTCCTCCGCTATGGCATCTACATCAGTTAGCCAACCAGATTTTGGAGAATCGTTCAAGGCTACCAGGATCAATCCCGGAACTCCTGTTGGCAACGCTTTATCTAATCTCTCATACCTTAAAGACAAAAGGAGAACCTCTAACTTCAAGAAGTTGCAAACATAGTGTCTTCTTACTGCCAGAAAACCGGATATGTTATAAAGCAAGTTAATCTCTCACAACAGCAAGAAAGAAAATAGGGTCTAATATATATGAGACCCAAAAAATCTGGTTTCAGTCCATCTTCCTCTTTGAACTACACAACTAAATCAAAGGTCCCTGCCTCAGTAATTTCTCTAACTAGTTTTAAAACTGCATAATTGAATTACCTCATCGTCTGCTTGCAGTGTTTCTTAAGAGCTGCCTTGGACTTGGGTTCGGTGAAATAGGTGGAGGAGGATGTAGATACCATCTAGGTATGTGTTAGTCTGTCCTGCTTTGTTTTTCTTCTGCAATCTAGATGCTGTAGGTGAGCGGAATATGCCTCTACCGAAATCTAGATGATGATTGTTTATGGGGTTGAACAAATCCATGCCCGACAACAAGCAACTGCAAAATGGGCACCATTGGCATATCCCTCAATTTAGGTGATTGTTATGTTGATTTATACAAGAAAGCAACACATTAACACAAATTCATGACAATACATCCATTTGGCTACTGTTCTGTGTGTGCAAGGTCATCGAATGGATGCAAATACCAAGTACTCCATGGAATTAATAATGGTTGTTTTTCCATTTTATGAGATACACAAAGTTGCGGATTTCATATTTCACATTTTAAATCATAATTCGCAAAGACAGCTCATGAAAAGGAACAACAAAACTATAACAGGATTGTTTTTTTTTTTTTGCTTAGTTATAACAGGATTGTAATTGGCACCAAACATGCTCTGGAATAGTCAATTCTAACAAAGTTTTCTCCACTAAGCATGTTCATCACTCTATCACTTCCATAATGATTCATCTCTAGCAATTAACCAACATTTGAACAGACTCTAGATTTGAGGCCCTTAGAAAAGTGCAACTTAGATGGGCAATGATGATTCTAGAAACATAAGAACTATTTCAAGGTAATCTCACAAACTAGGAAAGATACTCAAAAGCAAGAACAAGTAGCGATACCACCACCCCTTGCAAGGGCAATCAAATGGTTAGCGTTTGTTTCGGTTAGTGGCAGTTCTTCTTGGTCCGGAAGGCTTGTGACTATGTTCAGCAGGTTATTGTCCTTTGTCACACATTTCCAATTTCCCATGTCGCCAGCATATTGAAATTGTCATCTGACATATCAAATAAAACTTTTCAGCAGCCTTTAGCTAAGGACTTCAGATGCATTACATTAATCAGTGTCGATGAATCATCAGAGTAAGCAATCATAGTAATCAGTCACAAGAAAGTGATCGACATTCCTGCTGAAGCCCAGAAGACTAGTAAGATACGAAGGAAAAGGGATCTCTTTTCCCACTCGATTTAACCAAATTGAGGTGGTCATCAATTGAATCAGGTTTCTCGTCTAACTTCCTATCGCTAACAAGATTATGTATCTCCGTTCAGTAAGTTTAACATGTGCATACCTTCTCCGTGCTCTTCTTGTCTTCTAATTGCCTTAGAACATCAAATAAATCGTCCAGTTGTGTTTAATCATGCAATTTCGAAATATGATAAGTAGGCTATTTTGATTTAGACTAGTATTTAAACAACTTTTGCATGCCCCTACAAAGTGTTCGCATAAAACATCTCAATCCAAAAGTATACGAGCAACTAATCTATATCCAACAAAATTCCTATGCGGAGTTCATTTCATCTGTTTAAGCAGTAGGCATCGGATTTTCCTTTGAATCCAATTAATGGAGTAGTTACATACAGGATTGGTCGGACTTCGGAGATGTCGGGCTTCAAAACGGTGGTCGGGTGGGCGCTGGGGCTCCGAAAGTGATTGGCGGGTCGACTTGTCTACGGAATCTCCATTGGAAGAACGAGCCCGAAAATTTGGAGGTTTGAAAATTGACCAACGGAGAGGAGTTCGTTCTTCCTAAAAGGCTTGACCTTTTTGGGGGAATAAGGCAGAAGGTACGGCTGCCGGAGATCATGGATGGTGATGATGATTATGCACCTGTGGGGCAGACTGCAAAGTGAAAATCAAAGGAGTCGAAGGGGAGAAGTGAGGGCGGGAGTGAGAGACGAAACGGCACCGGATTGCTCTCTCTCTCTCCTCTCTTGTCTCTCTGTCCTCTCTCCACTCTGCAAGCAAGATGAACCCTTTTTAACACGAGAAATTTACCGGCCGGTCTTAAGAAGTTGTGTAAAATTCCCATTAAGGATTAGTCATGTTTTAATTTACGTCTAAGTCTGGTTACCTCAACAAAGTTACACTAATACCCTTACACAGCAAAAACAGAAGCGAACGACAAACTTCGATCATCTCATTCAAACTTCGCTCATCTCATTCCACTTTGCGCGCAAACTTAGCTCTCTCTGCTTGCTGGCATGGCGATTTCCTTGGGTGTGTTCGCGATTTCCTACTGATCGATTTTCTAGGGCTTTGTTTGTTATTGTTGCGATGTAATCTCTGATCTGTATTCCAGGAGAGTTAATTGAGCCCCTGCGTTGATATCTACTAGTCTGGCTAATCTCTGATCTCGATTTAGGTAAGCACTCTCTCTCTCTCTCTCTCTCTCTCTCTCTCTCTCGTTATTGCATGGCAATGATTTTTTTGGAAATCGATTTTAGAAAGCTAATCGATTTTTTTGAAATCGATTTTTTTTGAAATCGATTTTTTTTGAAATCGAATTTTACACAACTTCTGATTCGCTTTCATTGATCTGTATTCCAGGAGAGTTAATTGAGCCCCTGTATTGATGATCTACTAGTCTGGCTAATCTCTGATCTCGATTTAGGTAAACACTCTCTCTCTCTCTCTCTCTCTCTCTCTCTCGCTCTCTCTCTCTCGTTATTGCATGACATTGATTTTTTTTGAAATCGATTTTTGAAAGCTAATACAAAAAAATCTTATTCTGATTCGCTTTCATTGTTCTGTTTTGTTATCCACTTGTTGTTGCTGCAATGAAATCTGTGATCTGCATTCCAGGAGAGTTGTTGATGATCTACTAGTCTGGCTAATTTACGTCATTTAACTAGTGCCTCTGAAAGTAATAGTCGAGAAAATTAAATTTCTATACAAAAATGATTTATCCAAAACACTATCAATTCTATCATCTTTACATTAGAAAACTATCAATTTTTCAATATTAAATTTGCAAACACTATGATGTTTTTTAATTTTACAAACACTGTCAAGCTAGGGTGGTTCTTGTAAGTGCTTGTGGCAGATAGTTGCATAGCCAAACTTAAACAGAGCTGTATTGGTGCTTGAGCAATGTAAGCCAAAACTCAGAAATTGGCCCAGCTTTTGTTTTCTAGCCTTCTAGGTTTCTCATTAGTCATTGAATTTTATCTGGCAAGTGTTTCAATCTTCTTATGAAAACTTACCCTTGTGTACAATCATTGCCTATGAACATTGTTGCACGAGGACACTTATTGGGTTGTAAACGTTTGTATATCTGTACTAAGTATGCAAGGTAACTATGGCGTTGTGTACTTTTTGGTTTCTACTTCTAAGGGTGTGCTCGTTTTCTGATGGTTGACACTAATAATCATTTTAACGCAGTCCATTGATATTTAGCATGAAACCATATTGGTGCACGGGCGAAAATAAGATTCAAAGTAGGATTTGTTTAAGTTGCGTCATTAGTGAACTACGATTTAGAAGATTAAGAGTTATGAGTTTTAACCTATAATTTGGAACTAAATTCTGCAGAGTAAAGTTCCACAGATCGCTTCGTTGACTAAGAAAGTGTATAATGGTTGATATACTAGTGGTTTTATTAAGTAATATAGTCGCGATAATCAATCTTTTATTCTTTTATTTTGAAACACAGACACTGTCAATTTTATTATTTTCACATTTCCAAAAGCACTATCATTTTACTGATGTGATCTTGTTTTCACTGTTTTTGAAGAACAGTATGGACGAACTTGCTGTATTGTTGTGCAGGCGGGCCGATAAAAGTGTTGCTATCATTTTGTCACAGAATTTGGATTTTGAGTCATTGGTTAGCAAGTTGTCTCACAAATGGAAGGATTTGACTCAAGGTTGCTTTGAAATATGTTATACCCTAGATGGTCATCCAAACTGTGATGTTGACTGTGACGAAGATTTGATTGCTTTACGTACTTTAGCAAAGAAGTTTAGAATTGGTCGTATTGATGTTTTTGTTAAAGACTTGACTGGATCTAATACTAGTTTGAATGTTGGAGAGTGTGGTGATAGATCTAGTTCTAGTTTGAATGTAGGAGGGTCTGGTGAGTTGATATCTGAAATTGACAATGGTTCTGAGATGACAATGTCGTTATATGATCAAGAAAAGAAGCAGTTGAAGTCAGATGGTTGGCGCATTGCGATTAAGGGAGTTGATCAGGTGTTTGTTGGTGGTGTTGTTGCTTTCCGCGAGTCTTTAAGCAAGTATTCGTTATTTCATGGCTTTCAATACATTTATGCTAAGAATGATGCTGAGACTGTGAAAGCATGTTGTCGTACATTGCATTGCACATGGTTTGTGAAGGCCAAGGTAGAGAAGCCAAGTGGACTGTTTAGGATAAAAGAGTTGATGAATGAGCATTCTTGTGGGGCTGCGTCGTTGTCGACTAGTAGTTCTCGTAGTAGTTCCGGTTTGATAGGCAGAATATTTTCAGAAGCTATTCGGTTGAGTCCGTCGAAACGTCCAGTGGATGTTAGGAAGGAGTTGAAGAAAGACTATGGGATAGATGTGACTTATCGAAGAGCATGGATGGGTGTTGAGAAGGCTAGAAGTTTTGTATATGGGGATTATAAAAAATCATTTAAGGAATTAACATGGTTTGTGGATTCCTTTAAAGCTTCAAATCCTGATAGCACATGTGATTTAGAGAGTGATGAGGCCCGGCGTTTCAAGAGATTGTTTGTCGGGTTCGGAGCTTGCAAGCATGGGTTTAAATTCTGTCTACCTCTTCTGTTTCTTGATGGAACGTTTTTGAAGGGAACTCACAAAGGATGTTTGCTCGCTGCTTGTGCTAAAGATGGCAACCGAGGTAACACTTCTATCTATCTTTTGTAGATACAGTATATTTGTATTTTCTGCGCGTCTTATTGTGTTGGTTGCTATAAGAGAGAGCTTTATTTGTATATGCTGTATATTTGTATCTTCTATCTATCTTTTGCCCAATTGTGTTGTCCATATTTTCATTGTTTTAATGCTTTATCTGCTATTTATTTACTCCCCCTTTTGTATTGATTGTAGGTCTATATCCCATTTGTGTCGCTGTTGTCGATTCTGAAAATTCAGAAAATTGGCACTGGTTTATGTTGAAGTTGAGAGATTTTCTGGATTTTGATAAGGAAGTAGTGTTTATATCTGATCGACATGAAGGGTTGTTACGAGCCGTAGAATCTGTTTTCCCGTCTTCACCACATTCTTATTGTCTACTTCATCTGAAAGCCAATTTAAGGAAGCATATGGGGGGGTTAGACACAAAAAAGAAGAAACATATTGTGGCCTTATTCCATAGGTGTGCTTGTGCAGCGAATGTACAAGAGTGTGACAAGCTTTTGAGTAAACTCAAGCAAGATGGTGGAGTAAAAATTATTGAATTTCTGTCAAGATTGGAAAATGAACATTGGTGTCATCCTTATTTCCCAGGAAAAAGATATGGTGAGTTGACTTCCAATCTTGTTGAGTGCTTTAATAATTGGATAAGAAAGGAGCGTCGATTGCCAATAACTCAACTTGTTGATAAGATTAGATTGAAGTTAATGGACCAAATGTGTGATAGGAGGGAGTTGGCAGCAAAGTGGAAAACTGTTATTTGTCCAAAATGGGACAAGAAACTGGTTGAGTTGTTTGGTCTATCGAAGACATGGAATGTAGTTAGGGCAAATGGAGATTTATATGAAGTGCAGTCTGATCCGTCAGTTAGTGTTGACATTGCGCGTCGTAGTTGTTCTTGTGGAGATTGGCAGCTAAACATGTTCCCGTGCGTTCATGGTGTTTGTGCATTGAAGAAAAGTAAGAAGGACTTAAATGATTACATGGAATGTTGCTTCTTCTCTGAATCTTATCGTGAGGCGTATTCGAAATGCATCAATCCTGTACCTAGGATTTGGCAGAATGTTGATCTTGATGCTGCTGATGATATTCTTCTTCCTCCGCTGTGCAAGAGACCTCCCGGACGACCTCGGACAGAAAGGATACCATCAACAGGAGCAAAGACAAGAAAAGTTACTTGCAGCAGGTGCGGACAGGTTGGTACACATAATAGGGGAACTTGTAAAGAGCCTTTGGAGAGTTGAGACTAGAGGTATAAAGTGCAGTAGGTGTGAGAGGCACAATAGGACAACTTGCACATAGGATTTGAGAACTTCTGGGATTGCTGTTTAGAATAAGAGAGCAGGAATGTGTTTTTTCATTTGAGAACTTCAGCATATTTTTCCATTGTCACGTTTTTTCATTACTGTGGTTATGTTCCACCGATGAATTGAGATTGTCATGTTGGCATACTTCTGCAATAAAATTCCACTGTTCAATTTTTAGAAGTTGAAAAAGCATGGCAAGATGGTGCAATTTCCATGATTATGTTTAACCTCGCCCTTTTTCAAGTACAATCTCCCTCCTTCAATGAGATAGTCTGTGGTTTTTGTTTTTGATGTGAGTGAGAATCTTACCCGTTGATATACATATATCGGTGGCAGTTTGGTAACTGATCTAAGGGTTTTGCTTTTTTTTTTTTGGATTGATGAACTTGGGATATCTTACATCTAGTACTATGCTTCAAGTGTATATGTCCAGATTTACTGATCCGATGGTTTAGTGCTGCTTGAATCTTTAAATGAGATGTGCATTTGAGGTTCTGTTATTAATATTGGTTTAAGTTTACTTATGACACTATAGGCCGTGAATGCTTTCTTTGTGAATCCAACTGTTGCTTAATATGAAGCCTTGCCCTCTGGTATGTTGTAATTTTTGCTCTTGCCCATTATCAACTTGTTTGGAAATGATTTGGTTTCACCATTGTGGTTGAGTTTGGAGACTATTGATTTAAAGACTGAAACCTCTTTAATTGGGTCAGATGATTTATGATAATGGGAAAGGGAAATGAATAAGGGTGTCTTATATATGTCAAAGAGCCTTCGTTTTCAAGTGAAATTGGGTAGTATATGAGCTATTCTGGTGTGTAAATTATTTAACTACCTTTTGACCTGGTAAACTCTGAAGTTTGATCACTAAGCATGAGCATATGTTCTTAAACAGTAGACAGGTGACATGCCTCCTCCCAACTCCCAAGCATACACCAGTTTCTGTTCTGTCTTACATGGTTTTGATATGTGAACTTCAACCTTTGTGTTTTTGGTTAGTAGCTTAATGAGGCAATCATCTTATAGATGAACTTCCCAAGTCCTGTATGCAGGAAAATTTGTTCGGTGGATAGTTTTATTTCTGCTGTTGGAACTGTTTCAGGTAATACCCATACCATTCCCCCACCATTTCCACCCACTCTGCCCAAACCCTTCAAACATTAACCTTGTAATAGAAGATGATGTAAAGTCTCAACCAAATCTTCACGAAATTGGCACACAGCCTCCTCATTCTCAATTGTCTCCCTTTTAGACAGCAACTCAGGAGTTATTATTCAATGTAGGCATGCTAAACATCCAACGTTACATTGGATCCTAGTAGAAGTGAAGCTACATTATTCCAAGTAGATTTGAAAGGCAATTAGATGCATTCTCTTTTTTATCTGATTATCTCCATAAGGTTGTGCATTGACTTCACAGAACACTGACTATTAGAAGCTGATATTCAATTTTGAGTGTCAACCCTTCATCGATTTCTGGAGCAATAAGCAACAACTTCTACAAGCTATTCAACTTATTAACTGAAACAGTTCTATTTTGTCCACAAGTATCCTGCACTTATCACGTAAAACACAAGAAATCCAAAACATGTTGGAAAATATTATTGGGATGTAATATTTTTATTTTGTTTGAATGTAAATTGATTTGATTTGGAGTCGTTGCTTGCGACCAAATTGTGTGCCAAAATAAGAATACCCCAAGCGTGAATGCTTTCCTAGTTTTTATTGGGAAATTTGTTCTTATCAGACGTGGTTTCGTTTAAGGTTGAAAAGTTCATTTCTTTGACAGGTCATACAGCACAGTACTTCGTTTGGTTCTTCTGTCTGTTGCCTCTGATATTGCCATGGAGTAATATGAAGGTTAAATGGAATGGTTTGTCATCCATTTTCATATGGATGGGAGCTCAAATCCATTGGCTAATTTGATGACAGTGTTTCAAACACTGTCAATTTTCTAAAACTCACAATGTTTGCATAACAACAAAATGACTGCGTTTGAAATGTAAAATGACAGTGTTTAAAACACTGTCAATTTTCTAAAACTCACAATGTTCGTTGTCTTTTCTCATTTACAATTCACAGTGTTTGCATAGCAAAAAAATGACAGTGTTTGAAATGTAAAAATGACAGTGTTTTAAACACTGTCAATTTTCTAAAACTCACAATGTTCGCATAACAACAAAATGACTGCGTTTGAAATGTAAAATGACAGTGTTTAAAACACTGTCAATTTTCTAAAACTCACAATGTTCGTTGTCTTTTCTCATTTACAATTCACAGTGTTTGCATAGCCAAAAAATGACAGTGTTTGAAATGTAAAAATGACAGTGTTTTAAACACTGTCAATTTTCTAAAACTCACAATGTTCGCTTAACAACAAAATGACTGTGTTTGAAATGTAAAATGACAGTGTTTGAAACACTGTCAATTTTCTAAAACTCACAATGTTCGTTGCCTTTTCTCATTTACAATTCACAGTGTTGGCATAGCAAAAAAATGACAGTGTTTGAAATGTAAAAATGACAGTGTTTTAAACACTGTCAATTTCCTAAAACTCACAATGTTTGCTTAACAACAAAATGACCGCGTTTGTAATGTAAAATGACAGTGTTTTAAAGACTGTCAATTTTCTAAAACTCACAATGTTCGTTGCCTTTTCTCATTTACAATTCACAGTGTTGGCATAGTAACAAAATGACAGTGTTTGAAATGTAAAAATGACAGTGTTCAATTTTCTAAAACTCACAATGTTCGCATAACAACAAAATGACTGCGTTTGAAATGTAAAATGACAGTGTTTCTAAAACTCACAATGTTCGTTGTCTTTTCTCATCAACAATTCACAGTGTTTGCATAGCAAAAAAATGACAATGTTTGAAATGTAAAAATGACAGTGTCAATTTTTTAAAACTCACAATGTTCGCTTAACAACAAAATGACTGCGTTTGAAATGTAAAATGACAGTGTTTTAAACACTGTGAATTTTCTAAAACTCACAATGTTCGTTGCCTTTTCTCATTTACAATTCACAGTGTTGGCATAGCAACAAAATGACAGTGTTTGAAATGTAAAAATGACAGTGTTTTAAACACTGTCAATTTCCTAAAACTCACAATATTTGCTTAACAACAAAATGACTGCGTTTGAAATGTAAAATGACAGTGTTTTAAAGACTGTCAATTTTCTAAAACTCACAATGTTCGTTGCCTTTTCTCATTTACAATTCACAGTGTTGGCATAGCAAAAAAATGACAGTGTTTGAAATGTAAAAATGACAGTGTTTTAAACACTGTCAATTTTCTAAAACTCACAATGTTCGTTGTCTTTTCTCATTTACAATTCACAGTGTTGACATAGCAAAAAAATGACAGTGTTTTAAACACTGTCAATTTTCTAAAACTCACAATGTTCGCATAACAATAAAATGACTGTGTTTGAAATGTAAAATGACAGTGTTTTAAACACTGTCAATTTTCTAAAACTCACAATGATCGTTGTCTTTTCTCATTTACAATTCACAGTGTTGGCATAGCAAAAAAATGACAGTGTTTGAAATGTAAAAATGACAGTGTTTAATTTTCTAAAACTCACAATGTTCGCATAACAACAAAATGACTGCGTTTGAAATGTAAAATTAACATTGTTTGAAGTTGATTTTATTAATCTCCCAAGATGAGCTACCCACAAAATAAAAGACAACCTGGGCACATGCTTGTTAAACCAGACCAAAGGAGACCACACCACTTCAGAGTGACTGGTTCTAATTGCCAACCAAGCTGACTTAGTACTATATTGACCATTAAACAAGACAAATGGGTTGAACAGGTTCCAGATGAATAATGCCTAGAAGAATCACCAATTAGGAGTATAACAGTTGCAAAAGGTGATCGCATAATATGTGAATCTCAGGCATAAAAGCAAGTGATGGTAAACAACACTCTATTTGGAAGCACAGAGTGATCTCAAAATCTACTGCTGCAACATATGCCGGCACTTTCTGTTGCTCTTTCATGCCACTAAAAAACCTACTCCGCCAAATATCCATCTTACTCTTCTTTTTGGCGGGTTTGTGATGAATCCTCAGCTTCATTTGGTTTCTGGCTTAGACTGGCCTTGGCACTAGCGAGAAATGCAGGATCGGGCTCATGTTTATCTGAAGGTTCCTTCATACATATGTAGCATGCTATGACAATATTGACTGATATGACAGCAAGAAATCTGCTCAGTAGCGTCATGGAATAGGAGGACAAATGGGTTGAACCTGTTCCAGAAAAATAATCACTTAAATGCAGCAGCAATGCCAACAGGTTCAAACCAAAAAATCAGTTCCACAGCTTTAGTAACAGAGTCATACATGGACTGCAATCAAGTTCCATACAGATTCAATGAAGCAAGAGCAATAGGCCTTTTCTAGAAAAAGTACCAGAAGTAAATGAAATTACATACAAACCGCCTTGGTAATGCTTAGGGTTCTCGTTTCGACAGAACATGCAGACAAAAATTCGACTGATTGCTTACATGAAAAATCCAACAAAGTTATGTAGTATAGGAGTCTCTGGTAGGAATATGGCTCGTGCGGGACTCACCCCGAATAAATACACAAATTATCGGAGTCGCTCAATTTGTTCATAATATTGATCAAAAAAACTAATCAAGCATTTAACTTTTAAATGGACCTTTTAAAAATCAATTTGTTCATAATATTGAGGAAAAACTTGGCTGCTCAGCCTGCTCAAGGTCAATGAAAAATGGAACTTTTAAAGACAAGTATGATACGACTAAAGAACAACACAGGAGACACTAAAATGAAACCTTTCAAGCTATTCCGCAATTTTATTGGGAAGGCGCCAGTGAGATATAACTTTGATATCAACAGAAGAAAGGTTGAAGGAATAAGAAAAACCAGGAGAGAGTGACCAACTCGATCCCTAGGTTCACTTGCTTCAATGGAGAAAGGTTGAAGGAATAAATACCCATAAAAAAATGGTGCGGCAGAGGGGGAGTGCCTCTTGCGCGCGGTTAGCCATCAAGTACAAGTCAGTCCATAGTAGAAAATAAGAGAGGAGCCGGACTGGAAAACTTTCATGGAGCAAACATCTGTAGTTAAGAAGCAATACAGATATGCAAAGACACGGCAAAACACGGTTTGAGATGAACAGAATTCACAACGAGACAGGTATAGTAATGAGGCGACTCATGAGACAACTAGAAGCAGCAGCAGCGAAGATAGCATGTTAGAACAAATAACTTAGTTGACCATAAATGAGTAATGATGGCTACAGAAGGTGGGAGTTATGAGGTTAACAAGATAAGCTTCAAGATTATGGCAGATGTAAAAGGAGAAAAATTCAGCAGCAAGAAGCGTATGCATCAGATTGATTACCCCAAGTTCGACAATTACATTCCGGAAGTTAAAACATAAAAGAAATAAGTTGTATAGTTGAAGTGTTGAACATCTAAGCATTTCTTCAGTTCGATCAGGAAGAACATCCATGGCACAACCCACTTCGTAGAGCAGTCTCTTCAAATTTCAAACGTAAAATTAGAAGGAAAATGAGCATATTTCTAGAAACACATCAAGGATCAGATAAAAGATACGTATTAAACCAGCTAAAGCAAGCTTACCGGGTAATATATTATGGTTAAAACCATATAAAATCCTTCCAAGACCGAGTATAAGAGACAATTGACATTGCTATTTGATTTTAGGGCCTTGTCTCACCCTAAGTTGATATTGCTTGGACTGTAGTTTCAGAGCCTTTGAAGATTCTGCAATTTGCTTGAGCTTTTGTACTGGTTGTGGAACCTTTGAAGTGCTCGACTTGCTTTGGTCACCCAAAAAAGCATGTATCATCTCGGCTCTTGTTTTCCTACACTCCTCAATACTTATTACTTTGCTCCGTTCTTGGTTCATCAGATATTGCTTCATCAAGAAGATAACGACGACCCCACACTCAACACTGCAACAATATAATTGTGTCATGATATCTTATTGGTGGTCATTCATTGATAGAAAAAAGAGAATAGGTTTGAGATTTTATAGTACTTACAATCCATCCGGTTGTTGCGGGGAACACCGCTCAATGTGGACTGTGTTTTCAATACCTTTTCCAGCACTTGATTTGGAATCACTATTGATATAGTCTGCAATAAGTTTTCTCTGTGTAGTTTGTGTAAACATGTTTAGCATTCAAAACATAAATGTGTAACAGGAAAAAGATAATAGATGTTTGCTCACCAAATTATTTGTTGTCTCACAGTAAAAATCTCTTCGATTCCCTTTAAACAAAGAATTGTAGAATATCCACTTTCCCTCATCTTTATGAAGCACCAGCAATGTCCAATGGAATTGATGAATTATGGGGAAAAGCAGGAAAGTTGCATATTCGGCCTTTGGCATAATCGTATCAAGAATCCTCTTCACTTTGGCTGGTTGTTTGTCATTGAGGACTGACTATTTACAAAGCAATAAAACGGATCTTGTGGTGAAAGGAAAGTACATTAACTCACCAAAAACAGAAAATAATCATAAGCATGATGTATTTCAAGGTTACATAATATTCTTAACTAGGTAATGCACTTTGTACCAATGGTGTATAAGGCCAACGTATATCACGAGTTCACTACTAGTGTCTTACCACAAAAAAGCTGGGAAACACAAAAGACTTGGCTTGTTGCGTTTCCAATATGAACGTCGGTTGCTGGTCTACGTGTTGTTGCATAAGGATATTCATGTAAGCATCAACACACTGTATAAAAGAACAGAATTCGTATAGTTAGCAAAGTATCTGCGATTAGCAATATCTGTACAGTTAACCAGTGAAATTTAAACATTACCCGGGTTGATAATGCTGATTCAAACAACAACGTCTGTATATCATGAGCAGTGACATGCATTAGTTCATCTTTCGAAGACCATACTTCAGTACTGCAAAAGAAAAATAACTTGTCAAAAGTCTCCAAACTCTGCATTATTTCGATATTACATATAAATAAGACTAATTTTTTTTACCTCATGTCTGCTGTATTCCAAAGTGTTTCAATCGCCATCCAACTTTCACGACTTAAAAGCATTGCTACCTCAGCATTTGCCTTCAACTTTCTCAGTTTCGTTTTTTGTCTTTCGTCCTCTTGAGACTTTAAGTCATCTACATCCATGAAAAGTTCTTTTCCAGTCTTCGTCTTCTTCTTTACTTCTTCATAGACAAAGTCTTCATCTGTGTTCTTCTTTCTTTCTCTTGCCTTGAGTGCTATTATGTTCGAATTTGGAGAGATCAGAGATTTTTCTGCCTCGCGTTTCTGCCTGTCTTCATGCACTCTAATATCTAAGAGTTCCAATTCAAGCTCCTCCTTCTCACGTTCAAGTCTTCGGATCTTCTCAATAGTTGCTTTTTGCGTTACTTGATGCACTGCGCCCTCGGTCTCATCAGCATAGCGTTGTGTTACCTCATGAATTTTGAACTCGTCAATTTGCATTTGTAATGCGTTGTTGACGTCTTGTTGTTTAGCCTTTTGCTTCTCAAGGACACTTGCTTTGTTCAAAAGTGTGTCTGTATGTATCTGTCCTTTGCCAAACACAGCTTCTTATTTTGTTTGTCAAGATTCTTGATTTGATTCTTCATTTCCTCTTCTGTTTCTTCAATTTTTCTTGCCAATGCTCTTTCCAATGTTGTAATCTGATGTTCTTTAGATTGTATCACAATTTCATTGTCTTCTTGCATTTTCAATTTCTGAAGCTCCAATTCCTTCTTTTCCTTCTCCAGACTTTCAACCTTGTCAATCAGAATCAGATCCTTCTCCGACGATTGGTTTTGGTTCTTGAGTTCATGCATCGTTGTGAGTGGGCCTTTGCTCATAACATCTTTCAACATTATAATCTGTTTGTCTTGACTTTCCACCAGTTTCTTCAATTTTGCAATCTTGTCATTGAGAGGCTCGCAAATCGATTCTTTCTCAATCTCCATCTGATTCTTGTCATTCTCCAAACGTTCAATCTTCGCGGACATGTCATTCGTAATTGAGTCTTTTTCCTTCCTCAATTCATCAATCACAGCAAGTGCATCCTTGTTTGATTGTTTCTCAATCTCCATCTGCTTCTCCAAATATTCAATCTGTGCATACTTCTTTGAATCATCTAATATGTTATCCACAAGTTTCTTCAAGCATTCATCTTCTTCTTGTGTCAGTGATTTCCCACTCAATGTATTAGGTTCAAGAGTTGAATCTGAAGTATATTTGGGAGAGGTCACTTCATCGCGTCTGAAACTAACAGCCTGTGATTCATCTATTTCGCCCGAGCACAATGGAGAATGAAAACATAGCAGTGGGAGTATCGAAATCATCTAACCCACAACTATCAGGCACGTTCTCAACTTCAGCAACTTCAACTTTGTCCCCCTCATCTTTCTCTCCAGCATCTTGCTGAACCTGATCTTGCTGAACCTCATGTTGCTCAAATTCAGATTCAACTTTTTCTTCAATGGTTTGTTCAAGTGTTCCATCTTGTATCTACAAAGAGACATTGTCTATTAAAATCAAATAACCAAAACTGCTACTGCCAAGTGATAGCAGCAGTGACTATCAAACAGCATTAAAAAACACTAAACAGTAGGTAACAACAGCTATTACAGGGCAGCCCAATAACTAAACAGAACAGCAACCATAGCAGAAAAGTCACTATGCAGAGGATGTCTCCCTCTGTGAAGGGAGATCCCAACGACAGCCACTGAAGGTTAGGCATACACTACTAATTGAAACACTAAACGTTCTAAACAAATGACCTGAGGTGATGACTAGAGCAAAGCATCAAAAACTGCTACTGCCAAGGTATTAAATGGTAGTAGCTTGTAGCTGTCAGGACAGCTCATTTGATAGTGGATTAAGCATCAGCAGTAGCAGCTAATTTCTGCCATTACAGCAGTCAATAGCAGCAGCAGCAGTAACAAACAATGCATTCAACAGAGCAGAAAAGTCACTATGGGCCAGCAGGCAACCTCAGCACAAGTCAGCTATTACAGGGCAGCCCAATAACTAAACAGAACAGCAACCATAGCAGAAAAGTCACTATGCAGAGGATGTCTCCCTCTGCGAAGGGAAATCCCAACGACAGCCACTGAAGGTTA
Organism: Rhododendron griersonianum; assembly: GCA_018127125.1. NCBI lineage: Eukaryota > Viridiplantae > Streptophyta > Magnoliopsida > Ericales > Ericaceae > Rhododendron > Rhododendron griersonianum. The sequence goes on along the minus strand of CM030794.1, from coordinate 12,195,484 downwards.
GGCATACACTACTAATTGAAACACTAAACGTTCTAAACAAATGACCTGAGGTGATGACTAGAGCAAAGCATCATAAACAGGCCACAGAGCAAAACAAATTACCAAAACTGCTACTGCCAAGTGACTACCAAACAGCATCAAAAAACACTAAACAGTAGGTAACAACAGCTGGGCTAGTAGAACTACAGCAGCAGGTGGATTATACGTAACTGATAAGATGTACAGCAGTAGCAGCTAAGTAGTAACATAAAAACAAGGTATTAAATGGTAGTAGCTTGTAGCTGTCAGGACAGCTCATTTGCAAGTGGATTAAGCATCAGCAGTAGCAGCTAATTTCTGCCATTACAGCAGTCAATAGCAGCAGCAGCAGTAACAAAATCCTTCCAACATAGTAAACAAAATTTTGATCTTCAATGAACACCTTCAGTTTTTTGAAAGAGAAATACAAACTGCACAACAGAATGGTTTGTTCATGTTACCTTCTCATCTAAGAGTTGCTGCAACTGTTTCACGTCAACAAATTCATCATTCTTCACCTCATGTTGGTTGACTTCATCTTTGTCCCCAAGATCTTGCTGAACCCCATGTTGCTCAAATTCAGATTCAACTTTTTCTTCAATGGTTTGTTCAAGTGTTCCATCTTTTACCTACGAAGAGGCAATGCCATTAAATCACATTAAACCACAAGTTTCTTCATAGACAGGTCTCCTTATGAACATTGAAATCGAATATGAACACTTAACAACCATGTTACCTTCTCATCTGGGAGTTGCTGCAACTGTTTCACGTCTTTGAGCGCTTTCCGCAGCTTTGCAATGTTCCACTTGAGCAACCTTGGAATAGAATCTGGACTCTCTTGGTTCGGGATGTTGCTATGCTCACAAAGCCAATACTGCACAACAGAATTACAACTTAAAAGGACACATATAATTATTTTGTAGACTAACAAATGGAAAGAGTTATATTGTCGATTACCAGTAATAGAATTGAAGAACCTTTGACTTCTTTGGGATCTTTATGTTCCACGTGAGTAGATCTCAGCAAGTACTTACAAATCGCTCCCGCCCAATCGAATTGTTTAATCTTATTCAAGTCTTCCATGTGGCGAACATACACCCAATTGATTGTGGTTCCGCTTGTAGAGAAGAACAACGTCCCACAAAGGAACAAGCACAACAATCTTGCGATATCATCCATATCTTCTTCCAACTTGCTGTTTTGCTTTTCTGTTAAAAGCTTCTTGATTGTTGAGGTATCCAACCTGGTCCCCTTTATTTTCCACTTAACTGCTAACTGCACATCTTCTTTCTTACAATAACCTTGGTTTATCTCCTCATTTCCACATGTAATCCCAAAATCAACTTCACATCTTCCCTTTCAAGCTTGACATGTTTGTTTCCCAATCTAAATGTTCTTGTATTTGCGTCGTACGACTCAACAATTTTAACAACCACCTCATCGAACTTTCTACAATGATCACTCTTCACCTTCTCCACAATAAATGCATTGATCAAATGCCAAAAAGGTGTTTTTTTCAGCGAATCCTTGAGGGCAGGAGTGACAGGAAACCCTTTCATTAATCTAATCATCGCTTGCATGTTACATCTATTAAAAGCGATATGTTGTGACGCTTCAGTCGCTTGTGTCTCTTGAGTCTCAACCACAATTCTTGGTCTCTTTCTAAGAGGTTGTGACTGAGGCGCAGCTTGGTCTATGTTGATTCCTTGGTTTTTTGGCGATCTAACCCGAAAGTCATATTGAGATTGAGCATGTCTTTTAGAAAATTCAGCCTTTGGGACAGATGATGAAGTAACTTCAATTGGTTTTCTTCCCGCCAATTTTTTCGTCTTTAACTTCTTTGGCGGATTTGGGATTGTGTCAGTTTCTATAATTCCTTTTGATACTTCCTCATCACATGTCTGTTCTTTTGTATCTTCTTCATCACTTATGGAATCTAACTGCTTCGCCTTCCCTTTTCCTCTAACTACTGCATACAAAAACAATAAGAAAATGCTTGTAACATACGTTTTCAAATGTAAAATTTTCAGTGTATAAGAATGTAAAGTTGCTGTAACATTGTCAATTCAAATGAGAAAATCAGAAACTGTCAATTTACACGTACAGTATTGTTTTCAAAATAAAAATGTAAATTTTGACATTACTCTAACATTGTCAATTTACAGTGTTGTTTTCAAAAAAGAAATATAAACTTTGACATTACTCTAACACTGTCAATTTCGTGCAGTCCAGAACATATTTTCCTAAATATCCTTGGCAGACAACAAGTGGGAGGAACTACAAATCCTAATGTATGATTTTAAACATGAAATGTGGTCCAAAGGGTTACAAGGCACAAAATACTGCCACACAACTTTAAAACAATTGAAAGAGAATATTTCAGTCCCTTAAGAATGCATTGGCAGTTGCCAAGAAATGCTCGGCAGAATCCCCTTGTTTTAACAATACCATGGGGGATTAGGTATTGATAAATCCTATTCTATCCACTCAATGCTAAAAGTCCAAATTACACAGGCTAGCTTATTTGGTTGATTCATCAATATATATACTCTCCTAATTTGTAGTACTACTTATTAGACAAAGCCAACTCAATTAATTTAAACCCAGGTCCACCTTATTTCTTAGATCTCTGGGAGCATCACCATCTACCCTACCCACCATCCTCCATAACCACCCCTTTCGTTCTCCCTTCATCTTCCTCCCTTTCACTGTGTCCATTTTTCTCCTTAACTCACCACCTAGTCATTTTTCACAAAAAATAAATGAGCATAAAATCCCAATAATATATCTAGTCATTAACAAAAGAAAAGAATCTCATCCTGCGAGAATCTTTCCTCCATTGTTTGATTATGATTGTCACATGATTCCACTCCCTGGCTTGATTGTTTGTCCTAACTCCAGGACCTAGATAAAAAAGCCTAAGCTAGTCGAATGCATCAGCAACCTTCAAAAGGGACTGAACATACTCCCGAGGAACAGGCAGTGGCGGCTAGCTCCACCCTTTGTACACGTATCTTCTCAAAATTTCTGGAGCCACCACCGCGCCACGGGAGGAACGCCCAATTTCCAGAGATGCACATATAGTACATGCACAACTTGAATAAGAAAATATAGTTCATCATTTCATTTTTAAGTGGTTTGGCAACAAAAAGTCTAGGAAAAATCTAATAAATCAGGAAGAAATCAATTTCATTCTAAGAACCTAGTAAATCTCTAGCAAAATCAGTGCTAAACCATAGCTTGTACAGTAATAAACACAAAGTCCTGGACAATTGCCTCAATTTAAACATGCAATGGAAGGCAAACTAATTTTCAAACGTCGAATGACAATGAAATCGCATATAAACAAACTAATTTTCAAACTAGTTTGTTTTTGCCAAGAACAATGGAAGGCAAGCTATACAAAATTGAAAACACATACGTTTTCGCCCCATTACAAGACGATGAAGACGTATTTGGAGTCGGAGGACGAGTCGAAGGGAGGAGTCTGAGGAGAAGTCGGAGGAAGCGAAGACGGTGACGGAGGGAGGAGTCGGACGGAGGGAGGAGTCGGACGGTGACACGCGAAAGAGCCGCTGGCCTCGACGACGTCGGAATCGCAGAACACGCAGTCACGCACCAGAGGCGGTTAAGGGAGACGAAGAGGGGAGAGCTTATTTCATTTTTTTGATCAGCGGGGTTTTGAAAGGGGTATTTCAGGTAGGGAAATTAAGGGCCATCCTTATTGGTTCTTTTAGGAATTGGGCTGGAGTGCAAGGGAAGTCCACCAAAAATTTGAGACCGGCCCGTAATTTTTAGTCTTAACACACACACAAGCCCAATACTCCCGATGTGGGCCTCGCCCATCCTGGGGGACGGGCACAATGTCATAGGTCTGGCCCAATTTCACTGCAGAGTGGCCCAAAGTCTCGTAATTCGCGTGGGTGAATGTGAAAGTGAAAGCGAAAGCGTTTTTGAAACAAATCTCAATCTACTAAAATTTGTAAGAACGAAAATTGAAAACGTGAGTATAGTGCGAGAATGGAAAATAGGAGTGAAAAACATTTTTGAAAAATTATGTCACTAAGGTCTGACTAATACTCCCTCCGTTCCAAATTAATAGTCCGGTTCGGTCTTCAATGCATTTTTTAAAATGTTAATATCTTTCAATCTATAATAAATTTTATGTGCAATATGGATCTCATATGATAGATCTCAATTAGTTCTATTATACAAAGTTTTTAAAATCTTTTAAGACATTATAGATTGAAAGATATTAACAATTTAAAAGTTGCGTTGGAGATCGAACCGGACTATTAATTTGGAACGGAGGGAGTATAAGGTATATTGGGCTTTTGAGGACATAAAATTAAGTACAAAAGTTAACCCGCGAATTTTATTCTGGAACGATCAGTAACGTGTAAAAGGTTTTCGTTTTAGATGAGAATTAACCATAGTGCAAGAACCCATTCGTTTCGTAAACATTGGATTGATTTCCTTATTCAAGCGCAAAAGACAAAATGAAAGGACAATTAATTTTTTTAAATTAATTGAGGTGTACGTAAGTTGACTGAAAACACCCTAAATTAAAGTAAAAATATGGACTCCGTTCGTTTTGGAGTTTTGAATTTTGGATTCTAATCATTATCCTATCTCTCTCCAATCATTATTCTTATTTCTAATCATTACTCTATTTCTCTCTACACTCATTACCTACAAATCCAAATTCAAAATTCCAAAACGAACGGAGCCAAAATAAAAAAAGAATTGGAAATGGAAATGGTAATGATGTGAACATTGAATTTCTTTTGCCCATAAAAAAAATGATATGAAAAATAGTCAAAATATTAGGGGCAGAATGGTAAGAATAAAAAGGCGATCCGGGCCCGTTCAGAAGCCCACTTTACATCCCGGCCCAGGTAACCAGGGCAACCCGCACCGAGGTCCAAATATTTAACACCTCTCTCTCTCTCTCTCTCTTTTCTTGCAAAGAAAGAAGGGAATTTCGAAGCAACGAGAGACAACTGCGAAGAAGGAGAGTTCGATAATACACAGAAATCAGGAGAGAGAAAAGAAAGTTTTCTTTAGAGAGAGAGAGAGAGAGCATGGATCCGAAGCTCACAGAGGTGTCGCAGCAGTTCGAGCGATTCAAAGCCGCTTTCATTCGGAACGATTTCGATACCTGTGAGAGACTCCTCTCGCAGCTCAAGGTAACCAAATCCGCTCCACCTTTTAACCTTATTCCAAAACCCTAACCTCTTTTCTTTTGACATGTGTTTTCCAGAAACTCGTACACGTTCTATGCGCAAGCCCTAATTTGTTGACTGCTTGTGTTTTGAATAAGTATTTATTGGATCGATGATATTTCAATCAGTATCTGTTGTTTTGTACACGGTCCCAAAATGTTAGACGTATTTTTTGATCTGTTGCTTAAACTTGGATTGTATGATGCCGTGTCAACTGGTAAACAATGGTGCTGTTCCAGTGACCATTGCTAATGAAGTAATGATATAGTTGTTATAGTTGTGCTAGGCGTGGTTTTTGGCTCCTAATTTGGTTGTAGGGAAAGAAATTCCAGATTTCTCAATGCAAGACGAACTCGTATAGTGCATTGGTGCCTCTAGTAGTGAAAAGACCTCTATTCCAGCGGGGGAAAGTAAATAAGCTTAGCTGTATAAACTAATAGATGAAAATAAGTGCTTATGTTGTAAAGGGAAAGGAAAGGAAAACAACGGTACCTAATAGTGTGTGACTAAAATATCAAAAAAAAAATTAGTGTGTGACTAATGGCCACCAAATGTGGGTTTTTGAGTTACTAATTTAATAAAATTGGGTACTAGTAGTGTAGTGTGAGTCTGTGACTACTGACTGCAAAACGTAGTTCCTTGTTAGTTTGCTACTGGTAACCAAGGATCTGATTCCTGTAGTAAGGCTGCTGTTACAAATTCTGAAAGGTATTGATGCCATTGGAGGATCCAAAATATATGCATCGTTTCGATTTTATTATGTCTCATTTATAGGTTGCCTTGGTATTGAAATTGTATGAGATCTAGATAACGCATCCAAAGTATATGTTGACTCGATTATATGATGCTTCGATTGAAGGTTCTCTCATTAAAAGAGTATGATCCAATCCATATGATGGATCCAAAATTACATGTTGCATCGGTTGGAAAGAAAAAGGATCATGTCTACTTGGTTGATCGAATAAATTGCAAGTCCCTTGAGAAATGTGGTTCCTAGTAAAGTAATGAGACTAATGGTCCGTATGTGGTTTTTTGCGTGTTATCAGTTTAAAAGTAGTTTCTAGTAGGTTGATAAGACTAGTGACGTTAAACTGTAGTTCCTAGTAGTTTGCTATTGGTTACCAAGTGTTGGGTCGATTATATGGTGCTTCGATTGAAGCTTGCCTCATCGAAAGAATTGGATCAAATTTATTTGTAGATCCAGTATTACATGTTGCATCAATTGGAAAGAAAAAGGATTTTGCTTACTTGGTAGATGGAATAAATTGTATTTCTGAAAACATGGTTCCTAGTAAATTAATGAGACTAATGGCCGACTTATGTGGTTTCTGCGAAGCATTATTTTGGAAGAAGTAAGATTACTGACCCCAAAATGTCGTTCTTGGTAGTTGGCTACTGGTCACCTAGAGTGTGATTCAAAGTAGTAAGGCTACTAGCTACAAAATTTGAAAGGTTTTGACTATTCGAGGAACAAAAAAATATACGTTGTCTCGATTAGAGGTACCTATTGAATTTATACACTGTAGCTATTAAAAATTATATGTTTAAAGAAATCCGAAGATTTTTTGATATCTTTGTTCACCTATTGCCTGAATTCGGAGAGTACTGTGTCGTGTCAGCTGGTAAACAATGGCATTGTTCTAATGACCAAGTCATAATGTCTTTTATACTCACAAGATAAAGTAAGTTACTTCTTGAAAAGTAATATTCTAGTTGTGGTCCTTGTGGAAGGCCAAAGGCGTGGTTTTTGGTTCCTCTATGGTTGAATTGGAGAAGAAATTCAGTATTTTTGATCCAAGACGTACTAAGTTACTTGCCTCTATAATGGTGTCTCTTAATCTATTAGGTGTTGCTGTCAAGTATGACATCTTTTGACCCATTGAACCTCCTTTTGGGTTACCTCCCTAGGAGGCTTCATTTCCCTTGACCAAATTCTTATCTTGTCTTGTTGCTAGTCAAATCACCATTCACAATTAACAAATTCATTTTTGTGATTGATCTAGCCTCTGTGGCACCCTATCTTAATACCAAAGTAGCATAAAATTGAGAATGAATGGAGTGTAAGTATAGTGATAATCAAAGTGCCAGTGCAATTGTGTTAATAGTGACTGTCCAAAATCAGAAGCCAGCATTTTAAGTATATTGGCTCAATTTTTAGCAAGGATATAGAGTACTGAGGCTATGACGCAGAAAAGACAAGTCGGATACGTCAAGTGGCAGAGTGCTTTGAGAGTGTTGTGCGACTACCCCGATACCTACAAAGTTGAGTGAAACATTTTACCACACATCTATAAGACTAACCCTGTTATATGTCAAGGACTGTTAGTCTACGAAGAAACAACATGCGAGTAAGATGGGTATAGTTGTGAATTTCATTAGGATGACCTTTGATGTGGGAAAATCTCTATTTTCTTATTCGGGAGGAACTTCAAGCTGATACTACCACAGCTACTGTTTTTAAGCGTATTGTGTTTACTTTACATTACTGATATTGCCATATGGTCTGAGTTATCTTCTTTTATTTTGCAGGTCTCGCTAACACAGTTTAGAAGCCTTCCCCCATTGTTTGAGGATACGCCCGACGCGACTCATGAATTGACATTAGCAAGTAACTTAGTTGACTTTATCTATCAGATACATCGTGTTTATTTTTTTCCCCTTTGATTGTTGTTGGTCATAAAGCAATTTATTTTATTGTTTCATGATATTCATCTCCTCTTGTGCTATGTGTGGTTCTGCTAGTATGAGAAGCGGGACAAAGAGATAAAAAGAACCAGTTGTGATCATGTATCCGTCTTCTCTCACCCATTTTTTAAAACTTTGCTTGTGAAGTACTTGGTTTTGAGGTCTTCTTATTCATGGTGGATGCTCTAACATGGGAATTGTATGACGCAAAATGTTAGACAAGCTGATGCCGCTAACTTTTTTTGTCATTCCTTTCTATTATACAATTAGCCGATGCTTAGATTTGATTGATGTTGCAATCTCATCATAGCTTGTGTAAAAGTCGCTCAATGACATTCTAAGGAAATTGGAATCCTCTATGCACAAAATTGGTAAATCACTCAAATTACTTTCGTCTCCAAGCTGTTTCGACTGATTCTCTGACAAAAACAATTTTTAGGGGATATATATGAGCATGCAGTCGTTTTGAGTGTGAAGATTGAGGACCAGGAGGCCTTTGAGAGGGATTTCTTTCAGCTGAAACCTTACTATACAGATGCACGGTAACTGTCTCCTGTCTTTTCCTTTCAAACATCTGAATTACGTTCATATATTTTAATTTGTTGACAAGAATGAGTGGCAGAAGATGAGAGAATTCTCGAACTGCACGGTCATGGCTGCACAAAAGAGATCATACATTTATTTTTTGTGATGTTTGAAGTGTATTGAATTGGAGCCATATTGTTCGGGAAATTTTGTAGGGATGCTCCTTTCTCTAAAGTTTATGCAAGATCAGAAAACAAAGCTGGAATTATGTTCAAGTTTGGTTTTGTGTCGGTCCTGTTGGGTATTGTTGAAAGATCTTGGTTATCAGTGATAAACATATGATTTTCCTCGGGGGCTTATGCCGGTGTGCCCGAGATCCGTTTAATCGTTGTATCTTTTCAAAGATTATGAAAATCTTTTTTTTGCCGATTAAAAAAAACATATGATTTTTCTGATCAGGCTACATGTTTTGAATGTGGAAATGGCAGTCAGATAAGTAGCTGTGCAAAATGGCATCTCAAGTTTATTCACTTGTACTTGCCTATAGATTATAACTTAATTAGCTAATCTTGACTGCGGGCATGGAGAAAGAGCTATACTGTACATGTGGTACTCGGGTCATAGTAACTTATCTTGGCAATTGCACGACTTGACAGAGTAAGTTTGTGCATGTCATTATAGAACATGCATATGTGGTCTTGAATGTCTCATCCATTTGTCTATGCGTGTAGCGGTTTATGCAAAGTAAAACCATCCTACCTCGTTAACTCCATGGTGGTATGATGATTTGTCTATGTGTTGGGGGGTCTCAATGTTCAATTTGGATTTTGGGATCCAAATATCTGGCAATTTGATCCCCAAAAAAAATATAAGGCAATTGAGGCAGGCGTACGCTATGTCGATCTCTATCTGGTTCTAGAACCTGCTACTGGCAAAGTTTGTGCCATCAGTTCTAATTTACGTGTCAACATTTTGGAATTTCGGAAACTAATGTTTACAACCTTCCCTTTACTTTTTGTTGCTTTGATGGAGCAGTGGCCGTCTTCCACCATCCGCTCAGGAGTATCCCATCTTAGGTCTCAACCTTCTGAGACTCCTTGTGCAGAATAGAATTGCAGAGTTCCACACTGAATTGGAGTTGCTTTCAGCCACTGCACTGGAGAATCTTTGTATCAAGCATGCCGTAGAATTGGAGCAATCCTTCATGGAAGGGGCTTATAACCGTGTATTGAGTGCAAGACAAACTGTACCCCATGAAACTTACGTTTATTTCATGGATCTGCTGGCAAAGACAGTCAGGTAAACTGAGCAACCTAACCCATGGCACAAACTCCTTTGATAGCACAGGAGTTGATGTGTTTCTTTTTTTCGCATAAGTGTTAAAACTATCAGTCAAAGTTACAGATGTCGCTGCTTTTGTACGGAGTTTATTTGATTTCAGTCATTTATTCCTCGGGGTAGGGGTTCCATAATAGCACTTGCTAGTTATGGGAAGAAGGTGCATGATTGAGATTTTTGCCAGTGGTCGGTCGCAGGTTGTAACTACGTGCTTAGAAGTTCATTGTTTCTTGCAGAGATGAAATAGCTGGATGTAGTGAAAAGGCTTATGATTCGCTATCAATTAATGATGCCCGACGAATATTGTTGTTCCCTTCTGACCAGGAACTTTTTGAATACATCAAGGAGGTAAACTTCCTGCTGCTTAGTTCATCTGTATTGTTGATCAACATAATACATCTGTGGCTGGATCTACTCGATTGTACAGGGCGTAAGGGCTTTACTGACCATATGATGAAATGTTATTCATGGTTTGCTTGTTTGCTTCAACTTATTGCTATTTGAGTGCTTATATGTTGCCTAATCATTCTTACTGTAGTACCATGTTTACACCTCCGAGCCAAGAGCAGTATTGTGCAAAATATTTCATTTTTATTTTGGATAGGCTGGAGTGGGGTGGGGGTTGATATGGAATTTCACTCTGTATACAAAAACTAATCAAAGTGTCCTGTTTACTTTTTTATTTTAGTAGTATCAACTCTGAAAGTTTACAACTTCAAATTTTGTTGGGAAACGCACTTTCTTTTTTGCAATAAGCAAATATGTAGTATTGGCATTGTCGAGAAGTGAAAAATGAACAAGCTAAATGTACACATTCTATGTGCTATCTGTCTCCGTGTCCATATGACAAGATGTATTTGTGCTTCTCAGTATAGAAGTATCCAATTATGGAAGATCAAAATGCAGAATTTATTTGTTGTTGGGTTATTGACAACTTTAAGGTGCACAAATTTGGTCTGCATGAGGTAGTGCTGCGGCAATGTCAGCCTGCTCAGCTGTTGAGCTGTAAGAAGGGGTGACATTTTGAGGGTAATCAATTTGCTCCCCATAAATGAAAGGGGCAAAAAAGAAAGGCGAATCAGAATGCAAGTTTGAGTTGTGGCTTGGAATTTAGGATGTAGTAAAGAAGACAAAGGACCCACAATAGTTGTAAGTGGTAACTAAGGGTTTAAAAAGGTGTCCTTTGACTTATTCAAAAATATAAAGGAAGTCCCGATGCCTAGGAGAGAGGTGATAGATGATGTATACTAGTATGAATACCTTATGAGGTAGCTTTGTTCGTATAAACATGGTAGTATACTTGAAAGAAAACTCAGTGTGATGTTGATGATTGTACGGTATCTAACCAAACATTGTAGCTTTGTTCGATTTTAATGTAGTGTGAGTCTAGTGTCCATTCTCAGGGTTCCTTGAGAAACAAAGTTTCATCTGCAATTTTCAGGATCATCCTGAGTGGGAGATAAAGAATGGGTATGTGATTTTCCAAAGAGCGAAAGAATCTGCACCTTGCAAGGAGATACCGTCTCTACAACTAATCAATCAGACACTCAGTTATGCGAGGGAGCTGGAGCGGATAGTGTGAAATGCGTGTTCTGCCGCTATTTTCGATTGTGCTTGTGCCCTAATTATTAAACTTTTCAGACTTTAGGCCCTTTGAAATTCATTGCAGAACTAACGGTGATGAAAAAAAGAAGGGCTGTATTGCTAGGATCACATTCGGAATTCCAATTTGTTCACTGTTGAACCCGCACATTTAGAGCTGTTGCCTTGGCTTTCCTTATCTGGATTACATCTTCAAAATCTCTCTCTCTCTCTCTCTCTCTCTCTCTCTCTCTCTCTCTCTCTCTCTCTCTCTCTCTCTCTCTCTCTGTGGAATTGGAACGGTACGTTTATGAACCACAAGGTTGGTGGTTGGGGAAGCCTGAACTGATCTAGATACAAAAAAAGTTAATTGACCGGACCACATTTTATACTTATTTTGGTGAGTTTTTGTTTCAATTTTTATTGAAGGATTGCCACGTATGCAATGGCTTGACTGCAAGGACATGATCGGTAACAGATAGTTTTGTAATGGTCCCGTTTTAGGTTGGCTAGTAATAGCATCCACAACCAGTTGCATTGTTTGAAATGGTCCCAGGATTAGATACCGATAGCAGATGACAATTTGCTGTAGCTGCTTACGATTTTTTCCTATGAATCTGTCTTCAACGACGGGTAAAGATGGTACGGTGGGACCCACAAGTGTCTTTGTTTGGTTTTTAGGCCCTGATGTGTATGTGCCATCCATGCAAAAATATCAAGTTGCTCGAACATCGATCGATAGAGGTTGGTTTGGCCTTTGTAAAGATGTGTTTGCTGCCTCAACGAGTCAACACACAACTTACCAACCTTTCTGGGTTGTTGCATCCAGCTTTACTAAGACCGATTAGATCGGAGGACTTATTCCATTGTCTACCTTTTGGGGGCGTAACTAAAGCTGAAACAAAGCTCCGTATGAGTTGGCCCAACACTTGTAGTAATATCACGCAGGTCAGAGTCGAACTCTATACTAAAGTTTCAATTGAATCTAGTACTCAATGTTTCTTGAGTCTCCTGGTTGTGTTGTTACTACACTGTGCCAGTGATTTACTACTCAAATGTTTTGTTAGCAAACCGGTTTAGAACAACTCATTTGAATCAAATACCCAAGATTCAAGAGCTTTTCCTTCCACTTCCAAAATATCCAACTATAGTACCTTATGTCAACCTAAATTATCCTCTACTCCCACCACCAAGGCACCAACCACAGGCTAACTGTCCATTGGAAGGAAAAGTCTACAGGGATCCACGTAGGTGATCAATCAATCTCATTTAATAAGTACTAATCAAGTTATGGTGAAGATCAAACATGATTTCCGAGAGGCGAGAAATTTTTCATTGCCGGGTGGGCACGGGCCACGTGGTGCCGTGCACCAATCTCGGCCGTCCAATGAAGTTTTGGACGGTTCAGATCTGTTCGGCTGCCGAGAGGTATTTTAGTCATTTCACACTTTAAAATTAGCCGAACAGATCTGGATCGTCCAAAACTTCATTGGATGGCCGAGATGGTGCACGGCACCACATGGCCTGTGCCCACCCGGCACTGAAAAATTTCTCCCGAGAGGCAAACAAATGCACAGACATTTTAGTTAAAGACAACTCTAACCCAGCCGTCTGGTTTTTATTTCATTTACTGTTGCACAGTGTTGTTAACTCAATTGCAAGAAGACTTTAATAATGTGTTCCGCTAACTAAAAATAAGTATTTATTTTTCAAATACGTACTTATTTTTTGAATTAAAGATGATGTATTGTTAGAGAATGACCTGTCTCGTAAAGTGAAAAATAAGTACTTACAAATAAAAAAAACTTAGCGGAACAGCCCCAGACCAGAGTTATTATTTCGTAATTTAGTTTATTGCCTGACCAAACAGATGGAAGAAGTTATGGTCTCTATTTATTCTCTCTGTTGAAAAGGGTCGTGAGGTTAACGTGCATGGATTATAGGCGACCGGCAACCCCACCAGCTGGACTTTTTATCTCTAAATACCTATTCAAATAATGGACATTAATTGGGATATGCCTATCATTCACCCATTTATCTGTTTAATATTCGACCGACAATAATTTGAGATATTCTCAACTACTTCTCATAATTGTATATCCCTTTGAACCTTGCCCCTTTATGCTATGATATGCTCTTTTTTCCCCTTTTTTAACTGTTTCTTTGTTAGTTTGCTTATGAAAGAACTTATACCCATGGCATTAGAAGTAATCCATATTTGTAATGGAGCAGAAACAAGCTCACCCACCATCGTGCTAACTACAAAGAGGATAGAGAGACCGTCTAGAATCTTCTATTCTAATATATAAAGGAAGAGCATAATTTGGTGTCATTCTTTTTTGAAGATCTGTCACAAAAGTGATTTTCAATATTCTCCTAATCAAAACTCAAATTTTACATTCGATTTTACTATAACAATAATTAACTTTAGGACAAAATAGGAAAATCATTCAAACTCAACCTCCCACCCCACACCCAAAACAAAAAACTACCCACCCTCACTCCCACTCCCCTAATATTTTCATTTGCACATGCACATACGGGAGGGTGTGCCCCCAACTTCTAGTAAGGAGTAATTATTCAGCACTCCCGAAGTATCCCGTAACATTAATCTTTGCTAGTTTTCCGGAAGTACCCAATAATTGACCGAGATCAGAGTGGTGGTTTGTTTTCTTTCTTTCTTCTTTTTGGTTTTTGAAAGCAGGGTTTTTGAATTCTGCTCCAAATACCAATAGTGAAAGCTAACGCTTGTAGATTGCTTTCCAGTTTCCACCCCACAACCTGTGGCACCCCATGTCCTTTCCCCACGGCACTCCTATTATTGGTCTTTGCTAGTTTTCATTTCTCTCTCAGACTCTCTCTCTCTCTCTCTCTCTCTCTCTCTCTCTCTTAACACACACACACACCCCCCATAAGAACCCATACTCAAGCAGAAAATTCTTTCCTTCATACCTTTTGCCTCTAATTCAGTCCTTTAGAGATTGGTCATTTACTTCTCACGTAGTCCCCGGCTTTGTATTTCAGTTGAAGATCAAAGAGAAAGGTCCTTTCTGTGGTTGCTAAAAAGGGTCAGACTTATTATGGAGTTCTCTTATTAATATACCCTTTTCCTAAAACGAAATTGTCTCTTTTGATTTTTCAGTTAACTTTCGAAACTTGTCATTGGAACTCTTTGTTTTCTTTACATGCTTCTTATCTAGGACAAGCATACAGAATACTAACTTGAATTCCTTTGTCAAGTGAAGGAACCTTTGTTACCTTCATGGATGGTAACAAGACTTTATCATGTTCCATAACTGCCCCTGAAGAAGCTTCCACCTTTGATGAACTCCTAATGCGACACACCTTGACTTTCGCGGATAATCTCAAGGTATGATCGCCTGTATTTTGTTTGCAATTGGTACATGTTGTTTCTTCCTTTTTTTTTATAACCAGAGGAGCCCCGAAGTTAACGATCGGACAAACTTTCAGTGGCCCCGAGGTTTGGAACATTTGGCCTCCATGAGATTCATACCTGCTTCGTATTTCTTGATTACAGACTAGTGAGAAACTGAAATCTCAGGGTAGTGTTTCATTGCAAATTTGTGTTAATTGCTGCATAATCTCAATGAAAAGAGTTTCTCTGGCTAGTTTCTTAGATTCAAATTATGAACTCTCACTTCTTTCAATCCAATTGATGGTCAGGAATTGAAGAATCTCAGCACGCAATTGTACTCGGCAGCAGAGCATTTTGAACGCTCATACTCCAGAGAAGACCGGAAACAACTGTGAGTCACCGGCAGTTCTCCTTCTCTGTGTGTGTGTGTGTGGTGGGTGGGTGGGTGTCTTAGTCACACGATCCTTCAAAATGCCCCGCTCTCTTGCTCTCAATCCTCGTATAACACTCGCGCTCTCAATCTTCGTTCTCGCGAATTTTAGTATTTCGGGATGTGTTTCAAAGACGCTCGATCTCCCATGCGCGCCGAATTGTGAACTCTATATTTCTGGCCTTATTCACAACGTCAGAACTGTTTCCCATATTCGATATTACTTATGTTGCAGAGTGGTGGAAACTGCAAAAGAATATGTCAACAATGCAATCGTGAATACCGTGGACCACTTGGGTTCTGTTGCATATAAGGTCACAAATTTCTTGGATGAAAAGGTTGATGAATTTTCCGGAACAGAGCTTCAGTTCTCTTGTATGGAACAGGTACTCCTTGAATTCAGTTGTCACGTTCTACGCCCGATAACTAGTAACTAGATATGGTGTCGGAGCTCTAGTCGGGAGAGGTCTTGAGTTTAAGTCCCTCCGTTTCTGCTTGCTCCTCGTTTGCACTCTTCTGCTTCTCTCCTCTGAATTTTGTTTCATTCTACGTATGGATATTTGCATCTCTAAGCGCGAGACGAGTAACATGCAAGGGATGTTGAATAGCTTGATATATATTGTTGAGTCTGTATTTAAACAATTTAAGTTTTTGGAACGATTGGTAACTTTACCGAAATGAAAATTTGTTGCAATAACTTCCGGTTTTTTTTGGGTATGCCAGAGGTTACAAGCGTGCCAAGAGTTGAGCAGCCGCGTTGGTGTCTCGCGACACTCACTGCTGACAAAAACTCCCACCTGCCACAAGAGATATATAATTCCTGGTAAATATCAAAGCGCGAACAAATTTATGTTTCTGATAATGATCGTTAGGTTTTGCGATTTTCGAGTTACGGGACAAAGCTAAATGATCTCTTATGTTGTTTATGTTGGCAAAAAAGATGTTCGAGCAAAAAGAGTGGAGCCCAATTCGTCGTCATTTAGGTACAGAATGTGTTGAATGGTCATTTGCAACGCTATCAATATGATTGACTGGCTTTGTGATTGTGCCTTGACCTTCATTATTGTGTTCATGCTCGACGTTTGCAGAAAAGGGCATTCTAGTTTTCAGCCTTCTAGTCCTGGAGCCTTTTCCTTCTCAAAAATTGTTTCCTACAAAGAACTAGGTTCGTTCAAATGCCCTTGTTTTTCAATCTTAACAATTTTGATTCAACGATACTTAGGGCTAGTTTCCCAAATGCGCTAAAAGTGCTAAAAGTACTTTTCAACACTTTTATCACGTTTGGGAACAGTGAGAAGAACAGATTCACCACAATACTTCCAACTCAAGCGGTCTGGAACTCTCGTCGGGAATCCGATCATTTCAACAAATTCCAATGCCAAACAGCCGGTAAGCAATGTCAAACCCGAGTTTGTTCAGTACATATTTTATGGGTCATAATACCCTATTTATCAGTTTATGTTTCTTATATGTCATGGTTGTGGCTATGGACAACACGAGAGATTACGTTTGGGGTAGTAGATGATATTACGTTTCAGTAAAAAGATTTGGTTGGTGAACCGATCTACCTTGAAACAAGTTCCAAACAATGATTTTTGTAGTAGGATTTTAGAAAGTTTTGGGGAGGCTGTCGGCCCCGGTAGACTCTTTCGGTCCATATTGTGACCTTCGGAATTCGTCTGTTATATTGACAGTACCCGGAGGAGCTTCGGGAGGAGCTTCGGAGATCGGCTTCAGTGAGTACCACCCATAGTGGAAGGAGCATGACGAGAGATATTCAACCGTACTCCAAAAAGAGCAAGCCTCTCTTCAAGGCCTTGTTTACCATGCTAAAGCAGAAAAGAGATGGGAAGCCATGCAGATAAAATACACACTAAGGCTTTCATTCAATCGATTTCCTTTTCATTCCCCTGTCCTTTCAGGCGTAAATATTCAGTATCTCCATCAATGCAGTTCCGTCTTAAGGTATTAGCCTCGGCAAAAACTCAACAACTACAGTACTACACACTTACAGACGCCTTCACACAAACTCTCATATGGGGTGTGCGGGAGGGCAAAATTGTTAGTCTCCGTTTCGGTGCCTGGAAAGATAGATCCTTGACATTTGTTCTATCATGTGTATATAGTTGGACATACAATTTTGTTGCATCAGATACAGTAAATACTGAGAAATTTTCTCTAGCCACATTCAAATCTGTAGCTATTACAAATCACATATCTAACTTCACAAGAAGCAAGTCAAAAAGGCCAAGGCAGAGATTAGAGAATTCCATGAAATTATCGTTTTTGTTCCAATATGAAAAAGTGGGCACATATCCGATAAACGAATGTGACAGATAAGCACACAAGTGAATGATTGGTGAATGTTAGTACTCATCAGTAGTCGTTAAAAGTAAAGATGCAACTCGTTATTCATGTAAAATTATATATGAAATTGGGATCTTGTACATCAGCCAGGGGCATTCTTAGCAGTTAGCATCAGAGACTCAGACAACTGCTGAAGAGCTCGAATTCTGTATCCACATGGCAATGATATCGGAGATCAGGGTTACATTTAGACTCCCCTCTGGGATTAACAAAACTTAAGTAGTGAATAAGCAAAAATATTTTATCCTAATTTCATTCTTCCATTCACAGGGAAATCTAAAGCAGCATAAGGGAATATAGCAGATCGGATTCTTGTGATGCCAAGGATTAAAACTTTTGGCATGAAAATGTTCCTCAGAGGTTGAGGACTAACTAAAGACCTGGAAAAACATATATTCACATACCATAGTGCTTTGGAGCCTTCTATCCAAGCCAATACCAGTTTCTGTATGAGAGAACACCACTGGTTATGCTATTAATTAGGTGCACACAGAGGAAAATAAGATGAAGCTGCCTTGTTCAAAACCCAAGATCAAAACTTGGGATTTCATCCATTTTGCATGCGCTCTTGTTCTCCTTGGAATTCTGCCTTCCACTATCACTGGATTCATGAGATTTACAACCATTGGAATTCGTTATAACACCGGAACAATCTCCTTCATGCCATCTAGTCTCTTCTGGCTACAAAATACCAAGAGAAGCACAAGTACATAGTCATTGACCCAGCGGGGGGAAAAAAAAAAAGAATACTGGTGGATATTACTGTGAAAGAACCGGAGCATCAATCCTGTACGTAAAACATGATCAAACATATTTTTGGAGGTTCACAAAAGCTCCAAACTTTGAATTCAGTTTAAAAGGCGAGACATCTAGCAAAACTGAAAACAAACATTACATAGAGACAAATAGACAACAGATAGGAAGAAGCACTAAAACACTGACCGGGGGAGAAGTTCTAATATTCAATTCCTCAGAGAATGGGTTGCCATGGCAGCTCGAGGAAACTGCAGAAAAATTCAGGTTAGGTCTGGATATTTGCAAATTAAATGATCACTGTGAAAACTCCATAAAATGACAAGTACAACTCACCATTCGAAGATATTGATTTTGGGAAATTCCCTATTGTGCCATCATTTGGCACTGATGCAGTTGGTGGTTGGAAACTATCAGGACAATTCAATTTAAAAGCATCCAAAACTTGAGGCTTCTCAACAGAAGAAACTGGCCTCAAGATGCTCTTATCAGTGCACTCTGGATCAGAATCTGTGGGACTAGAGATGTCTGATGCTCTTGATCTGCAAACCAGTAAAGAGGTCACTGTCTCTGCTACTTATAAAATGCTCGTAACCAAAGGAGCATAGAGTAGTTTCACTTGTGTGAAGTCGAGGAGGCCGAGGCTAATCAAGTAAACCTTTGCACACTCCACAAATTTGGACCAAACAATTTGAGTTTCAATTATGCATTGTATACATATCATCCTAATATCCTATTACCAGATATATGGAATCACATAAAGAACTGATTTATGACCTAACTCTGATGACATTCTCTGAGTTTCTAGAAATGTTTTGAGACAAAAAGCATTAGTTCACTTATTGTGAAGGTCAAAGCACCCCGACTAATAAATAATGAAAAGAAATAAAGATCTCTGAATATGGGTATCGATGAAGAGAAATAAGGCAAAGTAATAGTTGCTTTCAGATAAGTCGCTTGTTTTACGTGATCTCATGCATCACAACTATTGGCATGGTCCTTCATTGCATTTCCTTTAAGCTGATTTCCACATGCAATGAGACTTTTTGGTTGTCAAAGTATGGTTAATGTCATGAGCCCATGACACAAAAGAAACCCCTTGCTTCATGAATACAAGTATTTGACCTAAGATCTTTTCTACAGGTGCATCCCTCTTGGTATTTGCATTTTCCTTATCATCATGAATCTCTACCTCACCTAAACCACGACAGGTACATACCGCACAGAAGAACTTGATGTGAAAGTATATTTGAGTTGTGATTCTCCTATGTTCTCAAAGTCTGCCGATTTGGTAATCTGAATTGGTAGAAGTGTATCTGGTTTCAGCCTTTTGCAAGTTTCTTCACCATGATTGTGTGCCTCACTATTCTCAGAATTGGAGTCTCGCACCAGATGTCTCTCTACCTGATGCTGAGGATCGAACTGGATAAACTCTGAAGATTGCAAAGCACGGCATTCCTTCACAGATGTGCTCATTAAGGGCACACTACCTTCCTGAGTCATTGTTTTCTTCAGAATAGACAAAATTCCACTGGCTGCAATAAAAGGGAATCAATACCCTTAAGAGATCACTAATATACAGCAATGGCAATGGATTTGTATCGCAGTTATTTAAGTCTAACAATTGCGAAGTCTGCTGTCCATCTTAAGGGGGAACTGTAGAGCAGTCTTTTAACATTAACGATTGACTCAGTTGTTTGTGATAAGAAAAACTTGTGTAATTGTCATAAATTAATTTTGTTCCTTAAGGAGACTGTTAAGAATGCCTTTTTTTGTATCGGATTGTTAGTAATGCTTTGACTTCTTCAAAAATACTTCTACCAATCATGATGAGTTCTGACATTTGTATATTTACTAGGGGCCTAGGGCCATCGAAGGCTATATGAAGAGCACGTCAACCGAACAATATAGCAACTATACCAAACTGCATGAAGAGCACATCAACGGTTTTGAGATGTAATATGCTTCATATGCAGCTGAAAGGCTGTAAAAAGCATGCCATATCTTCTCGAATCATCACATCTTACTCGAATGGAAGAAATGCTGTGGTACAGCATGCTAAGTTTAATCTATGAACCTGGTCTGCAATGCTTACTGCCATTTAGAAATTTGTCCGCTTATTTGTATAGTAGGGGCACACATTCAATGTATTTGATAACATAATATGACAAATCAATACACTATAAAGGAAGAAAAAATATAACACAGACACCTGTTTTGTTAGGTGCGCGCCAAGTGAGAATCAGCTTACCATCACGTAAAGGATTGTCAATAGGGACTCTCCTCTCCCGTTTGAAATTGTCAACATCAATTGCACTAAAATCTTTGTCTTTTTCTGAAGAAGCACTTTTTGAAGGTTCTCCTACACATCCAAGCTAATAGTTTTAGACCGGAAGATTAGGACCTCTGAAAGCAGCAAATATCGGAAAGGAAAAGCAAAGAAGTAAAACGCCAAAGCTCTTAGTTATACACAGAGGTGCTTTATCCATGGAGCTTAAACTGACCTCTCGTGAATGTTTTGATGGCTTTTAGACCATTCAGTGGAGACATACTATTACTTGAACCGGAATTCTCAATCTCTGTTGGATAACAACACAAGACAAACATAAATTAAGGAATGGAAGAAAAAAACATTGGCGAGACAAAAACCCTTTTGCTCAAAAAGTACACAGTGATTAGGTGCTGCTTATAATCAATTTAACACAAACGAGAATACCAACGGAGGTACTGGGTTGGGTCTGTCGGCCATGCGTAAATCCTGTTTTGCCGCCTGCTGTGCAATTTCTTCCTGGAACTTTCAATTCCTCTGGAGGCCTATGGTCTCCTTCAGGTTCTCCAATGTCGACCAAATGGCCATCTAAAGCAAGTGATTCACCAGATCCAATCACTTCATCCTTCTTGAGGAATCTACTATCTAAGAGTCTCCTGCCTGTATCATACAGTGTAACCTGAATGATTACAATGACAAGGAAAGGAAAAGAAGAGTTAATTGTGCTAGGCAGAGAACAGTAAACAAGAAATAAAGACAGTTGGAAGTAACAATTGCCCTAGTAAGCCTGGAAATAATAAATACTAACATATCACTTTAAAGAAGATGCCACATTCACATGATGCGACTTGGATGTGAGAAAGCAAAAAGATGGCGAGCACCTCTAAACAAAGAACTGCAGCCCTTATCGCAAGGGAACCATTCATTGCAAGTATACAGATCCTAGAAACTTGAAAAACTGATGAACGACCAAATCCATAAGAATCCCAAGAACGGTATTCCCCACCCCAACCCATCACCCCCAAAAAATAAACACTTTAAAGCCTGAGAAAGTCGAAGTTGTGAGTTTGGCAAACTTACGCGATGATTATTGATTAGGTTTTAAAAGCCGTGGAAAAGCATAGTGAGATCAAATATCTTAGCAGCATAGTAAATAATGAACCGCTTTAGTTGCCCAACATGATTTGGATAAGAAAATCTTGGCAATATAGTCAATCTCATATTATCAGAATCTGAACCCACAATGTTAGCATTTGTAAGATTCCCTTAGGTTTAACAGTCCTGGACGTCTTTAAATGTGAGTGTGAACAAAAAAGGTATCATACTCCCCCATACCCGTCCTGTCCTCCTCAACTGACCCTCTTTTCAACATCGCACAGTATCCCTTCCCCGCCTAATGCATCTATTGTGTAAGTTACATTTTCACCAAATCAAACTGCTCTCTACTCTCTCAATTTTTAGAGTTCATTATCTCAATTCTCAGAGTCTGGCTATAAGAGTCAAAAAGGGGTTCTGACCCAACACTCTAGAAAACAACTTAGAATTGGCATTAACTTGATGCACAATAAGAGTATACTTCCATGGTAAAATTAGCATTGCCTGCTATTAGTTTTGGCAAGATATAACTACATCTGATTTCCAGCTTAAACAAAACATTACTCCCTGTAGCACCACTTTCATAGTAGCACTCCTTGAATGTTCTTTTATAGCATCACATCACTTAGAGAACTACACCATATTCTTTGGCTATGCATCATTGACTTAATTGCATAGATTGTCAAAAACATATCAAAGTGACCTAACAAGAACAATAGAAGTATCAGGCTCATAGGACCTATAGATGTTCAACCTGCCTCCCTTGATATCCACAAGTCGCAACTCTTAAGATTCCATCATGATACTTCTTGGCCTTCTGGGTTATTTGTGTGGTATAAAGCACGATCCATTCTACAATGCAAAACAGAACTGTGAAAAGTAAATTGAAGTAGATGAATACTGCAAAGACAATGGACCCCGAACGGAAGAATGTGAATTAGATATTTGTGCTGGGGGAACGTTGCAGCTAATGAGGTAACAAGCAAGACATATAATTCCCCTTTAACAACCAAGAAAGAGGAAAAAAGACAAGTAAATCACTGACTCTCGTTGGAATATTCTCAGTTGAACTAACCAGTATAAATATGAGTCTAAGAAATAAGGGGCCGGTTCTAGAGACAATACATTTGACAACACATTTTTCAAAATTCCACATGGGACCTTCATACAATTGATCGGAGCCATTCAATGTATTTAAAACATGTTTTTAAGGGGTCCCATAAAAAACTAACTCATTCGGATATCGGTAAGGGCTTGATCGGCTCATTTAGTTGAATGAGCCGATCAAACCTTTATCGATATCTAAATGAGTTGATTTTTTACGAGAACCCTTAAAAACATGTTTTAAACAAATTGAACGGCTCCGATTATTCACGTGGGGCTCCGAAAAATGTGTTGTCAAAAGTGTTGTCAAATTTATTGTCTCTAGAACCGGCCCCAAGAAATAATACCATGTTCCTTCCAATTTTGAACATAATAACCAGGTTTGGCTATTTTCTCGAGGCATCTCCTACGAGATTGAGCACAGAAGCATAAGATATACTCAGATAACATGTGCATAAAAAATCATATGAAGAGAACACGAGCAAAGATTTTTTCTGAGTTTTTTTTTCTCAGTAGATTTTTCTGAGTTGATTCTTCAAGGGAACTGATTTCAAGATTAGTCAAAGAAATTTCCGTCCAGATAATGGCCATAAGGCTTGAGTTGGGAATCAGAGAAGTCAATGAAACAAATTCTGCTGGTGCCACTGCCAGTCATTTTGTTTCAAAGGTCATCTTCCAATTCTGAGATTGTGCCAAGCATTTTCGCAACCTGTCATCAGGTATTTAAATGATGCTGAATACTGGACAAGAGGCAAAGGGTTTTTTTCAACAAAGATAACGTATTTCAGAACGTGCCAATGGGACACAAGGATTGTCCAGTTAAAGGTATCTCCAGACATTAGTTAATCTTGCATGCTTGGTATGGCAGCGTTCATTTTGTACCCCCCAAGCTGACTTCATGTTCTCCTTCTTCAGTTGGAATATCAAAAACTGTTTCCCTTTCCAGTAAGCTATACTTTTTATTCTGCCTTCTTTTCCTTTTTTCTCGTTGCATGTCTATTGTGCCTTTGCTTGCATGCATGCATGTGAGCGTAACTATCTAAATGGAAAATCTGTCCTCCAAGAAAAGAAAATGTTGAATGAACTACTTGCACGCACACACAACTATAATGCATGTGAACCGACTAGAGTCTTCATGACAGTTAACTAGGCAATGTTCTAAAAGTCGCTAGGCGCTAGTCGGGCTGTCAGTCACCTTCGAGCAATTAATCGATGAATATTAATTAGAAATCGGTGATTAATCGTTAGTCAGACCTAATCGGATAGGCCCCGCCCGCCAATTAATTCCTAGTTTTAGAACACTGTAACTAGGCCTATAAACCGACTGTCCACCTTATAGTTAGCTAGGCCTTTGGCCTATTAACCGACGACCAGAGTCCATATGACAGTTATCTATGACTATTAACACTCGCCAGTCATGCAAATGCACAATATTATGATGCCAGACTATTGTAGCAATCAAATAAAGAATAACTTTTCTCGCTAAATGAAACAGCAATAATGTAAATTAGTTACCATTATAGGCACATCAATAAAAACTAACCAGAAGAGCTGGATTTTGTATCATCTGGACAATTTCTTGGCGCTCCATACTTGTTCATTTCATTCTTCTTAAACTCTGAGATGAAGTAAATCATTCCATAAGCTCGTTGACATTATATGCGAGTTAAATACAAGGATTTATTTACAGACCTCTGCTGTGGTATACAAGTGAGGGGTGATGATACAGTGAGAAACAAATGCACCATGAAAGAAGTACATAAATAAAGCAGAATCATATGGGAGACACCTGTTTTGTAAGGTGAACAGCTTACCATCGCATAAAGGCTTGTCTATCAGGACACTCCTTTTCAATTTGAAATTTTCAACATGAAAGCCACTAAAATTTGTATCCAAGCCTTTTCCTGAACAATTACTTTTTGGAGGTTCCCCTACATATCCACGTTTATAGTTTTAAAAGACAAGATCAGGACCTGCAAAGCAGCCAATTGGTGGATAGGAAGACCAAAACAAGTACAACTTCACACTCAATATTAGATATATACTCGTAAAGAGAATATATGACAACTGGCTACTGAATGAGTGCTAGCCGGAAAAAATGCTATATGAGACACAAGATGCTCATTGGATGGCAACAATTTTACCTTCAGGACATGTCCGTGGCTCACCAACCTCCACCAAATACTTTGGGAGTTCAAATGTACTCCCATTTCTCACATCTTCAAATGATTTGAGATATTTACGGCTCAGAATGGTTCCATCTTCATTAAGTAAAGTAGCCTGACATACTGACAAGATTAGCCAAGCAGAAAGGGCAAGTATACAGAACTTGAATATTCCTCTCATCACTAACTAATCCCGAATAAAATAGTTTGCGGTCGAGATTGTGCACTGAGAACACCTGATGTTTAATCCACTTAGTAATTCATGGCATTGGAAACAAATTTATAAATAGGCAGTCTGCATTACAAATTATAACTCGGTAAAGCTTTTCTTGAGTACATCTGTTGTAATCAAGATACACAGCAATGAAGGCTGGCCATGGAATTAAGTCTCTAGGATAAAAGGCTAATTAAGAAATTTCGACCTTAGGGCCACATGAGAAGAGTGGTTTTCAGGGTTTCAGCAACAAGGCAAGTACTTTGTTTATCAGAAGTCTAAAGAGCTTTTCAAATGGTTATAGCAGCAACAAGCAAAACAGGTTTTCAATTAGTTACACTAGTGAGTACAAGGAAATAGTGTTGAAAATATACTTGGCTCAATGAGAATTATTGAGAATGCTCGAGGCTAGGCAATTGTTATTTAACTGTACAATCCTATGTGATGCAAAAGCTAGAAGAAACAAGTTAAAGACGAGTACCATGTTAAAGATGGGGAGAAAATAGTTTCTCCAATAATGATTCCACATAGCTATTCTTTCCTCTTTTATCGTTTGTTGAAGTTTTTAATTATTTTGTGGAGACCATGGGGAACCGTACAAATAACATACACTTAAGCAGGAAAGAAAAACAACCATACAAGCAAGCAAACAGAAATTCCATAAGCATATGAAGAGCCGTTACATGGACTGAATGCTATACCCATTTCAAATGAAGCAACATCAGCATCAATTAAACTAAAAAGAGGTGTATCGTTTTATTCAGAAATAACAGCTTTGTAAGGAAATAACACGTTGGTGACTATAGATATGTTCCTCAACTGATCAAGAGATTGTTTTCATTTATAGTTTCTGAAGTATGTTGCAAAACTTCAGGTTAATCAGCAGAGCAGTTGCCTGATTACACCCCACAAAGCTGACTTATAGAAAACATTTAAAGGTAGGGAGTGTAGAATTCACATAACCAACCTGCATCTGGTAGGAATTGCATGAGGCAAGTCTGAGGATACCACTATGGTACTTTTTTGCTTTTTGACTTATCTGAGTCGTGTATAGAGCATGCCATTCTGTATTGTCATAGAGGAGATGAGTATGTCAGCGTCAGCGATATTAAAGGTATAAAAGTGACATTTAACTGCCAAGATCTCTTGGCATACCCAACTAATGATAATTCATGTAGAAATCAATTCATTCAAGATGCAAAAGTAGTGCTCTCTAAAACATCAGGACTTCTATTGATAAAACTTCTTTCACGCGCCAAATGGACAAAAGGAAACTATCTATTAAACAACATGCATCCACCTTTGAACTTACCTCTCATGAATGTTTTAACAGGTTTGAGACAATTTGGTGGTGGCAACACACTATCACTTGAAGCAGACCTTCCAATCTCTGTTGGACAACGAAGCAAGAAAACAGAAAATGAGAAAAAGAAGCGATCAAGGACGTGCAAACTGATTGAAGAGAACAAGAAATTAGTGATACAAAAACCCTTTTGTTGGAAAAGAAAACAAAGATTAAGTGCTTCTTCTAATCCATTTAGCACACAAAAGCCAAGCAGCATGCGAAAAAATATGTGCTGCTTCTGCTCAGTTTAGCACAAATAAGCATACCTATAGAACTGTGGTGGGTCTCTTGTCCATCCGATAATCCTGTCCTGCCACTTGCTGTGCAATTTCTTCCTTGAACTTTCAAGTCCACTGGAGGCTTATGGTCTCCTTCAGGTTCTTGAATGTCGACCAAATGGCCATCAAAAGCAAGAGATTCACCAGATCCAATCACTTCACCCTTCTTAAGGAACCTACTGTCTAAGGGTCTCTTGCTTACATCATACAGTGTAACCTACGTGATGACAAAGAAAAGGAGAGTGAGCATTAATTGTGCTTTACCACAGACAGAAGGCAATTTTGAACAGAAAACAGAACATAAGACAGAAGAATTTAACAACAGCTATAACACTTTAATCAACAAATACTAATATGTGACTATAAAGAATACGGGGCAACTGCATCAGCCTGGAATAAGTTCTGGAAGAATTACTGTCTGGAAAGGATGGAGAGGTGTTGCATAAGGGGACTGTAGTCATCTGATGGAACATGCATGTGAAAATGGAAAGAGATGTCAGCAACATTCACTAAATAACTCCATTTCTTGAGGGAAACTTCAATTGCAGGTATGCAGACCCCAGAAATCTATAGATACTGCTGAAGGCCGACATGAACAAGAAACCCAAGAACTAGATTTTAAGTCTATCCCCAGTCCAACACACACACACACACAAAAAAAACTAAAAACGAATCATGAGCAACATAAAGTTCGTATTCCCCACTCCTCAATTTTGCATAAGTTCGTAATCCACGATTTTTATTTTTCACAAATTACCAGATAATGATCCCTCTTCGTACTAGGCCCTATCTGACTACTCTTTCCAACATCCCACAGTATCCCTCCAAGCCTTCTGTTTGTATGGGATAGTTGAACATGGGAGCATCTCCTGCATTGATTTTTGCATAAATGTCCTCACAAAGTCAAACAGCTCCACTCACGCCCTCTCTAAGTCTACAAACAGTAAGTATGATGGCACTCTGACATAACTTCCACAGTAAAATTGCATGCATTGCACGCCATTGGTTTACCTCAAACCTTCCAGCTCAACCAAAGTACCAAACCATTATTCCACGTAACACTACTCTCTTTTCGAATCATCACATGCCTCATCCTTGCATGTTCTTTTAAAGCTTTACAAGTACAAAGAAAATTACTATTTACACTGTTACGTTTCATTATAAATTCCATTGACCAGATTGTCATAAGCATATCAAAAACCAAATAGCAGCCAATTGGAAATATAGAATTCAACCTGCCTCCCCTGCGATCCACAAGTTGCAACTCTTAAGATTCCATCATGATACTTCTTGGCCTTTTGTGTTATTTGTGTCGTATAAAGCACAATCCATTCTACAATGACCAAGAGAAATAGTCAACCACCAGAGAGAACCATATGAGAAAACAAAGGACGATGGATCCCAAGGGAAAAACATGAAACTCTCTATCTGTGTATGAATCAAATAGAGAGTTGCTATCGATGGATCCCAAGGGGAAGGGCATTGCTAATGACGTAACAAACAAGATATATATGTTCCTCCTCCAGCAACCAAGAAAAAGAGAAAAATTCAAGAAAAACACTGCCTCTTGTTGGAAGCTTTTCAATTGCACAAGAAACCATAAATTCTTATGATTCCAAGAAATGATACCATGTTCCTTCCCCATTTACTGATTTATTCAATATAATAATCAGGTTTTTTGACCAAGCTCTGAGTTCCATAATGTGGTGGTATCTCCCACTCCTCTCTCAGGGAAAAAAAAAAAAAAAAGAAGAAGGTTTTTGCCATGTCATAGTGCATCCCCTAATAGATTGAAAACAAAAATCCAAGTTTATGACATGCTCCAGTAACTGTTGAATACAAAAAATCTATTTGCTAGAAGTGACTTTGAAACTGGTTCTTCAAAAAGTTCAGCTGAGTTGAGTTGGTACTGATGTGCCATACTAATTTCTGGCACACATTATGAAACAGTTTGTACTGAGCATTTTTTCAACTTGTGTTAGGCCTGTAACTGATACCTGCGTATTTAATAAGAGGCAAATGTTTGGTTAACTCAATATTATGTTTTAGCATAGTATCACCCTGAGGATCCAATTCGACACCTTCTTATCATAGTCTCTCCGGATTCTGTCCTCTAAAGTGATGAAAGAACTGTTCGATGAGAAATAGAGAAAGAACACTATATAAAAGAATGCGTACCAACTTGAATCCATACGTCAGTAACTAAGCCTATTACCACTGCTCAGTCGTGCAAATGCAGAATATTATGATGCACCACAACGTACTGAACAGAAAAGATCTAAATCTAGCATTTGCAATCACATAAAGCAATAGTTGTGTCCGTTTCTTAACAATGATGAACATAACATGCAATTTATTGTCATTGTACACACAACAATACAAAACTGACCAGAATAGCTAGGTTTTGTAGGATCTGGGCAACTCCTTGGTGCTCCATACTTGTTCATTTCATTCTTCTTAAACTCTGAAACAAAGGATACAATTAAAAGAAAGTGATTCTTCAAGCTCATTGACCTTATATGTTAGTTAAATCTTAAAGACAAGGAACGGATGTGTAGACAGGCTTCTACTGTGGGAATCTATGCTAGAACTGTCATCCTGAATGACCGGACTATAAACAAGTAGAGAAGAAGGCTGATTAACCATATAACGTGAACAAGAATAATGAAGAAACAATTATTGCTACTGGACCAACCTCTAATAATTTTTTGTGATGGACTTAGACTACATGATGGTGCTTTATACTTCCCAGAATCTGGTTTCCTATCTTCAGAAGTGAAAAAACACTGAATTAGGAGCACCGAGCACACATAGTTGGAGTGAAATTTTGAGAAGAGAAAAGTGCCAAGTGAGGTAGTTCAAACTTCTACAGATTAAAGCAGGATTAGAGGGATACCAACAGGAACAGAATTATGCTTGAACTTGCGCCCGCGAACCAACCCAGCTTCATCAGTAATTTTCTTATCTCTTTCTGGTAGATTTGCATTAGGTATATTCATATGATCTCCTTCGAGATCCCCAATGTCAACAAGATAAGAATTGAATTCCAGTGTTTCACCAGATTTGACAACATCATCGTTCTTCGCAATCCTACAAATCAGGAGTTTCTCGCAGTAGTCATAGAGCATGATCTGCGGCAGATTAAGAAAGTACAAAAAACTATCAAAAAACCGTGAATGAGCTTCCAATGCTGCATTCCAATCTGGTTCCATCGTACTTCTGGTCCGTGGTATTATTTTAACCATATTAAGAAG
This sequence comes from Rhododendron griersonianum, assembly GCA_018127125.1. Taxonomy (NCBI): domain Eukaryota; kingdom Viridiplantae; phylum Streptophyta; class Magnoliopsida; order Ericales; family Ericaceae; genus Rhododendron; species Rhododendron griersonianum. The sequence goes on along the minus strand of CM030794.1, from coordinate 12,165,462 downwards.
TCACACGTAGAATATGCTACTATGTCTTATTTGAACGTTGAAAAGGTGTAGCTCCAAGTTTTCTGACCAATTTCCATGTTTCCTCATCAATCAAGCAGCAAAGTGTAAGGAGATAAAAGAGCAAGAAGATTAAGCACAAGACTAACCAACACTTACAAGTATGGTCAATAGTAAATACAGTATATTAGATCCACAAAATAGCTGAGCTGATCGTAGATCAATCGGAACTAAACTAACGGATTTACCTAAAGCTTAGAATAGGAAAATGACTTATTCTGCTTCAAATTGCACTACAAGCAACCAGCATACAATAACTTCAACAAAATTTGGTTCTCACCGAAAAACCTAGAAATAGCTCCACCGATGGAACGATCGAAACTAAATTCAATAACAAGAATATACATACTCGAATTGTTGAAGGAACACAATTGAAAGGTCACGGCAGTACCTTGTGGCTCGAGTCGTGAAGCTCTAAGAAGCCGTCTTGATAGACCTTGCGCTTCTGTTGAACGTGCTTCGTGTAGGTTACCGACCATCTCTTCTTCACATCTCCCATTGTTGAAGATCTACTCCGCAAATTTGAACGTCTAGTGGAAACTCGAATTGAGAAGTTGTGTGATTCAGGTATGCGGGGCTAGAGAGAGAGAGAGAGACCCTCGACGGAGACACGTCTGCTGCGTGCGTGTTCCTTGTGTTTATTGAGCGGGAAATTATTGCTCCAAAGAAGTCTGTTTGGATGCGGGTGAAGGAGCGTTTCATATCCACGACAAGGACGTTCCTGCTCAAGAAGAGGACGTAAACATATCTCTACGATGTAAGCCGAGCTCGGCTCGTTTACTAAACGAGTTAAAAATTTGAGTTCGAGCTTGGTTCGAGTCTTATCGAGTCGAGTCCTTATCAAACTGAACTGAGTTACTAAACGAGCATCTTTAATCGAGTCGATCCACCCTTAACAAGCCGAGCTGCTCAGTTCGTTTGCAGCTTACGATCAATTTTCATGGGAAAGAAAATTGAACAAATTTATCGGTTTTCGAATTATTGTGTGCTTGGCACCGAATCACATTGTATTTAGGCGTTCAATTCCGTGTGATTTTCCGGTTTGGACTTTACAAAGGAGTACATAATTGGACCAATTCCATATCACAAATAAAACCAAACAAATTCAAAACCAATTCTAGCGAAAAAAAATTGGACACAGCAAATTACATGGCAGCCAGACACAGAAGGAATTTCTAACTCTACTACAGAGTGGATAACTAACTCAACTCGACGAGCAATCGTGAGTTTTGCTTGGAAACTAATTGCTTAATTGGAACGTGAATAAAGGGAGGGTTTTATATCGAAAGGATTATATTCGGTCGGTTTCGATGTCAAATGATTTTCAAGTACATGAACTGTTGTGAAACTAATTTGGTTTGATTTTCGCAAAATCAAAACCGTCTAGACCAATAAAAAATTTATAAAAAAAATAAATAAAACCCCAATTTGGTTTTGTAAAGGCGGTTTGGGTGGTTCAGACTGTATTTTAATAATTTTGTTCACTATTTTTTAAAGAGGGTGAACATTAATTTGTTGAGTGATCTTGGCACTTCCCGAATTAATAACCACACGCCAAAGGAGAGTGCCAAAATCAATTTAGGGAAAATCAATTCCCTAATTTTTCTATAATTGGTGGAAATTGTATGAATCCCATCAATTTATACCAATAACAGGGAGGATTTTTTTTTTAAAATTTTTTTGATCCGCCTAATAACAGGGAGGAGGATATTCAATTTTTCATCCCTATTCCCTAGGGTTTGCAACTTTAGGCTTTGTTTGGAATTTATGGAAAGGAAACAAAAAGAAAGGAAAATAAAAGAGAAGAAAAATGAGAGAGAAAAATAGAAGGAAAATTTTATTATGGAATTTTTTTAAAATTTTTCTTTCTTTCCCCTTCCTATTCCATAGGTTCCAAACAGATTAGTTTGATAAAGGCAGCAGCGCTTTTTCTAGAACGCGAGCTATGCCTTTACAGTTTCTGCTCTTTGCTAATTCATCGACTCTGTAGATCTCAGACGAAGATCCGAATCATGGTAATTGTCGTCGACCAACGACTAATTCATATATTCGTTTTTGGTATTTGTATTCAGAAATTGTAGATGATGAACTCAATCTTCTTGTTGGATCGTTGGCTCACTCGTTTGTTTACTTTGTTGTTGTAAACCGCAGTCAGCGCTTTTCAACTTCCATTCTTTTCTGACGGTGGTGCTTCTGATGATTTGCACCTGCACATACGTGAAGATGCAGTTCCCCACCCTCTTGGAACAGAAAACTGGGTATGTTTCGATACCCATATATCCAGCCATACATGCATAGTCATACACGGAGAGTATATGTTGAGCACAGGAGTTTTTTCATACGCTTGTTTGTTGCTGACTGCTGTCTCCCGTTCCTGAGAGCAGTGGCGGAGGTAGGAATCGAAGGGGGGCAATCAATGAAAGAGATTTTACGATGAGTTTTCAAGATTATATCTTGGGACGATTTTGGTAATTTGAAGAATTAATCTTGGGTATTGTTGCTATCATATCGTTAAACTACATGCGACATCATTATCGCACGGTTTCACTCACCATAATTTAATGCCCTCAAGATGAAAATTGTTCTTACTGGTTAACTATGGTTGAAATTTTACAAATCTTTTTCCAAATATCAACCTAAATTATGCAAACTGTACTTAGAAATAAGAAATTGGGTGGACAATAGCTGCACCACTGCCTGAGAGTACTCATTAATTGGGATCTATCAGTTCCGGTTTCATTACAATTTGTTAGTCTTTTTTCTCGTTCTTCCATTTTTATTCATTGTAGGGATTGTTAGTTTTTCATATATAAGTTGTTTTCGAAGATATTAATTTCGTTGTGCACAATGTCCCCATGGTAATGTTATGTGCTGAGTTGATATTAGGGAGGCGGATACATGCGAAACTAATACCTGGAGTGGTGAACCAATGTGACTCAAATAGTTTTCTTTTGGAAATTTTCTCAAAAGTTTGGTGTGCAGGACGCCCATGCCAGCCCTCTCTTGGTTGTGATCCCTGGTTGCGAGTCCTGTTGACTAGTGAATGTTGTGTGCTTTCTTGGTTAGAATTATAAATTTGAAGGGAGAGAGACGATGGCTATGCAGACGAGTCATTTTGGAACATGTCAACTTAAGTAAACAGCTATACGAATCATGTTATCACCTCAGTGAAGAAAATGTTTAGTTTGGTCGATTGAGCCTTGTTTGCTGCTTACTTAGGTTAGCAATTTATAGGTAAGGTTTATGAAGAGAATATGGAACACCGTCGTATAGTTATTGGTAAAGTCACATCCTTTGCAAAACGATATTTTCTTTCCTCCACACATAAACCAAATGAAAATTACAACCCTGTGATAGCAACAGCCATCCTTGAAGGTATCATTTGTTGGGATTGATGGGATACCCTTGCTATACAAGGTAACAGCTTTTTAGGAATCCAAACAGAAATTCCAAGACTTTTAAGGTAACTGCCTTTCTTGAAGAAAGTTGTTATTATGGTTGATGTGGATCTGATTGCTATGCAAGATTATTAGCTGTTTGGAATTCTGTTTCGATGATCACCTTCATACACCATTGATGCATTCCACCAAAGACTTTCATGAGCCCCATATTCCATCAAGACCACATTCATATAGAGAGAACTATTCATGTTGTTAGGTTACTATTTTTTTGGTGGTGCTATTTTATTTTTGTTATATTGTTCTCCCTTGTTAAAAATATTCATCAACTTGATAAATTTTGGTGTCTCCCTCTGGCAGCTTTCGGGGTTTCTTTTGGAAGGCGGCAAGAATAGGTAGGCATATAAATCCCTAATTCCTTTCCCAGCATGTCTAGCACAATAGTGCACTTTCTTTTGTCATTGAGCTTCTCATATCAGCTTTTGGCACTCGCACCATTGCTAGGAACCCTTGTAAAAGATTTGGTCTCATTTTGAACTTTGGCGAAGATCCTTGATAAACCTTTTTTGTGTGCATTTTGTCATTGATGCGTGAAGTTACATAAACAGAGAGCATTCCAAGTAGCAGGAATGGGGATAGATATTTTGAGGAACAATTGGACCATACTTTGTTATATCAATTAAGCTAGTTTTGATATAGTTCACATGTAAACCCACTATTGTCCTCTGCATCATATGCGTCCAAAACTCATAAGATTGACAAGCATGTCAGAGTCCACGTCGAACCTTGCCTATACATCTTCCTTTTCTTGTTCATCTGATGGCACGTTGTGATGACTAATGTGATGCTTGAAACAGGTGAACGTATGAGCCCTTGGGTGGCTGTTGGATGCTTCACGATGGGGGTGTCAATAATATTCTTCTGAGCAATTTTGCTTATTTTGTACATTTGGTATGAGCTCCATCATTTATTCCGATTGTTGGCTTATGAAAATATCGATACTGTTATTCTTTTAGGCAATGAAGAGGGAATTCTAAGTGTTTTTGCAGGTCTACTCTTGTAGGAACAATATTTTTTTCCTTTTTTCCTTTTTTTTATTTTATAAACAGCTGATGTGACATAATCTACCCTACACGGGAATCTGAAGCATGATTTGTGGGACTATGTTATAACATACATTGGTGGTGAAGAACAAATGGTTACTTATGTTTCTTTCCTGTGAAATACGAGGAGATTTTAAAAACTAGTGTCCAATGATCTTGTTTGCGATTTTTATTACGTGGAGTTATGATAATAACCTTTGAATAGTTCAGGATCACTTAGCATGATTTTTATTACATGTTATTTTGTGACCTTTGGAATTCGTCCAATAATTTGATAGTAACCTGTTGAGCTTGGGAGATATATCACTGAGTAGCCATACTGATAGGGACATGACGAAAGAGATTTAATAGTACTCAATAAATAACAAAACCCTTTTGAAAGCTTTGTATAATCATTGTCAAACAGAAAAAGAAGGGAATCTGCACAGACAAATGGCCACTAAGAACAAGTCCAGTGGTGGCAAAATGGCCAGAAATGAAAATTTGGTGCCCCAGTGGTGTAGCGCTTTTGCTACCATAAATGGCTGGAGCCATTTCTATGGCCATTTTCATCCAAAAATGGCTGCGTAAAATTGCCACATCACCAAAACCAGCCACCAAACTCCTCCCTCCCTCTTTGTTCCCGGGAAACTGTGCGTGAAAGAGAGTGTGTGAGAGAGAGAGAAAGAGGACTTCTTGTCGTGTACATTTTGTCATTGTCGTATGAAGTTTACATAAACATAGAGCATTCCAAGTACCAGGAATGTGAATAGATATTTTCAGGAACAATTAGCGGTCCATGTTTTGTTATATCAAGTAAAGTAAGCCTTTTTGATCTTTTGAATGACTTCACATGTAAACCCGCATTCACCCTTTGCAACATATGCATCCAGAACCCATAAGATTGACAATCATGTCAGAGTCCAAGTCGAACCTTTCCTATACATCTTCCTTTTTATTGGTCATCTGTGACGACTAATGTGATGCTTGAAACAGGTAAACGTTTGAGCCCTTGGGTGGCTGTTGGATGCTTCGTGATGGGGGTGTCAGTCAATATTGTGAGCAATTTCGCTTATTTCGTATATTAGGTATGACGTCCATCATGTATTCCGATCGCTGGCTTATGAAAGCATGGACACTGTTATCCTTTTAGGCAATGAAGAGGGAATTTTAAGTGTTTTTTGGCAGGTGTACTCGTGTGGTATCATAATCCACGCCACACGGGAATATGAAAGCATGATCTGTATGACTGTTTATAACATACGTTGGTGGTGAAGAACAAACGGTTACTTGTGTATCTTTTCCTGTGAAATACTATTGAGGAATTTTGGGAAATGATATTGGCACTCCAAAAATTGATGGAGACACTCCAAAAAAATAAAAGAAAGTGTCTTTGGAATTACACTGATTTTGGAGTGTCTGCATCAATTTTTGAAGTGTCAATATCATTTTCCTATCTTTTCCAACGAAATACTACGAGGAGATTTAGAATATCAGTGTCCAGCGGTTTTGTTTGCTATTGTTATTATACGTGTAGTTATGATAGTAACCTCTGAATCATTCATGATCTCCGATTTATTCCGCATATTTACTCTTGATATTTCTATTACTAAAAAAGTTCTTTAAACTATTGCAAGGGCTCAATGCCAACTTCATAAGCAAATTTATACTACTACATAGTAGTATTAAACTCGTGCTGTTCGCTCAAAATTCTTTAGGAATTCTAAAGAATGTATTGAAACTCCAAAATGAGATAAAGTTAACTAATTGTCTTCTAGGCAAACCTCCTCGCTGTCTCTTCACCCCTACCTCCTTTATCACTAATGAGATGGATTATCATAGCGTGCTTGCTAATTCATGTTCTATAAATTTGTGTTTTAAAATGCGTGTTATAAAATTAAAATGGGTTCCTCATTCATGTGTTAAATCTTTACCAATTTCTTGTGGAGATGAGTACTCCGATGAGTATGTTATTTTTTTTATTACTAACAAATTCCAAAAATCCTGTAATTTTTTTTTTTATAAAAATAGAGAAAACCTTGGCCATTCGCCTCTTTCTATAGGCTGAATTTAAATTTAAATAGGTGGGCGCATATTTTTTTTTGATCCACACCCAGTTACGAGTATTATTTATTGGCTACTCTACATAGTCAAAACTTACACACATCGTATAATCCATCACACAAAATACTAGCACTAATTTTTTTTAACAGACTAGCACTATTATTGGAACACATAAAACATGTATTCAATTTTTAGTTCTTAACGCACACTAAAAAAATACACTAGGAAGAGCAACTCCAGGATTTTAATTAAAAACGTCCATAAATTTTTTATATACAAAACACATGAGAAAGTAAAGATAATTATTTCGGTTCAAAATTAATTATTAATAATTTAATTTATTTTGTTTGATTGAGTTATACTACCCTCCCACACAAATATAAACGAGTTTCTATTCGTTCTAATAATTAGAACAAATAATATCCAAGAATATCAATTTATAAGTAAGAGAAGATGTAAAATTTTGGGAAAATGACCGCCAAGCACGTGTTTTGATAATTAATACCCACCAAAGACATGATGAGATCTTTTATACTCCCTCTGTCCCTAAATAAGTGTCTGGCACTCAAACCTAGGGCTTCAAAAAGATGCATTTGTTTCGTTAAGAAAATCAATAGATGGCAATGAGTTCAATTAGATTGTGAATTTTTTTTTAAATTTTTTAATAAGCCGGACACTTATTTAGGGACGGAGGGAGTATTAATTATCAAAACACGTCATGGGCCGTCATTTTCCCTAAAATTTTAGTGCATTTTTTCGCTTCAACCCTCGAATGAATAGTAGAGCCGCCTTACACTATTGGACACGCATTGGATATTTAGATATGCCGTACCAAATTTCAGAATGGTGCTACTGGTACAAATGAAAAATCTGTACCAGTGGGTACAAATTCTTTTTTGGGCCTCAAAAAATAATCGGAGTCGCTCATTTTGTTTGAAATACTTTGCTTATGGTCCCTGCAAAAAATAAGCTCAATCCGATATTGGTTAAGACACCTACAAAACGTCCAACTTTGTCCCAGAATTTGAGCCTGAATTCTAGAGCAAAGTTTGGATGTTTCGTAAATGCACTTACCGATACCGGATTGAGCTTATTTTTTGCAGGGACTATAAGTAAAGTATTTCAAACAAAATGAACAATTCCGATTATTTTTTTGAGACCCAAAATGGACCCAAAAAGAGATTTGTACCATTAGGTACAGATTTTTCATTTGTACTATTAGACTTTCTTTACCAAATTATAGTATAAACAAATAGAGTAAAAGAAATAGTGGGGCCCAGATTAGATAATTGGTTGATTAAAAAAATAAAGTAAACAAGGAGGAGGAATTAAATTAAGGGGAAAATGATGGCCAATAACGTGTTTTGATAATTAATATCCGTCAAGGATATTTTCAGCATTAACAAATATTCTTAGTTTGTTCTTGACGGGTATTAATTATCAAAACATGTCCTGAACCATTATTTTTCCTAAAATTAATGCCTTGTTCTTCTTTAACTTTTTCTAAAAGCTACCGTTCTGTTTTTATTAAAAAAAAGTCGCATTGTTAGTTTTGCTCCAATTTGTTTGGGATTATTGATTCGTCTGGACGAGATGAAATCGAAGAAAAAAAACAATTTTTATCCAAATATTTTGGTAAGTAGCCATTTTTACACAAAAAAGTAAAAAAAGTTGGACCTTTTTTTTTGTAAAAGTGATTCCATTTTTCAAATATTTGGATAAAAGTAAATCTGATTCCATTTACTACATAAAATACTCCAACGTACCACTCTAACCACGTCTCTATGATCTATCCTCCTCTGTTGGCCCCCCTAGAGCGTGAAATTCCCGGGGAAAAAATCGGTCGACGGTATGTCCACCGAGTTGACTAATATTCCCACGGCGGCGGAGAGGGCGGTGCTAATGGATCTCGACCTCGATCTCGACGGTCCCTGGCAGTTCGATCAGATCTTCTTCGTACCGTCCTCCGACCAACCCCGCTCGCCTCTGTTGGATTGTTCCGAGGATCGCGACGACGAACCCGCCGGAAATTCCGCGGCACCGCGCGGCGGAAGCACTCGTCTGTTCTACAACTCCAGAGAAGTTTTCTGTAGGTTTATCTTTCAAATTTAGCTAGTACTCATTTAGTTCGCTTGCTTGTGTAATCTCTCAGCTGTTTTTTTTAATTTTTAAATTCATCTCGTTTTGATTGTGTAGCTTGCTTTAATCGCTGATTATACCTGTGTTTGTATTTTATTTAGCTGAGACTAAATAGTTACTCAAACAGTTAAACTTATTTTGGAAGCTTAGGAACCAGTGGAGTTTGGAGTGAAAGGAAAGAAGACGAGACCAAGTGACTTTCGTTATATCGGTCTTGGTGCTTCTTCGCTTAGGCAGTGTTTTGGTTCATTGGAACAATTTTGAAAAGGAGTTGAATGGTCATTAATTAGTAGAATGGCCATTCAGCTGAAATTAGGGAATGATAATTCTATTTGTAGTTTAATGAACCAAATGTTGTAATAAGCATTGAGAATAAATTCTTTACACCACCGGTGTAAACATTTGTTTCATTCAAATCAATTACATTGCGCCATGTTGCAAAACAATGGTCTCAATCAATAAAACATGACCACGCACAATATAATTGATTTGGAGGAAGCAAATGTTTACACCGGCGGTGTAAAGAATTTAATCTCATAAGGATTCTAGATAAAGTATCGTTCCATTCTAGCTTCATTCAAGGAAATCAAACACTGCTAAAGAGTTATTAGCTTCAAGTATAGTTTCCGGTTTTTTTTTCCCTCTAGTATTTGAGAGGCCAACTAAACATCGAAGTAGATACTTGTCCTTTTCCCTCTGCAGATCATGAGACCATGTGTCTTTCATTCATTTGTCTCGGAGCTTCTTCGCTTAGGTAGTGTTTAGTTCATTAGAATGATTTTGAAAAGGAGTGGAATGGCCATTCAGCTGAAATTGGGGAATGATAATTCTACCTTGTAATTTAATGAACCAAATGTTGTAATAAGCATTTTAAAGAGTTGTATTATTTCATTCTAGCTTCATTCAAGGAAATCAAATGTTGCTAAAGAGTTACTAGATTCAAGTTTAGTTTTCGTTCTTTTTCTCTAGTATTTGAGACAACAACTAAACATCGAAGTAGACACTTGCCCTTTCCCTCTGCTAGTTCCTTAACCTTAATTTGTTATACCTTAGTGATCGGGCAAGTGAAAGGTCAAGAACCCATGCCATCAACCCCTTCTCCCTGCCCAACCTACCGTATGGTCAAACAAATAAAAACAATCTCCTTTATTATTGGGAACTATTCCGTTTCAATTCTCTAGTATTTGAGACAACAACTAAACATCGAAGTAGACACTTGCCCTTTCCCCTCTGCTAGTTCCTTAACCTTAATTTGTCATACCTTAGTGATCGGGCAAGTGAAAGGTCAAGAACCCATGCCATCAACCCCTTCTCCCTGCCCAACCTACCATATGGTCAAACAAATAAAAACGATCTCCTTTATTATTGGGAACTATTCTGTTTCAATTGTCACGCACTTCTGAGATTATTAATTTCTAACTGATGGTTTTGTAGTAGATACAGGTAATCTTGATTCAGTTACCGGAAGTCTACCTAGAATTGGTGATAAAAGAAGGCTACCTCCACCATCTGTGGGATTGACACCACTGAATTATCCAGATTGGTCTTGTGTGATTAAGGAGAGGATGGCACAGGCGCTAAGATACTTCAAAGAATCGACTGAACAACATGTTCTAGCTCAGGTTTGGGCACCTGTGAAGAGAGGCGATCGGTATGTGCTCACAACTTCTGGCCAACCCTTTGTGCTTGACCCACGTACTAATGGACTTCACCAATATAGAATGGTCTCGCTGATGTATATGTTTTCCGTGGATGGGGAGGATGGTGGAGCCCTTGGCCTTCCTGGGCGTGTTTTCCAAAAAAAATTGCCAGAGTGGACTCCAAACGTGCAATATTATTCCTCCAAGGAGTATCCACGACTTACTCATGCTTTGGTTCACAATGTTCAGGGAAGCTTGGCTTTGCCAGTTTTTGAACCTTCTGGGGAGTCCTGTGTTGGTGTGCTTGAGCTCATAATGACTTCACCGAAGATTAACTATGCTCCTGAAGTTGACAAAGTCTGCAAAGCACTTGAGGTTGGTTTCTCTTCCTCTTATTATATCTATGTCCAGTTCCATGTTATGATCGTCACCGACCACTGACTGATATGTTGAATCCTTGATATAGTAGTCCTTGAAGGGATATTCTCAAGTTTTGGTTCCATGGTCAATTTCTGGTTATAGTTTTTGTAGTTTCCTGTATCCTGCAAAGGAAAAGAAAATGCAGAAATGTTCAGTGAGAATTTGACATGACTGTCATTGTTTGATACTTGTAGCGAGTGTTTGAGAATGGTTAGGCAATTCAATATAGTTTCCAGCAAGCTTTATTGGGGGTGCCTGAATTGGCCATTATTAATGACAAAAGAATTATGTCATTGGCAAATCGTAAGCCATGGGTGTTTTGATTTTTATCCAAAACAATTCTGTTGTAAATTGGAGAAAGGGTGCTGAGTGCAATTTTAAAGACGGTCTTCTGTTGTGCTTACCCTCATGAATGTTAAAGGGTTTTTTGTTTTTTTTATTTTTTGGTAATTTTCCCTCAGATGATATGATGGATCCAGATGAGTGCCATACATATCTACCTATCCTGATGGTTGACGGTTGATTGTGCTATTAAATTTGATGAATGTGCATGAGGAGATATGATGGATCCAGAATGAGTGCCATCCATATCTACCTATCCTGATGGTTGACGGTTGATTGTGCTATTAAATTTGATGAATGTGCATGAGGAGAAAACAGAGATTTTTTTGAAGATGATATAGTTTATTCTTTGTTTTGTGGAAGATGTCATTTTGGGGTGGGCGGTGATTGAGGCTTCCAACTGTAATCGGCTACAAAACTGCCCACCTTCTGCCCTTAACTTCATGTTGGGTTTGAGACATGTTCTGTCCCAGTTGTCTGGTGCCACCACCTATATCCTACATTCTGATTTCAATACTTCGCAATCAGAATGTAATTCGTATTGTCTAAGTTCTTGTGTCCATTTCCAAGCATTGAAGATTACATTGAGTTGATGTTAACTTGCGGTGCTGTAGTTTGGTTCTGTTTTGATTTGCCTGTGTTTAGGTGTGGAACAGTATGAGGTTTGGCATCGTATTATGTATTTCCCATTCCTTGCCTATACATTAAATAGAAGGAGGAGTTCAACCTTCCAATGTACATTCGCTGAATGGTCAATATATCATGGGAAACGTCTGAAATGCCAACCATCCGCCAGCTGGATACTCTATTTTGAATATCTTCTACTTTTTGTTTTCTTCTTTTCATTTTGCTCCCGAATTTAATGATTAGTGAATAAGTAATGATTAGAACAAATGAAAAACTTGAGGACACCTTTTTATTCACTAGAATTTTGGCATTTGTTACCATGATAATATGCTAAAGTGCCCAAAAGAAGCTTGCAATGAAGTATTTCGAAATAATGCCTATGCATTATCTATCTTCAATCAGACAGACTTTGATGTAGCTTGAACTTTGTGCAGAAGTCATTCGCAAAACTTACTTGTTAGATCTTGCATTCATGTGTTTTCCTTTCTTAAGATTGAGAATTTGAGTGTATTTTTGTCAATCAAGGCGCAAATTCCGAGATGCCTCTTTTATGCATACATTCTTTGTGGTTTTAGTTACCTCTCAGCCTGATATAGCTAGAAATTACATAGTTATACTGGAATAATGCAAAAATAGAAAAGAAAAGAAAAGGAGCTGATAAAATTTGGATTCAGTTTGTTGAGTTCAGTAGTTTCTGAACTCTGAAGTACCAGAAAAAAGTATGTTGAGTGCAGTGGCATGAACAACACATTTCGTCCTATCTAAATAAGATGATTTTGTCTGATGCTTCCACGTAATATTACATATATGCTCCACAGATTATCTTTTGATTAAAACCTTTCAAGCTTCCTCAGTGTTCATAATTTCAGTTTCGCTGCAGGCGGTAAATTTGAGAAGTTCGGAGATTTTGGATCATCCAACCACACAGGTAAACAGCAACAAATATGAAAATTCACCCTAGAGTCTTTTCTTTCTGTGATCTCACAAATGCATGTTTTAATGTGCTTCTGAACCAGATTTGTAATGAAGGTCGTCAAAAAGCACTTGCTGAAATCTTGGAGATACTAACAGTGGTGTGTGAAACTCACAAATTACCTTTGGCTCAGACCTGGGTTCCTTGCAGGCATCGCAGTGTTCTAGCCATTGGTGGTGGTTTGAAAAAGAGCTGCAGTAGCTTTGATGGCAGTTGCATGGGGCAAATCTGTATGTCAACCACAGATGTAGCTGTTTATGTAGTTGATGCTCATATGTGGGGATTCAGGGAGGCATGTGCTGAGCATCACTTGCAAAAGGGGCAGGGGGTTGCTGGGAGGGCATTTGCGTCCCAAAGCTCATGTTTCTGCGAGGATATTACTCAGTTCTCCAAAACTGAGTACCCCTTGGTGCATTATGCACGAATGTTTGGATTAACTAGCGCTTTTGCAATCTGCTTACGGAGCACTCACACGAGAAACGATGATTACATTTTGGAATTCTTTCTGCCTCCTGACATCGGGGACAAAAGAGACCAACTGAAGTTGTTGGGCTCCATTTTGGTTACAGTGAAGCAGCATCATCAGAGTCTTAAGGTTGCGTCTGGTGAAGAACATGAAGGAGAGGGAAGATGTGTTGAAATAATTAAAGCCTCGATGGGTGAGATACTTGGTTCAGAAATTGAATCTGTTCAAGTATTACAAAGTGCAATATTTCCACCTGGCCCCGTTACCTTACAAAATGGACCAGAGATGGAACTTTTTCTTGACTCTCCACGACAGCAGTTAAGGATAGAAGTTGATTCTATTACCAGTGGAGGGAGCATTGGTGGAGCAGGTGAAATCCAGAATGGTGTTTCTTTTCCAGAGTGTCGACACACGAGCAAAAAACCAGATAGGAAACGTGGAAAAGCTGAGAAATCAATCAGCTTAGAGGTGTTACAGCAATACTTCGCTGGAAGTCTTAAAGATGCTGCAAAGAGTTTAGGTGGTAAGTTTATACGTTTATTGTTAGAGAGTATAATCCCGGAGTTGCTTGGACATAGAACAAGTGATCACTTAATATGACGAGAGACCTCTACACTCTTTTCAGTTGGATTCTAAGTTTCTGCATGATGTTAAAGCAGGGCCCTTTTCATCCCATAATTAAATCATATTCCATGCCTCATGTTGACAGACCCAAGAAAAATGTTGCTCAAGACCTAAAAGAGGCTACACGTGACAGACTCTGCACATGAGGAAGGAAAGTGATGGAAAATATAACCCCATCACTTAATACAATGAGGGGCCTCTCCACCTAATAGCTTAAGCTTTTAAGTTGGATCTAAAGTTCCTACATTCAGAATTCTTTGGTTATCATCTTTCTTATTTTGTTTTTACTAGTTCGATTTTTTGTTTTAAAGATGAACTTGTTGGAAGCATTTGCAGCCAAAATCGAACCTCTCATCAAGATTCTTAATTTCTACAGTTTGTTGTACTACAATGAAGCGAATATGTCGGCAGCATGGGATCTCTCGTTGGCCATCTCGCAAGGTCAACAAGGTTAACCGTAACCTGTCTAAGCTACAGCGGGTTATGGAATCTGTCCCAGGCGTTGGAGGAGAATTTAAGTTGGCTTCTCTTGCCGTAAGTTCACTTCCTGTTGCTGCCTCTTCGAATGTTCCCAATCGACAGAATGCAGCAGGTTCTAAACCTCCCAACCTTAGGGAAGAAAAACATGTATCAATGACCCTTAATGAATCTGGAAGCCAACATCATGAAGGCTCGAGCCCATCCAAATCAGGAAGTGGCTTACGAGAGGAGAGCTGCGGGACCCCTACTTCCGATGGCTCATCCCTCGGTGTCCCCTGCTTAGGAAATCAGCACTCATCCCAAAATGATCCAGCTGTTACGCCTCTCCACGAAAAGTATGTGAAAGTTGGCCACTCAATAGAACTGACGTGTCAACCAGCAGCTGCATTTTCGACTCCTGATGCTCATGTCGGAACACAAAGTAGAGAAAATTTTGGAGGAACCCTGATCGGGGATGCCGGAAGCTCACATGATTTGACCCCTGCAGCAGTACAGGTTCTTTTTGATGACCGGGTTCCATTACGTTCTGAACTGGAATGTAGAGAAGGCATAGTAGCTTCTACTGACAGAATGCCACATATTTTAGCTGGGCCAGAAGGGGAGACTGTGACCATAAAAGCAACGTACAATGATGACATTATAAGATTCCGGCTTTCTTTGGATTCTGGTATTGCCGAACTCAAGGAAGAAGTGTCAAAAAGGCTGAAAGTGGACTTGGGTACTTTTGATATCAAGTACCTAGATGATGATAATGAGTTGGTTTTAATAACCTGCGATACAGACCTGCTGGAGTGTGTGGATGTTTCCAAATTATCTGGCAGCAAAATAATCAGACTGTCCGTTCATGATGTGATGGCCAATCTGGGGAGCTCCTGCGAGAGTTTGGCCGAATAAGGAAGATTGGTAACCTCCTATCACCATTCTTGTAGAGTTAGGTTCTAGTGTAAAAGTTGTAAACTCCTGTAATGACCACCTTTTGAAGTTGCTCGTGATTTTTGCCATTCGCAGTGATGATTTTAGGTTCTTGTTAGAATTCAATTTAGAATTGAATAGCTGGGTATGACTTGTAGATATCTGTTGAAGTTAGAAGTTGAAGAGAGTTCACTACAGTGTCCCTACCCCAAGGGGGGAAGTGAACTGCTTATTGTAATCCTCTTGTAATCAGTGGTTGGGTAAGTAATACATCTTCCATAGAAGAGCATAGCATCAGCCCTGTAACGATTATCTTATGCAATTTTGATCCATATCTTACGGGGAAAGACTGAACTAGGACAGCCATGATAGTCTTCGGCAAGAATACTTGCGCTGTTAATGCCAAATGCATACATCAATACATACACACATGTCGAGTAAACTTTCTCTTGCTGAATTTTCTCGCTGTTTTTATGGACATCTCAGGGTAAGGAAGCTTTATTACTGTCTTCATTCGTTAGAAGTAGTTAAGCAGTAGGTTTTAGGGTTGTTAGCAGAGAAAGCAGAAGTGTTCTCTGTATTCCTTTTTTGGTGGATGCAAAAGTTGCTTGGCGCAGGTTTACCAAAAAAAAAAAAAAGTTGCTTGGCGCAGAGCATTGGCTTTTTTTGTGAATGAGGGCGCATCTATTTTCCTTGTCAAATGAGAACTGAGAGCCAAATATATGCCTTAATATTTTTTCATGGAACAAAATTGAGTACCGTAATTCTCAAAGTAGATGCATATCATCAATTTTGGCGTTCGACTGTTAATCCAACTTCTGTGCTATTTAGCCTTGTTTCCATTTGAGAAACATTATTCAAATCCAATGCAATGGAGGTACTAATTGTGTTCAAATTGTCCAATACAATGGAGGTAAACTTGATTAAGATCGGCGTTTTTGTGATAAACCATACTCGTTACTTAACCATGAAATAAATGAAAATAAAATGTTAAGACAATAAAAAAGTTACTTACAAACTCCAGGTAGTAATCCGGGAAGCTGGTGGAGAAAATAAATCTCTGATAAGGCTGGAGGAAATCGGGCAGAGCTTCTGCTGAACCTCGGATAGTTGAAAAATCTTTGGCGGAAAACGCGCATGTCTTCCACAATAGTTCGGAGATCAAGGAGAAAAGCAGGCACAAATCGGGCAGAACTATTCATCTTGTAAACTCCATATCCAAGTACATGTGTGCAAAAAATCAACTTAATAGGACATTGACAATTATATAAATGCATTATATTTTGCTTTATCCACCTCCGGAGTAGAGGGAAGAATTTCAATTTCTGGCGAGCCATTTTTGCCATTGATTTCCAATTGAGGGCCTTGGTGGGAGAGGCTGGAGTGTAATGGCCGGGGGCATTCCCGTCTTTTCGCGTGTTTCTTGGTGGGACCTTGCCACTGTTTGGCCATTTACCAATTTACTAAATTGGATTTTCGGACTTTATGACTATTCCGTTTGTGTCCCAAGAGTTTTGCCTTGTTTTTGTCCTTTAGTGTCTGGCATTTCTAATTTTGAGTAGGGGTGTTTTAGTCTTTTCGTCTCAAGCCAGGAGACAGCTGGGTACTTCTCCTCTACCTCTCGCGTCACTTTCAGAGAAAGACAGAGAGCGAGAGAGAGAGAGAGAAGGGGCGGACAGAGGAGCAGGTCGGCGATGGGGGAGAGAGAGGGAACAGCCGGTGGTGGGGAACACAATGACAGCAACAACGACTTCTCCATCGTCCATTTCTCTTTCTCTCTCTCATTGTGTGGCGAAATCGATCTCCATCTGATACCGCCTGATCTCCACCGACCTCCTCATCACAAAAGCTTCACCACGCCATGGCTGCCCACCCTCCTCGATCGGTTCGCCATGGCTGTTTGCACCCTGTTTTTCAATTTCTAGGGTTTGTATAATTTGTGCAATTTTTATAGGGTTTGGGTATTGTGCGAATTTCTGTATGATTCGTGCGATTTCTAGGGCTTATGTTTTGATCTGTTTCGATTTCGATTTTTAGGCTTTGTAACAGTCGATTTGTTTTGATCGGCATTAACTCCGACGAGTATAGATCGGCGCTGACTCCGACGAGTACAGACCATTGCCGACTCCGACGAGTATAGTTCGTCCTTCTCCAGCGAGTTTCCTTCAACTTCCTGGCAGATTTTCCAGTGGGTTAATTGAATTTTTAGTGGTTTATATATACATATATATATATGTATGTATATGCGTATGAATTTGTGGGTTTCAATTTATGCTTGGCAGATATGAATTTCAATTTCTGAGTTTGCAGATATGAATTTCTGTGTTTCAATTTCGGCTGGATTTCAATTTCTCTCTTTGTATTTGAGGTTTCTGGCTTTGTTCGGAGTAACTAGGCTAAAGTTTCAAGCTACAATAGTTTCATTGCAGATTGAAACTAAGATACCAATTGATGCTTTTTTTCATCATGCCTTTGGGCCTATTTAGCAAGCCAAATTTACAGCTCATAGGTTCACTAAAATCAGAAAACAAACGTGTTGATCATGTTACTCAATGTTATCCAACACCTTTAATAAAAGAAGCTGTTGGATGATCAACAACAAGCGTAGCAACTTTTTCAACCATCCTCCGTCTCCCCCTAAATGCCCAAATGTTTGAGTCTGATTCATTTGTGTCCTCTTTTCCTGTGATTTGTGCATAAGTTGAACTATATGGTTCATTTTGGGAATAAATGTTTGAATCTTTCTACTCTCACACAGGCACACACTCATACTCGCAAAGAGAAAGAGAGGGTACTATTCAAACTTTGTTGTGTTGTGGGCATTAATGAGGGAGAAGATAATTAAAGTCATTATGTGAACCCAACTGTGGGGTGTCATTATAAGCTTGTAAAGCGACTTTGTCTTTTACTATCTTCTGCGTCTGAATTAAGATTATCAAAAAGTCTATTTGTTTTCTATTTTTCAGTGGCTGCAATTTCAAGAAATCATTAACAAAATATGGAAGTGGCTTCGTTGGGTGTTGATGGTCACTCCAACACCCATTGCCAAGCGCGTAAATAGGCTCGGTTTTTATTGCATATTTGACATTAATATCCTCTATCTAATACGAAACCCCTCACACGAATCCATAGTAGGTGCATAGTTTATTGTGATGCCATGGACTAAGAGAGCTGCAATAACATTACATTTGGTTCCTCACTTAGAAGTAGCAGATTTATCCACAGCATTAGCCCATGATTCATGCCAACCACACACACCTGCCAAGTATCGATTGAAACACACAATACCCATACCAACCGAAACACGCACACACACCACACAACCCATAGCTACTAAAGCGCACAGTTCATGTGTTCTGTACTTTCTGTTCTTTGTGCTTGGGAGGTCCTTTTGATTTCTTATCTTATGTTCATTTCATTTTGAACTTTTAGAGGCTTATGTTCATTTTATAGTCTGTGTATTTTTTTATTTTTTACTTTAAAACTACTAGAAGGTCTTCGGGCATCACAAATTTAGAACTGGATGACAATACCTGCTGAAAAACGTATCGTCCGAAAAAGGAATTTGGTCATTGAATGTAGACTAAGCAAACCCATCTAGCAAATCTCCGGCCATAATCACAGCCATCATCTATGAGTGTGGATTTCAATTCCACAGCTGAAGATACGTTTCTAAGCCTATATTAGCTCTCTTTCACCGTTGATTGTCCCACACAAGTTTCCTACTGTCTTTTCTTAATTAGGTTTATTTTCTTGACTCTTCCTATACAATATGGAGTCACGACTGACGTAGATGTTTTCTTTGTGTGATATGTTTCTTCTAATGCCCTGAATACATTAATAGGCTAAAGATATTTGCTTGGTTTAAACTTATTCCAAAAAATTGTAGAACATTTGTACATGTGTTGAACTTATTTTGCCTTTTTTTTTTGTTGTGTTTCATAGATTATTTTTCACATACTCCTTAATTTATGCTTTGATATTGTAGATTAGTTCCCTCAAAGAATCAGGATTCTGTTTAGGAGGAAAGCTATTTGATTTCTGCTTTAATTATGTGTTTTTGGTGTGATAGGATGACAAAAATAGGAAATTCAGATGCTTAAAGCTTTTGCGGAGTATGGAGAAAGACGTGAGAGCATTATTTCAACTCATCCTCTTTTAAGATGTTCAGTGTGAGCAGGAGTTGCAGGGCAGGGCACGTCTCAGCTGGGTTATGTAAGGATAATGATGAGGAGTGCTTTATAATGGATGGTAATGAAGAAGCAGCAGCTAGAGAGGATCCATGGGTTTTTGTTACTGATGGTGCTTGGAAGAAGAATCTGCTTAGAGATGCTGTGGCTTGGATTAGAAGAGATGCAAGAGGAAAACCTGGCAGGAATTCGAGCGCTGGAATGGGGTAATGATAGAAGAGGTAACGCAGTGTGCATCCTTTCTGACTGCCTTTCTTTTGTGAAAGGATTGCATGCTCCTGACAAAGCCGGTTCTGATATTAGAAAAATGTTTTATTAGACTTTCGTTATTTATTTAGTTATTTCAAGTTTGCAAAAGTTGTCAACGTTCCTAGAACTGATGTAAACCTGGCGAATGGGAAACGCTATCATGTACAGTTAATTAAGGGTGTTGCTAATGCCAAAACTGTTTTTGATTGTACCAAAATTGTAGTGCATAAAATGTTTGTACCTTGTGCAAGGTATAAGGTTTTTATGCACTAGAGTTTTGACACAAACAAAAACGGTTTTAGCATTATCATTTAAAACACATCTACCCTAAATACATTTAATTATTGTGCGTAGCATAACCGATCATGCGTAGCACGTTGCTAACACCCTAGTAAAATAAGAGGTGCATATGGTTTTAAACTAAATTCATCCACTTTAAACAATTTGTTTATGGAGTTATAAAATCCAATGAGATATTGATTTCTTGTACATAAATGCTTGGATTTTGAAACTACAAGATGAACGATTCAGATCCCTTTCATAGCCTCATAATGAAGGCGAAAAAATAGAGATTGACAAAGTACCTAAAATAAGGTACATAGACGAGCTTAACCTTCACATGAACCCTCCCATCGTAAGCTGCAGCTGCCAAAGCTGAATGGCTAGGATTCTTTTGGTATTTTTTCGGTATTATAGATTTTTTTGTAATTTTTATTGAGTTTTTTTGCTTTAATATTTAACATTAATAATTCTTTGGCAAATGATTTTGGCACTCCACTTTTTTATGATGGCACTCCAAAAATTGTCTTTTAGTGTAAAAGATAAATTTTAGAGTGTCATTGTAAAAAAGTAGAGTGCCAAAATCATTTTCCTAATTCTTTTCGCTAAGAAGAATTAGAAAAATATAAAATATGGATCAAAATTCAAAAAAAAAAAATCATACAAGACGACACTAACAGAGAAAAAAGACAGTTATTTGATATTTTTAGTATTTTTTTGGTCTTTATAATTTTTTTTGGTTATTTTTGGTCTATAATTTTTTTTTTGTTATTTTTGGTCTTTTTTCTTTGTTAGTGTCGTCTTTATATTATGTCTCCTTTTGAATATTGATCTTAATTTTTCATCTTTTAGACTTCTCCGGGCAAGACGAATGACTAATCTAAAAAAATTAATAAAAATGTAGCAAAAATTTTAAAAAATCAATACCACGACAAAAATAGAGGAGGAAGTAAGAACAGCGTCTTGGTGTTTCATTAGTATTTTTTTGTTTTGTTGTTTTTTATTTTGAAACGAGACTGAAAAGAAAACGAAAAGAAATTGGGAGGAAGTTTTGGAAGGTTCCAGGCAATGGTTAGGTGGAACTCTGAAGCTATGGGGTTGGGAAATTTGAACCCTCGGCTCGGAGGGATCAAGATTCAACCACTTGTGAACCCGACTGTGACTATTCTACTGTTTATCTATTGACTATTGCGCGTCTAACCGCGTACACGTCTAAAGTAAATAGCACTACTAGCAGATTGGGAGTAATATATATACTGCATACAGAAGGGGGCCGGGGCGAGAGAGAGAAAGGTAGAGGTGGGGACTTGTGGTGGTCCTCGAGGCACTTGAGATTTCGTCAGATCCACGTGAAATATGATGGAAATATGGGAGGAAGAAGGTGAACGGGATTCTGAGCGGAGGGATGGTCCTGGTGACGAAATCGGCGCGGATTCAGTCATAGAGCGCATTAAAAACTTCCCCATGTACTCGCCTACGAGATCGCTCACCGACTGGCTCGCCGACCAAGTGCAGTCCCCGCCGCTGGACTTACCGGCTACCACCACCGTGTGCAATATTGAAGCATCTCTTGGGTACGAGCCTTCCTTATTCGGCCTTCAGTTCGAATATTACGAGGCTTACTTGCCACCGGCTACCATCACCATGTGCCATTTTGAAGCATCTCCTTTTGGTTTACTAGAGTCGGAGCCGCTCAAAATCACTGACTGTTCGCGGCCGGACCCGCTCATAATCACTGACTGTTCGCAGCCGGAGCCGCTCATAATCACTGACTGTTCGCGGCCGGAGCCGCTCATAATCACTGACTGTTCGCAGCCGTCGCTCTTAATCACTGACTGTTCGCAGCTGAAGTCGCTCATAATCACTGACTGTTTGCAACCGTTGCTCATAATCACTGACTGTTTGCAGCTGGGGTCGCTCACTGACTGTTCGCAGCCGTCGCTCATAATCACTGGCTGTTCGCAGCTGGGGTCGCTCATAATCACTAACTGTTCGCGGCCGTCGCTCATAATCACTGGCTGTTCGCAGCTGGAGTCGCTCATAATCACTGACTGTTCGCGGCCGTCGCTCATAATCACTGGCTGTTCGCAGCTGGAGTCGCTCATAATCACTGACTGTTCGCGGCCATCGCTCATAATCACTGACTGTTCGCAGCTGGGATCGCTCAAAATCACTGACTGTTCGCAGCCGTCGCTCATAATCACTGACTGTTTGCAGCTGGAGTCGCTTTCGCTCATAATCACTGACTGTTCGCAGCCGTCGCTCATAATCACTGGCTGTTCGCAGCTGGGGTCGCTCATAATCACTGACTGTTCGCGGCCGAAGTCGATAATCACTTACTGTTTGCAGCTGGAGTCGCTTTCGCTCATAATCACTGACTGTTCGCAGCCGTCGCTCATAATCACTGGCTGTTCGCAGCTGGAGTCGCTCATAATCACTGGCTGTTCGTGGGTGGAGTTGATAATCACTGACTGTTCGCTGCTGGAGTGGGGTATTTTAACTTCAGAAATATTCCACATTAAATCAAGCAAATCCTTCCCTCCCTATAAATACTTATGAATTCTGCGTTTTATAAATATCTATTACTATTATAATTTATAATAGACAACATCCAATATGGTAATGAACCACTTTTTACCCCGAACTACGCCATTAACCACTTACCACCTGGAGAAGCTTCCAAGAAGAAAAGAACTGCCATCCCAAGTTTCTTCTCCCCTTTCTTTTTCCTCCCAATTTACAGATAATTTGAATTCAAGATCTTCCACTTTGCCTTGTTTTCTTCCCTTTTCAAAAAGCATTTTTCAAAAAATTCCCACTACATTCTCCTTAGATTCTCCCTACTTCAAATATTTCTCTCTCTATCTCTCTCCACTTATTACCCCTACTATTTTTCAAAAAACTTTTCAAATACCAAACCATACACAGCAGATCATCTTTTGCATAACACGATTTGCACCCTAATCACATGTACCGGGCGTCTAGTCACAGAGAAAGAAAGAGTGAAGAATTGGGGTACATGCTTGAGTAGTAATTTCTTCATCATATCTCTGTGGTTGGAGAAATTTGTGTGTTCTGTGTGCCTGGTTTTGTCACAAACATGACAAAACCAGTGGCAAACCGAACTGTTTTGAGTCTGCCCAGAATCCTGATTGGATTTGCAGTTGGGGCTCTACGTAGTGTGATTTGCTTTTGGGTTTGGTACAATAGCCCTATTTCTTGGCTATTTCCAACGCAACCGTTGGACTTCTGAAGCAAATCTGAAGTCTTTTTCGGGTTAGTTGTTAAGGACAAGTGCAAGAGCCTCTCCAAGTTTAAAGACCAAATTAGCAATTCAAAAGTCATATTTTTTTTTTTTAGCTAATTACTTTTGAGACACACTGCATCGGTCTCTTTATTTTAACTCTGCTCCAATAAAATGCTCTCTTTATCCATGAAGCAATGAAAAAATTATTTCCGAAAATTATAGTACTATTCTACTCGGAGACGACAAGACATCGTAAGAGACACTCTTGGGCGCAGTAAGAACTCATTAAGAGGTTGAAGTGCACTTTTTATAACTTGACTAGCGTAAAAATTTCCATGGATGTTTAGTCATGAACACTTATATAAAAATTTGTATACTATTTGTGGTTTTTTATCTCAATTTGATAGAGATAATATTTTTGTCTTTTATACGTTTCTATAATACAAGGATATATTTTAGTACGACACGTCCACAACTTGTCCATGTCTGTATTTTTGAGAAACGTTGTGTTTGCGTGTCTGTGTCGTGTCCCTGTGTCCGATTTGTGCTGCTTAGTTAGCCGTTAATTTGTTATGAGAATTAGGTCTCTTTGATTTGAGTTAAAAAAAAAAAAGGAGTAGAACTCAGAGATGGGTATTTTGAGGGGTTTTACTCAGATTTTAAGTCAGAGTAAGGATTTGGCTATGGGCAGGAGCTGCTGTTAACAATCAAATAATTCATAAACTAGGTTTAACTCTTGAGCCTTAGTTCTCTTAATCCTTCACATTACATGAGAACTTTTTTATCTTTCTCCAGCCTCCCCAGTTGAAAAAGAAAAAGCGACAAATCTTTTCTATTTTTTCGATAATGTTTGTGTCTGGCATGGAACATGTTCATGAAAATTTTGAAGAAAAAAAAAGTTTTATCTAAATAGCTTGGATTAGCATCATGCTGTACTCTGAGTCTCTCTCTAAGAAGACGAGAGTGGCTGGTATGCTTTGTTACACTGCTGTTTCATGTAGCATTCTGTTGGTTGTATGTCATTGGATAAGCATGGATGCTTCATGTATAGGTCCTCCTTTTTGTTAGTCTGATCTTAAGATGAAATTACCATAATAGGATTTACCATTTCTTTTTTCTATATGTTAGCTGGTTGTCATGGCTTTGGAGTTCCTTGTTTACCTCAATTTCACGAAAGTATCTGACAGATATTTGGGGAATTAGGTGCTAAGAACATTGGACAAAAAGTTGAAAGTGCCGAAAAGAGTTGCATCGCTATATCGCATTCAAAGAAGAAAAATACAATTGAGGCACCAAAGAGAAAGTATAGGACGAAGCGTTTGATTACTTTAGATGATCTCCGGCCACTTTTTGGCCTGAAGCGTGCAGATGCTGCAAACATAATCGATGGTAAGCTTCTAAATTCGGAGATCTTGCTTCCAGTCTTGCTCTTGTTTCCATAACATGCTTAGTTCCTCTGCTTGAATAAAGCTGGATTGTTTTGAAGTAACAATACATATTTGTACGTATATATATATGCCCTACTTACGTGCTTGTTTGTGCAGTCAGCGTACCTACGTTTAAACGCCACTGTAGGCAGAATGGAATCACATGGTGGAATGGTGATGGATGCTCTCTCGTTGAGCCGATGGTTGTAAATAATTCCGTTCAACAAAATTCATCAGGCCCTAAACCCCCTGAAGTACAGGGAGAAAAGGAGATATCGGCTCTTTTGGGTGCCAGACAAGATGCTCAAACGTTCGAGCTTCGGCCTGGCGTGGAGATTATTCAGCTAGATTCATCCGACGAACGAATATTTGGGGAATTATGTGCTAAGAACATTGGACAAAAAGTTGAAAGTGCAGAAAAGAGTTGCATCGCTATATCGCATTCAAAGAAGAAAAATACAATTGAGACACCAAAGAGAAAGTATAGGACTAAGCGTTCGATTACTTTAGATGATCTCCAACCATTTTTTGGCCAGAAACGTGAAGACGCTGCAAAGACCCTCGGTGGTAAGCTTCTAAATTCGGAGATCTTGCTTCTAGTCTTGCTCTTGTTTCCATAACATGCTTAATTCCTCTGCTTGAATAAAGCTGGATTGTTTTTAAGTAACAATATATATATGGTTACGTGTCCATATATACGTGCCCTACTTATGTGCTTGTTTGTGCAGTTAGCGTACCTACGTTTAAACGCTACTTGAGGAAGAATGGAATCAAATGGTGGAATGGTGATGGATGCTCTCACGTTGAGCCAAAGCTTTTAAACAATTCCGCTCATCAAAATTCATCGGGCTCTAAGCCCCCTGAAGTACAGGGAGAAAAGGAGATATCGACACTTTCGGGTGCAAGACAAGATGCTGTGACCGTAAAGGCATTATATGGAGAAGATATTGCAAGATTTCAGCTTTCTTTGGAATCTGGAGTTGTAGATTTGAAGGAAGCAGTGGCAAAGAGATTGGAGTTAGAGGTTGGTAGCTTCAATGTCAAGTATCAAGATGAGGATCAAGAGTGGGTATTGATATCCTGTGATGAAGACTTGCAAGGTTGTGTGAAATTTTCGAGTTCGTTGGGAAATCAAGTAATCCGACTACTCGTCACTGATAAGATTTCCAATGCTGAGAGATCTCTCAAAAGCTGCAGAGGACTGAAGAGGAAAAGGTCATAGACATAATCTTATGTTTCGCTCCAAACTTACTCGATTGAGATGTAATATAGCCAGGTAAGCTTGAACTAAGATGCTGTAAATGTGTGTTTAAGATTATGATTGTTTATCTTCTGGACTGATCTCTAAAATAATTGAGCAGATTATGAATCAAGCTACGCAATCTGTCTTTGTAAATAACCCTAGTTTGGAGTGTGTAAGTTGATCAATCTGAGTTTGAGTATTGCCCAATTTGACGAGCTTCAAATATCTACAAACTCGGCTTATGTACTTTACGAGCAACTATCGAACAAGCTTTCAACCAGCCCTACATATTCATTTCACAACTCTATCCCCGGGCATATTTTTATGACTGTAGCTGTACATATATTCTAGTTGCCTTCGCAAGCCCTCCTCTCTCGAAAAAAGTGGCATGCTGAGGTTTAAACCAAAACGAATGCAGAAGTGAGAAATCTAAGATAAGGAGATGAATCCAATGGTAAAGACCATAGAGATTTGGGTATTTTATGGCATTTCCCTACTCCAGGATTCAATACATACTATCATATGACAAAGCTATTCTATTCTGACAAGTAAGCATCTTATTACTGGGCCCTTATAAATGGGCCCAGGCCCATGGGAAACCCGGCTCGGCACGACGGAGTTAATCAATCAAGTCCCATTTACGTATGGAGCATGACCCTTCTGGGCCACCCTGCTTGTTTTTGTGGAGTTGAGTCCAGAAATGGTAGTCGCTGCCAGGCCCATTTCCCATTTCACTTGCCTTTCCAATGCCTGTTTCTTGGTTGATCTGTAAAATGTGGCGTACAGTACAAGCTGGGCCAACCCAAAAACTATGCCCAGCCCATTAGGTACCTGAAAAAAAAAGGCCCAATCAGCTAGGAAACAAGCTAAGATTTCATTTTCTTCCATCTGAGTAGTAGCAAAATGGAGAAAAAAAAAAAGGGGGGAGGGGGGGGAGTGCAAAAGGGGGGGAGTGATTTTCGCACCAAACTTTTGTATAATCGCATTCTGCCTTTTGTCTTTACTCATGTGAAGTTACAACATTACCCTTTAATGATCTCATCTTTCGGCACATTTACGGGCAATATTGTATTTTTACATAGCTAAAAGACAAAAGGGGGAGTGCAGTTTATAAAAAAAAGGAATGTGAAAATCACTCCCCACCAAAAAACAAAAAAGCCCAAAAAGATTTCTATTTTACAATGTATATTGTGATTAGATTACTTCCTCCTCTAATTTCTTTTCTCACACAATGATATACCCCTTTTTGGTCATTCGGTTTCATATTAATCAATCAAAACTGTGCTACCGTCTATCGCACACGCTTGTGCAAATTCTTTCTCATGGGGTGTGTAAACTCGATCCACCACCCATGCATAGAACTAACACGCTCCATATGTGCGAGCTCAAGTATGTGTGTAAATATGTATATAGTTGTAATAATAAGATTGCAAAACGTTACACACGCTGACTTATCATTTCGAAATTGCCACTGCATTTTGCTGCGTCGTTAAAAGTTTGCATAAAATAATTTTCTACATTTTAAAAATATCACTAACATTCTTGATCAGATTTAAATTTTAGAAATAAAATGTATGGGTATATGTTTGCCGTTCTCGATCCTTGCTGTCTCAACTAGTTATATGCAAGCAAACTACTAATCGCCCCCCTCCTGTCATGCCCCCCCTGATGACTTCCCCATTTTACCCCCCAACCCCAACGTGCTCTCTCTCTCCCCCAATGAGATATTGATTTCTTGTACATAAATGTTTGGATCTAGAAACTACAAGATGAACGATTCAGATCCCTTTTATATCCTCATAATGAAGGCGAGAAAATAGAGATCGACAAAATACCTAAAATAAGGTACATAGACGAGCTTAACCCTCACATGAACCCCCCCTCGCAAGCTGCAGCCGCCTAAGCTGAATGGCTAGGATTTTTCTGGTATTTTTTCGGTATTATATATTTTTTCATAATTTTTATTGCATTTCTTTGCCGTAATATTTAACACTAGGGATTGTGCCCGTGCCTGAAGGCACGGCACAACGCATTTTGAACACAATTAAATTGAATTACCCTTCCCTACTTCTAACCAACCCGTGCGTGAAGGCATAGTGCAATATATTTTGAGTTCAGTCTATAAAAGTATTCTTCCCTGATAATCATAGTCACCTGCACACGAATTAAAGAAAAATAAGATATTATACACAAAATGAAACCAACACAGTCCAATTCCATTAAGGCATTTCTCATAACAAATGCATTACATTTAACAAAAGCTCCCTAAAAAAATAATCTTGGTAGGTTGTTTCTTTACATAAGTACAATAGGAGTCAAGACACATGCCTTACAAGGGCAAGTCTACATCATATTTACCAAAAACCTATACGGAATGGACCACCTGAATTATCATCCCGCACAACCAATCACCAATGAGCCTCCACATAAACTTAAAAAACAAAGTAAACTAAAAGCAAATGCCATTTCTTTACTTGCCTGTGCCTTAAGGCACTTACCGTCGAAATCCGACAAAAACATTTACTAACAATACAGTTTACCTACAATGCTCCCGTATCAATGAGTCTGATGAGATTCACTAACAATAAGCATAAGAAATTTGAGATAGAGTTTACCAAATACATAACCAAAATTTAATTCAATTTTTCTTTTTCCTTTACCAACAATGGATAAAGGAGGCAATACCAAGAAGGCTACCCACCAGAATTCAAAGTCCCGATGATTGGAGACCCATTTTGGTTTTGTTAGCAAAATAACATCGAGTATAGTGAATAGACTCATCATGTGCTGTAAGAACCAAAATCCTACAAAAACCAAAACAAATAATAAGACAAAATTCACATCTTGCTAGATGTCTTCTTTCAAACAACTATAAATCCCACAAAAACCATTTCAAATATGAAATCATCTTTCAATAACCAGAATCTAGACTGAAAGCTATACCTGTAAGATTCTCCTGAAGCCATTTTTGGGGCTTATGTGGCTATCCCAATTGTTTGTTACTGAACAAAATCAAGTTTTCAAGCTCCCACTCATTTTACCTAGTTAAAAGATTTAACAAAAATTAGTTCCAGAAATCCATAAAGAAAGAAAGAGATAGAGACCATGATAAAAAGAGTATAATTCAGTGTGTAAATTACCTAACAGAATCCAAAACTGAAACCAAAAGCATAAACCACGTACTACCAAAGAGTTGTTGCCTTCATTCCACAGAATAGTCAATAAGTTACCTGATCAAGTACACCATAAATCAGTACAAAAGGTTATATATAATCAGAATTTCTTCCAATACTTCTACCGACACGATCTTGCTATGGTAAACATAGTCCGATGACAACCATGTTTAAACATAACTTCCTCATAAATGTTGATTATAGCCATAAACAAACTCGAGAAAGCAGTACTATTTCAAAATAGAACATATTCCAAAATCTGGAAGGCATGCTAAACTTGATTAGATTAAGCGGCAACTAAAACATGATTTCTAGTTTTCCACACTTGAAACTTGAAAGCCCTATTTCCAGTAACTACCATGTTAAGCTTCTACATAAACTGAACACATTCAAACTACTTAAATGAAGTATCTCAAAATTACATCAAATGTTCGAAAATGGTGTATAAAAATTGGCATCTCACGTTCAGAAAAGGGTTTTCGAAAATAAACAAAACCCATTTAGAAACCCATGTCAGAGGCCATTGGCAAATTAAGAAAACCATTCTGAAGATGGTCAAGAGAGCTTACCTCTGATGACAACAGCTTTGGTCTTTGTTGGAGGAGCATAATCAGTTTCGCTCTACAAACGACACGGATAAAAATTCCTATAGCTACAATTAACTCCATTTTTTATGCAAACATCCACCTTCAGTAGAAAGTTTTCTTTAACTTCAAAGCTCCAACATTGAGGCTTTCAGTGGTGAATTAACTCCAACCTTGCCAAAACCTATTCATCATTATCTGCAAACATCAACTCTAACAATAATAAGAAACATAAAAAGGAAAAAGAAAGGAAGAGCTCCAATTGAGTGTAGGTAAACTTTAACAAAGGAGCCAAAATAGAAAAAGAGAACACTAAGAGTCTCCTTAAAAAATGTGAGTTAATATATGCCCAGTTAGTACCCAAGAAAGTCAAATCTTTGTCCACCTGTTGAAAGTTCAAAAAGCACATTGTGTTATGGGAAAATGGAATACAGTAAGTTTGCTATTATTTGAAAACAAATTTTTTTGGCAATTGCATACTTGACCAAAAATGGGAGGAGGGGTGAAGTGGTCTGGCAGTCACCACTTTACGGAGAAGGAAAGAGTAAGAGTGAAAGAGGAAAGAATTTAATGGCCGAAATCTGTCTATAAGGTAACTGCCCTCTCGTAACTGTTTCAAAATCAAGCATTCCTTGGTCACTCTCGTAACTGTTCTCACGAATGTAGTACAAAAAATATAGTAACCCTCCAATCGTACCAAGAACATGAACATTTTTTTTACAAAAAAAGAATCGGGGAAAGAAGGTTTGTTATTCATAATTTACATAATTTACAGCTTGTACATTTGGGTGTGAATATCCCCCTTTCCTTTGGTCCTCCCTTGAGGGTCTTCTTAAATTATGAATAGAGGTTTTTCAAAAGTCTGCTACACATGACATAACTTGCAAAAAGAAATAAAATCTACAATCAAAACAAAAGGTCAAGCCAGTGTTCAACCAGTGAAGGAGTTTCAAACAGAATTAGAAGTCACCGAAAAACGAAAGTATGGGTTAGCAGCAGTGCTTGGAGATGAGATTAGGAGCTCATTTAAGAGGTCAGCTCCTAAGAAACACCAATGTACTTTAAGGTTTTGTCCCATTGTCCTCCTCCAACCTGTGAACAACATGCTATTCGTAGTGGAGGGAACTATCCTAGATGGTGATGTCCGGTGACATCAAGCAACACCTTTTACTTTTGTAACTTAAAATACATAGAAGGTTTCAAATATGTTCACTGGGGCGAACATGAGTTTGAGTAACCAGTTAACTGAGATGATCAACGCGAATAAAACAAGCCAGCTTCGTTTTTGTTCTATTCATAACCAGGGATTTTCAACAATGAAAATGGTCAATTCATATACCTTAAAACAAAAACATTGCAATTATCACATGACTAAACCAAGCACTATATAACTCGTACTCCATCTCCGAAGAGATTTTCTGATATACATTACAACTAATTCGTCAACACAAAAGAGAAATTCTCAATTCTAACTTTGCAGTCAAAAGCCCCAAATTAAGTCGGCAAAGATCGGAGTTGTCAAATGAAAATTAAAAATCACCACTGACCTGAGTTTCGGGACTAACACTGAGACGCAAAGGCAGCGGGAGGTAGACGATACCTGAACAAAGAACTTAAATCTGTAGACCCCTGATAGAAAAGGAGCAAGAAATCAACAATAAAACTGAAAAATCTTAAAGAAAAACAAAGGAAAAGCAAAATTAACAACCACAATCGAACCCTCGTTTGCAATAGGAAAAAGGAAAGGGTTGCGCTGGTCGGGAAGGAGGTTATATAAAACTGAAATCACCTGGTGGCGCTTCCAGTAGAGAGTTGCCGTAGAGGGTTGTGCTTTGCCGATGCACGGGCCGGAGGCGTGTAGGTTCTAGATGGAAGAGGAGGGAGAGAGAGAGAGATTTGAAATTCGAAGTTTTGAACAATTTTCGTTTCCCAGATCTTAGGGCCGTTCAAAACAAAACAAAAAAAAATTGAAAAACCTACCCAGCTCTGCAATAAGTTCGGATTAAAAAAAGAAGCTCTGCAATAAGTTTGCCATTAAAACTATAGAATATTTACGAAGGTGCCATCTAAAGTTAGTTTGTGAGAGAGGGATATTTTTAGACCCTTGGATCTGTAGAAATGAAGGGTGGAGATTGGTATGAAAAAGAATATTCTTTTGGAATCCTCCCCTCCCTTGTTATATGGATATGGATAGTGCTAGCCCGTGTCTATGGCACTACGCATCCCGATTGGAAGGGAATGACAGTTTTGTGATTTAGGTGAAAATCATGGGCACTTAACCGGGAAGTGGGAGGATGCACTACAGCCTTTGGATCAAATGAATCTAAGCCGTTCCAACAACTTGTCCCTACACCCTTCTGTTTTAAATAGAGACTAGTGCTTGCCCGTGCCTACGGCACTACGCACCCCGGTTAGAATTGTCCGTGCTTACGGCACTTGCGAGCTAGTGGTTCAAACATTAATGTGTAGTATGTGATCCTCTTCTTAGTGGCACGAAAGAGAAAAGAACTATCAATTTGCTTATGAAATTCCAGTAAATACCAGGTAAAAAATTAAAACCAAGCAACACATCAGTTAGTGCTCTGCATCACTTTAGATTTTATGCATCACTTTCTGTCCTGTTGATATGTTTTGGTCGTTTTGAACCTTTCTTCCACTATTTTCTGTTTTTCCTCGGGGCCTATTTTGCTTAATTGGCTTAAGAATACTTCATCGTCGTTTCTCTTGCACCAGAATTGCCAGTAAGTACTGATCAAAAAAAATAATGCCGATAAGCCTTTTTTCCTTTGAGTTCTGCTTTTCGTCTACAATTTGCTGCTTATTTCGTTTTTTTTTTCAAAAGGGATGCGAAGAAATGCCTGAATGGAAAAAAAGAGCCTATAAACTGGAGAGTTTTGAATGATGTTTGGAATTTGAAGAGCTTCGGTTTTAGATTTGCGTTCTACTAACAAAATATGGAAGATCTACTGCAAAGTTACCCCCTGATGTAAAGTTACCAACAAAAATATTAGGAAGCCCATAAATTTTTTTGCTTTTGTTTCCTTGCCCCCGATGCTAATTATTCAGTTCTATAATTCAATTTTTTTAAGATGTCTGAATGGAATTCTATATTCTATTTCTACCATGCATGTATGCCATGTGTGATTAATAAGAAACCAAAGGTTGTTTGATATGTTGGCGATGAATTGGAGAAGGACTGCAATGGATGGAGGAGGCTAGGATAGACGACAAATTGGTGGTTGGGGCTCCTCAGAGACAAAGGAGGGTGGACAGAGAAAGTTGGGGGTTAGGGTTTTTCCTGAGAATAAGACGTGAGTGGGAGAGAGGACGATGGTGATGGAGGTGGTGCCTTGAGAGAGAGAGAGAGAGAGAGAGAGAGAAATTCTGGCGTGGGGGTTTCAAAAGACGAAGTACGGTGAATACGTTTTGGGATGTGGTGGCTAGGCATGTATGGCAGTTGTGTAATTAGCTAAAAAAATATGGGCTCTTTAATGAGATGAGGAGAATGCCTCTCAGCCCTTGGATCAAACCAATCCTAGTCATTCCAACAACTTGTCCCCACACCCTTCTGTTTTATAATAGAGATTAATAATTCTCTGGCAAATGATTTTGGCACTCCACTTTCATATGATGACACCCCAAAACTTGTCTTTTAGTATAAAAGGCAAATTTTGGAGTGCCATCATAAAAAAGTGGAGTGCTAAAATTATTTTCCTAATTATTTTCGCTAAGAAGAATTAGAAAAATATAAAATATGGATCAATATTCAAAAAAAAAAATTCATACAAGACGACACTAACAGAGAAAAAAGACAGTTGTTTTGTATTTTTGATATTTTTTTGGTCTTTATCATTTTTTCTGGTTATTTTTGGTCTATCATTTTTTTGGGTTATTTTTTATCTTTTTTTTTTTTTGTTAGTGTTGTCTTATATGATGTTCTTTTTGAATATTGATCTTAATTTTTCATCTTTTAGACTTCTTCGGGCAAGACGAATGACCAATTTAAAAAATTTAATAAAAATGTAGCAAAATTTTTAAAAAATCAATACCACGGCAAAAATAGAGGAAGAAGTAAGAACAGCGTCTTGGTGTTTCATTATTTTTTGTTTTGTTGTTTTTTATTTTGAAACAAGACTGAAAAGAAAACGAAAAGAAATTGGGAGGAAGTTTTGGAAGGTTCCAGGCAATGGTTAGGTGGAACTCTGAAGATATGGGGTTGGGAAATTTGAACCCTCGGCTCGGAGGGATCAAGATTCAACCACTTGTGAACCCGACTGTGACTATTCTACTGTTTATCTATTGACTATTGCGCGTCTAACCGCGTACACGTCTAAAGTAAATAGCACTACTAGCAGATTGGGAGTAATATATATACTGCATACAGAAGGGGGCCGGGGCGAGAGAGAGAAAGGTAGAGGTGGGGACTTGTGGTGGTCCTCGAGGCACTTGAGATTTCGTCAGATCCACGTGAAATATGATGGAAATATGGGAGGAAGAAGGTGAACGGGATTCTGAGCGGAGGGATGGTCCTGGTGACGAAATCGGCTCGGATTCAGTCCTGGAGTTCATTAGAAACTTCCCCATGTACTCGCCTCCGAGATCGCTCACCGACTGGCGAGCCGACCAAGTGCAGTACCCGCCGCTGGACTTATTCGGCCTTCAGTTCGGATATGAGGCTTACTTGCCACCGGCTACCACCACCGTGTGCAATATTGAAGCATCTCTTGAGTACGAGGCTTCCTTATTTGGCCCTCAGTTCGAATATAAGGTGTGGTCGGTCATAATGACTAACTGTTCGCAGCCGGAGTCGCTCATATTCACCAGCTGTCTGCAGCTGTTGCTCATATTCACTGACTGTTCTCAGCTGCGGTCGCTCAAAATCAGTGACTGTTCGCAGGCGTCGCTCAAAATCACTGGCTGTTCGCAGCTGGAGTCGCTCATAATCACTGGCTGTCCGCAGCTGGTGCTCATAATCACTGACTGTTCTCAGCTGCGGTTGCTCAAAATCCATGACTGTTCGCAGGCGTCGCTCATAATCACTGGCTGTTCGCAGCTGGAGTCGCTGATCATAATCACTGACTGTTCGCAGCTGTTGCTCGTAATCACTGACTGTTCTCAGCTGCGGTCGCTCAAAATCGGTGACTGTTTGCTTGCGTTGCTCAGAATCACTGGCTGTTCGCAGCTGGAGTCGCTCATAATCACTGGCTGTCCGCAGCTGTCGCTCATAATCACTGACTGTTCTCAGCTGCGGTTGCTCAAAATCCATGACTGTTTGCAGGCGTCGCTCTTAATCACCGGCTGTTCACAGCTGGAGTCGCTGATCATAATCACTGACTGTTCGGAGCTGTTGCTCGTAATCACTGACTGTTCGCAGCTGCGGTCGCTCAAAATCGGTGACTGTTTGCAGGCGTCGCTCAGAATCACTGGCTGTTCGCAGCTGGGGTCGCTCATATTCACTGACTGT
This sequence comes from Rhododendron griersonianum, assembly GCA_018127125.1. Taxonomy (NCBI): domain Eukaryota; kingdom Viridiplantae; phylum Streptophyta; class Magnoliopsida; order Ericales; family Ericaceae; genus Rhododendron; species Rhododendron griersonianum. The sequence continues at coordinate 12,130,382 of CM030794.1, read as the reverse complement.
TTGCAGCTGCGGTCGCTCAAAATCAGTGACTGTTCGCAGGCGTCGCTCATAATCACTCGCTGTTCGCAGCTGGAGTCGCTCATAATCCCTGCCTGTTCGCAGCTGTCGCTCATAATCACTGACTGTTCGCGGCTGGAGTCGATAATCACTGACTGTTCGCAGCTGGAGTCGATAATCACTGACTGTTCGCAGCTGGAATGGGGTATTTTAACTTCAGAAATATTCCACGTTAAATCAAGCAAATCCTTCCCTCCCTATAAATACTTATGAATTCTGCGTTTTATAAATATCTATTACTATTATAATTTATAATAGACAACATCCTTTATGGTAATGAACCACTTTTTACCCCGAACTACGCCATTAACCACTTACCACCTAGAGAAGCTTCCAAGAAGAAAGGAACTGCCATCCCAAGTTTCTTCTCCCCTTTCTTTTTCCTCCCAAATTACAGATAATTTGAATTCAAGACCTTCCACTTTTCATCTTTTGCATAACACGATTTGCACCCTAATCACATGTACCGGGCGTCTAGTCACAGAGAAAGAGAGAGTGAAGAATTGGGGTACATGCTTGAGTAGTAATTTCTTCATCATATTAAAAATTGGCTTTTGGAGTAGGTAATTTGTCGGACAACGTAAAAGATTATATCTCTGTGGTTGGAGAAATTTGTGTGTTCTGTGTGCCTGGTTTTGTCACAAACATGACAAAACCAGTGGCAAACCGAACTGTTTTAAGTCTGCCCAGAATCCTGATTGGATTTGCAGTTGGGGCTCTGCGTGGTGTGATTTGCTTTTGGGTTTGGTACAATAGCCCTATTTCTTGGCTATTTCCAACGCAACCGTTGGACTTCTGAAGCAAATCTGAAGTCTTTTTCGGGTTAGTTGTTAAGGACAAGTGCAAGATCCTTTCCAAGTTTAAAGACCAAATTAGCTATTCAAAAGTCATATTTTTTTTTTTAGCTAATTACTTTTGAGACACACTGCATCGGTCTCTTTATTTTAACTCTGCTCCAATAAAATACTCTTTCTTTATCCATGAAGCAATGAAAAAATTATTTCCGAAAATTATAGTACTATTCTACTCGGAGACGACAAGACATCGTAAGAGACACTCTTGGGCGCAGTAAGAACTCATTAAGAGGTTGAAGTGCACCTTTTATAACTTGACTAGCTTAAAAATTTCCATGGATGTTTAGTCATGAACACTTATATAAAAATTTGTATACTATTTGTGGTTTTTTATCTCAATTTGATAGGGATAATATTTTTGTCTTTTATACGATTCTATAATACAAGGATATATTTTAGTACGACACGTCCACAACTTGTCCATGTCTGTATTTTTAAGAAACGTTGTGTTTGCATGTCTGTGTCGTGTCCCTGTGTCCAATTTATGCTGCTTAGTTAGCCGTTAATTTGGTATGAGAATTAGGTCTCTTTGATTTGAGTTAAAAAAAAAAAAAAAGGAGTAGAACTCAGAGATGTGTATTTTGAGGGGTTTTACTCAGATTTTAAGTCAGAGTAAGGATTTGGCTATGGGCAGGAGCTGCTGTTAACAATCAAATAATTCATAAACTAGGTTTAACTCTTGAGCCTTAGTTCTCTTAATCCTTCACATTACATGAGAACTTTTTTATCTTTCTCCAGCCTCCCCAGTTGAAAAAGAAAAAGCGACAAATCTTTTCTATTTTTTCGATAATGTTTGTGTCTGGCATGGAACATGTTCATGAAAATTTTGAAGAAAAAAAAAGTTTTATCTAAATAGCTTGGATTAGCATCATGCTGTACTCTGAGTCTCTCTCTAAGAAGACGAGAGTGGCTGGTATGCTTTGTTACACTGCTGTTTCATGTAGCATTCTGTTGGTTGTATGTCATTGGATAAGCATGGATGCTTCATGTATAGGTCCTCCTTTTTGTTCTTTTTTGTAAGTCTGATCTTAAGATGAAATTACCATAATAGGATTTACCATTTCTTTTTTCTATATGTTAGCTGGTTGTCATGGCTTTGGAGTTCCTTGTTTACCTCAATTTCACGAAAGTATCTGACAGATATTTGGGGAATTAGGTGCTAAGAACATTGGACAAAAAGTTGGAAGTGCCGAAAAGAGTTGCATCGCTATATCGCATTCAAAGAAGAAAAATACAATTGAGGCACCGAAGAGAGAGTATAGGACGAAGCGTTTGATTACTTTAGATGATCTCCGGCCACTTTTTGGCCTGAAGCGTGCAGATGCTGCAAACATAATCGATGGTAAGCTTCTAAATTCGGAGATCTTGCTGAGTCTTGCTCTTGTTTCCATAACATGCTTAGTTCCTCTGCTTGAGTAAAGCTGGATTGTTTTGAAGTAACAATACATATTTGTACGTATCCATATATATATGTGTGTGTGTGCGCGCGCGCGCTACTTACGTGCTTGTTTGTGCAGTTAGCGTACCTACGTTTAAACGCTACTGTAGGCAGAATGGAATCACATCGTGGAATGGTGATGGATGCTCTCTCGTTGAGCCGATGCTTGTAAATAATTCCGTTCAACAAAATTCATCAGGCCCTAAACCCCCTGAAGTACAGGGAGAAAAGGAGATATCGGCTCTTTTGGGTGCCAGACAAGATGCTCAAACGTTTGAGCTTCCGCCTGGCGTGGAGATTATTCGGCTAGATTCATCCGAAGAACGAATATTTGGGGAATTAGGTGCTAAGAACATTGGACAAAAAGTTGAAAGTGCAGAAAAGAATTGCTTCGCTATATCGCATTCAAAGAAGAAAAATACAATTGAGACACCAAAGAGAGAGTGTGAGCGTTTGATTACTTTTGATGATCTCCGACCACATTTTGGCCTGAAACGTGCAGATGCTGCAAAGATCCTCGGTGGTAAGCTTCTAAATTCGGAGATCTTGCTTCCAGTCTTCCATAACATGCTTAGTTCCTCTGCTTGAATAAAGCTGGATTGTTTTGAAGTAACAATACATATTTGTACGTATCCTTATATATGTGCCCTACTCACGTGCTTGTTTGTGCAGTTAGCGTACCTACGTTTAAACGCTGCTGTAGGAAGAATGGAATCAGATGGTGGAATGGTGATGGATGCTTTCCCGTTGAGCCGAAGCTTTTAAATAATTCCGCTCATCAAAATTCATCGGGCTCTAAACCCCCTGAAGTACAGGGAGAAAAGGAGATATCGGCTCTTTTGGGTGCAAGACAAGATGCTGTGACCATAAAGGCAAAATATGGAGAAGTTAATTTGAAATTTCAGCTTTCCTCGGAATCTGGTTTTGCAGAGTTACAGGAAGCAGTGGCAAAAAGACTGAAGTCACAGGCCTTCACTGTCGAGTATGAGGATGAGGATCAAGAGCCGATATTGATTGCCTGTGATGAAGACTGGCAAGCATGTGTGAAATTTTTTGGCAATCAAGTGATCCGACTAGCAATCAGAGAAGATTTCCAATTCTAAGAAATCCCACGGAAGTGGCAGAGGACTGAAGAGGAAAAGGTCATAGACATGATCTACGTTCGGCTCGAAACTTTCTTGATTTAGATTTAAATAAGGCTGCTGATTTTGCCACTCCCTTTTTCGTTAACGTCACTCTCCTGCAAGTGTATTTTTGCACCAAAAATACACTTACCAAAAATACACTTGCAGGGGAGTGACGTTAACGAAAAAGAGTGGCAAAATCATTTCCCCTAAAATAGCCAGGTCAAATTTGTGTTTAGGATTTTGATTGTTTGTCACTTTTTCTGAACTGGTCTCTTAAGTGATTGAGCAGATTATAAATCAAGCTACTCAGGCTTGACTTTCTGTACGACACTAGTTTGTACAACGATAGTTTGGAGTGTGTTGCAGTATAGGTTGATCAACCTAAGTTTGAGTGTTGCCCAATTTGACGAGCTTCAAAATATCTACAAACTTGGCTTATTACTTTACGAGCAACTATCGATCGTGCTTTTAACAAGCCCAACTTATTCGTTTCGCAACTTTATCCCTGGGCATATCTTTACGTTTGTAGCTGTACATATGTTCTCAGTCGCCTTCGCAAGCCCTTCTCCCTCGAAAAAAAATGCAAGAACGTCTGATAATCTTTTTTAACTTCAGAGGAAAGGGTGGCATGCCGAGGCTTAAACCAGAACATAATCGTAACGAGAAATCGAAGATAAATAGATGAACCCAATAGGAAGACCATTTGGGTAATGCATGGCATTTCCCTACTTCAGGATTCAATACATACTACTAGTAGTATTTGACAAAGCTATTCTATTCTGACAAGTAAGCATCTTATTACCGGGCCCTTATAAATGGGCCCAGGCCCATGGGAAACTTGACTTGGCTTGGCTCGGCACGACAGAGTTAATCAATCAAGTCCCATTTACGTATGAATCATGACCATTCTGGGCCACCCTGCTTTTTTTTGTGGAGTCGAGTCCAGAAATGGTAGTCGCAGCCAGGCCCATTTCCCATTTCACTTGCCTTTCCAATGCCTGTTTCTTGGTTGATCTGTAAAATGTGGCGTACAGTACAAGCTGGGCCAGCCCAAAAACTATGCCCAACCCATTAGGTACCTGAAAAAAAGGCCCAATTAGCTAGGAAACAACCTAAGATTTCTTCTTCTATCTGAGTAGTTGCAAAATGGAAACATAAAAGGAGAGTGATTATCCTCTTGCACTCCCTCAAAAAAGGAAAAAAAAAAAAGGAGAGTGATTTTCGCATCCCCTTTTGTATAAACGCACTCCCCTTTTTGTCTTTACTCATGTGAAGTTACAACATTGCCCTTAACGATCTCACCTTTCGACACATTTAAGGGCAACATAGCTAAAAGACAAAAGGGGGAGTGCAGTGGAGTGCGAAAATCACTCTGCACAAAAAAAAACCCAAAAAGATTTCTATTTTACAATGTATATTGTGATTAGATTACTTCCTCTTCTAATTTCTTTTCTCACACAATGATGTATCCCTTTTTGGTCATTTGGTTTCATATTAATCAATCAAAACTCTGCTACCGTCTACCGTACATGCTTGTGCAAATTCTTTCTCATGGGGTGTGTAAACTCGATCCACCGCCCACGCGTAGAACTAACACGCTCCATATGCTCAAGTTCAAATAAGCGAGTTCAAGTATGTATGTGTAAATATATGTATAGTTGTAATAAGATTGCAAATCGTTGTTACACACGCCCACTTATCATTCTGAAATTGCCACTGCATTTTGCTACGTCGTTGAAAGTTTGCATGGGAATTTTTTTTAATGTTTTTTTACATTTATAAATTATCACTAATGTTCTTGATCAGATTTAAAATTAATTTACAAATAAAATGTACTCCTATATATAGAGGTATGTTTTTTTTTCATCCGCTGTATATGTTTGCCGTTCTCCTTGCTGTCTCAACTAGTTAAGAGAGAGAGAGAGAGAGAGAGAGAGAGAGAGAGATTACAGCAATGAAGGGGTCAAAGCGGATGACGGCATAAGTAGTCCAGCAAATGCCATTGGCTAAGGAAGCCAAGGAAAGAGAAAGCGGCATGTACTCCACGCTTCTTGTCGTAATCACCATTTTCTGCATCACAAAATATATATAGGACTATCTCTTATCTTATCTTAAGAAGATAAATGGTATCAGTAATTTAATTAATCAATCAACTATATATCGATCAAAAATAAATTATTCGAGAAATCTCCTCCATAGAAGTAGTAAAGTATGAATGCAAAAGGATAGGAGTATTTAGGTCCTGTTTCCCCTAAACTAAAACCTACCGATGAGAACTTTTATTTTTTTTGTCCTTAATTTTAATTTTTTTTGCTTTTGTTAATTTTGAGCCAATTTTTTCTTTATTAGTTCATCTTGACGAGAGGAATCGGTAAAGTAACAAAATTATTACTTTTATACGATTATTTTTGGAGATATCCAAGCAAAAACCCAAAAAGCTGCATTTTTTAAAAACTTTTTCTTGGATATTTTCTAAAATACTTGGGTAAAGTCATTTTTTTTAACTTTTTCGGTTCCTCTCGTCGAGATGAACCAATAATACATAAAAGCTTGACACAAAATTAACAACGCAAAAAAAAATTAAATTTGAAGAAGGACAAAACAAAAAAGTTGTAGTCCCCACAACTTTTTCTTTAGCAGAAACGGTACCTTAACAGAAACGATGTGTATGAATCTCACATCGCATGTTGCAAAGGGTGTGCGGAGCATTTCTCCATAGTAAATCTCTCATTTTTGCAGACACGGGTTACTTTACGACTTGTCACATCTCTGCAGGAAAGCGTGTGCATTAATTTCACATACTTTCCTGATAGAGATAAGCAATGTCTAGGAACACATAAAGTAATTTCTCCCAATCTTTCTGTCATTGAAAATAATGTATAACAAGATGTTACATCATGGGAAGGTAGGAAAGACTAACCATGACCGACAACGGCGAAGCATACATCAGGACATTACCCACCAGGGCTATACTTCCAACAGTGGTGGACCGAACCTTGGTCGTGTGGGCCAGAGTCATAACCAAAATGGCCAAGGCTGCTAGAATTACGCACTCAACCAGCATTATCCCCACAACTCTGAGTTTCTTCCTCCGATCAGAGTACTGCAAGAAGAGAAGCAGATAAACCAGCTCGATCACCACCCCAGCCCCGTTGATGGTCAGGACCAGGGTGCTGTTCGGGTGCACCATCGGTAGCCCGTACAGGACCCATAGGCTGCAGTTGATCAGTGTTGCCAGATAGGGCGCCGCTGAGAACTGCTCTACCGACCCTTTTTTGCATATCTGAATAAAAGTGGGCCTGAGAATTTGACAAAGGCAAACCTTCAATATCTTCACAAATAAAATCTCATAACCTCGTAATCTTTTCAATGTAATTTTAAGGAAAAAAATCACATAAATCTTGAACAAATCTTCATTCTTTAAGAGTGACACACCTTTTCAGTTGGAGTGACTCAACTTCATCGACTCTTTGGTTCATACTAATGTAAACGGTTCGGTAGCATTTATTAAGAGTGGCGGCTTTTTCGTATGGAGGAATTGTGAAGAGAATGATAAATCAGATCCTATTGAGCAATGCCTTTCGCTTATTTTTTGAATTAAAAGTGATGTATTTTGAGTGAATAATCTGTCTCGTAAAACGGAAAATAAGTACTTAAAAAATAAGAATCTTAACGGAACGGAACCTAAAAGTCTGCTGTAGAATATAAAAATGCATTGAAATATTATACTCCGTAAATGAAATTGAGCACTTTGTTCTCAATAATCTTATTAGCATGCTTTTGGTTTTTGAGACCACATTTGTGTATTCACTTGAATGCATTAACTACATCATGAGTTAATGAGTCCCATAATCACAAAAATAGTACTTATCAGGTAGAACTCAAATAAGTATGATATTAATTCCCAAAAAATATCATTATTTTTTTAATGCATGTTGTCCCAAACTAGCAGTTGCACGCACTTCAGACTAATCCATACAGCCTTCGCCACAGTCGTTTCACACGCTTATGCATGTGGCTGAGGTGGCCCTAGCTAAGAATTGCTGACAATGATAATCTAACCTAAGACCTAGGAGGGAGCAATTAACCAGTTGCAAGCCAAGATCGCCAGGCCAATCCTTCGGGGACGTTCATCCCATATCATTGTTGCTGACAGTATTTTTTTTTTTGGATTTGTTAACAGAGAAAAGTAGATATATAATCTGGTTTATGATCTTATTAATCAATTCGTTGACTAAATGGAGAATCCCAATTCAAATCATCAAACGAGAAATCCATGATCTAACAAATTATCACGTCATTTGAGTTGTATACCGGCGTCAAATGAAATTTTGGCTTGTCACAAACATTATTCTTAATGAAATAAAGATGGCGTGGCGCGCACCGTTGCAAATTATAAAAAAACTGATATTTACCGTTTCCTCAATTTAAACGAAAAAACTTATAGATTGACGTGGATATTAAAATCATTAATCCTATGATCAATAAGCGTATCACACGTCATCATCAGTAGTAAACCGATATGAACCGTTTTTTTCACTTTAAATAAGTGTGTAGTCGATCATCACGTGGCTAGTAACAGTCAGACCCTATTCGTTTTGAGATTTTGAATTTGAATTTGTAGATAATAAGTGTAAAGAGAAAGTGAGTAATAATTAAAAATAGAGATAATGATTGGAGAGATAGAAAAAAAATGAGAGTAATAATTAAAAAAAAATGATAATAATTAGAATCCAAAATTCAAAACCCTTAAAATGAATAAAGTCTAATTGATCATGTAAATAAACGTATCACACGTCATTCAGTTTAAATAACGGTGTAGTGACGTAGCTAATGGCTAGTAGTTATTGACCATAACGGTGTTGTGGAGCTTATTTTTATGTGCAATTGTGAGTGTATTTCCCTTGCCTTGGGGATTCGTCCTTGGATAACCCGGTCGTTGAGGTCTGTGTACCCAACGACGGGCTCTGGTGCTTGGGAGTCTGTAGCATCACGCGGGCAATTTTTTGTTCTTTCATGAGCAATGAAATTGTCTGTTTATCAAAAAAAAAAAATAAAAATAAAAATAAAAAAAAAAAATTAAGATATTACACATCATTCCACTTTAGATGGAGTAGTAATTGTATGATCAATCACCATCCGTACACAAATAGCTAGTAAGGTGAGAAGCTTACAGTGGTGACAAGAACAAGATGATTGAGATGATGTTTCCTGAAAACCATACAAAACAAATTAACCCACATCAGTACTCTTGTCTCCGGCAAAAACGAAAGACACTACTACTGTTGTCCAAAACTTCAAAAAAGAAAAAGAAAGAAAGACATATGGGAAATTAAGCACTCTCTCTCTCTCTCTCTCTCTCTCTCTCTCTCTCTCTCTCTCTCTCTCTCTCTCGGAAACTAGAATTTTTTGTGTGAAGAAACAGAAGAACGAAAAACACATTAGATGTGTTGCATGTGAAGACCAAATTCACCCACCAAGAATACCAACTGCTGTACGGGCGATTTCTTTTGACACCGCCATGAGAGAGAGAGAGAGAGAGAGAGAGAGAGAGAGAGAGAGAGAGAGAGAGGGGTTGTTAATTAATAAGAGAAATGCAGTGAAGTGAAGGGCAAGTGGAGAGGTAATAAATACACTGAGGAAGAGGAGGAGGAGGAGGAGGTGGGGAGTGGGAATAGAGCCATATAGAGATGAGTGGAGGTTCGGTCTTATCAACTCATGTGCATGAATAATCCAAGGAGTTTTGCGCATGCTTTGTGGGTACGCATTGGAAATCACTAAACGACTTGTCCCTCCCGTGAGATCGCAAGTTCGAATTTCATAAAAGCCAAACATTACAATTTTTGGGGCCACTAATAGTTGTTGAAAATTTATATTCATCTCAAAACAAATTGACAGTGAGTGGAAATGTCCCAAATGTTATTAAGTGATCACCTATTTCATTCCCAAGCAATGTGAGTCTCTATTTTCTTCATATTACCCCTCATGTGTAGCCGCATCCCACTCTATATCAAGTGAAAACTTTATATCCATCTTTAAACTAATTGGCAATGAGTGGAGATGTTTCAAATGTTATTAAGTGATCACCTATTTCACTCCCAAGCAATGTGAGACTCTATTTCTTTAACATCCCCCTCACGTGCACCCACATTTGAAGTCTATCACGTGTGACCACTTTTTGGGCCTTATCATCGTATAGCCTTTTTGTTGAATTGTCATCGTGGGGTGTGGATTGTAACTTTTTTAAATGTGGCCGGGGTGAAATGGGCCCCGCTCTGATATCATGTGAAAACTTTATATCCATCTCAAAACTAATTGACAATGAGTGGAAATGTCCCAAATGTTATTAAATGATCACTCATTCCACTCTCAAGCAATGTGTTACTCTATTTCTGTAACATCCCTCTCGTGCAACCGCATTTGAGATTGGTTAGGTGTGACCATTTTCTGGGTCCTATCCGTTAGGAATTGAACTCCTTGTTTAACTCATAACGCCCGGCGGATATTGGAAACTAGGATCACAGAAATCGCAAGCAGACAGAAATAGTGCGTAACGAACAGAAAAAGAATGAACACAAGGTATACGCGAAAAACCTTTTTTTTTTTTAGGGAGGGCAAGAGGATAACTTCACCTACCAACTCACCGCGAGGAAAAACCACGGAAGTCACACCAGTCCACTATGAAATCGAATCAAGAGTACAAGTCTTCTCTCAATCACTCTAAGATCTGCGTTTTCTCTTGCTTCTCTCTGTTTTTTCTCTAAAAAACGTTAACCTAATTACATACAACTGCAGTGTAAAATAGGTCGGGTCCATGTGAAAAATTATATCCCAAGTCCTTGAAATATCATTTTCGCTGCAGTTCGGTGTGCTCCTAAAGTCGCACCGCGAACTGCGGAGCCCCCACACCCCCGGGCTAAATCACTGCTGAAGGTTGTCTACACCCCTAACACTATCATTGTACAACCTTTTTTTTTGGCCTTTCATCATGGGGTGTAGATTGTAAATTTTTTAAATGCGGGGTAGAATGAGCCCCGCTCTGATACCATATGAAAACTCTATATCAATCTCAAAACCAATTGGCAATAAGTGGAGAGGTTCCAAATGTTATTAAGTGATCACTCATTTCACTCCCAAGCAATATGAGTTTGCTTGATCGTTAACTTCAGAATCCTAGAATTAGTCGAGTGCATGGAAACTAGCCCAACATCCGGTTGGTAAAAAAAAGAAAAGAAAAAGGAAACACAGGTGGATGCATGAATGCATATATGGTCCCTTTTGTCACCTGAAATTGAATGACATGTATTCGACCCTGACATTTTTAACACTTCCTGGTAAAAATGTGATGCTGCCGATTGTCAGCCTTTACAAATTACTATTGTTTAAAAGAAATTAAAAAAATGTTGCAAAAATTTACTACTATTTAACTACAAACTGTATAGACCAGAGACATCTCTAGCTACCTTTAATAGTTGCTGATAGGAAAACTAAATTGTTCGTCAAGCATTAATTCCACCTCCGAATCTGTATAAAGGGAGAGGAGCTTTGTGTTACTTGATTTTTGAAGTCATGTTACAAAAGTGATTTTCACTTTTGTCCTATTCAAAATCCAAATTTTACATACGTTTTAACGTAACATGACTAACCTTAGGGCGAAATAATTAAATCACTAAAACTCGACCACCCACCTCACTCTCGAAAAAAACTACTCATCCACTCTCCCACCCCCCATATATTTTCACTTGCACTTCCACATGCACACATGGAGGATGTGCCCCCAACCGCTACTGGAGTTAAAGTAATTACTCCATCCGTCCTTTTTTAAATGTCATCTACGTTTCTGCGTGCTATTTTTAATTGCCTATGTATCATAATATATATTGCTAAAAATATGCAATATGAATTTTGTTTGACATCTTAATTATTTCTATAAGACAATGATTTCAAAAACATAAAATATAATATACGTCGAAAGATATAAGTTATTGAAAATGACACAAAAAACCGTAGTGGATACTTAAAAAGTGACAAAGGGGTATTATTTATGGTCTATATATGTGGATATAAAAATATAAGTACTTGTCATTGATGTTAGGCCATGTTTCCACTAACAATTTGAGGCAACAATTTATGACATTTTAGCTTATTGTTCACACTAAGTAATAAGTTTTGCATATCATCTACAACTTATTGGTTAGTAAAAACAATTTGACATTTTTTAACAACTAGTCATCAACGTCTGATTGAAGCATAGTAAATCCGGTAGTCCGGGATCGTACCCACAGAGATAACTAATACGGCTTGATGGATTGTAGATGCAAGTATGGTTTCCGGCTTTTAGTCAGCCAACTTGGTGTTACGTTTGCGGTGGAAATAAAAAGGCTAAATTAAAGAGGGAATAAACTAGAGAAAAAGCGGATTAGGTCTAGGAACAATCAACACCCACGACTCGAGCTAAACTACATTTTTCCACCCAAAATACACGGTTTTACCCGGAAGATAAGATGGTTCGAAAATCAAGCTAGCTATAGAATCTATTTAGCAAACACCTCGAGCGTCGAGCTCCAAGCATCATGTGTGGTAAGTAGGCGAAGCTCTTACCTACACATGATCAAGGAGGTTAACACCTCGGTAATTTGACAAACAAATCCAAGCCCCACATCAATTTCCGACCCAAAGTTGCAAACTTTATTGGTGAAAAATGCAATCTTTACTCAAGTCATGGGATGCTAATCATCCCATGACCTAACCCTTGAAACTACTCACACATATCTATGAAGATAAGAGCAAGCAAAAATCTACTAAGCATAATTGTAAACACAAGCCTAAGAGAAAATTAGATGGAAAGATAGATCGGGAGAAAACAAACAACTTTAATTAAGGAGACAAGAGTCAAAACTAACTTACTTAAGAGGAAAATGCAGAAATAAGAAGCTGAAAATGAAGAACACTCAAGAACAAGTAAGAACAATTTGAATCTAGCTCTAGATCTAAAAATGTAAGCAAATCTAATTCTCTAATTGTTTGTACAAAAATGACATCACTCCTATATATACTCCAAGGTACGCGGATGGAATATTCCTCGAAGATGCTCTGAAAAACACCTCGTAAGGACTCGGTACCGATGTCCCAAATCCCAGCCATCGATGGCGAAGGCTTAAGTGCTGTCCCAGAGTTAGCTTCTCGGTACCGATGTCCGGAATCCCAGCCATCGATGGCGAGACCTTATCTCCAGGCGTTGACCGTGTTGCCTTGGCTTGACTTTGGCCTTGCTCGGGCCACCTTGCCTTGCCTTGCCTTGGCCATCGGGCCACTTTGCTGCTCTGGCCTCCCTTGGTCACATCGGGCCGCTTCTGCCTTGACTGCTTTGCAACGGGCCATGCTTTGGCGTCGGGTCGTCTTGGCTCTTAAAATCTCTTTATTGGGTGGTTTACCTACAAAATAAGACTAGCACACTCTACGAGCAAAAACAATTAAAAGCAACTAATTAAATAACAAAAGTAACTAAGACTAGATACTAGCGCACCCTATATTACATTGTTGGGTGCTTATCACACCCCCCAACTTGAGGTTTGCTAGTCCCTAGCAAATAGGACACAAAAAACAGAAAACTAACAACTTACAATTCCCCCGCTATCACAACTTAGAACATGCTCAACTTTGAAACCTAGCAAGAGTTCAAACAATCCAACGTTTTATTTCATTTCTACAACTCACAGTTTCAGTTTCAAACTAAACAGGCCAAGTATAAGCAAGTTAAGAGCAAGCTAAAAATGTTTGTGTCCTCGAACAATGGGAGGATACGGGACACAAAACCTTGCGAATTCAGACTAAACCATATCCACCGAAAGAAGTGCTTGACAGGCAGGCAATAGCGAAAAAGGAATACTACGCCTCAAACAACTAAAGCACTTTATTCAACAGAATTGAAAACTAACAGATGATTATTGGATAACGAAAGGAAAGCAAGCTATTCAACTAATTATGCAAATATCAGACAGTCAATCATTAAGGAATCTAAGCGCGCAAAAGATCAACTAAGGACTTTTTAAGCTTGTAATGACCTTGGTTTCCAAGAAAAGGGTTAGCACAAAAATGGGCGACGGTTTTTTTTTTCTAGTTTGGTTAACTACCCGAATAACCGCCGCCAACTCACAAAGATCAACCAAGTCAAGGGCCATTCCGGCCAAACCAATATCAACCAACTACTAACTAATGTAACACTACTACCACCAACTCCTTCACAACTAGTCACCATCCTCATTCGGCTTCCCACGGTATTGAGCCTCGAGTTCCCCCCTTCCATCGGATTCTTTCTCATCTGGAATGAATAATAGCCCATAGGTCAAACCAATACTCTCATCAAAGTATTCAACCATCTTTCAAATTTGCTTTTGTTTTTTTCATGGTATTTCTTTGATCCTTCTTTTTTTTTCTTTGAGGAATAGGGTCATTTGAGATTAGATTTGTAGTGAGAAAGATATTGGAGCCAAATTTTGGGGCTTTTTGGAGAGGAAGTTGAAAATTTGGGGCATTTGCTTTTGTAGCGAGAGAGGAGAGATAGAAAATCATGTATCAATTTTTCGCCTTTTCGCATTCCAACCACTTCAATCACATATCACAACACCCCTAAAACACCTTTGAACAATGAACACATTTACACCAACAACCCTCCGAACAACCGGTCGCCTAGGTTAAAGCAAGAAACGGGCAAAAGACAGGTTGCAAAACAGGACAAGAGGACTCATATGTGGTATGATCATGCAAAGAATGCCTTGTATCTTCTCCTAAGTGCGCTTTGGATTCCAAAATGATTAAAAATTGACATTCAAACACAATTAGAGATAGACATGCGATTATTCACCTAACTACAAGTATTTTTATTGAAAAGATGGGGATATGACCAAAGCTTGCTCAAAAACTCAACTCAAAACCTAACCGTTCAATCCTTAACCAATCATGCAAATTGAGAAGCACCAAATTCTCTTAGGATTGTTACGAACTCTTGCCACCTTTCAATTATTGAGCATGCAACAAGTTACGAAAAAGAGCTAAAAACATGATAAAAAGGAAAAATTTGCAAGTAAAAACCTTTATTTATTTTTGGAATTTTCAATTTTCTCATTTTTTGGATTTTTCAATTTCTATTGTTTTTGGATTTTCAAATTTAAAAATTTCTAGCAACTAGCAAACAAATAGCACATAAGCTAACCCCTCCCCCCAACTTAAAGCGATGCTATGCCCTCATAGCATTAGGAACAAGAGCGAAGGAAGGAAAGAGTGCGCGAATGTACCGTCCAAGGGGAATGTCAACCCCTAAATACCTCGACCAAGTAGGAGGATTTCATGTCAAATGCTTGCTCCAGTCCGTATAGATGCTTCCAGGGTTTACTCCTTCGGTTTTGCCCACTCGAAACCAAAGCTAGTCACACTGGGCCATTTCCAAAGCTTTATCGGACTAATAACCGCGGCGCATAGCCGCACCCATGCTTAGGGCTCCTGAATGCCTCACTCACCCCGGCTTTAGACCCAAACTACCAAGGCTGGTGTGGTAGCACATAAACCCTGCAGAAGACTTAAGAGAAAGACTTTGCACAAACAAATGACATTAGTACCACCGGCCCGTGTTATCCGGCTTCAAACCAAACCAAAATAAAAACAGATAACAAAGAAAAACACAAAAGATCATGCAAAACAATTAGAAACATGCAAAACAGAATGCAATGCAATGCACCACCCGATCATCACGCGATCAAACGAGTCATACTTTTCTTCCCATCCCTTACCGGTGTGGTAAGCAATGGGTGGCTATACTAGACCGTTGAGAATTTGTTATGCTAGCGCCCGTAATAAAATTTATCGCTCGACCTCGCCAAACAATGAAGTCCAGCGTCCCCTATGATCAAAACAAAGCAAGATAAGATACAACCTAGCGTGCACTCCAGGCAATATCACACCTCACCCATAGACCTAAGTTGCCACCGATAGGGGCCTATTCGGAGAGCATGGATCATTAACGACAAACTATTACCAAGAAGAACTAATGAAAGCCCTTTACACTAACACGTTGGTGAAATCTTTTCATGGGAAACATCTCCAAGACTTTATTCAAAACAAGTAACACAAAACAAACTAACATGCATAACTAACACAAAACACGACAAAGCACAAAAGAAAAACACATTTGTACATTTAGCACGCCATTAATAACTATTAGAAGAAATAGAGCACTCCAAGCTACACTCTTTACCAAAAATTGAACTCGACCATACCACAAGATAAGGTACTTTGAGTAAAGCAATTGCCGAATTCGTTTTAAAAACTTAAGTTCCTCCAAGTGCATAGCCCAAACAAAATCAATTTTCAAGTTGTTGACAAAATCTACAATATAAGGATGATAAACCACAAGAAAATCATCAACACCAAGAAAATCAATTACTTCTATGATTGGAAACTTCTCAAAAATAGGCTCACATGCATCTTGTTTTTCTAACAAAGAGTTCAAGGAATCTACCTCAACATCCACGGTGAGAGGATCAAGGCACGAAGAACTCGAAGGGACAATTGTAGCTTCCATGGGCTCCAACTCGTCAAAGATTGGTCCATAAGCATCTTGTTTAGCCAAACACGCATACAAATAATCCACTTCGGTATCCATTTCCTTGGCGGTGAGAGGTTTTGCCAACGGATCATCACAATAGACAACTTTAGCGGTGAGACATTTTCCCCCCGGATCATCATATAAAGGGGGATCCACAAGAGAGGGAAGAACCTTCTTCTCTATCGATGGTAGCTCTTCAAACTCTTTAAATTTCGGGGTCCAAGCATTTAGTGCGCAAGCTTCATCCTCATCCAGCAAAGCATACAAACAAGATTCGAGAAATTTAGCCTCTTCGGCTGTAAGAGCGACTTCCAAAGGATCACTATAAAGCAGCTCATCCACATGTTCCTCCACCAACGAGTCAATAAAGCTCACTTCATTCACACTTTCATCATCCCCCATTTGACTGCCTAGATTAAAAACATTAACCTCCATCTTCATGTTACCGAAGGTCATGTTAAGCATTCCGTTTCGACAGTTGATAACTGCATCCGCCGTGGCTAAGAAGGGTCTCCCAAGAATCACCGGAGTAGAAGTGGCACAAGAGTCGGTCGGAGTCGTGTCAAGAATCACAAAGTCCACTGGATAGATAAACTGACCAACTTGCACCAAGACATCTTCCACTACCCCCCTTGGAATGCGAACACTCCGGTCGGCCAACTGAAGGGTGACTCGAGTAGGCTTCATCTCCCCTAACCCAAGTTCTTGATAGACGGAGAACGGAAGTAGATTGACACTTGCTCCAAGATCGAGCAAGGCTTGTTCGATACGCTTATTTCCAATGGTGATTGCAATGGTGGGACTCCCCGGATCTTTGTACTTTGGCGCTATGTTCGTCTGAATAATGGAGCTCACTTGTTCGGTCAAGAAGATCTTCTTTTGAACGTTCAACTTCCGCTTTCGAGTACATAGATCTTTAAGAAACTTAGCATAAGAGGGGATTTGCTTGACCGCATCCATAAGAGGGATATTGATCTTCACTTGATTGAACAACTCATGCAACTCCGCATTAAGATTTGGTTTCGCCAAAGCCTTCAAGCGTTGAGGATAAGGTGCCGGTGTTGGAACAACTCGAGGATCCGGTACACTTTCCTTTGCTTTACCCTTTTCCTTCTCCCTTTCTTCTAGAGCTTCCTCACTTGCCTCCTTGGGGGATTCCCCAAGGATTGTTGGACTTGACTGATCAATAGGAGGAGATATCAAAATAGGATCCGAGGGCATTTTCACTTGGTTGTCTACCACTTTTCCACTTCGAAGGGAGATTATCGCCTTTGCTTGCTCGGGGAAATTCACCGAGGAGCTAGCAAAGTGCACACCCTGGGAAGTCGGATTGGAAGTTGATTGCGGGTTGGGCTGAGGCTGAGTTGGGAATTTTCCCCTTTCTTGCTGCAATATCCCCACAGTGGTTGTCAATTTGCCCAATTGATTCCGAATATCATTCATCATTTGGGTCTGTTGCTCATTGAAAGTATTCTGGCCTTGCAAAAGTGCACCAAATTGCTCTTCCCAAGAACGCTTAGGGGGTTGTTGAAACTGAGAAGGTTGTTGAAATTGAGTAGGCTGCTGTTGGAATTGACTTGCTTGAGGAAATGGAGCAGGAGGAGCAAACCCCGGCGGAGCTTGAGTTTGAGGAAAACGGAAGGCATTCTGAGCTTGTTGTTTCCAAGGCAACTGTTGAGCAGGAAGTTGCATTTGAGAAGAGCTTCCCTCATTTGGTTGACTCCAACGGAAAGAGGGATGTTGTCGAGTCCCTGAGTTGTAGGATTGAGAATAAGGGTCAAATCTTTGCACAGCATGCACCTCTTCTGGGAGAATCCCATTTATCACATTCTTCAAGGCAGGGATATTAGGGCAAGATTCTGTAGAATGGCCCACCATCTCACAAATAACACACACTTCCTCCACTTGGCGCTCCACTTGGCGTACCGCCTTCACTTCTTGGGACTGAGCACTCTTAATCTCCAACTTATCAAGTTTACGAGAAATCTCCTCCAATCGTGTTTCAAAGGCCGTATGCTCCGAAATAGAAAACTTCCCAGAACCTGAAGGGCCTTGGTTGACCATCGCCCTATCCCCAGGATCAGCAAGCTGCCAAGTCTGAGTCTTCTCTGCTAGTATCTCATAGAAGTCCCAACCATCTTCCGGTGTCTTTCCCATAAAATCTCCACCACCCATTGTATCCAAGAGTTGTTTGCTCTCTTGAGAACATCCCGTGTAAAAGTAATTAACTCTAAGATATAATGGGAGGTTGTGATGCGGAACAGACATAAGCAAATCCTTGTAGCGCTCCCAATACTTGTGATACGTCTCTCCATCCCTTTGCTTGAACATTTGGATCTGATCAATAAGCAACTTGGCCCTGCTAGCTGGGAAGAACTTTGTAGTGAAAGCATCCTGAACTTCACCCCAATTGCGCAAGGATCTAGGCTTCAAGGAATTGAACCATTGCTTCGCTTTATCCTTGAGAGTGAAGGGAAACAGCTTCAAGCGAGCTTGATCAAGTTGATTCTGAGCAGGACAAATGGAATACAAAATATTTTCGAACTCCCGGATATGCAAATAAGGATCCTCCAATTCCCGCACCCAAAGATACTCAGACTTGAATTCAAATGTAGTCCCAGCAGTCGGAGTAGGTATAACGATAGGCGATATAGAAGGAGCCCTTTCTGGATTCAGCAAATCACGGAGAGTGCGAACTGGAATTTCTTCGGCCATTGGGCCTTTGCTATTGCGATTTCGATTTACTTTGCGCGGTGGAGAGTGGGCAGGATACGCCCTGGCAATGCTACGGATTCTCGGAGGCGATGAAGAACGGTGAAGCCGTTTGGAATTTGGGCTCCGATACACAACAGGCATAAACAAGCAAAACTACCAACTAATCTACCAGCAAACTAACAGACCGGAGGGGCTAGGCCGCCACCTCAACAAGACAAACAGAAAGTGCGAGGGGTTATGCCACCGCCTCGGCTCAACAATACAGATTAAATGAAACTAACTAACTAACTAACCCAATATCTACTCTGGCTTCGTTACACCTCAAGTTTGGCATGAAACCAGGTTAGAGGTATCCACCGAATTAGATACGAGCAACTAACAAATGAACTACTAACTAAAAGAAAGAAGCGGGATACTCACAATGGTTTGTCGAGCCTCCATAAAGCCGTAATAAGAAATCCCCGGCAACGGCGCCAAAAATGCTTCGCACTTCACGAATGTATATCCAAGAGGTCACCCCAAGCGTAGGGCATCAACGTCTGATTGAAGCATAGTAAATCCGGTAGTCCGGGATCGTACCCACAGAGATAACTAATACGGCTTGATGGATTGTAGATGCAAGTATGGTTTCCGGCTTTTAGTCAGCCAACTTGGTGTTACGTTTGCGGTGGAAATAAAAAGGCTAAATTAAAGAGGGAATAAACTAGAGAAAAAGCGGATTAGGTCTAGGAACAATCAACACCCACGACTCGAGCTAAACTACATTTTTCCACCCAAAATACACGGTTTTACCCGGAAGATAAGATGGTTCGAAAATCAAGCTAGCTATAGAATCTATTTAGCAAACACCTCGAGCGTCAGAGCTCCAAGCATCATGTGTGGTAAGTAGGCGAAGCTCTTACCTACACATGATCAAGGAGGTTAACACCTCGGTAATTTGACAAACAAATCCAAGCCCCACATCAATTTCCGACCCAAAGTTGCAAACTTTATTGGTGAAAAATGCAATCTTTACTCAAGTCATGGGATGCTAATCATCCCATGACCTAACCCTTGAAACTACTCACACATATCTATGAAGATAAGAGCAAGCAAAAATCTACTAAGCATAATTGTAAACACAAGCCTAAGAGAAAATTAGATGGAAAGATAGATCGGGAGAAAACAAACAACTTTAATTAAGGAGACAAGAGTCAAAACTAACTTACTTAAGAGGAAAATGCAGAAATAAGAAGCTGAAAATGAAGAACACTCAAGAACAAGTAAGAACAATTTGAATCTAGCTCTAGATCTAAAAATGTAAGCAAATCTAATTCTCTAATTGTTTGTACAAAAATGACATCACTCCTATATATACTCCAAGGTACGCGGATGGAATATTCCTCGAAGATGCTCTGAAAAACACCTCGTAAGGACTCGGTACCGATGTCCCAAATCCCAGCCATCGATGGCGAAGGCTTAAGTGCTGTCCCAGAGTTAGCTTCTCGGTACCGATGTCCAGAATCCCAGCCATCGATGGCGAGACCTTATCTCCAGGCGTTGACCGTGTTGCCTTGGCTTGACTTTGGCCTTGCTCGGGCCACCTTGCCTTGCCTTGCCTTGGCCATCGGGCCACTTTGCTGCTCTGGCCTCCCTTGGCCAGTTTGCTCGAGCCATCGGGCCGCTTCTGCCTTGACTGCTTTGCAACGGGCCATGCTTTGGCGTCGGGTCGTCTTGGCTCTTAAAATCTCTTTATTGGGTGGTTTACCTACAAAACAAGACTAGCACACTCTACGAGCAAAAACAATTAAAAGCAACTAATTAAATAACAAAAGTAACTAAGACTAGATACTAGCGCACCCTATATTACATTGTTGGGTGCTTATCAACAACTTATTGGTTAGTAAAAACAATTTGACATTTTTTAACAACTAGTCTCTAACTTATTGGTTTGTGAAAACAATGTGATATTTCTCAACAACTTGGAGCATCTCCAACCAAAGATGAAAGCAGTCAAAAGTGGAGACGTCAAATCATTTTGAAAGCTTATGTGACAATTTGATGACAATATATATAGAATTTTTTAGCATAGCCACTTTAACCAATATATCAAATTTCTTATTTAGGTATATTCTTAATTTATTAAGTTTTGGGGAGTAAAGTGATGAAAGAAATCATTCGACATCAAAAGTCAAAGTTGACATGAGAGGAGATGCCAAATTACGTACACCTAAGTAATGATATATGGGTTGAGTTGGTTCAAATGCCAATTCATCCACTTGGAAGGTCATGTCACATTTGGACACCCGACTCTTGACAAACCGGGGGGTTACCACCACATCCTCTTTCGATAGACTCTAAGAGCATCTCCACTCCTTACTCAAATTTGAACTCAAACTCAAATTTGAGTAAAAATCACTCAAAACACCACTTTACTCCTTACTCAAACTCATAAACTCAAATTTCTACCCAAATTTGGTTTGAACCAAATTCTAACTCAAATTTTGAAGGCTATTTTCTCCCACCAAATTTACAACTATGCCATTAATAATGAAACATTTATTCAAATTTATGTCTAGATTTGCATTTGCCCATTGGATTGCTTCATATTAAATGGAGCTTTTACCCAAATTTTCACTCAAATTTGAGTAAAAATTTGAATAAGGAGTAGAGATGCTCTAAGCTCTTCATAGTCAGGCAATTTGCTTCCCAATTCAACCCATTCCTTTAAGTTGGATCAGGGGCTATAGCCCTTTTAGACTTAAGGGCCCGTTTGGATGCATCCATGAGAAGGGGGATTAGCTTTCCCCCCTTCATAAGACCTTGGGCCCACACTTTGCCCCCGTTTAGGAGCCACAAAGAGAGGGGTTTTCAAGAAGACCGGTTCTTGGCTAATACCGGAGAAAGGGGGCATCGGGGGTATTATTTTCGGACAGGTTTTGAGGTGCCCATAAGTTATACCCCCTAATCCCCCTCGGAATTTGACGATTCTACCCCTCCTTATCCCCCCTCCCTCACCCCCAACCTCCCATTTCTGTATACCTCTTCATCACACACATGCACACCCAGATCGGTAAAAATGGAAAATAGAGAGAGAGAGAGGGTACCGTGACAACGGCGAGGAGGCGCCGAAGATCGACGACGATCGTGAAAGCTCTGTCTCCGTTCGTGTTTCTTCTTCTTCTTCTTTCTTTTCTGCCGCTGTTCTCTCTCTCTCTCTCTCTCTCTCTCTCTCTCTCTCTCTCTCTCTTTTTACAGCGCGAAGGGTTAAAAGAGAGTTGGAAAATTATTTGGTGCATGTGTGCCATGTATTTCATATACACCCCCACTCTCTCTGTGTCTACAACAGTAACAAGGAGATTGTAAAAAGGACTAGGAAAAATTATTCAGTGCATGTGTGCCCATGCAACCCCACCAATCCACTGTGCTTTAAAAAAACGAAATTATAAAATAAAACACTTTAAAAAAAAACAAATTATAATTTTTGATACTTATTAAATTGATTAAATTATAAGTAAAATAAATTATTACGGCTTAAATTGTGAAAGAATAATTAAATTTGTAATTATATATAAAACGTAATACATAATTAATTTAGGGACTGCACAAGGGCAAAAGGTCATTTGACAGCTTTTTACATAATTCACCCTTCCTTATACCCCCTATTATTCCTCCATCCAAACAAAGTATTATTTAATCCCTCTTCTCTAATACCTCATCCAAACAACCTATTATTTAATCCCCTCCATAAACATCACATCAATGTGGGCCCTCCCTTATTAACTAATACCCCCTACTATCTTATCCCCCCTTATTAATTAATACCCCCAATCCTTATCCCGCATCCAAACGGAGCCTAAGTTCCGATTAAGCTGGACTAATAGCCTTGCCACCTCCTTGGTTTATTGGTTGGTGGAAATAACTTACATTTTTCAACAACAACAAGTGATCCTTAAGTTATTGCCTACTGAAAACACCTCCTAAGGACCACACCGGAAGACCAGCCCGATTTTAGTTTCATTCTCAATTTTTATCATGTTAGCCCCAAATTACTTTTATGGAGTAAAATCACGAAATCGTAAAATAGTTCATGTACGTATCTAGTGCACAGAATATTAAGAATAGTTGTCCCTTCGGAGACATCCTATAAAATTTGGAAAAATACAGAGAATACTAATAGTTCTATAACAAACTAGACCATTGTTTGAGAATCCTCATAGAAGATCTTGATCCGTTTTATTAATGTAACTCAATTTCTACCTCCAAATGTATATATAATATATGGCACATATATACAAGTCCTGGAGATTAGACCAGTTCGGTAATCAACTGTAATTCCTATTAAGTAAAAACTTATATTCAAATTAAAATTATCGATCCTTACTTTTCTAAGCACATAACCAAACCACTAAAACAACAACGATTTGATCCGAATTTTTTGGTTTTCTTGAACACCCTAGTCTCTTTTTTTTAAAATCGATAAACACCATAGTCCTTAGGCATAGAACTAGTCCTGAGCTAAAACTTGTATTGTGGCCATTTTAGACCTCCAAAAAATTTTGAATTTCAAGTGCCCCTCATACTTTTTTACCCCTTAATAATAGTCCGACAAAAGAAGCTCATTTTTTATTTTCGTTTTAAACCCCTGAAAGTCATGACCGGCTCTCTTAGGCGAGTGTTGCTACAGGTACCGACGGGGTCGGTACCGAAATCGTAGGGACGGCCGCGCCGAGCCGTCTCTGGACGGCCGATCTGAGCCGTCCAAAAATTCTATAAAAAAAAAACGAGGGGGCTTACGCGAGAATCAAGGGCATCCGAGGTGTGTAGGCTGTTCGATCCGAGCACCCATTTTTAGTGTATATTTGTATGTACGTGCGTATATACAAATATACATGAAAAATGGGTGCTCGGATCGAGCACTTTACACACCTCGGATGCCGTTGATTTTCGCATAGGCCCCCTCATTTTTTTTTTTAGAATTTTTGGACGGCTCGGATTGGCCGTCCGATGGCCGGAGACGGCCCAACGCGGCCGTCCCTACGATTTCGGTACCGACCCCGTCGGTACCAATATCATTTTCGCTCTTAGGCAGTGCATTTCTAGAATAGAGAGAGAACTTCGTAGTACAGTAATTCGTTGGCACACTTTCCAACACAAAACACTACCTGCGTAGGTTACAGACAAGACAGCAAGCCACTGGCACTTTGCATGGCATTGGCTTTTCTCAGGTAACAGCCAAATTCATAGTAGTATAGTACTTGAAGGTTTGATTCACCGAGATAAAGCCAAGTTCATCCATATCCGTATAAGGTATCCAAAGTACTACAGTAATAAATTTCACTGCCCAATTTGAAGAAACAAACCACGTGAAGAATTTTTTTTTAACCCACTGTAGATTTTGGCTGTCACTGACTCGTTTGGTAGAAAGATAAAGAAGTCGGATACGGGCAACAAACAGACAAAAATGCTCGAGGAATACGTATATCCTTTGTTTGTGTGCGTCTCGACATCCTTTGTTTGTGTGCGTCTCGACGTGTGTATATCTCCTTAGCGGAGGATTAATTTTGGGCACCCCAAGAGGTGTCCAAATCGGGCTTCTTATACGTAAATCTAGTATGATTGTATGTTGATTTTGTCTTGAATTCTTATTCCCTATGTCTTGTGTGTTAGGGTTCCACTATTTCCGAACACCATTACCGTATGTGTCGTAACTGTTCCAAATTGCTAATTGTACGCGCGTTTGCGATTATTCGTTTCCTTGACCTAAAAGAGATGGCAGGCTAGCTGCAACTAAAAATAGTATGAACATGAGAGTTACACAAATTCTTGCCAAAATTAAGGATTTAGTCTGAACTAGGAATGAAGATTTGGACTAATTGGTGATTAATGATTTTATCCAAAATATATATCTGCATGTATTGAAAGGAAAAAGTTATATACTCCATGCCGAATGACCAAAATCTGGGAATTAATAAATGCATGATATCTAGTTCCAACACTAGTTTGATTGGTAAAATATTACGACAATAAATGTAATATTTTAACAATGTTTGACCATATTCATTCGATCGGCAAAGATATTTCCTCCACTAAATTGCTGTAATGAATTTTTAAAATCTCCCCTTGTCCTTTTTCCAATTTACGTAAGAATTTTAGATTTCGCGGTCAACCTGCCGCTACAATGAAGATCTTTATTTCTTCCGTAAAATGATTTCAAAAAAAAATTAATTCTTGGGACGTAGATCGGGAAACAGACATGTCTGCCGGAACTATTTGATGAGTGGATATATATATCACGTTCGTCGAGCGATATTTGGAGCTCATTAATCTGTGTTCAAGTATCGATCTGTATCAATAGCATTGCTCGTGATTTTACGAGCCACGAGGGAATATGAATCCGTTGCAATGGCCTGTAGAAGCCAGTAGACTTGTCTTTTTGACGCACATGATCGAGTCCATAATGTGGCATCCAATACCAATTGGAAACCAAACGTCATTTTGTTTTAGTGGTCCTCATTTATGGGTTCCCTTTCTGCTTGCCAGTTTGGTCAGCTTTCCGCCTTTCCCCCACTTTCCCCCACCCTGTGTCTCTAAGCCAGTAGTTTGAGTGTTACATATATTCCGATAGATACATTTTATTTTTTTTTGTGTGGAGGGTACATAATTTCTAATTATACGAGTCGTGTTCAAGTTTGATTCGTTTATTAATTACTAGAGCTCGAATTTGAGATTATAGCTTTTTGATTCATACAGAATTGAAGGAGCTCGATCACTTAGTTCCTGAAATATTATTAAGCTCGAGTTTTGGAGCTCATATCGGAAGCAAAAATTAAGTTATAAATACGCTACAATATTCATCATCTTGTTGCTTTTATACATCAATACTTTTTTTTCCGATCAAAAAAAATACTTATCACATTATTATACATGGATATCAATGTATTAATTTTATATGACATTTGTGTATGTGAGAATTGAGTCGGTAGTCAGACATATTTTAGCTCGAGCTCAAGATCAACTCACACGCACGGTCGAACAAGCCTAAACGAGCGACAGACCAACTATAGTTCAACTAGCTAACGGCTTAGTTTCTTTTGCCAGCATGCCTAACTATTTCCTTTTCTATTTTTGGAAGAAGCTAGGGAGAGGGCGAGGAGGTCCAACTCCGTCGCCCAACTTTCGGAGGATTTCTATTGTTATCGAGTGCGAATATTGGTGATGGAACAAGAAATCAACCTCAGAAATAGCACGAGGGACATTCCCCGTTGCATAAAAATCTGATTTTCCCATCAGCCTAATTTTGACTAGAGACTCTTTTGCTTTTCTTTCCAAGTTGTTTTCACTACCATACAATTAGAGCAAAATTGCCCTAGTGGAGGCAAAGAGTAAATGATGCACGGCTCTCTAAAATTAGAGGTAATTGACTGAGGTAAAGTAGGCAAAAATGGCTCTCTCTTTCTGCTCAGATTCATGTGTCTCTTATCTGATAATGACATGTTACACTAGCTTGATGGAGGAAAGTGCTTGGAAATGGAAATACATGGCCCTCTTCAATTTGGTTAATTATATGGCCTTATTTGATTAGGACATGGACATTATGATTGAGGCAGATATAGTGAGAAGTTTATGTTCGTTTAGAAAAACTTCATTATCTCACCTAAATATCGTTACTTTAAGAGTATGATGTTTTTTTTTTTTGGCAATGCAGGGTCAAGGTTTTAAAAAATCGTCTGTTGCGTAACGTAACGGCTGACATGTAGCGGTTTTTCGGTATCTCGGTATTGTTACACCCCAGTAATATCGGTGAGAGGGGAAAATCACATGCGTATCGGTCGGTTCCCATTACGTAACGATCCATTTCAGATTCACGAACGTTACAGCCGATACTCGACCGTTAAGGGTGATTTGGGCATTAAATTTTTTTTTTTCCCCTCTAAAAACGAGTTTTAAAAATTTACAACAGCTACAACCGATACCGGTTACGTGTCGTTCGTTACTCCAGATATCAAGGTTGCACCTCAACTATTATCGTTACGTGTCTCGATACTGTTATATAAAACCTTGCGCAAGGTAATAACGAGGGGTGCACGTACCTCGGGCCGGGTTCAGGCCGAGCTTATATATACTAGATAGTAACGAGACCTGTGCACCCTCTTATAGTTTCATTTTCCAAGCCCGTCCAACTAAGCCCATTTATTAGTATTTAAAGTATAGTACCATAGTACGGGAACTAATTTTCACAATCAATTTTTAACCTCTCACTCTTAAAGGAACAGAGAGAATAGCTAGAGGAAAAGAACAAAGACAATATTGTACTGATCAAGAAGAGAGTGTAAAAACTAGTATGTCCTTGAATTTAAATCACACGGGAAAATAGACGTTACTTTTTAGCTCAATGCAATTCACAACCGACCACATGCATCTAATCGTGTGGGATAATTCATAGTCTAGCAACCGCCCTATCTAATCTTGTCGTTGCAATGCATTATCCTCCATAATTTGCCTAAGCTCAACCACCCCACCTCCGAGATGCTGCCAAGCATCTTCCTGTAAAGTGGTGCAGAGCTGCCGATCTGGCCGCTTATCTCGGCAATCGACGGCTTGAATCTTAACTGAGCAATGAACGGTTCAGATTTGTATACAATTTGTACGCGCTTAGATTAGATCCAAACCGTCTGTGTCGAGATGAGCGACTAGATCGATCGTTCTGCACCCGCTCGACAGCATCCCCTGGCCCCCCTCCTCCTCCTCCATCTTCATCATCTTTTTGGGCCACCCACTTTTTCCAAATATAGAAATTTGATCAATGCAATACAATGCTTAAAACTTAAGCCCTGCTAATATTTGACTTGATTGATGCTGCTAGTATTTGACTTGATTGATCATTGATGCATCTTTACACTTCATGGCTCATTATCAAAGGAGAAGTTAATCGTAGGGCTGCAATCGTGTTGTGCCTTCAATACGGGGCTCACCCTGAGCCGAATCGAAAATAAATCCGAACCGTTCGGTATGTTCGTATTGTAGAGCTTAACAAATAGTACTACATCTTTGCAAAAAAATCAAGTTGATCGGAGAATGGGAACTGTATGATCAGATAAAATCTATGTTAAAGTGCATTTTGCACTTATATTTGCCGTCCAATTTTTCGAGAACAATGTTCTTTGATCATTGAGTTATTGATGTCCAAACGACTTGATTTCTACCCATTCGGTTGAGTTATACAAACTTAAACAATTCGAATCAAGTTTTTGGACTCAGGACGAGCCCCGGGACCTTGCTTCCTATACGTATTTGGAGTTGGTTTTGTGCGCCAAATGTACAACACGTTTCTTATGCAGTTTTGGTGGGCTCCTTCCGAGACAATGATGCGCCCAAACCTTTTGTTATGTAAGACTAGCTGAGCAAATTACGCATGTTCAAAATCAAGTTGATCTGGCATTATTAACTACATCGTCGAATGCATATTTGTCTTTAGAAGATGGACAAAGAGTATAATTTGGTAGTAGTCGCCCATATTATTTGAAATCAATTATGTCATTCTTAGTATAGGATCAAGTTGATTCTAGTATGCATATTTTTTCGAAACAATTTTTATGTGATCCACACATATTAATTTGATCCTGAAAGAGGTTCACCGGAGCCACATAGCACCGACCCTGGTCCTTGTTTTCGTAAGTTAAACCCTTATTTTCTCTTCCGTTTTCATCAAAGCGATGCACCTTTTAAGCAATCAATTATAGCCAGGTCCTAGAAGGAATGATCAATTGAACACCCTTACATTTCCTAAGCATCCTTAAATTTTACAACAACTATACATGATGCTTAATGCCGGTGTTTGAAATGAACACCCTCTAAGTTGAATACCCTTTTGAGGAATTGATCACTTCATTACCTTATCTAAGACTATAAGTTTTTTTTTCCCTTCTTCTTTAATACGTATAAGAAACCTAAACTAACCATTAAGAGGTGAAAATGTGACCCCACAACGATAATCGAACATCTACTACTCTCGTAAAGAGAAAACCGTACAACATACTTGTACAAAACCTAAATTAACAACTTAAGAGGTGGGAATGTAAACCCAGAGGCCAGAATGAGAATTGAACGACGTCTAATTCTCATAAAAGAGAAAACCTTCTACCACATGGCTACTCATTTGGTCTCTAGGAACCAAGCAAGAATACCTTGCTGTGCTTTGGATCTTAGTTTGGTTGAGTCATGAGTGAAAGGATAATGAATAGGCTGAAAAAGGTAGTCTTAAATCATTTTTTTGGTAAAATTTGAACAATTGTCTGCGAAAAAGAAGGAAGGAATGGGGTTCGAACTTTACTCGCGTCCTTATATATAGTAAGAGAGCAAAGAACTTACCACCAGAGCTACACTAGCCTCTTTACAAAAATTTGTATATACATAATATTTAATATATTCTAAGATTTTGGGGTCCTATAGTTGGGCTAAAAACCAAAGGCCCAAGGCGCTTGGTGAGCCTACGCCCGGGACCAGCCCTGCACTTCACTACCTGAAAGAGAAAGCCAATACTGGATGCAAGAGAGCAGGGAAAGTAAATAAAGACAGAGAAAGGTAACTAGCCCCATTAGAAGGCTAGCCTAACTAGTTTACATCGCTCCTGCAAGAAAAAGAGGGACGTCTCACATTCCACATCCCAATTCAAACGATTCCTCGGGGAGCCTCCTTTTTAGAAAGGCATTCCAGCTTCAGAGGCAGTGAGCCGTGTCAGGAAGGGAAAAATTTTCAGTGGTACCACGTGGTGTCCGCTCGTGCATCCGAGCCGTCCATTTCATGTTTGGACGGCTCAAATTTTGAGAGAGAAAAAGGAGAGAGAAAGTGTTAGGGTGAAAGGAGAGAGAGAATTTTAATCCGAGCCGTCTAAAAGTGAATCGGACGGCTGATGTGTGCCGAACGGGTGCCACGTCGGCAATACCCGCTCGGCACTGAAAAACTTCTCGGTTCCGGAAGGAGTTTGACTGTTGCCGTGTCAGGAAGGAATTTAGTAATTCTTGACTGGCTGGGGAAGATGACTGGCAGGGAAGTAGATGGCACACTAGTCTTCTCTGGTGTGCTAGCTACAGTGAGGATGGGAGCCACCCAAAGTTAACATATACGTAGGTTCCGTTCCCGAAAGGAAAATAAGTACTTATTTTTTAAGAAGACAATTTCAAGTTTAAAAATTATGTGCTTACGCAAATTATTTGTCTATCAATATGGATCTTGTTTGATAGATCTCACTGAGATCTTTTATACGGTGCAAAAAAATTAAAAAATTATTTTTCATTTACATTATTTTTGAGTTTGAAAATGTAAAATAAACACTTATTTTTTAAGAATGTATTCTGAAACGGAGCGTAGTCATGTATTTGTATCCTTCCTCGATTAAAAAAGGGGTGAAAAAAGGCAACTTCCAAGTTTTTTTTATTGTTGTCAATCATTAGAACCTACTCTAGGGGAAGGGGAAGGGGAAGGGGAAGGGGCATCACACCCGCAACACCTCACTTATGGGGCTTGAACCTGGCCTCCACTAAAAGCTCGTTGGAGCAGCACAAAACTTGGTTTTGGTTATCCTAAAAGCTACAAATATTAGGTTGTTCGGATAAATTTTTGTCCTTATTCAATTTTTTTTTGTATTTTGTGGCTATTGTCAATTTTTTAAGGATTATTGCTTCGTTATGACAAGAGGAATCTAAAAAGTAAAAATTTTTGGTCGAAATCTAATTTTTTTTGAATTTCGACGAAAATTGGCGGGAAAGCCACTTTTTTCGTCTTTATTCAAAAAAATTTGGATTTCGACCAAAATTTTTTACTTTTTAGATTCCTAATAATCCCCAAAAAATTGACAATAAGCCACAAATTGCAAAAAAAAATTGAATAAAGACAAAAAAAATTTGGCGGGAAAGCCACTTTGGCTTTAATAGCCGAACAACCCACACAGCTAAAGCAGACAAATACTTTATACTCCCTCCGTCCGGATTTAATTGTTCCTAGTTCTATTCTAACCGGCTAAAAAATGGGTTATATATTTAAATCCGTAATGAATTTCACATCGAATATGGATCTTGTTTGATAGATCTCGATTAGTTCTAAAATACAATGTTTTCGAAATCACGTAAAACATCTCTCTCCACTTATTACCCCTACTATTTTTCAAAAAACTTTTCAAATCCCAAACCAAACAAAGCATCCCGTGGCATGCATTCTGGACCAAAGTGATCCGTTGTATGATCGGATGCTTATTTCTTGCTTTGGTTTGGATGCCTAACTTCGTTTGGTATGCGTTCCTTTGGCTACAATGCTGTTCTTAATTTGATTCCTTTCTCGATGTACTCATGTACGAGCTCCAATAAATATTTCTTTGCCGATTTAAAAAAATTGGTGAGCGTTGGAATATGTGATGCATGTGATTTTTGGAATCTCGTATAAACTAAATAAGACTCGACCAATCATGAACATTAAATTAATCATTCTTGATGTACTTTTTGTCAGTAGTCTGCGCGGGATTTGTCTTTTTTGCTCAAAACAAAGAAACTAAAAGCATTACAAAAATTCACGTACGCAATTATAAAACAAATTGAATTATGGGGTACCATGAGATTATGATCATTCACGATGGCCCACTCCAATAAGTCTACCAAAATCATAAAACTATATGGTAAGTTGGTATCAAACGTGCCCATTGCCATTGGAGCTCACGCATCTTCTTTTTTAAAAAAATAGTACTATCTATCTTTTCTTTTTACTTTTTCTGAAAGGATCGATCTGTTCTTTTTGTTTATTCTACGATTGATCAGGCCTTTCTCCGTTTCGCTAATACAAATAAGCTGGAATCGAGAATCACTTTTAGTGAAGTTGGTTGCTCATCTCCCTCCCTTAATGGTGACCAAGGTTCAAGTCTCATAGGGGAGGTTTGGGGGGCCAGGGCTATGGAGAGCCTCTGGACCCCCCTGTGTTAATTCTAACACCTCCACTAACCTCTGCTGATATATATAATGTTGACAAATAAAAAAGTTGGAACCTTGAAAAAAAAAGAAAAGGATTAAGCGGATTAGTATATAGCAAAAAAAAAAAAAAAATTTAACGGTAGGCAAGTTTATATAAGTTAGGGTTAATTTTTTTTTTTACATATAATAATTATATTTTCTAAAATTCTTATCGAGGCGGCCGTCACCACTAGTCCCCCATCATTTGCAACTTGTGTTGCAATATTATGTTCCGCCCGTGTGAACACACTTCCAAACGGGCTTATAAACACACACACCGTAACCCGGTGTGGCCTCTGTGACACAGCTACAGCAGCATAGAAATGGAGGCTACCGCTGCCAAGCCCCCTCTCCACACGCTCACCTTCTCACGTGTAACGGCTGTGAACCGCGTGTTTGCGGCCGTCTACACGTGCGCCGTCCTTGCTCTTCTCTATCAGCATGCGCTCAGGGCCCTCAACTCCACCACCTTCCTCTCCTTCTCTCTTTCCCTCACCTTCCTATTCGCCGACCTCCTATTCGGCTTCATGTGGGCCACCGGCCAGTGCTTCCGCATGCGGCTGGTCCACTGCCACGTCTTCCCGGAAAACCTCCTGAAAGTGACGAGGGAGGAGGATTTTCCGGCGATGGACGTGTTCATATGCACGGCGGATCCGGACAAGGAGCCGCCGATGAGCGTGGTGAACACGGCGCTGTCGGTGATGGCGTACGATTATCCAGCGGAGAAGCTGTCGGTTTATGTGTCGGACGACGGCGGGTCGGCTTTGACTCTGTTTGCTTTTGTGGAAGCAGCTAAGTTTGGGAGCCACTGGTTGCCCTTTTGCAGGAGGAACAAAGTAGTGGAGAGATGTCCCGAGGCTTATTTCAGATCGAATTACCCTCGGTCCGATGAAACAAAGCAAATAAAGGTACTTTGTTAATGAGGAAAACTATTTTACGGAGCTTGCCGTGAATAGTGGTTCACGGAGGTAAATTGCGCTCGTCCAAAGTGAATTGGACGGTTCGGATTTTAACTTTTCCCCCGAAAATTTTTATTTAATTCCGGACCATCCAATACCGGAACGGACTGTTGAGATCAATCGGCTCCGTAAATTACATATTTACAGCGACTCCGTAAATAAGCCATACTCTTTGTTAATAATTGCTACAAAGTTTTCATGAATCACTGATTAATATTCTCCTTAATTTTAGTTCACAAGGAAATTACCTTTAGATACGTACGTTCCCTAGTTTTTTTTTTTTTTTTAATGCCTAGTGAAACTACTTAACTGCTCAGTTTCGCCCCTACAAATTCAGAAAAAATCATATTGAGTTGAGCTGATTTTTTATAGGACTCTATAAAAAAATATTTTAAAAATAATACTAAGTGATTCGAATCATCTTTGTGGAACCGAGGTGGACCCCACATAATTCATATGTACATGGCATATGTACACATAGCGGTACTCATATTAGTAGTAGTTGAACACTTGATTCCTTCTGGAGCCATTTTTCTTCTCTTCATGTTTCTTTGTTAAAATGATTTATCTGTTTCAGTTTATTTAGTTTTTCCTATATTTTCCAAACATAAATTAGAGCTTAGCCGTGCAAGTAAATTAGAGTGGATATACATGTTATGTTCTTGAAGATATTTAATTCTGATGCTTCGATAAAATCTACAAGAAAAATGAAAATTTTATGCTCGATAAAAAAAAAGAAAAAAAAAGAGGACAGACAAATTCGGTGATGGGCAAAAGTTGCGGCTAATAAACGGCTAATTTTCCGTGGTCTTTAGCAGCAAGAGACCAACCAACCACGTTAATCCATAGGACCGAATTAAAATCTATGAAAGGTGCCGAAGACTGAAAGTTCCTTTCGACGGTGCAACCCCGTCTTTCCAAAAGATTAGCGGGATGGCTACACGCGGGTTTTGACAAAACATAAAACGCAATCGATGACGACGATGAAATCTACCAAATGAATGATTCCGATTATTCTTGTGAACCGAGAAGGAGCATACAAAGGCTCAAAACTGGACTAAACAAAAATTGAACAGGTGCTTCCTCCTTGTTTGTGCGAGTCTCATACCATTGGTACTGAATAATTCCACCAAACCTAGAAGCATGATACCAATCACATTAACAATTTAATTAACATGCAACGAGGAGAAGGGTTTTTTTTTTTGAAAGGTTCGAGAAGTTAATTATTCATCAGTGTTTTCAAGGGTGCAATCGTTAATATAGTAGTATTTATCCCCTACCAATATATAGTTTAATAGGCGGTCATTAGCAGGACCCATGTGACTTTGGATCGTTTGTCAAGATCCTATTTGGTGAAGTGACGAGAATAACCCCTATGAGTATTTATGAAAAAACTCTGTTTAAACCCGTAAGATTGTCTCGAATGACGAATCCCAAATTTCTTTTCAAGCTCATTTAGGGAAGTTTAATTTAATACTGTATGACCCAAAAATGTCATCATCTACAGATTCAAAAACCTAGTAATTTTCTTGTATACTCACCACCAATTGCAGCCCTAACCCTTCCCGACGTACCATGCCCCAACCATTGACCAATAAAGAAGACTAGAAGAGACCATATAATTATAAAGTTTTTAATTAATCGGGTGTGTGGACAATACAAACACAAGTTGAAAGAAGGGCTGAGATTCATTTGATCCAAGAACTGATGTGTGCTCTCTATAACTCTCTTAAGAAAACACCAACACTCTTACAAATATATTACAAAAATGTCATCGGTTCTTTTTACCTACTGCTCGGCTTCTGATATAGTGCTGTAGGCACGTGCAAACACTAATATATATATATATGGAAAATTTGTTTGGGTTCTAATAGAATCACGCTGTGTACATTAATCGAGTCCCAAAAAGAGTCTAATGATGATTTTGTATCTACTAATCAATCATGTTACAGGTGATGTACGAAAGCATGAAGGAACAGGTGGAGAACGTGGTCGATTCAGGAAAGGTTACCGACGACTACATCACTAACGAACGAGAACGCCAAGCTTTTAACAAATGGACTCCAGGCTTTACTCGTCAAGACCATCCCACCGTTATTCAGGTTTAATACTCCAATCCAATAAACAGCTTTAATAATTAATAATTTATATAAAAGAAGATTTAAAAACCAAAATTTTACCCAAAAATAATTCCAATCTCTCTCCTTTGTACTATAACTTCTCAATTTTTCTACGCCCACTGCGAATCTACCAAAACAGGTTTTGTTGGAGACAGGCAAAGACAGAGACATCACAGGCCAATCAATGCCAAATCTTATCTATGTTTCCAGACAGAAAAGCAGAATCTCACCACATCACTTTAAGGCCGGTGCTCTAAATGTCTTGGTAAGCCAAATTAATCCTTTGATTTAAAAATATGTTTGTATCGAATAAAATAATAAACGAAAAGTGGATGTACAAATATTTTTTTTAATTGTCTAAATCCAGTGTCATTGCCACTATTATTAAACCATACCATGTTCAATATGTGTCCTCTTTAGTTTTTAACTATAATATTTATGACTTGAAGCAATGACAAGTATTGGGATTAAATTATAACAGTTCTAATGTTAACCTTGTTTTCGTGCTTATTTGAATGCCATGTTTTGAAGCTTCGAGTATCAGCTGTCTTGACTAATGCACCTATAATCCTGACTCTGGACTGCGACATGTACTCAAACGATCCCCGAACACCTTATTCCATGCTATGTTACCTCTTTGACACCACAATCAACCCTGAATTAGGGTACGTTCAATTTCCACAACGCTATCGTGGACTCAACAAAAACGACATCTATGCCTGCGAGCTTAGGCGCGAGTTCCTCATTAATTCGGCGGGATTGAACGGGCTGGCAGGTCCCAATCATGTCGGGACTGGATGCTTTTTCTCTCGCCGAGTTTTCTTCGGAGGTCCCTCGTCTTTCGTGTCTCCTGAAATACCCGAATTGAGACCCGACCATGTCGTAAAAAAGCCCATTCAGGCCCAATCAATCTTGGCTATGGCACACTATGTGGCGGATTGCAAGTACGAGGACCAAACTAATTGGGGTTCCAAGGTAAGTTAGTTTATTGTAAAGGGGTTATTGTTCTTTTTCTTTTTCTTTTTTCCCTTCGTAAAAAAAGGTTTTAGTTTTCAGACAAAAAAGTCTTGGAATACAACTTCAGACACAACTCTATCTCGGGCCGTTCGACGTACATGCTCCCATATACATCGAATAGCTCCAGACACACTTGTATATAGAGTAGGTGTTCTAAAGTTGTTCAAATTATACTCAACAATCAATTGAAACCTTTGAGTTGGGCCCAAATATTTCAGATGGGCTTCAGATATGGGTCTTTGGTTGAGGACTTTTATACGGGCTACCGGTTGCAGTGCGAGGGATGGAGGTCCGTGTTTTGCCACCCGAATAGGCCTGCATTTTTAGGCGATGCACCGATCACCCTCAACGATGCCCTAAATCAAATCAAGCGATGGTCCGTGGGCCTTCTTGAGGTGGCCTTCTCCAAATACAGTCCATTAACTTTTGGCATCCGGGCTCTGGGCCCAATAATGGGTCATTGCTACGCACACTATGCCTTTTGGCCCATTTGGTCCATTCCACTCACCATATATGCCTTCCTCCCTCAGCTGGCTCTTCTGAATGGAGTCTCCATTTTCCCCAAGGTATGTCACTCCCAACTGCTCTCACCGATGTGGTACTCAATAACTAGATTCCTATATAACACGTCGAAAAGGCCTTTACGAGTTGAAAGTCGTCAATCCATTACGAATTAAAGTGACCTTTCCAATAGACAATGATTGAGAACGCTTCATCTTTGTCCGATAATTATCAGACGCTTCACTCAATTTCAGCTACAAACATGTGTATTTTTATTAATATCATGATGGGCTTCTTCCTTGAGTCTTCCCTGCCTTTTTTTTCTACGAAATTAATTAAAAAGGGTGTTATCTATATTCTTTGATGGGCACTAATGTGCGTTGAATTCGGGTCTTGTCTCGAGCTCGAAAACATAATCCGAACCGTTTACTTTCTAGAGATAGATATGAATAACAACCTTGTTAAAAATCAAGTCAATTGGACATCGTTTACCTGGTAGACTTATCGCATTTTTATTCAGTAAAATAATAGCAAATGATGTATCAAAAATATGTACAAAGATTATTTGATTCGATCAGTAAGCTACTGCTGCCCGATTGACTTGGTCTTACCAATGTTGTTCGCGTTTAGCTCTAAATAGTGAACATTTTGGATTATGTTTTCAAGCTCGAGACGAGACCCGAACTGAGGGCACAACAGCCTCCTACACTGAAAAGGTCCCTGAGTCTTGTCTTTTTTATTACTCCGTATTAGTATGAAGGAAGGATCCTAAGAGCCGAATTAGATTAAGTACATACCTAACTTTTAATACTCTTTATTGTTTGCACCTCTCGAAAGCAAACCTTTATTCTCAAGCATGGCAGCTTGAACTTGTACGTACACCATAGTACCTTGCAAATTAATGTCTACTCCCTTCTTCTTCTTTTTTGGCATGTAATGTTTGTTGATCAAAATGGAATTTCATGTTATAGGTATCGGATACCTGGTTTTTCTTGTATGCATTTCTATTTCTCGGGACCTACGTACGAGATTGCCTCGACTTCATTTTATCCGGAGGGACATTTCAAAGGTGGTGGAATGACCAAAGAATGTGGATGTTAAGGGGAGTCACGTCTTACTTTTTCGGATCGATTGAATTATTAACCAACCGCTTAGGCATTGCCAAAAACGGATTCAACCTGACGAGCAAAGTACTCGACAACGAGCAGAGCAAGAGGTACAATCAGGGGACCTTTGAGTTTGGAGTCGAATCCCCCATGTTTGTGCCACTGTCAACGGCGGCCATAGTCAATCTAATCGCGTTTTTCGGAGGGTTGATCGGAGTTTTCAGGGGAGGAGATTTCGACGGGTTGTTTGTCCAGATTTTTGTAGCTGGATTTGTGGTGGCCAATTGCTGGCCAATTTATGAAGCCATGGTTTTGAGGACTGATAACGGGAGAATGCCTACGAAGACTACCCTAATTTCCACATTACTTGCTTGGGCTTTATACACAGCAGCTTCTCACACACCACATAAATGAAGGTTGGGGGAATTTAATTTAATTTCAATGTAAAACAAATGAACAATTTTTTTTTTATGCATGTTATTCCTATTATTCTCAATAAATTATTCCTCTTGTAGGCTAAAGGTATGTATGGACCGATTCGGCCCCAAATGAGTTGATAGCACCTAAAAGGTTTCGAACCTGAGACCCTAGAAGAGAACAAACTCCCAAAAAGCATAACATGCTGAAAGACGCAACCCAACCTCGGGGAACCAATCACAAACGCTGCATTGTTGTGCTATCTTCTACTCATTAGCGGCGAAATTTCGATTTCGGTGAATATTTGTTAAGAACTTTTTTGCTAGCTAGACAAGTTAAATGGCTATGGAACGATGAATAAAGAAATTAACGAGTTAAAACAGAAGTGGTAGCTAGCTAGCTAGAACTAGGACATATGACGTGGAAAGTCTCCAGGCACACATGTACGCAGTGATTGATCTCTGAGTTTGCGTAGTTGGCAAAAGATTCTCTGAGGAAAAGAATGAGAAAATATTGATGTTGGTACGTGGGCGAGAGGGAAAGTAGAAGGAAGCATATATATAGTATATGTTGATGTTGGTACTTGTTCTATGAAAGCAATAAAGCATGTTAATTAGTACTCCTTTCATTTCGGAAAGAAGTTAGAGCATCCGCAATGGTAATAATTAAAATGCGTCATGTCAGTATTTGATTATCTATTTAGTTCATAATCAATTTTAACAATTTCTATCTCCGTATTGGTTATTTTTGCATCATTAACCAAAAAACACCCCACAATACACAATGCATATTTGTCCAATCGCAAATAAGTTTCAATCACGCACCCGATCACACCAAATTATTCGTCTCGATGAGACGATTTCAATGTGGGGTGCTTTTGAGTTTTGAGTTTGGTTATTGAGTTTTGGTTATTGATAAAAGTTGTTAAGTTTGGTTATAGAATTGGTAGAATTTGATTATTTGCTACAAGACTTGTAATTTTGCTTATTACAATGTGGGGTGCTTTTTGAGCATTATTATTAAATTTGTTTATCCACATTCATTTGCTTATTACAATGGGGATACTCTTAGGCCCCGTTCAGTTGCCAGGAAAGGATGGGAAAATCAACTTTTCCATGACTTTTGTAGTGTTCAGTTGGCAGGAAAGTAGTGGGAAACATGTTTTTAAGTTTTCCTGCAAGATTTACTTTCTTGCAAAAGTGATCCGGCCAAAAGCATAGGATTTTGTGTCGCGGGAAAAGTTTTCTCCATTGTGGGACCAAAATAATTGGCGGGTAAGAAAAAAAGTGAATGACGCAAATACCAAAAACAAATTAGGTTCTTAGAAAGACACTTTGAGATTTACGTGAGTAACAACAATTTCGACTACTATGGTTCTTTCTGAGATAATTGTTGTGAAAAAATATTGGTAGTTTATTTTTTTTTGAAGTATTTATTTATCTTGTCATTAGTCTTCAATTTTGTTTTGTACTAACTAATTTTCAATGAGTTTTTACATCGACAACTAATCAAGCATGGTTGTTTAATATTTATTTATTTAGTTATCATCTACTTATTTTTTAAACTTTATTTGTACGGTTGATTATCAGAGAATATCAATTTAAATGGGAGATTTGCATGACTATTCAGAATATAGCAAATTGAATAGGGAATTACAAGTCGATTTTTTCATTTCATGTTAAGGTTTTGCATTAGATAAAATACATTTTCCGTATGTGTTAATTTTTGAAATATGATAGCCTATTATTTAGCTCTCAAAGTTACTTTTATTTAAAATTAGCCTTGGGATAAAAATAAAGAAGTTTCTCATAAGTGTCTTTTCCCGGCAAATGAACCACTAAACTTTAGTTTTCCTGCAAAAAAAAATTGTCAAATGAACACTCACAAGAAAATAGATTTCTTTTTCCTTTACTTCACTTTACTTAACTTTCCTGAGAATAATTTTCCGGTATAACATTCCTAGCAACTGAACGAAGCCTTAGTAACTTTCTTTTTAATCTCTTGCAATCCATTCTTTTCTTAGAGATTAAAATTCTTTAACCTATAAACCCCACTTTTCCACCACCACCTTTATCGATCGTACCGTGTATTTATTATTGTTTTGAACCGTTCATCTTGTAGACCTTACATAGTAGTGTATCTATGCAAAAAATAAACTTGATCGGATATCGATATGAGTATCAAAAATTGAATTTTGCTTTATAAAATGGATAGTTTATCTTTATTATTATTGACAAAAATCAGATCGTCCATTTAATAAACCAAAATTCAAATTAATTAATTAAAAAATTCTTTGGTTATACTATATGTTTTCGCGATCAAAAGAGTGGCAAACTTTAATTAATTGGAAAAAAAAAGGGTTTTAGTTGCCACTAAAGATGGTGGCCGTTGGAATATGTGATCATCATATGATGCATGTGATAAATGGGATCGTATGTGAGGTGCATAGTATCGTATTGCGCATTTTCGAGCCGTCGGATCGTATATCCAACAGCTCGGATCTCATCTCAGCAATGAACGACGGCTCCGATCTCATCTCGGCAATCAACTATCGAGAGCCGTTCATTGCTGAGATGAGATCCGAGTTGTCGGATGCACTATCCCCCAATTAGTATTAAACTAGGCTAAGTCCTGCTAAATTTTTTAGGTTTATTTTAAAGTTTTATTCTTATTAAAAAAAATCGCATTTGTTAGTTTTGCGCCAAATTTTTGTGAATTATTGATTTGTCTCGATGATAGGATTTGAAAAAGTAAAAAATTTTTACTTTCACCAAAATATTTTTGAAAATATTCAATATAAAGCCTCGCACGTGTGTTGCGATATTATCTGTTCCGCCCGTGTGAAAACACTTCCAAACGGGCTTATAAATACAGACACGGTAACCCGGCGTCACCTCGGCGACATAGCAGCAGCATAAAAATGGAGGCTCCCGCTGCAGCTGCAACAGCCAAGCCCCTTCTCCACACGCTCACCTTCTCACGTGCAACGGTCGCGAACCGTGTGTTCGCGGCCATCTACACGTGCGCAGTCCTCGCTCTTCTCTATCACCATGCACTCACAGCCCTCAGCTCCACCACCTTCCTCTCCTTCTCTCTCTCCCTCGCCTTTCTGTTCGCGGACTTCGTCTTCGGCTTCATGTGGTCCACAACCCAGAGCTTCCTCATGAGGCCTGCCCACCGCCGCGTCTTCCCGGAAAACCTCCGAAAAGTGATGAGGGAGGAGGATTTTCCGGCGATGGACGTGTTCATATGCACGGCGGATCCGCACAAGGAGCCGCCGGTGAGCGTGGTGAACACGGCGCTGTCGGTGATGGCGTACGACTACCCGGCGGAGAAGCTGTCGGTTTACGTGTCGGACGACGGCGGGTCGGATTTGACCCTGTTTGCTTTCGTGGAGGCTGCCAAGTTCGGGATCCACTGGTTGCCCTTTTGCCGGAGGAACAAAGTAGTGGAGAGATGTCCCGAGGCTTATTTCGGGTCGAATTACCCTCAGTCCAATGAATCAAAGCAAATGAAGGTATTAATATTAGTCTTATGTTTGTTTTTACTCGCGTAATGTTTCTCTAATATAGTATATAATTCAATCACAGACGTAGTTAAGTGAATAACATGAAGACTGCAGATTGAGTTGGCATAATATCTCACTCCCTCAGTCCCATTTGATAAACAAGGACGTTAAATTTTCGGATAAAAAAAATACTTTCATGCATAATTTTTTGAATTTTTTCGCACCAAATTAAAAAACAATCGTTGATCTTTAATTTGGTACTAAAAAACTCAAGAAAATCATGTACAAAAGTACTTTATTTTTTATTTAAAAATTACACGTCTTTTCATAGGAAAATATCATTTTGAAACGAAGTCAGTTGATAAAAGAACACACTGAGAACTAGTATTTGAGCGTGCGTGTTTTCCTTTTTATTTTTAACTAGTAATGCTACTATAGAAGTTCAAGTCTGGAGTCTGGCTAGTCATCATGTTGACGGAGTAATCTTCGATCAAATGGGAATCCACACAGCAATTAGCCAATGAAAACTTTATCCAATATTGTTATTGGGGATTTAATCCGTCTATTACGGAGTAATCTTCGATTCATTGCTTACGTAGAGGAATATCACTAATTAGGTTTAATTTTGTTGTATTGTTTGCATATAAGAGAGAGAGAGAGAGAGAGAGAGAGAGAGAGAGAGAGAGAGAGAGAGAGAGAATTTTAGGATTCAAATATTTTCACTGGACCTGCAGGCCCCTGTGCCCCTCCATGCATGTGTCCGCTAGCAGACTTGGATCTTTCAACACCCAATCAGTAGCTACCTGACAACTTGATAACAAATCTTAGATCCAAATATACAAATACGCACGACTTGTTTTCCTTCCGTTCATGTTTCTTGGCTAAAATGAGTGAAACGAACAAGGCCATTTTTTTTTTCTCAGTCAACCATATAAACGAAAACAAGAGAACATTGGTATTTTCTTTTGAAAATCTGTCCCTTCACTTTTCCGCAATATCATATTACTCTCTCCGTCCTTGTTATACCGAGCTGTGTTAGTTTTAGGATTCAAATATTTTCACTGGACCTGCAGGCCCCTGTGCCCCTCCATGCATGTGTCCGCTAGCAGACTTGGATCTTTCAACACCCAATCAGTAGCTAGCTGACAACTTGATAACAAATCTTAGAGCCATCACGTACTACTCGAATATAAAAGACACACCCAAATATACAATTACTCACGACTTGTTTTTCTTCCGTTCATGTTTCTTGGCTAAAATGATATATCTGCATGTTTCAATCTTTTAGAGCATGTTCGTTTTGAGATTTTGGATTTAAATTTGTAAATAATAAGTGTAGAGAGAAATAGAGTAATGATTGAAAATCGGGGTATAATGATGATAGAGAGAGAAAAATAAAAATAATAATTAAAGATATGAGTAAAAAGTAGAGAGAGAATTATTCTAGTTTTACAACAAAATCATATAACATCCTTACATGCGCCGTTCAAAAAAAAATCTTACACGTCAGTACGGGACCCATCAACTGATGGGTCACATAGACA
Organism: Rhododendron griersonianum; assembly: GCA_018127125.1. Classification (NCBI taxonomy): domain Eukaryota; kingdom Viridiplantae; phylum Streptophyta; class Magnoliopsida; order Ericales; family Ericaceae; genus Rhododendron; species Rhododendron griersonianum. The sequence goes on along the minus strand of CM030794.1, from coordinate 12,087,444 downwards.
AAAGAAAAAATTTATGGCCCCAAGAAAAAAGAAAAGGACAAGTTAGATGATGGACATAGGTGCGGCCGATAAACAGCTACTGTAGGTGTAATTTTGTGACGTCTCTAACAGCAAGAGTCCTACCACGTACGTTAGAAAAAATATCTACTGCTGGAGTATGAATTATTGGAGTTCCTTTTGACGGTTCGACCCCCCATCTCTTTCCATAAGAAAAATATGCATGCATATTTGACCGAAGGAATTATTCGACAATAATCTACGGTGACGTCTATATATGATAATCCTCAAAAGGTTTACGATAAACTAAAAAACGCAAACACGTCAAATGAAAGTATTGTAAAATCAACGACAACATCATCGATTTCCATCCGGATTAAAGAGCTTATTAAAGGACAGCACTCCTTTGTCGTGGATGATGTTTTGAACGAAGTCATTAAACTTGACAATTAGGGTTGTTGATGAATGATGAGCCCAAGAAATGGAAGACGTCTGGATTTAGATTCATAATGCTAAAAATTAAGGGGGGGCGACTATTTGCAGCCCTCTATTTTCTCCCTTAGCCCACTTCTTCATATAACCCATCCCCAATATTTTTTTAAAAAAATAAAATTCCTCCATATAACCCATTAAATGTACCAGATCTTCCCATTATACCATTTTCCTCTAAAAAATTACACTTTTAACTCTCACCCTCTCGTCTAACCTCCATAGCCACCACCACACCACCGCCACTCCTGCCAGAACACCGCCGTTACACCACCGCCACCCTTCCCTCCTCTCTTCAAGTTGTCGTTCTCTCTCTCTCGGAGCCGATTGAACACTGTGTTTTTTTCGACGCAGGATTTTCAATTTTTTGAACTAGATTTTCGGCGTTTCAGGTTAAAAAAATGTAATATTTTCGACATTTGAATACTGTAATATTTAAATAATTTCGACAGTTAGTTACCGAAATGTTTATATATTTTCGGCAGTCAATTACCGAAATGTATATATATATACAAGACTTTTCTAATCTTCAGTAATATAATATTGTCAAATAAATTTTTGGTAACCTAATACCGAAGTATATACCAGAATTCGGCAGTTAATTGTCAAATTATATATATTTTCAACAGTTAGTTACCAAAATATATATATATTTTTGACAGTTAGTTATCGAAATTGTTTTCAAAATGGTCGCAGTGTGATGATTCAATGATGGCTGAACTGAGAGAGAGAGAGAGAGAGAGAGAGAGAGAGAGAGAGAGAGAGAGAGAGAGAGGAGTGGCAGTGGTGCAGCGATGTTCTTGATCGAGTGGTGGTGGCTATGGCAAGCTATGGAGATGGAGGAGGCGTGAAGTGACTGAGGGAATAGAGGAAGAAGATGTTGATGGGTTGTGTCTAAAAAGTTAGAAGGGCAAGTAGGACATTTTGCATTGGGGTCTCATGTTGTAATTATTTGAAAATTTTTAATGGACTAATGAAGAAAATAAGGGGTTGCGAATAGTCGCCCCCAAAATTAAATCAGCACTCTTTATTTATGACCTTCTAGTTAACCCTTCAATTTGCGTACTTCTCTGGGATATCAGATAAGGGAGTGGGTAGTTGCAGGGACGGAGGGAAGGGGGGCACGTGCCCCCGCTCGAAACTAAAATAATTTTGTTATATTTTCATATATTTTGCATAATTATGAAATTAAGTATGCTACTATACATAAACAAGTGCATATATCTTGAAATATACATATAAAACTAGTTTTAGGTTTCAATTTCGTCATATGGTACATTTATACTTGTTGATTTTCGAACTATTTGTCTACTTGGATCGATTCTTTCTTAATTTTACATATTTTTAACCGTCCAAGAGCAATATTTTAAAATAATATCATTAATAAAACTATATCGATCATTCTAAAATTTGTCGATGTTCATGTAAAACATACTCTCAAATTTTGTTTGAGATTTTGTGCTTATTTTTACATAATTTAGGTGAAAGTATGTGTTATATATATTTGTAGTTTGTATTGCAAGCCTTAATTATGTAACGATCTTATTATGGTTAACTAGAAAAATAAATTTTCGCCCCTATTATTAACAAGGTGCTCCCACTAAATGACATTTCTGAATCCGTCCTTGGTCTGGTTACATTGATCTGTATAAATAAGTAACGAGGGACCATTTTACAGAGGACTTGTGTTTCATGGTTGTGTAATTATTGATATTGAAAAGTTATATTTTTCCCATATACTATATTTTTGGCTGTGTTTTTTTTTTTAATTTATAAGTCTGAAACTTATTTCGGTATTTTCAATTTTTTTATTTAGCTTTTCGACGTAATTTTTGAGATTAATCATTTTTCTCGATGGGACGAATCGGAAAAATATAAAAATGTGGACCGATGTTGAAAAAATTCAAATAAGACGGCACTTTAGACAAATAAGACAGCTGTTTGATACTTTTTCTGTCTTTAGTGAACTTTTTTTGTTATCGGTCATAAATTTGTACTTATTAGACTCTTCTTGTTGAGACAGATGATTAATCCAAAAATTATAACGCAATTCTAATAAAAATTTAAAAAAGACGAATAAAATATAGTACAAAACGAAGAAATAAGCTAACTGAAGTTAAAAATAACGCAGTAAATACTCCATATCCTAGAAGGTGGGAAGAGTGCAGAGAGCCCCATATGTAGATGAGAATTGACCACTAATATAAAAATCTCAAAAGAGGAAGGAAAAACTAAAAAGGGGAAGCCACTAGCCAAGACGCTACGGTTTTCCCCTTGATGCTAGTTTTATAAAGGAATTTGGGCTTTTTTGGCTAAATAATTTATTTAGATTATTTTTTTGTCTTTATTTAATTTTTTTTAAAGATTTTCTAGTTTTTTGTCAATTTTTTTTGTGAATTATTGTCTTGTCATAATGAAAGGAATCTAAAAGGTAAAAAAATTAACATTGAAATCAATTTTTTTTTTAATAAAGTAAAAAAAAACCCAATAAACCTTTATCTGGCTTCAACCAAGCTTTTCATTCGAACGAAAAGGAAAAAACGCAACTAGCCACTAAAAAAAATGCATTTTCAGCCGTTGCCAAATTTTGTTTTCGAGTACAATCAATACAAAACGATACATCACGAGTCTTACCTTGTGCAAATTGTTACTTGGCTTATATGAGATGGAGATTGTTCAAGAACACAAACGATGGTGGCCGGTGCGAAGATCTTATTTTTCTGATCAATTTATCCGAAAGAACCATAATTAATTTTTTACTCTAAAGTTCTCGTTAGTCAGCCCTAAAAAAGTCGTAAAATCAAATATCTCTTAGGGCTAACTAACGATAACCTTAGAGTCAAAAATTAATTATGACCCTTTAAGACCATCCACAGTGGTATAATCAAAAGCTAATTGCTCTTCTTCGCCTACTCTATATCTTCTTCACTTCACCGACAAAATTATTTCTCTTTCTTTCCCTCTAAAAGTGAAACTCATATCTCTCGATCATCTATAATCCAACCCATCATCGCCGGATTAAGGTATTTCACTCTTCTTTCCCGTTTTTATCCCCAAAAAAAATAACGAGAACTTTAGAGTAAAAAATTAATTATGTTTCTTTAAGATAAAATGATCAGAAAAATAAGATATTCGCACTGGTTCAAACAAATTAAAAATTGGAGCACTTAACTTTTTTGCTTGGAGCACCTCAGCCATTCCGTTTGGTTTTAGATGGAGGGGTGACGTCAGGTGTTGAATTGATGAGTTTTTAGAAAGCTCAGGTGTTTATATGAAATTTAAGAAAGGTCAGGTGTTTATGTGTAAAAGATCAGAGATGCGTGCACAGGCACCATGTGACCGTGCCCACCCGGCACTGAAAAATTTCTCCCAAAATTGGGATTGTACTCAATCCTTTTAGTTGTACGTTTATCTCGGAAGGTTAGTTGAGGAGATCATCCATGTCATGGGTGATGAATTGTCGCGCGGTAGCCACACAGTTGAAGAAAGAAATTAACGATCTATATATACGCGAATAATCTATTGACAAACCCTGTGAGTGAGCGACTCAGATCATCACTGTAAAAGTACTCTTTAATTGGTTATAGTAAATTGAAACAAACTTTGCAAGGCAGCCCATTAGATGGAATGAAAACATCTCTGGCCGGCCCACATGCATGTACTACGTACTCTGGCAAAACATTGATACGACCGTAGGTAAATCATTTATGCTACATCAATCATGTTACAGGTGATGTACGAAAGCATGAAGGAACGGGTGGAGAACGTGGTCGATTCAGGAAAGGTTACCGACGACTACATCACTAACGAACGAGAACGCCAAGCTTTTAACAAATGGACTCGAGGCTTTACCCGTCATGATCATCCCACTGTTATCCAGGTTTAGTTTACTACTCCAATCCTAGGCACGTGCAAACACTAATATATATATATATATATATATATATGAAAAATTTGTTTGGGTTCTAATAGAATCACGCTGTGTACATTAATCGAGTCCCAAAAAGAGTCTAATGATGATTTTGTATCTACTAATCAATCATGTTACAGGTGATGTACGAAAGCATGAAGGAACAGGTGGAGAACGTGGTCGATTCAGGAAAGGTTACCGACGACTGCATCACTAACGAACGAGAACGCCAAGCTTTTAACAAATGGACTCGAGGCTTTACCCGTCATGATCATCCCACTGTTATCCAGGTTTAGTTAATTTACTACTCCAATCCCATTTGTCCACTCCATTCCAACAAATTAATTAACAGATTTAATTATGATTTCATAGCTAGGGACAGGGATAGCCTAATTAAGAGTGGTGTAGTCTACAATTAAACCACAATTTGTAAATAAATCTCAGTACACACAAGAACCATAGAGTACTAGTGCTTAATTAACAGCTCAAGATTTCCAAATTTTAAAAAGTTGTTATTCAATTTTTATGCATTAAATATATTGGTGGTGGTCCTACATAATTTTTATAAAAAATTGTTGGCGTGACCGCGGTCACTTGTTCTTCTTGGCTCCATTTACGATAGCAGGAAAAAAAAGGGTCCAAATTTTTCCAAACATTTCTTCCTAAGATCTAATTTCCTCTATTCCTCAATTTATCTACACTCCCAGTAACTCTAACTCTGCCAATTAGGTTCTATCGGAGGTAGGTAAAGACAAAGACATCACAGGCGAATCAATGCCAAATCTTATCTATGTTTCCAGACAGAAAAGCAGAAACTCGCCACATCACTTTAAGGGCGGTGCTCTTAATGCCTTGGTAAGCTAAATGAGCTCATGTGAAAAATCAAGTATACTTTATTTTGTATCAAATAAAATATAGCGCACTTGCATAGTTTGTGGAGTCTATGTTCTATGTTAATGTTAGATTTTTTTATGTGCTTTTGAATGTCATGTTTTGAAGCTTCGAGTATCAGCCGTCATGACCAATGCACCTATTATCTTGACTCTGGATTGCGACATGCACTCAAATGATCCCCAAACACCTCATCGCGTACTATGTTACTTCTCCGACGCCACAATTCGCTCGAAAGTAGGGTACATTCAATTTCCGCAGCGCTTCCATGGACTTAATAAGAACGATATCTATGCTAGCGAGTTTAAACGTTTGTTCCTAATCCATCCGATGGGAATGGACGGTCTGGCTGGCCCCAGTTATGTTGGGACTGGATGCTTTTTCTCTCGCCGAGTTTTCTTCGGAGGTCCATCGTCTTTCGTGTCACCCGAGTTACCTGAGTTGAGGCCCGACCATGTCGTAAAAGAGCCCATTCAGGCCCAATCAATATTGGCTATGGCACACCATGTAGCAGATTGCAAGTACGAGGACCAGAGCAATTGGGGTTCCAAGGTAAGCTAGTTATATGTATGGGGTTATTGCCAAATTGTTCAAATCATATTCATTATCATTCTATTTATAACTTCCTCAAAATCACTATATAGCGGTATTGAAACCTTGAGTTGGGCCCAAATGTTGCAGGTGGGCTTCAAATATGGGTCTTTGGTTGAGGACTATTATACGGGCTACCGGCTGCAGTGTGAGGGATGGCAGTCCGTGTTTTGCCATCCCAATAGGCCTGCATTTTTAGGGGATGTACCCATCACCCTCAACGACGTCCTAAATCAAAACAAGCGATGGTCCGTGGGCCTTCTTGAGGTGGCCTTCTCCAAATACAGTCCAGTAACGTTCGGTGTCTGGGCTATGGGCCCAATAATGGGTCATTGCTATGCACACTATGCTTTTTGGCCTATTTGGTCCATTCCACTCACCATTTATGCCTTCCTCCCTCAGCTAGCTCTCCTCCATGGAGTCTCCATTTTCCCAAAGGTATCTCACTCCACTGCTCTCATCTGTTTGGTTATCGTAAAGCTAGAACACATTGAAAGGGCACAGTTGTGCGATTTGAAAGTCGATCCAAACCCGACTAAAGTGAAAACTTTTTCAACAGCCAGTGTTTGAGACTACTTTGTCTTTGTTCAATTATTATCAAACGCTTCACTTACTTTCAGCATAATTACTGGTGAGACAAACGTTTTTATTCATATGATTGTGGGCTTCTTTCTTGAGTCCTCCCTGTCCATTTTTCTATGAATTAATTAAAAGGGAGTTATCTATGTTCTTTCTTAGTTATGGTTTGCACCTCTCGAATGCAAACCTTTATTGTCATGCTTGGTAAGTTGACCTTTTACTTTCGTACCTTGCAAATTAATGTCTGTATACTCTTTGCCGATGAACCAAAACTACAAGACTTTGCATATAAATGTATGTCTTGATCAAAGTGAAATTTTTTATATTACAGGTATCGGATACCTGGTTTTTCTTGTACGCATTTCTATTTCTCGGGGCCTACGCACAAGATTGTCTCGTCTTCATTTTATGCGAAGGGACATTCCAAAGGTGGTGGAGCGATCAAAGGATGTGGATGCTACGGGGAGTCACGTCTTACCTTTTCGGATCGATTGAATTCTTAACCAAGTGCTTAGGCATTGCCGCACACGGGTTCAACCTCACGAGCAAAGTACTAGACGGCGAACAGAGCAAGAGGTACGATCAGGGGACCTTTGAGTTCGGAGTCGAATCCCCCATGTTTGTGCCACTGTCAACGGCGGCAATAGTCAATCTAATCGCGTTTTTCGGAGGGTTGGTTGGAGTTTACAGGGGAGGAGATTTCGACGGGTTGTTTGTCCAGATTTTTGTAGCTGGTTTTGTGGTGGTCAATTGCTGGCCAATTTATGAAGCCATGGTTTTGAGGACTGATAAAGGGAGAATGCCTACGAAGACTACCCTCATTTCCACATTTCTTGCTTGGGCCTTATACACAGCAGCTTCTCACACACCGCATAAATGAAGGTTGGCGCCTGTGGAGATAATTGTTACTGCTATTCCACTTTTCTTTTCAAAGAATTAAGAAAGAAACTAGTCTCTGTATGCATTATCATTCAGGTGTTCAAGCTGAATAACAATGGCATGGCTTCTTTCGACTTCCATTTATGCATATTTTCCAAAATAGCAGAAGTTTAAAACGATAATTTCCATCTCCATATAACGAAACGATGTAGCGAGTGATGTTTCAGAAATTATAAGCTCCAACAAGGGGTACTTATATGTAGTTTGAAATGGAAGGAGCACAACATTCCACCTCACTCTGCATTGAATTCTCTAGATACAATGTGTCTTTATAGCATTATTACTCTTTCGAGGAAAAAAAAGCCTCATTTCGTATAACACTCGTACTAATGTATCTCACTACCGGAAAGAAGGCTTATCAGGGAGATACGTACAAAAGCAAGCAATATATTGTACAAAAGCAAGGTTTATGCAATCGATATGGAACACGTGTTTATATGTCGGGATCTGGTTCAGCTCCTCTTTCAACTCAAATTCTCCCAAACAAACGCAATACCTGCAAAATTTCAGATATTTAATGAGGTTTAGTAACAGTAAATAGAACACACACAATGCATTGCATCCCTTCTTATTAAACTCTGTGTTTTAACTCAAAGTTAAACATGCCGAGCAAAAAAAAAACTCAAAGTTAAACATAATACTATGGAATAATTGAGAAGCAACAACTAAGGTGATAAGTGTACATGGCCTTCCACCATGTCATTTCATGGTGGATGAGTCACTTTTGTACCGGGCGCGATGTCGGGCGTGCAATTCACCCTACTTCCTTTTCACTACTTGTGTCAATATGGTAAACTACGTTTTCCCAAAGCACCAAAAGAAAAAAGGATATGGTGATTATGAGTGTACGTATGTAAATATTTTATGTTGAATTTCAGGGTATACTACGATTGGGTATGCTTGGGTTTTTTTTGTAGTTCCTTTATACATCTAAGAAAAATGATGTTGAAGGACATAAAGCAAATGGAGGAATTCGAGATTTTACCAATTATTTCATAAGATCTCTTGTGTGGTTTCTCGGGTGGCATTATAGTTCATATTATCTTTTCAGATGGTACATCCTGTGTGTGCATATGATGTTTTTAGTGCGGAATTGTGGATACACCTAAGAAGGTATTGTCTTTCCAAACTCATCAGGTAATTTCGGAAAAACTTACATCGATTCCCTTGTCCTTGTATCTTCATCGAACAAGATTACGGGCTGCTTCTATTTGTTGTTACCCTTAAAACCAATCACACTCTACACACAAACAAAGCAAAGAAAGAGTACAGTTAGATCAAATCAAACAAGCTTATATGCAACTCTGCTTACATGACTTCCTTGACTGGACTGACATATAAACATGCGTGCGCGCGCGTGTGTGAGAGCGAGCGAGAGAGGTCTTACTGAAGAGCCCAAGGGGGTGTCAAGTGAGGTTCTTGGGAGTGGTGGTTGGGGGGAGGAAATAGGGGGAGCCCTTCTCTTGAGATAGAACAAGTAAAACAAGAGAAAAAGAATTATTGAGAAGAGAATCGGGATTGAGAATATAAAAGCTTGGTAAAGCTTAATTTGAAGTGATACGACAACCACTGCTTAGTGCAGTTGGTAAGTCATTGCCGCCCCTTTATGGAAGGTCTTGGGTTCGAGCCCCACAAGGGGCAGGCCCTTTTGAGGGTCAGGGCTATAGATAGCTTCTGGTCTTCCCGTGTTAACTCTAACACTCCCACTAATCCCCGCTGATGTATATCGCTGTGGCAAAAAAAAAATTAAAGTGATACAGGGTACAAGTGAGGAGGGCTTGGAACTTGAGGATTACTCATTACTATTTAATCAGCACCCCTTCGAAAAACTTGCTTCTTACAAAGGCCTCGTTGATTTTATATGAGGAGAAATATCTTCTGAACTGTTGCAGAGAGAGAGAGAGAAAGAGAGAGAGATGAGAGCTAAGGGAGAGAAATGAGTATTAACGATGTTGGGCAAAAGTGCATTAATAATTTCTTCTTCGTCAATTTGTTGGATTTATTTGCAATTACAATTATCGTTTAAGGAAAAAAGATGCATCCATGTTAATGATGTACTCATTTTTGTTAATTTGATTCATTTCTTTATATACCCTTATTGAGCTTCAATAAATATATATATTTTTGGTCAATATTTTATACATCAGGGAAAAGTTAGTGGGGGAGTTAATTTACAGAGAGTCCAGAAGTTATTCATAATCTTGAAACCCAAACGCTTGCCGAGACTGAAACCTTGGTCTCCCAAGGGAGGACCAGGAAATGACCTCTGCGATATAAACCCTTTGGTTATATATGTTTGTGCAATCAAAAGAGTGGCAAACTGTTGGAAGTGTGGCTCAATAGAGCTGTGGGTAGCGCTACAGGCATTTCTATGTAGCGCTACCGGTTTGCTTCGGGCTAGGGTTTGTATAGGGCGGGTATATAAGGCTCCCTATTGTAAAATCCTAATGTATTGAAACTGTGATAATAAGAACAGTAGCCGCTCTCGTGGACATACCCGATTTTGGGGAACCATGTATATTGCTGTGTTGATTTCTTTACTGTTTATACTCGTAAATCGTGTGCGTGTGTGTTTCGATCCTAACACAAACTTTAACTAATTGGAAAAAAAAAAAGGGTTTTAGTTGCCACTAAAGATGGTGGCCGTTGGAATATGTGATCATCATATGATGCATGTGATAAATGGGATCGTATGTGAGGTGCATAGTATCGTTTTGCGCACTGATGCGCCTATTCGGTAGTCGTTGAAGTTTACCAAACGGCCGTCAAATTCAATTATTTATTAATCGGACTACAACTAAAGATTTGCATAGTATAGTGAAGTCCAAGTCGATCCACAGAGAGCTCGAATATAACTTGTTCGGATTGTAGGCTTTACATAATGTTAAAAATGTACTCCGTAGTATGGAAAACAAGTGAGCTCTTTCATTCTTTTGGCAAACACGAACCGAGACATCGCTCCGGAACCATGTGAGCAAGCACATGATCACTGAAGATTAACATCGACAAGTTTTGTTACATAAACGGTGAACCCTTCTCATTTTCCATACCGAACCTCAAGTATTTAGTTGAGAAAGGCAACATTAACCACAGTCACGAGGCGTTATTCACCCCAATGCCAAGCCTAATTAACTACTCACACATAGCTAAAAGATTAGAAATTATGCTTGAAAAGATGACAATGGAGTTCCTTGAAAGCAAGAAAAAGACTTAAGCCTAAAAAGACTAGAAATAGCCATCTTTTTTATAAAAGGCATACAAGCCTATTTATAAGACTCTAAAGTTAAGTTACAAAGGACCAAAAAGTCCCCAAAAATATCCCAAAAACATTCTACAAATGGAATGTTGAAAAAGATAACAAAAATCTGCAGATTTTTCCATGCAGTACCGGTACTGGAAATGCCCCAGTACCGGTACAAGGCTTCAACGGGCTGGAAAAAATGATCTCTGGACACTCAGTACCGGTACTGGGAGTTGGCCAGTACCGGTACCCGCTTGACAGATTTTTGAGCAAACTTCGCTGGCTCGCTCCGAACACTCCCGAACTCGGATTTGGGTGTTCTTTGGACCGTTGGAAAGTTTGTCGAGTCTATTTTCTAACCCAAGTGGTTTGGATCCAATATCATTTGTATATCAAAAGATATGACAATTCTACCCTCAGCTAGTCGGAAGATGAGTAGCTTTGATAAAATCATCATTTCTCCTTCAATTCCCTTGACCCTTGGGCGACCCAAGCAACCTCCAAACCATCTCTTCATGACTCTTCGGGCACCACAACATGGTGGCACGTGCTCTTGAGCACTTGGTTGCACCCGAAGCATTTCTTGGCCTTCAAAACGGCCTTATTAGCACGTTTTACCTGAAATACACAAAACTTACCTTACGTGCAATATGACTATAAAAGCTAAATAAACGCGAGTAAAACAACATAAAACGGGACTAGTCACACCAAATATCTACAATATTGGGTGCTCATCATGCACCTCCGAGCCGTTAGATCATACATTCGACGGCTCGGATCTCATCTCGGTATCGAGAGCCGTTCATTGCTGAGATGAGATCCAAGTTGTTAAATACACGATCCGACGACTCGGAAGTGCACAATGCCGTGCTGCGTACACCAATGCACAGAACTATTCCCCAATTCGTATTAAACTAGGCTAAGTCCTGCTAAATTTTTTAGGTTTTTTTTTAGAGTTTTGTTCTTATTTAAAAAAATCGCATTTGTTAGTTTTGCGCTAAATTTTTGTGAATTATTGATTTGTTTCGATGATAGAATTTGAAAAAGTGAAATATTTTTACTTTCACCAAAATATTTTTGAAAATATATATAAAGCCTTGCACGTGTGTTGCGATATTATCTGTTCCGCCCGTGTGAAAACACTTCCAAGCGGGCTTATAAATACAGACACGCTAACCCGGCGTCACCTCGGCGACACAGCAGCAGCAGCATAAAAATGGAGGCACCCGCTGCAGTTGCCACAGCCAAGCCCCTTCTCCACACGCTCACCTTCTCACGTGCAACGGTGGCAAACCGTGTGTTCGCGGCCATCTACACGTGCGCAGTCCTCGCTCTTCTCTATCACCATGCACTCACAGCCCTCAGCTCCACCACCTTCCTCTCCTTCTCTCTCTCCCTCGCCTTTCTGTTCGCGGACTTCGTCTTCGGCTTCATGTGGTCCACCACCCAGAGCTTCCTCATGAGGCCTGCCCACCGCCGCGTCTTCCCGGAAAACCTCCGAAAAGTGATGAGGGAGGAGGATTTTCCGGCGATGGACGTGTTCATATGCACGGCGGATCCGCGCAAGGAGCCGCCAGTGAGCGTGGCGAACACGGCGCTGTCGGTGATGGCGTACGACTACCCGGCGGAGAAGCTGTCGGTATACGTGTCGGACGACGGCGGGTCGGATTTGACCCTGTTTGCTTTCGTGGAGGCTGCCAAGTTCGGGAGCCACTGGTTGCCCTTTTGCCGGAGGAACAAAGTAGTGGAGAGATGTCCCGAGGCTTATTTCGGGTCGAATTACCCTCAGTCTAATGAATCAAAGCAAATGAAGGTATTAATATTTAGTCTCATGTTTGCTTTTACTCACGTAATGTTTCTCTAATATAGTATATAATTCAATCACAGACGTAGTTAAGTGAATAACATGAAGACTGCAGATTGAGTTGGCATAATATCTCACTCCCTCAGTCCCATTTGATAAACAAGGACGTTAAATTTTCGGATAAAAAAAATACTTTCATGCATAATTTTTTGAATTTTTTCGCACCAAAAAAGTACTTTAATTTTTATTCAAAAATTACACCCTTTTTTTTTTTTAGGGGGAGTATCAATTTGAAACGAAGTCATGTGATAAAATAATGCACTGAGAACTACTATTTGAGTGTTTGTGATTTCCTTTTTATTTTTAACTAGTAATGCTACGTACTATGGAAATTCGTTTAACACGTTTTGAACTGGAAGCAAATTAGCTAGCAAATGAAGGGGATCGGTGACGGACACATTATTTATGATCGGGGCCAAATCCAAGTCTGGATTTTGGCTAGTCATCATGTTGACGGAGTAATCTTCGATCAAATGGGACTTAATCCACACAACAATTAGCCAATTAACGAAAACTTTATCCAATATTGTTAAATTTGTTATTGGGGATTAATCCGTCTATTACCGCGTATTGATTCGTTGTTTGCGCAGAAGAATATCACTAATTTGGTTTGATTTCGTTGTATTGTTTGCATATATGAGAGAGAGATTGAGAGAGAGAGAGAGAGAGAGAGAGGAGGGGGGAAAGAAAATACCAATGGTTAGTTTTAGGATTCAAATATTTTCACTGGACCTGCAGGCCCCTGTGCCCCTCCATGCATGTGTCCGCTAGCAGACTTGGATCTTTCAACACCCAATCAGTAGCTAGCTGACAACTTGATAACAAATCTTAGATCCAAATATACAAATACGCACGACTTGTTTTCCTTCCGTTCATGTTTCTTGGCTAAAATGATAGTATATCTGTTTCAATCTTTTATAACATGTTCGTTTTGAGATTTTAGATTTAGATTTATAGGTAATAATGTGACAGTCCACCTCTTGGGTAAGTCCTACGTCGGGAACTTTAGAAAGTGTGAAATGGTATATAATGGATTTCGACTAGCTACTGTAAAATTTGAGATTAACTTTTTGAGCCATGTGGTTGGACGAATGGTTAGCAGATCAGCTAGGGTGGGTCGTTACAGTTGGTATCAGAGCACAACCCTGATCTACATGGTGGGGGCCACCTCTAAAATCTGGTACGAGCACACTAATTGTGCTGTACAGAACTAAGTGCCACTCCATTGCCACTAGGAGAAGGTTGCTGGGCCAATGCAACGAGGACGTTGCAGCCTAAGTGGGGGAGATTGTGATCGACAGCCCACCTCTTGGGTAAGTCCCACATCGGAAACTTTAGAAAGTGTGAAAGTGTATATAATGGATTCCGACCAGCTACTGTATAACTTAAGGTTAACCTTTTGAGCCACGTGGTTAGGCGAATGTTTAGCAGGTCAGCTGGAACGGGTCGTTACAAATAAGTATAGAAAAAATATATTAATGATTGAAAGTAAGGATAATAGTGATAGAGAGAGAAAAATAAAAATAAAAATTAAAAATAGGGACAAAGAGTAGTGAGAGAATCCAAATCCCAAATCCCATAACCGAACAAGGTCTTATTAATTTGCAAGTATAAGATCTATATGACTACATCTATAAGAAGGAAACATATATATACGAGTAGTATTATTCTTGGTTTACAACAAAATCGTACAACATCCTTACACGTGCCGTTAAAAAAAAAATAATTCTTACACGTCAGCACGGGGCCATCAACTGATGGGTCGCAGAGACTAAAGAAAAAATTTATGGCCCCAAGAAAAAAGAAAAGGAAGTTGGATGATGGACATAGGTGCGGCCAATAAACAGCTACTGTAGTAATTTTGTGACGTCACCTACCATGTTTGAAAAAAATACTCCTATCTACTGCTGGAGTATGAATTATTGGAGTTCCTTTTGACGGTTCGACCCCCCATCTCTTTCCATAAGAAAAATATGCATGCATATTTGACCGAAGGAATTATTCGCCAATAATCTTCGGTTACGTCTATATATGATAATACTCAAAAGGTTTACGATAAACTAAAACGCAAACACGTCAAATGACAGTATTGTAAAGTCAACGACAACGACAACATCATCGATTTCCATCCGGATTAAAGAGTTTACTAAAGGACAGCACTCCATTATCGTGGATGATGTTTTGAACGAAGTCATTAAACGTGACAATTAGGATTGTTGATGAATGATGAGCCCAAGAAATGGAAGACGTCTGGATTTAGATTCATAATGCTAAAAATTAAGGGGGCGACTATTCGCAGCCCTCTATTTTCTCTCTTAACCCACTTCTTCATATAACCCATCTCCAATATTTAAAATAAATAAATTCCTCCATATAACCCATTAAATGTACCAGATCTTCCCATTATACCCTTCTCCTCTCAAAAATTACACTTTTAACTCTCACCCTCTCGTCTGACCTCCATAGTCACCACCTCCATCACCCACACCACACCACACCACCGCCACTCCTGCCAGAACACCGCCGTTGCACCACCACCACCCTTCCCTCCTCTCTTCAAGTTGTCGTTCTCTCTCTCTCGGAGCCGATTGAACACTGTGTTTTTTTCGACGCAGGATTTTCAATTTTTTGAACTAGATTTTCGGCGTTTCAGGTTAAAAAAATGTAATGTTTTTGACATTTGAATACCATAATATTTAAATAATTTCGACAGTTAGTTACCGAAATGTTTATATATTTTCGACAGTCAATTACCGAAATGTATATATATATACAGGACTTTTCTAATCTTCAGTAATATAATATTGTCAAATAAATTTTTGGTAACCTAATACCGAAGTATATACCAGAATTCGGCAGTTAATTGTCAAATTATATATTTTTTTTAACAGTTAGTTACCGAAATTGTTTTCAAAATGGTCGCAATGTGATGATTCAATGATGACTGCACTGAGAGAGAGAGAGAGGAGTGGCGGTGGTGCGGCGGTGTTCTTGATCGAGTGGTGGTGGCTATGGCGAGCTATGGAGATGGAGGAGGCGTGAAGTGACTAAGAGGGAAGAGAGGAAGAAGATGATGATGGGTTGTGTCTAAAAAGTTAGAAGGGCAAGTAGGACATTTTGCATTGGGGTCTCATGTTGTAATTATTTGAAAATTTTTAATGGACTAATGGAGAAAATAAGGGGTTGCGAATAGTCGCCCCCAAAATTAAATCAGCACTCTTTATGGAACCGTATTGGCCCCACGTTGCCATTGGCACCATCGGTACCACAGCAACATTCAAGGACGGAGGGAATGGGGGGCACGTGCCCCCGCTCGAAACTAAAATAATTTTGTTATATTTTCATATATTTTGCATAATTATGAAATTAAGTATGCTACTATACATAACAAATGCATATATCTTGAAAATATACATATAAAACTAGTTTTATGTTTCAATTTCGTCATATGGTGCATTTATACTTGTTGATTTTTGAACTATTTGTCTACTTAGATTGATTCTTTCTTAATTTTACTTATTTTTAACCGTCTAAGAGCAATATTTTAAAATAAAAACAATAATAAAACAATATCGATCATTCTAAAAATTGTTGATGTTCATGAAAAAAATACTCTCAAATTATGTTAAAGATTTTATGAATATTTTTACATAAATTAAGAGAAAGAAAGTGTTATATATTTTTGTAGTTTGTATTGCATGCCTTAATTATGTAACGATCTTATTGTGGTTAACTAGAAAAATAAATTTTCGCCACTATGATTAACAAGGTGCTCCCACTAAACGACATTTCTAAATCTGTCCCTGGTCTGGTTACATTGATCTGTACAAATAAGTAATGAGGGACCAATTTACAGAGGACTTGTGTTTCATGGTTGTGTAATAATTGATATTGAAAAGTTATATTTTTCCCATATACTATATTTTTGGCTGTGTTTTTTTTTAAACTTATTTCTGTATTTTTAACTTTTTATTTAGCTTTTCGACGTAATTTTTGAGATTAATCATTTTTCTCGACGGGATGAATCGGAAAAATATAAAAATGTGGACCGATGTAAAAAAAATTCAAATAAGATGACTCTTTAGACAAATAAGATAGCTGTTTGATATTTTTTTGTCTTTAGTGAACTTTTTTTATTTTTGGTCATAATTTTGTACTTATTAGACTTTTCTCTTCGAGACGGATGATTAATCCAAAAATTATAACGCAATTCTAACAAAAATTTAGAAAAACGAATAAATACAAAACGAAGAAATAAGCTAACTTAAGTTAAAAAGAACGCTACCCATAATGTGGATGAGAATTGACCACTAATATAAAAATCTCATCCACATTATGGGTAGCTGCGTTCTTTTTAACGTCTGAGGTCCAGCAGCCGCCTCCAACTCCGACGCCGACCTAATCTCGAACAACACCCCGTCGGCCGCGTCCAACTCCGCCGCTGACCAGATCTCCGGCATCCCATCGTTCATGTGCGGCGCCTTCATCTGCTCTAAAACGTTAGGCGAAAGCTTCTCGGGGAAGTTGATGGGGTGGTTGTTCGATTTTGTCAGCAATGGATGTAGTGAGAGAGAGAGGGAGAGGGTCTTTGACATTTGTAGAGAGAGAGAGAGAGAGAAGGAACTTGATATTTCTTTATCATTGTTTTGGACTTTAAATTAAAGTAGTATAAATTTAGACAAATAACACGTATAAGGTCATTTGTTTTGTGTTGCACACATAACATCTTTTAGTTAAAAAATACCACATATAGTTAAACTTTTTTATATTTTCCTATAGTAAAAAAAAAATGAAACACATATGTTGCTTTGGATATATCACCGCATCTGTTTGTTTTATTGTGATTATATATAGTATGAAATTCACATATATAACCTTATCTGTTATCTTTTGAGGTAATACAAAGTAGACAAAAAAAACCCAATAAACCTTTATCTGGCCTCAACCAAGCTTTTCGTTCGAACGAAAAGGAAAAAACGCAACTAGCCATTAAAAAGAATGCATATGTTTCAATCTAACGGATTGTTTTTTGTTTTTATTCAAAAAAATTGAGTTTCGATGTTAATTTTTTACTTTTTAGATTCATCTCGTCATGACAAAGCATTAATCCACAAAAAACAAAAATGTGAATTTTTTTGAATAAAGACAAAAAAATAATTCAAATAGATTATTTAGCCAAAAAAGCCCGAAACCTATAACTTAGGATCTATTTGGGTCAGCTTATATATATGCGCACCACAAATAATTTTTGGGGATCCAATTTCACTGTCAATTAGCCGGAAGTTTGCTTAAAACAAAACAAAGCCTCCCAAGTTGATAAAACCTGGAAGGTTTTGAACCTGAAACTTTAAGAAAAGACAAACTCTTCGGTCCTCAGTCTTCGCGGCCAGACCAAAAAACTTGATTACCCCTTCATTTTCAGTCGTTTCCAAATTTTGTTTTCGAGTACAATCCCTATTCACTACAAAACGATACATCGCGAGTCAACCTTGTGCAAATTGTTACTTGGCTTATATGAGGAGGAAAATTTCACGTACGCACCTGACCTTTCACACAAATCACACATAAACACTTGACTTTTCTTAAATTTCATGTAAACACCTGAGCTTTCTAAAAACTCATCAATTCGATCAACACTTGACCTTTCTTAAATTTCATATAAACACCTGAACTTTCTAAAAACTCATTAATTCAACACCTGCCGTCACTCTTCCGTCTAAAACCAAACGGAATACCTTAGGTGCTCCAAGCAAAAAAAGTTTAAGTGCTCCAATTTTTAATTTGTTTGAACCAGTGCGAAGATCTTATTTTTCTGATCATTTTATCCGAAAGAACCATAATTAATTTTTTACTCTAAAGTTCTCGTTAGTCAGCCCTAAAAAAGTCGTAAAATCAAATATCTCTTAGGGCTAACTAACGATAGCCTTAGAGTCAAAAATTAATTATGACCCTTTAGAATAAAATGATCAGAGAAATAAAATCTTCGTACCGTGTACCATGTTTTGTCTCTTCACCATAGCACGCGTATGACATGATTATTCAAAATTTGTAACCATAGGTTGAACCATAAGCGAAACTTAATTTAGCATCATACGTATAAAAATTCAGAGAAGTACAATGGTATTTTGAAATTTTCCCTAATTTTTAACCATACTTTTTAATATATAAACGGTCTATACATGGTTGAAAAATTAATTGCTCCAATTTTCAATTCATTTGAACCGATGTGAAGATCTTATTTCTCTGATCATTTTATTCTAAATGGTCATAATTAATTTTTGACTCTAATGCTATCGTTAGTTAGCCCTAAGAGATACGGAGTATTTGATTCTACAACTTTCTTAGGATTGACTAACGAGAGCTTTAGAGTCAAAAATTAATTACGGTTCTTTAGGATAAAATGATCAGAAAAAATAAGATTTTCGCACTGGTTCAAACAAATTAAAAATTGGAGCACTTAACTTTTTTTGCCAGGAGCACCTCAGCCATTCCATTTGGACAGAGGGGTGACGATAGGTGTTGATTTGATGAATTTTTAGTAAGCTCAGGTGTTTATATGAAATTTAAGAAAGGTCATGTGTTAAATTGATTAGTTTTTAGAAAACTCAGGTGTTTATATGAAATTTAAGAAAAGTCAAGTGCTTATATGTGATTTGTGTGAAAGATCAGGTGCCTAGGTGAAATTTTCCCTAAATGAGATGAGATTGTTCAACAACACAAACGATGGTGGCTGGCCAGGGGTCCCAATTTAGACCGATCAGAATGTCTTCCAAGTACTGCTTTCTATCCTTATCAATTTTGGTCCACAGTCTTCTTGAGGCTTACGAGGAGCTATTGTGGCTGCTTTACTTGCCATATCTCCATTATGATCAGTAGGGGGTTTCTTGTTTTTAGCTATCATTCTATGTTCCTGTCTGTATATGCATTATGTGAATTGACTGAGATTCTTCTCAATAGTCCAAAATTGGAGAAATTTTTAAATGCCGGGTGGACACGGCCACGTGGTGCTCAGATTTGTTTGGGTAATTTTTTAGTGCAAAATTATCAAAACACCTCCTAAAACTCAAACAAATTTGGGCCCTCTAAAACACGTTTGGACGGCCGAGATGCGTGCACAGGCACCATGTGACCGTGCCCACCCGGCACTGAAAAATTTCTCCCAAAATTGGGATTGTACTCAATCCTTTTAGTTGTACGTTTATCTCGGAAGGTTAGTTGAGGAGATCATCCATGTCATGGGTGATGGATTGTCGCGCGGTAGCCACACAGTTGAAGAAAGAAATTAACGATCTATATATACGCGACGTTCTCATCACGCAATATCTAATGACATTCAATTAATTTGATTTTTCTACGGAAAATCTATTAGTGAACCCTGTGAGTGAGCGATTTATATCATCGTTGTAAAAGTACTTTTAATTGGTTATACTAGTAAATTGAAACAAACTTTGCAAGGCAGCCCATTAGATGGAATGAAAAGATCTCTGGCCGGCCCACATGCATGTACTACTCTGGCAAAACATTGATACGACCGTAGGTAAATCATTTATGCCACATCAATTGGGTTACAGGCAAAGTTGTGACATCCGTTCCGTATCGGCCGGTACGTAACGTACCAGTGCTTAAACGGAACACAAAGATTCAAGATCCGTTCCGGTTGAAATACCGGCCTGTTCCGGCCAATACCGGATGTACCGGACGATACAGGTCTGTTTCGGACATTTTTCGGTGTTCCGTTCCGGTCTTCTTCTTTTTTTAAAAAAAAATTGTAGGCTCTAAACTAATATATATGGTAGATATATATTAAATATATATAAAATATTAATTGCGGTAAATATGGAACGGTACCGAGATACAGTCCGGTATCGGTACGAACCATTCCAATAGTGAAAATGGTATGCTAGCCGGTACGGGATTGATAACTTTGGTTACAGGTAATGTACGAGAGCATGAAGGAACGGGTGGAGAACGTGGTCAATTCAGGAAAGGTTACCGATGACTACATCAGTAACGAACAAGAACGCCAAGCTTTTAACAAATGGACTCAAGGCTTTACCCGTCATGATCATCCCACCGTTATCCAGGTTTAGTTTACTACTCCAATCCTATTTGTCCACTCCATTCCAACAAATTAACAGATTTAATTATGATTTCATAGCTAGGGACAGGGATAGCCTAATTAAGAGTGGTGTAGTCTACAATTAAACCACAATTTGTAAATAAATCTCAGTACACACAAGAACCATAGAGTACTAGTGCTTAATTAACAGCTCAAGATTTCCAAATATTAAAAAGTTGTTATTCAATTTTTATGCATTAAATATATTGGTGGTGGTCCTACATTTTATAAAAAAATTGTTGGCGTGACGGCGGCCACTTGTTCTTCTTGGCTCCATTTACAATAGTAGGAAAAAAAGTCCAAATTTTTCCAAACATTTCTTCCTAAGATCTTTCCTCTATTCCTCAATTTATCTACACTCCCTGTAATTCTGCCAAACAGGTTCTATCGGAGGTGGGTAAAGACAAAGACATCACAGGCGAATCAATGCCCAATCTTATCTATGTTTCCAGACAGAAAAGTAGAAACTCGCCACATCACTTTAAGGGCGGTGCTCTTAATGCCCTGGTAAGCTAAACGAGCTCATGTGAAAAATCAAGTCTACTTTATTTTGTATCAAATAAAATATAGCGCACTTGCATGGTTTGTGGAGTCTATGTTCTATGTTAATGTTAGATTTTTTTATGTGCTTTTGAATGTCATGTTTTGAAGCTTCGAGTATCAGCCGTCATGACCAATGCACCTATTATCCTGACTCTGGATTGCGACATGCACTCAAATGATCCCCAAACACCTCATCGAGTACTATGTTACTTCTCCGACGCCACAATTCGCTCAAAAGTAGGGTACATTCAATTTCCGCAGCGCTTCCATGGACTTAATAAGAACGATATCTATGCTTGTGAGTTTAAACGTTTGTTCCTAATCCATCCGGTGGGAATGGACGGGCTAGCTGGCCCCAATCATGTTGGGACTGGATGCTTTTTCTCTCGCCGAGTTTTCTTCGGAGGTCCCACGTCTTTCGTGTCACCCGAGTTACCTGAATTGAGGCCCGACCATGTCATAAAAGAGCCCATTCAGGCCCAATCAATATTGGCTATGGCACACCATGTAGCAGATTGCAAGTACGAGGACCAGAGCAATTGGGGTTCCAAGGTAAGCTAGTTATATGTATGGGGTTATTGCCATATTGTTCAAATCATATTCATTATCATTCTATTTATAACTTCCTCAAAATCACTATATAGCGGTATTGAAACCTTGAGTTGGGCCCAAATGTTGCAGGTGGGCTTCAGATATGGGTCTTTGGTTGAGGACTATTATACGGGCTATCGGCTGCAGTGTGAGGGATGGCAGTCCGTGTTTTGCCATCCCAATAGACCTGCATTTTTAGGGGATGTACCCATCACCCTCAACGACGTCCTAAATCAAAACAAGCGATGGTCTGTGGGCCTTCTTGAGGTGGCCTTCTCCAAATACAGTCCAGTAACTTTCGGTGTCCGGGCTATGGGCCCAATAATGGGTCATTGCTATGCACACTCTGCCTTTGGGCGCATTTGGTCCATTCCACTCACCATTTATGCCTTCCTCCCTCAGCTGGCTCTCCTCAATGGAGTCTCCATTTTCCCAAAGGTATGTCACTCCAGTGCTCTCATCTATTTGGTTATCGTAAAACTAGAACACATTGAAAGGGCACAGTTGTGCGATTTGAAAGTCGATCCAAACCCGACTAAAGTGAAAACTTTTTAACAGCCAGTGTTTGAGACTAATTTGTCTTTGTCCAATTATTATCAAACGCTTCCCTCACTTTCAGCATAATTTTTGGTGAGACAAACGTATTTTTATTCATATGATTATGGGCTTCTTTCTTGAGTCCTCCCTGTCCATTTTTCTATGAATTAATTAAAAGGGAGTTATCTATGTTCTTTCTTATTTATGGTTTGCA
This sequence comes from Rhododendron griersonianum, assembly GCA_018127125.1. Classification (NCBI taxonomy): domain Eukaryota; kingdom Viridiplantae; phylum Streptophyta; class Magnoliopsida; order Ericales; family Ericaceae; genus Rhododendron; species Rhododendron griersonianum. The sequence continues at coordinate 12,064,939 of CM030794.1, read as the reverse complement.
CCTCTCGAATGCAAACCTTTATTGTCATGCTTGGCAAGTTGACCTTTTACTATCGTACCTTGCAAATTAATGTATGTATACTCTTTGCCGTTGAACCGAAACTATAAGACTTCGCATATAAATGTATGTCTTGATCGAAGTGAAATTTTTTATATTACAGGTATCGGATACTTGGTTTTTCTTGTACGCATTTCTATTTCTCGGGGCCTACGCACAAGATTGTCTCGTCTTCATTTTATGCGAAGGGACATTCCAAAGGTGGTGGAGCGATCAAAGGATGTGGATGCTACGGGGAGTCACGTCTTACCTTTTCAGATCGATTGAATTCTTAACCAAGTGCTTAGGCATTGCCGCACACGGGTTCAACCTCACGAGCAAAGTACTAGACGGCGAACAGAGCAAGAGGTACGATCAGGGGACCTTTGAGTTCGGAGTCGAATCCCCCATGTTTCTGCCACTGTCAACGGCGGCAATAGTCAATCTAATCGCGTTTTTCGGAGGGTTGGTTGGAGTTTTCAGGGGAGGAGATATCGACGGGTTGTTTGTCCAGATTTTTCTAGCTGGTTTTGTGGTGGTCAATTGCTGGCCAATTTATGAAGCCATGGTTTTGAGGACTGATAAAGGGAGAATGCCTACGAAGACTACCCTCATTTCCACATTTCTTGCTTGGGCTTTATACACAGCAGCTTCTCACACACCACATATATGAAGGTTGGCGCCTGTGGGGATAATTGTTACTGCTATTCCACTTTTCTTTTCAAAGAATAAGAAAGAAACTAGTCTCTGTGTGTATTCTCATTCAAGTGTTCAAGCTGAATAACAACGGCATGGCTTCTTTCGACTTCCGTTTATGCATATTTTCCAAAATAGCAGAAGTTTAAAACGATAATTTCCATCTCCATATCCATTTAACGAAACGATGTTGCGAGTGATGTTTCAGAAATTATAAACTCTGACAGGGGTACTTATGTAGTTTGAAATGAAAGGAGCACAACATTCCACCTCACTCTGCATTGAATTCTCTAGATACAATGTGTCTTTATAGCATTATTACTCTTTCGAGAAAAAAAAAAGCCTCATTTCATATAACACTCGTACTAATGTATCTCACTACCGGGAAGAAGGTTTATCAGAGATACGTACAAAAGCAAGCAATATATTGGGTCGCCGTTTGCCAATTTTGAAATTGGCAAGTGAGGGAGCACAAGATGTTTAATCCCACTACAAATGGATGTTCCATAAGCATTGTGCTAATCCCCGTAGGTCCATTCCAAGGACCAGCTATGAATACTGGACCTTTGGGTAAATCAATCCCCTATATGCCAGGGTTCGAGTCTCATCACTACGATTTGCAAAGGTTTACCCTTCTCCTCTAACCCTAGAAAGGACCGAATCTTATTCTTTCCGTTCCAAAATAAGCTTTGTGTAGAAGTTCAACTGTTGTGTGTATGAATAGTAATAACCACATAATATTGATGTGAACAAGTACCCATCTCATTCTCCTTGCAATTAAGTTGATTCAATACCAATAGAACTGGACGATCCTTCCATTTGATCATGTATTCTTCAATGGGGAAATTGCATATCAGTGGAAAAAAGGGTAAATAATATCCAAGTGGTCGAGAGGTTTTTTCGAAATTGAATAAATATGGAAAAAAATTCCCCATACATGAAATGGAGGAAAAAATATTTGAAGTTCTAACAAGTAGCTACAACATTAATACATGAGAAAACATCAAAACACTTAAACTTACTTGAGTTTTTGAAGAAAATAACTAAGAAAGCTTGAAGATTACAATGGAGTTCCTAGAAAGCAAGAAAAAGACTTAGAGGCCTAAAAAGACTAGAAATTGCCATCTTTTCTATAAAAAGCATACAAGCCTATTTATAGGGCTCTAAAGTTAAGTTACAAAGGACCAAAAAGTCTCCCAAAATATCCCAAAAACATTCCATAAATGAAATGTTGAAAAAGATAACAAAAATCTGCAGATTTTTCCATGCAGTACCGGTACTGGAAATGCCCCAGTACAGGTACAAGGCAACGGGCTGAAAAAAATGATCTTTGGACACCCAGTACCGGTACCAGCTTGACAGATTTTTAGGCAAACTTCGCGGGCTCGTTCTGGACACTCCCGAACTCGGATTTGGGTGTTCTTTGGACCGTTGGAAAGCTTGTCGAGTCTACTTTCTAACCCAAGTGGTTTGGATCCAATATCATTTGTATATCAAAAGATATGATAATTCTACCCTCAGCTAGTCGGAAGATGAGTAGCTTTTGTAAAATCCTCATTTCTCCTTCAATTTCCTTGACCCTTGGGCGACCCGAGCAACCTCCAAACCATCTCTTCATGACTCTTCGGGCACCACAACGTGTTGACACGTGGTCTTGAGCACTTGGTTGCACCCGGAGCATTTCTTGGCCTTCAAAACCGTCTTATTAGCACGTTTTACCTGAAATACACAAAACCTACCTTACGTGAAATATCACTATAAAAGCTAAATAAATGCGAGTTAAAACAACATAAATCGGGACTAGTCGCACCAAATATCTACAATATTGGGTGCTCATCATGCACCTCTGAGCCGTCGGATCATACATCCGACGGCTCGGATCACATCTTGGTATCGAGAGCCGTTTATTACTGAGATGAGATCCAAAACGTTGAATGCACAATCCGACAGCTCGAAAGTGCACAATACCATGCTGCGTACACTACTGCACAACACTATCCCCCAATTCGTATTAAACTAGGCTAAGTCTTGCTAAATTTTTTAGGTTTTTTTTAGAGTTTTGTTCTTATTAAAAAAAAAAATCGCATTTGTTAATTTTGCGCTAAATTTTTGTGAATTATTGATTTGTCTCGATGATAGGATTTGAAAAAGTAAAATTTTTTTACTTTCCCCAAAATATTTTTGAAAATATATATAAAGCCTCGCACGTGTGTTGCGATATTATCTGTTCCGCCCGTGTGAAAACACTTCCAAGCGGGCTTATAAATACAGACACGCTAACCCGGCGTCACCTCGGCGACACAGCAGCAGCAGCAGCATAAAAATGGAGGCTCCCGCTGCAGCTGCCACAGCCAAGCCCCTTCTCCACACGCTCACCTTCTCACGTGCAACGGTCGCGAACCGTGTGTTCGCGGCCATCTACACTTGCGCAGTCCTCGCTCTTCTCTATCACCATGCACTCACAGCCCTCAGCTCCACCACCTTCCTCTCCTTCTCTCTCTCCCTCGCCTTTCTGTTCGCGGACTTCGTCCTCGGCTTCATGTGGTCCACCACCCAGAGCTTCCTCATGAGGCCGGCCCACCGCCGCGTCTTCCCGGAAAACCTCCGAAAAGTGAAGAGGGAGGAGGATTTTCCGGCGATGGACGTGTTCATATGCACGGCGGATCCGCACAAGGAGCCGCCAGTGAGCGTGGCGAACACGGCGCTGTCGGTGATGGCGTACGACTACCCGGCGGAGAAGCTGTCGGTATACGTGTCGGACGACGGCGGGTCGGATTTGACCCTGTTTGCTTTCGTGGAGGCTGCCAAGTTCGGGAGCCACTGGTTGCCCTTTTGCCGGAGGAACAAAGTAGTGGAGAGATGTCCCGAGGCTTATTTCGGGTCGAATTACCCTCAGTCCAATGAATCAAAGCAAATGAAGGTATTAATATTATTCTTATGTTTGCTTTTACTCACGTAATGTTTCTCTAATATAGTAATTCAATCACAGATTGAGTTGGCGGAATATCTCACTCCCTCAGTCCCATTTGATAGCAAGTCTTTTTTTGTAGGGGGGTATCAATTTGAAACGAAGTCAATTGCATGACTTCGTTTCAAATTGATCATGTGATAAAATAATGCATTGAGAATTACTATTTGAGTGTTTGTGATTTCCTTTTTATTTTTAACTAGTAATGCTACGTACCTATGGAAATTCGTTTAACAAGTTTTGATTTCGTTGTATTGTTTGCATATATGAGAGAGAGAGAGGGAAAGAAAATACCAATGGTTTTTGCTCAGTCCCATTTGGTATTTTCTTTTGAAAATCTCTCCCTTCACTTTTATGCAATATCATATTACTCCCTCTATCTCGTTTTGTTTGCTTGTTATACCGAGCTGTGTTAGTTTTAGGATTCAAATATTTTCACTGGACCTGCAGGCCCCTCTGCTCCTCCATGCATGTGTCCGCTAGCAGACTTGGATCTTTCAACACCCAATCAGTAGCTAGCTGACAACTTGATAACAAATCTTAGAGCCATCACGTACATTATTGAATAAAAGACACACCCAAATATACAAATACGCACGACTTGTTTTCCTTCCGTTCATGGTTCTTGGCTAAAATGATGAGTATATCTGTTTCAATCTTTTAGAACATGTTCGTTTTGAGATTTTGGATTTAGATTTATAGGTAATAATGTAATAGCCCACCTCTTGGGTAAGTCCTACTTCGGGAACTTTAGAAAGTGTGAAATGGTATATAATAGATTCCGACCAGCTATTGTAAAACTTGAGATTAACCTTTTGAGTCATGTGGTTGGACGAATGGTTAGCAAATCAACTAGGGCGGGTCGTTACAGTTGGTATCAGAGCACAACCATGATCTACATGGTGGGGGCCACCTCTAGAATCTGGTACGAGCACACAGATTGTGCTGTACAGAACTAAGTGCCACCCTATGACCACCAGGGGAAGGTTGCTGGGCCAATGCAACGAGGACGTTGCAGCCTAAGTGGGGGAGATTGTGATCGACAGCCCACCTCTTGGGTAAGTCCCACATCGGAAACTTTAGAAAGTGTGAAAGTGTATATAATGGATTCCGACCAGCTACTGTATAACTTAAGGTTAACCTTTTGAGCCACGTGGTTAGGCGAATGTTTAGCAGGTCAGCTGGAACGGGTCGTTACAAATAAGTATAGAAAAAATATATTAATGATTGAAAGTAAGGATAATAGTGATAGAGAGAGAAAAATAAAAATAAAAATTAAAAATAGGGACAAAGAGTAGTGAGAGAATCCAAATCCCAAATCCCATAACCGAACAAGGTCTTATTAATTTGCAAGTATAAGATCTATATGACTACATCTATAAGAAGGAAACATATATATACGAGTAGTATTATTCTTGGTTTACAACAAAATCGTACAACATCCTTACACGTGCCGTTAAAAAAAAAAAAATTCTTACACGTCAGCACGGGGCCATCAACTGATGGGTCGCAGAGACTAAAGAAAAAATTTATGGCCCCAAGAAAAAAGAAAAGGAAGTTGGATGATGGACATAGGTGCGGCCAATAAACAGCTACTGTAGTAATTTTGTGACGTCACCTACCATGTTTGAAAAAAATACTCCTATCTACTGCTGGAGTATGAATTATTGGAGTTCCTTTTGACGGTTCGAACCCCCCATCTCTTTCCATAAGAAAAATATGCATGCATATTTGACCGAAGGAATTATTCGCCAATAATCTTCGGTTACGTCTATATATGATCATACTCAAAAAGTTTACGATAAACTAAAACGCAAACACGTCAAATGACAGTATTGTAAAGTCAACGACAACGACAACGACAACGACAACATCATCGATTTCCATCCGGATTAAAGAGTTTACTAAAGGACAGCACTCCATTATCGTGGATGATGTTTTGAACGAAGTCATTAAACGTGACAATTAGGATTGTTGATGAATGATGAGCCCAAGAAATGGAAGACGTCTGGATTTAGATTCATAATGCTAAAAATTAAGGGGGCGACTATTCGCAGCCCTCTATTTTCTCTCTTAACCCACTTCTTCATATAACCCATCTCCAATATTTAAAATAAATAAATTCCTCCATATAACCCATTAAATGTACCAGATCTTCCCATTATACCCTTCTCCTCTCAAAAATTACACTTTTAACTCTCACCCTCTCGTCTGACCTCCATAGCCACCACCTCCATCACCCACACCACACCACCGCCACTCCTGCCAGAACACAGCCGTTGCAGCACCACCACCCTTCCCTCCTCTCTTCAAGTTGTCGTTCTCTTTCTCTCTCTCTCTTGGAGCCGATTGAACACTGTGTTTTTTTCGACGCAGGATTTTCAATTTTTTTAACCAGATTTTCAGCGTTTCAAGTCCAAAAAAATGTAATATTTTTGACATTTGAATACCGTAATATTTAAATAATTTCGACAGTTAGTTACCGAAATGTTTATATATTTTCGGCAGTCAATTACCGAAATGTATATATATATACAGGACTTTTCTAATCTTCAGTAATATAATATTGTCAAATAAATTTTTGGTAACCTAATACCGAAGTATATACCAGAATTCGGCAGTTAATTGTCAAATTATATATTTTTTTTAACAGTTAGTTACCGAAATTGTTTTCAAAATGGTCGCAATGTGATGATTCAATGATGACTGCACTGAGAGAGAGAGAGAGAGGAGTGGCGGTGGTGCGGCGGTGTTCTTGATCGAGTGGTGGTGGCTATGGCGAGCTATGGAGATGGAGGAGGCGTGAAGTGACTAAGAGAAGAGAGGAAGAAGATGATGATGGGTTATGTCTAAAAAGTTAGAAGGGCAAGTAGGACATTTTGCATTGGGGTCTCCTGTTATAATTATTTGAAATTTTTTAATGGGCTAATGGAGAAAATAAGGGGTTGCAAATAGTCGCCCCCAAAATTAAATCAGCACTTTTTATTTATGACCTAGTTATTGCGGGAAATTGTTTCCCAATGAAAAAATTAAAGCGGTGTGTCCTACAACCAGGGACGGAGGGAAAAGGGGGCACGTGCCCCCGCTCGAAACTAAAATAAATTTGTTATATTTTCATATATTTTGTATAATTATGAAATTAAGTATGCTACTATACATAACAAATGCATATATCTTGAAAATATACATATAAAACTAGTTTTATGTTTCAATTTCGTCATATGGTGCATTTATACTTGTTGATTTTTGAACTATTTGTCTACTTAGATTGATTCTTTCTTAATTTTACTTATTTTTAACCGTCTAAGAGCAATATTTTAAAATAATATCATTAATAAAACTATATCGATCATTCTAAAAATTGTCGATGTTCATGTAAAATATACTCTCAAATTTTGTCTGAGATTTTGTGCTTATTTTTACAAAATTTAGGTGAAAGTATGTGTTATATATTTTTGTAGTTTGTATTGCATGCCTTAATTATGTAACGATCTTATTGTGGTTAACTAGAAAAATAAATTTTCGCCACTATGATTAACAAGGTGCTCCCACTAAACGACATTTCTAAATATGTCCTTGGTCTGGTTACATTGATATGTACAAATAAGTAATGAGGGACCATTTTATAGAGGACTTGTGTTTCATGGTTGTGTAATAATTGATATTGAAAAGTTATATTTTTCACATATACTATATTTTTGGCTGTGTTTTTTTTTAAACTTATTTCTGTATTTTTAACTTTTTATTTAGCTTTTCGACGTAATTTTTGAGATTAATCATTTTTCTCGACGGGATGAATCGGAAAAATATAAAAATGTGGACCGATGTAAAAAAAATTCAAATAAGATGGCACTTTAGACAAATAAGATAGCTGTTTGATACTTTTTTTTGTCTTTAGTGAACTTTTTTTATTTTTGGTCATAATTTTGTACTTATTAGACTTTTCTCTTCGAGAGAGATGATTAATCCAAAAATTATAACGCAATTCTAACAAAAATTTAGAAAAACGAATAAATACAAAACGAAGAAATAAGCTAACTTAAGTTAAAAAGAACGCAGCTACCCATAATGTGGATGAGATTTTTATATTAGTGGTCAATTCTCATCCACATTATGGGTAGCGTTCTTTTTAACTTAAGTTAGCTTATTTCTTTGTTTTGTATTTATTCGTTTTTCTAAATTTTTGTTAGAATTGCGTTATAATTTTTGGATTAATCATCCGGGAGAATTAGTCGTAGGTCCACTGTAGTATTTTCCTAAGCCCTTGCGTCCACTGTAAACTTTTGTAAAGTTTCCAGTCCATCACGCGTCCCAAAATACAAAAATACCCCTCGCTACAGTGACAAAGATCTGTTCGTCTGAGGTCCAGCAGCCGCCTCCAACTCCGACGCCGACCTAATCTCGAACAAAACCCCGTCGGCCGCGTCCAACTCCGCCGCCGACGATCTCCGGCATCCCATCGTTCATGTGCGGCGCCTTCATCTGCTCTAAAACGTTAGGCGAAAGCTTCTCGGGGAAGTTGATGGGGTGGTTGTTCGATTTTGTCAGCAATGGATGTAGTGAGAGAGAGAGAGGGAGAGGGTCTTGACATTTGTAGAGAGAGAGAAGGAGTCGATAACAAATCTCATATAGAGAGAGAGAGAGAGAAGGAACTTGATACGGAGTATTTCTTTATCATTGTTTTGGACTTTGTGGCATTAACTTTTGGTCTTTGTAGGCATTAATTGACTGGTGGTTCAAGAAAATGTGATATTACAAGTATGGATTTTTGGAGTTCTTTTTTTCCTTTATTTTGTGAGGTTTAGGATTTTTTAGCCAGGTGAATTTTTCTCTTGTTTTGTTTCCTAAAAATATTAAAATATTTAATTTTATGATTAAAAAATTGCCCTATAGTCAAAAAATAAAACACATATGTTGGTTTGGATATATCACCATATCTATTTGTTTTATTGTGATTATATATAATACAAAACTTGCATATATATTTTTATCTGCTATCTTTTGAGATAATACAGAATATAAATTTGGATATATAACCATATCTGTTTATTTTATTATGATTATATAAAATATATAATTCGCATAAATGAGTCTTTTATATAATACAAAGTATAGCTTTGGACAAATAAGCATATCTGTTAGTTTTATAGTGTTTATATAGAATACAAAATTTGCAAAAATAACATTATCTGTTTTTCTTTTGGGGATAATACAGAGTACAAATTTTGACAGATAAGCATATATGTTCATTTTATTGCGATTATAAAGAGTACATACTTTACATAGATAACTTTATCTGCTATCTTTTGAGATAATGCAGAATATAAATTTGGATAGATAACCATATCTGTTTATTTTATTATGATTATATAAAATATATAATTCGCATAAATGAGTCTTTTTATATAATACAAAGTATAGCTTTGGACAAATAAGCATATCTGTTAGTTTTATTGTGTTTATATAGAATACAAAATTTGCAAAAATAACATTATCTGTTTTTCTTTTGGGGATAATACAGAGTATAAATTTTGACAGATAAGCATATCTGTTCATTTTATTGAGATTATAAAGAGTACATACTTTACATAGATAACCTTATTTTTTGGTCTTTACAAAAATTAAAGTAGTATAAATTTAGACAAATAACACGTATAAGGTCATTTGTTTTGTGTTGCACACATAACATCTTTTAGTTAAAAAATACCACATATAGTTAAACTTTTTTATATTTCCCTATAGTAAAAAAAAAAATTGAAACACATATGTTGCTTTGGATATATCACCGCATCTGTTTGTTTTATTGTGATTATATATAGTATGAAATTCACATATATAACCTTATCTGTTATCTTTTGAGGTAATACAAAGTATAAATTTAGATTGATAACCATATCTGTTGATTTTATTACGATTATACAAAAAACATAATTCGCATATATAACATTATCTGTTAGTTTTTTTGTATAATACAAAGTATAGCTTTGGACAAATAAGCATATCTGTTGATTTTATTGCGTTTATACAGAATACAAAATTTGCAAAAATAACCTTATCTGTTTATCTTTTTGAATAATACAGAGTATAGATTTTGACAGATAAGCACATCTGTTAATTTTATTGCGACTATAAAGAGTACATATTTTGCATAGATAACCATAATTGTTGGTCTTTTCAAAAATTAAAAGTATAAATTTTTTTTTATCTTTTAGTTAAAAAATCATAAAAGTTAGAAACATTTCTTTTTGTGGATATGAGAGTAGAGGATAACCACTCAAGCTCTCCATTGTTCAACTCAACAATAGTATTTCAGCTTTTTGCATTTGCAATTACTCGACACAGCTACTCGCATTGGTGCATTTTCCCAAGCAACTTCTTTCACTTTTAATCTCTCTCTGTCTCTCTTCCAATCGGCTATGCTCTCTGGCATCTCGTAGTTCTCCTCTCGCTGCCATGGAATCCGACCTATCACTGCTCGCATCCATCACCGTCTCCGTCATCGACCACTATGCCGGCTCTGGTTCCCATAAACTCCGGCTAGCGTACGTGAAGCTGGTGATTGGAAAGAAATAGTGACACCAAGCCTAACCTCCCGTCACTGCTGTGTTTGGGTATGGTGCTGGCGGTGGTGCGACGGCTACCATTTTTTATCGGGAAGAGAAAGGGGGGACTGAGAGAAAGGGGGGGAGGGGGGTTGGGGGTTGGTGGTGGTGGTGTGGGATGGGGAGTTGTCGTCGGTATCCATGGCTGCCGGTTTGGGCACAATGCGTGGGTATGGTTTGAAGGGTAACTTTGTCCACAAATTTGCTTCTTTTAAAATTAGAGGACCTTAGGCCTTAATACTTTTAAAAGTGTGGATCTATAGCCTTAAGAAAGTTCAGCATGTACTTAATGTACCGAGGGCCCTTCATTTTTGGACTCTAGGCTAATTTCCTGAAAGGGGAAGCCACTAGCCAAGACGCTACGTTTTTTCCCCTTCATGCTAGTTTTATAAAGGAATTCGGACTTTTTTGGCTAAATAATTTATTTAGATTATTTTTTTGTTAATCTTTTTTTAGATTTTCTAGTTTTTTGGTCAATTTTTTTGTGAATTATTGTCTTGTCATAATGAGAGGAATCTAAAAAGTAAAAAAATTAACATTGAAATCAATTTTTTTTTGAATAAAGACAAAAAAAACCCAATAAACCTTTATCTGGCCTCAACCAAGCTTTTCGTTCGAACGAAAAAGAAAAAACGCAACTAGCCATTAAAAAGAATGCATATGTTTTAATCTAACGGATTGTTTTTTGTTTTTATTCAAAAAAACTGAGTTTCGATGTTAATTTTTTACTTTTTAGATTCATCTCGTCATGACAAAGCATTAATCCACAAAAAACAAAAATGCGAATTTTTTTGAATAAAGACAAAAAAATAATTCAAATAGATTATTTAGCCAAAAAAGCCCGAAACCTATAACTTAGGATCTATTTGGGTCAGCTCATATATATGCGCACCACAAATAATTTTTGGGGATCCAATTTCACTGTCAATTAGCCGGAAGTTTGCTTAAAACAAAACAAAGCCTCCCAAGTTGATAAAACCTGGAAGGTTTTGAACCTGAAACTTTAAGAAAAGACAAACTCTTCGGTCCTCAGTCTTCGCGGCCAGACCAAAAAACTTGATTACCCCTTCATTTTCAGTCGTTTCCAAATTTTGTTTTCGAGTACAATCCCTATTCACTACAAAAACGATACATCGCGAGTCAACCTTGTGCAAATTGTTACTTGGCTTATATGAGGAGGAAAATTTCACGTACGCACCTGACCTTTCACACAAATCACACATAAACACTTGACTTTTCTTAAATTTCATGTAAACACCTGAGCTTTCTAAAAACTCATCAATTCGATCAACACCTGACCTTTCTTAAATTTCATATAAACACCTGAGCTTTCTAAAAACTCATTAATTCAACACCTGCCGTCACTCTTCCGTCTAAAACCAAACGGAATACCTTAGGTGCTCCAAGCAAAAAAAGTTTAAGTGCTCCAATTTTTAATTTGTTTGAACCAGTGCGAAGATCTTATTTTTCTGATCATTTTATCCGAAAGAACCATAATTAATTTTTTACTCTAAAGTTCTCGTTAGTCAGCCCTAAAAAAGTCGTAAAATCAAATATCTCTTAGGGCTAACTAACGATAGCCTTAGAGTCAAAAATTAATTATGACCCTTTAGAATAAAATGATCAGAGAAATAAAATCTTCGTACCGGTTTAAACGGATTGAAAATTGGACCACTTATTTTTTTAACCATACTTTTTAATATATAAACGGTCTATACATTGTTGAAAAATTAATTGCTCAAATTTTCAATTCGTTTGAACCGATGTGAAGATCATATTTCTCTGATCATTTTATTCTAAAAGGGTCATAATTAATTTTTGACTCTAAGGCTATCGTTAGTTAGTCCTAAGAGATATTTGATTCTAAGACTTTGGTTTAAACGAATTGAAAATTGGAGCACTTAATTTTTTAACCATATTTTTTAATATATAAACGATCTATACATGGTTGAAAAATTAATTGCTCCAATTTTCAATTCATTTGAACCGATGTGAAGATCTTATTTCTCTGATCATTTTATTCTAAATGGTCATAATTAATTTTTGACTCTAATGCTATCGTTAGTTAGCCCTAAGAGATACGGAGTATTTGATTCTACAACTTTCTTAGGATTGACTAACGAGAGCTTTAGAGTCAAAAATTAATTACGGTTCTTTAGGATAAAATGATCAGAAAAAATAAGATTTTCGCACTGGTTCAAACAAATTAAAAATTGGAGCACTTAACTTTTTTTGCCAGGAGCACCTCAGCCATTCCATTTGGACAGAGGGGTGACGATAGGTGTTGATTTGATGAATTTTTAGTAAGCTCAGGTGTTTATATGAAATTTAAGAGAGGTCAGGTGTTAAATTGATTAGTTTTTAGAAAGCTCAGGTGTTTATATGAAATTTAAGAAAAGTCAAGTGCTTATATGTGATTTGTGTGAAAGGTCAGGTGCCTAGGTGAAATTTTCCCTAAATGAGATGAGATTGTTCAACAACACAAACGATGGTGGCTGGCCAGGGGTCCCAATTTAGACCGATCAGAATGTCTTCCAAGTACTGCTTTCTATCCTTATCAATTTTGGTCCACAGTCTTCTTGAGGCTTACGAGGAGCTATTGTGGCTGCTTTCTATCCTTATCAATTTCTATCCTTATCATTCTATGTTCCTGTCTGTATATGCATTATGTAAATTGACTGAGATTCTTCTCAATAGTCCAAAATTGGAGAAATTTTTAAATGCCGGGTGGACACGGCCACGTGGTGCTCAGATTTGTTTGGGTAATTTTTTAGTGCAAAATTATCAAAACACCTCCTAAAACTCAAACAAATTTGGGCCGTCCAAAACACGTTTGGACGGCCGAGATGCGTGCACAGGCACCATGTGACCGTGCCCACCCGGCACTGAAAAATTTCTCCCAAAATTGGGATTGTACTCAATCCTTTTAGTTGTACGTTTATCTCGGAAGGTTAGTTGAGGAGATCATCCATGTCATGGGTGATGGATTGTCGCGCGGTAGCCACACAGTTGAAGAAAGAAATTAACGATCTATATATACGCGACGTTCTCATCACGCAATATCTAATGACATTCAATTAATTTGATTTTTCTACGGATAATCTATTAGTGAACCCTGTGAGTGAGTGAGCGATTTAGATCATCTTTGTAAAAGTACTCTTAATTGGTTGTAGTAAATTGAAACAAACTTTGCAAGGCAGCCCATTAGATGGAATGAAAAGATCTCTGGCCGGCCCAGATGCATGTACTACTCTGGCAAAACACTGATACGACCGTAGGTAAATCATTTATGCTACATCAATTGGGTTACAGGCAAAGTTGTGACATCCGTTCCGTATCGGCCAGTACGTACCATACCAATGCTTAAACAGAACACAAAGATTCAAGATCCGTTCCGGTTGAAATACCGACCTGTTCCGGCCAATACCGGATGTACCGGACGATACCGGTCTGTTTCGGACATTTTTCGGTGTTCCGTTCCGGTCTTCTTCTTTTTTTAAAAAAAAATTGTAGGCTCTAAACTAATATATATGGTAGATATATATTAAATATATATAAAATATTAATTGCGGTAAATATGGAACGGTACCGAGATACAGTCCGGTATCGGTACGAACCATTCCAATAGTGAAAATGGTATGTTAGCCGGTACGGGATTGATAACTTTGGTTACAGGTAATATACGAGAGCATGAAGGAACGGGTGGAGAACGTGGTCAATTCAGGAAAGGTTACCGATGACTACATCAGTAACGAACAAGAACGCCAAGCTTTTAACAAATGGACTCAAGGCTTTACCCGTCATGATCATCCCACCGTTATCCAGGTTTAGTTTACTACTCCAATCCTATTTGTCCACTCCATTCCAACAAATTAACAGATTTAATTATGATTTCATAGCTAGGGACAGGGATAGCCTAATTAAGAGTGGTGTAGTCTACAATAAGGGCGTGTTTGATTGCAGATTTCGTTTTTGGGGGATTCGTAATGAGGTGGAATTAGGATTGGGATTGAGAATGAGGTGGGATTATTAATGAGGGGATATATCATTTATTCATGTTTGTTTTGCACAGGATTAGGATTGGAATTGGGATTGAGAATGAGGTGAGATTGTAAATAACATGTTTGTTTTGGTTAGGATTAGGATTGAGATTGGGATTGAGGTGGGTTTTTAAAACATGTCTTGCTCAATCCCATGGGGATGGGATTACTAGTAACACCCCCCACATGGTATTGCTAATACCCCCATTTAGGGGGATTAACAATCCCATGGGACAACTAGTTACACCCATAAAAACCTAACCAAACAAGGTATTAGGAGCCCCATGGGATTATTAATCCAATCCCCCCTCCCAAACCTCCTATCAAACACGCCCTAAAACCACAAGTTGTAAATAAATCTCAGTACACACAAGAACCACATAGTACTAGTGCTTAATTAATAGCTCAAGATTTCCTAATATTAAAAAGTTGTTATCCAATTTTTATGCATTAAATATATTGGTGGTGGTCCTACATTTTATAAAAAATTGTTGGCGTGACCGCGGCCACTTGTTCTTCTTGGCTCCATTTACAATAGTAGGAAAAAAGGTCCAAATTTTTCCAAACATTTCTTCCTAAGATCTTTCCTCTATTCCTCAATTTATCTACACTCCCTGTAACTCTGCCAAACAGGTTCTATCGGAGGTGGGTAAAGACAAAGACATCACAGGCGAATCAATGCCCAATCTTATCTATGTTTCCAGACAGAAAAGTAGAAACTCGCCACATCACTTTAAGGGCGGTGCTCTTAATGCCCTGGTAAGCTAAATGAGCTCATGTGAAAAATCAAGTCTACTTTATTTTGTATCAAATAAAATATAGCGCATGGCATGGTTTGTGGAGTCCATGTGCTATGTTAATGTTAGATTTTTTTTTTATGTGCTTTTGAATGTCATGTTTTGAAGCTTCGAGTATCAGCCGTCATGACCAATGCACCTATTATCCTGACTCTGGATTGCGACATGCACTCAAATGATCCCCAAACACCTCATCGAGTACTATGTTACTTCTCCGACGCCACAATTCGCTCAAAAGTAGGGTACATTCAATTTCCGCAGCGCTTCCATGGACTTAATAAGAACGATATCTATGCTTGTGAGTTTAAACGTTTGTTCCTAATCCATCCGGTGGGAATGGACGGGCTAGCTGGCCCCAATCATGTTGGGACTGGATGCTTTTTCTCTCGCCGAGTTTTCTTCGGAGGTCCCTCGTCTTTCGTGTCACCCGAGTTACCTGAGTTGAGGCCCGACCATGTCGTAAAAGAGCCCATTCAAGCCCAATCAATATTGGCTATGGCACACCATGTAGCAGATTACAAGTACGAGGACCAGAGCAATTGGGGTTCCAAGGTAAGCTAGTTATATGTATGGGGTTATTGCCATATTGTTCAAATCATATTCATTATCATTCTATTTATAACTTCCTCAAAATCACTATATAGCGGTATTGAAACCTTGAGTTGGGCCCAAATGTTGCAGGTGGGCTTCAGATATGGGTCTTTGGTTGAGGACTATTATACGGGCTATCGGCTGCAGTGTGAGGGATGGCAGTCCGTGTTTTGCCATCCCAATAGACCTGCATTTTTAGGGGATGTACCCATCACCCTCAACGACGTCCTAAATCAAAACAAGCGATGGTCTGTGGGCCTTCTTGAGGTGGCCTTCTCCAAATACAGTCCAGTAACGTTCGGTGTCCGGGCTATGGGCCCAATAATGGGTTATTGCTATGCACACTCTGCCTTTTGGCCCATTTGGTCCATTCCACTCACCATTTATGCCTTCCTCCCTCAGCTGGCTCTCCTCAATGGAGTCTCCATTTTCCCAAAGGTATGTCACTCCAGTGCTCTCATCTATTTGGTTATCGTAAAGCTAGAACACATTGAAAGGGCACGGTTGTGCGATTTGAAGGTCGATCCAAACCCGACTAAAGTGAAAACTTTTTAACAGCCAGTGTTTGAGACTACTTTGTCTTTGTCCAATTACTATCAAACGCTTCCCTCACTTTCAGCATAATTTTTGGTGAGACAAACGTATTTTTATTCATATGATTATGGGCTTCTTTCTTGAGTCCTCCCTGTCCATTTTTCTATGAATTAATTAAAAGGGAGCTATCCATGTTCTTTCTTATTTATGGTTTGCACCTCTCGAATGCAAACCTTTATTCTCATGCTTGGCAAGTTGACCTTTTACTATCGTACCTTGCAAATTAATGTCTGTATACTCTTTGCCGATGAACCGAAACTATAAGACTTCGCATATAAATGTATGTCTTGATCAAATTGAAATTTATATTACAGGTATCGGATACTTGGTTTTTCTTGTACGCATTTCTATTTCTCGGGGCCTACGCACAAGATTGTCTCGTCTTCATTTTATGCGAAGGGACATTCCAAAGGTGGTGGAGCGATCAAAGGATGTGGATGCTACGGGGAGTCACGTCTTACCTTTTCGGATCGATTGAATTCTTAACCAAGTGCTTAGGCATTGCCGCACGCGGGTTCAACCTCACGAGCAAAGTACTAGACGGCGAACAGAGCAAGAGGTACGATCAGGGGACCTTTGAGTTCGGAGTCGAATCCCCCATGTTTGTGCCACTGTCAACGGCGGCAATAGTCAATCTAATCGCGTTTTTCGGAGGGTTGGTTGGAGTTTACAGGGGAGGAGATTTCGACGGGTTGTTTGTCCAGATTTTTCTAGCTGGTTTTGTGGTGGTCAATTGCTGGCCAATTTTTGAAGCCATGGTTTTGAGGACTGATAAAGGGAGAATGCCTACGAAGACTACCCTCATTTCCACATTTCTTGCTTGGGCCTTATACACAGCAGCTTCTCACACACCACATGTATGAAGGTTGGCGCCTGTGGGGATAATTGTTACTGCTATTCCACTTTTCTTTTCAAAGAATAAGAAAGAAACTAGTCTCTGTGTGCATTATCATTCAGGTGTTCAAGCTGAATAACAACGGCATGGCTTCTTTCGACTTCCGTTATGTATATTTTCCAAAATAGCAGAAGTTTAAAACGATAATTTCCATCTCCATATCCATATAACGAAACGATGTAGCGAGTAATGTTTCAGAAATTATAAGCTCCGACGAGGGGCACTTAAGTAGTTTGAAATGAAAGAAGCACAACATTCCACATCACTCTGCATTGAATTCTCTAGATACATTTGTGTCTTTACAGCATAACTCTTTCGAGAAAAAAAAAGCCTCATTTCATAAAACACTCGTACTAATGTATCTCACTATCAGGAAGAAGGTTTATCAGATAAGCAAGCAATATATTGGGTCGCCGTTCGCCAATTTTGAAATTGGCAAGTGAGGGAGCACAAGATTTTTAATCCCACTACAAATGGGGATTCCATAAGCATTGTGCTTATCCCCATGGGTCCATTCCAAGGACCAGCTATGAATACTGGTCCTTCGGGTAAATCAATCCCCTATATGCCAGGGTTCGAGTCTCATCGCTACGATTTGTAAAGGCTTACCCTTCTCCTATAACCCTTGGACTGAATCTTATTCTTTCCGTTCCAAAATAAGCTTGGTGTAGACGTTCAACTGTTGTGTGTATGAATAGTAACAACTACATAATCTTGATGTGAACAAGTACCCATCTCATTCTCCATGCAAGTTGATTCAATACCAATAGAACTGGACGATCCTTCCATTTGATCATATATTCTTGAATCATTACCCACATCTGCGGCGAGTCTACCCGTTTGTTGTTCTTGTAATTGCTCCTGATAAACCGTCGGTGGGTTCGGGTCGGAGTCCTGGTTACCTTGCCCGATTGGGTCGGGTCCAACAGGAGCATGTGCTCTATTGGTGGGTAGTCCAATGAAGCATCTACATAGTGGACAAGTTGGGTTTGAATGGACCCAGAAACGTATGCAATCGATGTGGAACACGTGTTTACATGTCGGGATCTGGTTCAGCTCCTCTTTCAACTCAAATTCTCCCAAACAAACGCAACACCTGCAAAATTTCAGATATTTAATGAGGTTAAGTAACAGTAAATAGAACACACAATGCATTGAATCCCTTCTTATTAAACTGTGTGTTTTAACTCAAAGTTAAACATAATACTATGGGATAATTGAGAAGCAACAACTAAGGTGATAAGTGTACATGGCCTTCCACCATGTCATTTCATGGTGGATGAGTCACTTTTGTACCGGGCGCGATGTCGCGCGTGCAATTCACCCTACTTCCTTTTTACTACTTGTGTCAATATGGTAACTACGTTTTCCCAAAGCACCAAAAGAAAAAAGGATATGGTGATTATGAGTATACGTATGTAAATATTTTATGTTGAATTTCAGGGCATTCTACGCTTGGGTATGCTTGGGTTTTTTCTAGTTCCTTTTTACATCTACAAAATTGAAGAAAAATGATGTTGAAGGACATAAAGCAAATAGAGGAATTCGAGATTTTACCAATTATTTCATAAGATCTCTTGTGTGGTTTCTCGGGTGGCATTATAGTTCATATTATCTTTTCAGATGGTACATCCTGTGTGTGCATATGATGTTTTTAGTGCGGAATTGTGGATACACCTAAGAAGGTATTGTCTTTCCAAACTCATCAGGTAATTTCGGAAAAACTTACATCGGTTCCCTTGTCCTTGTATCTTCATCGAACAAGATTACGGGCAGCTTCTGTTTGTTGTTACCCTTCAAACCAATCACACTCTACACACAAACAAAGCAAAGAAAGAGTACAGTTAGATCAAATCAAACAAGCTTATATGCAACTCTGCTTACATGACTTCCTTGACTGGACTGACTGATAAACATGCGCGCGCGCGTGAGAGAGAGAGAGAGAGAGAGAGAGAGAGAGAGAGAGAGGGAGGTCTTACTGAAGAGCCCAAGGGGGCGTCAAGTGAGGTTCTTGGGAGTGGTGGTTGGGGGGAGGAAACAGGGGTAGACCTCCTCTTGAGATAGAACAAGTAAAACAAGAGAAAAAGAATTATGGAGAAGAGAATCGGGATTGAGAATATAAAAGCTTGGTAAAGCTTAATTTGAAGTGATACAGGGTACAAGTGTGGAGGGCTTGGAACTTGAGGATTACTCATTACTATTTAATCAGCACCCGTTCGAAAAATTTGCTTCTTACAAAGGCCTCGTTGATTTTATATGAGGAGAAATGTCTTCTGAACTGTTGCAGAGAGAGAGAGAGAGAGAGAGAGAGAGAGAGAGAGAAGAGCTAAGGGAGAGAAATGAGTATTAACGATGTTGGGCAAAAGTGCATTAATAATTGATTCGAGTGACTGCTAAAAATACGTGTGCTATTAAGAGCTTTTAACATGAACCGATCAAACAACACATGATGACTTTTTCTCTCTTTTTCCATGATGGGGACAAGCCTCATGAATTCCCACTAAGATCTTAGGCCCCAACACCAAGCACTAAGCACATTTGTCTTTATCTTTTAAGCATGAACTCAAATGGGCATTCTTTAAATGCCAAGCAATCTGCCTTTAACAGCTTGGTTGGTCAAAAGAAAGTTAATTTGCAAATTTGTCTCTATTGAACTCACCTTTTGAGAAGCTAATTATCTTTCAGTTGGAAGGTCTCAATTGAGTAAATATCAGGAGAATGGCAAGGTAGGTTCACATTTGACAGTTTTCTGAATTATTGGTGTCCTTGTTCATTATTTCAACCGAAAAATGTAGTACTTGAGCCCACTAGTCTCAAAATTTGGAATACGAAGCCAATGGTCTTAGATGTAAACTTAACTTTCTAACGACTCTAATGCGCTAAAGGTGGTCACCTATACCGACGCACACTATGCCGTCGTCAGTTGTGCACTGAGGCCCACTCTCAACTACGAGGTTGGAGGATCAATTTTCAACGAAGTAATGATTGATTATATCTTTTTCTGGTATAAGATTTCCAAGGAGCTGTTTGTTTCCTTCGCATTATGGAACTCGTTCTTGTGTTGACGTTGTGGTGGTTGGGTTTCTGGACTTGTGTTGTTAGACCCCTTGCACAATTGATTGTTCATGACTAAGTATTGTCACTTGATTATGACCAGGACTAGAATTAAACAAGGTTAACATACTTTGGTGTGCATTATTTCAAGACCCTAGTTCACTTTTCTGCACCATACCGGTTTTGTAGTGTTTATTTCGTGATCCTAAATGGTGCAACTTGCCTTTTTATATTAAGTAACTAAATATATAGATTTCGTGTGCGAATTTCCTACCTTTATTTCTTTCTCTCTGGAAGTGGGGGTGGGGTAAGACCTCAAACTGCACCACTGAATCAGATTCTCAAGATACGGTTGTCAAATCTTCACTTCAATCTTACTCATTTGTTTTAATTGAAAATAAAGTTCTTCACAGAAAGGAAAAAAGAAAGTGCTTCCACTTTCATTCCTGATTAATCCTCGGAGATTGGCAGCTGTAGAATTTTTTAAGACAAAAAAATGATACTGAGACTACCGTTATCTTATGATGTGTAAGATCCTATCTAGACCAGCTTTAGCCTAAAAGGCACATGAATATCATTGGGAGAGGCCAACAATGGAGCACTTTATGGGTAGATTAAAGTTGACAAAAGTCAAAAAACAATTAGTTTATGATGAGTGCTATATCAAAGGTTACACCCCATGAACCCTTGTCCTGGATGTAGGATATTTCGTACTTCTATAAAGATTACAGCAATGATGGCACTTGAAAAAGTTAGTGATGTAGGGCACCGTATGAACTACGGAATAATCTTGCAACAAAGATGGACACAAACTATAAAGTTAGAGAAAACACTCTTTAGACTCTTTTAATTTCAATAATAATCAACAACCTTTCAGCCGTAAGACTTACAACTCTTTAAATACGATGCAAACCCTAAATTGACTAGGAAAAGGAAAAATATCAATTTCGGAAAATTCCAAAATTATTACATATTCTGAAAATATAAGAAAAAACAAAACTTCTCCAACAAGAATGGACATTATTAGATTTTCCTACCAAAATATATAAGCAAAAAGATTATTTCCAAAAACGGCAAATTTGGCCTTTTGGAGCCCTAAATGGCCGAAAACGGCTAAAAAACACACAGCACATGGCCAAAGGCGATGTGTCCTGACCGTTGGGCCATCTCGGATCGAACCCAAGTGGGCCCAAAGCCAAATCCTTCGGTCAGTTATTTACGAAAATACCGCTTAGTGGAAATAAGTCTTGGAATGCTTGCGGTGGTACTCCTCCGCTATGGCATCTGCATCATCCTCCCCAGCTAAAAGGAAATTCGTCCTCGAATTGGCATCGTCATCAGACGAACTATCACCTCGGAATGGTATCAGGTGCTTGACATTGAATGCGTCGGCAGTACGAACATGATTGGGAAGCTTCAGACGGTAGGCATTCGGGTTGATCTTCTCAATAATCTCAACGGGACCAATCTTTCGTGCCTTGAGCTTATTATACTCCCCCTCTGGAAACCGGTCTTTGATCAGCACGGTATAAACAAAATCACCAACCTCAAACTCCACATTCCTGCGCCTTTTGTCCGCTGCTTCCTTATACTTGGCAGTAACACTGTGCAAACGTTGCTCAGTATCCCTGTGAATTTGCTACAAGCTGTTCATAAACTCCTCAGCTTTACCACTGGCGTGTTTCAGATCAGGAACAGGTATCAAATCAACTGGAGCACAAGGATTGAAACCATTGACAACCTGGAATGGAGATAGACCGGTGCTTCGGTTGACAGATCGGTTGAATGCAAACTCGGCTTGGTACAGTTGCTGATCCCAACTCCCACGATGGTCCGCAAACAGGCTACAAAGAAAATTTCCCAGAGAATGATTCACCACCTCAGTCTGGCCATCCGTTTGAGGGTGATAAGCCATGCTAAAATCCAGGGAGGTATTCGCCAGCCTCCACAAACAACGCCAGAAGTGGCTCAGGAATCGTGTGTCGCGATCAGAGACAATGGATTTTGGCAACCCGTGCAAACGATAAACCTCTGAAAAATACAGTTGTGCCACCTTGACGGCATCTGTGGTTTTCTTGCAAGCAATAAAATGGGCCATTTTGGAGAACCGATCCACCACCACAAAAACGGAATCGGTACTTCACAGTAATCTTATTGATAGCTCTGCTATCCACACACATTCTCCATGAGCCATTTTTTTTTTGGAGTTAACAAGGCAGGGACTGCGCAAGGACTAAGGCTTTTGCGGACAAAGCCTTTAGCCAACAGCTCCTCTACTTGACGGCGCATCTCCTTATGTTCTTTGGGGCTCATTCGGTAATGGGGTCGGTTTGGCAAACTGCAGCCCGGCACAAGGTCAATCTGATGCTGGATATCCCGCAAGGGTGGTAACCCATCTGGAAACTCGGCTGGAAACACATCCCGAAATTCTTCCAGCAAGGGACGAATGATAGCCGAAATATTCTGATCGGTTGAAGGCCGTGAACCCTCCTACGTGACCAGCACAAATACCACCTTGCTTTCCGTCGCCTCCTCCTCAAACTGCGCTTGTGACAGAAAGTTGGTTCCTTCCCTAGCTGGGGTTTAGGCCCAACCTCCTTTGAAGGCAATAGCGCAATTTTTGTACCACCAAATGACAGAGTATAAGTGTTAGTGCCACCGTCATGTGTAACTTGACGGTCATACTACCACGGTTGACCCAGCAAAAGGTGGCATGCATCCATCGCCACAACATCACACCAAATTTCATCCTTGTATTTAGAACCAACAGAAAAGGCAACTAAACATCTCTTGGAAACTTTAACTTCATTACCTCTCTTTAACCACGACAGCTTGTAAGGATTGGGGTGCGGCTCTGTCTTCAACCCAAGCTTCTGGACAGCCTCTTCTGCAACCACGTTCTCGCAACTTCCCGAATCGATCACGAATCGGCAAACCTTAACCTATAACACAGTCGACGAACCACTAATAGCGGTCCGACATCCCCAACAACCTCCTCTACAACCTCCTCATGCAGGGCTAACTGGTGGTCATCGTCGTAGATAGCCTCCTGCTCATAGGGTTCATACTGATCAGTAACAACCCTCTCCGCATCCACAAACAAGGCTTTTCCCGCTCGATCACTCTTTCTGCACTCGAAAGCGCGATGGCCTGGCTCACCGCACTTGTAACACTTTGAACCCGAACCTCTTGTTCTAATCGCGGGTGGGACAGTTGGAGGCAGATTTCCCGTTGGTTTCACTGAGATGGTGTTGGCCGTGGGCCGGGTCACAGCACCCCAAGGAGTAGACGGGGGTCTGCGACTGGCTTGTTTTTCCAACTGTAAAGCCCTCTGGTGGGCATCTGAGACAGAATATAAATCAAACATATTTAAAGTAAACGGAAACTGTTCGCGCAGTCCTCCCACATACCTCGCGACTAACTGCTCATCTATCTCTGCAAGGTCGTTTCGGGCTACCAATTGATGAAACTCTGCGGTGTAGTCATCCACAGAACGCATATTCTGGCGGAGATTCTGCAATCGCTGGAACATGAGACGAGAGTAGTTATGGGAAAGAAAAGCCACCCGCATCTTTTTCTTCAACTTCTCCCATGAACCAATCTTGTCCTTGCCCTGCCGCACGCGCGACAGTTTTAGTTGATGCCACCATGCCGCAGCCCTACCCCGAAACCTGGTAGCAACTAACGACACCCGTCTGTCCTCCGGAACTTGTTTAAACTCCATGACTTCTTCAGTGGTTGTAACCCAATCAAGGAACTCTTCTGGCGTCAAACCTCCTTGAAACTCAGGCAGTTCGATCTTCAAACCAGATTCCCATTGACGGACATCGCGGTGATCGACGCAATCTCCCGACCTCTTGCCCTCGGTTGATAGTAGCCACCCATGCCAGTTCTTCCGCCACCGGGTGCTCCCACCGCAAAAGGGTTTTCGGCCTCTTCACCGTCTGAATCCTTGTCCTCCTCTTGAGGCTCCGGAGCATAAAGGCGATGGCGAGGAGGGTTCCCCCCAACAGCCAGGGCAGCCATTTGATCGGATAGGATGCCGATCGCATCCATCATCCGCTGCTCAAGTTGTTGGAACCGCGCCTTTGTTCGCTCCTCCTGCGCAACGTCATCCCTTTCATAGATCTCCTCCACAGGAGCTGTACGACCACCTCGCCCCTCTCGACTTCCAACACGTCTAGCGGCCATAGTCGAGATCGAACTTGTGCTCTGATACCAACTAATGCAGAGCACTGTATGAACTACGAAATAATCGTGCAACAAAGATGGACACTGATAAGCCCTAAATAGTGTAAATAACCGGGCTTATCTCGCTCATTTTTTCCACGCTCACGCGCATAACTCCTTGTTTTTGATTGATATTGCGCGAAAGGTGCGTTTTTGGTGATTACAGGTTTTTCTTGTGAATAAGGCTTGATTAAAGCCAAGTTTCGCTCCAACAAACGTTCGGTGATCCGAGGGCTCCCATCGGAGCGATTCCGGAGCTTGGGGATTGTCGTGGAAGCCCCGGAACAAAGCCTGACATGAACTGCTGTGGAAGGCTGGCAGACACAATGTCTACCGGTTCAATTCCAGATCAGTGAGGACACCATTGTGCATCATTCTGAAACGACCAATGTCTACCGGTAGATATTCAATGTCTACCGGTAGACATTCCAAATTTCTGCATTTTTTTGCCCGACTGTTGGACATTTCAGGGGTAGTTTAGACTTTTGTATCCCGAATGTTTGGGACTATAAATAGATTTTAACCTCATTTTGAGAGGATATCTTTCATATTTAGACCTAGAGCTTTCTCTCTCTACCTCCCTCTCCTCTCAAACTCTTCATCTCTCTTCAAAGGAGATTGAAGAGTTGGGTTTTGAGGTATTTTGTCTTCATTAATGTTGTAGGTACGTTTGAGATCTTCCGTAATCTTAAGTTTATTTTCGTTTT